>OY728158.1:1703205076-1705605076 GCA_963277665.1 Viscum album | reverse complement strand
ATCCCGTTGTTATATTGAGAATAATTATTGGATTTTTTTAAAAAAAAATTATCATTTTTAATTTATGAGGATAATATTTTTATGGATTCTTTATGGGATATATGTGCTTTATAAAACATAAAATATTTATGATAAGTGAAATTTCATTGATAAAATTCAAGTTTGTTAAATTCTTCGCCCCTTATGAAATTTTACAATGAAATTTTTTTACATACTAATTAAAAAGTATGTGAGGGTAAATCAGATTTTTAACATCCTAATATTTTCATGATTCCACTTGATATTTATGGTTCTTCCATAGTACTTTGACTATGTAAGTGTTAATTTTGTGTAGAACAATATCTCTATAGTCCATGATATTCAACTACAGAAGCTCGTAGGAAATTTACTTTTTCTGAAATGACCATCATTGAATTCAGTACATTTGAGGAATTTTGTATGGAAATCCATGAGATGGATATGTGGAATATATCTTGTAATTTAATCATGGTTGGTGGAAGTGTTAGTCTACAGGCCAAAACATGAACCAGATCAAAAATCTAGTTGAGACGATGCACCTTTAACAAAGCATTCCTTTCATCCCAAATCACATTACTCAATTCCATAGAGATAAGATGAGGAATACCTTATAAACAAACACAAACTCTAAGTCCCTTCAATAATTATATGTATAGAAACTCTATCAACTCTGGTCTTACATGATGTTTTGCTGAATGGTTTTCATTATTTCTACAATTTATTCGACCATTTTATGTCATAGTAGCTTATTTTCTATTAAATCACCCACATATATAGATGGTATTATTTTTTAAACATAAAATAATTCATATTGATCCATTTTGGTGATTGATTGGGAAATATTGTTGTAAGATAACTCGACTAGTAGTTTTTATTGGTCATATTCTCCATTGATGTTCATAGAATTTTCTCTCAACATGTCTTTGTGTGACTAAATTTTCCCCTCTGATTTTCCATTAGATTGAGGATGATAATCCAATTTTAAGTTAATCTAAATGTTTTGAGCATGTTGGAGACTATTTCGGATCATGGAGGTAATTCTCAAATTTAGTTCTGATTCAGTTGATAATTATACTCTATTCATCCACACTATTTCTCTAATGTATATTCATGCATACAGATCAAGTGAGAATTCCTATAAAATTTTGGTAATGCGAGAAACATTTGTATGATTATTTTAAAAAACCTTTATATTTGTATTTCCACCATATTTATTTCTATGTTCAATGACAATGTTCTTGGTGATGTTTTTACATTTCTTTACAGGTATGGGTAATGGTTACACCATCCCCGTATAACTTTTTCTTCTCACATTAACATATTAACATACTAGGAATATTGATGTACAATTAGTGATTTCCTTCTACATATTGTCCCACCAATAGTGCTATCAATGATCTCGATACATCATTGTGATCCATGATTGGAAATAAAAAGACTAGCAATGTCCATCATTCAATATAAAATTTTATATCATAGGATTTGATGGTATAAAAAATCATAACCAAAATATTATGACTCTTTTTCGTCAATTTTTAACTCTAAGTATTTCTATTCTGATAGATTCCACCTTCTTCATAATTTCCACATCATCTCTTTTAGAATCATTTACCATAACTAAATCGGAAATTTGAGAAATCATTTGAGAAAGGATTGATGATTTTCCTTAATTAATTATTTTGGTATCCATCATTTTTTGTTTATGAAGATTGTATTCTTCTCACACATCTTCATTGATAACATTGTAGGATCCTTTCAACATATCAAAACCGCAACTTTATATTCCATTATAGGATTGTATTTTATTCAAAATTATTAATACTTGAGGATATATAACCTTATATGATGGTATATATTAAGATTATTCTATTTGAATATATATTTTAGGACCTTCTGATTAGCATATATCTCAAACTCCACACCATATAAAAAATTATTCCATATTTTAAATGTAATGATCATAGTATTCAACTCTAGATCATTTGTGTGACAACTTTTCTTGGGAAAATTAATCATAAAAATAAGGCCCCAGCCGTAAACATTACTTAGTCTTGAGTTATTTCAAAAATACACATTGAGAATCTTTTCAGGTTTAGTGTTTTGAAGAATTAGATCATAAATCATGCATTACATTCCACATTTCAACAAGGTGGTTACATAAAAGATAGTATTCTTTTTTCCAATAAAACCAGACATATTTAAAATAAAACATGGATTCTTTCTTGACACTTTCTTGAAACTATCATCAGTTCATGTACTTTTCCCTTGACCTGTGAAAAATATTTCAAAAACATTGGATGAACATAAAAAGCTCAGTAAGGGATATAAATGTACAGAGTGAAAATATTTGTCCTTGTATTCATACGATTAAATGAAATAATACATTACACATAAAACATAAGCACATTATCATACTTTATGGAATCATATGATTTATGAATAACTAATAGGAATCATAAGACAGAAAGTTAACTTGAGGCATTCATAACATTCTTACATAGGGAGTAACCCTCATGGTTACGTTTGGAATACCCATCACAGTATATTCCTTAATTATCTTTAGAGAAAACTTAGAATTTAACTCCTTCACATTACCCAATGCATTGGAGAGCTATATCGGGCTCACCATCCCTTTGTTTATCACAGAACCACCCATATTCATAAACAATGCACAAGAACCATAACATAATCCTATCACATAAAACATGCATAAAGGAACCATAACATTTCTACATTTCAATCACAATATATCAATACAACACATTGATATAATAAAACTTTATCAAATCCATTTTCAATACCAAGATAAAGGAAAAGTAATATATGGTATTTGTTTTTCATTTAAAAAAAGTTATGGGTTGTAGAGGAAGTCGAAACTCAAATAATGGTCACGGCGGCGGAGAAGTCGTTGTCGCCGCATACGTACGTCAAAATAATTCCCTTTTGTAATTTAGTAAATCACTTAATATAAAAAATATTCCTTTTGAATAAATGTAAAAGTCAAAGGGGTTTATACACCGTATAAAAGAAAGTTGTTTATAAAACAAGATATGCCTCAATGAAAGGAGATTTAGACGAAGTCCCTTACCTCATGTCCGAATTGACTCAATTGTTCTTTAATCTCCTGAATAATAAACAAGAGTTAATTTATATGTTCTTAAGAACCTTTTTCGAGTTCATTATTCCTTTTATATCACTTATTACCATGTTATAAACATTATGTAATTATTTAAGTTAATAACGGTCTTTTTGTCGATCTTTTGTAATTGGGCCAAAAATAAGTTTCTTATAATTACAAGTTGTTCATGTGGTAAATTATCTATTATATATAGAATTATATTCATTATTTTTATATCATTTATATAATATATATCCAGTATATACATGCATTTATAATATTACATAACATTTAGAGGTAAGAAATGAAATGCACCGTTCATGGAGACGGTAAGCCGTACATATGCATGAATGCTACATTTATTTCTATTTCGTATTTAATGAAGTTAAATCAAAATGATATAAAGGTATATTATAATTATAATATAATATAATACATTATATCATTAACTCCATCCTTTATACGTCACAAATATGGCATTAACGAATCAAATCACATTGAGGGGGCGGTAGTCCGTACTTTCTAAAATAAAGATATCGCGTTTACCCATAATGGATACCATAAGGTATGCCTTAAATGAAAAATATAGAATCATAAGGAAAACATAGACAAAATATATATCATATATAAATAGAGTGACATCTTAATAGAAACCATTAATGGTGTTAAAATAAGATTGAACAATCATCGTTTCGTGAGGCCGAAATTCACCAACCACAAGAACAATAAGATCATTAAACATTAGACTAAGGTGTGTGTAAGTGTAAATCAAATACATCTCATAACAACATCCTAGTATAATGGATATACTAGTTTTTTTTCATTATAAAATAATAAAAAGAGTTTAGGGGGTTGGAGAAGCAATATAAAACAAAATAACACAAGTGAATACATTACCTTTAAATCAGGTAACTCCTCTTGGTTTGAATCAAAAGGGGTTTTTGAAGAGGTTTCTGCCTATGGTATGGATTATATGATTAAGAGAGGGATTTTGAGAGATAAAATGAGCATATTTTGGCTGATCCAATGGCATGAGAGGTGTGGGTAAGGTGGTATAGGTGGTGGCTTTTTATAAGATGGAGGAGGGGCACTCTTTGAAAGTCAAGAAATGTTACTTTATTATATAATGTGTTTTAGATTTTAAAGGTCCCATAATTATATATTTCGAGGATAAGGTGATAAGGGTTTGAAATACACCCATACAATAGGTCTTTTACATGTTTATGTCTTAGATTTTACATTATCTTTTCATTTTATTTAAATCATTCATTAATGAGGTAATCGCTGCATCATCATGGCATCATAAAATATATAATTTATTTAATGCCTATAAATTATAAAAAAATAATATGATGTACTAAATAATTTTATATTTACAGTGTATATTTATATTCTAAGAGATAATATATATAGACAAAACTAATTTTTCTACTTGGGTGATACATACTTTGGTTATACTTTCCTTTTAAAAACATAAAATGATAAAGTATCATTATCACCCAAACGTGATTCCACGGGGTCCCAATTTTGGAACATGGAATCCCATGGTCGGAAATGACACAACCATTATAATTAGGACACAATTTGGGGTCACTTTTGTATTATTATGATATTTTTTTATTAGTCGTAACTACCCAATTACTAATTAATCATGATAAATAAAGATAATTACCGTCGTTACTATTCATAATGTCCAAAAAAAAAGATTTTTAATTACATAATTTGGATCTTATGATTACAAATATGGAATACATTTTACCAAATTACAAACACAGAAATTGTAGTAATTAATTTAACAATAATTCTCGTTGTCAAAACAAATAGCGGGGTTTTTAGAAACAATATCTATTAAAAGTTTGATAATTGTTTTTGTCCAATTTCAATGTGAAATTAATTCCAATGACCACCATTGTATTAAATGGTAAAAATATATTATATTTACACTTTAAAACCAATTAAATAGATAATATATCCATATAATTTAGTTTGATGAAAAAGTAGTTTTGATGTAAAATGCTGTATTTTTCACTTTTCATTAAAAAATGAACATTGTCATAAAAATACCAAAAATTTATCCAAAGTAAATTTCAATGTCCCAATAATAAAAATAAGTTTAATTTTACAAATAGAGAATATAAAATTGTCAAAAGATAGATTTTAAAATTGTTCACCATCAAAAGGCGGTAAAACAATCTTTTAAAAATATTACAGAATTCTATGCTTAAGATTGGGTTTATTCTAATTTTAAGCCTCTAAAACATTATCTCATTCATAAATAGACATAGATATGAAAATACATAATTATTTACTTACTTGGGATGTTATAATATATGATTCATAATCAATGATACTATCATTTATCATATTTCTAAATACTATTACCTTCATTGAATTGTATTTTATATCACAAAGAGTTAAACAATTATCAATAGTGTGAATATTGGGGTAGTGATAAGCTTCTTTTTCAACTCTTTGAAGAAATGAAAACATTCTATTTTCCAAAAATAATTTACTCACTTATATGACATCATGGAAAGTGTGATTGAAAATATTGATATGTTCTTCCCAAATCATCGTTAATACGTAGCTATCCCATAGAAAAAATGGATATTTGTTACAGAAGATGGCCTTGGACACTCCTTAGTTTAGTATATTTTAGAAGGGTCCTCATATATTAGATTAGACAAGATAAAATTCTCCTTGAATGATACATTATCTATCCAAAACTAACATTTAATGTAAATTTCATATATTTCCCCCCTCCACAAATTCTTTACAAAGATATAAAAATTCTCTTCATGTTCCCCATTTCTCTTTTAGTATATCAGAATATCATCAATAAAGTATACCATAACTTTATTAAGGAACCATCTAAAGACCCTATTTATTAATTCCATGAATATTTTTGTAGACTTATTGAGACCATAGGCAATCACTATGAAATCATAGGGTCCATACCTCATTCAAAAGGTAATTTTTCAAATATCTTACTTCCCCAACTTCAATTACAAATAACCTTACTAAAGACTCACCTAAGATATATACATGGAACCATGTACTTTCTAGAACCTGTATTATATATAAGGTAGGGTATAATTAATCTTAATAGTTATTTTTTAGCACAATATAATCAATTCTAATACACATTCATTTATCATTATTCTAGACTAGGAGGAGAAGCACACTCAACAGGGAATCAATTAGTAAGAAGAACCCCGTATAATAATTCCATTATAACATAATATTTAGTTATTATTTCCCAATGGTTGAAATTATGTATGGATTATTTCGAGTACGTAGATATCTATGTTTAATATTAATCAATAAATCAACCTCTCTCCCATGAGTAAGACTAGAAAATTGTTTATTGAACACATCAAATGTCATCTGTCACAGTGGTAAGGTCTTTGAGAATGATCCTATATTTTGTATAAAACATTTCGGGAAGATATTATTTATCACAGGGCAATAATATCCATATTTAAGTCGTTGATTATGAATGAGATTAACCCTACACCAAACATTTGTAAATAATTTGAGGATTTCTTAGGATGTAGATAGTAATCACCCTTTCCTGATAGTTAATGTTAGTTTTGTAGAAATATAAATAATACATCACCAATATAGCATCAAAAACCAGAAAATGAAGTTATAGGATAATTTAATGTTGTTTCACACCGCTAACATTATCTATGAAGGAGTTATATAATTTGTCTGTGATAATTTCCCCATTTATTATTCTTACGAGTAACTCAACCACTATATTTCTAGGTGATGTTTGAACTGTTATACTAAACATATAGGTTATGAAAGAATTCATAGAACCATAATCAAATATTACATCATCTATCCGTGAATGGATAACTAGCATACATTTCACCAGATAATTTTCAAGACCTTCCTCGGTAGTAGTGATGGAATATTTCCTTCTTTGATGCATGGAGGTTCTTATAAGTTGCCTTTTGCAACCCTTGGATTAGGGAATTCACTAACATAACAACCACATTAATTATAGTTAAATAAATGAAAATTTTTTTATTGTTCATATGAACCGTCTTTTCAAATTCCTTATTGGTAGTTTTCTTTATATCACATCAGTATTGATTAGATTGGTTCATAAATATTCCACACATAAGCACCATCTGGTTCCCCATTGGTAGTTACCATAATGGTACTTCCCACAATTTTTACATGTGGTATGTTGGATTTTCTTTCCATTAAAGTATCATTCCATTGGAAATCCTGATAATTCAATATTACATTTAATATTTCCACCCCCATGAGACCACTGAGAATCATTTTTCTATATCTCTATTATAACAACACAATGAACAAGCTCATCATAACTATCAAACCCATGAATTTATAAAACATTACATATAATTGGTTTAAACCCACAAAATAAATTTTCCACCATACTATAAATTTTGATTAAATAGAAGAATGAATACTATGAATACCCGGGGAATTTTTTCTCATATTTTTGGATATAATCATCATGAATTTTCTTTAGACTAATGTACTCAGTCTCCATATTAAGGCATCGTGTTTTGGGAAAATATTTTTAGAAATATATTTTCTTAAATACATACCATTCTATAAAATCTATTTCATATTTACAATATGTGTAATGTCCCGGACCTCCCTGGTATATTACTTTGTGGAAATGTGGTGTTGGAGGTGTTCCGGGAGGTCAAGGTGACTTATCCCTCAGCTTATGCCTACCGGTAGCTCGGTCTACCGGTAGCTGCTGATTACCGGTAGGTCGGTGTACTGGTAGCTGCTGATTACCGGTAGCTCGGTCTACTGGTAGCTGCTGCCTACTGGTAGCTCAGTCTACCGGTAGCTGCTGATTACCGGTAGCTCGGTCTACCGGTAGCTCGGTCTACTGGTAGCTGCTGATTACCGGTAGCTCGGTCTACCGGTAGCTGCTGATTACCGGAAGCTCGGTCTACCGGTAGTCGCATCCTACCGGTAGCAGGGTCTACCGGTAGCCGCGGCGTACTGATAGCTCGGTATACTGGTAGCCGCAGTCTAGCAGTAGCTCGGCTAACACTTTGCCAAATTTCCAGTTCTGTGAACAGTGTTTCTATCGGTGAGGTTCAGTGAACAATGTTTCTATTGGTGATGTTCTATCGGTGGACTTATATTGGTGAGGTTTAGTGAACAGTGTTTCTATCGGTGAGGTTCAGTGAACACTGTTTCTATCTGTGAGGTTCAGTGCACAGTGTTTCTATCGGTGAGGTTCTATCGGTGGACTTCTATCGATGAGGTTCAGCGAACAATGTTTCTATCGGTGAGGTTCAGTGAACAGTGTTTCTATCGGTGAAGTTCTATCGGCGGGCTTCTATCGGTGAGGTTCAGTGAATAGTGTTTATATCGGTGAGGTTCAGTGAACAGTGTTTCTATCGGTGAGGTTCAGTGAACAATGTTTCTATCGGTGAGGTTCTATCGGTGGACTTCTATCGGTAGACTTGAACAGTTTTTCCAGAATCCTAAGAGCTACTGATTCCATACTTTTCCAAATTTCACGAATGAACAGTGTTTCCAGACTTCATGAGAGCTACCGATTCCATACTTTGCCAAATTTCACGAATGAACAGTGTTTCCAGAATCCTAAGAGCTATCGATTCCGTACTTTGCCAAATTTCACGAATTAACAGTGTTTCCAGAATCCTAAGAGCTACCGATTCCATACATTGCCAAATTTCACGAATGAATAATGTTTCCAGACTTCATGAGAGCTACCGATTCCATACTTTGCCAAATTTTGAGTATGTGAACAGTGTTTCCAGCTTCGCAAATTTGACATTTTCTTTGACGTAAAATACTTTTAAAACCTTATTTTAAGGACCTTAAGGACATTCAAAGGCCATAAATTCTATATTAATCATTCCTAAGGCCAGGATGTTTTTACTTGGTCAAACCGCGTGGGTTAATGCGATCCGTTTTTAATGGGGAATAAATCGGATCTTAAACCGTCGCCTCTCTAATTTTTTTTAAAAGGAACAAGATATCATTCTTCGTTGTTCTTCCTCCTAGTTCTTATCTACGAGACGCTAGAACCTTGCAATATTTCTCGTAGGAGTTTCACAATCAAACGTTACTCAGATCAGTTCCGCTCTGTTGATGCAACCATGTTGTGTCGATCGTTCTTCCATATAAGGTATGTTTTATCATCGTTCCTTCGGGGATCACCTTCTCTTGTTCTTCCTTCCATATTAGCGTGTAATCGCCATGGTTCTAATGGGTTTTCTTGGGGTTGGTTGGTACTGTCGTACCGTGGCATCCTCCGGTGGATGCAGCTGTCGTGAGGAGAAGAGGACTGTGACCTGTTGTGTGGATAAAGGACGTCAAGAACTCTTCGAGGTAGGGGATTCATGGCTTCTCTAATTGTGTATGTGCAATCGTAGAATTAGCATGATTTAGTCCTTTGGATCACAATGAAATTGACCTAATTAAATACTTGAACCGGATAAAAGAATTGGTTGATCGCATGTTGTTACTTTGTACCGTGATAACGGTTTGCCTCATGTTTTACTAGATAGAGTGATATCTATGTTTTTCTTTAATTTGTTGCTCGTTCATGATGGAAATTGATAAAGAACGTAAAGCCGGAATTATTTGTTAAATAATTGGATAAATATAAAGAGGCATGTTAATGAATCTGTTAATTCAAGATGGATTAAAGAACTATTAGTTCGATAATTTCAAAATGGTTCTGAGTTACCCGCTTGCTTGTAAGGTTGAATGCCTTGTGGTTTGGAGCTCTGAGTGCTCATCTTGTATAAAGGCTGAATGCCCTGTTAAAGGACCGAGAGCCCGTTTTGTGATCTTTGATTTCCTGCTGCTTGTGATTTGATGTGATCCTGGATGGCTGTTGTGATATGTGGAGGCATGGGGACTTGTGGTTGTGGCAGCGGATGACGCCTAGTGTGGCGAGATGCATCGGTTTATGCGTGTGGGTGTCGGGGAGGACACCAAGGATGATGGTATGAGATGAATGTGATGGTTTTATGTTGGTGGTTTGATTGTTTATCTGCATTACTTTTCCCCACTGCTCAAGGCAGCTAGTTTTTCTTACCCTCTTTCCGAAGGAGGCGAAGACACGCGGGGTATGCCACATGCTTTCCGTGTTTAGGCTCTCGATGGAGGATGGGTCTATGCTCTTACTATAGGCGGGAAAGACTCAATGGGTAGTGTATCTACTCACCATGTTGAGCCCTTTGTGTTTAGTAGCATAGGATTCTTTTATAGAATGCTTGGTAATATGGGGAAGGTAATTCCATAATGAATGTTTGTTTAAATGGTGATAATCCACGGGGATGGAGAAACTAGAATTTAATAGTGATGTGAATCCTAAAAAGGAGCAGTTTTTGAATGTGATGCCAATTTAGTTTAATGTGGTAAATTGTTCATGGTTAATTAATGTTTAAAGAATTAATTAACGTACAGTGGAACTGATAAAATGAAAATGGAGTAATCTAATAAAGCTCTTCAAATGGTTGTGTGCTTATAGGATACCTAGTCTTAGAAGTAGCATCCTGGAGTCTGAGAGACGTTAGCTGTAGTTGTGCCTGTGACTAGTTAATGCCCATAGTGTGGTTGTGAGTTATATATATTCTGTACTTTTTGTGTTTCTATACGCTACTCCACCCTGTCAGTAAGGTCAACTGACACCCCTGGGATTCTGAGCCCTGGGGGGGCGTTTTCCCCAACATTCTGATGGGAGGTTGAATGGATGACTACCCCCTTTGGCCCCGCTCTCTTCTCTTGGTAGATACTTGTGCCATGAGGCAAGTGGTTAGTTACCCCATATATGTGTGTAGAGGGCTGTAATGGCTTGTGGTTATTCACACGCATATATTCTGGATATAGTATCCTATGGACTACTATAGGTGTAACGTGTATAGGCTGTGATGGCTTGAGGATCCTTACTCGGAGTATGGGTTGTAATGGCTTGAGGTATTATACCCGACGTATGATACACGTTATGCGAGCTGTGGTGGCTCCCAGAAACTACCTGCTTACCTTTGGTTGTGAGGATGGTGTGGTGCTTAGCCCAGGTGTCTGCGGGCAAGCCTTTGGAGAGAGATGCACAGGACGTATGTCGTTGGGGCAAAGTGGCAAACCAGTGGGGAAGTAGTAGCGGGGTACCCTTGATATTCTATGTTATATGCTATATTCTTGTATGTGTTACTTGGTTAGAGTAGCCATGGTGAGGTTGGGAACTTAGTATACCTGTTTATGTAACGAGTTAGTTTCACTTGTTGTTCACTGGGATTTAGCATGCTTTCTTTACTTTTGTATGAGAGGCTTGAGGAGGATCCTACTGAGTATTCTGTTATACTAACCCTATGTACATATAAACTTTTTTTCAGGTCACTTGGAGCAGGTTGGAGGTCAAGCTAGTTACTTCTAGCTTGTGGTTGGAGGAGGAGCTGTTCGGGCTTGTGGTCGCTGTCGTTTTACTTTCTTTTGGGTTCTTTTAGTTTCCCCTTTCAATTGTAGTACTTTTGCATGACATTTCATATATGTACTTGGGTTTCTTTTATATTTCAGTTATGAGTTGAAGTTGGTTGGAGTATATTCTATCTCTCTCTTCGGCATGTGTTCTCTTAGAGGGTAATGCCTCCCATTTGTGTGTGTATTATACCCTCGGTGCTAGTCGCCAACCCGGGGCCTACTGGAGGCGGGACTCGGGGGTCATTATCTCCCTTCTCACATAGCCGGCCCAGGAGGGGTACACTTTGTGGGGAGGGGGTCGTGATAGAGTGGTATCAGAGGTCTGGTTGAGGGATAGAATGGAGTTTGGAGTTAGGCACTGGTGAGGATGCATGGGATGGTAGGGCAACGGTGTCATTCATGTTTAGAAAGTGGGGTAAACACTGAAGAACGGCAGAGACATAGGCATTTAGGGCCCCCTATGATCTGTTTCACGGACCTTTAAGCTTACGATGGCTACTAAACAAAGTGATACTGGTTGCAGGGTAGAGACCTAGGAAAGGATCATGAATCATTATTCTTTGCGCTTGTGTTTGAATGGGTAGTCCTTGGGATAGGTAACCTAAAATAAATAAAACAAAACAATTAATTAATTAATGTTGAGTCTTCCATATTCCAGGCTTAGGAGCTCAAACAGTTGTTATTTTGCAGGTATGGCTCCAGGTCGACGTCCTCGTCAGGTTTGCCCAGAAGATGCCCATCAGGTTGTTCCAGCAGATCGCTGCCGAGTAGAGGTTGACGAAGATGACACTTGGAGGAAGAAACTTAGAGAGTTTCAGCACCAGATTCTACAGAAGTACGAGGGCTCCATTTCAGATTCAGTCAAAGAAGAATGGTTGGAGGAGATCGAGATAGGATTTAGTTCGATTCGTGCTCGGAAAGAACACTGGGTGTCCTTGGTTGTGACGATGCTGCGTGGAGCAGCGAGGCAGTGGTGGTTCTTGTTCCTCGGTGATCGTGAAGAGTCAGGGATCTCATGGGAGGAGTTTCGAGACAGGTTTAGAGTCGAGTTTCTTTCATCGACTGTAAAGGTGTCCAGTCCCCAGGAGCTTCTAACCCTTCGGCAGGGGAGCTCCAGTGTTCGAGAGGTTGGAATCCATTTCAGGAACCTTCTACGATATGCTTCAGACCTGTTACCAGATGATGAGGCCAGGGCGAGGCATTTCGAGGAGGCTTTGCGTCCAGAGATCCAGTGCCAGGTCACCCCATTTATGCTGAAGACATATCTTGAGGTGCTGGCGAGGGCAGAGGTTGTTGAGAGGACTTTGACCAGGACTAGATCGTCACGAGAGGGGAATCGTCATGATTCCTCACGAAGCAGAGCTATGGTCCGGGGTTCCGGTTTTCAGGACAGAAGAGTTTTCGTTCACCTGGGGGTAGGTCCCAGCCCTTCCCATATCGTTTCTCCGGAGGCAGCAACTCTCAGACCTATGCCAAGGGACCAGACGCTTGTTTTTCTTGTGGTGGCCGTGGTCATCAGTAGCAGGAGTGCCCAACTTTTCAGAGCAATCATCGTGCACCGGGCGCTCCACTCCAGGTTCCTCCGTTGAGGCAGTTCCAGCCGAGGCAGCAGCAGCAGGTTGCACCAGTTTTAGATCACCAAAGGGTAGATGGAGCAGCCAGAGGACAACCCCATGACGCTCCCCGTCCTCAGAGAGCAGAGCGCGGCCATGGTGGTGGTCGTCATCAGGGTCAGAGAGGCCGTGGAGGAGGTCGTGGTCAGCTTCATGCTCTAGCGTTACCAGCCCCAGGCGAGCCAGATGTCATTAGAGGTACCCTTTTCTTGTTTTCTACCTTGGTGTATGCCTTGTTTGATTCAGGAGTAACACACTCCTTCATATCACCTACCCTTGTCCATGCTTTGGGACTCGAGGTATAGAGGCTTCCAATGCCCTTGGCGTTGACTACGCCAGTTGGAGGTCGAGATGACTTGTTCGAAGTATGTAGAGACTGTGAGCTAGTGTTGGGGCAACACCGCTCTTGGGGAGATTTCCTATGTTTGCGAATAAAACCATATGATGTCATACTTGGCATGGATTGGTTGTATTCGGTGCAGGCTATTGTGGATTGCTACAGGAAGAAGGTCATTTTCTTTGATGAAGATGGAGAGAAAGTGGTGTTTGTTGGTGATAGAGATCCTCGGATGAGTCATAGACGAGTTCCATCCTTATCATCCATGATGGATGGGATGACGCTGAGTTCTTCAGAGGTTCAACAGTTGGCGTTTCCTAGGGTCGTAGAGGAGTACCCTGACGTCTTTCTAGAAGAGGTTGTATCCTTACCCCCTCGACGAGAGATCGAGTTTGGGATCGAGCTACAGCCAGGAGCGTCTCCTATCTCTATGTCTCCGTATAGGATGGCCCCTTCTGAGTTACGAGAGCTACGTATTCAGCTCGACGGTCTGTTGCAGTGTGGTTTTGTTCGGCCAAGTGTGTAACCGTGGGGTGCACCAGTTTTGTTTGTGAAAAAGGATGATGGAAGTTTGCGGTTGTGCGTCGATTATCGTCGGTTAAATAAAGTGACAATAAAGAACCGCTATCCTCTCCTGCGGATTGATGACCTATTCGATCAACTGAAGGGTGCAAGTTGGTTCTCAAAGATAGACTTGCGGTCAGGATATCATCAGATGCGTGTAACGGATGAGGATATCCCGAAGACTGCTTTCCGCCGTCGTCATGGGCATTATGAGTTTGTTGTAATGCCATTCGGCGTGACGAATGCTCCAGCTGTTTTCATGGGGTTGATGAATGCTGTGTTCCGTGAATTCCTGGACAAGTTTGTTGTGGTTTTTATCGATGACATCCTTGTGTACTCCACATCTGAAGAAAAGCATGCACAGCATCTACGAGCCATTTTGGGAGTTCATCGCCAACATCAGTTGTTTGGGAAGTTGTCCAAGTATTATTTCTGGGCTCGAGAAGTTCGTTTCTTAGGGCATGTTGTGTCCCAACAGGGAGTAGCTGTGGATCCATAGAAGATAGAAGCAGTAGTGTCTTGGGGATCCCCCAAGACCGTGTCAGAGGTGCGAAGTTTCCTTGGTCTCGCAGGCTATTATAAGAGGTTTGTAGCCAATTTCTTCCGAGTTGCGAATCCTCTAACAGCTTTGACGAGGAAGGATCAAGCGTTCATATGGACTGATCAGTGTCAGAAAGCTTTCGAGTATCTAAAGGAGAAGTTGGTAAGTGCTCCAGTCCTTTGTCTTCCAGCGGAGGGAGTCCAGTTTGAGGTTTTCTGTGATGCTTCACATCTGGGGCTAGGTTGTGTTCTCATGCAGCAGAGGTCAGTTGTTTCTTATGGGTCTCGGCAGTTACGTCCACATGAATGAAACTATGCCACCCATGATCTTGAGTTGGCAGCCGTGGTGTTTTCTCTGAAGTTGTGGAGACATTACCTCATTGGTGAGCACTTTGTGGTTTTCACCGATCATAAGAGTTTGAGGTATGTTTTCTCCCAACATGACTTGAACTTGAGGCAGCGTCGGTGGGTGGAGTTCTTGCAGGAATACGACTTCGAAATATCGTATAAACCTAGAAAAGGGAACATAGTAGCTGATGCACTAAGCCGAAAATCATGTAATGATGTTGTGCGTGAATCTGGTGATTCCTGGAGAGTGATCGAAGAGCTAGCAGCTTTGCATCTTGATATGGGAGAAGTTGGGTGTAGAGGTTGTCTTTTCCAGATGACGGTGCAGTCATCTCTGATGCAGAAGGTGGAAGAGTCTCAGTTGGGTGATCTAGAGGTGGAAGTCTGGAGAGACAGAGTTGTTTGTGGAGAGGCCCCTGATGGTTGGTCGGAGGATGAACAACACTGAGTGTTGTATCATGGCAGGATTTTTGTTTCCTTGGCGATGCGCATGACGGTTCTCCGAGAGTTCCATAGTTCACCCTTGGCGGTATATCCTGGTGTGATGAAGATGTACCGATCCTTGAGGAGTCAATTTTGGTGGCCTGGGATGAAGCGTACAGTTGTAGAATGTGTGTCTCGGTGTTTAGTCTGCCATAAGGTGAAGGCCGAACACCGTGTTCCTTGTGGTCTTCTCCAGCACTTAGAGATTCCTCAGTGGAAGTGGGAGGACATCTCAATGGATTTTGTTACAGGTTTACCTCGATATCTGGGAGGAAATGATGCTATATGGGTGGTAGTGGATCGTTTAACAAAATCATCCCAATTCATAGCGATCAAGGAGTTGAGATCAGTGGAAGTTTTGTCGAGGCAGTATCTGGAGGAGGTGGTGAGGCTTCACGGAGTTCCTAAGATGATCATTTCTGATCGAGATCCTCGTTTTACCTCTAGGGTGTGGAGAGGTCTCCAGCATGCTTTTAGTTCTCAATTATGCCTCAGCACTGCTTTTCATCCTCAAACGCATGGTCAGACAGAGCGAACCATCCAGACTCTTGAAGACATGTTGCGCTCTTGTGTTCTTGATTTTGGAGGTTCATGGGTGAAGCACTTACCCTTGGTAGAGTTCTCTTACAATAATAGTTTTCACTCTACCATCGGTATGGTGCCGTTTGAAGCCTTGTATGGCCGGCCATTCCGTTCTCCGTTGTGCTGGACTGGGGTCGGAGAGTCAGCAATTCTCGGACCAGAACTAGTGAAGAATACAACAGAGATGGTTCAGGTGATTCATGAGAGGATGAAGACAGCACATGATCGTCAGAAATCATATGTTGATCAAAGAAGGAGACCTTTAGAGTTTAATGTTGGGGATCATTTGTTTCTAAAGGTGACTCCCCGTCGTGGGCAGCGAAGGGTTGGTCGTGGAAGTAAGCTTTTTCCCCGGTTTTTTGGGCCTTTCGAGGTGTTAGCTCATGTTGGAGCTGTGGCGTATCGAGTAGCACTTCCCCCTCAGATGAGTCGGATACATGATGTTTTCCATGTATCACAGCTCCATCGTTATCTTCATGATGAATCTCATGTTATCGATTGGGGAGAGATCGATATTGACGATGATGCAACCTTCGAGGAGCGACCTGTGGAGATCCAAGACCACAAGGAGAAGGTGTTGCGTGGGCGTTCTATCCCCTTAGTTCGTGTCTTGTGGCGACACGGTGGCATGGAGGAGAGTACCTGGGAGCGTGAGTCACAGATACATGCTTAGTACCCATAGTTGTTTAATGTTTAACTCTTTTCATGTAATGACGTTTCCTTTATGGTTAGACCTTTCATGTTTTATTTATGTACCTTTGATGTGATGTTATGTTTGAATTGTTTGGTTATGGATTGTTTGTTTCCATACTCTCGGATGTCGTAGTTTTGTTCAACCTATTGAACAACTCATGGTGGTTTTCCCCTGAGAGGTATCTTATGGGGTGGTTGTTCGGACCCCTCTTTTCTACTGGGTTGGTTTTTAATTCTCGAGGACGAGAATGTTTTGAGAGTTATCTAATGTAATGGCCCGGACCTCCCTGGTCCATTACTTTGTGAAAATGTGGTGTTGGAGGTGTTCCGGGAGGTCAAGGTGACTTATCCCCTAGCTTCTGCCTACCGGTAGCTCGGTCTACCGGTAGCTGCTGATTACCGGTAGCTCGGTCTACCGGTAGCTGCTGATTACCGGTAGCTCGGTCTACCGGTAGCTGCTTCCTACCGGTAGCTCGGTCTACCGGTAGCTGCTGCCTACCGGTAGCTCCGTCTACCGGTAGCTGCTGATTACCGGTAGCTCGGTCTACCGGTAGCTGCATCCTACTGGTAGCTGGGTTTACCGGTAGCCGCGACGTACTGATAGCTCGGTATACTGGTAGCCGCAGTCCAGCAGTAGCTCGGCTAACACTTTACCAAATTTCCAGTTCTGTGAACAGTGTTTCTATCGATGAGGTTCAGTGAACAATGTTTCTATCGGTGAGGTTCTATCGATGGACTTCTATCGGTGAGGTTCATTGAACAGTGTTTCTATCGGTGAGGATCAGTGAACAGTGTTTCTATCGGTGAGGTTCTATCGGTGGACTTTTATCGGTGAGGTTCAGTGAACAATGTTTCTATCGGTGAGGTTCAGTGAACAGTGTTTCTATCGGTGAGGTTCTATCGGTGGACTTCTATCAGTGAGGTTCAGTGAACAGTGTTTCTATCGGTGAGGTTCAGTGAACAGTGTTTCTATCGGTGAGGTTCTATCGGTGGACTTCTATCGGTGAGGTTCAGTGAACAGTGTTTCTATCGGTGAGGTTCAGTGAACAGTGTTTCTATCGGTGAGGTTCAGTGAACAGTGTTTCTATCGGTGAGGTTCAGTGAACAGTGTTTCTATCGTTAGACTTGAACAGTGTTTCTCTCAGTGAGGTTCTATCGGTAGACTTGAACAGTGTTTCCAGAATCCTAAGATCTACCGATTCATTACTTTGCCAAATTTCACGAATGAACAGTGTTTCCAGACTTCATGAGAGCAACCGATTCCATACTATGCCAAATTTCACGAATGAACAGTGTTTCCAGAATCCTAAGAGCTATCGATTCCATACTTTGCCAAATTTCACGAATGAACAGTGTTTCTAGAATCCTAAGAGCTGCCGATTCCATACTTTGCCAAATTTCACGAATGAACAGTGTTTCCAGACTTCATGAGAGCTACCGATTCCATACTTTGCCATATTTTGAGTATGTGAACAGTGTTTCCAGCTTCGCAAATTTGACGTTTTCTTTGACGTAAAATACTTTCAAAACCTTATTTTAAGGACATTAAGGCCGATTCAAAGGCCATAAATTCTATATTAATTATTCCTAAGGCCGGGATGTTTTTACTTGGTCAAACCGCGTGGGTTAATGCGATCTGTTTTTAATGGAGAATAAATCGGATCATAAACCATCACCTCTCTAATATTTTTTTAAAAGGAACAAGATATCATTCTTCGTTGTTCTTCCTCCTGGTTCACATCTACGAGACGCTAGAACCTTGCAATCATTCTCGTAGGAGTTTCACAATCAAACGTTACTCAGATCAGTTCCGCTCTGTTGATGCAACCAAGTTGTGTCGATCGTTCTTCCATATAAGGTATGTTTTATCATCGTTCCTTCGGGGATCACCTTCTCTTGATCTTCCTTCCATATTAGCGTGTAATCTCCATCATTCTAATGGGTTTTCTTGGGGTTGGTTGGTACTTTCGTACCGTGGCATCCTCCGGTGGATGCAGCTATCGTGAGGAGAAGAGGACTGTGACCCGTTGTGTGGATAAAGGACGTCAAGAACTCTTCGAGGTAGGGGATTCGTGGCTTCTCTAATTGTGTATGTGCAATCGTAGAATTAGCATGATTTAGTCCTTTGGATCACAATGAAATTGACCTAATTAAATACTTGAACCAGATTAAAAGAATTGGTTGATCGCATGTTGTTACATTGTACCGTGATAACGGTTTGCCTCATGTTTTCCTAGATAGAGTGATATCTATGTTTTTCTTTAATTTGTTGCTCGTTCATTGTGGAAATTGATAAAGAACGTAAAGCCGGAATTATTTGTTAAATAATTGGATAAATATAAAGAGGCATGTTAATGAATCTGTTAATTCAAGATGGATTAAAGAACTATTAGTTCGATAATTTCAAAAGGGTTCTGAGTTACCCGCTTGCTTGTAAGGCTGAATGCCTTGTGGTTTTGAGCTCTGAGTGCTCATCCTGTATGAAGGCTGAATGCCTTGTTAAAGGGCCGAGAGCCTGTTTTGTGATCTTTGATTTCCTGCTGCTTGTGATTTGATGTGAGCCTGGATGGCTATTGTGATATGTGGAGGCATGTGGACTTGTTGTTGTGGCAGCGGATGACGCCTAGTGTGGCGAGATGCATCAGTTTATGCATGTGGGTGTCGGGGAGGACACCAAGGATGATGGTATGAGATGAATGTGATGGTTTGATGTTGGTGGTTTGATTGTTTATCTGCTTTACTTTTCTCCACTGCTCGAGGCAGCTGGTTTTGCTTACCCTCCTTCCGAAGGAGGCGAAGACACGCAGGGTATGCCACGTGCTTTCCGTGTTTAACCTCTCGATGGAGGATGGGTCTATGCTCTTGCTATAGGCAGAAAAGACTCGATGGGTAGTATATCTACTCACCGTGTTGAGCACTTTGTGTTTATTAGCATAGGATGCATTTCTAGAATGCCTGGGAATATGGGGAAGGTAATTCCCTAATGAAAGTTTGTTTAAATGGTGATAATACACGGGGATGGAGAAAATGGAATTTAATAGTGATGTGAATCCTAAAAAGGAGCAGTTTTTGAATGTGATGCCAATTTAGTTTAATGTGGTAAATTGTTCATGGTTAATTAATTTTTAAAGAATTAATTAACGTACAGTGGAACTGATAAAATGAAAATGGAGTAACCTAATAAAGCTCTTCAAATGGTTGTGTGCTTATAGGATACCTAGTCTTAGAAGTAGCAGCCTGGAGTCTGAGACACGTTAGCTGTAGTTGTGCTTATGACTAGGTAATGCCCATAGTGTGGTTGTGAGTTATATATATTCTATACTTTTTGTGTTTCTATACGCTACTCCACCCTTTCGGTAAGGGAAACTGACACCCCTGGGATTCTGAGCCCTGGGGGGGTGTTTTCCCCAACATTCTGATTGGAGGTTGAATGGCTAACTACCCCCTTTGGCCCCGCTCTCTTCTCTTGGTAGATACTTGTGCCATTAGGCAAGCGGTTAGTTACCCCATATATGTGTGTAGAGGGCTGTAATGGCTTGTTGTTATTCACACGCATATATTCTGGATATAGTATCCTATGGACTACTATAGGTGTAACGTGTATAGGCTGTGATGGCTTGAGGATCCTTACTCGGAGTATGGGCTGTAATGGCTTGAGGTATTATACCCGACGTATGATTCACGTTATGCGAGCTGCGGTGGCTCCCAGAAACTACCTGGTTACCTTTGGTTGTGAGGATGGTGTGGTGCTTAGCCCAGGTGTCTGCGGGCAAGCCTTTGGAGAGAGATGTACAGGACGTATGTCGTTGGGGCAAAGCGGTAAACCAGTGGGGAAGTAGTAGCGGGGTACCCTTGATATTCTAGCCTATATGCTATATTCTTGTATGTGTTACTTGGTGAGAGTAGCCATGGTGAGGTTGGGAACTTAGTATACATGTTTATGTAACGAGTTAGTTTCACTTGTTTTTCACTGGGCTTTAGCATGCTTTCTTTACTTTTGCACGAGAGGCTTGAGGAGGATCCTACTGAGTATACTGTTATACTCACACTATGTACATATAAACCTTTTTTCAGGTCACTTGGAGCAGGTTGGAGGTCAAGCTAGTTACTTCTAGCTTGTGGTTGGAGGAGGAGCTGTTCGGGCTTGTGGTCGCTGTCGTTTTACTTTCTTTTGGGTACTTTTAGTTTCCCCTTCCAATTGTAGTACTTTTTCATGACATTTCATATATGTACTTGGGTTTCTTTTATATTTCAGTTATGAGTTGAAGTTAGTTGGAGTCTATTCTATCTCTCTCTTCTGCATGTGTTCTCTTAGAGGGTAATGCCTCCCATTTGTGTGTGTATTATACCCTCGGTGCTAGTCGCCAACCCGGGGCCTACTGGAGGCGGGACTCGGGGGTCATTATCTCCCTTCTCACATAGCCGGCCCAGGAGGGGTACACTTTTTGGGGAGGGGGTCGTGACAATATGGGTTGTTTATCAGTTTACACCATAGAACACCTTCCCCATAAAAAAGATAGATCACCCGTATGAATTTCCTTTTTTCTGAGCATTGGATGATAGACGATACTATCGCAATGGATTTTATCCATTTTTCTATAATTATGAGATCATAAGATTCACCAAACATAGGAGGCCTTTGTCACATAAAGGATTCAACAAAAGCATTATATTTCATAGGATATGGAGGAAATTCCTCCAAAATCATGTTATTACTCATAACTTGTTCAATATGTTATTGTAAATTCATAATGGTGTGTAATCTCATTCCAATCAGATTTAGAATTTCACTAAGGAAATTTTCATATTTCCTATCATGTTGATTATTTTCACAGATTCTCCCCTTTCCATCCATTAAATATGAAATATAAAATAATGTTATGGGGCTTGACTACGTAGTCAATAAAAATATAAAAAGGAATGATTGAACATAAAAGTACATTCATGTAAGTGAAAATTATATCTGAACAAGTGATTCCCAAAGATTCAATTTAGGTTATTCATGGTGATGTAATTTTCTCTTGGATTATTAATAAATTCATATAATGATAATACCAAAAAATTACTATATGGTTCTCTAACAAAAAATATAGAAACCCAATTATTTTACACATATTAATACATAATTAAAAACATAAATACCCAACAAATATTAACCAATCATCATAATTTCTAGTGCCTCTAGAATACTAGGTTCATATAATCATATGCATGAAAAAATAGTAAAGCCTCACTATATTAATCTCTCAAAATGACCACTGAACATATTTTTAGGTCCTATATCTATGTAAGATAACCATTGAAATACATGGACAAAAGGGATGAGCTAAAAATACCAGTAATGTAATAGACAAATGAATAATTAATATCACATTACTTAGAAGTAAATACATGAAGTCACAAAAAGGATTAGAACATGAATAAACATATTGAAGAATACATATAGAATATGGGATCATGTGTTCTTATAAATATTATAATATGGAAAAAATATATTACACTACAAAAAATGTGAGACATGAATCTAGGCTAACTTCCAAGACTATGTCACATTGTTGAAAAAGTCCCATAATATATTAGGTTTACTCTCAATTACTAAACACGACATCTCATGAGTTTGAAAACTACCAAATGAATTATATAACTACCCGGTTTCACCCATAATAACATGTTCAACCATATTTGTTCCACATAAATCTTCAAGTTTGTGGAATAAACATATGGGTTTCCCATGTAATGAAATGGGTATCACAATCATTTCATAATGTATAACCAAATGGAAGTAATGATGTTTTTGGATGAAAGAATTTAAATCATAAATAGAAATTAATAAGGTAAAATAGGAATATATCATGGTAAATTATGGCCTAATGAAGTGAAAACATTTAAAAAGAGTCTTTTTAAAACTTTAGAATTTAGTCACTTTAGTGTGGTTAATGAGAAAATAGTAAAGAGACATTAAAAATGAAAAATGAAAATGTGTATTTATAAAACATGAAATTAACTAAGATAGATTTTCTTGGATAAAATTATTGATTCTATAAAAATATTGAGGGAAGAAAGATGTTTATGTATTGTACTGGAAAGTGGGCCAGAAATTTGAATGTTCTCTTTAATCGAACTCTCTCTATAGGGGGAATTCAAAAGGGGACCTTTTTAAACATGTATTTCCCCTTCAAAAAAGGATGAATTGATCTAGATTCAAATTTTTGGAATATATAAATATAATTTAAAAAATTATATAATAATAAAGAATAATTATAATGTAGTAAATAGAGTGAAATCTTAACCTAGAGAAATGAATAAGTCATTGAGATATCTCTTAACCTATATATGAATGTGTTCGTCACATGCACTTAATATCATATATAATATAATTAGATTAATTAATAATTTATTTCATAACATATTCAATATATATTTTAGTTATTATAATTTCACTAAGTTCATATATAGTCATTTTTATGGGTTATAATCTTTACTTTCATTGTTCTAAGAGCATTTGTTTAATGTTTTTATGGTCGGTTCAGTTGAGTTCAATTATGGGAATTTTTCTAAAATGGAAAAAACTATAGAATATGAATTAAATATTTTTAATATAAATCCAAAATTTAAAATTTTTCCAATATATCATTTTATTTTCTTGATTGAGTATGTTTCAATAGATAAAATGTTAATGATAAATTCTTAGTTTAGTTTTTCTGGTTTTATATCGTCATCCATGAAGGATGTGAATCAACACATCAGAAATGATGTTTCCATTTTCAGAATAAAATTAGGATATAATATATTTGATTACTGATAATACATTTACATATTAACAATATAGTGAAAATATAGTATTGGATTTAACATTTCAATATTGACAATGGAAAAGATAATGCATAAGAATGAAAAAATATAAAAGATAATAAAAAAGGATTTTGACTCGTGAATAACATCTCTTTGAGAAGCACCTACCAACACATGGGTTGGTCATTTGATGAGACAAAAAAATATTATACATTAAATATAGGATTTCCAATGGGATTCAGAATAATTTATTAAATCTAATAATGTTATGAGGTTTTAGGAGAAGGGGTAGTGAGGGATGGTATTTTTTTGGGAAGGGGATGAGATTTTTGTTATTTTATTCATTTATTAATTATATTGAATCAAGACTATAAATATTATTGATTCCCAGAAAAAAAATATTAACTATAGAATGTGATATTGAGATAATGGGAACATAATTCATCAATTACTCAACCATGAATCAAAATATCATTTACTTACTTATAATATTAAATACAGTAAATTAGAGTATTTCACAAATTACAAAAAGTCAACTATTTTAGAGGAATCCCAAAAATTCGCCCGAGCCATTTTTTATGTGTAGTCTTCAAAATTGGACACCATTTTATTAATTTGTTTTTATAATGGTGATGAATTTAATTTTTAATTAAAATCATTGTTTATTCAAAAAAATGATGATTTTAATATGATCACAGAATTTATGACACATTCAAAATTATATTAAGGTATTATAAAACTATAATAAAATTATATTACAAAAAATATAAATTTATTAATATATTATAGTAAAATAAAATTTACTTCTAATTATTATATTAATGAAAATAATGTTAATAAACATTTACATTTTATAAAAATACCAACACATAATTTATTAGTTTTAAAATATTTATTTATTTCCTCTATGTTATAAATATATCAGATTTTCATTTATAAGATAAATAAATTTAATTTATTCCTTAATAGGTGTGGTTAATATACTAACAACCATATTACTATTCCTAAACAGTAATATTACTATTCTAATGGTATAAATTCTATAATTACTATTAATACCTCTTATTTCCTTCATTTTTAATTCAATTAAATATTAACTAACGTTTATATATATACTTTCATCAAGAAAAACAATATTTTTTGGTTATAATTATTTTTTATTTCTACAATCTTTTTCATGAGTTAGGTCATTCTATTGGATTGAGCATATCCAAATTATCCTATTATTATTATCTTATTTCATTTATTTATTATCTTAGTGCAATATTTTCGACTCTTATTTGTTTTCTTGTTAAAAAATGTATAATTGTTCATTTATGAGAATAATGTTTTTATTGGATTTTTTATGTGGTATATGAGTTTTCTAATAGATGAAATAACCATTAGGAGGGAAATTTCATTGATAAAATTTTGGGTCGTTACAGGAATGAATTGATTTTCATCAGATATATGGGATGAATTCTCGGTGTGAAAGAACTTTAATGTTCTTTTTATATAGAAAGAGATAAGTTATAAGTTCTTCCAAATGGATTTAAATATATCCTAACTCATTAAAGAATATCTAGTGAAAGTGTATATTTGTAAACATAATATATTATTATTTATAGAATATTATGGGATATATTATAATTTAGGGAATAATCTCCATAGTTTAAAGATATTACCAACGTTATGGTATTGAAATCAATATTCATTATTAATGAAGATGGAATGTGAATACTGAAGATTTGAAAATAAACACTATATATATAAATACAAATAGGTATATCTAATATTTTATTCTGTATATAAATGATTTATTCAATATTGTAAACTAATAACATTTTATTTTATTTTTTTCATTCAAAATGATTTTTTTATTTTTTGATGTTTGGGGAGAATGATGATTTATATTCTTTTCATATTTCATCGAAGGAATATCATATCATTCACTCACTATAGACTAATTTATGTGATCCATAATAAAACATTGCTATAACAAATTCAATTTAGTTTTATACCATAATATTAGTTTGAAAAAATATTTTAATTTGCAAGATAGAAAATATATGGATTCAAGAGAACTTCAAAAAGTATTTGGGATTTTAATATAAATGAATTCTTCATGAATGAATTTATTCTATTTAGTTACAATATATTTATGATTTAAAACTATAAAAAACAATAAATTATTTTTTCTACAAGGTGTATCCCTTGACACATTTAAGGAATGGTTAATTTAAGGTATAAATATAGAAATAATTTGAGTATATGTCTTTTTGATATTAAAATATAAATTAGTTTGGAAATATTAAATATAAGAGGATAATATTTTTACATATTTTTATTTTTTGGATACTGTTATGTGTTAAAGATGAAAAAAAATTAAAATTGGTTTACCATGAATAGAAAAATTGTAGATTTTAATTATTCAAATGTTGAAAGAACCCTATTTATTTGGCTATGAACTCAATATGATGATATCAATGTTGAGTTGAAGTTACAACTAGTCCTGAGACAAGATAATAAAAAATCCATTAGTCTATTATGAAATTTGGTATAAAATTATTAATATAAAAAACATATATATTGTGTTCAAATTTATAAAGGAAATGGGGTATCAAAGAGTGTATAATGTATAGATTATTCAAATGAATCATAAACTTACATATGTTTTCACCATACCATTGTGAAGATAATTTTTTTCAAAATTTACATTGATACTTAAAGATTAAACACAATCTAATCATGGTTAATATATGGTGATTTAGTCTCTTCTCACGCTTTGTCATTGGGTGTTATTGTAAATGTTGGAGAACGTAACAACATAAATCTGAACACATTTTTTCTAAACAGGATTGAAATATATTATAAATGGGGATTATATATATAAGGTGTGTTTTTATATGGGAAATCCTATTATTAAAAATGTAAACTATTATTACATGATTATTGAGGTTGTTTACAAAATGTTAGTGTTTGTTACATATATTAATAGATATTGAGAATTTTAGAATAAGGATAAGTGACATGATATATATGAAACTATTCAAATGGGATGTATACTAACCTAATGGACAATTATTGTATATTCATTAGTACATAAAAAATTTAACAATGTGTTTATTAATATATTGGTAGAAAAGTTGTATAATGAATCACAAATAATTTAAACTGTGATTTATGTGGGATTGTTAAAAAAACTGAAATATTATAATAAAAATCAAATGGTGAGATTTTTGAGACTATAATGTGGGGAGATATTATTGGGACCATGAGTTTTGATGAAAACTATCTTTAACCTAATATGACGATTTTCTCATGTATATTTCGTGAGTATGTAGATGTGGATTTGATATACAGATTATGTTTTGGATTTAATTTATAAAACTTGTGTAAACATATTAATAATATTAATAATAAATTTATTATTGGTCTTCCGGTAGAGGATATTTTCTTTTAAAATTTTATAACAAATAACAAAATTTTCAAATGTGATTGGATTAATCTAAAAATGATAAATAAATAGTCATGTATCAGTTGTAGTAGTCATGATGCAATGTATGATACATAAGATTAAATTGTAGTTATTTAGAGCTAAGAATACTTTAATGGTTCTTCAGGCACTATGATTGATGTATGAAATTTAAATATTATTAAGGTGGATATTTATGACATGTATACCAAGCAATAATAGGTATACTATGATTTTTAATGTTAACAAAATTTGTCTGTGGAAAGATAATTATGTGGTAAGGAGGATCATTTCATAATTGTATATATATCCATGCCAAAATACATGTTACCAAGGGTTTTTTGTGGTCCTCAAGAATTGGAAGTGTAATCATTCATTCCATATTTTTGAAGATTATTCCACCTGACTATTGGATGTTCTGAAACCATTAAATGATAACTATGATATAATACCAATTTGTATCATTTTTGGTAGATAATAATATTTTAAAAATATTGTGAATATATTAATACAATGATGAATGTTACAACCAAAAATATAGTTTATTTTTTGATTTGGATCATTTAATTATTCTTGGGTGTCTCTGAAATGATCCTTTGAGTATCTTAGTTATCTCTTAGGGATAATTGAATTGTTTTTTGTTATTATAGATTTATATTATGTGATAGAATATGTAGGTAGTTGTTCCTTGGTAATTCACATTTTTACTAAATAATAATTTTTTCTATAATATGAAAATTACTATATGATTTATAATTTCAAATTTATTTGATATAGATGAGAATAAGATAAGATAAAATCAATAGTAAGGATCCTTGCTATATAAATGAATATTTATTAGTAGAATGAGGATTATAAAGAATATGTAAATTAAAACCTAATGGAAGACGAGTAGAATAGTATTAAATATTAGTTTATCTTATCAATCATTTTGTTGGAGTATATTACTTAGCATTTGAATACAAATTGTGTATCATGTCTGAAAGGATAAACCCTAATTATTGTTTACAACATATTGAATCTATTGAATTATATGATAAAATGTTTTACCAAACCATTCAAAAGATATAACCACTCATTTTTTTGTGGTGAAACATTCAAATTAATTACACTCTCTGTGTTTTTGTGGGTTCTGTATTTTATAAAATTATGATATCATTATGCCACTCACCTTAACAAGTGAAATTTTTATCTCCTAAATACAATATAAAATGAATAAATAGAATCACAAATAAATTCCTCACTCAATTAATTAATATTTTTTTACCTTGGTTAACGGTTTTTATATAATTAGTACAATTTTTCTTTTAATATTAAAAAATAATTGGATTTTGTTTAAAACTGGATCATTTGTTTTAAAGGATGAGTTGAATTTAAATTTTTTTTCTTATCTAGGATAAAAATAATTCTTGAATAATAATATAATTATGAGGTTTGATAGTAATATATATTAATTACATTATGTGAAATTATAATATATTTATTATCAACTTTATTAGATGTTCTGTAGGGGAAATAATTTTTATGTTCCGTGTGTAAAAAATGAAAAAAATATAACTCGTTATATAACCAAAATTAATAATAATAAATTAAACTGTAATAAAATTATTTTTTAATAAATACAGATAAAATTCACAAAAATTAGGTTTATTTCAAAAAAAAAATATTGGAGAAAATTTTATAGAATTTATGTAGTAAATTTGATGGAGATTGAAGAAAAATTACATACTTTTTTCATAAAGTAAGAGTACACTAATTTTGATGAGTTTTGATCAAATAATGGAACGTTCATAATATTTAATTAAATGGTGAGAAATATTAGACAATTTTTAGTATCCTACAAACTCTATGGACGTGAAAAGTTAATATAATTAATTCTGGATAAATTAGAATCAAATTTAATAGCATTTATATTCTATGAATCTAACATAATTCACCTATATGATCTTCATTTAATATTTATTTCTTATTAAATATGTAATTGTGGTGATTTTAAAATGAGTAGTAAATTGGAAAAGGAAATTTACTTTAAAGACATAAATTTATATATTATTAAGAATGAATTTATTGAAGAATAATTTTATTCAAATAAATTTGATAATGGCAATGTGAAATTTGAAAAAAGTTTTTTAACTAAAATATTCAATTTTTAGAAAAGTTAAAGGAATGTATTGGGAAACGTAATGATAATGTGTTTCAAATATGGAGCTATTAGTAATTGTGTATCATATTTTTTGAAATTAAATGATGTTGGAGATATTAAATATTAAGATGTAATCTAATGATATTATCAAATAGAAATGTTTTGAATTATTATAAGAAAATGTTTTCTTCCAATAATTAGAATGATTTTATTAAACACAATAATAGAATATATGTATACAAAATTTTATAATAAAGTATTAGTGATGATGAAGAGTTTGTTGGGACTTACAGTTAAATTTATTACATTTTTAGATTGAATAACTGAAGGTAGAATATGTATGCAGTTATGATATAAATAATAGTGGAAGAAGGAAAGAAAAAAAGGCATCAAACTAATGTGGAAACTCAATTAATGTCTATAAGGACTCAGACTTAAAAATTACTTAATCTTGAATTAAAATGATATTTCACATTGAGGATATTTTCAGGTTTATAGTTTTAGAGAATCAGGACATAACTATTACATCTCAAAGGATTATAAGGTAGACACTACTACTATAATCGATTTTTCTCAAAAATAAAAAAAACCTTAAATAAAAAAAGAGTTCTTTTCTTGATATAAATCTGCTTGAATACTTCCTTTCTCTTACAATTCCTTATAACCTATGAAAAACATTTAAAATACATGTGATGAGCATTAGAAGCTCAGTACCTGTAATAACATAATGAAAGGAAACATTAACCCGCCAATAAATACAAATCAATGAAACCATAACTTTAAATCATAACATACCTTATGAAATCATAATATTTATGTATAACTCATTGAAATCATAAGACATAAAGGTAACTTGAGTCATTCATAACATTATTACGTAGAGAGTAGCCCTCATGGTTACATTTGGAATACCCATCATAGTATATTCCAGAAATATCTTCTGAGAAACCATTGCTTTTAACTCCTTCATATTACCCAATATATTGGAGAGCTATCACAGGATCACCCGCCCTTATTTTATCACAAAACCTCTCATCTTCATATAAAATTCCCAAGAACCATAACATAATCGTATCACATAAAACATGCATAAAGAAAACATAACATTTCAACATTTCAATCACAAGATATCAATAAAACACATTGATATGATAAAAACATTATCAAAACCATTTTAAATACCAAAATAAAATAAATGTAAAACATTATTTATTTTTTATTTTAAAAATGTTATGGCTTGTAGAGGAAGCCGAAACTCAAATAATGGTCACGGCAGCAGAGAACTTGTTGTCATCGTATATGTAAAACAAAACATTTCTTTTGTCATTTAGTAAAAATATTTGTATAAGAAGATTCCTTTTGAATAAAAGTAAAAGTCAAAATGGATTTATAAACCGTATAAAACAACGTCATTTATAAATCAACAGATGCCTCAATAAAAGGATATTGAGACGAAGTCCCTTACAAAGACAGTATCCTTAGATTAAGGATAAAACAATTATAAAGTTATGTGTGACAAATATAAATACAACCAATATAATTTGATATAAGTGTAAAACAATAAGAGGTAATTAAAAAATATTTATAGCATGACATAATAAATAAGTAGAGTTTTAACCCAGATAATTGAAATTTGGTTCAGAAGTTCCCTTATAGAAACTCGACAGCCTAACGTCGTCACTTTTAAATTCAGAAAATGAGTTGATGGGAGAGAAAATGAGATATCATCACTTGGACAAAAAATTTACATCAATAAGGATATATAAGAACATATCCCAACATATGAAGATGTAAATTAAAATACATAACAAAAATAAGTATTTTTATAAATAGGAGGGTGAAAGGTTCCCTTACAGATTTGGGTAACGTTCGAAACGTACACCCCATGAAAGAAGGGTCATAAAATTAAGATGTAAATACCCATAAATTAAATTATATTACCCAAATAATACAATCATGGGCATTACATATGCCACAGAAAAGGAAAAAGTGGAATATGTAGCATGAATCTCACGAGTGTAGAAAGTGAGATAAAAACCCCTTACCTTGTTGTGATCAATCGAGTCGTATGCACAATAGATAATAAACACAAAATGAATCACATAATACCATAAATATAAATAGAATCATGATAATATATAACAAATGGCAGTACAAAATATACCACATTCAATAAATAAGTGGCGAACAATGGAAATCTCACAAAATTAAAAGTTAGATAAGAAATCCCCTTACAAAACATTCGGTAGCCTAACGGTGCCACTTAAAACATCTAAAAAATGGATTGAGGAGGTAAAATAGGGTCTCTCATCATATTAACATAAAAAGTATAGTAATATTAATATAAAATAACACTCCACAACATTATAAATAGGAGCATAAAAGACAGGACATAAAAGAGAGTACTTAAAAAGAAAGAGTGAGGTAGGATCCCTTAACTCAAGTCTGATTTGTCTTGTTCGTTTCATTATATTTATGAATAATAAACTTTGGTAAATTTAAAATTTCAAATGGACCTAATTTAAATTTTATTATAAAATTCATATCACACATTATAAATGTATAATATTTAGTTAATTATGTGAGTTCATATAAGACGTTTTTGTCGATGTTTGGTATATGAGTCAAAAATGAACTTGTTTGAAAAGAATTTTCCATGTAGTTATAAGTACACCATCTCCAGAATAGTATTAATTATTTAAATATATTATGTATCTAGTATATATTAATTGTATACTATTCCATAAAATTTGGAGATAAAAAATTTAATGCACCGTTCATGGAGACGGTAGGTCGTACGTACGCATAAACGATACTTTCATTTATTTGTCAAATTAATTGTATTTAAACTAAATGAGAAATAAATATATTATAATTACAGAATTATATTCATCATTTATATTTAATATATATCATATATATCCAATATATATATGCACTTATAATAGTACATAACATTTGGTGATATGAAATGAAATGTACCATTCATGGAGACGGTAAGTTGTACGTACGCATGAACGCTACTTTCATTTTTATTTCATACATTAATGGAATGAAAACATAATGATACAGAGTTATATTATAAATAAAGTATAATATCGTATATAATATTAGTAACACTATCCTTTATACACACCACATATGGCATTAATGATTCAAATCACTTTGAGGGGCATGTAGTCCGCACTTCTTAAAATGAAATTATTGCGTTTACCCATTATGGAAATCATAAAGGAATGGAATAAATTAAAAATACAAAAGCATAAGGAAAACATAAAAATAATATATATATATATATATATCATATATAAATTCAATGAAATCATAATGGCCACCATGAGAGTTTTTTAAAAAATATTGATCAATCATCTTTTTGTGAGGCCGTAATTCGCTACCCATAGAAACATTATGTTATTTAAACATTAGATGGAGTGTGTATAAGTGTAGCTCTAATATTTATCTTAAAAGAATCATTGTACATTAAATATATAGGTTTATTTACAAAATAAAGGAATAAAAAGAGTTTATGGGGTTAGAGAAGCAAAATCTAACAAAAGAACATAAGAGAAGACATTACCTTAAAATCGGGTAACTCTTTTTAATTAGAGCCCAAAGGCTTCCTTGGAAAGACTTATTCCCAAAGTGAGGATTCTAGGTTTCATAGAGGTATTTTTAGAGACAATATTATCAGAGGTCGGACGTTCCAAGGGCTTTAGAGGTGTGGGTAAGGGGGTAGAGGTGGGGGCCTTTTATAAGAGGGAAGATGGGTACTTTTGGAATGTCATGAAATATTACTTTATTATGAAATGATTTTCGGATTTTAAAGGTCCCAAAATGACATATTTAGAGGATAATGTGATAAGGGTTCTAAATCCACAAATACCATAGGTTTTTTGAATGTTGTTGTCGTAAATATTATCTTATAATTTCATTTTATTTAAATCGTTCATTAACGAGGTAATCACTGCATAATAATGGTGTCTTAAATAAATTTATTTATTTAATGTATAAAAATTATAAAACAAATACGATGATGTAGGAAATATTTTTCAATTTCTAATTAATATTTATATTAAAATATGGAACTTATATAAACAAAACTAAAATTATTTTACTTAGGTGATACATACTTTGGTTATATTTTCTTTTCTTTAAAAAATGATATTATGTCACTATCACCCAAAATAGTTTCAATTGGGTCCCTAAGTTGGCACAAGTAATACCATGGTCAACCATTACAGTACCAATAGAATTAAGACACATGTTGGGGTAATTTTTCATTTTCATGATATTATTTTATTACCCTTAACTACCTGATTACTAATTAATCACGATAATTAAAGATAATTACCGTCGTTACTATTCATAATCTCCAAAAACAAAAGAATCTTAATTATATAATTTGGAACTTATGATTCTAAATATGGAATAAAGTTTTTCAAATTCCAAACACAGAAATTGTAGTAATTATTTTAAAATAATTCATGTTGTGAAAACCAATGACAGGTTTTTAAGATGTAAAATCTATTAAAAGATTGATTTACTTTGACATCCAATTTAAAAGTGAAATTACATCCAATGACCAAAATTTTATTAAATTATAAAAAAATAATTAAATTACATCATAAAACCAATTAAAATGACAATCTAACTATATAAATAAATTTCATGAAATGGCAGTTTTGAATAAAAATGCATTATTTTTCACTATTCATTAAAAATTAACATTTGTCAGAAAAATACAAAAAATTCAACCTAAGATATATTTGATATTCCAAATTCAAAAATTATATCAATTTTAACAAATTAAAATCATAGATGTTTCATTAATTAATTTTAAAATCAATTTCTACTGTCAAAACAAATAGCGTGTTTTTAAGAAACATTATCTATTAAAAGATTGACCCTTGTTTATGTCCAATTTAAAAGTGATATTAATTAAAATGACAACCATTAGATTAAATGGTAAAACTATATTTTAATTAAAATTAAAAACAAATTAAAAACATAATTAAAAAATTTAAATAAATTATATTAAAATTAGGTTTTGAATTTAAATTCATCATTTTTCACTAAAAATGATATTCATCAGAAAACAACAAAAATTTACCCAAAGTAAATTTCGATGTCTTGATTCTAAAGAAGGATTTTATTTTGTAAAATATAATATATAAAAGTGACAAAAGGTAGATTTAAAAAGTGTTCGCCATCAAAAGGTGGTTAATATGCCTTTTAATGAATATTAGAATATTTATTCTTAAAATTGGATTCATTTGCATTTGAAGACTATAAAATTTATTGGATAAATGTAAATTATTAAACAAACATATATAATCACTTTTTAGTTAGTTTTTTTCATTCCCACCATTACATCTGCTAGGAGTTTACTACCATTTACAATAATATTATTATATTAATAGTGTGCATCGCAAGATTTCAAAGAAACTCATTGTTGCGTATTAGGTGCGCCATCGAACATAGAATCCCCTTTAAGGTAATATTAATATTTTATTCACAAATATTAATATATATGAAATTGTAATATTCTTTATTTACTTGGGATGTTACAATGTCTGTAATTTATTTCCAAATTATAAATATAACATAATTTTATTTAGAAGTTAAATAAGAATTTGGGAATCAATTAAACCTTATGTATTTGAAAATAATAAAATTTATTAAATAACATTAATAAATAAAATAATTTACTCCCCTAATGAAATAAACTAAATTTTTTATGAAATACAATTTTAATTAAAATGAAAAATTACCTGAAGTTGTTTTGAAATAATTGATAACGACCAAGAAGTGATTTAAAATGTTCAAATAAAAAAACTGAATTATATTCTACAATATGGAAATATCTCAAAGAATGATAATATTGAATTTATTAAATTAAAGACTAAAATATGCATAATGTGATTTTTGTCCAATATAAAAATTTCCTAAAAATTATGTAATTCTAGGAAAGATAACTCGAATAAAAAAATTATATATTAATGAATTAAAATTTTATTCAATAAATCTAGACTGAAGAATAAATTCTTGAGAATAAACTATTATATTGGCTTAGTAATAGAATCCAAATTTAATTATCAAGAGATAAATAAATAGAATATTAACAAGATTTGGAATCAATCATTTTATATAAGAGAATACTCATTATTTGGATTCCATTGGTATTTGGGAGGATATGGGAGTATGAAAAGGATATTATAGTTTAATTTACAAAAAAAATTTAAAACAGTAATGAATAAAGGAAAATTATTAGGTGAATTCATATTGCTTAAGAAGAAAATATAATTCAACAATCGAAATATTCTACAATAACGGTTGGAAACATATTTCAATCACTAGAGATTTCTTATATAAATTTTGAAAATATTTTTCTCTTCCTAAAATAAATTGTCAATTTTATTAATACATAATAAAATATAAAATGAATTTGTAAAAATCCTCAAAATAAGAATGATAATGGAAAAGTGAAGGAATTTTTTATTTAAGTGATAATAAAAGGACCTCATTTGTAATATCTCGAAATATTTGAGAGAGTATGTTACATTCATAGAATAAAATAATTAAAGCCTATTTATTATGTTATGAATGAAAAAAGATGATCAATTACCATTGGATACTTGGGTAAATCAAGAAAAACTTATTTCGTTTTTTGAATTATTAGGGAGGCCATAAAAAATACCAAGTGAAATTTAATTATAGTTGGGTTTTAACATAACATTATTTGTGTTCTAGAAATTGAGATGGAGGATATTATGGGGTTTTTTAGAAAGGATGAATTATTATTGTAGTGGTTGGATGAAGTATGTGTGAATATTAGATGAATAAAACATTTATCAACCATTAATGTGAATAGAGATGCTATAAATTTATGATATATGATCTCAATGGATGAAAATTGTTTATTGAATAACAGAAAGAGACACCTTTGAAAGAGAACTGTAAGAACTAGGGTCTTATTCTTGAGGTACATGTTTCTTCTTTTTATATTTCCTTTATGATTTTTGAGAAAATAAGGAAAATGGGGAAAAATCCAAAATTTTGTGGGTACATGCCAGGTACTTTTCCACACGCCCTTTACTTTGGCCATGTGAGATGAGTAGACAGGGCGTGTAGCCCTGTGAGAGATGAAGGGTGTAAAAACTGACCACACGCCATGTACATTGTATATACACATCGTGTACCCAGTCGATAGGTGAATAGTATGAAGGTGGGTGTATCTACTAGTGGAACGATAGCACACGCCGTGTACTCGAGAATACATGCCATGTACTCATGTTAACAGATGAATAGTACGGCTGTGAAAAGTAGCCACCACTGGAACAATTAAAAAAATAAAAAGTACAGGTTGTGTATTTGAGAGTACACACCGTGTGGTTATATTTTTTTTATATAAATAAGAAGTAGCCTCCTCTCCCAACATAGGATGCTTAGAACGCCAGGAGGCTGCAGGAGAGAGTGCCTAACTTTGGAAGAGCTCTTGACCAAACACCGAGACTCCGATTCTTTCACAGATGATCAGGTTAGGACCGCGCGGGTAAGCCCTTTCCTATCCTTGTGTCTTTCCTTCCAATTATTTCCCAAGGGTATCTAATTTGAGTTTTAATGGGTGAATTTTTATCCCAGATCTAAGCCGTTATCAGATTTTTTGGAAGGCGTCGGTCACGTATATTGATTAGAGGAGATCATGGAAGGTGGTCTGATATTTCATTCCAACTATCATGTGGTTTTTGTGTATGATTATGCTACGCGCCCATGTTTGGGGTGTCGTATGGTAGAGGCCTTGATTAATTAAATACCTAGAATTGCATAGGTAATTGAATTAATATGTACAACTACTATTTGGTATCATTTCTTGGATCCAGGCCCACCTCGTGGGTGTGGTTACCTTGTTTAGATGTTTGGCCAAGATACCTGATGGTATACCGTGTTTATTTAACATGCTAAAAGTTTTATTGAGAGAAAATGTATATTATTTCTTGCTTATGTGGTGGGATCAACCCAGTTTCTTTTTATCTTGAGGGATGTGTTTTGATTATCTTGAGGGAAACATTTCATATGCATGAGGTTAATATTCTATTTCGCTTGAGGGAAAAGCCTGAGAAAAAGGTTATGATTAGACTGAGGGAATGGTTCTGATAAGCCTAAGGGTGTGGTTCTGATTAGCCTGAGGGAGTGGTTCTGTTAGCCTGAGGGAAAGGCCTGAGGGAAAGGTTCTGTTTAGACTGGGGGAAATATTCTATTTAGATCGAGGGAAATGGTTCTTATGTCTGAGGACACTATTTACATGAAAATTCATTGTGGTGATTTTACATGTTATACCTTCCAATATAAAGTGCAAGCCTGGTATTTTTTTACCTTTTACATGTTATATAGCTGGTTGCAGTTTTGCTACGGCACTGTATAAGAGACTATTGGGTGAGACTGAGTCCCAAGAACATATAATTCCAATACATTGAATTGATACATAATAATTAAATGAAAATAGAACTGGTAGGAGTTACTACTTTTTGATTACTTCCTAGCATTCTGCATTTTCATTATTGAAAACTATTGTTGCACAAATTCACTGACAGTTGGGCACAGGCCTTTGGTGGTAGCCTACTGAGATTTATGTCCAACACCCTATTTGGGTCATGTTTTGGGCCCAAACAGATTATTTTTTTGTAGGTGTAGAAAAGGGAAAGAGTCCCTATACAGGTGCATGATTGCTGCAGAGGAGGATGAGATCATAGGACAAATCTTAGGCTTTTGATGCTGCTATGTTCCTACTGTGCTATTTTATTTTTCATTGCTGTATTTGTCCCTTGTACAATATTCTTTCAGATTGTAGTATATCTAGTTTCAGTTGCTTTCTTAGACATAGGGACATATTGAATCATGATATATATATGAATGTTGTCATCTTTTGTTTCTGTATTGGTGTTCATTCTAGCTTGGTATTGTTTACTGCATCTTTTTTTAGTATGTTTGTATTTTCTCCCCTATGGTACACATTGACATCTGAGGTCATAGTTTCCCCACTATCAGACCTAGGCCCTTGCTGCTAGTCTTCAGCCTCTGGCATTTTGGGAAATGCGGTTAGGGTCACGTGACCAACCGGGTTCGGGGCACCTATTGCGTGGCACCCGAATCTGGGACGTTACAAAGTGGTATCAAAGGATTGTTTCTATTTTATGAGTTATTTTATTATTTGGCGATGACAGAAAGATATAGATTGTTATGTAATTCAGTAATAACTGTGCCCAGGAGTAGCTTCCCCATGTATAGGTAAAACCCATATTGCGTTGAATTAAATTTTGATTTTCTATTAATGATTATTAAAATTTATTTTATTTCCACCCTTGGTTGACACATTGGTTGGGTGCTATTTTTATTTTTATACATGGGTTCTATTTAGTTGAAACCTGATGAGATGAGGGTATTCCATCTCATGCATCATTTTGGCACATGATAAAATCACATTCCATGCATAGTTTCCAAGCCATGTAGGTGCATTAGAAATTTCATGTTGTTGTGATATATGTCATGGGAGAAAATTCATGATGTTGTGATAGATTCCTTGATAAATACGTTCTATTTGATAGGGTATTATTGTGTGAGGTTCTATAAATGAACACAAAAAAATTTTGTTTTGAGGAGTATGGGCCCTCATCAATCAGAATTTGGTAGATCATCGACTTTTTTACCTTGATATGAAATGTATAAGATGCCAATATTAGATTCGCAGGGAGTATCGGCCCTCATGGATCGGAATTTGGAACTTTGGGGTTGGTTTTAGTATGCCTCTAGGCTCCAGAGTAGTTTCTAAGGGTTAGTGTCTGAAACAAATCAGAATACATGCCATGTAGTTTTGAATACATTCCATGTACTCTTCATTTAGGGAAGAAATGAAAAAAAATTAAGAACATGTCGTGTACCCTTAGAACAGGCCATGTAGTCTCTACCTGTTTCATAGGTCGTGCAGGCAGAAACATGTGATGGTGAAACTGTGACAACACAGGTCGTTTAGTTATTATAAACGCTGTGTTGTGTTGAACCTGTGATTTCCATGTAAATAATAACATGGGATGAAAAATCTGAGCTTATTCACGCCGTGTCAATGATAAACACTCCATGTAGTTTGACCTATGGATCCGGCCATGTAACTAACCAACATGGGTCATTGTTACCTCTTCTTAAACACGCTGTATACCCGAGGGACATGTCGTGTAATCTTGACCGGTGAATGGCCATGTGGCCTTGGCCATGTGGCTAGGAAAACGGGGTGTTGTACACTCCGTGTGTGAGTTTAACACGCTGGTTAGTGTCATTCGATTAGTCGGCCATGTCACAGACAACACGGGAAGTTGGAAGGTAAGACGTACATGTCGTCTCTATTTGGAACCTACCGTGTAGTGTAAGCTATGTACCCGACCATGTAACGGATAACACGGGTCAGTTATGCTTCTCTAGTACATGTCGTGTAGAGATTATACATGCCATGTAGACTCATTCAAAAGAGGGACGTGTGGCTAAGCTGTGTAGAATGGCTCCGGTAGGGGAAAATAATTCAAGTACACACCGTGTGTGTGGAAAACACGTCGTGTGTTTGGGGTGTTACCTGACCAGTTCTGGTAGAGTACATGCCCTAGTGGAATACCTAAGTGAACATGTCGTATAGTTATTATACACACTGTGTATTCGTGTTTTGTAAAATATGAATTTTTTCTTTCTCATGTTCCCTTTTTACACTCCTTGTTTTCAGTCCATATTGATTAAATGTATGAATTGTGTTTGACCTTGTAGAGCCCTGTCGCCAAGATGACCTCGATTTGTTCACAACGAGAGCGGAAATGAGTGTACTCCAAAGACGGTAGGCCATGGGCTAGTGATGGATCCCCCAGCAGAGCCAGATGGGTCGCTAACTATTATATCAGACACAGAAACGGACGTGCTGTTCCGTGATGGCTTTATTCAGTTTATGCAGACCTTCTAGGGAGCACCGCCGGCTGCCACATCTTTGGCAGAGAATACTTTTATATTCTAGCAGTAGCATCCGCCTAAATTTTCAGGGGATGGTGGACCACAGGATATGGAGTCTTGGTTATGTTCTATGTTGACTATCTTCGAGAATCTGGAGACACCTCCAGGGAAGAGGGTCAAGATCACTACATACATGATGCATGATTTCGCCAAGATATGGTGGGATGTTACCACCCAGACTGAGCATCTAAGAGACATGGCATGAGAAAATTGTCAAGCGGTATTCTATGAAATTTTCATTTCGGAGATGTTGAGGGCAGATAGAGCTCGAGACTTTATGAATATGTAGCAGGGCACCATGTCAGTGATGGACTATTCTGCCCGCTTCACTAAGCTACAACACTTTGCACCTGTTCTGGTGGGAGATGATACATTGAGGTATTGGCGCATTGAAGATGATATTTGTAATGACCTACGAGCACTGGTGAATGTTTTCAGGTTTCTTAGAGTGCATGCTATTGTGAAACATGCACTACTTACTTAGCGGAACCTACGAGAAGCTGGTGGAGTAGGCTACGCAGTTCCGCAGCAGTTTCTGTTACTATTTCTACTGGCAATAGGAAGATATAGATGGATTTCTCTCACGATGGAAGTAATATCTAGAATATCTCTTCAGGTGTCCTAATAATGTGCTACCAGTGTGGTAATGAGGGGAACAAGAGACCCTAGTGTCCATGCGACCTAGTGGAGTGTCGAGATTGCTGTAAGATGAGTCATCATCAGCACTTTTGCAATGTGTTTCAACAAGTGGCTAATGGGAGGGGTTCTGTGTAGACTTCTCATGCAGGACCGGGGATAACATCTCCTTACCAGTATGGGAATTGGAATACGTCGGGACATACAGGATGAGGTGGTAGTCAGAGTCATGGAAGCTAGACACCAGGATCTTGGAGATAGTAGGGAGGGCCAGCTCAGGGTAGCCATTTTGTGTCATAGGGCCTCGACACTGGGTCGGCATATGCAGTGCAACAGGCACAACATGAGCAGGATCCCAGACCTTCTATTGTCATAGTAACTATTATAGATTATTCTGTTTTTTCTCCAGTGATTTTTGATACTGGTGCTACACATATCTTTATATTTGTTCCCGTTGTGGAGAGACTTGGGATCTATGTTACTTCTTCTTCGGATTTCATGATTCTAGAAACACTGTTGGGGGTTAGAATTGCTGGTGTGCATTAGTACAGGGACTACCCCTAGAGGTTGGTGGGTGCCACTTTCTATGGGACCTCAATGTCTTAGAGATGACAAGCTATGACGTCAATCTTGGGGTGGTCTGATTTTTACCCCTTTGAGCCTTTGTAGATTTATATTGTTTTAGGTTGAGTTTCACATCACCAGTGGGAAGAGAGATTCTATATAAGGGCGAATGGGATGTACAGGTGAGCCGAGCTGGACCCGAGCATCGTGGGCGAGGTGGTGTCATAGCCCAGATTGCGAGCTTATATCTGGATGATAAGTGAACTTGTCAGAAGTATTTCCATTCAGTATTTGATCATTTTATGGACGTCTTATAGGAAGAATTTTCTTGTCATCTACAATATCGATATGTGTATTTTCTTATTGATCTAGTTCTGAGAGAAGCACATGTTTCCATTCCTCCTTATAGTATGGCTACACCGGACTTCCAGGAGATTAAGAAGTAGTTTGAGGGGTTGTGGGAAAAAGGTTTCATCCCTCCTAGAACTTCTCCATGGGGTTCACCTATCCTATTTTCTATGAAGGTGGATGGTATCCTCAGAATTTTGTGGGTAATCGAAAGCTGAACCAGTTGACCGTCAAGAACCGATATCCCATGCCAAGGATTGATGATATTTTTGATCAACTTTGGAGAGAACGAGTGTTCTCGATGATTGACATGAGATCCAGATATCATCAATTACGTGTTAGACCATCAGACATACTGGTTACAGGTTTTCGGAGTAGATATGGTCTATAAGAGTAATTGGTCATGCCATTTGGACTCAAAAAAGTGATAGATGTTTCCATGGATCTGATGAATCGAGTGTTCCACCCTTATCTGGAATCCTTTGTGGAAATTCTTATGGAAGATATCTTGGTGTACTCTCGCACTGAACATGACCATGATTCCCATCTTGAGATCTTTCTGAGTACACTGAGAGGGCATCAAATATTTTCTATGCTCTAAAATTGCCACTTTTAGATGGACCATATACACTTACTAGGTCATATTATCTCAGAGGAAGGAGCTGCGGTAGACCCAAAGAAAGTGAGATTAGTAGTTTCCTAAGACCAGGCTAAGAACGTGTTTGGAATACGGAGTTTATTGGGCATGGATGGTTACTACAGGTGCTTTATAAATGACTTATCCTACATAGAAGCGTCATTGATGGGTTTAACTAAGAAGGGTGTGATGTTCATTTGGTACGAATCCTATGAGACAACCTTTCAGGAGATGAAGGAAATGTTGACATCAGCATCAGTCCTAATAATTCCATAGAAAGGGAAGAGAAATACAGTTTACTGTGATGGATCTGGTATTAGGCTGGGAGTAGAGTTGATTCTGGGCGATAGATTTGTTGTGTACGGGTCTTGACAGTTGAGTCCACATGAGAGTAATTACCCGACGCTTGATCTTGAGTTGGCTGAAATTGTTCATGTGTTAAGCTGTTAGAGACATTATATATTGGGAGAATATTTTTTAGTGTTTACAGACCACAAAAGTATGAAATATATCATTACCCAGCGTGACCTGAATATGAGACAGTGAAAGTGTGTCGAATACCTTCAGTCCTTAGACATTGAGCTTGCCTATATGCCTAGTAAAGGTAATTCAGTTACTGATGCATTGAGTAGGAGGATTCAGATACAGGTAGTGTAGGAGGCCAGTGGTGAGTAGTAGCTTATGGATTTGTTCTCTGAGATGCGTTTGGAGGTGCACGATAGTAAGGGGAAAGCCAATCTTTCTTCATTAGCTGTGACTTCTACCCTCATAGATAGTGTGAAGATGAGATATCTATCATATTCGGAATGCCTAGTTCAATGTGATTTAGTGGCAAGTAATGACCCTCCTCCTGGTTGGACGATAGATGATGACGCAGTACTGTATGTCCATGGAAGAGTGTGGGTTCCAGGGGATATACTCGAGGAGATAATGTTGTAGTTTCATACTTCATCTTGGGGAGTGCATCCCAGAGTTACCGAAATATATCGTGACATGAAATGTTATTATTGGTGGTTGGGTATGAAACGGGAAGTAGCTCGTTTTTTTGTTAGATTTTCCACCTGTCAGCAAGTGAAGGTGGAGCATCAAAAGCTAGAAGGACTGTTTCAACTGTTATGCATTTCGGGGTTGAAATGGGATGATTTCACGATGGACTTTGTGACTGGGATGATGAGATCCCCTCGAGGCAATGATGCCATGTGGATTTTTGTGGGCATACATACGAAAGTATCTCACTTTTTTCCAATCAAGGAGACCTTCAGTGTTGATGATCTTGGGATGTTTTATATCTGAGAGGTAGTACGTCTTCATGGGGTCCCTCGTTATATATTTTCAGATAGGGTTACCCGAGTTATGTCTCGTTTCTGGAAGAGTTTTCAAGGGGCACTGGGTACACAGGTGCTTCTGAGCACATTTTATCATCCTCAAACTGATGGCCAGTCAGAGCGTATGATACAGGTGCATGAGGACATGCTACGTGCATGCGTCTTAAACATTGGGGGATATTGGGATAACCATATACCCCCGGTCAGGTTTTCCTACAATAATTTTTTTAGTAAACTATTGAGATGGAACCTTATGAGGATATATATGGTAGTCAATGCTGATCACCTTTGTGCTAGTTGGAAATAGGCGAGGAAGCTTTGCTGGGACCACGTCTCATACAGGTGACTTCAGAACATGTCCAGTTGATTCAAAATTGTATGGATACTGTGCATTCTTGTAATAAGTATTATACCGATCACCGCAGATGACCCTTGGAGTTCATGGTTGGTGATCAGGTTTTCTTGCGTGTTTCACCATGGTTGGGACACAGGCAGACCATGAGACATTGTAATCCTTCACCGAGGTATGTGGGGCCGTTTGAGATTCTGGAGTGAGTCGGGCCGGTTGCCTATTAGTTCCAGTTACCACAGTTGTACCAGGCCATACACGACATATTCCATTTATCTCGGCTACTTCGTTATCACTTAGACCCGTTTCACGTCATTCAACATGAGGAGGTTAAACTTCATGCTGATGTTTCCCTTAATAAGTATCTAATTATTATTGTTGATAGGAGCATGAAGGTTCTCCAAGGCTGGTCAGTTCCTCTCATACGGGTGCTATAGAAGCATGGCCAAGTGCAAGATGAGACCTTGGAGCAGGAGACCGACATATGTGCTCAGTGGATTGAGTTGTTCTAAGCTTTATCTTCACCACCTTTGAAAGGGAAATTTGGGGATGAATTGCTTTAAGGGTGAAGTTTTTAAGAACATTGGTCTTATTCATGAGGTACAAGTTTCTTTATTTCCTTTTTCCTTTAATATTTTTGAGAAAATAAGGAAAATGGGGAAAATCCCAAATTTTGTGGGTACACTCCATGTACATTTCCACACGTCGTGTACTTTGGCCGTGTAAGATGAGTACACAGGATTTGTAGGCCTATCAGCGATAAAGGGTGTAAAAACTGACTACCCGCCGTGTACTTGGCATATACATGTCGTGTACTCAGTTGATAGGAGAATTGTAAGGTAGTGGGAGTAGTTGCTAGCAGAGTGATAGTACACACCATGTACTCAGGAATACACGCCGTGTACCCATGTCAACAGATGAACAGTGCAGCAGTGAAATGTAGCTGCCAGAGGAATAATTTAAAAAATGAAAAGTACATGCTGTGTACATGAGAGTACACATCGTGTAGTTGTGTTTTTTATATAAACTTGTAGTAGCCTCCTTTTTCAACAGAGGATGATTAGAATGTTGGGAGGCCACAGAAGAGAGGGTCAAACCTTGGATGTGTTCCTGACCAAACACTGGGACTCTGATTCCTTCGACAATGATCACCTTAATACCACGCAGTTAATCACTTTCCTCCGCTTTTGTGTTTATTTCAAATTCATTCCTGAGGGGATGTTATTTGAGTTTGAATGGGTGAACTTCTATCCCAAATCTACAGTGTTCTCAGATGTTTCATAAGGCACCGTTCAAATATATTGATTAGAGGAAATCAAGGTAGGTGTTCTGATTTTTCATTCCAACTGTCATGTGGTTTTTGTGTACCATTGTGAAATGCACCCCTGTTTGGGGTGTCGTATGGCTGAGGATTTGATTAATTAAATACCTAGAATTACATAGGAAATTTAATGAATATGTACAACTACTGTTTGGGATCATTTCGTGGATCGAAGGACACCTTGTGGCAGTGGTTCCCTTGTTCTTCCATTTGGATAGGATACACGAGGGAATACCATGTTTTTTTAGCATTATTTGTGTTTTCTTGGGAGAAAATGTATATAATTTCTTTCTTCTATTTTGGACTTATCCAGGTTACTTGTTTAGCTTGAGGGAAGTGTTTTGATTTTCCTGAGGGAAACATTTCATATGCTTGAAAGAAATGTTCTATTTCTCATAATGGAAAGACCTGAGGGAAAGGTTCTGATTACCTTGAGGGAATGGTTTTGATTAGCCTGGGGTGTGGTTCTGATTAGCCTGAGGGCGTGGTTCGGTTAGCCTAAGTGAAATTACAGAGGGAAAAGTTCTGTTTAACGTGAGGGAGAGATTCTATTTTCACAGAGTGCAAGGGTTCATATTTCTATGGACATTGTTTACTAGAAAATTCATTGTCCAGATTTTACATGTTATACCTACAAAGCTAAAGAACATGCTTGGTATTGTTTTACCTTGTACTTGTTAGATAGCTGGTTGTAGTTTTGTTGCAGCACTATATAAGAGACTATCGGCTGAGGCTGAGTCTCGGGATCATATAATTCAATTATATTGAATTGTTAAATAATAATTAAATGGAAATGGAAGTGGTAGGAGTATATTATTTTTGAGTACATTATATTTTACTGTATTTTCATTACTACACACTACAGTTGCACAAATTCACTGATAGTTGGGAACAAGACGTTGGTGGTTACCTACTAGAATTTATTTCTCGCACCCAGTTTGGGTCCTGTCTTAGCCCAAACAGATTATACTGCTGTTGGTGTAGATAAGTGAATCAAACCATATACAAGTACCTGATTGTTGTAGAGGAGTAGGAGATAATGTGATCATGCTTAGGCTTGCGATGCTGCTGAGTTCTTGTTGTGCTATTTTATTTTTCTTTGCTGTATTTTTTCCTTGTACTTTATTATTTCAGATTGTGGTGTATCCATTTTTGGTTCCTTTCTTAGACATATGGACATAATGCATAATGATATATATATGATTGTTTTCATTTTTTTTGTTTCTGTATTGTTATCCATTTCAGCTTGGTATTGTTTATTGCTTCCGCTTTTAGTATGTTTGTATTTTCTCCGCTCCGCTACACTTTGAAAAATGAGGGCATAGTTTCCCCACTATCAGACCTAGGCCCTCGGTGCTAGTCGGGAGCCTCTAGCATTTTGGGAAATGCGCTTGAGGTCATGTGACCAACCGGGTTTGGGGCACACATTGAGTGGCACCCAGATCTGAGACGTAACCAGAATATTATTAATCTTACTCTGTGAATGAATTCTCATATTGATAACCGTTTAAAAGAGGGAAATTATATGTTCCCAATATTCCAAAATTAGACGTTTTTAACTCTTGACATAAGAAAGTGGATAGTAAAATATTTAATCCATTGGATCTCATTTATTCATATGTTTTGGTTTCTATATATATGTACAACAACTGATGTATCCTAGAGTTGGTGGATACAATGTTACATTAGAATATTGACAAGGATTGGAATCATGAAGGATCAACTAGTTTTGTATTCTTGTTGATCACGATACATACATGAAACATGTTTTACATTGTGCATAAAATATAAATCATAGTATTATAAAACATTTTGAAACATTTAACTCATTTATAGAATTATTATTCAATGTATAGTTATAGATAGAAAGGGTAATGTATAGTAGTGGTTATCATGAGTTAATAAGTTATAATAAATATCACAATGTAAATAAAAATATATATATTTCATTTAGCACAACAGAATTATCCAGGTCGGTGAGGACTCAAAAAGTGCATCTAATAGACCTGAGATCAATTCTAGGAAGATACATATTTATGGGATACTGTATAAGTACTGTATCAAGTAGAATAGTAGGTACTATGGCAGATGGAACTATTTATCAGTTTGGGCTTTGGGTCCATTGTTTTGGTCCTCGAGTCCATTAAGGCCTTCATGTCACCTAGGGACTTTGTGCGAGTATGGAATTTCGAGCCACCTCAAGGCCCTCATAAAACATTAAGGACTTCATGCCTCATGAAACTATGGTTAAATAAAATAGACAGACACTTCAAGGACTAGGCTCTACGTAAGGATTCATAGCAAGGTACATTCAACGGAGCAGAGCTTATAGATTAAAATGAATTAGACAGTATGAAAATTTCTATTTGGAAAATCCTGTGCATGTATTGGAGGCATACTTGAACAGCCATTTAAAGGTGGAGAGATAACATCATGATATAGAAACTTGGGAGGAGTACATATAAGTGGTTATAGTATGGGTGATTTCTTATAAATCTTTTGTGTCATGTTATGTCACGAAGGTTAACTTCTACGTAAGGGTTCCTCTTAAACCCTTAAATGGGGGATTATCAAAATTGAATAAAAATAGAAGGCATTCGGGCCATTCAGACTAAAAATATATTCTATTTAATAAATAAAATTTGAAGGAAATAAATCCGTGAAAAACATCAATTCAATAATATCATGGATAACAATAAACTAATTTAAAATGATGGAAATTCTAAATACTGTTATTCATTTTTTCTATACCATCACAACCTTTCACCAAGACAGTTTTAAATTATTTGCAAACACAATTTAATTTGGCATTATAATTTGTCTAATGATACTTATCTATTCATCAAGTAGATATACAATTATACTCCCCACCCATCACCACATATCAAATAAAATACTCATATCTCACATTGTCTATGTAATACATAAACAATATTAATACATATCCATATTATGTATATAATATAGATTTTTTAATATTTCCCAAGTAAATAAAATTACATTTTATGTAAAAACCAGATGTTGAATTGGTATATTATTTTTGAAATAACCATATACAAGATAAAAAGTGTATGGATATTTAATTAAAAAATAATATTAAATGAAGACAAAAATGTGAATTTTTAAAGGGAATACAATGACCAAAAATATTAATAAGAGATAAGAGATGTCTATCACATGAATAGAAATATAGGTTTGGTAATAAAATAAGTCCATTTAAATAGTAAATTGAATTAAACTAACATAGTAAATGATTATATTTTAAATGAATTTTCATTTTTTGATCATATAAAATGTTTAGAAAAATATAAATATTTAAAAAAATTTACGATGGTTCTAAATACTCTTAACACTGTATATGTTAAAAAATTTTCAATTTAACATTCTTTGAAAAAATATATATTTTATAAAATATTATTATGATTCCATTAGGGCCTTTTAAAAATTATATGATAAAAAAAATTAATAAATCATTTGATTAGATTAATGGATGTTTGGAAAATAGTTTTCAAAAATATGGGCATTAGAAATAAATAAAATTTATTAAAAGTGAAATAAAATATAATTTTCATTTAAAACATTTATATATGGATGTTTTTTAAAAATAGAGGAAATTTTTTCAAAATATATAAATTAACAAATTTTATAAAATATAAGAACATTACTGTGTCTTATGAAATATAAGTGATATGATTCTCATAAAAAAATACAAATAATGCCATTAGAAAGTGATTCGTTAACATAAATTCTTACATATTTGGAAACTCTTTAATTTTAATCCCTTAAAACAACAAAATTTTAAGGAAAACAATAATAATAATTAATAAATAGTTAATCATGTAAAATAAATCAATGTGGTTTTACATACACCATATATAATTTAATATGTTTATAATAACAAATATTTTAATATAGAGTGTAAATTGAGATGAAATTCCTTTCCCCATGGACCCATTTATTTGAAAAAGATTTTACCTCCATTATAATGGATTTAAAAATGTTAATAATTTTTTATAGAACCAAAATAATATTTTTAATATCAATTAGGATCCTTATATTAAATGTTACCACACATTCACTAATAATATTTCATTTACACCCGTGTTATGGGTGTTAACAATTTTTCTTTCTCATTCCAATTTTTTCCCAAAAGATCTGATTTTTTGAATAGGATATAGATACAACATTTAAATTATGATATTAACTTCACAAATATAAGTATTATTCATTATCTATCCTTTTTATAATAATTAATGAAATTTTGACCTGCAAATGGATTTGCATCACTTCATGGAGATGGTAGGTCATATAAACACACGAGTGATGATATCATTCCCTTAATTAGTGAAAGGATAAATAATTGGATAATATAATAATTTAATATAATTAATATCATGACTTATTTTTCACATTTATTCATTATTTTCATCATTGTGACTATTCAACAGAGTCAGTGATTTAACCAAACGACATCGGTTCGTAAGGCGTTTTTCTATCACACAAAAGAGTGATAACCCTTTTTCCCATTTTATTTAGAAGGTATAAGATAAATATTATTACATAAACATAATAAAATATCAGTATCTGGGTTATAAATGATAAATTATTTTCTATGTGTTAAGGTAAAATTTATTGTTGAATAAGGAGATGTAAAAAGCTGGAGATCTGTGAATATATTTACCATCACTTCGAAAAATAGTCTATAGATCTCTTATTAAAGATATTGGGGTTGGATGTTTGGGAATAAAATAGAATATAGTATAAGGATGAGGATTTTTGAGACATTTTGTTATGATTTTTTCAAGATTAATTGATTGGGAGGTGTGAATAAATCAGTGGAGGGTGTGCCCTTTTATAAATGGGTAAAGTGGGACATTTGTAATTTTTAAATGGTATTCGATAATTATTGTGTCACCTTCATTGAATCATGGCTATAAATGGATCAAATTATATGTGGACAACCATAGGGTTTAAATAAAATCATAAAATGGGTTTTAATAACGTGTTTAGTTTATTTTGATCCATATCCTTTTAAATTAACCCACAATAAACATAATTTTACATTAACAATGGTAATTAAGTTAACTATTTTTTATAATTATTTAGGGAAAAAAATTATGATGAACTTATTAAATAAAAAAAATTATTATTATTACATATATTTAATCCATATTATCGAGTTAAAAATATTTTATCTATATAATTTAATTTAAAAATTAACATGCAAAAGGTTTTGAAAAACTACGATTCACAAAAATTATTTTTTAGGAATATTATGATATTATAAGAATTATATGAATTAATATGAACATTATATGGATTTAAATTCATGTTCATATATATTATATATAAATTTCATTTATATCATCCATTATTATGTATTAATTAATTGATTATCATATAAATACCTAACGGATTTTAAATAAAAATATTTTTCAGAAAAAATAGTATTTGAAAAAATATCATTTTTACCTCCAAATGTAAATAAAAACATAAATAAAAAATTAACAGTTATTAAATTGTTTATTATACATATTTTACAAAATTATTAAAAACTAATATTAATAGTTAAATACAACATTTTTTAGTAATCATAAAATCTTATTTCTAAGTAAATATTGGAATGTTTTTTTCTTGGATTATTTTGAACACATATATTCAAATTCAATATTCATCCTATAAATTTTAATTTTTATCCATGAAATATTATATTCAGAAGTATAATATATTTTTATGATAATATAATTTTCATTCAAAATAATGTATGATTGGGTGTAAAATTATTCCCTCCACAAAATAGAATCCTAAAAATTATATTGGATATTACCTTATAAATAATAGAGGATTGTTATTCATTATAAATGAATCTAGTTTCCAAGTTTCTTTCACAATTTTATGATTTCTTTGATGTACTTTTAATAGAAATTTTTTTCAATTTCCCAAAAGATTCAATCTTGATTCTTGATTCTGGATAGGCTATCCATTTTTTGAATAATTAAGTATCATTTCAATTTTTTTAGTTGAGCCTATGTATTGGGTATTACATTGTCATGAACTAGAACTCACTGGGTGTTGAATATTGTCTTTTAATCCCATGGTTTTCTTTTAATAGATTGGTTTCCTTCTATTAAAACAACATTCTATTACCCGCACAGTAACATATATTACTAATAGTTCTCACCACATTCCAACACAATCTCATTCATTGTGTTTTAACTCATTCACACACACCCTAAAAGAATACCCACAAGGTAACCCATCATATTCCCTACTCAAGAGAAATCATGCTTAAATATGGAATTTTAATTATTTGGGATCATAAAATTAAAGGTGATCCTTTTATAGAAGGGTATTAAAAATTATCTTTTAATGTCTCACATTATACTGGTGTTACACTCCTCGCACCATTAATGAAAATTCCCTTATTGTAGACTCCATTCCCTAAACCCTGGTAGTTCCTCTACACTTATTTCATGGTATTCACTATGATACCCTTTATCTTGACTCTATTATTACTTAGGCCTTTAACCAAGTCATCTTATTCCATTGGTTTTCTTCAATAACATGGTTTCATTCCCATCACACAAGAGGATATTACTCAATAGGTTCACTTATCAGAATAATATCTGTCCCCATATGCCAAAACATTCTCTTTCTGTTAATATTTTTTTATCTCAAAAACAGCATGGGAAATATCACAGAAGGATTATGATCATTATAAATAAACAAGTCTAGCACACATAACTATTTAGTTCTAATAAGGTTGGATACTATATATTGGTACACCTTTTTTATTTTAGTAGTAAAATCTATCTTTATACGTCTCAATTTTATAGGGGTGTTACATGCATGTAATATATTAACAATGATATATGGAACATTTCAAGTACAATTTGGAGGTTAGGAGGCATTAAAAAATGGTAATGCACATCTCCAATACTTTTGAATATATTAAAGGTTTTGATGTACCTAGGTATTTGTTTTACCTTATTTATCAACCTTATGAAACCCTAACATGGATATAATTTCAATAAAATGTGATCTACCTCTTGAAATAACAAATTGTTCCTCTAGTTATTGGCATAACTCCTTTTCAATCATTAATATGGTTGAGTATGATCCAGAATAATATTTAAATTTTTTATTGTCTCCTCAACCAGTTATGGAAATATAAGTTACCTTTCACTAACATAATCCCAACAATATGGTGTACAAACTCTAATTCCGTATGAATAATTATTAGAATCCATTTGAAAACATGAATTGAAAATATTGTTTTATGAGAACTCTACCAATGTTAAATATATATCGCAAATATAATGAATGTCATATGATCCCAACCTCTACATGTATTCTAATTTTTTAATTATTATTTTAATTTATCTAATATTTTGAGACCAATAGAAGGTGCTAAAAAGAATATAAATTTCATGGTAATTCACTAGAAACTTCTGTAATATTGATGTAATCCTAGGATCATTATCCAATACAATTGAAATATGTGTTTTATGATTACTATTAATATCATTAATTTAGATCATTGTGAAGGCATCAAGTGGTAAATATTCTAATATAGTGAGGAAATGAGAATATTTGGTAAGCTGGTCAACAATAACCCATATCACATCATTCATTTTATGATTACTTGTTAATATAATGAAAATTTTCCATAATAATGTCAGCACGCATCCATGTAGGAATATGAAGTTGTTTCATGAACCCACTGGGATATTTTCTTTCAGAATTCACTTGTTGGTAAACCATGAAGATCGATACATAATCAAAAATGTCACACTACATGCTGTCAAACTAAAAAAATACTCTCAAATCACTATACATATTGTGGCTATAGTGGTGTGTAGGGATATTCAAGTTATGGGTTCCCTACAAAAATTCCAATTTTATCCTAGGTATAGATAGAACAAATACACCCACCATAAATTTATTAATTCCATTTTCACAAATGAATTAAAAAACTTCTCATTACTCAGGAATTTTGTTTTTGAAAATTATGACCTTAAAATAGGAAGAATTTCTACATTTCCAAAGAATATTGTTTTATAATAATTTTAATAAGGACTTATTTATCCCCTCCATTAAAAATTCATATACCATATATATAAGGTCCAAGACCCTAAGATACTTCTCAATCCTCATTGGGGTTATAACACCATAATCATTCCTACTAAAAGAATCTACTACATTTTTCCCTTCATGGAGAAGTAGTGAAGTAAGATTTCATAATCTTTGAGTATCACAAGACATCGCCATTTACTTATGTGGAACTATTTCTATGAAAATTTGTTGAATAGGCTCTTATAGTCTATGTATATCTCACATAATTCACCATATATATAATGTCTCCATATATCCAAAAAGAATATTTCGTATTCCAACTCCGTATATTGGGTTTGATATTTCAATTCAGGACTCTTTACAAACTTTATGCGTAGGAAATAACATTATCATTTTTCATAAAGACACAAATAATTACCTTCTATGATGAATAATAATAATAATATCTTACATGTTAATGGTAAACTACAAATATGATTAATAAAAAATTTCCACATCAATTCATAAAAATATTCTAAAAATTCCTTTATCCATATGAACTAAACCCTCTTACATGAATCATTGGTTAATGGGTTGACAAATAAGTAACAATTTATGAAAGTAAAAATGGATCATTAGAAACTAATATAACTGTTTACCATGGTTATGTTAGATTTTTTGGCCATTCATTAAAAATCATTGTCCTTATAGGGTAAAATTGTATTCCCTCATTAGAGATAATATAGACTAGAAAAGAAATTTCTTGATAATAGATTTGAAACTCTATAAATTTACCATATAACTATTTTCTTCTAAGTATATCATAAATGATCCAGATGTAATCCTCAAGGTCCTAATTTCACTTAGAATACATCAATATATCATCAATATGTACCAAACAATCATTAAGATATTCCATGAATACTCTAATCATTAGATTCATAAAAACTAACAGTGAACTAGTCAATACAAATGGAATTACAATAAACTGATAATGTCTATTCCCCATTTGTAATTTTTCCATCAAAATGGCTTCCTTCCATACTTTTAATATTAATACCCATATTTATTTTAGGCCATTTTAAAATATTTATCTCTATAACGTTGATCAAATTTTTCATCAATATTTGGTAGATGATACCTCTTCTCCATCATAATAAAAATTATCTCCAATAATAAATAAAAAACCACATGGATAAATCATTCTTATAAATGAAAATTATATGATCTCCCCAATGTTAAATAAAAGGGTGTGTAAGTCCCCTATCACACAAATCCTCTAGTTTTTTACTCAACTACACAAATTCCATATTTTATATTTTTCAAAAATCTCTTGATATTGGATTTTCATCAGTGGATAATTCAATGGAAAAATAAAATTCACTATCTAAAGGGTGTATATGTAATTATTTTATAAATAAATCAAGATATTTCATTAAAATAATCAGAACGTAAATTTTATGATAACCTTTTCCATCCATAAATATTATTTCCACTTATTTCCCAAGGAACTTATTCAAAAGAGACCCAAGGGTAGATCTAGACATGACCCAGGGTATGAGCTCTCTACTCTAAATATAAGGATATACGAATCTTTATAATAAATCAATTTTTCTTTATCTTTGAAAATAATTTTTTTTAAATAAAAAATACCGTCCATAAATAGAATGGAGGGATGAAGATCAAGGGACAATGTGGAGAAACCTAGTAGAAGATAGTGATTGAGAGACTCTCTTACTAATGGAGATTATGTCATTATCAAATACATGAAGGTCAAGATGAAGATCTCCCTTACATTGTTTACTATAGTTCTACTGCGAACTGTCCCCCCACCCACTACTCTTCCGGTTCTCACACCGTCGATTCCCCTGATTTCATTCTCATAGAAGGATACATCTTATTTCTAGGGATCCTCAATTATTTTTATTTCCCCAAATGTGTTTTAGGATGTTTTTAACATCCATTCCCAGATATTCTTGTCTAGATTCGATTCTTATCGACCTTCGTTGGAGTTGTTTTAGGGTTTTATCAACTCAAAATGGGGTCTACATTCCCTAGTGGCAATGAGGGTCCTGAATCACTGGCGCCTGATCATACACATTTTTTCTGATTAGGATTTCATATGTTCCTGGTTGAAGGAGTCTTTCCTATGTGATAATAGAATATTCCTTCCCCTATAATAGATAGTTGATTTCGATCATAGTCAGGATTGAAATCATGGGTAATGTGGATTTCACTTCCAAGTCTTCAACATCCCTTCCATAATTCATCAATCTTCAAAGGTATCAGTGATATGAATGGTTGTTTTCTCCAGATTTATAATCATTCACATTTCTTAATGTAACATGGATTTTCCAACTTCTATGTTGAGATGGATGTCTCAGAGCCTCTCCCAAACTGTTTTCGTCTCATGGGGGATGGTGACGTTGGTTTTTGGAAACAGATTCATTAAGGGAAATTATTTTGTTAATTTTCATTTTGTTTTTGAAATGTCCACATGCTATTAATTTTATCTCACCATTGTATTATAGGAGGCAAAGTATCGATGGCTCAACCTAATGCACCCTTTCTCCAACTACCCATATGGTTATTGTTATAATTCCTCCTTCTATTGTGGGGGTGAGTCGAATATCAACGTCAGGTGGAAATAACTCCCCTTAGTATGTCTAGTAAGGTCCTGTCAAATTCAATCCTAGAAAACACCCCTCACCTATGATTCTGGTCATCCAGGTTCTTCAATCTATGCATCTCCCTTTATTCCAAAGGCTCTTGATCTATGTGGAAATAGGATGGATAAAGGAATCATTATGGTGGTTTAAGTGGTGAAAACCCTTCATATTCTAATGATATACATGGTTTGGTGTCAGGTCCTGTTAGGAGAAAGGATGAAAAAACATTATAGGGTACTACCAATGTTGATGGAGCCACAGGGAGCACTACTAATGTGGTTGGTTCATTTGGGGAACAAGTGGCTACTATGTCTAATGAAAACTATTCCATGATTGAGGTTTCAGTGATTAGTGTAATAGGAGTTTAGGATGCCCATGTGGACAACCATAATCGTTTTGGCATCCATGGGGGTTATGCTAATCCTAAATGAAATCCAAAAATGAAAGGGAATGCAATAGGGATATCCAACTTGGGTGTTTTGTCAAAACTCATTGGCCAACATGAGATGTTAGGTAGGTCAGGTGGTAGAAAAAATCACACCATTCACTGAAAATCTTATTTAATGTTTGAGGATTCATATATCGATTATAAGAGGGAACTAGATAATTCTAAATGTACGTCTGAGGATTATTTTTCATCTTAACTTCTATTTTGTGGCATATGATCGCCATAATCGTGACCTTTCTACTATTATCACTCAACAATAATGTAATTTATGAAAATTTAAAAAGATTTGTTGGAATTGTAATCCATAGAAAAGAATATATATAATTCAACCATATGTATTAAAATATAGAACACAAATGTTTCATAATGTGGAATTCCTATCACATCATTTTTGTAGTGAACATTTCCCTATGTGTTTTAACTGAAATCTATTTATTAATGATATCACAACATATAAAATATTCATGTATAAAATTAATGATATTAAAAAATGTAATTATAAAAAAATATAATAATTAATTAATTAAATTTTTGTTATAAGTAAAGTACCTACCTTTACATCATTGGGTACATCCAACCCAGTTGTACTAATCACGTAAGATTGGACTTAACCCCTCACCCTCTTCTATAGAATATTCCCACGATTCATACAGAATTGGTTTGAATAATCCCCCATTTATATATTTTTTCTACACTGGACATCATGGATGTGTTTCTCCCCTTTTTATTTATTAGACATATCACCCTTATCGTAGCACCTATAACAAAAACCCATGCACCTAAAATATTTTCTACGGTTTTTCTGACCAACGGTTTGACATGATGTAAATTCATTCATTTTATTAATAATATTTTATTTATTCAATTTTTTATAATACCTATTCTTATATTAATTGACATTGAATATATAGGATCTAAAACAATTTCTCCATTTTTATAGACCATATAACTATTTCATCCTATGATGAATGGATTTGAGAAATGGGTTTTCATCAGAGACCTTCCATAATAACATATATGAAATTTCCAATATACATTATGAATTTCATATGTAATCCATATCAGACCTAATTAATATATAAATGGTGTTATGATACATTAAATCACCTTCTACTTTGGGTTATTATACTCTGATGATCATTCATTTCATTTTAAATCATTAATTATGAGGGAAATATCTGTTGAATAATGATTCATTAAAATCCCTATATTCCGTGTCTTCAATTTCTACATCATCCCAAGTATTATTGAAAATTATCACCCTTTTATCTACATCCCCTTTGATAAAATATAAATCTAGTATAGAGTTTTCCATTTATTCGCATAAAAATATTAGAAATACTATTTGATGTGAATTAATACATTTCCTATATTCCAATATATGTGTAGTCCAACCAATGATTGGGGGATTCTATTAAATACTAGTGATCCAATGTAGTATAATCATTCATTAAATCTATATGTTTCTCCATCCATGTAAGTTCAATCATCATAACTTGATCAAATGGCCCTAATAATTCCATGATATTATTAGTCCACATTCCACCAATATTGACATTCTTAGGGGTTAAATTTCTATATTGACCATGGGTATTGATAAATTTCTTTCATCTCGAATATATTTCTAAATATTGTAATATAATATACTAGTTCAAGAAATTATTAATTTTATATGAGGACATATAATTAAATATCTAGTGTGACCCTTAACAAAAATAAAAAAATAAACATTTTTAATCTTAGAAGAATAAACACTATTTAATTGGGAATAACATTAAATAATAAATAACATTAAATCCTTCATAATGGTCTTTAATAAAAAATTTGATTTATTCAAGGCATATCCCGTAGTGGTAAAAAATTGGGATCATAGTAACACTTTTTTGTACACCCGGTGATGATAGCGTCTAAGTGCAATGTTCCCCTTTCTGAGTTCTTAACCATATATAAAATTATTCCACATGTAAATCCACATGTAGTACCCAGTAAGGATTTATAATTCTGGAAAATAAATATTCTATAACATACCGAAATTGTAGGTCATATTCAGAAATTTTACATATCCTCGGATTTTATTATAGGATTCTATTCATTAATCTACTTTTTCATACATCTTGTTCCAAAAGTATCTAGTAAAATTTCATTTCTAAATAAATTAAAAACTTCAAATGATTAAACCAGAGCTAATGGATACATATTAAAACTATCTGAGGTATAAGGGTTAAAATAAAAAATGAACAATTATTTTATCATTCTTGATGTTCCAGATATATATCTGATATTCATTATATATTGGGGGTATTATATAAATCATTGTGATGGAAAAATTTCCCATCCTAGAAATCATTCTAATAACTATACATGAAATATAGGGAATTTAAATAAAAAACGGTGAAAATAAATTCAATTTAAGCGTTATACATTAAATATTATCTTATCAATATATAAGGCATAACCAATGATACTAGTTAAGTAGCTAAAAACACATTCCATTATATCAATAACTTGTTCATTAAATAAATTCATCGATAATATCAATGTAATAATATCATGGACAATAATAACTGAGTTCTCAATTAAGTAAATGATTAAATCTATATTTCATGATATCAAACATCATGATCTCAATTCCATCATAACCACACAATAAAAATGTTTAAAATTATAGTTACAACCAATAGAAGTTTTGTAAATATTTTTCTCATGAGAATATTTAATGCATCTAGGGGCCATATAATTCCTTTTACCACCATTCAAAACATTCCCATTGATTTAATAATAGGTTTAATTATTTATTTTATTAAATAGCAATATTCCTTATCAATAAATGTCATTAGATTCTAGGAATATGATCATAAAATATTTCCCATGATAGGAAATTACATTAAGAAAATTCCATATAAAAAATGATATATAAATTAGAAAATTTCCCTTTGTGTAATAAAAGTATTATCAATATTTTAGGGAAATTTAATGTCCAATTATCATAACAAATTTAATATTTTATGTAATGATAGTTATATTATAATTAATAAGTGATTAAAGATGATAATAATTTTTCAAGAAATATTTGTTTGGTAATAAAATAAAGTCTTGTATAATAATAAATAAAGTAGAGGTTAAATAATAAAATAATCCATCATAAAATATTTTTTCTTCTATAAACCATTTAAGACATGTAGAATAATCTAAATATCATAAAATTGTTATGGTGGTGGGAAATTATGTTAATTTAGTATGTGATAAAGAAACATTATTATTTCATTTTTATTGAAAACATCTCTTTCATAAAATAGTACAATGATTCCATTAAAATGTGTTTACATTTATTGGTTAAAATATAATTCCCATAATAAATAATCTGATTTAATTAATGAACTTCTGTAAAATAATTTTTTAAAATAAGAATATAGGGAAAAAATTATTGTCGATTAAAATATGAAAAAAAAATTAATTTTTCGTTTATACCATTATTTTCACGATTAAATTTCCAATAGAAGGAATTGTTTGAAATAAATATGGAAACTATATATATATTCCAAGGATAAAAAAATAATTTTTTTTCATATGAAGGATATGATTTGTGTTTCTTTGAATGAAAATATAATAAATCCACAAAGAAAGTGAGATTTTAAAAAAAAGTCGTACCTCTATAGTAAATTTTATTTTATATCACCATGAAATAATAAAGTTGAATTAAAAATTAGTCATCATGGGTATCTATTTAATCATGTTAATACATTAAATTTTATATATATAAACCTCATTAAAGTTTAATTAATATATAATAACAAAAAATTCATAATGGAGTAAAAACTGAGAAGAAATACCATCCCTCAAGCTACAATTTAGTTGAAAATGTTATAAAATATTTTATAATGAATTTATTCATGTTGGTAATTTATCAATTAACACATACACATTTATAATATTATTTATTTTACTATTATAACATATTATAATTCATTCATTAATAATATTACATTATTAGTCTTGTTTTGGAAGTTAAATGCCTTGTCATGTCTTGTATATTTTTTCATAGATCACTCAATTACTTTTAATAAGATATAGAAACATCATAATGAGAATGATATTAATGTATTAAATATCACATATACTCATTATATATCCATTTTATATCCGTTATTTATTATTTACATGGAAAATGAATCACATTTCATCGTGTAGATTGTAGGTAATACATATGCATGAGCGATGATATCATTCCATTAATGGGTATAATGGTAAGTAAGTTGTAAATATGTTAATTTTTTAGAATTAATACCATGTCATATGTATAATAAAAATTCATTTTTGTGTTCATTATGACTATTCCTTACGCTGGTGACAGAAAATAAATTACATATGTTCGCAAGCAGGCAGTCCTACACAGACATAAGAGATGAATTTTTTCCAATTTAAAAGATAAAGAGATGGATAAATATTATACCATCAACATAATATAATATTATTTAATGGGATATACTGGGGATATTAATTTGGTATAGATAAGATTGAAATTATGGTTGAAAAATAAGATGTAAAAATTATAAAGATCAGTGATGATTGGAACCTTTTGATTGAAGAACCACTGTTGGATCTCTTATTAAGACCTTAGTGTTGGTAATTTAGTAAGAAATATGTAATGACCCTAACCCTAGTATCCCCATGTTTTTTTATTATATTAAAATAGAGTTAGATATATGTGATTACATAACTAAAAATCTAATAGTTTAGTAGTATTGGAAAACTAGATACATTCATATTTGTGACATTATTTTAGAAAACATAAAATATATCATAATATTTTCTTTGAGAACACCATTATAACTATTATCATATCGCTACATATTATTCCAAATACACTTCTTATCATCCTAGGGAATGGAGACATACGAATGTGGTGAACTCAAATGCTCGGAAAATGGTATACATACAACAGAAGCTATCATGAATATATATAGAATGATGGGAAGGTTAATATCATAAACAACATGAAATTTAATCAGAAACATGATAATTAAGTGTAATATGTAGGTAATAAATGTTATTCAAATAATTAAAAATAAATAATCAAATTTTATTAAAACTTATTCATGGATATCATTACTAATAAAATAATTCTATGTTTCAAGAAATATAGAGTTTCTCTAACCCTCCTTGATAATTTATGTAGTTACACTTTGGGAATATCATCTTTCAAAAGGACTATACTACATCAACTTATATATGATGTGTACTCTTGTAATTTTTCAATGGCATCATAATCTTCAACATATCATTTGAAATTCCCCTAGTCCATGGTTTAATTAATTATAGGATGGAAAAAGATATTTGAATAAAACACTATTAATTACTCTCCAATGAAATATCAATATAATAAACTACTTTACTAACCCCCATACCCATGTCAAAGGTAAATAAGTTCTCTCCTACTTCCTCCCATGTCACCCAACACAAGAGAGTCAATGAGACACCCCCCACAGAGTCACCATATATATAATAACCATCACACAAACATATTCCATCATCCATAGGATATCACTTGGACATTACCCTTAAAGCCGTGATTGGTTATGGTAAACCTAGAAATATACACCATCTTAAATGGAGGCAACTGAGGTGCTATACATGAGTAAAATTGGTTAGATATTTAAACATATCTATCCAACATTTCAGTATAATGATTGATTCCATGGTGTATAAATCATTTGAGGTTCCCTTTATATTATAACACGACCCCATATGTGTCATAGTTGAATACACAATTATGTATAAACCCAAAGGATTGTACTCTATATGGTGTATTTTAGGGTTTGGGGTGTATGATCCATTTTCCATACATGTTTTATATTTGATAGATTCCATTCACTTCATCTCATGTATGGACTTACATGAAACCCTAAAATTATTCTACATTTTTCTAGAGAACCCTTATTTTAATTTTAAACAACCACACTCTATAAAAACTACTATAGAGTTTCTGGACAATAATGGACCACATTAGGTTTGTTGAAAATTACATGCAAATAATATAGCATTGTAAAATGTGAATGTGAGTAGATTTACATATATTTTCTTTCAAATATTGACAAATGATTCGTTTATCAAAAACTATACAATCATTTGAGACAGATCTCATGTATGAAAGAAGAGTTAAATTAAATAATTCTCACATGACAACACATCATTTCAATTCAATATTAACACACTCATTACAAGCCTTAAAAAACCTAATGTCCAAGAACCCCCCCCCCCACCAATGATAGGTGATTATATATCATAGACAAACATATATTCTCTATATTTTTCAATAAACCCTAAATCATATTATTGAATAAAAAAAATAACTTTAGGGGAGGTAAAAAACATATATTTCCCTTGATGAAAGTCCTACAAGAGAGTGGGGGTCCCTATATTGAACAATACTTTTTTGAACATAGACACTACATCATATTATTTAAATATTCATTATATATCAATATGATCCATGAAATAATCATAATGTTTTATTATATTTGGAATCATTGATACGTAATAAAGTTGAACATTAAACATCTACATCATATAAAATTTATTTCTTCAAAACTAGTACCCTTCATTGATAAATAATACATAAAAAAATCATCACAACCTGGGGAAGGAAAATATAATAAAATTTGGGCTCATATTATCAATAAGGGTAAATGTAAGATATATAAACCAATGAGCATTACTAAAAATACGATAAGAATATTTTTATTAGAGTATTATAATGAATTGTGACGATAAAAAAAATCCATCAATGATCAATAATTATGAAAAAAATGGGTCTGATTATTTTGAAAAAAATTTATAAGAAATATGAGTATATAATTAATAATAATAAATCATAATCCATGAGAAAAAACATACGTATAGTTCATAAGTTCATGGTGTTTAAATAATCATTGAAAATCACTCCCATATTCAAGGTTCACCACCCAAACTATTATTTCGGAAAAAGTACTATAATTGAAATGCATACATTGATATTTACAATATCCTAATTAGAGTAACTTATATCTATATATGTCATCCAAATGATAGTAGTTTGTATAATTTTCATTTAATAGTTGTTTCTCAAATCATTAATTATCAACCAATTCATAGGTTTATATAATGATCCCACACATAATTGGACTGTACCATAAAATCCAATCTAGTTTTTATAGTGGAACCATCTAGGAAATAATCACAATCTTTTCACAGTTGTTAAAAAATATCAGGTAAATTGTATTCATTTACTCGAAGATAAACCCATGTAAAAGAAACCAAGTTTTACTAATATTTCACCATCATACTCATATACCATCAAGGGAAAGAATAAATATAGAATCATTAGATCATATCCTCAGAAAATGAAAATAAACATCAGGGGGTATTGATATAGATGAAAATACCTTTCAAAATATCAATGAATATTCCGTTAGAAATATGAACTATTGATTTTAAAATCAAAATTTTAAAATATAAACAATTTGACCAAATAATGAATAAAAATCAATGAAAATAACCAATGAAAAATATAAATGATAATTCAAAGTAAATATAATTCCGGATTTTGGAAAAATCTATTTATAGTGTAAATTAAATAAACATTCATTCACCTTTTTGTGAATTTCCCAAGAACACATTTATAATATCATAAGAGGATAAAATTTGAAATAATCTAATGAAGTTAAAATATAATAAAATTAAATTTAAATATTATTAGAAAAATATTAAAATGTACTTGAAAAATATTAACTGTATAATATTAACATGGAAGAAAATACTTCCAACCGAAGATTAAATGAAGTATGTATTCCAAAAAACAATTATCGATATTTTGAGTATATAAAGAGATTAAAATTAATTCATGATATGAAATATACAGAAATAACTATAGGATAATAAAATAAAAAATATTTTATAAAGGGAAAAATAAAATAATTTCATGACTAGAAAATTTAATCATAAAAATCCTAGTTTAAAATGGAATTGTGACAAAAAATGATCACTACTTTACTAATATTAGATTCATGACACCGATAAAGGAAATAACATAAAATTAAACATTAAATAACTTTAAAATAAGGCTTTTCAGTATAGAACATATAAATGTGGCATTATGATATACCTAATAAAAGAATATAGGTGTGTAATATTATATATGTCTCATATAATAAAATTAGAGATGTTAAACGCTTACCACGTTGGTAACATTCGAATCAAAACCCCATGGATGAAGTAAATTGAATTAATTAAATATATAAAAATGATTGAGAAATTATATACATTGTGAATGTATTATTATGTTATCATCATAAACATAAAAAGTTTCATAACAGCAAACACTTCACAACCCAAAAAATTGAGACCATGAGCCCTTAACTTATATGTGAATTGATTCTTATGCTTTAATACCTATTATATAATTAATTTAAATTTATTATAAATATATAATATTACGATATTCATAAATTTATTATGATATATTATCCACTTATATAATTTATACTCCCATTTAATAACAATTATTTTCTAATTTTATCAATTTTTGTGTTAAGTAGTTCGTTTTTCATGCACATTTTAGTTAAGTAGTTAATATCATGCACATTTATCATAGTTTCCCCAAATATTAAATTTTAATCATGATATATATAATATATATTCATTATATACATATTTATAATCATTAATATTAAATGGTATTTAAAATGAATTATATCACAACATGTTGATCGTAATCCAAACGAACACACAAGTGAGGTTGAAATTTTTGGATTATTTGAAGAAATAATGTTAAATGATAATTAATATTCATAAATCACTATTATATCATAAAAATAATTGTACATAATTAAATATATACTTTTTACTATGTATGTAAATCTAAAATGATAATCTAATTACATCACTTCATGGATGTTGTAATGAAAACATATGCATCGGTCATGTAATTGTAAACTAATGGAGAAGAATATTATAATTGAGATAATATAATATAATCACCTGAGAATAACTATATTATATAAAAATTTAATTTGTTATTTTTAATTCGTTATTTTAACCCCCATGATATATGGTGAAAAAAAAATTATGATATCTTTATGTGGAGGCAGTAGTCCACACATATGCACAAGCGATACATTTATTTCTGATTATTTGGAGATGGGCTAGAAAAATATCAAACCATTTTCCTAATAAAACATCATTATATTTATTATCAAATATTAATATGGTATTCATTGATTTAATTGGTTTATATAATGGGAAAGATGAAAAAACATTGAAGGACCATGGTTATGATTTACACAACATCCTTGACTGAACACGGTTGACCAAAACCTTATTAGACAAAAGAATGAAATTAAGAGATGGACATAATAAATTGAATGGAGAAAAATATTATTGGAAATATTTTTTTAATATTGGATGAGTTGTAATTATCAAATTTTGGTAACACATCCAGATATGAGGGTCCCTTCAATTACAGTGGGGAGTGATACCGATGGAATTTCATAGGAGAGTTCAATGAAATAAGGTCACATTCGTTGGAAAGTGAATCTAAAAGAAAAATAGTGAGATGCTATGATAACAAAAGTCTTATTTTTATTAAATAATAATAATTAAGAATGATTATTTTTGAATCCTACACTTATATATTTTAAAACATAGACAACCCAATTTTAACACTAATAATGGTAATGAAATTAAAATATTTTACTATTTATTCTGAGAACATATTACATTTACCCTATTAAATTATATTATTTATGATGAATAAAATCATTGAATTAATTTTATTATATTTAATTTCTATATGTGGTATAATTGAATTATTAATATGTACAAAAATCTTAATGAAAACCGGTTATAGACAAAATCATTTTTTTCCTAAAACTTAATTTATTTCCATTACATTTAATGTAAAAACATTAAAATAAATATGTAAATATATTATTGAATATATAGTAATTAATTTTATTTGAACTAATTATTTAATGGATATTAATTTTAATTATTATGTTAAATATACATTGATCAGAAGAAAATAATTTTTTAGGAAATGTTTTTATGAAAAATCCATTACTTATTCAAAAATCATGTATATTATTGTTTTTTAAATAATTAATTATAAATTTTATAATTAATGTAAAATAATTTTAAATTAAAAGAAAATTGAATAAAATATCTCATTCACATGAAAATAAATTCATGAGTTTTAAACCTGTAATTATATAATATTCATTAAAAACATAATTTTAGAAACATGCTAAAATTTCACTCTATGATTGTTTTTAAATGATTATTTTAGAAAGGTTATTATTTCCATTAAATATTTTTTTTTTAAAAATGAAAAAACTAAATTATAAATTTAATTCTAATTATAAAATAGATATCATTTTTCAAAATTAAATATTCATTGAACATAAAATGAATTTAATGAAATTGAGTACTAAGTTATTATAGATTAATCAGTACATGGTTTTATTAAAAACAATTATAGAATATTTTATATAATTTTTTTAATATTCAAACCTTATAATTTTAAATCTATATTATAAAGGGTTACTATGTCCTTGTTTAATTAAACATGGGGTTTCATGTAATATAAGTTAACTAAAACATGAACCTATTTAAAGAAATAATATATTTTAGAATCTCTGAGTGTTACATTCACCCACATAAAATACAATTTATCACTATAATTTTTATCTGTCTAATAAAGTGATTGATATAAAAAACATACTTGATTTGAAAACCATCTTCATGTAATAAAATAACAAATAATCTTCTGGGGGGAAAGTGGAAACCTAATTGGTTACCTTAAACAACACATTACTGTGTTACAATTGAAAAATAACACTACCCAAAAATAATGATATGGAAATAGAGATGAATTATTATTACTATAATATAATATAAAGATATAGGGAAATTAATCAGGGAAATATTTATTATAAGAAAACAATAAATCCGTTAGTGGTTAAAAATAACATAAATTCCTAAAAATGATATTAAAAAGGAATAATAGTTTTCTAATGTCACTTTTTCAATGATTAGAGAGATTATTATATGTTAGTATACTTAACATTATTATTTTATTTTAAAAAATCCCACAAATTATTTTATGATTTATTTTCATGATTTAATTAATTTCAACCCCTTGCATCCCATATCTCAAAAATGAATTAAAAAAATTTGATTTTTATGTATTAAATAATAGAATAAACAATTATTACTTAATGACATATATGATAAAATAATAACATAATCCACATTTATATATTTAGTTATTCAAATGAAAAAATTAGAGCATATTATTGGAAAAATAATATGAATAAATGATATTTTTTAAGATTAATGTCTATGATTTTGAATCCAAAAGAGCTCCTAATATTTTTAGATAGTGGTGCTTTGGTCAAATGATCAATAAAAACATTATTTTTAAAAAAATAGATATTACATGACTCTGAATTATGAGATAATATTAAAATCATTTACATATAGTGGAATAATTATTTCTAGGAGACTCTCATTCTAGGTTATGTATGGTAAAACCCCTTTATTGGGGAGACAAAATAAGTCATACTTCTTTCCCCCAATACTAATATTCCAGAACACCAAAAAATAATTCTCAAATTATATTCAAAAGAACAAAAAAATAGAAACATGTTCATAAATTATCAAAAAACAATTAAAGGATATTACCTAAACAACATAATGGGAATATTCATATCATAAACCAATCATGTTAATACATTGATCATATATTCTAATTAAATGGGATAAATATTGTAATCACCATACAACCCCAATTCATATACAGACATCCAAAATAAAAAGAAATCATTTTTCATCGTATAAAATGATATATTATCAAATATATCACTTAAATAAAAGAATTTATGAAACTTCAAATATATTAAATATATCACTTTGTCATAATATCACAAATGAATTTATTGTTTCCTGATACTATCCATTTTTCTTTCTCATCATTAATCAATAATTTACCGCAATAAATCATTATCATAAGAACATCATGGATATAATTATTGTTATAATTATCTAAATCATATATTCATTAAAATATATCAATTCCACTAAATCACATTACTAGTTTATTAGTTCCACTCATCATGTTATAGAAAAAAAATAATGAAATATTATTTCAGAACAACCCTATGATGAGTCATTATTCATTAAACAAGAGTATAATTTATAAAACACTAAAATATACTAAATACAAAAAATACATAGAAAATCAATCAATACACAAGAATGATTGGAATAACATAGGTCCCACCTGGGTCTAAAAGTATTCAATTGTATTATAATATTGACTAAGATAATTCCCATGTTTCCCACACATATAATTTTGGTCAACAAACTGTAACATAGAATGTAATTTATTTTAAAACTTTTAACCATTAATTTTTCTTGAATATTTAATTTCTCTATTCCCCTCTTCTACACACATAAAAAATGATAAATAATATTTGATACTTATCCATAGGAATGTTTTCTACACACTTCATAATAAGGAAACTGATTCTTCATCCCTCAAAGGTCATTTCAAACTTAACTCTAATTAAACATTATTATTCTCTTATTAATTGTTTTATGAAAATTATCTATGTTCATTTTCATAAAAATATAATGTTAATTATGATTATACATAAACACAATTTACCATTTCGCATTCCATTATGTTCCCCATTAGGATAATCTCTACATTCTTCATCATATTAAATATTTACATGATTACTCTAGTTCAATCAATGGACTAATACAAAAAATCATAGAGTGAGAGACAAAAATAATAGTAAGTTATAATGAAAATATGAATAATCATTAATTGGATTAAAAAACTTGAATAAATCTTTCCAAACTATAAAATATTAGGTTTAAAACATCCCATCCATAGTTATAATCCATTAAAATCATTAATAACAGTTTGGAAAATAAATATCATCTAATCCCAAAATATCCCCAAGAGTGTCATAAAAGGTGAAGTATATGACACCATTAACCATTCATCATAAATGTGATTGATATATATACAACAAAATCTATTTAGTTTTATTACCCCATGAATCATTTTTACCAAAATCGCATCCACTTATAGTATCCATACACAGATTTTTTAATTAGAAAAACCACATTTTTTGGTAAAATGGGGTGTTCTCATATATGTATGATCTTCCAATGGTTTATCTATAATTTATTCCCATCCTTGTTTTTAAAATAAAATTAATATTTCCTTGATAGTTACTAGAGTTTCCCAGACATTCATAAGAAATATCACATATTTTTATTGGAGTAATCACTGTATATAAATATTATCCACAATATAACAATAATTTTTTAGTTTGTTTGGAAACATTGTTACATAAAAAATGGGTGCATAAAATATATAAATAATTTCTCTTTATGTTTTTCACAACTATCTTCCTTCTAAGAATTATCATACTTAAACGCAGTGTTAATAATATGGTGAAGGAAAATATATAAAATTGTGAGCTAAGATAATAAATATGGGTAAACATTTATGATATAAATTAGATATAATAAGTTAGAATAAGATAAGTATAATGGTTTGATAACATGATCGTGAATTACAATAATAAAACCCAATCATTAAATGTTCATTAATCATGAATCGTGAAATATGTTTTATTGAAAACAATGTCTGACATAAGATTGTGGAATCATCAATAGTTAATCAGGATCAATGAGGTTATAATAGTAGAATATTTAATAATTCTATATCATTCACATAATTATAGAAAATCACATTTTTAGTAAAGTTTAACTACCATAAATATTGTTGTGGATAATTTACCATAATTGAAATTCTTACCAGATAGTTTTCAACATTATATTATGTGTAACTTCCACATAGAAAAATCCATAATTTCATATTAATTTATCTACTCTATCATCTTGTAGGTGTTTCTCAAATCCATTATTTTTACCCAATGAATTTTTGGGGTATAATTTATAAATCTATAATTGTTCTATAATATAACCAACCATAATAGTTTTATAATTGAACCACACATCACATAACCTTAATCCATTATTTTTTTATGCCAAAATATCATAAAAACATTGTCTATTACATCAATTATTATCTCGCAGAAAGTAAAACGAGTTTCATCATTTTTCCAACATCAAAATGATAAAAATTAAAATATAAATGATAAATATGGTTAAATTTTATGATACCCTCAATAATAAATAATTATCCTCAAAATCTATTTTTATTGATGAACATACATTTTAAAATATCAATGAAATGATTCTTTAGTAAAATAAATATCACAATTTGAAATAAAAATTTAAAAACTAAATATTTCCCTGATAATAATGATTAAATAATTAGTGAAAATAAACAAATTTAAATTGAAAAATAAATTCAATGAATATATTATTCATGATGGTTGGGGAAACCATTAACGTTGTGTATTTTTTTTAAATCAATTTGGAATTTTCAGTTAAAAGTGAAAGACACCACGTTCAAAAATGATAAAAATATTCTAATATAAATTTGAATTATATTAAAATAAAGAAAATTTAATTACTAATATTTATATAATAATAATAAAATTATTAAAATTATTAGATATGGAAATATGAACATGGAAGAAAATATTTTTGGTCGATGAAAGAAATGATGTTGGGTTCTTATGAAAAACATTCTTTCATACTTTTCAATAAATAATTAGTGGAAAATTAATTTAAATTATTTGATAGTCAAAAATAACTAGAACATATTAAATGATATATTGTTTTGCAGAGTTAGATCATATTTTTCATCAATAAAAATTTAATCAGAAAACATCCAGGTAAATATGAAACTGTAACATAAAATCAATACTGCTTTGTTAACATTTGATTCATGACCCAATGAAAGAAATAAATTTAGATTAAAAATTTAATACCATGAAAATAATAATATTAATGTTAAAACATATTAAATAAGAAATAGTTAATCCTAAAAAACAAGATATGATTATAACATAATATATGTCACATTGAAGACAATTGGAGGTAAAGAAACCATACCACAGTAGTAACACTCGAATAAAAACTTCCTGCATGAAATAATTTTATTTTTATATCTTAATAAAATGACTTAAAATGAATAAGGTATATATAATGTAAACATATTAGTATATACACCTCATAATCATAAATAGGTCTATCACTTCAAACCTGACTCAACAAAACAAAACTGAAAATAACGACCATAACCCTATATGAAACATGATTCAATACATATATAAAATATTGTATAATAAATTTAGATGTGATATAAATATATGAAATAATAATATAGAATGATAAAATATAATATATTACCCACCTATATCATTTATACACCTTTTTATTTACAATTATCTATTAAAGTCTTCATTTCAAGTGTTGACTTCTGGATTTTTCACATATTATTTTGTTTGAATTTTATGGTCCATAATTCGTAATAATTGTTCGAAATTTTTTTTTAATAATTATTTTATTATCATATATATTAATCATATAAAAATCAATAAAAATTCATATTAATTATAAATTCAATATAAATTACATAACTTCATGGGGATGATAATCTATACCTATATATGAGTGATATTTCCATTATTCATTGGATGCAACAACAGACAAAAAAAGATAATTCAAAACTATAGAATTTTTATTATATAATATATATGTAATATTATCATTAAAGCTTCATTTTTAATATCCATTTGTTGTGGAATAGATAATAAATCATAGTTCATTGTGGAGGTGGTAGTCCACACATGAGACTTTTTCATTTACCAATCGAACCAAAGGTATGACAGTTCATAAGATATTATACATTCATAAGAATAATTATTTTATTTATAAATTATTAATATATTTAATCAACCATTATATAAATTCTTGAATAATGTTGATCGAAAATGAATCACATCACTCCATGGAGTTGGTAGTACACCTGTATAAAAATGCGATAATTTCATATTCCATTTAATGTTAAATGGTTTGGAATGTAATTATACATTATCATAATATAATTTAAATATATTTATTATATTATATTATTCATATTTTTATGTATACAATTGGTTCATTTAATGTTTAATAATATATAAAATTAAAGGATCTTGATTAAGATTTATATCTCTACTTTGAGGGACCCCCGTTAATTACACCTAATGCCTCGAATGGTTGGTCATGACAAAATAACAGAAGTTCTAGTATGATAGGACATAATCTTGATAGGATTTTGAGTAGATTTTTTACGATATATAAAGCTGAAATGATTTTAAAAATTTAGGATAAGTTCATTCCTTTTATAATTAATGGGAGTTATAAAAATGGAATTTTTTAATGATTTTAATGATATAAGGTCACATTATTTTTAATGGGGATCCACATAGACCAAGATTCAATTATAGAATAAGATATAGTCAAAATATATACATAAAAATATAGTTATTCAAGTTTTTCTGAAACAAAATACATTATTAGTTAGTTTAAACCAAGATAACCCATTTTAAACTTCTCTCTGTGATCATAATTTTACCATTTATACTTTTTAGTATGCCAAAAAATAAGTTATAACTATGGTAATATATTAATTATTATTTTTATAAATATTTATTAGCTTTTATAATATTCCATATCTTCGTCTGGGATAATTAAATTTCAAAAAAGTTTAAAAACAACAAGGAATGCTTGTTTTAGAAAAATACATTTTCAACCATAAATAAATATACTAACACTAATTTCCTTATAAAAACTAGAAATTGAATGGAAAATAATACAATTAAATATATATAATATATATAAATTTTATTGAAAAAAATAACCATATATGATTAATAAACTTTAATAATTTAAAAGCACATTTCGTGCATAATAGTAATTTTTTGAAACAAAATTAAGAAATGAAATTAACTTATACCATAATAACGTATAATAACTATTCAATGTAATTAATTAAAATATGTTTTACTAAATTTAATTTCTTTTAATTTAATATAAGATTAAAAATTTACTGTTACTTTTAATTGAAATGAAATGGAATTTTTTATATATAATTAATATTATTTATTATTCACTAAATGAATTTAGTTTTGGAAAATCTTTAAAGTACCCCTATATAAATATTATGATATTTTATTTAAATGATGATAGTAATTTACTAAAATAAAAATTTTAAAAATGAAAAACAAATTATGATATTATTGCATAGAATTCCAAAAACCCTATTTTTGAAAAAGTTTGTTATAAGGATAAAACATCATTAATGAAAATTGAGTTCCTAATTAATATGACTTAATCGTGATTTTAAATTATTTGAACACATAATTCAAAATTTTCACAATTTTGTTATAAATATTCATCCCTTCTAATTCAAGGAACTTAATATAATGAGTTTGTATACGATATTCATTAAACATCGAGGTTCGACATATGAAATGCTATCAAACAAAGGTAATTTATATAATGAAAAAATATAGTCTAAAATTTCAATGTGTTATAGTTCCATATATGAGTACATCAAATAAATGTACACAATTGTCCTATTTGATCCCACCAATTTCATTTGAAATCAAGTTCTTGTATTTCTTTTTTAATGATATATGTTACATGATCTAATGTTTCCACATACTCCATCATAATAACATGTTGCTCTACATTATCCTTCATGAAATGATACATTATTTTGATGTGGATCATCCTCAAATACAGAATTTGATTTTTTAAATTGATTACAGGACACAAGTTTTCACACATAATATAAACCACAGATTCAACATCAATACCATTGTCTTCCTATTTTTTTCATATATATCAAGTGTGTATATTCTTGAGTTGTCACAACATATCCCACATCCATTGTTATTACATATATGATATCCTTATTTTTAAATTTCTATGAAATGCATGTGATTTAAATTTATAAGAATACACCTGAGGTATACATTTGATCATCCCCCAAACCTAACCAATTGAAATCTGTATATAACAACTATTAATAATGTGGATTTTAATGATAATACATCCCATTATCCATAGTTTGGTTTATATATTGAAGTATCCATCTCAATGATTTTGTGTGATAGTCCTTTGGAAGACATTGGTAATATAAATTTCTATATGTATAAATAAATGTTTTGAAGAATGGATGTCATGTAAAAGAGAATACAAATAATTTTCATATATATTGTCACATACACTTTATATATTACACCATATTTGGATGATTTCATATAGGTCTCATCCAGAGTTTCTAGTGCCATGGAATCTTCAAATTTGAAATCATTTAAATACCGAATTTTCATTTTTGGTTTTGGAGATAATCATTCCTTCAATATTTTGAATCACCTGTATCCAAATTAAAAGAAAACATTCTTCAATTAATGTCATTTATAATTCAAACCTAACCCAGTTTGAATAATTATTTCATTGGATGTCTGTATACCCTCCAAAAATGAAGTCCATAACATATATAATAATGAAAAATATCTTCACATCTCAATTTTTGAAGTAGAATAAGTAATCTACCCCTCCTTTATTATTACTAAGCAATATGATATATTAATATAAATTGGGGTTCCTATTATGTGGTGTTTTTTTTCTTATATAATTCTATCATAAATTAGAACACCATTCAATAATAGAAGTTTGATTAGTGTATTTATTTAGACGTATTTTTCAATAACTTCATTCAAAAACATCAATTTAAAGCTAATATAATATGCATTAAAATAATTCTCCATGGTCTTTATGATAAATAATATGTTGGTTTCAAGATTTTACACTTATTAAATTAATTAAAAAATTTATAATACCATTGATTTTGGAATATCAATTTCACATGAGACGTTACTTTTCCATTTTCCTCATTATATCATTATTTAGTTGTTTTGGAAATCCCACTTTGTTATGATCAAATCTTATTTTATTATCATAATATGAATCTCCGTGTTTTATTTTTATCAATTTGAGTAAGATTTTTATTAAAACAACTGAACCAAAATACCTAATGAAAATAAAAAAAAGTAATTTTGTTCTGCCTATTACAACAATGTATCTTCCTAATGTTCAATTATATTTACTTTTTAAACTGAGGTTTTTTAGTATGACATTATGTTCTTATCAATGATTACAGCAGTAATGGATAATTTACTTGTAATATATATTCATATTTCCTTGTAATTATCGTCTGATAAATCATATGGGTTTTTTATCCCCTTAACTCCCCATGAGGTGGTAATGTGTCCTCCTCCCATTTCATTACAATTCTTCAAAAATTGTTCACATGAAAATATGAAGTCATCTCAAAGTAATCAAAAAAACGATCAATATTTGTTATTGTCACATAAGATATTTCATCCATTTCCCCATCAATTTATTATAGAACGAATACTCCCTGGTCATGGATGAATATCCTAGAAATATTCAATCACAGACATGTGCATCAAACAATATATTTTTCTTTAAGATCAAAATCCAACACTTTTTTTCTAAATAATATGATATATTTTCATACAGTACATCATAAGGTTTATTGATTTCATTTTTACAATGAGACTAATTATTATAGAATAAAACCACTGTTGTGGATAATTAATTAGTACGAAATTCTAAATAAGAAACTTCTATTCCAATTTGTTAATGATGCAACTTCTTATTTCAAAAGACTTTTTTAAGGATTCATCACCATATTAACATTATGTTGAATCCCTTATTTCTATATATAATTATCTTATTTAGTATTTCTGAATTGTCCACCATTTTTGGTGAGAAACTATTGAATTTTCATTTCATGTATTTTGTCAAGTAATTATTGGTATCAGGGGATCTAATTTTATTCTGAAGCCTTATGAGTAATTAATATCAACCATATATCATGTAAAAATCATAAAAACCACATTAAATTTTTCAATTTGATAAATTGGTCTTAGTTGTCATAGAAACATCACCTTAATTAACTCCAAACATTCTATTTCAATTTCATTAAAAGTATTTTATATCTTCATGTATATTTTATACTTTTGAGAAGAATCACATGTGTGTTTGTTTTTACTTTTAAGAATGATAATGTCATGTTTTTCAATTGTCATCACCATATTTTACTATTATATTTATCTTAATTTCCCATAATCCTTTTTTACAAACCATTTTTTAATTTACTTTTGATAATATGCATCCATTTTATTAACAAATTTATAAAAGATTTCTTATGGTTAATCATTCTAAAAGCATATGTGAATCATCATTAAAATTAATGGTGAACCCCTTATTTCCTATTTCCACACCATGTCTCGAATCACAGAAATATCACATACTCAAAAAGTTGCGGATTAGTAATTCTCCCATGAACTTATCAATGTTTTATATTATTTTTCCACCAACTCTATACTTACCCAAGCTAATGATTTTGTGTCCTTTATCATTTTATAGAAAAACTCTGGTCCTTTTTCATATTTTGATACTAGTAATTAGTTTTTTATTAATGATCCAATGTATTCTACGTATGATACCCATAACCCATAAAATGGACCATTGTTTTTCTATTAAATAAACCGTATATCATAATACTTTTTCATCTTCTATACCCATTTCCGAACATCTTCGAATTCATTATACTCATCTTTGTATTTTGGTTGAGTTACTTCTATGTCATATTGAAAAAGTAAAATTATATTTTTTAGTTTTCAATGTTTTCTGTGTGGTTAATAGTTTTTTATATCCCCCTTATGGGTATCGTAATTTACATATAATTGTATCATTGTGTCACATTAGTCCATTTGATGTCCATACCATTCAAACAAAAAATTATAACCTTGAAAGATATAAGAATATGATGGAATGTTCTTTATTGTTTTTTGTGATTCCATTAATTTAAAAATGAATTCATTGGAGATACATTTTTTTGAATGTGTAATAATGTTCCACATCAATAACACCTAATATTTATTATTGGTATCCTTTTTACCACAACCAAATAAGTTGGATTTCAATATTCTCCCAAATTATGTTTTCTTTTGGGGAGCTTTTTTTGGTGTCCTGAAAATATGAAATGTCTATCATCTCTATTTCAATATTTCTTATAAAATATTTCCCATTGTATTCAAGGAGATGTTCCATTGGAATGAGAAAAATTATTCATTGCTAATTCTTGTGACATTATTATCTTCATTTGTAACATGTTTATTTGAGATACCAAATATCTTGTAATGTGTAAGGATTAATTTGTTTCCTCACATATCCACCACAATAACATGAATTCTTTATCATGTTATTTATCCCACTTGAAATTTTCATTTAATTTATTTCTAATACGATCAATGATTCCAACAAGTTTCATCACGTTGATCATATGATACACTTCATTTACATGATCTGAGATACAATTAATTTTAAAATTTTAATATATTCTTTAGATTATATTATATCTTACAGATTTTCCATATACAATTATCAGTCTTGATTGACTAAATTTTCATTATTTGTTTTAGCCCTTTATTTTTTATGTTCTATATTGGTTGCCTCATGATCTACTTTTATATAAACTGACCCCATAAAATCATCATTTTCCGATTCATTATCATCAATCTATGTTTTATATATTATATCCACTACATAATATTCACCATGGTCTCTAAAAAAATCAAATTATTCAACTTCATACTACTAGTAAATCACATCTTCATGAGATAACATCTATTTCTTCTTGATGAATTGTTTCTATAGTTCACTCATATTTTATTAAATTTTGACTATTTAATCAATTACTACTCATTTTCCTAATAATTTATATTTCTAAAACACATAAAAATATGGTGACCTACAACACCACATTGGAAAATGGAAAGTAGAAGTCTACATTTTATTTTTTCCCCTCTAGAGTTCAGAGGAATTAATTTCCACTACACTATCACCATGATATTTGTCTTAGTGTACATTAATTTTGAGAGTCATCATTTCATTTGCTGAAAATTCATGTGTGTTTTACCTTCCTCTATATTCATTATCATCATTTATAATTTGGAATGAGATAGGTTTACAATGAATTATATATACTGAAACATCCATTAAATCATTTTCATCACATATAGACACATTCTTATAGCACTTATTTTCATACATCTCAAAGAATTTAATAATCTTTATAAATGCTTAGTAGTACCTTCCACATTACTTGAGATGTTTTATAATACTGTAAATCATACTGGATTGGGTTTTCCAAGCATCATCCAAAATCATTGATCCTCTTTTTATCGACATCTGGTTCTTCAATGTCTCTTTATGATAAGGCTCCATATTCAGTTTTTCCTATATTTACATGAATAAATATTATTTACAATTCCATTCCTAATGATTTTAATTAGTGTTAAATCCTATTTTTACATTAACTATAAATTTCTACCTTTTATTTTTGTAACTCATATATCATTAAACAATCTTACTACTTATATTATTTATGAAATATTTAGAGGATATGATTTTTCTGTGTAAGACATTGGAATATTCTTATGGAAATTTTCAGAGATAGGTGATAAGATGTAACATGATTCTGAGTTTTGGTGATAACACAATTAATATTATTAAAATATTAAATAAATTTTCATTATTCCTGTGTGGTTTTCCATAAAATCTAAATATCACACAAATATAGTCTTGGATCGGTAATATGAGACCACAGATGAATTTGGAAAATGGACAATACCAATCACAGGACCTAATGTTGTATGGTGTAGGGAGTTGATATAGGGAAGTTATTGGTGGGGTCATTTGATAATTTAACTATTTTATTTTAGAACCCGAAACCAAATAACTCATTGGTGAAGGCTCTGATGAGATCTCCATGAACACTGTTGAGTTCGTATTGTGTTTTCTACAATAGGCACAACCTATAGTTGGTCTGCACAAGATTTTTGATAATGGAATCTTTAGGAGGGGCCATATAATTAAAATAAATAAATTATTTATTTATTTGGAACTAGATGACCTAAATATCTTTCCTCTATAAATAAGATTCTATATAAAATTTCTAGTGTTAGCTGCAAAACCCTTGTATCATTTATAGGATCTTCCGCTCATTCTTAATTGGAATATTGAGACTTGAAAATGACCAATGATCGGATCGAGTTGAATCAACCATATGCGGATGAAGTTGATTTGGTTTATCGCTAGATAGTGCAATATTCAACAATGACAAATCCATAATCTATGTGAGAATCCTCAATTGGTGTTTCATCACATTTAATTAAAATATTTAACAAATAACTATTATCTTATTTTGATTGTGTGATTGTATGTTCTTCACAATAGCCTCATAGATGAATTAAATTTATTCAGTTATTATTTTTCTTTTCTATACCATGTTTCTCACATATGTTTCTCCTCTATGAAATTTGTGGATAATAATGTCGGCCCAATACTTCTTATCACCATGTTTATTTGTGTTTTCCGTCATCTTTCTTTATGTTATTCATTGTTGGACTATAGGTTAACGATTCAAATTTTAGGCGGATGGTTTGAGAATGATCAAACCCTCAGAATCATGATGGTGTTATAAATGAATCCCAAATACCCAGTTTCTCAATGGATTGATAAATGATTGGGATGATTTTTTTGACTGGGTTGTATCGGTATAGTCGGCGCGTGTTTTTGATCATAGGTGGTACATGATAGGGTCGATATTCACTATTTTCCTAATTGAGGTGCATAAAAGACATGCAGTGCAATGTGATTAGTTATGAGAGGAGGCCATATGTGGGCTCTCAAGCCAAAGTGCACTCCGTGTGGATATGATTATGCCTCAAAGGTGCAAGGGTTGTGTACAAATTAGACTAAGGACTATGTTATATGTAGACATGTTCAATAGAAGTTCTGTTATTATTATTATTAATGTTTTTTCTTATTGCCATTGTTAATAATAATATTGTGATAAAAAAGGAAAAGATCCTAAATGGGGCATCCCCTAGGTGCAGTATGGGACGTGGAGGGAATTCATCATCCATTTAACATAAAATTTATGTTATTATTATTATTTTATAATTATAACTAATAATTATGAGTATAATATGGAAGTTTAAAATTGTTTTTTCAAGAATACAAAAAAGGGATGGTGCAATTTAAATATGTCCACTAAAAAAGGGGAGAGAGAATATTTAAAAATTATTATAATAATATAAATTATTATTATTATTATTATTTTGGTTATCAGGCCATATTTTGGACACAACTCCACAGGATATACAATTGATGAACAGTCACGAGCAGCATGACCTTGGAATGGAGGCATTCATTTCCAGACCAATGATAGAAACATCTTTTAGACTCGTGCCTTGGGTCAATGAAAGACAAATTAATAATAAATTTTTTATAGTTAACAAATCTATTATCTTCCATATAATGTTCATATGGTGTTTGATTAATGAACCTTTTCTGACATTGTAACGCTTATACTGAGGTAGATATCTTACGACAAGTATCAGGTTCTTAATTTGGACTCATGCCTAATGAACCTGAAATTCCATTTGATCGTGATGGGGTGAAATTTAATTTTTTCACTGAGTGTCTAATTATGGAATGTAAATATCTTATCATGGAATTGTTTTCTATGGAGGTCACAGCATTCTATTATAATAGTCCAACTAGGGCTTCTTGAGTTGGCATATTAGTGAAAATATATTTTTCCCTTTAAAGGATGACTAGTATTAGGTGTTCATCATGATTTTGGTTGAGGAAAAATGAGAAGTACTATTACAAAACATGTTGAACTACATGGACTAAAATTTTTGTGTTTTCAATGAAATGACCCGACAACATCGATAGAGAACACACCATGTGGGTCCCTTACATGTAATTTTCTCCTTTAGGAATATCCAAGATTCAAGGCCTCTTTCACTTGAACATGGATTTTGTCCTATGGGTATCCAATCCAGAGTGTTTTTATGAAATAAATGTGACAATGACCTATATTGAGTATTTTGAGATATGATGTGGATTTTTTTCAAGTTGAATTTTGGGAAAGTTAGTTCTTGATGATGGTATTGTTCATCCATGATCACCAGAGACCTTATCAAGTTTTCATCTATAAGGGACGGGATGCGATGTTCATCTATGTTCTGGGTGATACCCTCTAGCAGGGCTAAGTATTTTAGTACCTCGATGATCCATACGTTAACATATAAATGGGAAGGGAAATGGTGTTCCTCAATGTTATGGGCGGTACTCTCCAGAAAGGCTTGGTAATTGAAGTTCGCTGATGACATTAGCAAGCGGTACCCATAGATAAGGTTAGGAAGTGGATTTCCTCAGTGAAAATTATAATGGAACCCTCCTATCATACTACGGTGTAGGTCCTCTACTTCATTCTTGTGACCCTTATCTATGAGAAACAGTGAATATTCATGTTTGGAATTGTACTAATACTTCTAGGTGGCTAAGTGAGATGATGGGCATAGCAAATAGACATCTGGAACTAATATACACTCTACATCATTAGTTGAGATATGAGATGATAATCCCATAAATCTATTAGTTGGGATTATTTTATTATGTATATATATATACATTCTTCGGTATCAATCCCTGGACTTGTTTACTCTCCTTAGAGGGGAGAATAAATGTGTGGGGTATGACACTTTCATCCCACGATTATCGTTTCTTCATGGGATGAATCTCTTCTACTACTGTATGAGGTGAAAAATGTATTTTTATTTCATCTAATCATATTGTTGAGACCATTGTGTTTATATGAGGATAGTTTGACTCTTGTTTTGGTTTTCCCTTTTCTTTTTCGCTGCATTCTACGTAAAATCTGAATGTATTCCATTTCCTTTATATCACTTACTACTCTGAAATAAACATTCCGGGTGACCTAATGGGTATGTATATACTCACCCATGAATTAGATTTTCCCACATATTTCATGTCTTATGTAGATGACATATAGGTTGATTGTGACTATAAATAATATTAGCGATATCTACTACGTTGGATAGTGTGTTCTTGTCACATCGTGGGATTCAAGAGATTAACTGCCTTAGTATTTTATTTTTATATTTTTTTTGGTTCGGACATATTTTTTGTTGGGAATTAATTTTCCCCTTTACCTTTTAGTTTTCATTACAACACCTTATTATTTTTTATAGGTTTATCATGTTCGGTTATTCCTTTGACATTTTTAATTATTTTACTTTTAATCCCTCTCCACTTTTTTATCAATATGGTTCTATTTTTTCATACAGTTGCATAGGAAATTAAATGACATGATATTTATCCCTTCAGTATTGGTCTCCATCCCTTTGTCTATGATGGTGGGATAAGGGTAGTTGCAGCTCGAGCCCCGTCTTGTGTCAGGTCATGATAGATTGGAATCATAACATGTACATTACTTGGGTATTTTTTTGGACTAGTACCTCTACAAGTATTTGGTTTAGTTTTTGGGAAATAGTGTTATAGTGTCTTGAGTATGGTACTCATGCCACGAAGTCCCATGATTGTTTGAGCATCTAACATATACATTCACCAGGACTTACAATACCTTCATTTTGACTCACCATGTTGAGTAATATATTTCATGGATTAATGGTACATGCTTAATAATGGATTGATTCATTTACTATCCTTTTTGAGTTAGATCCCCATTATATATATATATATATACTCAATTTACAACTGTATGTTTCATTCAATTTTGATATGCATATATGAATACATCTGGCAAGGTCATCAACATCCGGATCATGTGGATGGTCTAATGAGCGACGGGGCTACAGTTCAGGGTCCATCCAATGAGAGAAATTCTTACAAGAGAGAAATTTGAAACCCCCCCCTCTATTAAATAGTCATTTAATACTAACATATTATATTTATTATCCATGTACGATACACACAATCCATACATTCAATCACTAGAGGCTGTTGTGGTCTCATAATGAGCCAGTTCCCTAGTTATTAAAGCTTTGGATTGAGTCATTGATCCATGTTTTTATACATGTGAGTATGTCAACTAATTAGATGGTTCCATTGATAAACAGATCTATTCATAGAGCATTAGTTAGTTCAGAAGGTACCAGTAGAAGAATCATCTATTCTTTCTGCACATTGCTTTTCCATGAAATAGAGATCACCTAGGTTTTGTGTTGATTCATACTCCCTTATAAGGTAGTTGAGGTTAGGCCTGATACAGTTGTCATTATATCCCTCTTAGTTGGGATCGCTTTTGATGGTGATCATCGTGGTAAGACCTATCCATGACAATGCTATAAATTGGTATAGTTATGTGATGGAAAGGTTTTACTGTGGTAATATAAATATAAGTAATATGGACACATCCCCCAATGATATGGGTCCTTGTAGTGCGATTCAAAACAATGTGTGAAATTCAGTCTCATCCCAATGTGGATTATATCAATACAAGGTGAAGGATTTCCATTAACATGCATTATATGGATGTGCATATTTTATTGGTGTTAAAAAAAGTATTGGTTGAGGGGATTCGGATGACATGGGAAATAGTGATCTCTCGACAGACTAACTATCTGGTTGAGAGTCTCATGTTTAGTTTAGGGTATGATCTATGTCATTAATACTTCACCTAAAGACGTTATCACCTAGTCAAAATGCACATTTAACTTTTAATATCCCATGTTTTTGACCAAACGATACCATTTGAGGACCTTTTTTCTAGATCATTGTGTTTGAGTCCCTACAGATTGGATTGACGATCATGCATTCCTATTAAGGGGACAACATTACTCTATGAGTAAGGATTTCCTCAGATCAAATATTTCTCTAGATATAATGAGATCTCATGATGTTTTCCATATTATGGAGTATTTATGGACCATCCATGCTCTAATGTTTTCCACCAGTGAGTATGGTAGTTTGTCTGGGTTGAGGGACTATGTTTACCTCCTTTATGAGGAGTGATCCATGAATAATGCATGAAGATCTCATTCATATATGGATACAATAGATTCATTATTTGGCTAGTTTAAAAATGGGAATATTAGATGTTATGAGACTCATCCTTATAGAATGATGGTGCGTTATGATGAAATTCAATGTTTACCACCCTCTCCCCACTATGAGATGGACTTCTACATGGAATTGAACTTGGGATAGACAGATTTCTTCATTATAGTATTTGATAACCTAGTTTAGCTACAAGAGTTAGTGGTGGGATTATAGGAGTCCACATAGTAGGGGATTCTTATGAAATAATGTTTTTTCTTGAGAAGCATTATGTTTCTCACCAAAAGGAACATATGAGAATGAGTTTAGGTTTTGGTGTACATCGACCAAACAAATTTTTTGTCATAGAGTAGCTTCTACCCAAATAATAGATGAATCCTTAGACGACAATATTTGGATGAAGTGGATCTCAATTTTTGACTTCAGGTTGGGTTATCACCAACATTAGGTTCGAGAGTTGGATATACCAATCTTGGATTCCAATAGTTATTATGGATTCTTTTAATATTGGTGGTACCCATTGGTGTGTTTAATGCCACCACAATGCTCACAAGATATATGAGTAATATGCATAACCTTACATGGATTGGTTTGTGATTGCATTTTTAGATGGTATTATTGTGTCATTAACATCATAGTTGGATGATGAAAGACATAATAGGATGACTCTAGACATGTTCCGTGAGTTCTAGTCAGAAGACTGGTCTCATGGAGCTAGTCCTGGTTTTGATGGTACACTTCCTAGGATATGTCTTCTTAGGAATGGGAACGATATTGGACTCTTTATAGGTTGAGAATTTGTGACCTTATAAGTACACCCAAGTCATGTTCTTGGATGAATATGATCAAAATAAGGTATTCTATATTTTGTTGTTGAGTAAGTTGATGGGGAAGTGGACCACTTTAATGTTAACACTTGTGGGTGAGAAGGGTGAAACACAACACCAGTTGAATGTCGTTACCTATCTACATCCACAGTATGATAAGGAGGAAAAAGATAGGGATATCGATAGAGAGATCTTGTGTGACCCAATATCTTTCTGAGATTATCTTGTTATATTTTAAAAAAAATGAATCACATAATCCCTTTCTATGGTTGTGAGGTGATTGATGTAACGTAAGAAGAGGAGGCGATGATGGAGTTTCACACTTTTTCTTTGGTTGTACATCCTTTTTTGGGAATAATTATGAATATGTGAGATGCTTTCATAGTATCCCTAATAATTTCAATAGTTTGTGCATTTTTATAGATGAAAATATTTTATGAATGAAGTAGTTTATACACTGTTTTATATGTAAGAATTTGGAATGTTATAATGAATATTTTTTGAGCCATCCGCTAAGACGAAAAGTGATTCGGAGGCCTAGTGTTCCCAAAATTTATTTATTTTAAATGTTAAATATACAATTCTTTCACACATATTATTTTATTTAAATAATATAATATCTCATTAATAGAGTCTGGAATTAGAAATCAGAGACCACATTTTAATATAGAATTTGGATTGTACCAAATGTGTGATCTGAATATGGTTTGTTGGGGACATTCGGATGGGGCCATCCATTGGTGGTATCATTGAATAAATAAATTAATTAAATTAATTTATTTAAAAATAGTTCCCAAAATGAGTCATAGATGGAGACTCTGATCATAAATTTGAGACAACCACTGAGTACAGAATGTGTTGTTTACCCTAAGCGTGACCTAAAGATGGTATGCGTGGGATTTTGGGTAAAGACATATGTTAGTTAGAGCATATTATTAAAATAATAGAATTATTATTTATTTTCATTTAAATAACCTAAACTGACATCATCAATAAATAATATTCTATGTAAAATGGAATGTTTCAGCCCTTTAACGTTAAGGATTTTCATAGGAGATTCCACCCCTTCTTCATTGGAGGATTGAGACAAAAAATGACTAATTATGTGATTGAGGTGAATCAGCAGTCAACAAACACATAGGATTACCATCATCATATGTTGATGTGTTTTGTTTACCAATGATCAATCTATAATCGATGTATGGCCCGTCAATTGTGGTTTCTGGTCCATTGATTGAACGATTATATCATGCCTAAAAAATATCATTTTTTTAATTCAAAAAACCACTATATGGTTGAGCGGTAACCAAATCTTGCACACAATACATATTCAAGAATCCAATAGAAGTTCAAATTTCAAAATCATGCAAATTCCAAGGAGTACATCAGTCAAAGTCACATCATTGTTCCTTACATCATCATGAGACCCAAAATCTCCATAGCTGTCCTCTCACCATCATCTACATTGCCAACCTATCATGCCACCATTCACCTGCCAACCACATATCATTGACAATTATATTCTTTTGATTATTCAATTGAATGGTATTCTCATTTTTCTTTATATGAATTAAATATATTTAATTGTTTTTATTTATAAACTATGTCATGTATCTTACCTCGGTTTCCCTGTTATGAAATAATATGTCAATAATGCCTGAGTAAAGATGTTTATCACCATTTTATTGTTGATTTTACCCCATTCTTTATCTTATTATTATTAATTGGCCATTGGGTCATGATTTGACTTTGCAGATGTGGGGTCGAGCATAGTTGAGCCCCCGTATTTTTGACGATAGAACGAACGACATGTTAATTGAAGGTTTTGGATAGATTGAGAAATGAGAGGCATGTTTTTTTGTGAATGGATCAGGTCAGTATCACACGTGCATGTTTTATTATCAGAGGTTGTTGGGGATTAGGCTGATAACCCACATTTTCCCAGCTGACATGTGGCAACGATGTGTGGTGTTACAATATTGTGATTGAGCCGAGGTCGTGTGTAGGGTCTCATGAAATAGGCTACTCATCATGGTTGTGATGTTGGATCGAAGGTGTGCGAGCCGTTGTCCAGTGTATTCTGAGGGCAATGTTAGATATAGGTGTGTTTAGTAGATTAATATTATTATTTATTTATTTTAATAATAATACCTTTTTCTTATTATTAATGTTAATAATAACAATGAGATATAAAAATTCAAGGACCCCAACTGGGTAATCCCCAAGGTGCTTCATGTGAAGGGGATGAAATTAATCACCCCTTTACCATTAAATGTGTTATAATAATTATATTTATTATAATAATATTATTATTATTGATGATGAGTATAAAATGGAGGATTAAGATATTTATTTCATGGTTAATGTAAGGTATGGGGATATTTGTGCATAGACTGTTAAAAATTTAAATATAGATCATTTAAAAAATATAATAAAACCATAAATTATTATTTTTATTATTTTTTTTATCAAACATTATTTTTTTTGTAACTAAATTGTATGATATATTATTGAGGAACCGTTAGAAGCATCACGAACCATAACTTGAGATGTTCATTTTTATAAGGATGTTGGATTCCTTTTTTCCAAATATTACCTTAGGTGAATGAAAGGCCCAATAACAAGGTAACAAATATTAGTATTATGAAATATTTTATATGAAGTTTCTTCTTTATATTATATCATATTAATGAACAATCTGCGACACTGTAACCCTGATATTGAGGTGAATTTTCATGTCCAATATTTGACGTTTAATTAGTACTCGTGAATCTGACCCATGAAACACCATTTCAGCGTGATGTGATGAAATGTGACCTTCTAATCGGTTTTATGATTGTGGAAGGTTAATAGAATATAATTTGTGTTTTTATATGAGTATCTTAATGGTGTGATTTATTTTTCCATATAGGGCCATATTAGGAAGCATATTATTGAAATTACATTTTCCCCATAATCCAATGATGAGCATAGTTCCATCTTCATTCATTTCATCCATACATGTTGTGTAGTACCCTTACACATTGTTTTGTACTACATACAAATCAATTCATGTGTAAGGAATGACATGTCCTAGGAGAATAGTGGGACCACACACCATGTTGGTCCCTTACATACCTTTTCTCCTTTAAAAATATCAATGCTTTTGTATCCCAGTTTAAATTCTGATTTTTACTCATGAGTATCCTATCAGTAGTTGTATTTGTGTAGAATTGGATGGTTTCATTCATTTAATATTTCGAGATAATGTTGGAAATATTTCGTTTTTGATTTCAAGTGATGTGGATTTCAATGACAATAGTGATCATGTAGGATCGTTAGAGGAATTTCTTAGTTACCCATAGTAGGTTTGGGTAGTGGGGTTCCTCAATGTTTCTAGGGGAACCCTCTAGTTTGGATGGGAAGGGGAGTTCCATGATGAACAATCCAATGGTTACCCTCTAACAGGGTTGGGCATTGGAGTTACTCGATGTTCCAAGTGGTACCCTTCAGCAAGGCATGATAGTGGGTTTCCTCGAATATATTTCTAAGTTTCCCTTGATTATGTGTGTGTGGTGGAGTTCCTAGATGTTTCGGGTGGCACCCTCCATCATGGATGGTTAACGGAGTTATTTGGTGACTATTATTGTGTAAGCCCCAGATGTTCTAGTGAATGTTCCTTTTTGGAGTTTATTCCCCCTTGATCGTCTGTCTTATTTATTAGGCATAACTTCACTTGTACACAAACATCTCAAGTGATACATAATATTCCAAGCATCATTGAAAGATATTTTATTCTGTTAGTGACTCTTCTTATTGGTATGAGTTGTGATATAGATACCCCCAAAACTATCTTATGGGATTTCATCACAAGACATATATATATATATATATTCTTATATATCCACACCTTGGACAGGGTTACTATCCTTCTAGAGTAGGAGAATACATGTGGGTTATGTCATTTACATTCCATGATTATCTTATCATGGTTGGATATATCTATTGTCTTGTAATATGTGGTGAAGAATTGGCGGGTAGTTCATCTACTAACCATGTTGAGCCCCTTGGGTTTGTACAAGGTAACATATACTCTTGGTTTGGGATGAGATGTTCTATTTCACTTCATCTTGCAAACTGTCTGACTACCTTCCTTTTCATTTTTATCTCTTACTACTCCCCTTTCATCTTTTGGAGATTTTTTTGGGAATGCATATACTCACAAATACATGGGATTTTCCCTCAACAGTCATATATTATGAAGACAATACAGAGGTTTACCACAAATACTAATGATACTAAGGATACATAGTACTTTGGACTACGTATGGTGGTTATATCTTGGAATTCATTATCTAGGATATCTTATTGTTTAGTTTTTAATTTTTCTAATGTTAGAAAATATATCTTGATGGGTGTGTATTTTTTCCCTTTACTTTTATGTTCTTACTACAATACTCAAATATTTTTATATGTTAAAAATGAATGGTTGTTACCTTAGTATTTTTACATATTTTATATTTACTCCATCTACACTTGTACATCGATATGGTTGTGTGTTTGATCATAATGGTACTTAGGAAATGACCTCCCCATGTTAGTAATGACTTTGGTTCTATTTTCCACCCCAAGATAATGGATGCGGCCTTGGGGTAGTTGCGGATTGATCCCTAGATTGGGTTGGGTTGTGACATCAGAAAATAAGACCTCTAAACCTTACGTATGTTAGAAAATGTAGGTACACTATAAAATTAAATGACCTAAAAGTTGGTCAATTATGTTATTACAGATTTTAACCCTTTAATACCATGATCACATCCAAATTCTATCAATGTGATGTAAATAAATTTCTCTCTCTTACAAACCCTTGAATTGTAATGAAACCGTAAGCAATTCCTAAAAACTTTTATTAGGTTTTCCCTATCATGGACTGTCCATGAATAATATAATCAATGATCTTTTAATTCTCCACTACTATATTTTGTACTACTTCATTTGATTTTTATAATAGACTTTAGTCACTAACCCTACAAAACAATTGTTTAGACAGGATGAGGAAACTTATTTTCTCACAAAAAATTTATGAATTCATTATTACAAATGTAACATTATTTTTTCTTTATAAGATTTATATTCTGAAAATATTGTTAAATTTTTGTTTCAATTCTATGAGATTTTTTGATTTTCCACAGAGTTAAATATACAATAATTATGATCTTAATTATTTCTCTCTGTATTCCATCAAAAACCTTGTGATCTCTTCTAAATATCTATATTTTATTGGTATAATTTATACTATCGTGTTTTAAATTAAAAATTTAGAATTGAATATCCATGATATATTATTGTTCCAGGTTCCCCCTTTGATTAAAGGGATAATTATTTTTGATTTAATATGGATTAGACATCGGTGTATCAAAATAATAACTCCCCATTTTGGTTTTTATTTCCAAAAATGGACTACTGAAATAAAATTGAATTGATGAATAATTTTATTTTATTGTTTTGTGAATAATTATATTTTTTTAAAAGATGGTTTGATCCCCTTCGCAAAAGAGAAAACATAATTTCATCAACTCTTAATATGGCGTCGTCTAAGATAATATAGCATGGGCCCTGGTAGTTTAACTGGTCCACAAAACTCACACATGAAATATTATATTACACTACACCATATTAGAAATTTTATCCATTAATTTTATATTTAATAATCACTATTATGGTTTCACCACATCCACTACTGTGTAGACTTCAATAGAAGAGGAAATATAAAATCATTTATTCTGGAATCTATAACTCCTCCAAGTCATAATTCATCTTATATGGAATGGATTCTTTCACTTTAGTTTTTCCACATTTATTATTAGTAAATCCATTATTATATTTATTCTGGATCATCTATAATGATGGGTGTGGGTGTGGTGTGTGAATATCCCCTTTGGAATGGACTTTCACATAGCCATCTATCCAAAAGAAGGATAACGTGACATTACCCCACTATCCTAAGGTCTATTTCTGATATATTAAATTTCCATATAATTAATGTAATTGCATCCTTAATTACAAGATATTTTATTAGAAATCATAAAATAGATGCATACATGATTCCATAATTAACTTTTAAAACCAATAAATAACAACAAATTTCTGTTATAGAATCCAATTATTCTATCTAGAATATACATTAATATAATTTAATGTACACATCCTAGACTCTTTGAAAATGTAAAGAAGTTAGAGGAAAAATGTTTATTAAGAGTTATGTATAGTTTAAAATCACATGAATCAATAAGAATAGTAAAAATGGGAAGGTAAATAGTGAAATAGACATGTCATGTAGTCTATAAAATGGTATGGAAGCATGTATATTGTTATTATGAATGATAAAATATCATAGATAATGATCAATATGGAAAGGTAAACAAACTAAAACACATTACATGTAATCAATAACATGAATATAATAACTAGATGGGGAATAATAAATATTGAAAGGTAAAAAATTGAAAAAACATGTAATTTAATCAAAAAACTGAGAATTAAATGCGACTTGAGATAATATAATTGTGAAAATAACATCAATGATACTAAATTAATTATAAATGATAGAAATTATAAATTATAGGACATCATGATCTCAGATATCAAAATACATCTACTGTCAAGAAATTTCACTAGACGGATTAAAACTACAAAAAAACAATTTTATTAAAACATTATAGATTCAACTCAAGGGAATGCTGATTATTCAAGAGGACATATAATTACAGGCTTCAGTAATCACTGTATATCCAAATAATTCCATATATATTGAATATTATATTAAATTCATGAAAAACCAGTGTTCTGATAAAATTTTTGTTTTTGCTAAATAATATAGTTTTATTAACATTTTTCCAGAATAAAATTAACATTAAATATATAATACTGTATTTAGATGTGATATATGGTTTTATAAATAAATATATATTTTCTAAATTATATGGATTTTAAGTGGAAATTCAATGTCCAATTATATATGGTAAGTGATCATTTTTTGTGAATGTTAATGACTAAAATTGAATTTAATTTCTTTCTATATTCAAAATTATCATAAAAAATCTATATAAATGATTAGGATTGTATCAATCCAATATATATCAATCATATTAATAATAAATGTTTTTATGGATGATTAGAAACACAATATAATGATATTTAAAAATATTATTTATGAAAAAATCGTTTTCAGTTTGAAAATATATTTTTAAAACTAAAATTTCATAAAATAATATATATATATATTACATGAAATGTATGCATTGAAAATATTAAAGTATTATTTCTAACATTAAATTGTCACGAATGTAAGAAATTATATACATGGTATAAATGTTGAAACACTTAATCCTTTATACATTATTGGTCAAATAAAAATATGAATTATTTATAAAATTATAAAAATATTCCATTAAATTTTGTTACAAAATTTCAATCATGGGTAGGAAATCATTTAAATAATTTTGAAAAAATATATAATTTGTTTTTGGAGAACATTATTTTCCAAAAAAATAGTATTTCCAAATTAAGAGATAAATGAAGTCATAATTTACTAAATATATACTCCAAATCATTTTATGTAACAAAGTGTATAAAAATGACGCTTTTAATTTAAAATTACATGATTAATAATTGGAGAATAAGATTAATTGGGTTTGTTATACAATTATCAAATAAATTATATAAAATTAAATTTATTAATAAATAGTCTCAGTTATAATTATATTGTGAAATAAACTAATACAACGATAATAATATTGAAGGAATAATTAATCATTGAACCAATTATGTGTATCAAATGAAAATACCAAAAAAAGTAAAGTTTCAAGAAAATATAAAAAATATATAATTCATTACAAATATACACTAATAATGTAAAACACCTTAAATAATAAATATAACCCAAATAAAAGAAATAGATTTATGAAATTCTTAACCACATGGTAAGTTTTAAGTCAAATTTCCTTGCACAATTATTTAAATTTGAAATCAAAGTGAAATTAATTTTTGCATAGTACGTATTTTTAAAAAATAAGGGATTTATATCAAACATATACAATATATTATTACAATAACAATAAAATACGAGTCATTGAAGAGAAATTGAAACAAAGTCCCTTATTTTACACTTCTATATAGTTGAATGGGAACTGACCAAATATATTGTTTACTAAAATGTGTCATTAAATTTTAATTAAACAAAATAAATATCTAAAATACATTATATTATCCTTTTATAAGAACTTATTATTCGTTCCTTAGTAATAATTCAATATTTTTATTGTTTCAATTATTATTTGCATTATTTTCCCATTCATGAATTTCCATGAATGTTACAGTTTTGTGGATATTATATTGTTTCATCAAATCAACAAATATTAATCTTCAGATTATTATCATCATTAAAAATCAATTATACTTTTTATACAACTTATGACATATGTTTTTGAGAAATTTATGATGTTACAATCCTGAAGATGGTATATTGTATGCACACTTGAGTGACGTTTCAATTTTTCAACGGTCATTATTGAAATTATTTTAATAATATTATATCATTAAATAATTATAATAATATCATAAATACCATATTATTTATATAATTATAGTTATATATATCCTCCATGTTTTGTAGTGATGAAAAGAGGGTGAGATCGTTTTTTGAAGGTGGTTGCACACACGTACAAAAACAACGTTATCATATATAAATGATTCCAAATGGGAGAGTGATAATGATATATTAAATTTTTATGATGATAAATATGTCATTAATATTATAATTTATTCTTTTTTTCCCATATATTAACTAAAATTATCATTATAACCATCCATATAAAGAGTTACTAAATGAATAATTAGACCGTTTCGCGAGGCTATAGTCCATAAAACACACGAGTGAAGTTATCATATACCTTATATAATGGAAATTAAAATGGATTATATGATATAAATAATAATTAAATAAACTTACGTAGTATATATCATTAATATAATTTATATTCATCATAATACCCAATAGTGATATGTGGTAATGGAAAAACGAATGACATCATTTATTGAGGCTTTAGTACATCGTACACATAATGGATGATTTTATAACAAATTTGATGTTAGTGGGGATGGTTTTAGTTTTTTAAATAAAAATAAAAATCTTTATATGTAATATATTATGTTTTTTACATCGTATTTTTTTATAATATTTTAATGAGGTGGATGAAGAAATAAAATATAAATGCTCTTTGAAGAACGTTGCCTCTAATTCGGGTTACCTCCATTGAATTTCCCCAAAATCCATTCAATGAATGATTATTTTAAAAAAATCTTATAATATGAGAGGATGGATGTTTGGAATTTTTTGTTCAGGTATTTTCTAAGAATAAATGGTTTTATGTATTGAATAATAGAGGATAGTTGGTTCCCTTTTATAAATGAGGTGAGTGGTACACTTATAATATTTGTATAGAAAAAGATATACCAGCTATTTAAAAATTTCCAAAGGGCCCCAGATAAATAATTATAGATATTTTGACGTGATAATGTGTACATATATAAATAAAATTGATTTTAGACATGTTTTCTTCTTCTTTTTACCCTTATATTTTCAGTTTATCCTTTGGTACATCTAGTTTTTACCTAAACTGTGGTGAATATGTTTTACTGTTCTAGTTATTAATTTCTGTCAAACAATTGAAACTATTTGATAATATATATTATTATAATCCAATATTTAAAATCCATTTTTTAAATATACATTCACATAAATCAAAAATTATATTTTGAAATTAATCACATAGGCACAATGATATAAGTAGTTTTCAAATTGAAAATGCCCATTGTTTTTAAAAATTGTTGAATAAAAATTAAATATCAAAAAAAAATATAGTAAAACAAATTGTCTTAATAGATTTGTAATTCAAATAATTATACTTTAAAAAATATTTAAAAAATAATCCACAGTATAAATAATTAAAATTAAGAAAAATGATTTAGATTTCAGTATTTTACATTATTCCAAAAAATTCATATATTTCAGGAAAAACCTAAAAATTAACCCTATGATAATTTTGATATGATTAATTTAAAAATGAATATATTTTTATCAAATAAATATCCAAAAATTAATTTAAATTAATTTTATTTTATTTTAATAAATAACTAGTAAACCGTATTTTAGAAAAAAAATTCAATAATTTTTTTCATATAATTATTATATTATTTCAAATAAATATAAAACTATAATTTTTATAATTGAGTTATTACTCATAATAAAAAATTACATAATGATTATAATATACTAGTATACTATATTATAATTTATTTAGACTTGGGGATGCATGTAAAGAAAGTTATCGAAGTTATTCAATTTGATGAGAAATATTTCGTGACATGTTTGAGCATTGTACTGCGTGTCACTATGATGTTGAATAAAATATTTATTTTAGACTTTTGGGTGTTACATTATACCCACATTAATTAATTAACATCCTCACAATTTAAACATTATATTATTAATCAAACGATTGATATTTGAAAATTATTTTGGTGAGAACGACACATTGTAAAATAATAATAACAATAAATCATATTAATAAGAGAGAAAGGGATGTAAAAATATCATATTGTATAACACATAATTATGAGTCTATGTTTGATAAAATTTATTTCATTTTAATATATGGACCTGGAATAAAATCATTAATACTTATAGAGATAGTTTTAGATCATTGATCACAAGAAAGTGAATTGTTAATGGAGAGTTAGGGACATAAAAACCATAAATCTGAGATGATTTAAAAGTCAATTTGATTAAATATATATGAAAGAAAGGATAATGAAATTTCAAGATCATTTTCATAATATTGAGTAATATGTTACATTCAAGGAATGTCAAAAAATATTCATATTTGATATGCTTTAATTTAAAAATCCCAATTTCATACTTTGGTTTTGTGTTATCCAATTTCCAATTCATCACATACACTAATTATTGAAAAATGATTTTTATGCCTAAAGTTCTAAAATTATAATATAATAGATCATAATATACATAAAATATTTACAAGTCTTTCTTTTTGTATATACTACATTCCAAAAACAATATGGTTAGAAAGATTTATGAAAAATAATACCTTAATATATAAAAGGAAAAATTATCAATAATAATTAAACATTAATATTTATTTTAAAAAAGTTTTAAATAATGACATATTAACTAAGATATCGTGTATGTTATTGGTACGCCTTAAATGGTTGTTTCATTCAATTGTGGTTTCAAGACACATGGCCTTGCAAGATTCGATGCCTTGTCACCTAGTATATGAGTTATAATTTCTCTAAAACCATATTAATAAAACACAAATAATGCTTCTATATTATGATGACCCAGGATTAATGAATCTTCAAATATAAGATAAAACTCAATGGTGGAAATTACCAAAAATATCACTTTAAAATGTTATGTAATTACTCCTTATATAACATTTCATATTCTAAACCAATGGGTTGTATTATCCATATTTTTTCCAAATTTATCCTTTATCATATTGTACTTTGGCCCTAAAATTTTATAAATTTTTCATTTAATACCTAGAACATATGATCAAAAATAATATCAGAAACCATTGATGGTATCCATACATATTAAATTAATGATGAAACATATTATTCTAAAATTTAACAAAATCCATAGATATTTTAGGATTTATATAACCAAAATTCCAATGGTAATATAATTCTACAATTTAAATATTGATTTAAAATACATAAATACTTAGTCCATATTATTTCATCATACGTATTTACATCGTATAGGGGATAATATTAGAATAGTTAATTATCTTAGATAATTCCCATGATACCTGCATTTAAGACAACAAACTAAAATGTATCTGTAGGATAAGATTTATTTCATTATGTTATTCTATTACTTTTTCCTTATGAATTCAATACATTATTCCCTTTATTATGACCTAAAAATTATTTTCTTATTCCATTTAGATAATATCATGGGTGTATACTTACAAATTTTTTACATTATTTAAATCTAGAAAGATCTATAATTCTCTTCTTTGTTGGGCTTATGTGTTAGTTATGGTATGTGTTGGTAATAGTATTTTAAGATAACAAATTAGACCAAATCCTGAAATTCACACTCCTATGATTATCGAATTTAGTTTACTATAGTCACCACCTTTCCCTTAATAGTCAATATAAACATCATTCCTTCATTTTATATCAATTTAGTAAAACCAAAACGTTTAATGTGAGTAACAATAATCATAGTGGGAAAACCATATTTTCAATTAAAGGATACTTCAATCATGACACTTGTTTTTTATCTAAGAAAAATGTTTTCTGAAATCATCCCATTCATTTTCATATCTATTTAAATCCTTTGTAAAGGGTTTTAAATAAAATTTTAATTTTTCTAAGCATATAAACAAGGAGTGGCAATGAAGGTGTGTGACAAGACCCATTTTCATGAACTAGGAAATGATCGGGTCAATCCCAAAGAACCCTTTTCAAAATTACTACCTCTAGGAACATGTGTTTTAAAACCATGTCATTTTCATATATCCATACATGGATGTATTTCAAGGAAATACCACATAATAATAACATTTATAAGTCTTTATGATTCAATTTTATACTATTATTAAAAATTTATCATACGGTTATTTTCTATAATCTATTTTTTACATAATCTAGTTCTCATGGATCCTACGAAATTCCCACAAATACCAACTATAGAAAAGATGACCACTGTATCCTGAAGCTGGAACCTATATTATTACATTCACATAAGATAAGAGTATTTACATCTAGGAGTACTGAATAGTTTACTTGGTTTGTTAACCTAGATTCATAAAAGATTCCTAAATTACATTTTGGGGATAAAAATCACATGATAATTGATTTCTAGAATGTCATTATTCCATCAACATTATCATTTAGTGCCATTCGTAATACATTTTTGGAATTCATAGGAATGGAAAGAAATCTTGAGCTTAGAATATGTGTAATGATTATGTACAATTGAAGATATAATGAATCAACAATCATAATAAATATGGAAATTTATAAAATAGGACACACATACAAAGTAATCAATACACTAAGAAGGAATGTTCTTCCAGAGATAATATCATTGTGAAAATCAAATGGATAATAATAAATATGGAAAGGTAAATAATTGAAAAAAAATTCAATTTAATTAATAACATGACTAACATAACAGGAAAATGACTAATCAATCAGGAAAAATAAATAAATAAAACCACATTACATTTAATCTATAAAATAAGAATTAAATAAATCTAGAGATAATATCATTGTGAAATTATCATAGATAATATAACTAAATTCTTCATAATGTAAATTCTCAATTTTTAGTGTCCATGACCTCATGTATCATGATTTCACGACCATAAAGACCATCTAAATATTAGTGTAAAAATATAGGTAGAGACATTTTTAATGTTACCAGAATAATTCGCCCCATGGGGACATGATGAATCAATGGGATATATAATTTCAAGTACTACCCATCATTAAATGTCCATTACTTCCCCTATATATTTAATTGTTTATTTTATTTATGAAAAATGTTCCATATCATGAAATATATATATTTAGAAAATATTAAGGATTTATCAATATTTTTTATGATAAGAAAATATTTTTTATGTAAAATACCATAGATATATGTTATTTATATTTTGAGAAAAAACCATATCCATGATAAATAATATGGTTATTATGGGAAATTTAACATATAATGATCATATGTAATTGAATATTTCCTAAGAAACATAACGAATAAGAAATGAATAAAAATTGATATTTTCAATATGTTTGTTATTTAAAATTATCAGAAACAATCCATATAAATAATAAGGATATTTTCATTACACCACATACCCTTCACATAAGAGGTATGTTTTGATGTCATTGAATAATATAAGTGCTCTAAATATATAATTTAATTTTTCTGATAGAAATAAAATTTTCATTTTGGAAATCATTTAAAAAAAGGTCATATAAAAATTTGTAAACATTTTTATTTTAAAATAAAATTTGAATATTATAAAGGATATTTTAAAAAAATTTGTGATCATGACAACATCAAATTCCATACATTTCATACATGTTAAAAAATCTTCATTCAACATTTTATGAAAAAACCAAACATGAATTGCCGGTAAATTTATTTGAATATTCATTAAAATAAATTATAAAAAATTAAAACATTGGTAAAATTTTAATTAAATAATTTAAATAAATTGATGTTTTATTTTAAAAACACTATTGTTAAAGAAAACATATTTTTTATCGAAGAGAAATGAATTCAAAAATTACCGAATTAACATTTCTCACATATTTTTTATTACAAAGAGTAGTAAAATTGTAATCATAATTGAAAATATAATAAATAAAAAGATGATAAAAAATGAAATGGATTTAATATAAAATTATAATATAATTTAATTCAACTGAAAGTTAAAAATAATAAATCATGATTAGAATGAGATTATGAAAAAAATCATTACAATGATTATAAATTTGAAATTAGAATTGATCAATGATTAATTTATTTATATCAAATGTAAATAAAAATAAAATAATTGTACATAGAACATACTTGAATCAAATTTAATTACACATATAATCATATATTATTTAATACAATTATGAAGTAACATAATCCAATGAAAATAAATTAAGTTATGAAATTCTTTACCACTTGATAAATTTTAAGTCAAATCCACTTGGTTGATATAACAACAATTAAACAAAAAATACCATGAATTATTATTAATATTATATTACTTGTAAATGTTTGTTTATATATTCTATATTAAATAAATTAGATGTATAACATTATAATGTGACTCAATGAAGGCAAATTTAAACGAAGTTCCATACCTCATTATTCCTTATAGTTTATTGTGATTTAACATTCTATATAGTGGTTTTAGACCTGATAATAAATAATTTTATATCCATTTTAATATTTAAATATCATATATGATCCTTTTATAACATCTTATAACATATTTCCTAATTTTCATTCTTTGTTTTCATAGTTTCATGTGTTAATTTCCTATTATTCACATTTTTTATTTATCATGAATTTTATTGTGCTTGTGAATAATATATAGTATATTCATCTACAGAATTTTAATAATAACTTAAAATTTGTATTTAAACATTAATTATACATTTAATAATACTCTCAAATCACATATTTCATAATTGAAGTGTGTTACGGTCAGGGAGATAACAAAGATTATGTATGCATGGGTAACAATTCCATTTTTCAACGATTGTTATGGAAATTTTTTAACTAATATTTCAACATTAAATAATTATAACTAAATCATAAATACCATATTAATTATTTCAATATACTTATATATATGTTTTATTTTTTGTGGTGATTAAAAAAATTGTTACATTGATTCATAAAGGTGGTAGTCCCCTTGTACATGAATGATGTTTATCATCATTAAGTGAGTAAAAATGTAAGAAAAAAACGATATGTTATAATTTTCAGAATAAAACTATGTAACTAATAACATAAAAATGTCATTGATATAAAAATATACGCATTAACTTTATCATTATCACCTTCCTTGTAAATTACTAGATAAAGAAATTAACATCGCTTCAAGAGGCAGTATGCGGCCGTACACACGAGTGACATTATCGTATCTGATATAGTATAGAATGTAATAAGGTATATATGATATAATTAAACTAAATTTAAATATTGTTATAATTATCATATATATATATATATATTATCCATCATCATACCAAACCATGAGACATGGTAATGGAATAACAAATGACATTGGTTCGCGAGGTCGTAGTCTATCGTACACATGAATAAAGATTCTATAACACATTTAATAGAAGTGGAAATTGATGTTGGAAATACCATTAAAATGAATACCTATTATTATATTTAATATAAATATTTTATTGTATCGTAATATTTAATTAAAAATTGAAGGAGTTTGTGAATGAAATAAAATAAAAATGCCAAAAGAAGAACATTACTACATTTTTATGTAGCATTATTATGATTACCCCAAAATCCAAATTAGGTGGGTTTTTATTAAAAAATAAGATTATAGAATGAGTCATGGGGAAAATGATCTTATTTTTGATGGTCATGGCTAATCGAAAAGGGATTTAATTAGTGAATAATAAGGAGAGCGGGTTCTCTTTAATAAGTGTGGTGAGTGGTGCATTTGAATTTTTTTTATTAAAATGGTGTACCCAAGATTTTCAATTTTAAAATGGTTATAAAAATTAGAATTATATACACTTAGAAACTATAGAATAAATATATATACATATAACTATTTTATAAAACTTTTTATGAAATATATTCTCGTATAATTTTAGATTAATTCGCCTGAAAATCTATTTTTATCTTAACCGTAGTAAATTATTTTTATTGCTTTTAGTAATAATTTTAAAATAACATTATGTTTAATATACTAGATTATATAAATTAATCTCAATCTCAATATGTAATACATTTATCAAAATTTTATTCCCATAAGTGGAAAATCTTACTTAAAATTTAATCCTACAAACATAAATGAGAAAGTGGGTTCTGAAAGAGAAAATGTTCAAATGGTTACAAAGTTATTATATAAATATTAAATATTAAAATGATTCAATTCAAATAAATTTATTAATAAATATACCATGAAACTAATATTACATTAAACCCAATTTATAATGTTATTTAACTTTATAAATAATTTATCTGATAAGAATATTTTCAAATAAATTCAATATTTTCCCTACTAATCGAACAATAATGCATCTAAAAATAATCCCAAAATTTATGGCTATCATAATTTTGAAATGATAATTTATGGAAAATAAATTAAATTTATAAAATAAATTTTTTAATATTATTTAAAAATATTTTTATATTATATTAGAAAGATTGATTGAACAATCTGTTAGAAAAAAATACATTTTTTATAAAATATTTTTGTATTACTTTCTATGATTCGTATAATATTTAAAATCAACATATAAAAATAATATTAACAATTGATTTATTAATATTCATACCATAAAATGTAATTACTAGGTTATAATGGTATACTATATTATATTTCATTTGACTCAGGGTTGCATGCTCTATAAGCTGTTGAAGTTATTAAATTTAAGGAAAAATATTTGGTGGGTAGTGTAAGCTGAATGTTTAATGTATAATATTCTATTGAATAAATTGTTATTATTTTATAATTTTGGGGTGTTAATGTATACCCAACATAAATAAGTTTGATTATCATAGTTTAAACTTTCCCTCAGTAATCAAGTGTTTAAAATATGAAAATTATATTGTTGAAGACCCCAAATAGTAAAAAGGGTTAAAAATATACTCTTAATAAGAGGGAATAGGATGTTAAAATTTCATTTGGAATCACACATAATAAGGTTTCTATACAGGTTAAAACTAGTGTGATGTGAAGATATATACATTGAATAAAATTAAAACTAATTATAAACACTAATCGAGATCATTGATCCTAATAATTTGAACAATTAATGGAAATTTATGTACCTCAAAATCATAAATCAATGGTGATTTGAAATTAAATTTGATTCAATGAATTTAAATGTAATAGGATAACATTTTTTTCAAGATCCTCTTTCCTAATTTTGGGGAATACATTTATTATCTCTGATTATAAGGTAGTACACATACATTATATGTTTCAATATCAATATCAAAATTTCATTATTTAGTTCTGTATCAATGAATATACAAATCCTCACATTCTCTATGAAATTAAAAAATTAATTATAAATTTCAAATGAACAATAATTCAATTTTAATGGATATTATGATCCATAAAAAAGTTTGAATCCCTACTTATTTTCTTTTACAATTTTTCATAACAAATATATTGAACAGAAGTTATTCAATATAATACATTAATTTATAAAAATCAAGAGTCACACCACTGGTTCATTATAAATAATTATTTTTGAAATCATTTAATTAATGAAATATAAATTGGTATATCATGTAGTCATGTTGAAGGGATTAAACTCTTATCATACATTAGATTTGGGATTAATCCCCACAACCATGTCGAATGTGATGTGTTTTGTCCCGGTATTTGGGCTTTAACTTTTCTAAAACATTATTATCATTGTTAATTTAAATTTCAAAAATTGTGATGAAATATGACTAATATAACATAAATTATATTAAAAGACATAAATTATACAAATTAGCATAATATTATGTCCATGAAATTTAATGAAATATTTTTTTATGTAATACTTCATATTATAAACCAATTTTTTGTATTCCCACAAGTGGTTAGAAAAAATATTTGTAATCATTTCATATTACTACAACAAATTTATTTTAAAAGGTTTTTTAAGCCATGTAACATTCTATCATCCTTAAACTCATAAACCTATGTCGCAATCCAAAATATTTATGTTATTTAATACCCTTGTGCTTATAAATTTAACATAATACTTATATGTTTAATAATTTTATTACCAAAATATAGTTTGTAATGTATATCTAAAATTTACATTTTGAATAACAATACATAAATACTTCATCTGTGTTTTTTGGACATAGTTCCTTCTATTGTATAGGATTTAAACATACAAATAGGTCAATAACATAGATAATTCCTAAGTTCACCACATTTATGGATATTAACTAATTATAGATCTCTAGGATTACATTTATTTCCTTCCCTAAAACTCTTTATTTTTCATTTGAAATTTTATGTGTTCTTCCCCATTATTCCATATATATGGGATTTTACCATTTTGGTGTGACTCTTTTATAGGAATATCTTCCCACATTTATAACATGATGGAAATCGATTCCCTATTCCTAGTTGGTCTCCACTACTCGATCACTTTAGAAACTATATCATTATCTTGTTTAGTGGGACCAAGATCCAGTTTAGAAATAAGGTGATATTAGTTTTTTGAGATCACTAATAAGGAATAATCACGATATACTCCACACATATCATAATTTAATTTAGACGATCATAGTCTCTGCCCTTTCTTATAAAATCACTGTTAAGATGATCCCATTAGGTTCCAACTATTGAATAAACAAAAATTATATATTGTGCATATTAATAATAATAGAAGAAAACTATATAATCATTTTTTGGATATTTAAATCAAGCCACCATTATGAACATAATACAACCTAGTTTGACCTACACAATTCATTATCATTACTAATTTCAATCATTCAGAATGGTTTGTAAATAAAATTTTACTTCTCTTAATCATATACACTGCGAGTGTCAATCTAGTTGTGCAGAAAGGCCCTTTTTTTCTCTAGGTGATGATCGAGTCATATCAATTCCTCTTTTTTAGAGTAACCACCGCATGTACAAAAATTCCTGAACTAAATCCACTTGAATTATCCAAAAATATTTTTATTGTAAGGAATCACAAAATAATAATTACCTTAACGAAACTTTTTTATGTTCCTATATACATATCATCAATTTCTATCATAGTGTTTTGTTACAAAATATATGTTTTCCTTAATATAGTTTCAATTATTTCTACTCAGATTCCTTTAATAAAAAATGTAGAATCCTTAACCATAGTATCTCAAATCCTTTTTCTATTTTATTAAATTTTCACATTATTTCAGGAAGAAATTCCATATGGGGAGAATAATATAATGGTCTTTATAAAATATATATATATGACTCCAAAATTTCATTTGAAAAAAATTATAACATAACATTCTCCCTGATTATATAATTCATACCTCTTTTATACCCATTCATACCATTCATTACACATGCCCTGGATTCATGGGAATGGATACGAGAGATATCAAATGATCATTAATTATTATATATAGTATAAGCTATCAATAATCAATAAGAATAATTACTATAAGAAGTTAAATAACTGAAAATTCATAACGTTTAATCTATCATTAGAGAATGAAGTTAATCCAAAGAAAATTTCAATGTGAGAATATAATGGGATGTAATTAATAATGAAATTAAAATAACTAAAAACAAATTACATTTAATTAATTTTATTTCTATCATACTTAGATGTTTCAAAATAAATATATAAATTTAAATAACAAAAATCACATTTCAGTTAATCAATAAACATATAATGAAATGAATCTAAATATTATATCATTAGGAAAATATCACGGATAATAATTGATGAGCACATAATGAATGAAATTGTTAATTATTGGATTCCATGATTTCAGGCATCCTGATATAACTATCATTATAATCAATCACAACCATTTTAAATCATATTTTAAAAACAATTGTAATGGTTTATTACTTATTCTACTTATTATACGACACATGCCTCGAGGGGATATAAGATTCTGAGCCCCACACAGCACTACATGTCCAAATCATTCTTACATATATCGAATAAAATATTTAATTTATGAACATTGTTCCCTATTTTAAAATATCTATATAGAGTGAAGCATAATAATTTATCTATATTTTCCCCAATAAAAAAAATTCAATGTAAAATATCACATATATATGAGATATATGGTTTAAAAAATAAATATATCCAGGATAAATAATATTGATATCTTTGTGAAATTTACTATCCATTGATCATATGTTAGTGAATATTTTATGGAAAATTTAATGACAATAAAAATGAATTAAGAAAGTGAATTTTAATAATTTACTTGTTAAAAATGATCATAATTCATCCATACAAAGAATACTTATAGTATCAATCCACCAAAAATCATCTCAAGTATTAATTAAGGGATTTTTTCATTGATTAATTGAAATTATGTAAATTAAATTTATAAAAACAATTAGAGGAAAATATACAGGTCACATTGATGATAAATTTTAATATAAATATTTTCCCAAAAATGTTGAATATAAATTTAATTTAAAATAAAAAATGAAACATATCATTTATTTTTTAAAACAGTGAGTGGTCATGATGGTACAAAATTCCATACATGATATTCATGCTAAAATAAATATACGTTTCAGTTTTTTGGTATATGGAAAATGAGATTAGTTGGGATAGTTTCATGATTATTCCATTAGAAAGTTTTTATAAACAAATTAAATCATCTGTAAAAATGTCATTAAATTATTTTGGAATAATATTTCTAAATAATGTTTTAAAAAACACAGTTTTGGATGAAAGATGATTTCCAATCGAAGAGAGAAATGAAACATGATTTTTCTAAAAAACATATTATAAAAAAAATTATTATCAATTAGTGGGAAATTGGTACTGTTACAGAAAAAAAACACGAAAATATAGATTATAAGGAAATTAAATAGGGTTATTATACAATGATAAAACAATTTCCTTCAACAATAATTAATGAATAAAGAAACATTGTTTTAATTAGATTATGAAATAAACTTTTAAAATGATATTAACATTGATGTTGTAATTAATCACTAAAATAATTATATATAGAAAATAAAAATACACGTATAAAATGATGTAAAAAATATTTCGATCATAACTCCTTAGACGCCCAATCGTATAATTTTAAAGACAATAAAGAAATGATGTCATTCAATGAAATGAAACTGAGTTTTGAAAGTCTATACAACATGGTATGTTTTTTGTAAAATGACCAGGGATGAAATAATTCAAATTGAACTCAAAATTAATTTAATATTTCAAATCAAGATATTCATTGTGAATTTTCAACTATATACACCATATAATATAAATTAGGTCTCTAAGATTACATTATACCTCTATGTAGTAAAATTGAGAAGAATGCCATTACATCACACTTCCTTCTGGTTGAATGTGATGTAACCTTCATTATGGTGGATTTAAAAACATTATTAACTTTTAAAACAACCATATGTCTATTTATAATATCTGGTATGCTCATTTTATGACGTCTAATTAACCTTTCTTTAAAAATTCTTCATTATTTTCTTTGTTTCAGGTATTAATTGCCGTGTTTTGTCATTAATTTTTGTTCATTAATGTTCAATGTATTGTGTATATTATAATGTTTAAAATATCCAGAATAATAATCATGGAATTATTAAAATATTTATAAATAAATTATTATTTTTAGATCTATCATGAATTTTGTATTTAGAAATGATGTACGTTACGATCATGTAGATGGATGGTCTTACATACCTTTGGGTAAAGCATCTATTTTTCGAAGATCATTCTAGAAAGGATTAAGTAATATATTATCATTAAAAATAATAATATTAAGATGAATAACATATTAGTTAATTAAATATAATAATATATATCATCCATGATGTGTGGTGATGAAAATATAGTCACATCATTTTATGAAGCGGTAGTCCACACGTATATGAACAATACTATCATCTAAATGTGAGGGAGAAGGAATAAAGGAAAAAATTATAATAAAATGTCCAAATGATTATTATTTCACGAATATAAAATATATTTTACTCCCATTAATGGACCCCTTATTCCAATAGTTTATCCCCCTTGTCATTTTCTATAACATATCTCTTTTGGTCTTTCCCTAGTTTTAATCCCCCATTTATGGGTGGCCCCTGTGCATGTCACTGTAGATCTAGTCCTTGAGTGGAATTTATCTAGATAATTGTATGAGTTTTCTTATTTAGTGATGTAGTATAGTCTCCTTGGTGGGACTTCGAGGCCCCGATTAGCATATACTTATCCTTGAGGTCTGGGATCATCTTTTTCATTTGTGGTGTTTCTCCCTCAGTGGTTTTATTGTTTCTAAGGTGTCTTGTTGGACATTCGCTAGTGGTGGTTTGGTTGGATGCATGTTTATCTATTTTTTTATTTGTACAATTTTCTTTTTTCAAATTATTATGTATTTCATATGGATAATCGTTCATGGTAGTGATATGCTATGATTTTCTGATGATGTTTTCATAGTGTTGCTGGTCTTGGCCTTGTCGTGACTCACTATGGATGTCTATCAGCTCCTACTATGCTCTAGCTTCCAGATCCATTTTTCATTATAATGTTGGTATTGTGAGATAGTTCTATGAAGGAATTAAGAGGTGTACGTGGGATTAGTATTTTTTTCCAATATGTGAGTTAGGTGTTCATTTGTTTTCATTGTTGTTGATTTATTTGTCCTTTTAAAGATGAAAATTGTGGTGTGATGGGTTATCTTGTTAGTGGGATATTATTGTGATGTTTGTTTCTAATTAAATGTGTTTTATGATTTTATTTGATGATGATGATGGTAGTGTGATGATTTTCTTCTAGATTGTCTGATCTTCTTCGAACAGTGATATTTTTCGATGATGTGATGATGTTTCTATTGCAAGGATCCATAAACTCAATAAGTTTGAGTATTTTTTCAAACTGAGGTGTTGTGGTAGTGTTTTTTTTTCAATTCATCAATTTGAAAATTTGAATCATACAGGATAAGATGTGGCCCTGTCAATTTTATTTTGCGGTGGGCTCGAGGAACATCATGTTTCCTGTTCTTCTATATTGGTAATTATGTTTGAATTTTTAATATTGTATTTGTAATGACTTGTTTTGATTGAATTTTTATTTTGTGGTTCACATTAAAGCCAGAGTTGGTTTATTCAGATAACTAAAATAAAGGGATTTGGAGGAAGGAATAATAATATCTTTGCGAGGAAATAGTATTTCATACACACAAGTGAAGATACAATATCCCTAGAAAATAAAATTGAAAATTAAAATATGATATAATAAATAGATACGTAATATAATGTTATAAATACCATATATATACTTCACATCCTTCATTTATCCAAACTGTGATATGAGGTAATAGAAAAATAAAAGACATCTGTACGCGAGGTAGTAGTCTTTCATACACAAAAATGATTTTTTTCTATCTCATTAAATAGAAGCGGGGAATCATATAAATAATTAAAATAACATAAAAACAACCTAGTATATTGAATATAGTAATAGTAATTTTATCATCATGTTTTAATAATAATTTATGTCTTTGGAGGATGAAATAAAATAAAAACACTCACTTACTCACGTTACACTTTCTTTCACATAACCTCAATAGGATTGGACCAAAATCCTACATAGGGTACATATATGCCAAAAATAGATCTTTAAGGATGTAAGGAAGGTGTTTGAAAAGATTTATTGCCCAATTTTGGATGAACAAAATTGTATTAAAGTTGTGATGAATATAGGAGAATGGGTCCTTAATTATATGATAGGTGACTTTCACCTTTGAAATATTTTGAAGGAAAAAGGTGTATTGATGATTTTTTACATTCAAAAACTGTAAAAAAATTTATTTTTATCAATCCTTTGAAATTATTGTGTCTACATAAAGTCATATACTATATTTTTTATAGTTTCATAGGTCATTTTAAACATTATATATATAGTTTATCATCCCAGTAAATCCATTTTCATCTTAAACGTGGGAAATACTTTTTTCTATTTTCACTATTCATTTTTGTTAAAAAAATAATTTGATATAATTATATAATATAAATTATTATTATTCAACATATGGAATAAATTATTCAAAATTCATTTCACATAATAGAAAATATATAATATAAAATTAATCCCATGGATATGACCAAAAATTGGGTTTTCAAAGAGATAATTGTCAAAGGATTACAATGTTTTAATATGATAATTTTTAACGGTAACTATAAAAAAGACATGAATAAAATTAATTAAAAAATTATTAAAGATATTTTACATAAAAATTTTATTATATAATTTATCATTATAAATAATTTTAATGATTTTTTTTACTAAATTCAATTTGGTATTTCTTTTTATTCATGAAAATATAAAACGTTTAAGAAAAATAAAAAAATTCTCACATAAAAAATTTTTATGTTCTTACTTCAATAATTATGTTAATTTTATCAAATAAATTTTCAATATTTTTTGACAAAAATTAATCTATGTGCACCAAGAGAGACTAAAACACATTTTAGAAAATTACCGTTTTTAGATAGAATTTATTTATTATGTAATTAATTTTATTTTATTTATAATCAATGTATACCCATATTTATAATAAATGAAATAGTAATATTCATTCCATCCAAATTAGTTAATAGGTTATAATGGTATACTATATTGGGTTCATTTATACTCAGGCTTGTGTGTTCCACAAGCTATTGAAAAAAATTACATTTAATATAAAATATTTCATGGATTGATTATGATTTTTGTTTCATGTCACACACACTATCAAATAAAATGTTATTATTTTATAATAAATTGATTTTATAATGGACACCTCATATTTTCCAGTTCCACTAAAACTCATTGATGCTTTAAAAAAAATTCTCATATTATCTTGTGAATTTGAAAATTGTGTGGGCAAATAAATATAATTACCATAGTGATAATTCCTCACAAATTTTACTGGTATATAATAAATCATGATTCAAATATCTTTATTCAAGTTAGACTAGTTTCAATGCTCACATACTTCCTTTCATTCCACCCATCAAAATAGAGGGTAAACACCATCTCTCACAGATTCACATGTTTTGTGGCCTACATTTACACATGCTTCTGCATTCAAAAAATGGGAACTCACACGAACATTCCCATTTCCAACCAACACGGAAATGTGGTACCTAAGAATAGGAATTATCCTTTTTATACCATTCTCAGGCACTAACCATGAGGGGGATTATCCCAATTTATGGATCCCTATAACTAAAAATAATTCATAATCATTGATTATATATAATTGATGATTTTTGAGGTTCACATAATAGTTTTATATGGTCTACCATATAGAATAGATTACTATAATATAGAAAATACATCGTAAATAAAGAACAACATATAGTGTGAAATAGGGTATACAATGTGGAGTATATCTTCAGGAAAAATAACATATTCAACAATTATCCATGAACATTAAAATAGTTTTGGATTAACATGATTATATAATAATCCACCTAGAATCACATGAGTTCCCTTCTTCCTCTTCTCAAAAAAAATACATTATGAACCCACCTAAGGGTTTTTTTTCAAAATATATATTACCATAGAATAAAATTTATATTTATTAGTAGTAAAAGAAATCATGTTTCAAAATGGGGTTTTTTACAATGGAATAACATATAAAGATTTTTAATTTCCTAGAAATAGGAAACATTGAGAAATAATATAGACTATAATATATAACAATATTATAGGTAGATTATCAAAAAATAATAGTTCTTAGATAATGGTAAAGTCAATATATTTGATGTAAGATTTTGATCGCTCTAGATATGTCCTTGATTATTTTTAGGTATTATATTAATCTATTTTAGCATACCATGGTTGTAACTTTCTTCAGTGTTATTTAGATTTAATTTTGTGAATTTTCGATGTTTTTGGGGATATTCTGGTTGATAAATAAATTTGGGAACCAGTGTGGTTTTCTACAAAAAATTGTTCACCACATTTTGATCCACGGGGTGGGGGCACAGGGACTGACCAAGTAGTGCATCCACCCTGCAAAACTTGGAACCCTTGGATATAGGGGTTTTAATAATTGGCATAGGCTTTGGACCATTTTCGAAAACCCTATTAGAAATATTGTAGCCAAGATAGTAGGTGTGTATGTTTAGTGTTCACAGTTTATTCTAACCACGTGTCCTATCTAGGAACTATCTACAAACATTTTAAATGTCTTGATATTTTTATTAAAATATACCAAACCCTTGTTTTATATCTATAGTCACACCCTTTTTTTAAAAAAAATATTTTTACATGGAGGATCCCAAGAAGAATAATAGTATCCTCAAACTCCTTTCACTGAAAATAAAAAATCAAGTGGAGGAAATCAATACCAATCCTATATGTGATCTCTCCCATGATTGGGATCCTACATCTCCCTTATTTATCTCCCTTAGAAAGGTATGAATCCTCTAATTTTCGATGGTATACATGAATGTTTTTATTGATATTGATTCATTGGATCTTGAGGCTAGATTAGGATCTTAGATCTCCTCTTCCATTATGAATTTGTCGGCTCTACATCGAATTATGTTTATGGTTCAGAGAGTGTCTATCAACATTCTTAAGGCATGTATTATAATTTATAATTAAAATATTATTTTTCATGCTATTTTAGTTTCCTTTTTTTCTACGCATTCTTATGTTGTATAATTTCTTCTAAATTAGAAAAATTATTTTATTCCCTTGTAATTGGTAGACCCTTCACAATTCCAGTTTGGCCTAGTAGAGATTCAATGACCGGGAATTATGTAAAATATTGTAGTAATCTAATATCCTTAATATTTTGATTCATTAAATGTAAAAAAGTGGAATAATGTATATTTTTAATTGAACTAATTTTTTTTCATGGATTGATACTATGATAGAGAGGGTTGATTATCCTAAACATGAAGGGTTAATGAGCTACGTAAAAATTAATGTAAAATGTATTAATGTGTGATTCATCATTTGAATCCTTGTGATGAATGTAACAAATATATGTATTAATTTGAAAAATTAATTGGTGGACCATGTTGTGGATTATTGTTAAGTGGCACATTAATGTGGGACCTTAATATGTGTCTTTCTGTAATTGGGAACAACAAGTTGTCGGTGTGGGACTGATGCTCCGAGTACGGATTGCGTTACAAACAGATAATCAAGGCCCTGATGTATATTTATATTTTAATGTGAATAATTAGTTGTCGATTCCAACATTTTGTGTAGAGTAAAAGTATGCATAGAGAAAGCTGAATCCAAAAGGCTTCCTTTTGATGACCCATCACAGAGCCCCACAGCACCATGGCCAGAACAAGCCCCCCCCCCCCCTCGCATGTGCTGAAGATAAAAGAGGAAGGATGCTCCACGAACCTCTTGACTTTTGCGAAGCTACCACGGAAAAAAGGTGGAGGGAGACTCCGCGATCATCTAGACGTTTGTGAATCCACTGTGGTGCGACGAGGCAGGAGGCTCTGAAGTTACGACATGGGGCCATGTGGATTCACATCGAGCGATCCCTGTATTTCGCCCCCTCTAATATATAAATACCCAAATTCCCTCGATCCCAAAGGCCAGATACTCCAACATTTCTCCTTTTCAGCTCTCAAATCACGAAGCACCTTTTTCTCTATGAAAAAAATGAGCTCTTCGAGGTACGTTAGAATCATGTAGAGCCTTCACTTTAGTTTAAACACAACCCCTTTTCAATCAGGGATACCATTCATGTATCACACATCTATTATCAAAGGAAGGATAACCCTAAGGGTACATCTGTCTTTAAAATTCACTAGTGCTTCTTGATGTTCCTTCCATGCACATGTGAACCACATGCTAAGGCAAGGTCACTGTGGTTCGTGAGGCACACTACTTCACGGTGCTATTTGTTGCATAGAAACCTTGCTTCATGAAACCCTACACTGTGAGAGAATTTCTTCTTTAAGAAGCACCCTCCATGTCCACATATTCCCTATTCTTGGGCTTGGTCACTCAACATCGAGGATCATACTATTCACGAAGCCCCTCAACTATATGAAGTACCATAGGGTCACATGACCTCTTCCTGTGAAACCATTTTCTCTGCACCCTATTTTCTCATACAACCCCCATGTCTATATGATGTTATTTCAATGTACCTTGGGCGGTGCTTCACGTCACATTTCTTACCCTTTCGCTTCTTCACAGAGGCACACTGACAACTATTTATTCTTCGTATATACATGCTAACATGGGCCCCTTGGTGGATAACTCCATGATACCTCTCACCACAGAATTTCTGGTGAATTCCATTCACCAAGGTTTAAAGTGTGCCAAGTATTTAATTCTAATGGGGATGAGTGAACCCACATCATCCAAGATATATGATGTAAAAAATCCAAGAACTTTTTTCTTTAGAACATGACATTAAACTGTGGTCTCGCCTCGTGCATCACATGTGGGGTACCCCACCTTGGACATTCTCCACACCCGCTTGGCTCCACAAGAGTGAGATCTTCCTCAAATGGAATGAGATCTTCGTTGTTGGAGTGTCGTCTATCAATAGGGAAGGGAAACCCCCTTGGTGTATGCCTAATGCCTTTCTTGTTGGAGGTAGTACCCCTACTCCTCCTTTATTCTTCTATTACAAATAATAGAGGATAGATGGGCTTGGGTCCTTCGTTAACTCATCCCCCGCCTCTAGGCGTTTTCTCCATTAGGCCTCCATCCTAATGTATGTCCCAACCTCCATCTCCATGTGCTGATAATGACACATAATCCCCTATTTCCTCTTTGTTATGCTAACCACATGCATTCACCATTCCACTTCACACAGATGCACCCTTCACAATATGGTCATCAGGTCTTTGCTGCATCTTGACTATCCGATAGAGCATCACTCACTTGGGATTAGAGTAATCAGTGACCATGACATCATTATTGAGCTTCCCATGTGTGTAATCCCCTAACAATTATGAAATATGTTATCATTGATATTTCCAAGGAAAGGTATGTAGAAAGCCCCCCTGAGGTTCAATCCCAACATGTATTCATCCTGAACCTTTCACTCTGGTTCACCAACAACATTCAGAACAACATGGACTTTGATCATTTTTTATGAATGGTATGTATGAATCTTACCCTATTGGTCATAACCCCTCCACATCGGTTCACCAACACTATTTTGAACTATGTGGACTTAGTTACTTCCCCATGAAATGTATTTTGGAAGCCTCCCTAAGGTTCAATCCCAACACCTACTGGTCCGGACCCCTTCACATCGTTTCACCAATCCTTTCTGATCTACATAGACAATGATCCTTGGAAATGAAAGGTACATGGGAAGCCTTCATGAGGTTCAATCCCAATACCTATTGATCTCGTCCTCTTCACGTAGGTTCACCGACACCATCACGTACTACGTGGACTTTGATCCTTGCTATGTCAAGGTAGTAGGAATCCTCCCGAATTTCAAGGGAAAAACCTACTAGTTCTGACCCCTTCTTCTTGGTTCACCAAACCATTATGACCTACATGGAATTTGTTCCTTTACAATGGATTGTACGTTGGAAGCCTCCCAGAGGTCCAACACTAACACCCATCTGTCATGACCACATCATGTCGGTCCATCCACTTCCTGTATGTCCTTAAACTATATGACCATTTTCATCCTGCAAGACGTTAAACTGTACCTATTTTAACTATTTTGGTTTATATCCTTGTCTCCCAGTCATGGAAAATAGGTGTCCTCTTTGAGGTCCATACCCAAACGACGGTTAGCCTTCGTATTCCCCAATCGACGGAAATCCATCATATTTACCAATTGACGGAAAGCTGTTGTATTCTCCAATTAATGGTAAGATGTTGTGATTCCAAATTGATGGAAAGACATTATGAAGACAAACCAAGATTAAGACATTGTATCTCACATCGATTGGAAAGACATTGTAGTCCACAAGAAACGGTAATCCAATGTTCCACAATTAGTGGTAAGCCATCGGAGTTCACTCTGCTAGGACCCACGTCCCAGTCCCTCCTAGTGGTGTCAAACCAACCTAGGACACATACTATGCATTAGTTCCAATATATCATCAGGTCATTGTCCTTTGTGTACACCCCGATTCTATGCCCTCTTCTTGAACTACATAGACAATGATTCTCTACCACATTGATACGTATGAAGCCTCATTAAGTTCTAAGACGACCGCTCATGTCCAATCATGGTTGCTTCCTCAAGCCAATGTGTCTCAGAAAGCTCATGTCCCAAACTGAAGGTTCCACAGACTCTAGGTCCCATCCATATCCACCCTGATTCTTACTCAGGATACCACAACCCAGTGAGATCATGTCACCATCATTATCAATTCTCCTAGTAGTAATAGGGTAACTAACCATGCCTCATCAATAGAATCATCGATCCATCATGTGGTTTCACCCATCTGACCCATCAGTGTTCTGATTAGTCTGATCCATCTCCTCTAGACATTAAAACTGCGAAATACCCTTTGTTTATCATGGGAAGCTATGTAAAGCCTCAAAGACATGAATATGGAATATAATTCCTTCCATTTGATGTGGGATTCCTCAAGATTCTGTACCCTCGAGAATCCCTATTACAAAGGGTAGAAACCCAGACGCACTAGTGTTGCAGCATCCAGACATGACAGAGATGTCCGACGTGACTACTCCCTGTCCGAAGGTTGCTACCCTTACCAGAATCATTGTAATTTCTTTTACAGAAGTAATGTAATTAACTGGTGTCAATGATGTCATGGAACTGGGAACAGTTTCACGAACAACCTCCTAAGTCTATGAGGGAGAGCCGGACTAGGTAGCATGATCCGAGGAGGAATCCATGGAAGGAGGAACTGACATCCCATCATCCCTTTTCAATCAAATAGAAAACTTCCCTAAATAAGCTACAGATTCACCCCGCATTAGGAAATAGGGAAGGAGGGGAAACAAACATCGCGTACTCTGAAGGAGACGGATGCACGGCCAGGTGAAGGCATCAAGAACAGAAATGGTGAACCCGAAGTGATGATATTTTCATCAATATGGATATTATTAGTGTTTGAGACATTAGTGGACTTGCATGTCCCCAGATCCAGTAATCTGGAACTAGGTGCCGACAAAGAAATAATGGGCCTGGCATTAAACTCACTGTAAATGGGGTAGTTGAACATTAGACATCCCATTTTACAACATTGTCAGCCTGAATCCTTCTTCACAAACATGGAATACAGAATGGAACAGGGGAACTGGACATCGCTTTTCCTTAATTCAGCACAAATGGTTAAATCTCCCTACTTACGAGGACCCAATCTATTTTAACACAAAACTGATCCCCACCCACCCTCCAAAGTAGTTGTAGGGGCAATGTAGACAGGGAAATACAGCATGGTGCCTTAACTTTTGCGACATCATACACACCCAAAGCTAGAGGGTGCTCACACCATATCTACCATTCAGAAACCATTCTAATAAGGTTGGTATGTTTCCTCGTTTAGTTATACGATTTTTAAGGGTTATCCCATCCCTAGATATGTCATGTCCAGACTTATAGGCTTCAACGCCTCATAACCACCACCGCCCGAAGGGCCGTGTAGGGAGTCGCCACTCATGACTCTATTTCATAACAGTTTCTGGATCCTCTCCCCATAATGCTTCAATGACTCCCTCCCATAAGACAATGAGTTGAGGGTTTTCCAGAGGAGGACTGTTGGGATCCCATTCCATGGTCTCCCTAGGAGGACTCCCACTAGGTCGCGTCAACACCACCACCCAGACCCACAAATTGAAGAGTAGGTAAGCTAAGCAACTACACCACCGACCCCGATTCGGATTACCTGATGCCAGAATCAGGCACATTCTAAGAAGGATTCCCGTCGATGGGTGTCAATGAAAATGACTACTGTGACCCATGCCACCACTGAAATAAACCATTAGTTCCATTTCTATGTCGGGAAGGGGCATATAGACACCCGACCCAGATCAAGGCCCCAACCAACCCATGGGAATACTGGATCAACTCTCCTAGTCTCTGACACATTAGGAACCTACCATGGGCTAAACCGTGGAAATGACCCCTCGTACGGTGGGCCTCTCCGTACTACCACCAATGAGAGCACAGGTCTGTCCCGCTACCATGTTTGGCATGAAAGTCTAATCCATTCCACCTTAATTCCAAATGAGGTTCCTCCCCATTGTATTGATGCTCAGTAAGGGAGCCTACACCACCCCCAAGAACATAGGTATAGAGTTTTTTCCCCTATCACATGTCTCTGGTGTTAAGGTGCAACACATATCGTCAACTGTTAGCATGGGGGTCATCCGCATATCCTTATGAAATCCGAAATAGGTCTTGCTTATCCTAGTATCCAATGAATAGAAGGATTGTATCACTTCATAAATTCCCAACACAAAGGTCCTAACCATTTTCTTTTCAACCAATATGAGGACCCTCCTTGCATCGACGATACTAGGTGATACAAGCATGGAGGTCCAACCCATCCTCCAACCATCTCCAGTGGATGTCCCAGCCACTCCAACACATCCTACAGGGATTCCCTCCCCACGTCAAATAGTGGATACAGAGGTCCTACCCATATTTACATTGACATTTGTCCACATGAATCTCGAACCCTAGATCACTCAGACAGAAGACCTCTCCACCTAGCACCAGTTCGGCCGAAGGACCTCGTCGAGCCAGAAACATACTTTCTCTCAAAGAGCCATCCTAGGGAATGAGGGTGGATTGCTAGCACCATAAATAAAATACCTTGAAGGTTCTGAATGATATTAAACTTTTCTACTACTCGGATTCCAAGGTGGAATGTGGCTCAGCAATTGAAACCTCGCATAGATCCTCTATGTCAAGGGCCGAGGTAGGAATGAGACGTATCAGCCTCGTACTTCCAGAATGCAAGGTCCACTGGATTCATGCCTCCCTCCATAGATACAGGTATGAGGATGAGGATTTGGCATCTCCTCAGGGTCTGCCCGTTCAATAACCACCATCATCACCAAGATCACTCTCTACCACAACTATAGATCATAAAGATCTATTTTGGGGATTGATGGAGAATGATCAGCGACAAGACCCCCCGCCAGCATCTGCAGTCCTTGTTCTAGAAAATATGGTCACAAGCCCACCCTATCGTGATGTGGTGGCTATGTCATTACACTTGTTGAATCATATCCCAAGATGCGGTATCTTATCATCCCACTCACCATATTCTCTACTAGGAAGCCTACCATCTCAGTGGTCTATTTCAGTTCCACTTCTTGTTCCCCAACCGCCTCCAGTTGATGAGTGGGGAGACCAAGGGTGTGACCCCATGTCTGGGCCTAGGATCATGTTGGACATTCTTGCAGCAGACTATTTCCCAGAGATTTTTTGGCCAGTCGTAGCACCCAATTTTAGTGCACATGAATGACTCACCCAAGAGGAGGTTGGATGATTTTTCCAGTCCCTCTGGACGACACATTTCCTTCTTCATCGTCTATGAGTGGACTACCCCAAGAGTTAGCACACTTTAAAGACATTGGTCAACAATGATGCTTGATTTATTTGGATGCACTCTTTATGGCTCAATCTCCTAAGTCACTAGGATTCCATAGGAACCTACAATAATGATGAATCAAGGGTATCAATGTGCTTCACAAGATTATCAAGGTGGCTTCCCCCAAAAGTAGATCCATGGTTAGGGGTAGTACACGACCCTCCATTTCAGTTCTATCCAGCTTCATCCTGAATTTCCAAAAGATATTGAGGTTACTCGTCCTGGTAGAGTCACGGTTAACATGGCTGATCTATCAAAGGAAGAGAAAGAGAGAAAATTAATTAGAGAAAACATACCCCCTGGGGAGTGCCACAACGTTTGGACCCATTGGGAAGGGTTACTCTTCAGTAGAGAAACCTACTATGTCTTTTTGTTCCCACAGATGCATTGGTGCTGATCCGGAATCCCAATTTGGTCAAAGAGAATCATATATATTTAAAACCCTCGGACTCATTTGGCTTAGTGAAAAAGATGGATGATGATTTTGAAAAAATCCATGTTGCATATACAAATCATAGAACACTAGACTTTGGTCAACGACATCTTTACTGAAGGTACTGGAGAATAAAGACCAGACTATGGTGATCTTATGTTGGGACAACAAGGGCATACACAACTCCCCTTGGTGAATTTCCTCGAGGTGAACCTGATCATCCAGCCATCATAGAATAGATTGAGGTTGGGATGAATAGAAAGAGGGTGTGGTATGTGTCTCCAAATCATCCTAAGTAGCATGATAACCTCCAGAACCTGGCTCAGGTTCTCACAAATGCATTGCTAGTCATCCCACCAGCTGCTCCATGAGATGATGGGCCTGATTATATTGTTGTAGAACCTTCCAACACACTAATAGACAATGACTCTCATCATTAAAGGAACCCTCAGCCGATGGTCTGATGTCGACACTCATTGCCCACCTTAAGGCATTGGTGACTTGAGAGGTGGAAATCCCTCCCAATGGTATGACATATACAGCATGGGTGGATGATATTCCAGCACCCCCTGGTTTATGAAATCCCACATTTTTTAACATTATTGGGATGGGTGAACCACTACAGTATGGGGACCACTTCATCTCAAAGTGCATACCCATGTTGGGAACTCCGGTGCAGCAGGAAGCCGCCAAACACCAATGATTCCTATAGACATTGGAAGGACATGCGTTTTTCTGGTACAACCTGCTACCAATCGGGTTAGTAGCTAGCTGGGAAGATATTCATAGGTAATTTATTTACTACATCAGTTCCACCAAAAAGAAGACAATTCATGTGGACCACTTAAAGTGAAAGCAGAGGCCTGATGAGCGTGTCACGGGATTTGTCACCGGTGGTAGGGGCTGATATACTCCCTTGACGTACCACTGACTCAGAAGAATATATTGACGTTGTGTCTGGGGAATGTCAAAACTGAATGGGTCCCCTCTCTGATCACCTAGTATTACCCTGGGGGATTATGTGATTTCTCTGATAAGGCCCAGCACCTAGAGGAAGCCTTACAATATGCCAAGCATGCATGTTTGTTGCCTCCTGTGATTCTATCAAGGAAGGCCGACAAGGCTGAGCCCATAGTGTTGGACCAAATAGAGGCCCATAGTCAACTGGAGTTATTACCAGTAATGCCACCTCCACAGTTTTGCAGTGTCTGACAACCTAATTTGCATCATATGACCCAACAATTCCCACCACCGAATGGGTAGGTGCCCCCACATAATTCCCCACCAACATAATGGATAGATATGTAGGTCCCACCTCCCCGATCTTCTCCTCTAGATCCTCGTCAGAACCAGGCTCCCAGAGCCCCATTCCCAGATATGAGAAACTGGACCTAATCATTCAACAATTCTCAATTAGCTGGCTATTTTCAATGTGCCTTGGAACAGGGGATTGTACAATTTTCATGAATGCAGGAGGCTAGAATAGGTGGATATAACTGATACCCCCAACTACTTCCCCTATCACTATCTCATGGGGCACAACCATAAATAGTGATATATTTTTAAAGACTATATTCAAAACCATGTTGATAAAAACATAGTCAGGTTAGGAACAACTGTGGAACATGTGGCATATGTATTCGTCAATCCTGATAAGTGTAGTGACAACAAAGGTGAGAGGCATCAAGTTTTTTAACATGGTGCCCTGAATTTCGATTACTGGATGGAAATTAAGGAAGTCTCTTGTGACCGTGGTATAATCTTCGCACCTCTGAATTGAACTGAGATATCAAAATAAGTCGCATCACCCGTAGTGAGTACCCCTACATCACTGAATCAACTGTCCTATTCCCATAAGAGAATGTATTAGTGGCTCAAGGGGAAAAATTGTACCCCACCAATTTCATCCTCATCCCATACTCTCGAAGAATTCAAACCCCCATAGTTGTAAATTCCCCCCAGATGCAATCCTGTAGTGGATGGTTCTTCAAGTGATATTCAAGGTTATGTCTCGGTTAACACCATATAGATTGTAAACCCATACAAGATTTCATATGGTTAGGAGTTCCAAGTGGACCCTCCCAACATCCCCAATCTTCACTAGAGACAATGGAGTTGTGGATATATAGGACTTCATAGAGCCTTAGTCACCACTCCCAGCAAGGTTTTGCAAGACACCAACCCTATACAGCTGGCCCAGCATAGAGCTCAGCACCAGCAACCTTCTCATCTGTTGTCCTTTGTATCTCCTTTTCCACCATTTGTGCCACTCGATCAGAAAGATCACCCATGACCATGTCATGATCATCCATTATCCATTACATACTAGACAATATAATCTATCCCTCAACTAGTAGTCACTCTGTAGGCATTGGCAGGTGAGAAGAGGGATCCTCCCAGAACTAGTGAACCACTGGTCTAGCCAACAGGGCCCACAATACCTCCTATCACAGAGCGAATTTCTGTATGAAAAATATCACTCCTGGAATGGAAGTATGATTTCTTCAATAATATTGAATGCATTCCAGTATGTCTCTCTATCCTTGAGCACTTTCCCTGTAATAGGATACGAGTGAAGCACTTTCTGATGGTTTATGAAGCAACATTTGCTTTGAGATGTAGTTAGAGGTTGTAAAATCCATCCATCCCGAGGGAGTTGAGTATACTTAATGCCATGCCATCATCTTGGTCTCTGGAGATGTTGAGTGCCCTCTTATAAAGGGGAAAATCCACCCATCATACATCACCATCCATTTTAATGGCAGGGAGGTTTATCACTATCTTGTCAACAAAACATCTAGGATCAACCTAATCCCTACTCGGACACTGTGAACATAGGGGTTTTCCGAGGATGACCTAAGTCCCTATGACATAAAAATTCAATGTTCTGATAGGATAGAACAACACTAGATGGAATGATCCACCTAAAGACCTAGTTTTGTGGCCTAGTTGTTTGCAAAGAGTTCATGGTTGCACCCTCAAGACACTGCCTAGAATGCATTTATGGGAAGACCATGGATCCATCGACATGCGGTGGTCCCTTCATTGTATCACTACTTTCTCAAGTACTCCCAAAATGGTTGAGTGGGCATACATCAAGCCGACTTGTCTCTGTTTTCCTCCTATGATTCCTTTTACCGAGATGCTGACTATTACAAGTTTATGGACAAGCAGATTCAGGATAATGAGTTTGAACATGCTATGACTGTGACCGGCTCGTGGATATGTCTAGGGGATTCCTACATCTTTCCTATCCACCGATTGGATGCTATGACCATAGATATGGGACAATGCTTCTTTGTCTCTAGAATGAGGGGGCGTTGGATTTCCAATTCTATGCGATGCTAGAAGATCACCTAATACACTTACACGAATCAGGGTCATGTGATCCATGAGCCTCCCTAGACCCATAAGGTATCAAGATGTACTCCCCATGGAAACAACAATATTTCATACATTCTTGTTCCACTATTCTAGGATGAACCATCTCAAGTCAACATGTCATTATTTATTCAATATCATCAATCATGTCCCCTTGTGCCAAAGACATGATGAGACCAGATCGACAATTTCACATCCATGGTTTTGGCAGAATAGTTGTACCTCAACAAAATGTCTACCACCACTCATGCAGGTACCATACTCCCATCGGGATATGTTGACTTAAAAGAAACACCTCCAACTGAGGATCCCTCCTCCATATGTGAAGTAGATTATTTAGAGGATTATCTTTCTACAATTGTAGAGGGAATATCCACCATGGTCGATGAACTGGTATAGGTGATCCTTGGTAGAGAGGCAGATCTGAAACCCACACTGATCTGTGTTGTTATTCTTATCAATGATAAACAACAGTACGTGGAATTTCTGCATTAACAATGTGATGTATTATCTTGGATCTATGACGAAATTTCCGGACTAGATCCCCATATATCCATCCACTACCTCATTCTCCCAGCAATCCAGCACGTGTTTAATAAGCCTCCTAGAAAGATGAACCCTTCTCAACGAACAATAGTAATGGCTGAAGTTGATAAGCTCATTAGATACAATTTCAACAAGGAGGTCCAATAACTTAGATGGTTACCCATCATTGTGCCTGACAGGAAGAAGAAAAGAAAGATCAGAGTCTGCATCAACTTTTGGGATCTCAACCATCATTGTCCGAAGGATGATATTCCCCATCCTATAATAGAATAGTTGATCAATGCTATAGCTGTGTTTTAGGCCCTCTCTATAAAATATGGGTAATCCAGGTATAACCAGATTCAAATTCCCCCTGAGTATGAAGAGTATATGGCCTTCAGGGAACTGCAAGGAACATTCAGCTATAAGGTAATGACCCTCGGTCTAAATAATCAAGTTGCCACCTATCAGTGGTCTATCCATCACATATTTATGTCGATCATAAGGACATTGGTAGAATAATACATGAATGATCTGGTGGTCAATTCTCGGTAGCATTATGATTAAATAAATATCCTTATGAAAGTGTTCGGATTCTTCTGTTCTTGGCACATAAAGATTAACACATTGAAGTGTTCCTTCAGGGTTAGCTATGGAATTTTTATCGTCATTATTGTATGATATAGGGGAATCAAGATTGTCACAGAGAAGATCTTGTCCATTAGACATATGTCTCCCCCGAGTAACAATCAGTAACTGCGAGGCTTCTAAGTCTACATGTCCCACATATGCCAATTCATTGCGAATTTGGCCAGTAAGTGCAATCCCATTTCTCAGCTCATGAATAAAGGAAATTTTTATCAGTGGGATGAATAATATCATATTCTTTTAAAGAGATCAAGCGATACTTCCTCTAGTATCTAGTATTGACACCACCCATTTCTGTAAAGTTGCTGATCCAATATGTGACCACCTAGAATGGTCCCTCAGATCCCTTCTCACACAAAAGAACAATGCATGGACAAATAATAGTATTAACTATCTCAGCCACATGATCCTTGATATGGATACCAAATACTCCTCTATCATGAAAAGTTGCATTGCCCTGGTATTTTTTGTACATAAATTGCAACATTACATGCAGCACCATGAGGTAAAACCAATGTCCCAAGTAGATATGCTGAAGTACATCCTGAACCGGACCACATTGACTGGAAATCCAGCTCGGTGGGCAGTGATCCTCCAATATTTCGACATTTTGTTTTTTATTTAGATGTCTTTCAAAGGGAATGCATAGGCAGATTTCCTCTCCACCCATCCAGCTCCAGTGAACTAGTCTCTAGACCTTGATATTCCTAATGATGCAATCCTCTCAGCAGACAAAGCCATCATGTTATGGAAAATACACTTTGATGGTCTTTTTATGAGCCCTACCAGAAAAAGGCTCAATGAACCTAGACTCAACATAGTAGGCCTATGTATCATCTTCATTTACCCAACACAATCTGTTTTTCCATATTCATTCATGCTGTTAGAGGGTTGTACCATCAATGAAACAGAGTACAAGGCTATTATCACTATCCTGAAGCTGTCACTCGAGATTGATATTCCCCACATTCATGTGAAAGGGGCCTCTGAAATAGTCATCAAACAGATTAATGGTGACTATGTACATAGAAAGCCAGAGCTTGTATGACTATTGAAACTCATCTACCTACTGATGGTCTATGTACCATCTCATCCAGAAGATACTCATGTCACTCGATCCTTGAACGACCGAGCTGATGCTTTTCCTAGTCTAGAATCATCACTTGCAGACCCCAAATAGGATGATTTGATTATCCATATGTCACACTAGAGGTTCATCGCCCTCGTAACTGCAGATGATGATGATAGACTGCAGGTAAGCCACATTACCATCGATACCTCCACATCAGGTCCCCTAGGTTCCATTGATGCGGGATTGAAATGTATCTCGACTGGAGAACCTACTTGGTTGAGTACCTAAAAAATGATAATCTCCCATAAGATTGAGTTGATCTCGATCGAATCCAATGTTGTGAGCTATAGTTTACCTTCCAGAGTGGTTCTGGTGTCGAACATATCCTCTACAAGCATGGGTTTGATGGGATTATACTTTATAGCATTCAGGTAGTTGAGATTTATCAGGTCATGAAGGAGGACCATGCCAGTTCCTCTGGGGATCGTCCTACTAGGATGAAAATATCTCAAAAGAACCTGAGAATGGTGTATTTTATTCCATGAATGATACATGAATGCATCTAGTTTTTCAAGATGTTCCATTCATGCCAAATTCATACCAAATTTTTTCATCTTCTACCAGAGCCTCTCCACACCACCATGTACTCTTATACCTTTTCAGTGTGGGGACTCCATGTCGTGGGACCATATCCACTGGTGATAAAACTATATTTATAGTTCATCCAGACTGCTACAAGTTTCTTTTCTATGTGGGAAAATGTGGTTTCAATTGATGAGGTCAATGAATGTTCTATCATTGACTTTGTGATCTCAAACATCTTCCACTGGTTTGAGTACCTCCCACCGTCCTCATCGATAATAGCACCAACTTTCGACCAGCTGGGTTGAAAAAATTGAACTCCACCTACACTATTAGTTCTAACCATACCTCCCACTATCATGTGAAAGGAAATAGAAAGATCGAGGAATCAAAAAAACCCTCCCTATCATTCTGCAAAAAATGGTTGGTCATAAAAAGAAGTGTTGGCCGGACATGATCCACAAAGCCTTATGTGCTTATTGAACGATGAGTCCTAATTCTAAATAGGTAACCCCATTCTATTTAGTATATAGAGCAAAGGCCATGCCGCCCACTGATATTTAGTTTCCTTCATTATACACTACGTTCTATGATCTGCAAGCACCATATAAAATAGCTGAAATCTATTTGGCTGAATTGGAAGAACATGAGAAGGATATTCTTTGCACCCTGTACAAATCTGGAAAGGCATCAGAACAAGATAACTAGAGATTTCCACAAGATATTTCAGCTTCATACTTACATGAAATTTGACTTGGTGTTGTCCGTGAGAACACCAATGATGCCCAGACAAAAACCACCCAAATTGGAGTCTAAATTGGAAGGTCATTACATCATTCATATAGTTTACCGTAATGGTTCATACTCTCTAGGGACTATGGATGGTGAGCACATAACTCGTCCCACCAATTCAAATTTCTTCAAGAAATACGTTTCCTTAGAAAATAAGGTCCTACATAACCGTAAACGATTATTTCCCATGTGATATTAAATTGTATGTCATCCCACAAGATGTTACTCTGTATCTGATCCCACTTGAAGGAAAACCATTTTATCCTACATTCCATTAAACTGTATGTCATCCCGCATGATGTTAAACATTAGATGGTCTTTCACAACCTTAAACTAAGCAAAATATTTTCTGAAATACGTTAAACGATACGAAACCTCCATGAACTATGTATGGATTGATTCCCATCTTCAGGGGATATGTAGGAATGCTCAGATGCTTCATCATGAGGTCCATGCCCCTAATGATTCTCATTGACTACACCTTGGGTGTAGTTATCTCTGAGGATCTCATGTGGTGTAGAAAAAACTTATTTGACCCCATTTGGTTCTAGGTTTACCATGACCAACCCATGCTCCCCACTTGTTCTTCAGTTCCCCATAGTCCTTACCGCACGACGTTAAACATTATGGCCTTTTCAGAACATTTTGTGGCTTGATTCCCATCCTTATGGGATACGTTGGAATTCATAGAAATTCCACCCATGGGCCCAAACCAGCTACCAAATCAACCATTGGGTCGAAACACATGGTGTCGTGTTATATTTTTCCCTCAATCACGTCAATTTATTCATGGGAACACCATGTATTTACCTCCTTAAAGATCTCTTCCTCTTCTATCATCCACTATGAAACCAAGCTTCATAGGAATATTTATGCTTTACGCGTCCCATCATTTGGGTCTATTATTATTCCCATCCCAATGGTCCCCTGAACGGCATGGATTCTAGGCCCAAGGGCTCTTCTACCATTTCGGGCCAACGTCCTCAAGGATTTTGAGTGGAAAAATGATACAAGTCATTCATTTTGAATTTTTTTAGTTGTCTATACTCATTTTTTATTCTCATTTCATGTCACACAATATGGTCATTGTGTTTCGAACATGGTCAAAGACCATACTCCATCATAATTAGCATTCATATAAGTCCCCAATAATGGATATAGTGAATCATTTTGTCTTGATGCCTCTTCAAAGATCTGTTTACTTCAGGCGGGAGTGTTGATATGTTCAGGATAGACCATCCCTTATATTATTCATTCATTCCCATCCCCCAATTTTCTAGGGATAGCCTTATTCTATTCCTTATTTCCCATACCCATAATGGCTCTTGTGGGTTTAGGATCTTTGGTAAGGTACAACTGCATGAGGGGTAATGAGTTTATAGATGGCTGGGACTCCCAGCCTCAGGTCCCTCAACCCATTCGACCTCCTAGCCCACATTTACATCTTGGATTGTGCGATGTGATATGGGATTATGTCGTCATTCAAACAATGATATTTTTTCCACGCCACACATTCCCACTTTATACATCCCTCCATCTACCATCCTTTACGCATGCACATGTCCCGCCATGCATTGTGCGTCCCATCATTTGGGTTTCCATTAATATTCACATCCAAAATGACACCCGAACAACATGGATACTTAGTTTTAGGGCTCTCCCACCATTTTGGTCGAACACCCTCGAGGATTTTTGAGCAACATATTGATACAACTCCCATGTTGTGAATGTGTTCAATGGTCAATGGTCAATTGTTTTCATGCAAACCATGGCCACATAAATCTAGATACTATGTTGAAACCATGATAAACATTTATCCTCTATCATTGTTTTCATTTTTTGGTTTTGAACAAGTGTGATGATTCGCCCTCTCAACTCACTTTTCCCAGGAATATGACTTTATACTAGGAATCTATGGTCTGATATCTATGACCTTCAACTAAGCTAACCATCATCCTCACCATAAGACATTAAATTTAAAATTGGTTGGGAGCTCCCATCATTGATCCCCAATCTTGTCGGCCCCCTATCCCAAGCTCTCATTTGGGATTGTATGGTGTGGTATGTGCTTGTGTCGTCATTCACGTCGAGTCACCTGTCGTGCCTTACACATCCCTTATTGAGATACCATGTCCCCATCTGTGTCCTTTCCACATGACCTAAAACTGCGTAACATCCTCCAGAACATTTTGCGGCTTGATTCCCATCCTTCTAGGATACGTCGGACTGCCCGAACATTTAGCTTTCAGGTCCAGCCACATTTCATAGAAGCCTCATTATCATGTTGTAATCTTTTCTTCCATGAGAGGGGTATACGGTGTGGTATGGGATTATCTACACATTCATGTTGGGTTTGAATAGCCATTCCACGTACCACATTCCCCAGAGTGTTCTTCATTACCATGTCCTACTATCATCTTTTTTTGTCAGTTTTAATTGAGTGGACCCATCAACCATTATTGTAATTTTCCATTGTGCCCAATAGATCTCTAGTTTGGGATCAATTATGTCACATTCTACCCATACATGCTCTATCCCGTTTTTCATGCATTGTGTTCCCATTCATCTAGGATTTCCATATTGTTTCACATCCAAAAGACCCCTAATTGGTACAGATGCTTATCCCAAGGGCTCTCCTACCATTTGAGTCCAACATCCATGAGGATTTAGAGTGACGAATTGATACAAGTCACGCGTTGAGAACATGGTCAGTAGTTGATACTGATTTTTCATTCCCATTTCAGGTCACATGATATGGATGAAATGTTTAGAATGTGGTAAACAGTTATCCCCCCTCGTCATACCTAACCCATCAAGACCTTAGTTTTTATTGTCGGATTCACATCATATTCAATGTCATCTTGTCTATGTGGTATTTCAACACTCGTGGTAATATCCCTTAGAGCGCATGTGCATGTTAAGAGAAGAAATCCATGGTAAGGAGTCATTTGAGGCATCACACCAATTTCCCTTTTCATGCGATCCACGCATTGCAAAGTCCTTCTCCTCCCTGGTTTCCCACATCAAGCACATATCAAGTGGGATTATTTATTAAGTCGATGTATACATTCTCTTAGAAGAGTTTTTATTATCCATGGTCAAGGATTTATGACATTAAACTATGTTCTCCTTGTACATCCTTTTGGTTAGGCATAAGAACTCCAACTCTCAAAACATTAAATAGCTTGATTCCCTTGCTCACAGGATACGTAGGAATGCCAAGACATCTTGCCTTCAGGTCCAACTCAGGTTCCACTAATTACTATTTTGTTTGGAATTTAGGAATTAAAATTCATTGAATTTCATAGTTTGGCATAATACCTCATCATCATACACATCAGGTTGTAATACCCACACCACATACTTACTTTCTATGAAGCTAGTCTCCCATGCCCCAAATCCTTCATGACATTAAACTACACCCTCAGAACTATGTATGGCTTGATTCCCAACATCATCAGATATTTAATAACACCTATACATTTTTCCCATAGGTTCATCCCCATATTTTCTGACCTCTTCTGGCCCTTATGACCGAGGTTTCTTACCTAGAATTGGAAGTGGTTTGTAGTGGAACCCATCCACGTTCAATTTGAATATGATTTATCACGCCCTACACATTCTCCATTAAAACCACATTTCATCCTTATGTTTCCAATAAATATGACGTTATACTATGATTTCTGGTCCCACAAGACATTAAACTGTTGTGTCATTATTTCACGATGAGAAATTCATGATTGGTCCCATCATATGTCCCAAAACTATGACATTACCATCCTGCCCGCATGAAGAAAAACAGAAATCTATTGTGATTTCCTCACTCAAGGGGACATCATGTTGGGTATTGATCCTCTTCCATAACATCTTTTAATTCCTACATATGGCTTGATTCCTGTAGAGACACCTGGATTCTCATTCATAGGTTTAGCGCTTAAAAAAACACAATCATCAATCCTAAAGATCAAACAAGATCCATCAAATGCCACATATTTTGCTATGTGGGCCAGACCTACAAGAATGTATTGTCCCTGGTATGGGTATCCTACCATGATACTTATATAACTACATACTGCTTGATCCCCATAATAATGGGGTACATTGGAACGCCCAAGAATTTTACCCTAGGACCATCCCAACTATCATTTTTGATCACTCGACCTATGATTTGCCAAGGGAGCACATGGTGTCATATGGTATTATGTTCCCATTCACGTCGGGTTTTGAAATTACTACAACACTTTTCTCCCTCCCACTTTTCGATTTCGATCTGAGCACTAAGACCTTTAAACTAACATCCAACCATCTTGGTCGCAAGACACTAAACTACGCGAAATCCTACGGAACTACGTATGGATTGATTCCCATCAACATGGGATACATAAGAAGGCCTAGAAATCTTGTCCTTGGGTTTATCCCTAGAAATATTAAATCCACCCCATTCATCTCTAGCATCATGGCCCGAATTCTTTTGCTAACATGTGGTGTGGTGAGTACCTCTTGGGTTCTCATTCACGTCGGGTTTGTCAAAAGCCACACCATCTATCTCTCTTGTCTTTTGCAAACATGGCCTGAGTTCTATGCACCTAAACTAAGATCTACCAATGGGAACTACCCGTCAGTTTGGGCTACAAAGCTTCCCTGTGCACAATCCATCAAACCAAATCCCACCTCAATGGTCAACTCTATAACATTAATCATGGAACATGCGACCCTCATACCCTTTTCTTAGGAAAGGGATTAGACTTCTTCTATTTGACACGACTCAATGGAATACTCAAATGTGTCATGAAAAGTATCTCAAGGTGTGGAATTTTCACAAGGATATTCCCCCATTCCATGACCATGATTCATGTGTGATTTATTTGGATCATCATCCTCTTTCACATCTGAAGGGAACCCATTTACGGCCTGATCTCATGCCACAGTGGATCCCCTATAGTCTTGGGCCAACATCTGTGACGACCACATACAAGATTTTTGGAAGGTCTCACATTTCAAACATTGTCAATGGCTGACCCTCATTTTTATGTACCCATTCCTAGCTAACGCAAAATAGATGTTTTGTTTCGAACATTGTCAAAATCTATCCCTTTTTTCCACACCATGAACATTGTGATCCAGATCATGGGTGCCATGATTCACATTTTTCCACCCCATCGTGTTCATGTGGAATTCGGGCACACTCGTTTGTACACCTTTTGCGCATCTCTGTACGTTAAGCAGGTGATTCAATAATCTTGGGATTTCACTCAACTAACATTCCACTTCCCCGAATTTGTGACTTCTTGTATGAGGAAAATATCACCACTACTCCTCGTTTACCACATAGAGGACAAATCAAGATCGCTTAGTAGTTTTGGTGGGGAATGTACTGGTGTAGCTACACCACACAGACCCTTCATCCGACATGACATTAAACTACACTCTCAGAACAATGTTTGGCTTTATTCCCATCCTGAAGGGATACATAAGAAAGCCTGAATACATTTTTTTGGGCCCACCATAACACTCACTTTTAGTCCCATGACCACAATAACTTCCTCAGGGGATACAATGTGTGGAGTAGACTCCATATGTCCTCATTTAGGTCAGTTTTATAGCCACTAATTCACGTACTCCCTATTTAGGGCCTCCCCTTTCACTCTCCTTCCTATTGTATTACATTAAACAACACGAGTCCCTATGTCTTGAAAAAATGTCATTAAACATCCGATCTACCCAACATCAGTTTATAATGCCCCATAATAACTATTGGATGCAACAGATTCCCCGCCATAGAAGATTTTCCCTATTCACATTGGTCTCTAACCAAACTGCACCTCGTGAACTATATTTGTATTCATTCTCATCCTTATGGGATATATAGAAATTCCTAGGTATTTCTCCTGTTGCACATCCCCTGGGTCATTAACCCTTCTAGCCCATTGGCTTTTATTTCGGTCTAGACAATATAACCTTTAAACTATGTGCACCATCCTCACCGTATGAAGTTTAAACTATGTGTCTATCATTTTTACTTCTATGACGTAAAACTACAGGGAATACTGGTTCCTTACTAGAGAGGTCCTTTTTGGATGTAATTTCAACCCCTAATCAGACTGATGAAACCACTTAATATGTTTCCAAAATGGTGGTGTAATTTCAAGAGTATTGGGCTCTATTCAAACGACCCATCACTCCACCTTCCACGCTTTGCCTGTCCTTTTTTGGACCCTCGTCCTTTTTCTATTTTAAAGGATCCCCCTATCAGTATTGGTGATCAACATATGGCTCACCTACTATCCTGGTCTAACGTTTTAGAAGACCAATGGATAAAATTTCGGATCAAGCACTGCCTTTAAAACATGGACAGTGGTCGGCCCTCATTTTTGTCCACATGCTAGGATAACACAATAGAGATACTATGTATCGAAAATGATCACAATTTATCCTTCATTTTAATTCCACTTTCATAGTGTTCCAAATTTTGGGTATCATGAGTTAAACTTCACACTCCCCAGGGTCTAGATTGATTTTAACACTCATGGTGTTTCCCCACTTGTGCATTAGAGCACATTTGGAAAAAGGAAAGTCCACTATTTCTAGAACTTTTTCCTCTAGACATGCCACCCACTTTCTTCTCGGAAATCAGGAATGGTTTTTCTATCCCTGGATACCGAAAGCATAGTCACCAATCTCACATTCGGGTGGAATAACAAGGTGATCATCCCCTATTTCTCAAATCAGGTCTGACCCACATGAGCATACCGATTGTTCACCGGATGTTTCACAGATGTGAATAAAATAAAGCATTCCACATCAAAAAATGGAACTCATGCTTGCATCTGAAATAAATCATAATGCACAAAATTATGTCTGAAGGATTATATGAACTACATCATCCGAAGGTCGAGCCCTCCCAGGGATGAGATGAACCTTTCGAATGAGCATTGGAGATCTTCCACACTCTAGCTTGTGGTGTCCTTGATTCGATGTCGCCTATTTAGTTCCTAATTATCCTCAGAATATACGGTGCATAGTTTTTCATCCACAATCTAGGCATAATCCTCATCGCTTCGGATGATAGCCATCTACTTGGAAGCTTGTTTATTCCATTTTAAGCTTCTTTTATCTTGGCCTTCAACTGTGATATATGCTCTGATTATGTGTTAAAGAAGTATGAATTCTCAAATTCCCATACATGCGGTCGTTGATTCTTATTTTCAGCCTCCTGGAGCCTCTTGATGTTCCCCACTATTCTCCATTGCCAACCCACAACCTGTCCAGGGTCATATTCTTGAATCTACTCCACCATGATATCTTGGAAGGGAATGGGAGTACACTTGGAATCCACATCCCTAGTTCATAGTTCAAACACCAGGACCTATGCCTCCCCATCTGGTCTATCCAATGTTCATGAGGGGTATCATCAATTAATCAATTAATCATCTTCCATGACCTGTGACATGAAATATTTCAATCATCCTCAGTAGAGGTCGTCTCATCCCAATACATTTGGTGGCAGGTTTATATCTGGTAAATTCCCTAATGGACTCATCATAATGGTCTTAATTGGGTGTATGATTTGTTAGGTTAGGATCATTATCATCTAATTTATCACAATCATCGGATTCCACCACTATGACTTTAGGTAAGACCCTACGGATGGTCCCAAATATGATCAGGAGCAGCGTAGCATGGTCAGTCTAGGTTTCTTCTCCCACAACCTTTGGAATCCCTTTTGGAAAGGTGCCACCAGGAGCTCCGAACATCCTTACCAATGAAACCCATTCCAGTTAAAGAACTGTGCGTATGGATAGTGAACGGAATTCAGTTTACCTAATCAAGTGATGAAAATGACATATTTTTTAACGGAGACCAATAGAGATCAAATAGTTGGTCTCACTCCTAGGTTATTTCCAATAGAACCTCGAGGTCTACAATCAATATAATTTTATAAGATCTAAAAATTCAGGAAGAACCACTCTGGGTGTCGCATCACCTCTAAGTGTGGTAATCACCATAACGGTGAGTGCAGATCCCGAAGGCCCTACAGCTGCATCTACTGTTGGGAGGGAACTGTTTTTAAATATAATGCCCCCGCTGTATAGTTCAAATATTAGTTGAGAATTCCAATATGACTTGTAAGAAGACCTTGGAGAAGACATTTATAACATTATCTCAAGGGCGTCTATAAACAATTCCAACTCCGGGTCTGAACTGCCGACCTCACCCTCCTCTAGAGGTTAGCCTCTACCGGACTCCTCCCCCTAGGAGGAATACTCCAATTTATTCAGAAGAGGGAATCTCTCCCTCAATTTAGCAGATTTCAACTGCAGAGGGGTCGTTCGATCCGACGATACATTTACCCGATCTTTCATCAGATGCAGAGCACCCTAAGAGTTCACAAAGACCTCCATCTCGTCCAGGTATTTCTCCCCCTCCTCTTGGGATACCGCAAAGCTGGCCATAACAGGACTTATTCTCAAAAAATAATCCCCGAGATGATTCAGGTGTTGCAACATCTTGAACAAATTGTGGAATTTCTGGTTCACATCCCATATGACACTTTTATCAAGGAAGTCAACGTTCTTTGGAATGTATGTATGGTGAAAATGATTTCTCAGAGCCTGGGTGGATATCATGCAAAACCTCCTGGGCGGCCCCCCCTATAGATGAATCAGTTATTCCGATTTTTTGGGGTCTGCAACTGCCACCTGCCTCTCGACAGGTGTGGGTCTCACTGCCATTGCATCCCTGCCACTGCAATATGTCTTCACTGTCTTCTGGTTCTGACCCCGAGGATAGGGAGACACCCTATCACTGACCCAGATGGTTTTCTACTTCAACACCTCCATAGTTTAAGCCACCTCCCAGCTCTTGTCGCACTCTTTCAACAGCACGAAGATGGTCATGGGTGGATGCTGCTCATCCCGAATATTCGCATCATCTACTGTGAACATGATCCACATCTGCCACATCACACATGGGTGATCCTCATAGCGCACCCCCAAATAATCCTATGGGTTCAGTCACTGCATACAATAAAACTACCTCACAAAATAGTGGGGGGGGGGGTGAACAGGTCACAAAGGGACTCGCAGTCAAACCACGACATCAGAACTCCAACCCAAATATCCTGGATGTAGGATCAATGATATTCCATTCCCTATTTGTCATCAGTGAACACACCTGTTGGCAATGAAAATGGATGGAAATTGCACTCTTCTACCTTCCATACCCGATTCAGCAATGCCTACTGGGTTAGCTTGGTCAGAAAGATCCCCACAATGTTCAAAATGGACAAGCATAAATTTGATATTGGAGGGTAAATGGGGCTAATATATTTTTAGATACCCCATATCGTGCGCCTCTATCCACCCATACAGAAGGTGGAACATAGCACATATCCTTTGCGGCTTCTTCCCCTTGATGTTGTTCCATGAAATCTTATACATCGTAGAAATCATAGAGATCCCAAGGTTGAATCATCCCCCTATTTCCAACAAGGACACCATGATCAACGTGCTCAGTCACACACCCATATTCGTGTCCCTTGCCGACAGGATCCAACCGCAGATGAGTGCTATAATGAATGTAGCCAACCTAACCACTTGTTATTGCCTGGTACTAACACTGAACCCCTAGGTTTTCCACTACCTGTCCTCCTTGAGTCCCTGGTAAGAGTTCTCTTTACCTTGTTGAACCCCCATCAGGCTGGTCAGTGGCCTCATAGGGAATATCCCATCTTCTGGGATGTTCAGAAACTACATGAACCACCACTTGAAATGGATGTCTCTCAACAAATGCTTGTCCTATCCAAGCATCAGGTCCATCGATGACCTCAAAAGAATCAACATATGCTCCAAATCCTCCCATGCACTCACAAAGAGGAGTATCCCATCATACATTTCCCCCAATATTGGGTCACCCAAAATCTTGTACAAGTCCCATAGGTTGATGTTGACCTCTCCATGGTCCAAAAGGAATGTGTTTGTCCCCGACGACCATAATTTTAGCAACTCCGACATCATCATATTTGGCTGATAGATATGTCATTGAGATGCCCATGGAAACTCATATTGGCCCAATCACCTTATATCGTCCTTAAACCCCTCGTACGAGTCACATACATAGTTGGCATGGGCCCAATCATCCGTAATTTTTCCTCACTGGCGCAGATCGCACTTATCAGTCCACCCCTTCATTAGGTTCCCTAGGGACACCTTCAGAATATTGTGCTGTAGTAGGGGGGATGTCTCAATATAAAAATATTTTTTTTCAACATTATTCACATAGTTGTACCATCATTCAGTGTCGACAGGAATTTAATCCTCCCAAGTATGGCTATCAGTCGCTCTGAACCAATCATGCTAGCACGACATGATCCTGAAACAATAAGTTGGCTCATCCTTGCTTGCTTCAGGTATGAAGATGTTACCCCTAAGGCCATATAAATACTAAGGAAGCATCAAACATAGTGGTTATGTAACACCCCAAGCCTTCATGATACACTTCTCTTTCAATAATGCAATAGCTTGCATTGTATGCACGTTAGAGATTCTAACACAACGCGACCAATCAAAGTAGCAGTTATGAATAGTAATACCAACTTTTTGAAATTATATAAATTTAATATTTCAAAATGGACTAAATTTTTGTAATCAGAATATCTAAATTATCCTAAGTTGAATTTTTTGTAATTTTCTGAGAACTTCCAATTTTCTATGAATAGAGAAAATATTTAAAAATAACTTTTTTAATCAAAATAATTTATAGTGATAAATTATAAAATTGAGTGGTTTTAAAGTATAATTAGAATATATTTTTACCATTTTATCCAATTTTGGTCATTATAATTAATTTCACTTTGAAATTGGACATAAACAATTGTCAATGTTTTGATATATATTGTTTCTTAAAACACGCTATTTGTTGTGACAGCGGAATTTAATTATAAATTTGATTAATGCAAATTATATGTTTTGAATTTTGTAAAATATATATAATTTTTGAATTCTGAATATCAATTATAGCTTAGGGTGAAATTTTGGGATTGTTCTGAAAAACTTCAATTTTTGATGAATAGTGAAACCACTAAGTGGAAGTTAAAAAACTAAATTTTTTCGTTTAAATGAAACATTGCCGCTTATGTGATTTGAGTTCCAAAAATCCAACATACATGGTTTTCAATAGGAAGTAAAATGTGGTTCAATAGGATTAAAATAATTTTTGGTGAATAGTAACTTTTTAAGTTTAATTAATCGCAATTAAAGGTAATTAGTGAAATTTAAGGTAAAAATGGTATTAGAAAAATATGTAAATACCCTTACACATGTCCTACCCCTATTGGATGAGTCATGGAAGACCAAGACTATCCATGGGTCAACTTGGGGAACCCATTAAGCCACTTTGGTTGGAAAATGACATTAAAATCTTTTTATTTAATGTTAAAATAAAAATGTCACAAACTTTAGTTGTTTTACTAAAATAATTTTTAAATGGGGCTATACAAGTCATATTTATTAATTTAAATTTAAATTACAAAGATAAAAATATTTCCTACATTATGATAATTTTTTTTAATTGTTAGACATTAAATAAATTAAATTATTTATGACACCATGATGATGTAGTGATTACTTCATTAAATAACGATTTAAATAGAATAAAAAGATAATGTAAAACCTAAGACATAAACTTGTAAAACACCTATTGGATGAGTATATTTAGAACCCTTATCACCTTATCCTCAAAATATATAAGTGTGAGACCTTTAAAACCCGAAACTCATTATATAATAAAGTTACATTTCATGACTTTCCAAGAGTGCCCCTCCTCTCCTCTTATAAAAGTCCCCCACCACGACCACCTTATTCACACCTTCAAGGCATTTTTTCGGCCAACCTATGCCCAAATACTCTCTCAAGATCCCTCTCTTACACCTACAAGCCTCACTTTGGGCATAATTCTTCCCAAGGAAGCCATTGGCTCAAATTAAAAAAAGAGTTACCCGATTTTAAGGTAATGTCTTCTCTTATGTTATTCTGTTTTATTTTGCTTCCCCAGCCCCCTAAACACTTGTTATTAATTTCTTTTGTAACAAAACCAGTATCAAAAATATTCTAGGATGTTTTTATAATAATTATTCGAGCTACACTTACACACACCTATATCTACTGGTTAAAAAACATACTTTTTCTGTGGATGGCGAATTTCTGCTTCACGAAACGAGGATTCTTCAACACTCATATAAAACCTTAAAAGGTGGCCATTAAGATGTCAATATATTTATATATGATATATAATATGTTTATGTTTTACTTAAGATTCTTTATTTTTCATTTATGTTATACCATTATGGTTTCCATTATAGGTAAACGTGATATCTTCATTTTAGGAAGTGCGGACTACCGCCCCCTCAATGTGATTTGAATCGTTAATGCCATATGTGGGACGTATAAAGTATGGGGTAAATGATATTATATATGATATTATACGTGAATTATAATATACCTTTATATCATTTTGATTTCATTCCATTAAAACGAAATAGAAATGAAAGTAGCGTTCTTGCGTACGTACGACTTACCGTCTCCATGAACAGTGCATTTCATTTCTTAGCTCTAAATTTTATGTAATATTATAAATGAATGTATATACTGGATATATACTATATATAAGATATCTACATCATGGATATAATTATGTATATAATGGATATTCTACCACATAAACAACTTGTAATTATGAGAATTTTGTGGTTGACTCAAGTACCAAAATCGACAAAACGACCATTATTAACATAAATGACTACATAAGTTTTGTAACATTGTAATAAGTGAAATAAAAGGGATAATGAACCTGAAAAATGTTCTTAAGAAAGTATATATTAACTATAGTTTATTATTCGGGAGGTTAAAGAACGGTCGAGTCAAGTCGGACACGAGGTAAGGGAACTTCATAACCCAATTTGTAATCTTTGGGTTAATATCCTAATTTCAAATTATGTCATGATATCATTATGTCTTATATTGTATTTGTACATTCTGTATGTGTACTTATATTTAATACACATAATAGATTTATTTTATTTTAAAAAAATGATCTTTGTAAGGGACTTCGTCTCAATCTTCATTCATTGAGGCATATTTTGTTTTATACACAAGTTTCTTTTATACGGTGTATAAACCCCTTTGGCGTTTACATTTATTCAAAAGGAATTTTTTTATAAGAATAATTTTACTAAACGACAAAAATGAAATTTTTTATTGTCATATGCATGTGGAGACAACGACTTCTACGCCGTTGTGACCATTATTTGAGTTTTGGCTTCCTCTACAAGCCATAACATTTTATAAAATGAAAAATAAATAAAAAGATTTAATTTTCTTTTATTTTGGTATTGAAAATGGTTTTGAAAGTGTTTTTAATTATATCAATGTGTTGTATTGATATCTTGTGATTGAAATGTGGAAATGTTATATTTCCTTTATGCATGTTTTATGTGATACAATTATGTTATGGTTTATGATATGTTTAAACCTGTTCATATGAGGAATGGATTAGACTTAATAAGTTACGGGTGGAGCCCGCTATAGCTCCTCGATGCATCAGCTGGTCTCATGAAACAAACTAGTGTCTTGGCACAAGGCCTTGACAAAATCTTATTTGTGGTCTTGGCATGAAGCCTTGGCTATGTGGTTATGATAGTCTGGCATTATGCATTCCATCATTGTGAAAGTTGTTATTGATATTGTATGTGATTATTCGACCAGTAGAATATCCACGTGAATAATTAAATGGCATTATATTGATTCTAATTTTTCCATATTAAGCTAAAGTTCATGTTTAAAAGGATTTTGTTTTAGTTATACATTGCCTTCAATGTTTATGTTTATTTATGAAAGCTTCCACTATATTGTTATCCTTACGGAGCATCCGAGCTCACCCCTTTCAATGTTTTATTTTTCCCAGGATGTGAAGAAATATTTTATGACTGACCTACAGGGATAGTCTGAAGGGGATATGAGTTTGGAAAATGGAGACTATGTTATTTTAGTTTTTTACTTTATGATGTAATGTAACTTTTATAAATATATCTAGTCTTTCTAAGCCTACTAAACTAATCGGTCTTTCGAGACATGATCTTTTGTGATCATGCCAATGTTACGCAATAATGCACCGACTCTGGGTATCTGGGGTCGGGGTGTTACAGTTGGTATCAAAGGCAGTTTAGTACTAACCTTGGAAGCTAGATTTAGATAAACTCTGATTAGAGCACATATCCCTAAGATAAACTTTGAGGATTAGTGTACAAGAACTTCCTAGAAATTTTTTTGTAGAGATTTTGTGAGTTTTCTGAGCAATACATCCCTGTCTGGATACGAGCAGGTAGAGGTAGCTCTGGAACAGATGTATATAGGGGTAAAACCCGAAAACACCGCTTTGATCTAGACTCGAATGAGAACTGGTGCACAAAAACGGGCCTTGATGTACTCTTGGTTACGACACTCCCGGGGGATATGCTTAGGATAATTCTCATTCTCTTTACAAACCATTATGAAGGGTTTATGAGTAGATACTTCCTCAAAGAAAACATTTTTTATATATATTATATATAAAAATAGTTCAATTTATGTTAAGTGTATTACAAGTAGGGAATTATGTATTTTGATTCATAAACTGATCTAGTTTATGCCATTGTTTAGAAATGGCGCCTAGTGGAAGGAATGGAAACCATATCAATGCATGCACTCCTTGTAGGGATTTCCCTCCTGCTAAAGATAATTATTGTGGATCTAGAGATACAAGTGGTGCTGATCAACTAATTACCATAATGGGACAACTCACTCAGGATATGAATAATAACCTTACTCATCTGGAGCACCCAGATCCGCAACGTGGAGGATCAATGTTAGACTGCTTCATGAGGCAACAACCACCAACATTCAATGGAATTACAAATCCCTTAGTAGCTGTGCAATGGATAAATTCCATAGAGAAAATATTCCATGCCTTGGGGAGTAGTTAAAGGTAAAAGGTTATCATGGAAGTTTACCTCCTCACTAGAGATGCTGACCAATGGTGGAAAATGATTCAAAATACAAAGGAAGGTGAAGAAGTATAAAGTATGGAATGGAGAGAGTTCAAAGATCTTTTCTTAGAAAAATACTTTCCTCGTGACCATCGAGAAGTTATGGAAAGGCAATTTCTTTGTCTGAGACAAAAGGAGGATAGGAATGTCACAATATATGAGGCCAACTTTACAAGGTTAGCGAGGTATGGTACATATTATATACGTATCTCAAGAAGTAAGATTGATCGTTTCTTTGATGGGTTAAAACCATTTCTCCATCGAGCTTTAGTATCACAATCCTTCTCATCGTACGAAGATATTGTCTCGTGTGCTATCAAGACAGAAAAGGAATTCTCTTAGTCTTATGGCAACAATGTAATGCAAGAGAATAAGAGAATGGTGGAACAAGAGACAGATAAAGGGAAAAGGGGAAATAAGGATTTTCCATTATGTGATAATTGTGGGAAGAATCACCCAGGTACTTGCCTAAAAGGAATGGGAGTTTGTTATAAATGTAGAGAAATAGGTCACCAGGATCATGATTGCAATGGAATGAAAGAGGCTATCAATGTTGAATGCTACAATTGTAGAGAAATGGGGCATTATGAAAATTAATGTCCTAAGCGTCAGGGAAACATACCTTAGAAAAGGCCAAGGGATCAAGGACAATCTTATGTTGTTGCTACAGTTGAAGTGGAATAATTAATGTATTGGTGCTTTTGGACTCAAGGATTATATTCTGGTTATAAGAATAATGTGATATATATAAGGATTGTAATGTATTTCTTGTTTTTTCGTTAAGGTTTTAATATGATGAAGGTAATCATATTTTTAGTATGTGACAAAAAGAGAAACTTTACTTTGTTTGGGGAATAACCCTTCGCGTCGAACAAAGCTGCAGGAATCGAACCCACAACCATAGTGCGACAGACCTTTATTACCTACCACTATCCTATAGGAAGTCCCTGGTTATTACAAAATAGATTTCCTAATCTAAATGGTATGTGGTAATATTTGTAACCTTATACAATAAGGATAAATAGAATATTTTTGAGTTATGTTACCATTTGGAGTGAAAGATGGGTTCGTGGTAAAAATTTATTAAAGAATGAAAGCCTACATGACAAGTAAGTATATTTCCTTATGTTCTTAGTAAATCTCTTAAATAAATTCCTCAACTTTATGAAAGGTATCTTTAAACAAAAACGTTTTCGGTTAACTTTTCCATCTGGGGATAAAATGACCGTTTAACTAATCACAAGTTTGTGATTTTCTTGTGGTTAACTTTGTCCTAATTCCGTTTTCTACAAATCTCCATCAGACCTTGATGGTTTGTTTCTCCTCCATATCCATATTTTCATATAATCCTATTATGGGCTATCTCGGGTGACCTTTGTACTTCTCTTTCTATATTTTAATGTTATATTTTTATTAACCCAATTTCTGATGTGGGTTTTCCACAAAGGTATTTTCTATTTTCAACCTTTTATTTTAGAAGAACATTTTCAAATTGTGAGAACACAATTTATTGAAGGTGGGGAGAATGTAACACCCCAAGAATTCACGATACGCTTCTCTTCCAATAATGCAATAGCTTGCATTGTACGCAAGTTCGAGATTCTAACACACCGTGACCAATCAAAGTAGCAGTTATGAATAGTAATACCCACTTTTTGAAATTATATAAATTTTATATTTCAAAATGGACTTCATTTTTGAATTCGTAATATAAATTATAGCTTATGGTGAAATTTTGGGATTGTTCTGAAAAACGTCAATTTTTTATGAATAGTGAAACCACCAAGTGGTAGTTAGAAAACTGATTTTTTTCGTTTAAATGAAACATTACCGCTTCTGTGATTTGATTTTCAAAAATCTGTCATACATGGTTTTCATTAGGAAGTAAAATGTGGTTCAATAGGATTAAATTTTTTTGGTGAATAGTAACTTTTAAGTTTAATTAATAGCGATTAACGGTAATTAATGAAATTAAAGGTAAAATTGGTACTATATAAATATTAAAATACCCATACACTTGTACTACCCCTATTGGATGATTCTTGTCAGACCAAGACAATCCATGGGTCATCTTGGGGACCCCATGGATCCACTTTGGTAGGAAAATGATATTAAAAACTTTTTATTTAATGTTAAAATAAAAATGTCACAAACATGAGTTGTTTTACTAAAAAAATTTTGAAATGGGGTTATACAAGTCATATTTTTTACTATAATTATTCATTAGAAAGCTAAAAATATTTCCTACATCATGATAATTTTTTTATAATTTTTAGACCTTAATAAAATTAAATAATCTTTGACACCATGATGATGCAGCGATTACCTCATTAATTAACGATTTAAATAAAATAAAAATATAATGTAATATCTAAGACATAAACTTGTCAAAAACCTATTGGATTAGTATATTTAGAACCCTTATAACCTTATCCTCGAAATATATAGTAGTGGGACCTTTAAAATCCTAAACTCATTATATAATAAAGTAACATTTCATGACTTTCCTAGAGTGCCCCTCCTCTTCTCTTATAAAAGGCCCCCACCACTACCACCTTATTCACACCATCAAGCCATTTGTCTCGGCCAAAATGTGCCCAAATACTCTCTCAACTTCCCTCTCTTACTCCTAGAAGCCTCCCTTTGGGCATAATTCTTCCCAAGGAAGCCTTTGGCTCAAATCAAAAAAAGAGTTACCCGATTTTAAGGTAATGTATTCTCTTATGTTATTTTGTTTTATTTTGCTTCTCCAACCCCCTAAACTCTTGTTATTCATTTCTTTTGTAACAAACCCAGTATCCTAAATATATTAGGATGTTGTTATAAGAATGATTCGAGCTACACTTACACACACCTACATCTAATGGTTAAAGAACATATTGTTTCTGTGGATGGTGAATTTCTTCCTCACAAAACGATGATTGTTCAACACACAAATAACACCTTCAAATGTGGACATTAAGATGTAACTATATTTATATATGATATATAATATGTTTATGTTTTACATAAGCTTCTTTATTTTTCATTTATGGCATACCATTATGGTTTCCATTGTGGGTAAACGTGATATCTTCATTTTATGAAGTGCGGACTACCGCCCCCTCAAAGTGATTTGAATTGTTAATGCCATATGTGGGACGTATAAAGTATGGGTTAAATGATATTAAATATGATATTATACTGGAATTATAATATACCTTTATATAATTGTGATTTCATTCCATTAAAAATGAAATAGAAATGAATGTAGCGTTCATGCGTACATATGGCTTACCATCTCCATGAACGGTGAATTTCATTTCTTTGCTCTAAATGTTATGTAATATTATAAATGAATGTATATACTGGATATATATGATATATATGATATCTACATCATGAATATAATTCTGGATATTATTGATATTCTACCACATAAACAACATGTAATTATGAGAAGTTTATTGTTGACTCAAGTACCAAAGATCGACAAAACGACCGTTATTAACTTAAATGAATAAATAATTTTCGTAACATTGTAAAAAGTGATATAAAATGGATAATAAACTTGAAAAAGGTTGTTAATAAAGTAGATATTAACTATAGTTTATTATTCAGGAGGTTAGAGAACAGTCGAGTCAAGTCGGACACGAGGTAAGTGAACTTCATAACCGAATTTCTATTCTTTGGGTTAATCTCCTACTTTAAAATTATGTCATGATATTATTATGTACTATATTTTATTTGTACTTTATTTATGTGTACATATATTGAATACACATAATAGATTTATTTTATTTTAGAAAAATGATCTTTGTAATGGATTCTGTCTCAATCTCCATTCATTGAGGCATATTTTGTTTTATAAACAAATTTCTTTTATATGGTGTATAAACCCTTTTGACATTTAAATTTATTCACAAGGAATTTTTTTAAACGATGCATTTTACTAAACAAAAAAAGGAATGTTTCTCTTGTCATACATATGCGGCGAAAACGACTTCTCTGCCACCATGACAATTATTTGAGTTTTGGCTTCCTCTACAAGCAATAATATTTTTTAAAATGAAAAATAAATAAAAAGATTTAATTTTCCTTTATTTTGGTATTGAAAATGGTTTTGAAAGTGTTTTTTATTTTATCAATGTATTTTATTGATATCTTGTGATTCAAATGTTGAAATTTTGTGTTTTCTTTTATGCATGTTTTATGTGATACAATTATGTTATTGTTTATGATATGTTTAAACATGTTCATATGAGGAATGCATTGGACTTAATATGTGACGGGTGGAGCCTGCTATGGCTCCTCGATTCATCGACAGGTCTCATTAGACAAACTCATTTCTTCGCATGAGGCCTTGGCTACGTGGTTATGATAGTCTAGCATTATGTATTCCATCATTATGAAAGTGGTTATTGATATTGCATGTGATTATTTGACCATTAGAATATCCATATGAATAAGTAAATAGCATTATTTCATTCTACATTTTCCATATTATGCTAAAGTTCAAGTTTAAAATGCTTTTGTTTTAGTTATACATTGCCTTAAATGTTTATGTTTATTTATGAAAGCTTCCATTATATTGTTATCCTTAATGAACATCTGAGCTCACCCCTTTAAATGTTTTATTTTTTCAAGGATGTGAAGAAATATCTTATAACTGACCTATAGGGATAGTCTAAAGGGGATATGAGTGTGGAAAATGGAGACTATGTTATTGTAGTTTTTCACTTTATGATGTAATGTAACATTTATGAATGTATCTAGTGTTTTCAAGGCTACTAAACTAATCAGAATTTCGAGACTTGATCTTTTGTGATCATGCCAATGTTACGCAATAATGCACCGAATCTCGGTAACTGGGGTCGGGGCAATACAAGTTTGTTCTTCTGGATCTATAAAATAGCTACACAAACAAATAATGGGATGAATAGATACATATGAGTTCTCTGATACCGGAGATATTCTCAATTTCATCCCTCAAGGCAGCATCCAGTAGGACCCATTGGATGCTTCTTATTGGGCCACTCTGTTTTTGAAATTTGGACCGCTTTGGATATGGTTTGTGATGCTCATTCACAAAGTTCATTCATAGATCTCGGTCCAAGCATGAAATAGCGTAACCCTTCCCCCTATCCAATAGACACATTCCATGGAGTGAATACTCATGGAGTCGAAGGAGTCATTATGCACTGCGATGAAAAAAGCCTTGATTCGCAGACAGAAATCACAGAGCATGCAAAGCTTCACGAATCGAGAGCACTATCTCCAAATGCATAATTAAAAAAAGGAAAAAAGTTATTTCAGCCTCCCATATTATTAGTAGATGTCCCCTTGGAATTTTTGGAACGTCCAACCATGATGTTCTTCAGGATTCTATCAACCCGTGTGTCACTTCACCGTATTGCGACCTTACTTCACAAGCCTTCTTTCCGATTATACAAATCTTTTGGTGATTGAACCTCATACAGAGAATTTTTTTTCTTGGATCCAAGTCTGAGGGGGGGGGGGTTGAGTTTGTTGGTTCCAAAAATATATGCACAGGAAAATGACATAGAGTGAATGTTGAATCCAAAAAGGCTGCATTGTGAAGACCAATCACGGAGACCCACAACACCAGTACCGATGCAATGTGCCCCCCCCCCTCCACATGCACTGCGGATCAAAGAGACAGGAGGATTCTCATTCTACTGACGTTTTCGATTCTCTCCCAGAGAGAGGAGGTAGGAGGATATTCAGTTATGAAAAATCCCCATGTGGATTCACATCGATCGATCCCTACATTGTGCCACATTTGGCATAAAAATACTGGGCTTCACCTAATCACAAATGAGGGATACTCTGACCTTTATCCTTCAAGCTCTCGAATCATGAAGAAACTTTTTTCCTAGGATGAAATGATATCTTCGATGTACTTAGCATTGCGGAGTTCATTTCCTTTGTCATAAACACAACCCCTCTTCATTCAGGGATTCCCATTGCAAAGCCCACATGCCTTCGCAAAGTAATAAGATCCATATGGGGACTCGGGTCATTGCAAAGCACTAATGATTTGAGAAGTATCTTCCTTTAACATTTGAACCACATTCTAAGGAAGGGTCGCTATGTTTTTGGAGTCACACTAATTTTCAGTGTTATGTCTTACCAGGAAACCATGCTTTGCGAATCCCTAGTCGGCAAGATCCTTTATGCTCTGTGAAGAACCCTCCAGGTGCACCTATGACCTATTACATTTCTAGGCCACTCCACTTCACGAACAATACCCCTAAATGAAGCCACTTCACTACATGGAGCACCAAATATTCACGATTCCTCTTTCTATGAATCCCTCTGCACCACGACCCATTTTCCCGTATGACCCCCAGGTCTTTACGATGTGATTTCCAAGTCCTTTGGGTGGTGCTTTATGTTGTGTTTCTTATCCTTTTTCTTATTTGCATTTTCACAAAAACAAAAATTGCTTCTTTGCATAGCCATAGTAATGTGGGCCCCTTAGAGGATCAATCATCGACACCCACTCACCATTGGATTGCTGGTGCCTTCCCTTCACCAAGTGTTAAATCATACCAATTATGTAAGTCTTTGGGGTAGAGTGAACCCACTTCGTCTGAACTAAAAGATGTTAAACTACCAATAACTATCTCTATCAACACATGATGTTAAATTGTGGTACTTTCCCACGCCACACATGTGGGGTACCACACCACAGACAATCTCCATGCCTGCTGGTCTCTATGGGAGTGAGATCATCCTCACATAGAATTAGATCCTCTTTGTTGGAGTGATGTATATCCGCAGGGAAGGAAAACCACCATGGTTTAACTTCCTCGCCGTACATGTAGGATGTGTTACCCCTAGTCCTCCTTTAACCTTTTTTGCCAAAGACTAGATGAGATACGGTAACCAAGACATTTGTTACCCCATCCATCTCCCACTGGGCTATGTCCCCATCGGGCCACTATCCCCGAGTAATTCCATATATCTATCTCACTAGGCTACTAACTACGTGTAAGCCCCAGTTTCCTCTTTGGACCGCTAACCACATATTTTCCACATTCCACATCCCACAGACGCACCTCTCATGATGTGGTCGTCAGGTCTTTGCTACCTCTTTATTCTCTTACCGAGCATTACTCACATGGGCTTAGATTAAGAATCAACCATGACATACTATATGGGCCTTCTAGGAGTGTAAGCCCCAAACCATTATGAACTACGTTTACTTTGATCACTGACAATGTAAGCTACATAGGAAGCCTCCCGGAGGTTCATACCCAACTCCTATTGGTCATGAACCCTTCACATCAGTTCACCAAGTACATTCTAAACTACATGGAATTTGATCCTTGCCATGTCATGGTACGTAAGAAGCCTCCATGAGGTTCATTCCCAACACATATTGGTCCCAACCACATAATTTCAGTTCAAAACACTATTCGAAACTACATTGAATTTGATCCCTTCCAAGGCAAGGTACATAAGAAGCCTCTATGAGGTTCAATACCAACACCTATTTGTCCTGACCCCTTCAAGTCTGTTCACCAAACCCTTCTGAAGTACATGATATTGAATAGTTACCATAGTTTGGAATGTAGGAAGCCTCAAAAAGTTTCAATCCCATTAGCTATTAGTCCCTATCTATTGAAATCAGTTCCCCAACACCATGCCGAACTATGTGGACATTGAACCTTTCCCAGGCAAGGTACGTAAGAAGCCACACTGAGGTTCAATCCAAATACCTTCTTGTTCAGACCCCTTCACATCGGTTCACCAAACCATTATGAACTACATTCACATTGATCTGTGGAAATGCCTGGTATGTAAGAAGCCTCCTTGAAGATCAAGCCCAATTCCCATCGGTCCTGACCACTTCACCTCAGTAAATCCTCATCCAACATCCTGTTAGACTATGAGTCCCCTTTTCACCCCGCATGTCATTAAACTGTACCCATTTGAACTACATGGATTTTGATCCTTGTCTCCCAGAAATGGTATGTAGGAAGCCTCCCTAAGGTCTAAACCCAATTGACAATAAGAGGTCGTATTGCCAAATAAATTGTAAGAATTTATATTCCCCAATCAGCGGTAAGTCGTTGTTGTCACGACCCGACCTCGGGGCCCGTGCCGTGACTACCCCAAGCCCGCCTTCCATAGGCCAGGGGCTGGCGACTAGCACCAAGGCGTAAAATCCCAATAACAGGGAAGGCATTGCCTTTATAAGTAACAACCACCACAGAGTCAGCAAGCGGAAAGTAACTACAAGTGCAGAAAAGTAAAGGGGGCCGGAAATACAAGCCCAACTGTAAAGTACAACTCGAAAGGGAAAAACAGCAGCTGGAAGAACGAAGCGGCTCCTGGGTCGTCCGCCTCGATTCCTACCTGAAGGGTAGGTACAGATGGCTCAGCTCCTGGATCGTCCACCACGGATCCTACCTGAAGGGTAGGTACAGATAGCTCCTCTACTCCACAGGTCCTGTCGTCTACTCCGGGTACGTCCGCCCAGTGGTCCACCTCCGGGTACCGACCTGCTCCGCAAGTCTCAACTGCGATCTGCGCTGTCCGTCGTCTGCAACCAACACAACGAAGTGCGGGCGTAGCCCGTGCAGGGGTGAGTATAAGCTACTCAGTAGGGACCCCGAGACCCTTAAGGTCTCACTAAATCCAACATGGATATCCACAAAGTAAAGGCAGCAATCACGAAGTAACGTCAGACTCTACTTAGGTATACGCCCATACATATACCTAAGTCATCAAGTAACCCATCCAATCTCAAGGATACACAAAAATCATGAAATCAACGGATAACCATCACCCAGGTGTATGCCCATACATATACCTAAGTTATCAAGTGACCCATCTCAATCATGAGGAAACGCAAAGATTCATTGACTCAGCTCAAACCAGGATTTTCATTATCGAAACCGTAACTGCTGAAGAGCTCCGTCTCTAGAGTGTACAGTGGTCCTGTCACGACTCCGAGGCTGCCGCTCACTAACCTAGGACTGCTGAGGTACTCCTCCTGTCGAGTACTGCGGGTTTGCGGCCAACTACCGGGCGCTCCGTCCGCTGAGGGTCTGTCGCCAAATACCGGGCGCTACCCAGATAGCCTGCTGAGGTACTCCTCCTGTCGAGTACCGCGGGTCTGCTGCCAACTACCAGGCGCTCCGTCCGCCGTGGGTCTGCCGCCAAATACCGGGCGCTCCGTCCACTGGGCTAGTCGACTCACTCCAAGTCGAGTCGGTCAAGCAGTCGTCAGGTCTCAGCCGGCTACACGGTCTCCGTACTCTGCACGCTCGTCTCCACCGTCGCGGGTCTGTCGCTACAACCAAGCGCACACACTCCGTAGAGTATCGCGGGTCCGTCGCTACAACCAAGCGCTCCACCGTCAAGGGTCTGCTGCTGCATCCAAGCGCACCACCACTGTCAAGTACCACGGGTCCGCTCCACGAGCTACTGGTCGATACTCCAAGTATCACAAGGTCCCGCGAAGAAGTGTCTCAAAGGTCCGTCTCGGCACAGGGGTCTCAACGCAACAGACGGTGCGTCGACCGGACGCCCGGTCTGTGAGTTATTAGCCTTTTCGTCCCAGGGGCCCGGTTGGTTTCGTGAGCGAAACCAATCCCGGCCGTATCTCAACTGCACCCCGAACTCCCATAGGGTATACTCAAAGGGACCGTTACTCAACGTAACCACCAACGCCGCTGACGGCTCGTCAAGCGGACGTCCTGTCTGAAAGATATCAGCTTTCCCGTTCCAGGGGCCTGGTTGGATTTCGGGAACAATCCAACCCGGCCATACTCCGACTGCATCCAAAACTCGGGCGGAGTATGTCAAAAGTTCCGTCTCATCAAGAGGAAGTCAACGAAACAGACGGCGCGTCAATCGGACGCCCGGTCTGTGAGTTATTGGCATTTTCGTCTCCGGGGCCCGGTTGGTTTTTAAGGAAAAACCAACCCGACCGTACTCCACCTGCGTCCAAACCTCGGGCGGAGTATGCCAAAAGACCCGATTCACTAAGAGGAACACAACGCGACTGACGGCGCGTCAATCGGACGTTCGTGGCTCAAGATATGAGCGTTTCCGCTCCGAAGGCCCGGTTGGTTTCGTGAACGAACCAACCCGGCCGAACTCAAAGTAACCCGAAACCTTGAGTGCGATATATCGAAACGACCGTTTCGATCCAAGGATCGCGTTGCCGCAGACGGTTCGTCATTCGGAGGTCCGAGGCTCAAGTTATGAGCCAAAAACCAAATCAGGTTCGAAACGGGGGGGTCCGGGTCCGGGCCGACCCGGCCCGACCCCCCCCCCCGGGGCGGTGCGGCGGCGGCGCGGCGGCCGGCGGCGGCGGCGGCGGACGGCGGCGGCGGGCGGCGCGGCGGCGGCGGCGGGCCGCGCGGGCGGCGGCGGCGGGCCGCGCGGGCGGCGGCGGCGGGCCGCGCTGGCGGCGGCGGGCGCCGCACGGGGTGGTCACGCGGGGGGCTTGATTGCCCCCGCTGATTGAACAAGGCGGCACGGCTTTGAGCCGTGCCTTTGCCAAAAAACGGCCCCCGCAAGTGGGGGCCGGCTGGACGAACCGGGGGGGCTTTGCCCCCCCCCCCTCCTTTAATTGAACCGCCCCCCCTCATTAAGAGGGGGGTTTGAAGAACCGGCCGGGGGTTTAATCCCCCGGTTTTATGACATCCGGCCGGCCCGCTGGCCGGCCGGTTTTTACCAACGGGACCGGAATTTCCGGTCCCGCCCTCGACTTCCGACGCCGGCGGCCCGGCCGCCGGTCTTTCCTTCCGCCGCGGCCCGGAACCGGCCGCGGTCTCCTCGTCCCGCCGCGGCCCGGAACCGGCCGCGGTCTTCTCGTCCCGCCGCGGCCCGGAACCGGCCGCGGTGTTTGTCGTCCGGCGCGGTGCGACGGCACCGCGCCCCTTTCGCCGTGCCATGAATCCTTCCAACGCGGCGCGACGGCGTCGCGTTCTTGAAGACTCTCCTCGGCGAAGCGCGGCGGCGTTGCATAAAAAATAAATGAACGATCATCCGCGTGGTGCGACGGCACCACGCTACTTGCTTCCACCCGCATAAACAAACATGAACGATGGAGGGGGGAATTCGGCCGTGTTCGTGCGGTCCGGCCCCCCCCTCACGTTAAATTAAAAACGCAACTTAAAATAAATCAAGTTACACGTTAGTCTTGATAGATTCACGATCAAGAATAAATTAAGGAAACCAAAAGAAAACGACAACCCCTACCTTGTCGTCGTCGTCGGACGAGAGGTCGTCGCGGGATTGCTCGTCGCGGAAGAAGGGGGATCGTCGCGTCGACGCGGTATCCGGCGTCGCGTCGCCAATCTCCGGATCAAGATCAAACGGATTTAATTAGTTTAAATCCGTTGATATTGAAATTAAAAAGGGAGAAGAAGAGATCCGATTCTCACCTTAGTTGCCGAACGAGGATCGGCCGCGGAAGAAGAGGCGTCGCCGAAGAACGTCGCGGGTAAGGCTCGTTGACGTCGCAGATCACGGTGTGCGTCGTCAAAATCCGGTCGCCGGCGTTCTTCGCGTTCTTCGCGTTCTTCGCGTTCTTCGCGGGGAGATGAAGAAACAAGGATCCTCTCAAATCCTTTCAAAGGATTTTTAGGTTGGTCTTATTTTATAAACATGCCAACAAACGTAAAAGCGTAAGTAACGAACCATTTAATTCGTTGAATTAATTCAACGAATGAAACAGCCCATTTCATTCACGAAATAAACCGCCCAATTAAATGGTCTGTTAAGAATTAAAGAAAACGCGTCGGTTGACTTTTCAGTTACTTTGACGGGTTTTCGCGGGTGCGTTACTTAGCGAAAGAAACGGCGGGGCTCGTGCGGGCCCCACCTCACAAATATCCTACCAAGGGGTAGGATATTTCTGGATAGCATCCTATCCAGTTCAACTCAGTTCAAGCCGCCTTTAAGTGGCTTCAAGTGGCTTCCATGTGGCTTAAGCGAAATAAAATAAAGTTGTCGCAAAATTATTTTATTTCTTAACTTTAAGCCCGAAAATTAAAAACCACACCCGAGCAAACGCAACTCCGGAAGAGGCGTTTCTAAGCGAATACCGGCGCTGCGATTTCATCGGTGCCCTCAGAATTCGATTCCGGGCACCGGTTCAAAAGATAGAAAAACCCGCTCGTCCGTTCACTGAACGTACCCGAGCCAAAACTTCAGAAAATGATTCCGGGCACACCGGGCCTCGGAATCAGGTGCCGTCAGAAACTGCATTCTTGTAAAATTCCAAAGAAAATTAAGAAAGAAAAAAAAATTCCTTGGAATTTACGGGTCTTTACATTACTCCCACCACAGGGCTTTACGTCCCCGTAAAGCTTCACCACAGACTTAGGGAAACAAAGCGGTACCGAGCACGCATCAGAGCCTTCCGCTCCCATGTGCTCACCTGGAGGTTCCCGCGCTGCCAAAGAAAGTGCACAAGAGGAATCGACCATCCTCCTAGGATCCGCTCCTGTCGATCGTCGATCCCCACAGGAACCTCCGTACTTGTCGCCCTGTCATCGACGTCCAACTCCCCGGGGTCGATGACGTGTGAAGAAACATACACGTATCTCCACAGCTGAGACACGTGGTGAACATTATGCACCCGGTGCGACTGAGGTGGTAGGGTCAAGCGGTAAACTTCCTCGCCTACCCTGCTGAAGATCAAAAGGGTCCATCGAACTTCGGAGATAACATGCCGCCTCGGCCACATCTCCGAAACCTCATCGGGTTGAGACCGTATAAGAACGTGTTCGTCACCCTCGAACTCAAGAGGTTTCCCTTTTTAGGTTAGAACTGAACTCAAACTCCTGCTGCCACAGGGGTAGGGTTGACCAACTCAAGAGTGATCGGTCACACCCTCTTATGTCTGAGTTTAACATGAGCTGCCCAGGGTTTCCTTTTCGCCGACCAAGGAAAACCCATTCCGACGTTTGCCTAAAACAGTCAACCGGGGTATGATTTGTGAATCAAAACCATACCCAGATCAACGTCGTAAGGCCTCTACGCTGCCACCAAGAGATTCCAACCGAAACTCTCGCCTCGAGGTCAAATCACACCGTCGGCGTAAGCGTGATTATCGAGTCTCCTCCCAAAGGTATCTCCAGACGTGAGGGTCAAGTCTACGGCTTACCCGGAACCTCTAGGTCTGGGACATGATTCGTGGAAGGGTAGAATGATTGGTTCCTATGTCTATAGATATGGCAGCTCGTAGTAGACATAATTCGTACCCCCGAATCATTCTTAGAGCTCATGGGTCACACTCCTTGACCGCAAAGCAGCTATTCTCCTCCCCAGCCCTCCTGCTCCCTGAGCCTGGCGGGGACTACTAAGTCGGGTGGTCGTAACATGTCGAAATGTACACCACCACATGCTGCTCTCCAAGCTCTGCTTCCACGTCTGCTACCCTGCAGATTCATCTGTCCTTAGCACTTCCTCCTCCTGAAACATTTTACACGCCCGAGTCTCTGAGACTGGCGCTAGTCTCCTGCCTTTCACTGCTAACGTTCACAACCACAAAGGTTCTCTCTAGCATCCTAGCATAGGTAGGAATGCATAGAGGAAAAGAAATGGTTCAGATGTCCTTTAGACACACTTCGCTCAGAAGTTCGAGTCTAAAGAACTGATCACAACGTAACCAACGAGTACCAAGATTGATTGGTAAGCCACGTTGAGTGCTCTGCTTCCGACATGTCGTACTGTCGAAGCTGTATTAGCTCCAGAAAACTCACAACCACCTCCTCAAGCCAGTCCTCAGCCGCCTACGAGTCAGACTCACTTCGAAACTTGAGGGATTTCTGATGCTAAAACATATGTAAGGCACTAAGCCTGTGGGTCTCTGCTGACCAACAGGTAGTGACATAGCTGGCGCTCTACCCGTAGGTACTAATCCAGGTATCGGTTCGCGTACCGAAGCCTCGTTACTATAAGGACCAACCTCATGGTCACTCTCTGGAAACATCTGGAGCTAAGATCATCATCCGCTCTACTAGTATCCAAGCTAGGCGTAGAACTCTAGCATTCGTCTCCATCCAGTCCACTGCTGCCTGGGAAATCTGTCTCGCCTCGTATCCTCAGAGGCCTCTACTGCTGGAACTCGTGCATCGCGCTCTGCTAGCGTGCACCGTCAGCTAGTGGCATCTGCTGCCTAACGGGTAGTGGTGCTGCTGGTACACCACCCGAAGGTGCCAACACTGAAAAAGGGCCCTGCACTGGAGTCTCGCTGCTCGGTGGGCCATCATGAAAGAAACAACGTAACACGATCAAACGATTATACCTGGTGAGCTGACCTGGTTGAGCTGTTTTAAGGGGAAAAACCTTTGAAAACACACACGCAATCAGTGTTTTCGTGCACAAAGTCGGAAATCAGTTGTCAGGGTCCTGGTGTATGGATACGTCGGCCGCCCGCACCAACACTGGACTCCCTGAACCGAAAACCACACTCGGTACTCTCAACACTGTTGCTTCAAAGAAAGAAACATCAGAGTTATAAGTTCTGCGGTAGAACCGAACTCCTCTGATACCAATTTGTCACGACCCGACCTCGGGGCCCGTGCCGTGACTACCCCAAGCCCGCCTTCCATAGGCCAGGGGCTGGCGACTAGCACCAAGGCGTAAAATCCCAATAACAGGGAAGGCATTGCCTTTATAAGTAACAACCACCACAGAGTCAGCAAGCGGAAAGTAACTACAAGTGCAGAAAAGTAAAGGGGGCCGGAAATACAAGCCCAACTGTAAAGTACAACTCGAAAGGGAAAAACAGCAGCTGGAAGAACGAAGCGGCTCCTGGGTCGTCCGCCTCGATTCCTACCTGAAGGGTAGGTACAGATGGCTCAGCTCCTGGATCGTCCACCACGGATCCTACCTGAAGGGTAGGTACAGATAGCTCCTCTACTCCACAGGTCCTGTCGTCTACTCCGGGTACGTCCGCCCAGTGGTCCACCTCCGGGTACCGACCTGCTCCGCAAGTCTCAACTGCGATCTGCGCTGTCCGTCGTCTGCAACCAACACAACGAAGTGCGGGCGTAGCCCGTGCAGGGGTGAGTATAAGCTACTCAGTAGGGACCCCGAGACCCTTAAGGTCTCACTAAATCCAACATGGATATCCACAAAGTAAAGGCAGCAATCACGAAGTAACGTCAGACTCTACTTAGGTATACGCCCATACATATACCTAAGTCATCAAGTAACCCATCCAATCTCAAGGATACACAAAAATCATGAAATCAACGGATAACCATCACCCAGGTGTATGCCCATACATATACCTAAGTTATCAAGTGACCCATCTCAATCATGAGGAAACGCAAAGATTCATTGACTCAGCTCAAACCAGGATTTTCATTATCGAAACCGTAACTGCTGAAGAGCTCCGTCTCTAGAGTGTACAGTGGTCCTGTCACGACTCCGAGGCTGCCGCTCACTAACCTAGGACTGCTGAGGTACTCCTCCTGTCGAGTACTGCGGGTTTGCGGCCAACTACCGGGCGCTCCGTCCGCTGAGGGTCTGTCGCCAAATACCGGGCGCTACCCAGATAGCCTGCTGAGGTACTCCTCCTGTCGAGTACCGCGGGTCTGCTGCCAACTACCAGGCGCTCCGTCCGCCGTGGGTCTGCCGCCAAATACCGGGCGCTCCGTCCACTGGGCTAGTCGACTCACTCCAAGTCGAGTCGGTCAAGCAGTCGTCAGGTCTCAGCCGGCTACACGGTCTCCGTACTCTGCACGCTCGTCTCCACCGTCGCGGGTCTGTCGCTACAACCAAGCGCACACACTCCGTAGAGTATCGCGGGTCCGTCGCTACAACCAAGCGCTCCACCGTCAAGGGTCTGCTGCTGCATCCAAGCGCACCACCACTGTCAAGTACCACGGGTCCGCTCCACGAGCTACTGGTCGATACTCCAAGTATCACAAGGTCCCGCGAAGAAGTGTCTCAAAGGTCCGTCTCGGCACAGGGGTCTCAACGCAACAGACGGTGCGTCGACCGGACGCCCGGTCTGTGAGTTATTAGCCTTTTCGTCCCAGGGGCCCGGTTGGTTTCGTGAGCGAAACCAATCCCGGCCGTATCTCAACTGCACCCCGAACTCCCATAGGGTATACTCAAAGGGACCGTTACTCAACGTAACCACCAACGCCGCTGACGGCTCGTCAAGCGGACGTCCTGTCTGAAAGATATCAGCTTTCCCGTTCCAGGGGCCTGGTTGGATTTCGGGAACAATCCAACCCGGCCATACTCCGACTGCATCCAAAACTCGGGCGGAGTATGTCAAAAGTTCCGTCTCATCAAGAGGAAGTCAACGAAACAGACGGCGCGTCAATCGGACGCCCGGTCTGTGAGTTATTGGCATTTTCGTCTCCGGGGCCCGGTTGGTTTTTAAGGAAAAACCAACCCGACCGTACTCCACCTGCGTCCAAACCTCGGGCGGAGTATGCCAAAAGACCCGATTCACTAAGAGGAACACAACGCGACTGACGGCGCGTCAATCGGACGTTCGTGGCTCAAGATATGAGCGTTTCCGCTCCGAAGGCCCGGTTGGTTTCGTGAACGAACCAACCCGGCCGAACTCAAAGTAACCCGAAACCTTGAGTGCGATATATCGAAACGACCGTTTCGATCCAAGGATCGCGTTGCCGCAGACGGTTCGTCATTCGGAGGTCCGAGGCTCAAGTTATGAGCCAAAAACCAAATCAGGTTCGAAACGGGGGGGTCCGGGTCCGGGCCGACCCGGCCCGACCCCCCCCCCCCGGGGCGGTGCGGCGGCGGCGCGGCGGCCGGCGGCGGCGGCGGCGGACGGCGGCGGCGGGCGGCGCGGCGGCGGCGGCGGGCCGCGCGGGCGGCGGCGGCGGGCCGCGCGGGCGGCGGCGGCGGGCCGCGCGGGCGGCGGCGGCGGGCCGCGCTGGCGGCGGCGGGCGCCGCACGGGGTGGTCACGCGGGGGGCTTGATTGCCCCCGCTGATTGAACAAGGCGGCACGGCTTTGAGCCGTGCCTTTGCCAAAAAACGGCCCCCGCAAGTGGGGGCCGGCTGGACGAACCGGGGGGGCTTTGCCCCCCCCCCTCCTTTAATTGAACCGCCCCCCCTCATTAAGAGGGGGGTTTGAAGAACCGGCCGGGGGTTTAATCCCCCGGTTTTATGACATCCGGCCGGCCCGCTGGCCGGCCGGTTTTTACCAACGGGACCGGAATTTCCGGTCCCGCCCTCGACTTCCGACGCCGGCGGCCCGGCCGCCGGTCTTTCCTTCCGCCGCGGCCCGGAACCGGCCGCGGTCTCCTCGTCCCGCCGCGGCCCGGAACCGGCCGCGGTCTTCTCGTCCCGCCGCGGCCCGGAACCGGCCGCGGTGTTTGTCGTCCGGCGCGGTGCGACGGCACCGCGCCCCTTTCGCCGTGCCATGAATCCTTCCAACGCGGCGCGACGGCGTCGCGTTCTTGAAGACTCTCCTCGGCGAAGCGCGGCGGCGTTGCATAAAAAATAAATGAACGATCATCCGCGTGGTGCGACGGCACCACGCTACTTGCTTCCACCCGCATAAACAAACATGAACGATGGAGGGGGGAATTCGGCCGTGTTCGTGCGGTCCGGCCCCCCCCTCACGTTAAATTAAAAACGCAACTTAAAATAAATCAAGTTACACGTTAGTCTTGATAGATTCACGATCAAGAATAAATTAAGGAAACCAAAAGAAAACGACAACCCCTACCTTGTCGTCGTCGTCGGACGAGAGGTCGTCGCGGGATTGCTCGTCGCGGAAGAAGGGGGATCGTCGCGTCGACGCGGTATCCGGCGTCGCGTCGCCAATCTCCGGATCAAGATCAAACGGATTTAATTAGTTTAAATCCGTTGATATTGAAATTAAAAAGGGAGAAGAAGAGATCCGATTCTCACCTTAGTTGCCGAACGAGGATCGGCCGCGGAAGAAGAGGCGTCGCCGAAGAACGTCGCGGGTAAGGCTCGTTGACGTCGCAGATCACGGTGTGCGTCGTCAAAATCCGGTCGCCGGCGTTCTTCGCGTTCTTCGCGTTCTTCGCGTTCTTCGCGGGGAGATGAAGAAACAAGGATCCTCTCAAATCCTTTCAAAGGATTTTTAGGTTGGTCTTATTTTATAAACATGCCAACAAACGTAAAAGCGTAAGTAACGAACCATTTAATTCGTTGAATTAATTCAACGAATGAAACAGCCCATTTCATTCACGAAATAAACCGCCCAATTAAATGGTCTGTTAAGAATTAAAGAAAACGCGTCGGTTGACTTTTCAGTTACTTTGACGGGTTTTCGCGGGTGCGTTACTTAGCGAAAGAAACGGCGGGGCTCGTGCGGGCCCCACCTCACAAATATCCTACCAAGGGGTAGGATATTTCTGGATAGCATCCTATCCAGTTCAACTCAGTTCAAGCCGCCTTTAAGTGGCTTCAAGTGGCTTCCATGTGGCTTAAGCGAAATAAAATAAAGTTGTCGCAAAATTATTTTATTTCTTAACTTTAAGCCCGAAAATTAAAAACCACACCCGAGCAAACGCAACTCCGGAAGAGGCGTTTCTAAGCGAATACCGGCGCTGCGATTTCATCGGTGCCCTCAGAATTCGATTCCGGGCACCGGTTCAAAAGATAGAAAAACCCGCTCGTCCGTTCACTGAACGTACCCGAGCCAAAACTTCAGAAAATGATTCCGGGCACACCGGGCCTCGGAATCAGGTGCCGTCAGAAACTGCATTCTTGTAAAATTCCAAAGAAAATTAAGAAAGAAAAAAAAATTCCTTGGAATTTACGGGTCTTTACAGTTGTATTACTCAATAAATGGTAAGAAGTCAAGTTCATCAATTGAGGGAAAGACGTTGTGAACACCAACCAGTGTTAAGATGTTGTAGCCTCCATCCATCGTTAAGAATGTTTTGTCTGCAATCAACCATAATCCAGTTTTCTGCAAAAAGTGGTTAACCATTGTTGTTCCCCCTATTAGGACCCATATCTCAGTCCATCCCATCCGTGTCTGACCAACCAAGGCCACTGACCATGAAAAAGCCCCAGAATATCGTTTTGTCATTTTCCTCTACCTAAAACTAGATTCTTTTCCCTATTATTAAAATATGGGGACTTTGATTCCCTAACACGGGGATATGTAGGAAGCCTCTTTGAGGGTCAAGACCATCACTCATGTCACATCGTGATCCCTTCTTCATGCCAATATATTATCGGATTCTCATTTCCAACCTAAAGGTTTTACTTCCTCTGGTTCCCTTCTATATCCATCACGATTCTTACTTGGGACACCATATCCTGTTGAGATCAGGTCACCCAATTTCTAACTGCTCCTACCAGTAATCGGGTAACTAAAAATGCATTATCCCCAACATCAGTGATCCCACCTAGGGTTTTAACTATCTGATCCACTATCTTCAGAGTTCTTATTAGTCCAATCCTCCGCTTGACGTTAAATGTGAGGCATACCCTATGTAGAACATGATAAGTTGAGAAAAACCTCAAATACATGTATAAGGAATATAATTCCTTGAATTATAAGGGTGATTCCTTATCCTTTCGCACCCTCAAGAAGCCACATCAAAAGGTGAAGAAACACAGATTCACCAGTGTTCCAGCATCCAAACACGCCAGCAATGTCCAACATGACTACTCCCAAACCAAGGTTTTTTTCCTGACCAGACCACTTGGAATGTCTTGAAAGATGCAGTGTAATTCACTAGAATCCATGAATACATGACACTGGGAAGAGTTGGATGAATAATGTCTTAAGTCTATAAGGGAGACCCAAACTAGGTTACAAGCTCTGAAGATGAATCCATGGAAGGAGGAACTAACATCCCATCATCCAATATCGATCAAGGGGAAAACATCCCTGAATAATCAACGGATGTCGCCTGCCTTTGGAAAGCGGGAACATGGTGGAACAAATAGAGCATCCTTCGAATGAGACAGATGTGCACCTAAAAAAAGCTTTATAGAAAATAATTATCGTTGAGGGATTGATGCTCCAAACACACAAGATGTTCCATACTAATGCTCTAGGTTAATGATGCGTGAATGTATATTTATGATAGACTTCATCATTAAGATTATGTGAAAATGGTTCCTAGCCTAATTCCATGGGATAACTAATGAAATTATAGTTAAAATGAATATTTAAATCCAATTAAAAGATTAAATTTTATAATACCTATGGTATAATGTTTAGACACCCTCATGGGTATACAAATTTCTGTTGTGGTTTATTGAAATATAATAAATGTGAAATTGATTATTTTTTCCATTTCATCATTATTCTTGTTATTAATATATAAAATATTATTGACTAAGAAAATATTGAGATGTATTTGGTGGTTTCCTACTGAGTTTTACTCACACCCTACCCAAACAACATTATTTTTAACGAAATGTACTCCATGTTTGTCGGACATGATAAGTGAAAAATTCCTATGTTAGATTAATGAGATTGGATACAATTTGGAGAATGGATGTGGGAACTATAAATGATCTTGGTACCTTATTGGGAGTTTTAGTGTGTCGTAATCTTATATTTTCATTAAATTCATGAAATATACGTGGCATGACATATCTACTTGTTTTTTATGGTCATTTACCCATGTTATGGTATTATTAATTTATTGGATTTCCTTTATTGGTTATTTTTTATTATCATTTTTACTATTGATAAATTTATTTGTACCCATATATCACTTTAATAAAGTGGTTATAGTCTACCAACAATCCATATATTCCCTTACTTCTAGTATTTGAACTTTACTTTATAGAGAGGTGTGCCTGAGAACTTATTAAAAGGCTTCATGGGACATTAGTGTGTGGCACCCTAGTCAGGATTCGTAATGAGTTCTCAAATTTCAATTTTCATTTATTTTCAGTTTTATTATTATATGGTAAGGTTATACTTGATACTATGATGATCTAAGTATATTGGTCATGAGATTTTTTGTTGGAGTAGTCAACCTATGTACATATGAAGAATCATTTCCCAATGGTGGGATTCTTGTAAATGATATTTTCTATTTTATTTTGATCTTATTTATCCATGGGTTATTTGATCAATGTGTGATGTTATTTTCGTATAAAAATTTACTATTTTTCCAGAATGGGTTGGGATATTTTTATATATGCATCATTCATAGAACACTATAATTTATCTGAAATGCATCGTGTTAGGCATGCACATAAAATCATATTTTGAGTGGGTTGAGGAGGGTGAAAATATTTATCCCACATTTTGAAATGAAAAATAAATGGTTCATAATGTTGAATTAAAAGTGGCCAAACAATTTAAAATTTGGAACATTGAAATTCATTAAATGGGTTGTTGAATAGAAAAATTATGATATGAAATGTTTTTACCCTTGGGTGGTGTATAAATAATGAACTGTAATAAATCTAAAATAATCCCTACTATGTAAATCATGTTGATATGTGTTCTATGTCTAATGATGTTTGTTTGTAATTTAAGAGATATTCCTGTAGAATGAGTTTTGTTGGTAGGATGCGGGGATGAAATTACAGGGAATACTACTCCAGTAGTGGGACAACATGCCCATATAATTCAAAATAAAGGAAAGGGATAGTGGTTATGTTATACCATCACATGATTTATGAAATTCATGGAGTGATACCTAGGGAAGGATAAATATAATATCATTGATTTGACCTTGGTGTTCTAATTTTAGCCCCATCTGAACTTTAATGGAGATAACAGGCCAAAGTTAGTTTTGTCCTAGATTATGTCTATCCATAATATTCTCAATAATTTATGAAGTCCAAAAAAGTGAAGATTAAATATATATTATAATATGTTATGAGGTCATGAAATGTGTCAGTTGGATATTCAGGCTTGGGATAAGCAGTTGGAGGGAATGGTTTGGAAGGAATTACAGGAGAAGTTCAATATTCTCTTTTACCTAAAGACACTAATAAATGAGAGGGAGGTATTGTTTATATGATTTATTAGGGAATCATCTCAATAATAGACTATATTGGTTCCTTCAACAGTTTATTGTTCTATTTCCTAGAACTTTTACAAGATGTGGAAAAGATTGTGAGATATTTTTAGGGTGGAAAGAAATTTGAGATTAAGTCCTAGGTAAAAATCTTCTAACTGAAGAATCATTCAGAGGTGGTTAATGAGTCTCTCATTTCATAGTGGATCCTAAAGGATGAATCGAGTAGGGAATATGTAGCTTATGTTGTTTGATTATAGTTTACATCTTCCAATGGTTGGACTCATCTCTATTAGAACTTTTACTAGGGATGTGGAAAATAGAGTATCTAAGGAGAAGAGTTAGTAACATAGGGAACAAATCATGTGTTCTATAATCAATGAATTAGATCAGGTAACATTAATAATGATTTACCCTAACCCCTAATGGAGTTTCAATATTTTGGCAGAATGAGGCATTTACATAGGTATTGTGGGAACCTCTAACTGATGTGTAATGATGCAGTACCTAGTATGGACTATAGTGTTGGAATTGAGTTTTCTAAATTGAACAAGGAAACTAGTTGGAGTTCCACTTGGCATGATAATTGGGGAGGGATATGTGTTAAATTATAGAAATATCTCTCATATTAGTAGAATAGTATGCAACATGGGTCATAGACTGGAGAACAGGAAATGTGGACATGTTAGTTTCTTTCAGTTGCCCATGTACTTGTGGATAATAAAGCTACACCATAAACAATCAGAGTTACCATTATTATATATTATAAAAATTATTTTTTTTTTATTTGATAATGAATCCTCACTTTATTTTATATCTACTCAACTTGTCAGTGATGTGAGTCGATCTATGGAGATCATGTGTGGGGTTATCATGATCGACATGCTACTGGGATTATGGGTTGAAATAAATCCTTTTATGCTTGGGGTGTTCCCTTGAGGATGGTTATTATGATTTCCATTTGAATCTACATGTACATAACATTTCACGGATTGAATTGATTTTTGGCATTTATTGATTTCAACTATACTGATACCACATCGATCAATACCTTTTTTGAATGACATTCACATATCATGAGGGTGATATGTATATTCATTGTGGGGAATGGTATTTCCAACAAGGCCATGCAGGGCTAGTTCATTGGAAATGGTGGGAGAACCTCACCAAAGTAGTTATTACATTATTCAATTATAGGGGTATAAATTATAGTATTTTCCACCAATGTTTGATCTGTTCCAAAAATATTTTCGTAAAAAATTATTAGAGATTCCACAAGGAAGATATGTTAATTTCATAATTAAACTAATATCTAGTGCTAAACAGGTTTCTATTCTAACTTTTTGAATGGAAACAATGTAGATTCAATACCTATACACTCAATTGGAATAACTAATGGGTCAATAATTTATCCATATAGATATACCACATTAATTTTAGCATATTTTTTCTTCAAATATGGATAAATTTACATTGAATTAATCATTCAATTACAAGATGTTGAACAATATTATAGTCATGAATTTTTATCCTCCACTATGTGTCGACAAATTTTTTGAATAGATGAGGTGTGATTGTGTTTTATCTACCAGCAATTAGAATTGACTGAGTCATCAACTAAGTGTTACAAATTCATATATACAACATACACCATTCAGGATTATTCATGGAATTCATGAGTTTATTGTCATTTCATTTTAATTTCTAAACACTCCAACTATGTTCGTGGAATTGATGAACTAAATCTTCCACCCACTTTTGGATCTTTTTTGTTTTTTTAATCAATGGAATCCTGGTGATCTCCCAGAAACAATATGATAATTAAAAAAATCATCAAATAATGTAGCATAAACTAATAATGCATAGGATATACACTAATATTTCTATGCATCAATTCATGATCATCAATGTACATTTCATGGTACACATCATCTCTAAGGAACGTGTGTCTATAAACCCATGGAATGTTGGAATATTCTTTTTGAGATTATCCCATGAATTTTTTGGATATCCATTTTTTTGGGATTACCTAGCTATTATTAGAGATTCATTAGAGAATTTTCACACCTAGTGAAACCTATTATAGGAATGACCAAGAAGGGAATAAAATTTTAATGGTTGACGGAATGTGAGAATTACATCTAGAATTTAAAGAAATTCATAATTATTGTTTCTATTTTGATTATTTCCAATCTCGGTGAGGATTATAAATTATTATGTAAAGTATTTAGAATAATTAATAATTAATTAAAGATGTATGTTGATCATTTCGTGGTGTATGGTTAATGAAATTTGAGAAAACACAAATGCGAGTATTATGAGAATGATATCGAAGTGATCATGATGTTTTATGCATTGAAATATTGGCATCATTTCATATTTGGAGAATGTTATAATTTATATAACAATCAAAAAATGTTATGGTATATCTTTTAAAAGTGTCATTATAATCCCTAGAAGTGATGATGGGTGGAATATTTTTGGACTATATTATTTTATCTAGATTGTGTGATATAAAAGGGAAATAGTTTTGATTAAGATCTAAATTAGAAGACAAATAATCAGGCAGTCCATGAGTCCGGTTCATTGTAGAATATGTTGTCTTTTCTAGATGAGATGCACTTTGAGATTTTGGAGGGCCAAGAGCAGAAAAACCTTTTTTACTTATCAGTTAGGTCTACACATTTAATTAATATAAAATAAATTTATTATAAGTATTTATAATGTTTGACTTTGTGGGAAATTCATGAAGTGGGGTGTTATCTTCCTTTTTGACTACAGATGTGGAAGAGATAATATATGTTGTGGGTTCTATTGTTGTGCCTATATCTATGAGAGAGGAGTTGATATGTGAGTTTCATGCATTGAACTATGACATGATCATTGGTTTTGACCAGAAGTAACATTAATTATGGAGACAATATAGGTAGCTATGGATTAAAAAGTAGAATGTAGATTGGGTGACATGATAATACAAATATTTGTAAATAAAGCATCATCAATCATGACCTTGTGGATTTTCACCAGCATTACCCATTTCAGAAGAGGAGATTCATGAATTTACCATAAATGTATTGGTGGGTATTAAAAGTATAACTTAAAAAATGATTCAATATCGGTGATTTTGGACTAGTTTACAAACATTTATGATTTAATTCCATTTTAGGAAACATTAATTGTTTTTCAGTTGCGTTGTTTTTATGTTTAAGAGATAGTATGCATGACATGGGGTTTGGTGGAGTATAGATTCATATCATGATCCTCGTTTTACTTCATATATCAGAAAAAGTTTATAGATGGAACCTGGTACTCCAGTGTTTCTATGTATATCTTTTCACCCAATGATGAGAGAAAACATAGAGCATACTATCCTAGTGTTGGAGGACAAGGTGAGGGAAAACATCAATGATATTTGTGGGTCATATAAGAAGCACTTTTTTCTGGTGGAATTAACCTATTACAACTATTATTAGGTTACTATATTGAATGAAACATCTAATGAAATTTATGGTATTCTATGTATATCACCCCTCTGTTGGTTAGAGGAGGGTCATTCTAATTTTTTGGGAACGAGACTTATATAGGAGACATTAGAACATGATCAATTGATTTATAAAAATAAGGCAATGTCACAGTTTATATAATATATTATATGTTAATAAACATTTTCAACCTCTTGAGATTAAAGTGGGGACCTTTTTATTTATTTGGGTTTCACATAGATTGGGTCACAGTTGGATATGGAACCAGGGAAATGTTTCACATTAGTTTGTTAGACCGTTTGAGGTCTTGGAGAGGATTGGACTTGTTTCATATCGATTCGATATTATACATAGGATTAGTGAGATGAATTTTTTTTCATGCGTAACAACATCATCATTATCACCCATACCTTTCAGATGTGATATAGGATGCTTTTGCGCTTGAGGCTGATGCATCATTTGAAGATCATCTGAATCTAGTTACGTATTGTAGTGAGAAATATCATGGGGAAGTGTTGTTCTACTTGATCAATTATTGTTGAATCATGGTAATATTTAAAAAGAGTTATGGGAGAGGGAAGAAGATATGTTTGACCAGTGGAAAAAAATTTCAACTCATAAACATACTAATTGTAGGGAGTGTAGCATGAGGTTGAGTTCTTATAAGGTGGGTAGAATTTATGATCATGATCGTTGTAGAGAAATATCATATTTCTATTAGTTTTTATCATACATTTATTTGAATATACCATGGTTTGGTATTTAGTTAGTGTAATATAGTGTTAATTTGTGGTAATTTTGGAATCCATTGGGTTTGTGAACTATTGGTGCGTGATTCGGGAAAACCTTGCAGTTTTCCATAGTGAATCATGTTCCCCATTTTTTGCCTTGTGGAGGCGGTGTGTAGGTTGACCAAAAAATGGGGACACCCTTACAAAAAAATTTAAACATAGTTATATGGGTTATTCATTTTTGTTGAATGGTTTTGAAAATAATTTTTCCACCTTATGGAAACCATGCACTTAGATAGTACTGGGAAAATTTTAGGCCGCAAAATATTTCGAACAGTGATAGCCATCAATAAAAATTTTCATGAATTTATTTATTAATGCCCAAAATTGTAATTAAAATTTACTGAATAAAACCTTTATTTCCCTAATCACCCATCATTGAGGTAAACCATATATCAATTATGTTGGATTCTCCCAAGAGGATTCCAAGTCTCCACAAACTATTTCCTTCGTGAATTGATGATCTAGTGAATGAACTTGTCACTTCACTGATAAGTGATTTCTTCATTTGTAGGTTCTTCTCTGTACCATATTATATCACTTTATAGAGGGTTGAATAATCCAATTAAATAGGTTTATATCTATTTTTCAATATATATTGTCTTGTTGGATATTAATCCAAGTTTTTCATCCTTGTTCTCCTTCAATGATTTGAATTTGACCGTTATATATTGAATTGAGGGATACTATTTGGTGAGCATTCACCAATAGTCATATGTTATGTTTTATAATTGATAATACCATAGTCTAGATCATTATTTCTTGTTTTAATTGGTATCTTTTTGTTTTCATGTTCTGAAAATTTCATTATTATAGAAAAATGATTTCGTTCCCATGTAAGTATAAGACCCTTCACGGGTTCCATCAGACCTGTAAGAGGTTATAAAACCATGAATGATAGAAACCACTGGGTCATACCAATATAATATTTATAATAATTCATGAAATTTAAAATGGTAAATATTGTCCATATGGAATCGAAATAAATCCATGTCTCATAATTTCAAAGCAGGATTTAAAGAGGTGACTAACATAACCTTGAAGTATTAATGAGTTATATAATAACTGATGATAAATTTAATAATTGGGGATTTTCCTTGTAATTCCTTTTGATAAATTTATCTAATACAAGTATGTGTTTTATTAATTAAATGGTTCAAATTTTTTAAATGATTAATTATAAGGCTACTAATGATGAACATTGATATATATCTTTAGGTAACTATGAACAATGAGATGTGGGTAAGGGATAAATACTCCAAATACCCATGGGGTTCCAGATTGATTAAATATGACCTGATGTCTATTAAAATTTGAATTTGTAAAATGAGTTTTGGATGAGGGAATAATTCTCCAAGTACCCATAGGGTTCCAGACATATGATATAGGTCCCCAAAGCATGATTCAGAATTGATGTTGGACATGTGGTCCATATTTCGATGGTAACATTACCTGGATTGATGCAAAAGGGTATTGAATGAAATTGGAATTCAATTGCATAATGAAATCCAATAATAAGATTAAAATGTAATATCTATGTGGTGTATGGTTCAGACTCCAAGACAAGTCGATGTATGTATGATGATTTTTACTAAAGAATAATAATTTTAAAACCTATATAATTTTTTCATTTGATCTTAACACTTTACAAAACTATATACACTATTATATACTTGATATATTTTTAGATTTATTTGTTTGTGGCCTACTGAGTTGTACTCACTACCTAAGTAGGACACCTATTTCATACCCAAATATTATAATTCTTTACAAGATTGTATAACGACAAATGACCTATGTTAGATGGTTGAGATGATATATGGGATGGAGAATGTATGAGTTATCCTTACATGTTTTTGGGACACACATGGAAGTTTTCAGTGTGGCTTTATTTTCAGTTCCCATTAGACACTAAAACATATATGAAATTAGATAGCTACTGCATTGGTTTATGGTTATTTTCCACTATATTAATATTCTACATGTGATTCTTATCATTTATTGGTATTTAATTATTATCATTTTCGACACGGGAATATCAATTTATGTAGTTATCTCACTTTCATAAGAAGGGTATAGACTCTCAGTGATCCATAGAGACCCTCGATAATATTCATTATCCTCTGGATTTTTGTGTGGTGTAGTTGTGGTCTTATGATGAATATGCTCTAGGAACAAGTTTATGGCACTCAGCTCATTATGTTATATTTGGATTCTTCTATTAAGATCACTTATACCATAAATACTATCCAAAGAAAGAGATACATTTTGAATATGAAAGAAATTACCAAGGGAAGTGAAGAAAATTCTAATTTGATATAGTAGATAAAGAATAATGATAATTGATGAGTATATAAAAGGGTGTAAAGGTAAATGTTACCAGTAAGGTCGGATCACTAAATAACCATTAATTGATCATTTCAACCTAATTGTTTAAAGAGTAAAAAACCCAATAAGATTGTAAAATAGAAGTTAAAATTGAAATTAAAATGTAATATATATAATAATTAAATATATTAAATATTAATATATTTCCATATACTCATGATGAATTAATATTCATGATATTATAAAATTTACAAGTATTTAATGTGAATAAATAATGTGTTTTAATTTTAAAAGTGTATTCCACAGATAGTTATTATTTATGAAAATAATTTTTTATCATACATTGTAATTTATTATAAAATAATAAATATTATATTTATTATGAAACAATAAAAAACTAGATTGAAAATTAAATAATATAAAAAAAATTTATAAAATATTAAAAAAGAATTTTTTTTTTTATTTTTCATATATTTTATGACATCATAAATAAATATTGATGAATTAAGGCTTCATTTAGAATGATTTGTATGAGGTTCAGTCACAATACACTCATGTCTAGAATGTAAATTATTTTATTTGTGTTTTATACATTCTTTTAATTTAAAATAGTTTACAATGAACATCAAATTGATCCTGAATTAATATAAGTAGAGTTGTGTTTTGGAACCAAATGAGGGTCTATTAATAAAAAAGTTATATATAAATTACATTATTAATATTTGTGATTAAAATTTGTTTTCAAAACCATTTTTTATTCGGATTCTGGAATATGACATAATTGTAATGATAGATTGCCTCTATTTGTATAAAAACTATATCAAGGGAAAATGACAGTATAATTTAATTTTCCTGAAGGGGAAACATTAGATTATTTTTAATGGAGAGATATCCCAAATTGACTTATTACATGAACCAACTTCAAAATCATTTTTAATGAAATGATTGGGGTAGAATGGGATGAACATAACTAGAGAATGATTTGAAATCTACACATTAATATCGAATACCATATGAAATTGAATAAATAATAATCTTTTACACCTAAAAATAGAACTCTAGATATTTCAATTTCTATCCTACCAAGTTCTAATCCAATATTCAATACAATATATAAAATGGTATCATTGTAGTTGGAAGAATTAAAGAAATAACATAAATGTATTTTGGAGAATGTTTTTGTTAAACCAAGTATTTCTCCTAGGGAAAAAATTATATTTATGGTGAAGAAGGATTGATAAATATTACTATAAATTGATTATATATAACATAATGAGATCGAAATATTGATCATATACTATCACTTATAGATTGATGATTTATTCAACTATATTTTCGGGATCAATTCCTCAACAATATTGTCTTATATTCTGGGTATCATAAATTAAGGGTGAAGAAATAGGTTATACGAATGAATGACTTCTAAATAATATACAAACATGTGGTGTTTTTGTTTCAAACATTATCATTAGAAATTAAACTATTATATTTATGTTTTTGATGAATATAATATTTAGAGACATCCGTGATAATTTATTATTGTCATTATTGATGATATTATAATATATTATTAATGTTAAGAGGAATATAGGGGTAATGTAATGGGAATATTTATAATTATGAGATAATATAGGATTTTTATTATAAATTCATTAAGTATGATTTATAGTTATAGTATATAGGATTCATGGAAAACTTTATAAATAATGATGTAATATTGGACGAACCAATTAAGAAAATGGACATTGATGCATAGACACATAATCCCAAAAGATTATTGTATGCACTACCCCTATATGTATTATAATTATAAAATAATACTTCTTAATAAATCCATAGTTAATTAGTTTTTATTAACAAATAAATTCCATTTTATTCTGATTTGAGTGTATTAATTCCTTCAGTTAAATTCCAAGATGTATATATTAAACATGTGATGTGACTTAATGGAAAACTATAGTCAATTATTTCTAACTATGATCCATGATTTTCTTTTCAATTATATATGATCCTTTAAAAGGATATGAATATAGAAGTAAACCAAAGAACTAAATATCATCATAAAATAACTAATTATTTTAAAAGAACATTTCATAGAGAAGAATAAATTTTAATGGACATCACAATATATTCAGGGGAGATGGTTCAAACATCTTATCCTAATATAATTCTTATAAAACAACAGTTCGTACATTTTTATTAAAATGGTTCCTTATGAAGTACACTATGAACATTCTTGTAGAAATATAATATTTTGTCTTGGCGAGGGTGAAAGATAATTGTTTAGGACTATACTATGTGAAAAATATTATGGAAATTATATGGGTGGTTTAAAAACATATCTAGTATTAAAATAGTAAATAAAATAAATGTTATGATAACAACAAATGGAAGGAGAAAAAAATGTAATGTATGTGTTCATGTATTGCTTAATCTATCGACTCTGAATGTTTTTATTTGATATTGAATAATTGTAACACTTATTCTATATTACATTGGATCATTTATGATTCTAGATCATTTTTATATATTTTTTTAATGTTTGGAACTACATATGAATCATCTCAATTTCCATGAGGTATTCCATGTGTCCCAATTAACGAAGTGCATGTCAGATCCAACACATATAAAAAACATAAATGGATGGGAAATTTAACATGAAATACCATATTGATAATAAAAAATATATTTTCCATATTAAAAGAAAACAGTTAAATGGAATGGGATAAAAGCCATTAAATTTTTTATAGTGAAATAAAATGTTTGAAGAAGAAACATGGGAGGCTAAAGAAGATATGAAGGAAAAATATCCCAAAATTATTTTTTAAAAAATAAAATTCAGGATGATATTTGACTATGTAGACCAATGTAATGATTCAAAATTTCATTCTACCATTTGTAGAAGAACTCATGTTTCACAATAAATGTTTGATTTTATAACAGAAGCACATATAAAGACTATAATATTTTAATATATCAGTATATATCCAGAAATAAAATTGAACATAACATCTATGAAATATATAAAAAAAATTCCAAAAAAAATATTTAAACACCATATGATTAAATTATTCTATAAATATCAAACTTGCTGTAATGTCTCTCAATTAAAAATGAAGAACATTTATTATAGTGTAAAATATAAATGGATGTGTAGACCATTTTTATTTGAAGTTTTGATTTATGAATTATGAGAATGGTGGAGTATTTATAGCATTTAAATAAAAATTTAATCATTATGATTTAACTGTTACATGATTATGACTTACCCATTACAACAAGATCATTATATAAGACTTGGTATAGTTGAAATACCCAATTAGATAATAAAATACCATATTTAAAGGAAATTAAAAAGTAATATATAAAAGAAGAACCTTATAAATTCGTTCTTATATGTCATTATAAATTTGATAAATTATTATGTTTGATATCATAAAATTTAGAAATTTGAATGAGAATAAATAATTTATTTTTCTTTAAACAAGTTTTTTATTGAAAATAGGTCATTTTCCTAAAAACAATTATTTATAATAATTAATAATTTAAAATATAAAACACTATATATGAAATAATAAGGTTAAAATTTAGTCTCAGTGATTTATTAAGAATTTTTTAATATATTTTATTATTAATTAAATATTAATAATATTTCTCGTCCTTTTCATTATATTCTAGGAATTTTTAAATATGTAATAATGATGAGATAAAAAATATCATGTTTTTTATGACATTAAATATATATGACTAATTATTTTTTCAAATAATTATTAAAATAATCACATAAAATAAATAATGAAATTTCACTTTCATAAAAGAACCTTTTGATTTCTAAGATCCATTATTAATGAATAAGGGATCTTTTCCCTGGTGAAATAAATTTATTATTTATGATTTCATTTGATAAATATTAAAATTTCAAATAAAATTCTCTTACATTATTAATGAATGATATAAAACAATTTATGGCCCATCGAAACTATATTTTTCAAAACAAATAATATCAAATACTATATTTCAAAAGTAATAAAAAATTCTCTACATTTTCCCTGAAAATCAAACATATCCTGCACATTCTATTCATTACATGTCATATTATCTTATATATTCTTCTATTATCCCCTCACAATATCCTTTTGAAAAGCCTTATATTTTAAATTAATTTTTAATATATGAAAACAAATTGGTACATAAATTAAGGGGTTTTCTTCACATTCCATTATTTTTATTAATGTTCTTCAAATATAGTATTAATTTTTACTCATAAAATATTTTTTTTATAAATTTATAGTAATTCCATTAATATACAAATTGAACTATATTAATGAGAGATAACAATTATCTTTCAATAACTCCAGTCCAAATTCCATTTTGTATACCTATTCTATTTCCAAATTCAATCATTGATTTTCTTTTCCATAATTTTATTATTTTAATACCCAAAATTATTTTCATTTAAGGGTTTTTATATAGATTTAATTATACATTATTTAATATTCATTTCTCGGTATGAAACCAATATTTCCCACATATAAGATATATATGATGTCATGTTTATTTGAGTATACTCATAATAACTAAATTATTTTATATATAAATGTATTTTTATTATGCATGAGTTATGGAATAAATTTAATATTATGATATTTTACTTTTACGGAACAAATACATTTATGGAGATGAAGGGTGAGCCCTAAAAACACTCTAATAATATGGGGAAAAATTAATCTTGAGTGATATGTTACTTATGATACCTTGGCAGCAACCCTTTTAATGGATTTATGACACCCTCATAAATTACCATAATATTATGTTTTATGATGCCTTGGTGATATAACAAGGTTATATTCTTTTTAAAGATTTATTTTTATGTAATATCCACATTAATATTGTATACCTCATATATTTTTGAAAATTATCTTATTTTATTTCTCTTGATTTATCCATAATGATCACTTACTTCCAATTTTCTTTATTTTTCAACATTGTGTGGTTTATCCTCACCTTCCCTTTTGATGTGTGTATGTAATAAATCATATACATCGTGATGAACTATAATATAATTAGGATAATTATTTCCTTGAGTTTTTATAATGGATATATTTTTTATGTGATGTATACACTTCATGTATAATTTATATAGTTTCCATGATACTAAACCGCAAAACATAATATGGAATTATTAAATTTCATATGTTTTATGGAATTGTTTTAAAATTTATCTATGACAGTTTTGTTTCATTATAAGTATATTGTTTTTTACTAACAATGAAGGTCATATATGACATATATACGAATATACTACATATTCTATGATTTAGTAATTTTCAATATTTCATCCTCCATATGTAATATATATTGGTAATATGTATAGTTTTTCAATTTAAAAATCTATTATGTAATATATTATGAGATGATCAATATGTTTATGGGTGTAAATGATTTCCATTAACGTCAATTCAATGCATTATATCCATTTCTCATTAAAAAAAATTTCATATTAACCAAATTTGGCTATATAATATATTCAATAAATATGAAATATATAATTAATTTTATATTATATTTTACATGGATAAATTTAAATAGATAAAATATTTCCATCAATTTTAATTTTTTTCCTTTATTAAATGAAAAATATGAAACATTTTCTTTTATATAAAATATTTTTTTCTTATTTTATGTGATATATAAGATATTATACAATATGGAAATATTTCAAAATAAGGGATTACATTGCATAAATAATATACCACTTTATCATGTATGTTTTTTTGGTTATTCAGAGAAATTTCTCAATATATTTTTTATTCATTTGTGATTTTTTTCCTTTAGAAAGAATCTTACATGATTCATATTTTTAATAAATAATAAATTTATTCACTATAAAGAAATATATATATATATATATATTCTCCCCAAGAGATATATAAAATTTTATAAATATAATATTTTTTAAAAAAACTTAACGCATCCTCAAATATTCATAAAATACTAAAAAACTCCTCCCATTTGAATGTAGTACATAATGAAACTCTCCTAACATATATTATTCTAAAAATAGAATAATATCATCTAGTAACCATATAAAATATCAGAAGCTACATTTTAAAAATATTACAACACATCCAATACTACTATAGAGTAACAATACCCAAGATCAAGACATATCATTCCACACATTAGTACCCCCAAACATGAAGCCTCAATAATGTTACAGAGATAATTTAAATACAAATATTAATGGGATTTTTTAGATTTATGTAAAATCATTTCATTCTTGTGTTTTACGACAAATTTCATAATATCACCAACTAGAAATGATCTTGGATTATGAATTCTTGATATACTATTTATTATTCATATATATCAACAATCTAATGAACACCAGATAAGGTATAACCTTGAAATTATTGGTGACCATATTTGGGAAATTTACATCCGCTAGATAACCATTTTCACATTACCCAATGAAACTCCATATCTATTCCCAAATAACTATTATCCTAGTATCACAATTTTTTCATACATAGTGTATGTATATTACTATAAGTCATTTAATATCAGATATATACTCACAAATTACATAAACTTGTTTAGAAATCCCAAATGCATATCTTTTGATATGCAATGATCATCTATAAAAATAATCTGTCATACTTTTGTCTCACAGTAAATGAAGAAAATCTCCCCAGTTAATCTAATTAAATAACATTAGGCTAATCTCATAAACATTTAATATATTAATTAATAATAGGATTCATATTTTATCTCCATATTCAAAATCTTTGATACACCCATATTGAAATATTATTATTTTAAATAAAATATTTTACCGCATAAATATCAAAATTATACAATTATCAATGGAAGAATGATACAAAATTTATTAAAACCATGTTTAATTTATTAATATTACTCTATGAATGGATTAAATAAAGAGAGACCACTTAATTATTATTTTTTTCAGTAGTAACAATGTTGTATCATTTGGAAATACATTTACAAAATATTCCTACAAATCCTTCCAACTGATATTATTTTTTAGTTGGATAGATTTACAAAACTAAATTATATATAAAAACATTAATAAATATTTATTTTGGTTCCGTAAATAATTGATGATCGTTAAAAAATGTTTTTATGAGATTTTATTAAAATATTTTAATAATAAAATTGATCATGTCATACATGAATACATTAGACAGACGGTCACCTTATTAGATAATTAAAACGTAAAACAAATAAAAAACCAAAAGTAAAAGGGGATAATTTCACTACAGACTTTTCATCATATTAGTTTAGTATTCTATTTCTTATCAAACAAATAACCCATCTCCACATAATCTACCTTACCTTCATGATAAAAAAGTATCTATATTCCCTTTTTAGGGACTATATAGTGTGTGACTTCCAAATATATTAGGCTACCACCAATGTTGTCTATAAAACATTATTATATTTATGGGCTTATAAAAGATAATAAATTATATGAAATAAAAAGACAAAATTTTAGAAAAAAAATTAAAATATTTCTTTTATCAATTATTAATAAATGAAAAAACAAGAATAATTCTTGAATGTTTCTTTTCAATGTCCTAGAAAAATCATTGTATAATATATTTATACATGATTCAATCCATGATAAAAAATCAAAGTTGTGGTTAATATCCTCCACTAAATCCCATCAAACCATGGATTCTATGGCAACTATGGGTGCATGTATAATATCAACTTCAATAAGGGATCACAATTTCTCTATTGGTCAAATATCATAAAATCTTAATATAACCCTTGTTGATGAAAAAAATAATCTATTTTTCTTCTATTAGTTTATCATTAGTGATAATGGTTTTAAAATATACCTATATATCAACCACTATTAAACACCTTAGGTAAATCACTCACCCATAATCGAATACCGCGTCTACACTCAAAATCATATATTTTAAAGATTAATTACTCTATATATCACCAAACACAAACAATACCCCTAAAAAAGTCATGTTGTCACATAAAAAAACATTAAAACCTCAAGGAATCATCCTAGTGAAACCTATCACCCAAATTCGAGTCATTACTCTTAATGAAATTGTCGAATCCCATTCTACTATATCATACAATTAAAAAATAGCATAACCAATGGTCAAACAAAATTAATGAGTTCAATCCCACATATAGTAATCTAATATGACTTTAAATAATAGATTTATATTCCTAAAACACATTACAGTACATGCGTAACACCCTTCTTATTGACAAGAAAGCTCACTGACCTCACAAATCAGTCTCAATGTCTATCATTTAAATCTTAGGTCACATGATTCTATTTATCCCAAATAACCCTTAGTCCTTTCATATATCCAAATAAATAAATATTATAAATTAACAAGTCCTTTCATAATAGAGTATATATTGCCTAACTAACAATAATTGTAGGTTGAATCAACAATAATTGAAGATAATCATGAAATTAGTCAAAAACCATGAAATATTATGAACATAGGGGAAGATATTATATATAAAAATAGAAAAAAAGAATAAGTATGAGTTAGATTAAAATAAAATATTTATATACACTTTATCAAAAGTATTGCTATAAATATATGATTTATAAGATATGGATAATGTGGAAACAAATATAGGTCCATTAGGTACCCAATACCCCTCTATCAGGTATCTGGTGCACCACCACAGACTACCCCTATAATAGACTAATCACCTAGTTCTCAATGAGCATATGTTGTATACATTTTTTCATCTAAATAATTATGTTATATATGATATATTATCTTAAAACATAACCCATATCTTGATATTTCCATATACCCCCCCCCCAAATATTGTAAATACTTCCAAAAATCACTCAAAATATATCAAAATTGATGTCCAACCCTCAAAATGAAAAACATTGTTGTATTTAAATCATCTCAACTCATGTTTCCTTAAATTCAGTTAAATTATCTAGAAAATAATATCTGTAATGAATGGATGTATAGTCAAACCATCACCTCATCCATAATGAAACCTTTACTCAATGTTTAACTGTTTTTAGTGACTTATAAAAAATTTAATTTTTTGGAGTAAGGTTTAATTTTTATAAAAAATTATGCATCACTAAACAATAGAAAATTTAATATTAAAAATAAATTCATAATAATTAAAAATTTAATTACTTTAATTAACAATTGAACATATATAATTTCATAAACCATTTACTATTATCCTAAATTAATAAATTTTTATTCACTCTCAGTTAGATAGTATTAATCAACTCGGTACAAAACAAGGATACCATGATAAAAATAACATTATCATTAGTAAAACTATCATTCTAAGAACAAATTTAATAAAAATTAATTTTACAGATAATGTTTTTTCTTTTTCTTATGATTAAAATCAGAAAACCCAAAAATAAAAATAAAATTATAAAAATATATGACTATATATCTGTAACACCCCAAGCTTTCACAATACGCTTCTCTTTCAATAATGCAATATTTTTCATTGTACGCAAGTTTGAGATTCTAACACACCACGACCAATCAAAGTAGCAGTTATGAATAGTAATACCCACATTTTTAAATTATATAAATTTTATATTTCAAAATGGACTTGATTTTTGTATTATGAATATCGAAATTATCCTAAGTTGAATTTTTTGTAATTTTCTAAGAACATCCAATTTTCTATGAATAGAGAAAATACTTAAAAACAACTTTTTTTATCAAAATATTTTATAGTGATAAATTATACTATTGAGTGGTTTTAAAGTATTATTAGAATATATTTTTACCATTTTATCCAATGTTGGTCATTATAATTAATTTCACTTTGAAATTGGACATAAACAATTGTCAATCTTTTGATATATATTGTTTCATAAAACACGCTACTTGTTGTAACAGCGGGAATTAATTATAAAATTAATTAATGAAAATTATATGTTTGGAATATTTTAAAATAGACATCATTTTGTAATTCTGAATATCAATTATAACTTAGGGTGAAATTTTGGGATTGTTCTGAAAAACATCAATTTTTGATGAATAGTGAAACCACTAAGTGGTAGTTAAAAAAATAATTTTTTTCGTTTAAATAAAACATTTCCACTTCTGTTATTTGATTTTCAAAAATCCGACATACATGGTTGTCATTAGGATGTAAAATGTGGTTCAATAGGATTAAAATAATTTTTGTTGAATAGTAACTTTTATGTTAAATTAATCGCGATTAAATGTAATTTGTGAAATTTAAGGTAAAAATGGTATTATAAGAATATTAAAATACCCTTACACTTGTCCTACCCCTATTGTATGAGTCATGTAAGACCAATAAAATCCATGGGTCCACTTGGGAACCCCATGTTGCCACTTTGGTAGGAAAATGGCATTAAAAACGTTTTATTTAATGTTAAAATAAAAATGTCATAAACATGAGTTGGTTTACTAAAACAATTTTTATATGGGGTTATAAAAGTCATTTTTTACAATAAATATTAATTAGAAAGATAAAATGATTTCATACATCATAATAATTGTTTTAAAATTTTTAGACATTAAATAAATTAAATTATTTATGACACCATGATGATGCAGCGATTACCCCATTAATTAACGATTTTAAAAAAATAAAAATATAATGTAAAACCTAAGACATAAACTTGTAAAAACCATATTGTATGAGTATATTTAGAACCCTTATAACCTTATCCTAGAAATATATAAGTGTGGGGCCTTTAAAATCGGAAACTCATCATATAATAAAGTAACATTTCATGACATTCCAAGAGTGCCCCTCCTCTCCTCTTATAAAAGGCCCCCACCACTACCACGTTATTCACACCATCAAGCCATTTGGATCGACCAAAATCTTCCCAAATACTCTATAAACTTCCCTCTCTTACTCCTAGAAGCCTCACTTTGGGCATAATTTTTCCCAAGGAAACCTTTGGCTCAAATCAAAAAAAGAGTTACCCGATTTTAAGGTAAGGTCTTCTCTTATGTTATTTTGTTTTATTTTTCTTATCCAACCCCCTAAAATCTTTTTATTAATTTATTTTGTAACAAAACCAGTATCCTAAATATACTAGTATGTTTTTATAAGAATTATTCGAGCTACACATACACACACCTACATCTAATGGTTAATGAACATACTGTTTCTGTGGATGGCGAATTTCTACCTCACGAAAAGATGATTGTTCAACACTCATATAACACCTTCAAAGGTGTCCATTAAGATGTAACTATATTTATATATGATATATAATATGTTTATGTTTTACCTAAGCATATTTATTTTTCATTTATGGCATACCTTTATGGTTTCCATTTTGGGTAAACGCGATGTCTTCATTTTAGGAAGTGTGGAATACCGCCCCCTCAAAGTGATTTGAATCGTTAATGCCATATGTGGGACATATAAAGTATGGGGTAAATGATATTATATATGATATTATACTGGAATTATAATATAGCTTCATATCATTGTGATTTCATTCCATTAAAAACGAAATATAAATGAAAGTAGTGTTCATGCGTACGTACGGCTTACCGTCTCCATGAACAGTGCATTTCATTTATTAGCTCTAAATGTTATGTAATATTATAAATGAATGTATATACTGGATATATATGATATATATGATATCTAAATATTTAATATAATTCTGGATATAATGGATATTCTACCACATAAACAACTTGTAATTATGAGAAGTTTATTGTTGACTCAAGTACCAAAGGTCGACAAAACGACCGTTATTAACTTAAATGACTACATAATTTTCGTAACATTGTAATAAGTGATATATAAGGGATAATGAACTTGCAAAAGGGTTTTAAGCAAGTATAGATTAACTATATTTTATTATTCAGGAGGTTAAAGAACGGTCGAGTCAAGTCGGACACGAGGTAAGGGAACTTCTTAACCAAATTTCCGTTCTTTGGGTTAATCTTCTACATTCAAATTATGTCAGGATATTATTATATCATATCTTGTATTTGTAATTTCATTATGTGTACTTATAGTGAATACACATAATAGATCTATTTTATTTAAAAAATGATCTTTGTAAGGTAATTTGTCTCAATCTCTATTCATTGAGGCATATTTTGTTTTATACACAAATTTCTTTTATATGGTGTATAAACCCATTTGACTTTTACATTTATTGAAAAGGAATCTTTTTAGACAAATAGTTTTACTAAAAGAAAAAATGGAATGTTTTTATTGTTGTATGTATGCGGCGACAATAAACTCTCCGCCTCCATGGCCATTATTTGAGTTTCGGCTTCCTCTTCAAGCCATAACTTTTTTTTAAATAAAAATAAATAAAAAGTTTTAATATTATTTTATTTTATTTTGAAAATGGTATGTATCAAACATTGTTTATGAGTCTTAATATATGAAAGCCCAGTGAAAATGTATATGTATTTAACGCAAGCCTAAAAATGTTTTCAGAAAACCTGACTCTCGAGTGTGGTAAACAGGAAGGGATTGGGCGTGGACCCATCAGGGCCTGTAATTAGTCGAGCAGTCTCAGAATTAGTTATTTTGTTTTCAAAAGCTTCAATAATGTTTTCAGAAAAACACTGGAGTATATTTGAGCAATTTTAAATGTAAGTATCTTCTAAAAATTGAACTGGTATTTTGATGATGCAATTAATTTAAAATGGTAATTTAAAAAATGGTATTCCTAAGTGTTTATATACCATTTTTCATATGAGAAATGCATTGGACTTAATAAGTGACGGGTGGAGCCCGCTATAGCTCCTCGATGCATCAGCAGGTCTCATGAGACAATCTAGTGTCTTGGAACGAGTCCTTGACAAAATCATATTTGTGGTCTTGGCATGAGGCCTTGGCTACGTGGTTATGATAGACTGGAATTATGCATTCTATCATTATGAAATTGGTTATGGATATTGCATGTGATTATTCGACAAGTAGAATATCCATGTGAATAAGTAAATGGCATTATTTCATTCTACTTTTTCCATATTATGCTAAAGTTCAAGTTTAAAAGGATTTTGTTTTAGTTATAAATTTCCTCAAATGTTTATGTTTATTTATGAATTCTTCCGCTGTATTGTTATCCTTACTGAGCATCTGAGCTCACCCCTTTCAATGTTTTATTTTTCCCAAGATGTGAAGAAATATTTTATGACTGAACTATAGGGATAGTTTGAAGGGGATATGAGTGTGGAAAATGGAGACTATGTTATTGTAGTTTTTCACTTTATGACGTAATGTAACATTTATGTAGGTATCTAGTGTTTCCAAGGCTACTATACTAATCGGTCATTCGAGACATGATCTTTTGTGATCATGCCAATGTAACGCAATAATGCACCGACTATGGTTAACTGGGGTCGGGGTGTTACAATATCAAACCAGTCCATAATTTTTTAATTTCTCTATTGGGATCCACCTAAGAGAATTTCATAGGTGAAAAGTATTCATAGATTGGAGGGGTACTACAAGAGGTTAAGGTAATAATTCTTCAAGATTTTAGAAACATGGAATGCTATGAAATGGAAATGGATTCCATTTACCAAGACTGAGTACTTCTAGAGAGCCTTTATAGAGTTAAGGATATAGATGAAATTTTCTCCTGTGTTGAGACCATCAGAGGGGGTGTGGAGTATGTTATGTATTTTGATAACCATGTAGCTTGTATTGACTACATTTTGATATAGAGGTATGAAGTGGAAACATATTGGTAATGTTAGTTGAGACCCCATGAGAATAACTACATGACTCATAACATAGAGTTAGCACCACTAGTATTCGCTCTATGGATTTCAAGCCACTGTCCCCTATTGGAGAACATTTTGGCCTAATCAAAGAATCAAAATATCAAGTAATCATTCATGTATATAGATTTTATACTTAGGCAGAGGTAGTTATTTTATTGTATAATGGTCATTGAATTATATATAGTCTATTCTTATAGTAATGTAAATGTCATTTTATATTCCCCAAGATGAAATTTCCATGCTCATTTTGGAGTTGAGGCATCTAATAAATTGGGATCATTAATAGCTGACCCTTGTAGTGGAGGAGGGGGAAACATTTCACCATTCAATTTTTATGACCCTTCCATTTCCCCAATGTGTGAGGGTGGGTCAGCTGGGGTACATGTACTGTGAGGTCCGACATTACCATATATCATATAGGGATTCACAAGATGAATTTTTAGAAGGATGGAATCATTTTATCATTTTCCATGGGAATATGGATTTCCTAGTCATGATGAAAGAGTAGGTGATGAGGTGGTTTCATACATCTCCTTTAGTTTTACATCCTAGTGTGGTGATGACATTATTAGGCAAATAGTGGTAGTTTTGTAGGGATGGAATGATATGGTGTTTGTTAAGGTTAATTGGTCGTTGCCTTACATTTTTGTAGGTGAAAGTTGAGCATCAGGTCCTTGTTGTTTTTTTTGAAGCCTCTTGATATATCAAAGTGGTAATGGTATCGAATATCCATCGACAATTTTATAAGGGTTCCATATTTGGGAAGAGGCCATGATGCCACCTGGGTGATTTTTGACCCAAATATGATGGAAACACACTTCATTGATATCAGGGAGAAGAGTTATATAGTTTTTTAGGTAAGTTGTACATGTGGGTGATCATATTCGATTATGGGGCGACCACAATGATATTCTATGACCTAGACACAAGGTTTATATCATGGTTGTGGAGTGGAAATAATGATGCATTTGGGACCCATATGTGGATGAGTACATCCATTAAACCCTAGATGGATGGGGAGTCCCAGTGCACTATCCATGTATTTGATGATATGATTGTAACTTTAATTTTAGACATCATTTGGATAATGGAGGATTAAGTTCCCTTGGTGGAGTTTTCTTATAATTATAGTTATCACTTTATAATCATCATGGAAACTTTTTATTCCTAGTATAGGAGACCCTGAAGGTAACCATTACGATAGGTTATGATCGTTTATAATTCATTGGTTTGACCAATACTGGTGAAAATGATGATAGAGAGGGTCCAGCTGATCCATGAGTGTGTTAGGACATCACAAATAAGCTATAAATCATGTTAATATCAGTGTCATATTTCAATGGATAGAAAATAAGGACTCTATTTTTTCCTGAGAGTCTTCCCATGATGAGGATTTTGGAGACTCGATTGGGGAGGAAAATTATACATTGTATATACCAGTTATTTATATAGAATAGAAAGAGATAGCAAAGGTTGTTTACTATATTGGCATTCCCCCATAGTTTTAGTTGGTTCATTATGTATTAAATGAGTTATAGATAATGATATAAAATCATGATCCCACACATGTTATTTACTTGGGTGGTCTGGATATCAAAGATAGATCCACATTCATGGAAATACTAGTGTATATTGAGGATTTCTAGGTAAGGATCCTTTTAGGATAGACCAATCCCTTTAGTTTTTGTGTTCTCAAAACACTATATCATGCGTGAGAGATCCATGGAGTGAGAAAACAATATGTGAGAATAAGATACGAATTTTTTTCATAGTTTGTTATTTTTATGGGAGAAAATATTGATTAAGGGAATAATGTAGAGACCCCATTTTCCCTTGGATGATATAGAAATATATTAAGAAAATTTTTCAGATCCAGGAATCAATATGACACAAAATTTAGAGGTTCAAGGGGCATTTAATTAGTCGTATAAAAAATATTTAATGCATTTAATATCATGTGTAGACATTTCACAGAAATAATGGGGTATATCCAGAACAATGAATACGACCGAATATCATAGACCTTTGTTGAGTATGTGGAATAAGATTAACTATGGTATGAACAAAAGTTATGTCGAACATGGAGTTTATAATATGTGGTTTTTTAGCTAAATTAACTGAATTAATGAAATAATGAATTTAATTAATTAATTCAATTACCTCAATTTAATTCCCTATATATATTTTCTATTATGGATAATTTTTAGGGTTAGCTGCATAACCATGGGATAGTTGAGAGGATTACTCATCCATACTTCATTAGCATATTTATATCATGTGATCTAAAGACAACTAGATCAAGGTGAATCAATGGAAACCAAGAATAATCGATCTTTATAATTGGAAGCTTTGTTATTCAGTAACAATTATGTCAAATCAAGGTAAGAATCAAAATGGTTAGATAGCGTTATTTTGATTAAAAGTGTTTACATTATCAAATAATTAATCCTTTGACCTATATTGAATAAAATCCATCGCATGATCTTGTGTATCTAAATTCAATTATTTATTCCATTTATTCACATTTTTGCAAGATTCTAACATAGTATATTTCTAAATATATATTATTTTTTCAAAAGAACATGGCTGATAATTTTTCCATATTTTTATAATATTTTTTCCAACCATTCATCTTGTTCTCAGTATTATCTTATGGGGATAATGTTCGGCATTTTAGGGTGTATTCGAGCATGAAAAAATATATTTATTCATTAAATATTAACATGCGATGGATCGTTTTGTGATTATATATAATATTGGGGTTGTTTAAATTATTCTGTCTATTCCACCATGGATCAAGGATCTGGTGAGGTATTTTGAGGCACCATGGGTAATCAGAGTTCCATACAAATCCATGCAATAGGATTGAGATTTTATATTTGGTAATCAATGGATTTGAATCAAATTCTAGTCATGATTAACACCATTTTTGGTGCTAAAAAAGACCAATATTTGGTGGATTTGTTGGATCTAGGATACACATAATAAATCCTAAGATTCTGTGTTGAAACCCAACCACCCAAAGTATAGACTAATGATCACACGTAATGTAGTTACTCCACTATGACTCATATAATTTTCATGTGGGATAAATATCTCATTCCATGTAGGACCCCATCACACTAAGTGACTCGCTGCTTGAAACACAATGTGTACTCGAGGATAACATGGGTACGAAAATGGGATGGAATAAGATGTGTACAAGAATATGCCTACTGTACATGAGCACAACCAATAACACATCATATATTGGATCTTGGTTAGGTACAAATACACGAATTGATGGGAATAACAAAAAGATCATGGGAAGGTCATGTGTGTATAAGACACAATGTTTAGTTATCATACATTCCATGTAGTACTACATGTCTTATGAGTCGTGTGATGGTCAGGACGTGATCATAAAGGGGAGCATGGCAACATGCCATGTGGACCTTTTAAACGTTGTGTACCTCCTTTTGTAGAATCTTGTATCTCTAAAATCTAGTTATAATGGAAATAAAATTTGTCCCTAAAGTTTCCTATAAAAAATGTATTTCATCAAATTGTGACAGTGGCCTTCATAGTATCTTTTTAGATACAACATGTCATGTTCAATGTGTGATGATTCTTTTGGGGGTTATCAAGGATGGAAGTGCTTGAGAATGAACCTTAGTATAGTAGAACCCTCATTCTGGGACTTGGCATGAGTCCTCTATATCTCCATATAGTGTAACCATCCTATTGAGTATGGGTATGGTTCCTCCATCTATCCACATAGTATAAACCTCTCATTGGGAGAGAGGATTAGTCCACTATCAATCAAGACAGTTCACCAATCATACCGAGATAGAGAATGGGTCCACTATATATCCATATATTGGAAGGTGCTTACTATTATAGGGCATGGGTCCTCTATTTATCCACAAAGAGTAACCCTTAAGTTATGATAGAGCCTGTGTCCTCTAGATACCCCCAGAGTGAAACCATCCTGATGGTACGATGAATGGGTCCTCTATTTATCCAATCTGTGGAAGCCTCTAGTCTTATCCGGTCATGGGTCCCCTATCTTATGAGTAGAACCCTCTATTCATTATATGGAACACATACTCTACATATATATTTAATACCCTACATTATGAAACACGGTGTCATGGTGTAGCTTTACATGGATATACATCAGACATATACATGACATATGGGTCATCCGGGATGGACCTTGGGAACTACAAGAATGATCTTTTCCTAGGATGGGTTGTGACACAATGATCCTCTTACTCTCACATATGAAATTCTTTTATGAGTATATATATGTATACCAGTGTATTGGGTTTTCATGTGATGGGTATAGTTTTTTACTTATACCGTGTATCATATGAATCCAGTTTTTTCTTTTGGGTTTCCCTACTATGTGTATATATATATATATATATATTCACCCCTATAAGTAATTTTCCTAATTTTTTTGTGTCTTATGAAGATGGAAGATATGTTTTCATTTATTACATATGAGTATAGGGAACCACATGAGAATTTTACGATGTACAAAATTTAGGGCATGAAATCTATAGCTAGACACTATTAATGTTTACATTTATAGTTTATATCTGGTTGGGACCACTAAATAGTTTGTATTTTCTTTGAGTTATTATATTACATATTATTTTTTAATAAAATTTTTTATTCCACATATATTATTAAATTCATGGATATTAATTTAGAAGTTACTATATTTTATTTTAAACCTCTACACATCTACCTAGATATGGATTGTTAAGTATATAAAGGTATATTGGAAAAACACTATCATTTTATTTATTAATTTCGATTATTATCTGTAACCACTTGACTATGGATGAGGGTTTTGGGTAGTTATTACTCGAGCACTGTTAGGTCTGGTTGGTGTTGTGATGACCAACATTATATATAAAGAGTGAAAAAAGTATGAGAAATCATGAAAATTGGATCATTAGAATATTGAAATGATATCATTAAATAAATGAAATAAAAGGCCAAGAAAAAATTATTTTAAAGTGATATCCAGACAAAATTTAAATATATATTTTTATAACAAAGCATCACAATAATGGAACTTTGAAAAAATAGAGAAAATTAAAAAGAAATATGGATATAAATATAAACAATTATAAAAAATCATTAATGATTTTTTAACATTTTTAGATGTCTTGATATATTCTACATTGATAAAAATGATATAAAAGTTGTATTTAAAAAGAATAAACCTAGAATAGAAGTAAAAAAAATATAATTGATATTTAAATTTAAAAATTGTAAATACTGTTTTTTATTATAAGAATGATTATAGACATGGAAGATAAATTTTGAAAATAGAGAGTTCAAATTTTCTTCTTATAATACCATATTTTTTAAGGAAATAATCAATAAAAATGAGTTTTTGAGAATGAAGTTTAAATTCAATATGAAAAATAATGAATAAAACCTGAGATAGTCAAGGAATAAAATATATCCAAATAAGATGTATATATATAATTAATTACTAAAATTACTCAATGAAAAAGGATTGAGGTTTGGAACAACATATATTACATTATCACTTGCATATGTATTCTCTAGATAAATATTTAATAAATTTTATCTATAATTTTTAAATTTTAGAACAAATTTATATTTATTTTACCTAATCTTGTCAATTTGGATTTTTTATTTCCGATTTATTAATCATTTATATCGTATATCAAATTTTCGGTGTTAATTATTCGATTTTTTCTGTGATTTATTTGATATCATATTTGTATTTATTGTTAAATGATCATGTGACCATATATAATAGAAATGAAATGGAAAGGGTAATTATATGTTTGGGATATTTGTTTCGTACGTAATTATTTCATTGATGCTATGATTATTATTTTTAAAAATTCTTCCACAGCTCATTTGATTTCATACGATTATTCGATCAATTAAAAGTAATAATTTTAATTATGATTTTTCAATATAATACCCAACTAAAGAAAATGATAAATAATAATTAATATCATATTTTAATATTATATATATTTTAAAACTGGTCCATAATCGTTATTTGATAGCATTTTTAATTTTGGTCATTATACCCACATAAACAAGAAAATTTTATAAATATTACATGATTATGAATATTTTTTGGATATGAACAAGACATATTTCTAGGTGTAGTGGAAAATATTATAAGGATCGTTTCATATATGGGATTCACAAAATGGGTCATTGATCTTTTGTTCAGTTGTTTCAATTCCACATGGTTATATACTTCTTTAATGGGTAAGCAGTTTAGATATTTCGTGATGGTAAAAGGATTAAGACCAGATGATCTACAATCCCCTACATTCATTATCCTCTCATAGGATGTGTTTATTAAATGCCTTAACCACGACCTTCATTCAGGAAGGATTCTTCCTTATATAAAGAGGCACATAGAAAGGGGAATTCCACACCTGATGTATTCCAACGATACTATTTTGTTGGTTAATGGGAGCATGAGATAAGTTAAGGTGATAAATGGGACCTTGGAAAAATATTTCTACTGTATTGGTAATGTGATTAATCAATATAATAGTTAAGTCTCTACCCATATAAAATTATCATACATTAGGATCAGGGCCTCTGGGAATATGCTAGAAATGCAGAGAGGTACATTCCTGATGGAGTATTTGGGTTACCCGTTGTCTCCCAATATGTTATGATTAATCATTTTTATAAGGTAATATATATAATAAATAGAAGGATATTAAACTTGAAAAAATATTTCTATCCATCAGAGGAATGATTACGCTGGTAAACCATGTGTTAGCTTCTATTCTGAACCTTGTACTATTCACCCTGAATGTTTTAAAAGTGTGATATATAATATTGAATGGTTGGTGTTTTTCTTTTTATGGGATAGAAAAATTGAAGGTTAACACCACTAGGCATCATGGTTAGGATGGATAAGCTCACAGATGACAGAGATAGATGTATAAAGACTGTACATAGGTCAGTGGAGGGGATGCATTGTAAATTATCATGGGAGGTGGTCAAATGGAAATATATGTGGGGGGAAACTCATACATGAAAAGTATGGGGGAATATGATATGGAGAAGGGTGAGGACCTATGTCATCAGTAATATTTTTATCCCATTCATAGTGTCCCTACAAAATCACACTGTGTTGATAATAGTCATGGGTTATATTATATTATTAACAAAAAATTGGAAGGGATTCATAATATGGTTATGAGGTTCTCCTATCACAGATATCACATTCAAAGAGTCATGTGGACAACCATACATCATGCATGATGTTCTAGATAGAAATGACTAGTCTTCCATTGACATAATTGTAATAAATAATGAACTAGATAAGTGAATCTTCACAGTATCAGCCTCAATATAATTTTCAACCAAAGTCATTCAATGACTATACAATTAACTTAATTTTAGGGAATCATGGACGATATAATGTGGCGCAATTATATACTATAAAATGTTCATTTTTAGGTATTTTTTTCAAGGAATATGTATTTTATAAAAGAAGAGAATATATGGTTCATTGAATTAAATCTATCTTTGAAGGATGTATGCTGCATGGATCTTGAATCTGAAACAAATGGTCACCTATATTATAAATATGAATGGGAGAGGATTGTATGGATTACTTTTGGCGGGTTCATTGGTTGGTCATATTAGGAGGGTTCATCAAAATGTTTTTTTACAAATTTGGTTCTAAGGGATAAACATACAGGATGATGAGAAAAAGAATAGGGCAATAATTTTTCCACTGGATGATATAGTATATAGACAGCATGAAATGCCACATGAAACAAATGGAAAAGTAGAAATACAACATGTATCATATTTAAAATCATAAATAGTTTATTTTACATCACTAGGATGTATAAGGGTAGTGAGGATTATCCTTCACTATTTCCTCACATAGCCTCATTCTCCCATAAAAATACGGGAGACAGGTCAGTCCGGGGTTAGCGGGAGAGATGGAAACAACCTATATATGGACTAAAATTCAACACAGATTGATCTTATCTAATGGTTGTTAAGTGATATGGGTTTTGATTAGGGATTAGATACTCTCATTCATTGTGTCATTTTCTGAGTATCAAGGTAGAGAAGACTCCCTCTAGTATGAGGTGACAGGAATGCCCTCTTGTCTAAGATTATGTTATCCAGGAAATATCAATATCATAGGTATTTCGACCGAATCATTAAATATATTTAACATCCTAAAATTATAATAGATAATACCTTTGGGGATAATTATTTTATGATAATATTAATGTGGTTCAAGAACAATCAAATAGACATACTACATACATAGAGCCAATGAAACATGGTGGAGGACATCCTAGAATCTATGTCATTACCATGCGAGTTGATATCCTTCTTCTTTTGAACCAGGTCTTTTCTAGTATATGGGATTTAAATTTATCATAACATATGAATTTTTCTTTCACTACATCAGAATCTCTTGACTTAGTTAACTTTTTTGGTTGGATCTTTTTCTTCCATGTCCATATATTACATTTCTATAATAAAATAAATTTTTTACGGTATAGAATATGTTTTGGTATTATTGAAATATAATTTTTATAGAATATTAATAATGTAAATTATAATATATGAATTATTTAAATAATATTATAGTGTATATACAATAATAGGATTAAAATGTTAGTATGTTAAGAATAATACTTTTTTGGAAGAGTGGATTATTCTTTTGAGACAATTATTTGAATTGAATGATTTGGACTCGTCATGACTAGACAATCTAAAAATGATAGTTGATACATTAGCAGAGATTATATAGAAATATTGGAGATGAAACATAATTATTGTTATAGTATGGAATGATTTCAGGAGAGGTATTTTAATAATGAGTTTATAAATACCCATTCCAGAGTGTATATGGATTGTAATTTTAAATGGATAGTAAAAAAATGTATAATGGTTGTTGAAATTTCATTAATTTATATATAAAATATTCCAATGATAATTTTGATAATATTTTATGACTTTTATGACTATTTAATCCATTTACCATGTTGTATCCTTTACCATCATAACTCGGTTTTTGTAATGGTAAATAATTTTTATTTTCAAATGAAATTGAAAATATTATCCAATTTTGGTTTCCTGATTCCAAATAAGTCTTAATTTTATGAAATTAAACATCCATTATTTAGATATTTATCTTTTATGTAATAATTTACAATATATAGAGAATCATTTTTTCAGAAATTTTTTTTGGATAAATAATTATTTTATTCTAATTTCATACTAGTTAATAATAACTTAATTAATGTTATTTATATATATATATATAATTTTATCAAAATGAATCGTTAATATTCATATACATATCACAATATATAAATTATTTTATTGAAAAATAATTTTATTTTTATTAATGGATTATTATCATTTATATTTTCTTCTAGAATAACTTATTACATATTAGTTATATATTAAATGATTTATTTTTCATACATTTTTTTCTATGTTCATTTTCTATTCCAACTATAATTACTTAAATGTATTTGTTAATGATATTTTAGGAATCAATTTACAGACTCCAGGAATGAATTGTATCTTCATAGGCTACTATAAGGTAATTATGTTTTTTATTATATATGATCCCTCATAAAAAAGGATATACTGTCCTAATATTCAAATTCATATAAAGGAATCAAATAATTGAAAAGGATGGTAGGAAAAATATTGAATTATTAGAATTTGATGATCTGGATATATATGATTAAACACAACAATTAATTTCATCATTCCCTATAGATGATGATTTTACTATGACTCGGATTTTTCATTGAAGATCATGAGAGGTCATATGACTAGTAAATTGTGTTTTTATAGTAACAGGTAATTGTGACTCATTATTTTTTGAGAATGAAAATTATTTTTTCCGATAAGACAATAGAAAAGTGCATTAATTTTAGAAAATGAAAATAATTCTTGAATTCAAATATGGATTTCATCTATCAGAACGGTGTTTGAGTTCTAGTTAATCATTCGTTTGATTTAATACTCATTGGCTATAAATACTTATTTAAGATAATATATAACATTTATTTTAATTTTAGTACCAATAAATTACAACTAGTTGTTAAAGGTTTTATATAGTGTGATTTAATTAATATTGATAGATCATATTACAATCTTTTCATATTTTAATGAATTTGAATTATACTTAAAATACAAGCACTCTATGAGTATCATATTTGACATTTGAATGTAAAAATAAAATTACTTAATATGAACTTTTTGGAATACTTCATTATGACACTATTGAAATGAATTGGGTCTATATGTAATTTCAAAAAAGTATCAAAAATTTCAAAACTCTCTATATAGAATAAATATTGAATCAATGTCATGTAATATTCATTTTTATGGATCCATGTATGTGTTTGGTATTATAAATAATAAATATAATCCTTCAATCTATCGATAGTTTAATGGGAGTCCAGTTATTTTCCTAGTAGTATATATTGATGAATATTAAATATAGGAAATTATTTATGAGTCTTATAGTCACTTAAGGACAAATTGAATAATTTTTCTCTATGAAAGACTTATCAAAAGAATCCAACATCCTCCGAATCATGATTCCTTCGAATATATCCATGATTTTTCATGGAATAATATAGAGGTAGAATACTTCCATTGTCACTTGGAATTAATCTATCAAAGAAAATGTGTTCATATACACAATATAATAGAATCACTATGAGTAGAATCCATTACACAATTGCGATATGATTGATTTTGTTTTCCATTTAATGTATAGAGAATTTTGTTTCTTAATCTCTATAAATGGAAATAAAATATCAACTAGGAATATGTAAAATATGTTTTGTATTGTTAATAATATCCTTAACTATATAAGTCATACAAAGGATTTGATTCAATTTTATAAAGGAATTTATTATATAGTCATCATAGGATACACATATTATAGATTCCAAACTTATTTTAATGAAATGATATCAAACCCAAGATATGAATTCACGTATAAAATATGAGATGTGAGTTATAAAAGGTCAAATATTCATGTTTTATACACTTTAATAATGGGTCCTTGTATATTGAAGAATATGATGTACTTGATGAAGTAGATAGAATTCTTAACAGTATCTAAGAGCTTGGTGTGGTGCCTCAGATTACAGAACCAATCCTCTTGAATTGTGGTAATATTGTTGTATCGACACTCAAAAGGGATCCCATGATATTAAAAAGTATAATATAATACTCCAGAGGTCTCATCTATTGAATTGTTTTTTAATGAGGTGAAGTCGTAATGGAATGTGTATCAACAGAGGAGAACGTAAAAATATTCTTGATTAACGCCTTATCTAATTTGAAGATTTAATATCATCAATGATATAGTGGCATTATATTTTTGTTGTTGTTAGATTTAATAAAAGAGGGATTCTATTATATTTTTTGAATCCAAAAATCAAAATTTCATTGAAAATTTTATTATATAATATATTCATGTGGTTTAAATGTAATATAATTTCTTATCCCATCATTTTCAATCATCAAAATTCTAATTTATGTGATATTTACCTAAATACAATTTTGATGTCAAATGTATATAGTATCTACCTGGAATGATGAGATATTTTTGATGATATGATATTATTTCTTAGACACATGTTCTATGTCCAAATTATATTATTTGAAATGGTTTATAAATTACAGGATTTCATGTGTATAATGATATAAAGACATTAAGACACATTCTAATGGTGTTCGACCTTGATAATCTTTAGGAACATAAATTTGGAGAATATACCCACTAATAGGAAATCCACATGATTCCTTAATAATTGAATATTACTATATATATGTTGGTAAAAGGTCCTTGAAATCTATGATAATTATTCACGCGTGTCACAACACACATGCATAAATAAACATCAAAAATCAAGATGATATCAATTCATAGACAATATTTATAAATTTCTTCTATCATTATAGTCATAGAAATAATGATTAATGTTAGAGTGTATTTTTTCTTCCCTTGGAATTCAATATGTTAGTATATTTTAATGAATATAAATGTTGGATTAAGTGTGTGTTCATAAAGGATTATCAATTTGTCCACATCTATAAATTCAATGTAAGTGAGTTGAAGAAATAAGTTGCTGACATAAGATACCCATCCAAATTAACAAGGGAAATTGTGGAAATGGTCTATATTATTGGGAAAGTGTTAATATGAAGTTAAATGTAGTCAAAATATTATCTCATTTCCCTTTGGGTTCATTAGTGTGTTGATAGAATGTAACCTTGGAATATATGATGTTTAGACTAATGCCACTAAAAAAAGATCATGAAGTGGGCCACACTATGAATATCCAAGAACTTCACATAAATTATTTATGATTATAATAAGTATATTAGGAAATTATTCTCCTTTCCAAGGAATAATATTTAATCATGTTTATGGGTTGATCACAAGTATTCTAATATAGATGTATAATATTTTTATGTTTGTTTATTTATTTAATTAAAAAAATGATGTTATACTCAATCTGGTAAATGATGATGAGGATGATAAGATGGAGTTATGTTCTGATAAGAATGAAATTATTTCTGAGTAAATATTTATTTATTTATTTTAGAGAAATAATACATAATTTGTTAATATGTTATCTACATGTCATGTAAATATTATTATTAATATTTATACAGTGGTTATTGCAAGGGTTAGGAGAATACTATGTGATCTTTGTGTAGAAAATATTCCAAACAGAGCTCTATATATACCGTAATATATAATTATTTTATATATCCATGTTTTTATCTAGAATTAAATTTGAAAAATATATAGCTCCTAGAAGAATTCTACCATCACATAGAAACTCTCATGAACTCTTACAATTTCTTGAGCATTGGATGTCCTCCATCTTCCTCACCGATTATGAAGTAACCATGATAATTCAATAATCGAAATTTTGAATTTATTATATGTTAACCAATTTAACAATTCATTGAATAATGAAATACAAAATAGTGACTATATATCACTATTACAATGTTTAGTGATTCTTAGTGAATGTGGGGATCCCCATTTGTGGGAATCTTCCAAAGATTCCACCTTCAGAATGATGATTCTAAAAATAAGGGTCAATTTCATTCTATAATTGTAGCATAATTATATTATATTATAATTCATTATCAATAAAAATTAATTATCAACTAAATCTGAGAACTTATATTCATGGATTATTGGAATTCTATTTGAACTAGTCCTGTTGAGAAATTCAAAGAAGAACATTGAAAATATTTTTTTGAAAATAGATCTATCACTTCCATTATAAACTGACACCATCACATGATATCATAATAGTATTCCTTTGTAATTTATTATGATACAATAGAGATTAATAATTTTAATATAATTTTATAACACCTTATAGATGATCGTTCCATATATTATTATCAATTTATGATGTTTATCATATATCCATATATCCATGCTATGCCTTATGTAATTATGATCATATTATACATCATGTACATATGATCATGTAATTATATATGTTTTTATGATCATGTTATTAATATTTTTAGTATGTACATCATATTTTTCTATAAACCATTTTTGAAACATGGTGTTCATTTTCTCTTAATTTTCATTCTTTATCCCTTATAGTGATTAATGATAACCCCCTTAGTTGAAAAAATGAATCTATTAGAATTTATATAGTGTGAGAATATATGTAGAGATAATAAAGAATTCATTCAAGAATTTAACATTAATTCATGTTTTCATATATGATCTATATAAGACATGAATTCAGTTCTATGTTTCATTGAATCTAAACCTCAAAAGTCTATATTTAAATAATAATTTTATTAATTTCTTAAAGGAATTGTGTCTCAAAGAAACTATGAGTCATAATAGTTAGTATCAGTGAAAGGTTCTGTTATTTTTTGACATTTAAACTTCAAATCATTATTAAAACCCCTAAGGATGAGTAAATGTTTAAGATAACATTAGACTTTTTATAAGGGATATGCCTTATATATTATATTCCCAATATGAAACATTATGATGGATTTGGACATATTTATGTAATTTAAAAAAAAATTCTAAAATGGGCATCAGTTACATAGATTAAAATATGGATATTTATGAGTTAATATATAAAATGATTAATTTTTGTCTTTATGGATAAAATATATATCAAATTTCATGATGATTCATTTAAATGATTTTTTGTTATATATTATTATATTAAATTTTTGGATAATTTTTGATATGTTTATATTGTTTTAGGTTATGTTGTATGAGATAATCTAACAAAAACAATCATAGAAGAAACAAAAAGTTATTACGGTTGAAAATAATTATAATATTAAATTTTAAAAAAATAATACATTACAGGGTTGATTATTCAAGATATCATTTATGATTATTCACTAATGATTGTACATAACTCATATTGAGGAAATATTTTATTTAAAAATAACTAAAACCCTATGTAAAAATGTTCACAATGGATGTTATAGGATATTTATATATTGATCCAACAATAAACCTAGGGAGATAAGAGTTTGAGTGATAAAACATGTTATTATTTCAAATAATCTCTCAGAAAATCATGATTAAAAATGTTAACGTAGTTGAATAAGAAAAAAAATAGAATGAATAAGCCTCATTGATTTTCAGAGTGGAAAAAATGATGAAGGAAAGAATTTATATTTTCATACATGTCTTGAATGTCAGAAGAAGCACTGTGGACTGTGTCTCAAAGTAAATGGGATATGGTTTGTGTAGGGAAAATATGGTGATAAATTATGTAGATGTTTATTAAAAAAGAAGTGTTTGGTCAACATGAAGAATCCAATACATCATTAATCCTAAACTACAATCAATGATTCACCATCCTTCATTTGGTTATCAAGGACAATATGAAATATAATACCACAACAGCTAATAAAGATGATAAGAAACATAAACTTCCAAGGAATCATAAATAAAATGAAACCAAAACTATAAACAATGTTTTTAAAAATGATATGGAATTAGGAGAATAGATCAACCACTCAGCAAATCATAGTGTTGTATTCTTATCTTGTTTAACCATTTCCATTTCACCTAATAACCTAAAGTCACTTCTTCTATAACATTATTCTTAATTATTTATAAAAACATCCAGTGATTTGATTATATTTTCTTTAGTATAAAATAACTCTCTAATAGTTGTTTATAGGAACATGACTCTTATATAATACTTTTATCCTTAATTTATTTTGATTAATTTTGATTCTAGGAGTGGGTTGTATCTCTATGTATAGATTCCATGTTCATTTCTAAGATTGGAAAATAAAATATAAACACAAACCCATTATCAACTATTAATAAAAGGTAACCTATAAACTCATGACAAGGAATATTACTCCCATTATATTGTGATATCTCATTGACTTGTTTAGATGAGAATCTCAACATTATTTATGTTTATATTATGGGGAGAATTTATGTTACATAGTCTTCATTGATATAGTAATGTTTCAATCAATTTAAATGTTATATCATGTTTCATGAAAATATTTTAGATACCAATAATTAGTTTTACTATAAATTAATAATTAAACTTTTTAGGGAAACATTTTTAAATGGGGGATAATTAAACACCACTATACTCTTTAATATATATATATATATCCTCTTTTTTAATAATTATACTGTCTATACTATTTTTCTCTAAATGATTCTCTAATTTTGATTAAAAATAATTATTGAATGTATGAAATCATTTATAAATTATCCATAATATTGGTGGGTGTAAATATGGGTAACTATATAATTAAATTCATTTAGAATTAAAAATAATTATTATAAATTAATAAAATTACATTGGTGTTTATAAAGGACTAATAAAACATATTATTTATAAAGTATGTTTTTTCTAAACACATTACTTTTATATGATATGAATTATATAATATATTTAATAAATAATGATCACAATATAACGTTCTAAAAATATATTCAATAAAATAAAGAAACATATATCCAAAAATTATAATAGGCATGTAATAAATTTAATTTTTTCTTAGAATATGTTATTCTTAAAATATTTTTATGGACGGGTATACTAGATTCTTAAAATATTTTATAATTTTTATTAAATTAATTAAAATAATGAAATTTATATTGTGACACTTATATGATGTAAACATGATCATTAAATTAAATTTAAACACATTTGATTTTTTTAATTATATTAATAAAACTTATTAGTTAAAATATAATTCTATAAAAATATGGGGTTTTATGAGTTATATTCCTTAATATAATTGTTAATTTACTCATATTTAGAAATTAAATTTTTTTAAATAGACCCCAAATTTGAATTCAACTATTAAAATTTTAATTTGAATCGTTATCTCATATTTTTTTGGACAAAATTTTTACCACGATTAATATTTCACAATGATTAATAAGTGATAATATGGGTAGTCTAATGTTCATCTAATTTTACTAAATCCATTTTAAACATAGAAATTTTATATTACATTATTTGTGATAGAAAATCATACATAATTATCCCCAATTCTTTCACCATGTAATTCACCTAACTCACCAAACCACATATCCCTTATGTTATTCAATTCTTACTCCTTTATTAGAACTAGGATCCATCTAAAAACCCTATTTTCACCTATAAAAGGTGCACATCCTCTTAAATTCCATCACCCCCTTCCACAAAACAAAAATTATCGTGAATTTACCTTACATATACCTCCTTTGAGAGACTCCACAAAAGTTCAAATATTTATATAGAGTCCACTATATATTTTTGAATATAATTAGAAAGGTAAGGGGTTGGATCCTCATGTTTTTTATCCACGTAACTATTTTTTGACCAGGAAATTAATTTTGAATTGATTATTCATTCATGTGTTCAAAAACAATCGGTAATATCTATATAAGGAATTTTTGACGGGAGACATCCCTTATCTCTCATTTAACCTGAAGTGCACTGTGTTGCATTTGTTGTCAATGAGGCATGAAGTTGTCTTGGAATGAATGGATGTCAAGGAGTCAAGATGTGAATGTCAAAGGATGTGATAATGATGGTGATGAATGGAGAATGGCCATGGAACATAAAGATGCATGTCACTTAGGAGATTCACTAAGTGGCATAGGAGATGTGGTTGAAACATTCTCTAGTAACATCTGACGATTGTTGAGCTGATCTTTAAGTTCATAGAACTTGTATTCTGAAGATACAAAGTCACAACAATGATAGAAGACCATGCATTGTATTGAAAATGCATGAGGAGATGGAAGATGATCCATCCACAACCACTGAGTGGATGAAGTGGATTTAAAGAAGTCCATGTACTATCACTTAGTGCATGTGAACATGAAGATGATCCAATTGATCTCTGATTAGATCAATAAAGAACATTGAATAAATCTTTGATTCAAGAGCATCGGTTGATGGAAGAACCTTCAAAAATTCCATTCTTAGATGATGATTATATGTTGAAGAAGGATGATGAATTCTAATGAAGAAGAAGAAATAAAGAAGAGGAAGAATGGCTTAGAAGAAGAGTTGTGGCATTTGGCATTTGAACTTGGTCACTTTGTTTTTATAAAAAGGACTTGTTCTATACTTGCAAAAAATTGGCCAGCCAAGGCCAACCTTAAGGGTTCAACCCCCAAGGCACATGTGGGCCTAAGGCGCCACGCCCAAGGGGGGATCCCATGTGGCCAGCCCGGGCGGCAGAGGCAGGGGCCGTGTGTAAGCCCCCGAGGACACGCGGTGGTGAAACCCGCGCGCCCGAGGTGCATAGTGGGCGCTAAGAGCGCGGTGCGGGGCGGCACCGGGAGGGAGGAAGTTCAATTGCCGAGTTGAGGGAGCGGCTGGGTAATAAACCGCGGCAATTCCTCTCGCCGTTTCGATGTGGGACACGGGATTTTCCCGCGGAAGAGATCCTGGCCGTCCGTCTCATCGCGCGCCAGATCCGAGCCGCTCATCTAATCGCGCCACTCGCGATTTGATCCAGGCCGTCCGAGGATAATTGATCGCCTGATCCTACGGCTCCCAGCGTCTTCTCCTTCGTTGAGCTCGACCGAAGCCACCCGACGTCCCCCGCTGAACCAGTGGCTTCCCGAGCACTAAAGTCGAGCTCCCGGCTGTCTTTCTCGAAGCCGAAGGCACCATTGTGCTCGTCTCTCCGTAAGGAACATATACATGCAATAAAAAATACATGCAAACGTTGGATGGAGAAATTCGATGAAGGCCGAGGCAAACAACGTTGTCGAGGCCTCGGTGTATTCGTATTTTTCATGGAGGGATTTTAATGAGGCTCTACATGTTGTTCCATGCACATGCACGTGAGGAAAAATAAAAGAGAGAACCCGCGTGAAACAGAAGAGCAAAACAAGATTTTGGAAATCATGAAAACCCGAGATATTCGGGAGTTTGAATTCATATCCCACGAGGATGAACCGAGGCCCTCTACCTATATAAAGAGAGGCCGAGACCTCTGAGCAGCTTGCTGAAACATTGAGAAGTCCCGTGAGAGCCTCTGTGCCTCACGAAGTTTGGAGCTCCGCGCAACCCACTTGCGCGACGAAGCAGCCCGAAGCCACCCTTGGCTTCGAGAGTTCCTTTTGCGCACTCCTTGCGTGAAAGAAGAAGAAGGGGGACCCCTGCGCGGCTTCCCTTTGCGCGGCAGGAAGACCCAAGTGCACCCTTGCACTTGCGCGCCCACGGCCGAGGTCCTTTGTACCTTGTGCTCTTGCACCCCTGCGCGCTGGCCACAGTCTTGTGCCTTGCGCGGTTGAGAAGAGGAGGAGGCCGCTACACCCAAGCAACTTGTGTGCCTCCATTGAAGATTGGGTTCGGGTGAAGTGCATTACACACTTGGTGTTGTGTGTGCAAGTAGAGAAGAGGACTCGAGGCTTTCGTGCCTCGTGTGTGAACATTGAGAAGGCCGAGGCCTTTGTGCCTTTTGTGCAAAAAGAACAAGAGGGGGCCGTAGCCATTGGTGGTTGTGAAAAGAAGTGAAGAAGGCCGTAGCCTTTGGATTGGGTGTGTACAAAGAAGAATAAAAGAACAAGTCTTGTGTGCAAAGGAAGTGAAAGGCCGTAGCCTTGTGTGGGTGAAGTGAAGACCACACCTCATTTGAGTGTGTGTGTGTGCAAATTGAAGAGGAACACCCTACGGCCATTTAAGGGTATGCAACAAGAAGTGTGAAGGCCAAAGTTTCAAGTGTGTGCAAAATGAAACAAGTGTGTGTAAAGAGACAAGTTGGCCGAACCTAAGTGTGTGCACTAAGAAGTGTGTATACACTTAGAAGAAATAAGGAGTGACCCACACTAAAGTAGAACACACTCTAAGTGTGTAAACAAATTGGATAAAGTGTGTGAAGTTTAGTGAGAAGGTGTGTGCTTAAAGTGACTACACCCTTTGAGGGTTTATTGCACCAAGAGGAGAAAGAGGAGAGTGCATGCATGAATTCATGCACGTGCACACGTGAACAGAGTCAAATCAGTGGTGTGCATTTGAGTTGTCCAAGACCATGAGGTTCTTGAAGATTTGAGAAGGCCATGCAGTCAGTGCATGAGGATGAAGAGCTGCCATGCACTCAGTGCATGAAGTGAAGTTGAAGTGAGACTGGACCAGACTGAAGTTAATGATATCAGTTGTCTGAGTATTCAGTAATTGGAGAGAGGCCAGGTCATCCTTAGAAGAAGGAGATAAATCATGAGCAAGACGAGAAGACCTGATCAACTCAAGTGATCAGAGGTACAGAGCAAGGCCAGCAGCCTTTATCCCAGGCTGCTGAAGATACTTGAAGAAGCTTAAAGTGAAGAAGAGCTACTCGTGCGACTCGAGGAGCCAGGAGAAGACCCTGTGGGACTCAGGGAGAAGAAGTCTTCAGTGGGATTCTGGAGCAGGCCAGTGGAACTCTGGTAACACTGTGGGACGCAGTATAAAGACCCTCCTGTGGGACTCAGGAGAGATACAGTGGGACTCTGTATCAGCCATTGTAATTTTAACAGGTTATAATGGAGAATCCATGCTGGGAGAGCATGGCAAGGATGTAGGCCTTTGGTGCCGAACCTTGTAAATCCTTGTGTCCTGTGCCTTTTCATTACTGCATCATTCGGGAAAGGTTGAGAGATACAAGAAGAGTGGATCGAGGCTTTAACCATCCATAGAGGTTTAATTGATTAAGAATCAATTAGTAAAAAGTTTTAAGGGATCACTGATTCACCCCCTCCCCCTCTCAGTGATTCACACTGATCTGGGCACTTCAATTGGTATCAGAGGGAAGGATACCTCTAAAAGATCCAAGGGAGTCTATATGGAGTGCAGATTTGAGGAAATGAATGAACAACCTCAAATGGAGATATCTGCCAAGACTCTGAAAAAAAGAATGAAGAAACAGGCAAAGAAGATGAAGAAGAAGGCTGGTGCAATCAGAGAAACTCCTTCTATGGAAAGAAATGTGAAAGTCACATCAGATGACAATTCCTTTTATCATTCTTCTGATGAAGCCTGCTCTAGCTGTGATGAAGATGGAAGAAACAATGATCTTCTAAATGCAATCAAATATCTTCAGAAGAGAGTCCCCAAGGAAGTTGCAATGTGTATAGCTACAGGCCACCTTGATCTTCAAGAAGAAAAATTACAGCTAGAAGATGAAGCCAATTCTCTGGAAGTCCAATTGGCAAAAAGGGTTGGCATAACCAACACTCTCAGAAAGCTGGTGAAGGCTAAAGATGAAACCGTTTCTCTTTGCAATGAAAGATGTGAAGACACTGCTGAAGAATTGCAAAGAAGCCTTTCTGAGAAAGAAATATTTAAAGTAATAATCAAAGATGTGTACCATGCACTGGAGAAGAGGCATAGAGTATCAATGGTTGTTAAATATGCTCAACTTGAAGACAAAGTAAAAAGGGTGAAGGAGCTTGACAACTCATTGCTTGAAATGAGAAAGGTGCATGAAGACCAGATAAAGCAGTTGGAAGAGAAATGGGAAGGAAAGCTAAGAACTATTGAGGATGAGAAGAACTCCCTCAATATGAAATGCTTAGAACTGGAGGTGATATTGAAAAATCAGCAATCACCCAAAGTCCAAGCCTCCCAGACAGCTGGAAGAAGAAATGTTGCCACTCAAGTGAGCTTTGAGAAGGATGATTCTAAAAGAAAGACATCCTCTAATAAAAGGGCAACATCTTCTAGGAAGAAGGTACCATCCATACCATCTTGAACTCATGCTTCTAAATGTGTTTCCACAAAAAGTGCAGGATGGAAGAATGAATCCAAACAAATATGGATGAAGACAGTAAAGAAGCAGAGCTCTCCTGAAACAGCACAACAAGTCAAGAAAAGTACCCTACAATCAGAAGGACTGAAGAGGTCAAGATTCGTGGGACAATGCTGGTGTTGTAACAAGTATGGGCATTGTGCAAAGGATTGTTGGTACAATCCACTGAATGCCAAAGCACAGAGGAAGCCCATGCCTAGGGGGAGCAAGCCAGAAGAAAAGAAGCAGCATCCACAGGTCCAGAGACATCTGTTTACTGAAAATAGATTTGGATTACTTGACAACATCTGGGATGGTTGCAAAAGTGGTCAACAATTTGATACATGTCAATCTCCGAATGTATCCAAAGCTAGAAAGAAGAGAAGATCACAGAACCTGGCTAAGAGAGATTCCTTGGGAAGCAACCATAAGAATGTGGAAGATGCTCCCAAGAAGATTATGAATAAGGAAGAGAAGTCCTTGGAATCTAAATCCAAGAAGGGTGATGCATCCAGAAGGACCACCAAGAAAACATGCTTCTACTGTGGAAAGAAAGGTCATACCATGGATCTTTGTAAAGAAGCCATGAAATGCAATAGAGGCAGACTGAACTCAAAAAGACAATCAATCCAGAAGAAGAAGAAGGGATTGATTGAAAACAAGTTGCCTAAGAGAGGTAGCTTGACAGTATCAAAAGAACCATGTGGAATTTCCAAAACTGAGGCCTCACTTCCAAATGACATGTTTGTCATATGGCCAAATTGGTTGCAACTTCCCAAAGATCTACAGAGAGCTGAAGATGAAGTTCTGGAAATTGCTAAGGAAAAAGGGAAGAAGAAAATTTCACATGAAGATGTATTGAGATCCACACCAGCACAATCATCAATGAAGATCAAATGTGCAAGTGTGAAGACTGGTGAAAATGGGACATCTCGGTTGAGAGAATCTTCTCAACCTTGTTGTTCACATTGATGAACCAAGGAGGTTACATCTTATTCCCTTATACATTGGTATTTACATGTGCTAACATTGCAGGGAATTGAAGATGATGATCATTTCTCAGCTGGAGAATGGTTTGGACAAAATGGAGTGCACCCCTTGAGGGGGAGCCAATCTGAAGAAGATGGCATTCTTAGATTAATACCATCTTGAGAAAAGTGAAGGTATTCCAATCATACTTTCATCCCTTGTTTCTTAATTGAGTTTATCTTGTCAATTAAGGGGGAGTATGGATTGATGACAAATGGATGAAAGGGGGAGCTTTATCTTTGCACCTGAACATTCTAATGAGTTTTGTGAAGCATGTGCAGGATTTAGCAAATTCATTGTTATATCTGAAAAATTTCAAGCCCCTAAGCATGATCTCACATGTGTAGAGAATTGTGGACAGCATTGAGTTCCTTGGTTACATCACTCTTGTTTTCTACACTGGGTTAGCCCAAGTAGACTTAGAGCTGATTTACTAAAGGTTCTTTGCTAAAGAGAACATGTGACATCATCCCTCTCTTAGTGTTTTTCAAGAGAATACTATTCAAAGGGAGGAAGATATTTGTGAAAGTGAACCACACCACACCTTTGCATTTGATTGCCAATAAGGGGGAGAAAATATTGTCACACATATTGACCCATTCATATGTGCTGAAGGAGTTTATTGACCACAAATACAAAGGGGGATATTGAAGTGCACTGTGTTGCATTTGTTGTCAATGAGGCATGAAGTTGTCTTGGAAAGAATGGATGTCAAGGAGTCAAGATGTGAATGTCAAAGGATGTGATAGTGATGGTGATGAATGGAGAATGGCCATGGAACATAAAGATGCATGTCACTTAGGAGATTCACTAAGTGGCATAGGAGATGTGGTTGAAACATTCTCTAGTAACATCTGACGATTGTTGAGCTGATCTTTAAGTTCATAGAACTTGTATCCTGATGATACAAAGTCACAACAATGATAGAAGACCATGCATTGTATTGAAAATGCATGAGGAGATGGAAGATGATCCATCCACAACCACTGAGTGGATGAAGTGGATTTAAAGAAGTCCATGTACTATCACTTAGTGCATGTGAACATGAAGATGATCCAATTGATCTATGATTAGATCAATAAAGAACATTGAATAAATCTTTGATTCAAGAGAATCGGTTGATGGAAGAACCTTCAAAAATTCCATTCTTAGATGATGATTATATGTTGAAGAAGGATGATGAATTCTAATGAAGAAGAAGAAATAAAGAAGATGAAGAATGGCTTAGAAGAAGAGTTGTGGCATTTGGCATTTGAACTTGGTCACTTTGTTTTTATACAAAGGACTTGTTCTATACTTGCAAAAAATTGGCCAGCCAAGGCCAGCCTTAAGGGTTCAACACCCAAGGCACATGTGGGCCTAAGGCGCCACGCCCAAGGGGGGGGGGGGGTCCCATGTGGCCAGCCCGGGCGGCAGAGGCAGGGGCCGTGTGTAAGCCCCCGAGGACACGCGGTGGTGAAACCCGCGCGCCCGAGGTGCATAGTGGGCGCTAAGAGCACGGTGCGAGGCGGCACCGGGAGGGAGGAAGTTCAATTGCCGAGTTGAGGGAGCGGCTGTGTAATAAACCGCGGCAATTCCTCTCGCCGTTTCGATGTGGGACACGGGATTTTCCCGCGGAAGAGATCCTGGCCGTCCGTCTCATCGCGCGCCAGATCCGAGCCGCTCATCTAATCGCGCCACTCGCGATTTGATCCAGGCCGTCCGAGGATAATTGATCGCCTGATCCTACGGCTCCCAGCGTCGTCTCCTTCGTTGAGCTCGACCGAAGCCACCTGACGTCTCCCGCTGAACCAGTGGCTTCCCGAGCACTGAAGTCGAGCTCCCGGCTGTCTTTCTCGAAGCCGAAGGAACCATTGTGCTCGTCTCTCCGTAAGGAACATATACATGCAATAAAAAATACATGCAAACGTTGGATGGAGAAATTCGATGAAGGCCGAGGCAAACAACGTTGCCGAGGCCTCGGTGTATTCGTATTTTGTATGGAGGGATTTTAATGAGGCTCTGCATGTTGTTCCATGCACATGCACGTGAGGAAAAATAAAAGAGAGAACCCGCGTGAAACAGAGGAGCAAAACAAGATTTTGGAAATCTTGAAAACCCGAGATATTCGGGAGTTTGAATTCATATCCCACGCGGATGAACCGAGGCCCTCTGCCTATATAAAGAGAGGTCGAGACCTCTGAGCAGCTTGCTGAAACTTTGAGAAGTCCCGTGAGAGCCTCTGTGCCTCACGAAGTTTGGAGCTCCGCGCAACCCACTTGCGCGACGAAGTGTCCCGAAGCCACCCTTGGCTTCGAGAGTTCCTTTTGCGAACTCCTTGCGCGAAAGAAGAAGAAGGGGGACCCCTGCGCGCCTTCCCTTTGCACGGCAGGAAGACCCAAGTGCACCCTTGCACTTGCGCGCCCACGGCTGAGGTCCTTTGTACCTTGTGCTCTTGCACCCCTGCGCGCTGGCCACAGTCTTGTGCCTTGCGCGGTTGAGAAGAGGAGGAGGCCGCTACACCCAAGAAACTTGTGTGCCTTCATTGAAGATTGGGTTTGGGTGAAGTTCATTACACACTTGGTGTTGTGTGTGCAAGTAGAGAAGAGGACCCGAGGCTTTCGTGCCTCGTGTGTGAACATTGAGAAGGCCGAGGCCTTTGTGCCTTTTGTGTAAAAAGAACAAGAGGGGGCCGTAGCCATTGGTGGTTGTGAAAAGAAGTGAAGAAGGTCGTAGCCTTTGGATTGGGTGTGTACAAAGAAGAATAAAAGAACAAGTCTTGTGTGCAAAGGAAGTGAAAGGCCGTAGCCTTGTGTGGGTGAAGTGAAGGCCACGCCTCATTTGAGTGTGTGTGTGTGCAAATTGAAGAGGAACACCCTACGGCCATTTAAGGGTATGCAACAAGAAGTGTGAAGGGCAAAGTTTCAAGTGTGTGCAAAATGAAACAAGTGTGTGTAAAGAGACAAGTTGTCCGAACCTAAGTGTGTGCACTAAGAAGTGTGTATACACTTAGAAGAAATAAGGAGTGACCCACACTAAAGTAGAACACACTCTAAGTGTGTAAACAAATTGGATAAAGTGTGTGAAGTTTAGTGAGAAGGTGTGTGCTTAAAGTGACTACACCATTTGAGGGTTTATTGCACCAAGAGGAGAAAGAGGAGAGTGCATGCATGAATGCATGCACGTGCACACGTGAACAAAGTCAAATCAGTGGTGTGCATTTGAGTTGTCCAAGACCAGGAGGTTCTTGAAGATTTGAGAAGGCCATGCAGTCAGTGCATGAGGATGAAGAGCTTCCATGCACTCAGTGCATGAAGTGAAGTTGAAGTGAGACTGGACCAGACTGAAGTTAAAGATATCAGTTGTCTGAGTATTCAGTAATTGGAGAGAGGCCAGGTCATCCTTAGAAGAAGGAGATAAATCCTGAGCAAGACGAGAAGACCTGATCAACTCAAGTGATCAGAGGTACAGAGCAAGGCCAGCAGCCTTTATCTCAGGCTGCTGAAGATACTTGAAGAAGCTTAAAGTGAAGAAGAGCTACTCGTGCGACTCGAGGAGCCAGGAGAAGACCCTGTGGGACTCAGGGAGAAGAAGTCTTCAGTGGGATTCTGGAGCAGGCCAGTGGGACTCTGGTAACACTGTGGGACGCAGTATAAAGACTCTCCTGTGGGACTCAGGAGAGATACAGTGGGACTCTGTATCGACCATTGTAATTTTAACAGGTTATAATGGAGAATCCATGCTGGGAGAGCATGGCAAGGATGTAGGCCTTTGGTGCCGAACCTTGTAAATCCTTGTGTCCTGTGCCTTTTCATTACTGCATCATTCGGGAAAGGTTGAGAGATACAAGAAGAGTGGATCGAGGCTTTAACCATCCATAGAGGTTCAATTGATTAAGAATCAATTAGTAAAAAGTTTTAAGGGATCACTGATTCACCCCTCCCCCTCTCAGTGATTCACACTGATCTGGGCACTTCATAACCTTTTCCAAAAAACTATTTTTTATATCCATCAGGCTGCTAAATTCATTAATTTATTTTAAATTCAATATTTTTATGTGGTTAGTACCAAAACTTTTATAAATTCATGGGTATTAACCAAGATACAATTATTTTTAATTGATTGGGTAGACCCATATATAAAACCCAAATTATTTATTCTAGGGATTAAAATAATTAAATAAATTCTAGTGTTATATTATTGAATTAGAAAATATAATTATAGACAAATGAAGGGTACACACTAATATCACTACAATGAATTGTTTAAATAAGTATACTTTAAATATTCCATATTCAAAATAATATGGCAGACTAACAGGTTTGTGTTTTAAAATACCTTGTTTATTAACATTTTTAATATTATTTAATGAATCCTTAATGAATAAATTTTTTATATTATTAAGAATGTATCATGATTATGTTGTATCAATAGTTACCTATTATTAAATATGTCAATATGATAATGATATTCCTTATGTAGTTATGATAATTTCGTTCTTCATTTTATTTTTATTATTGTTTGCAACATTCACATATTCTCATCTTCATATACCATGCCTCATGTATTACACATGATGTCTATTTATGCCCTATTTTATTTTTTTCCCTCACTAGGATTTATTTTTTTGACCTTTATTTTGAAACATATCCCTATTAAACCTATCAAGATATGTTATATATAAGATTATAATAAAGAATTATTTCAATAGATATTAATTTTGTTATTCTTTTTTCATATGTGGTCCATATATGTCATTTATTATGTTTCGATTTTCTATCAAACTATTCCCAAGAAATATATTAGAAAATAATCCTTGTAATTTTTTTTGTTATTTAATATTATAAAAATGATATATAGATTTATGGTATTTATGAAAACATTTCTTAATGGTATGAATTACCATATCATGTGGTTGATCGTATCTAAAAATAACATAAAAAAATAGTATGTAGTAAAAAAATACTATACAAATCTAACAATACTCAAGGTCAAATGTATCAATTATATGAAATGTTAAATGGATTTCAAATATATTCCCTAGGATATTATATTTTATAAAACAAAATAAATTAAAACTCAATATGATGATATATGTTCTCTATAATGGTACAGGTTTGGAAAGGATATCAAAAAATAGAAATTCATGCTTAGAGATGAATTAGGTCTCTCATATAGTAGTATGAAGGTTAGGGAATCATGGAAAGGGGAGTGTGATGGTAATATTGGGATGGATACAATTTACTACTTAACAATGAATGGGGAAAAGAATTAAATTAATTTTGGTAATTTTTCAATTCCATATAACATTTTGGATATTATTTTTTACTTGTAAGGAACATCTGGGACATAAAACAAATGGAGGGTTGTTCATGGATAATGGGATTATATGTACTGGGTTCGATCAGGATAGTAGTAAAAGAAAATATTTAAATGGTGAAGTTGTGAATTCCATCCATATGGAACATGAGTTGTATTTAGGGCCTCTTTAGGGTGGTAATGTTGTTCAAAAACAGTCACATTGGTACGAATAAGGAGTTGACGTTCATGGGTAATTATCTAGTTACATGATCATTCAAGATGCTATAGAATATTCTCATGGGATGGAATTAGTCAAAGTGAATAAATTTCCACACAAAATTCATCAATTTAAAATTTATATAGTATTTACAAAAATCTTGATAAAAAATATACTTTTTAAAATTGTTTCTTTTTTGGATAGCTAATGGAGTATGATTAGTAGTCAGAAACACTTTGGATGGCAATAACTTCTACATTTCATTTGAAAGAAATTATGATGGGTAGTTTCATGGAATTTAGTGTAGTTGGTACATACTATTGGAATATATTACTTTTAACAATTCATTATATAAATCTATACATTCCAATGGGTTCTTGGTTTGGATTTTAAATGAGAGGTTTCAAATAGTTCCTATGTGGAAATCAAGGGGTATTAAAGGAAAGTATTTCCTACAACTGAACGCAAGGACAATATCCCATATAAATCTTTGAGGGTATTTTTAGCTTTCATAAACCCATTCCTCTATTTTATACATTTATATTTATCAAAACAAATTATTGGGGTCATTGATCACATCATAGATTATTCTAACACAAGAATCAATAATAAACCAATACAATCATTTAATTTAGTAATTAGAAATTACCAACCATTCAATATACCCATTAAAAAATATTTTTTATTATTTTCATTACATAAGAACCAATGGTTTCATAATTTTTTTTTCAATTTACTGGTTTCCATTACTTTATAGTAGGTAACTAATCTAATTATCCCTCATTATCATTTATACTATCATCATTACCATCATCAAGAATAACAATATCCATCAATTATTTTATAATTCTTTCACACATAAAAAAATTATTCTTGGATTTAACTTGAAATATTACAATGATTATTCACTCAAATTTATTGGAACAATATAAAAAGTATTTGTGAACCATGAATACTAATCATTTTGAAAGATATATTTAAATTTAAATTTTAGAAAATAGGCATTCAAATATCTCAACCCATACTAAAAAACCCATTAATAATTCACCAAAAGAAAATATTAAATAGAAATTCCAAATTTTAAGCTATTCCACCCATTCTATTGTCAAATCCATCTCAGTAGTAGGGAAAAATTAATCATTGATCTCAACATGTGTTATCAATCACCGAAACAATATCGTAACAATATCATTTCCACAAAAAATTTCAATAGAGATAGTATAAAATATCATAGAACATAAATATAATCAAATTAAAGTTTTCATATAACAATATCATATGGATATAAAGTATATAAAATCAAATATTCAATCCTTGGAAACATAAAATAAAATAATTTTTGGGTTCAGAACAACCCAAAACACTTTAATTTCTGTAAACATCATATCTCATTACCATCATCAACTATATGATTCATATAAACCATTTTTCATCAACATTAAACCAAATATTTAGTCCTTACTAATAGGCACATGACCTGGTAGCCATTCCCAATAAAAACATTCTAGTTAATATATTTTCCAGGATGAATAGTCAATAAATTTTCATTACTCTTTCATTATTGTTTTTATTATACCAAAATATACTGTTTATTCAATTTCATGAACATAATCAATTTGAAGTGAAAAATTAATGTAAATGGATTTTATATTATATGGAAAATAACATGTGGTATCTAATAATTGTTTTATCTCACAGTCATAGATTATTTTAATGATCACGAACAACCATTTTGTTTCTAAACATATCAATTGAGTGTATTCAATTACTTATTCTAGACATTTATTTATGATGTTATCAGTTTAAAAAAGTATTAAAATTAAATAAATAATATTAAGGGAAATACACACCAAATATGGAATCACTGGCTAGCCATTTGAGTTCCATCAACAACCTAATAAAGTGTCTTTGGTCAATCGATTATACTAGAGAAGAGATACATAGCTATTAGAATCTCACAGGTTATCTTTTATAACTCACCAATACTCTGGTGAGGTCATTATATATGAGAAACTACCCAATAAGAGTACATTTCAACTCAATATATTCTAAAATATCTTGGAACATTATAACATTCTCACAGACTAGTTGATGTGATTTGATGGAAAACTAGTTTCATCAAGAAAACTGGTCAAATAATGTATTATTTATGGTACTCAACAGTTTTATTGAAAACATCACACAATAAATAGAACCTTCTAATCATTGAGTCTATAAATATAACATATTTGAGTATTTTAAGTAAAATATATTGAACATTGTTAAACAATTTTGATCAATAGAAAATGAAAAGGAGATGATTCTATATGACTCCTCCATTTATCCCCCACATGAGATCTCATTGTATTTTTATCATTTAGTCCTTTTACCTCACATATATAATTCTTTCACTTTGTCACATCTATAATTCAGGATAAGTTTTATATTTTTCTTAAAATGTTTTACAACTAAGGAATTATCATTTACTACATTATTTTCAGTTTCTTGGTAACCTATAAAATCAAAATTCTTCTCTTTAGTTTTTTAGTAATATTCTAAAATAAATGGCCATTTTAAATATTATTGGGTACCCCAACATTATTTTTTTATTTTTTTTCTTGTAAACCTCTATTGTCATGTTAAATTATTTGAAAAACCATATATTATTTACTTTTGGAGATATTGTTCCTCATAATAGAGCTATTTCTAAACATATTTAACAAATATTGTTCCTTTTATTTTATTTACATTCAGCATAATTTTAATTTTAACATATTTTTTTTTCAATGAATCAATTAATATAAAATCGTACGAACCCATAATATCTTAATTCAAATTAATCAAACCAATCACTATTTAATTTTTTAAATGTATATTATTTTTAATTTTTTATTCACTCAGCATTTATATTTCACATATATTGATTATTTTAGTTCATGCTCAGTTGTGTAATTACATCAATTGTTTTTTTATAATTTTTTCAAAGTAAATTAGTCCATTGTTTTCACATTACCTTCACCATCAAACGTTTCAAGAGGTGGACTTGTTTTTCAAATAGAATTTACTTATTTTATTGATGTTTTATTTAAAAAATACTCATCAATTTCACTGGTTGATCATTAAAAAATATTTACAACATCTTACATAGAAGATACACCTAAAAGAAAACATAGTTGGTCATTCCCCTATCATTGATACAATTAAATATAGTAAATTGAAAAATCAAATGTCTAACATTTGTTGAAATCATACATTATTCTGTTTATAAAATTTTAATTCAGGTTTAGACACCCACTAAATAATAACATGAAACATAGGATAACGATGAATTTTAATATTTTGAACTTGATAACAAATCAAAATAGTATAATTGATGTGGTTTAGACAATTATGAATTTTATAGAGGTGACACTATAGAAACTAAACATGAAAATTTACAATTATTTAATGTTACTAATGAATGTAACTATAATTTTAAGGGTATAAGACTTGAAATATATATACAATTATTTAAATTATTAGTATACATTCCAATGAATCACTTTTTTATATTTGGAATATCTTTATATACATTTTAAATTGTTTAAAGTATGTTGTTTATTATCCTTCTACAAAAATATTTTAAATAAGACACGTTGGGTTTTTCTAAGTATATTTACACCAAATATAATAATGAATCAATAAATAGACACATTAAAAAAATAATAGATATAGAACATATTTCACAACACATTACATATCGTGTCACCAAAATGGGACATCATGAAAAATAAGAATATAACATTAAGTAAAATAATAAATATTATTTTATAAAAAAGTAAATATAAATCTTCAGTATTTGATGCCAATATAGAACATCTAGACACTTCATTAATGAAGATGAAGTAACATGTTATTTTTGAAATATATTTGGAAGAATCATTTAAAATTTCCTCTTGATCAAAAATGAAAATATGGAATGAAATAAATCCCCACATTTTACTAATTTTATAATAAGTGATAACTCCCTCACCTCGTGTAACTCAGGTGATAGAAATTATAAATTTCTCAAGATATAAAATAAGGAATTTAAGGATGTAAATTATACTACTTATTGAACTTATAATTGTTCAAACTATTAATTTTTATCATGAAAATTAGAATAAAAAGAACTAAATTGAATTTTATAAATTTTCCAAAAAATAAAATTACATAAAATTTAATATAATGAAATTGTTATTTATAAGAATCATATTTATATATAAAATGAATATATTTCTTCTAATATAAAATAATAATCTAATGTTGTAAAATTGGAAACAATAGGTAAATATCATATAAATTATCTTGTTATGTTTACACATTTTGTGAATGTATTAATTAAACTTCCTGGTACTCAATGACTTATAGAAACATTATTTTGATTTTTGATTCCATAATCAAGAAATAACCTCAAAAAAATACTTCTTCTATAGTAATAGGATGCTCTCATTATAAATTATTCATTTATTATTGAAATATAGGGTATAATATTTTTTAATATGATATTAAAATAAAAAATTATTTAAGATTATGTAAATTCATCAGTCTTATAAAACAATGTTTAGGAATTCATTGAAAAAAACAAATGCTAAACAATAATGATTTAAAAAACATATTTTAGTGGACACATTCTGACAAAAAATATGGGTAATAATGTCTTTAGTTTGTTGATATTTCTATAGGAAAAATTTATCAATTTAAACATATAAAGAAATTGATGGTATATGGATAGAGGGTTCTCAGGAAACATATATAGTGACAACTCTTGTTTCAATCATCATGAAGAACTTGAGGGAGAACATAACACATTCGGTGATATATCATGGAGTAATATCATCAATATTGGTGATATTGGTTATTCAAATTCTTCACTTATTAAAAATATATATATTTAAATGGATTAAATATAAAATTATTATAATTATTAAATTATGTGACAATTGTTTTATTGTATATTTGGAAAATTATTTTTGTAAATTATTGTATTCCAAATGAAAAAATTATTTCAAATTCATATTTGAAAAAATTAATATGGTATTGATTTAAAATAGCATTCAATTAAAAATGAGAAACATTTATGTTCACAAGGGAGTTAGTCATTTATTAAGAATAGTTTTTTGGGAATTGAAGAAAACACACACAATTTTATAATCAAATAAAATCATCTACTATGAGATTTACATAAAATTTATTTCAGAAAAATCATTGTATGTGAACCTTGAAAACATGAAATGAAATAAAGCAAATAAGTAAATTTGAAAAGTACATATCAATACCTATGTCCCTTGATATTTTTCATCATGATCCTTTTATTTGAATCTTAGTTTCAAGTATAATATGTAAATATTACATATTTTTGGTTATAAGGGATTAAAAAATATATGCAAGTGTTTATTTCCTATATTATAAAAATGACTTTATTAATGTATATCATATAAATCCAAATAATTTTGAAAAAAGTTATAAGTTTTTATCCACTCTGAATTATCATGTTGGATATTTTAAATGTAGTGATTTCAATGAAAATTCTACCTTAAAAGGTTATAATTATTTTTTCAAACTATAATGATATAATAAAAGCCTTTTTGAAAGATTGAATTTATACTTTTATAAAATTGGAAGAACTCTATTAATTGAATATAAAATCCAATAAAATTTTTGGATAGATTAAGTTAATAATTATATTTATTCTTTTAACCATGTTCTCCGGAAACCCATAAAAATATCCCATATAAATGTTGAATATTTTCCCTAAAGTGTGGTTCTTTATATTTTTTGTATATAAATGAAATACCCTTAATACCAAAATCAAATTTGGGTTTTCTATCCCCAGATATGATGAAGGAATTTTTATTGGTTAATCTGAACATTTGAATCATACATAGTCACTAATAAAAGTAATGTTACCCTAAATTAAACAATTAACCATAAATATGTTGAGAATATTCCTGAACCTCTTCCCAAAATTGATGATGCTTATGATGCTTTTTGATGCCTACAAAATGAGAATAGAAAAAATAATAAAGGAAGAAATACCTATATATGGGTATTATGTTGCCAAGAAAAATATAAGGAGATGGTGGATGATGCATGCGGATCATGTAAACCTCCAAGATAAATTCCATCATCTGTCCATCATAAGTTCATGAGGATGATCCCTGATCTTCGCATAACATGATAAAGATGCCATGCAGACCCTTTAACAATCCATTATCCCTTCCAAAGGAATCCTGAACAATTGGTGATCGCACAGTGACAACTAAAAGGACTCCTCTAAACCACAAAACATGTTAACTGATGAGTTCCAGGAAATCAATGTGAAAATCTAAAAAATGTTGGTGTAAAATTTTTATACGGTGAAGGAAGCATGTGGTCATAAAATAAACAAGATGAACTAGTGATGAGTGAAATATTTATATTCTACAACACTAAGGAAAAATCACGAGACCTATGAGACTTTGTAAAATAAAATTAATGTAATTAAAGAAAGGAATGTGGGATATACACTAGTATATAAAAATTACTCCACCCACCCTTGGTTGTCCATAAGATATCATGAGGCTTCAATGAAATGTATTTTTCATCTCATGAAAGATAGCTGACATGCCATCCTCATCATGAAAAGGGCATCAGGAATGTCTATGAAACATGATTATCTCCCTTACAATTCCTAAGGAAAATTTTATGGGACATTGATCCAATAGTATCACATCTCTATATAACTTTAATATTTTTTTTGATGCATTATCAAGAGGTATATTTATTTGGACATTACTCATGTAATCTAGAATGTCCATTCACTATTGGAATGTATAATGAGGAAATACAATTTTTAATAGGTGGGAGACTCTCATAGTCATAAAATCCATGCAACATGCTAGTGTCATCCAAGTCCTGTCATTATGAGACTTGCTGACAAGTCAACCAGATCCCAAGAAATTCCTTGAAAATCCCTCATTGCCTCCTAAAATATCTAATATAAAACCTTCATTATCACATTAATTCCACCCATATGTTTCTTTGACATCATAAATGCCATTTTATATGTAAATAAAAAAATATTTAAGTCCATTGGAATGCATGAAAAATTCAAAAAGTCCCCATTATTTTTCAATAATCCAATAATGTAATCATTGAAAATACGAGCTCATGGTTTGTAAATATCATGTAACTCCCTTTGTGGAAATCCATGGAAGAGACTCAAAAATACACATGAGGCTGAATCCCTTCGCAAATCCCATCATAGAGTCATGTGACATGCACCGTGTGAAGCGGTAAACAACTTGGTTGGAGAGTCTGATAAATTACCCAACCACACCTAAATAATACATCATTTACCCACACTACCACATCATAGATGATTTGTTTTTAATTTCACACCAATGCTAGATAGAAATTAATGGAGTAGCTGATCTCTCAACTATATTATATTCTGTTATATATGATACTAGAAAACATGTGAAGGGATCATGAATCTTGTATAGGGACATCGTCTGATCACCCCTAGATCACATGAAGGTAATCTTGAATGACATGAGAAGGACATCATGTCAATCTACTAGATCCCGTGAGACATAAAATAATATAACAATGAATAAATATGGGGAATCCATGATAAAATTTCTTGAAAAATGACTAAAGGATAAAGAGTTAATAAAATTTATGAACCTTATGCACATCGCATAAACCTTCCATGACATGTGAAAAAACGTGGATAAGGCATCCATATCACATGTAGTTCCATTATTGATCTATTTTGGTCATGAGAAATATTTTAGACATGTCAAAACTAGTCATATGGAGTCCCATAGACAAACCACCCAAGTCTCACGGAACCCTCCGGGATCACCATTCAACCATCACGATGTCCCTCATATGTGTTGGAAGATTCATACAACAACATCAAATATTTCAAAAATAGTGTCATAGTACCACCTAGGTATGTTAGTTGGCTCTCACAATGTCTTCCAAATATTCCATACAGGCCTCGTGATGTCATCAGGGCATTTCATCGAGGACATGCAACACCATCCGAGACATGTCACACTACCTCTTGTGAAATCCTCAATTTGTGTTAGTTATCCCATGTTGTGAAACCTCAACATGTCAGATCTATCAGAACACACCTTCTAGATATTCTAGTTACGTCATGTGATGGATTCAAGGTTCATCCATCCATATCTTTCACTGCATTCCATACAATTCAAACATGATCATGTGATAAACATTGGACATGCCTTCCATATTATGAAAATACCTCTGAACAACCCCACTATAAAATTTTATTGTCATTGGATATTCCAGGTAGAATCTCTACTATATGTAACGAAATAAATCTATGTATTTAAAGTAGACAATCAAGGTATATCATATAGTATAGAATGATGGGTCAACTAGGGAAACCAAAGAGTGTAATCCCCATCCCAGAGAACTATCATGAATCTGATTCATGGAATTAAAATGAAACATTAGACACCTTCCTAAGGATCTATCACCATGTTAATTTTTTTAATAGAATTCCCATCACATAAGTACCACAACCATAAAAAGTGAAATTGACAATTTTTGGTCCTCTGTTTCTCACACTGATCATAAATAACATGGTATTAGGCATTGGAAACAATCATATCATTTGAAAAATAATCATCCATCAATCTAGGGAAACAACATAGTGTAATCCATAATCATTTGAGTTATAAGGTCTCTAATATCTATCATAACTAGGCTTCATAGGTTGAATTCATGAGGCCTAACCCTAGTGAAAAATATCCATCAACCTCAAGTATAAGTCCATTTATTTATATGTAGGATGGCTTCCTAAGGCCTAAGATATATATTAAATATCTATGGGCTATCCTAAAACATATTCAATGTATATGTATATAGTGAGACATATTATTTGTTATCCATTGTTTCTAACATCGATCAAAGCTCAAAATAGCTTAGGGGATTACCTTATTAATTTTATTCGCATCACGAATCGAAACTATCCATGGAAATATCAGTATATAGGGCCCAGTGACTAGTATTATGTCTGACTCTCCAATATACAGACATATACGCTGGGGCCATTTCTAATGGTGTTATTGGATTATTTGAACACTGATTCCTCCAATAACCAAGATTTGACACCTTTTCTAATATTCCTAGCTCTAATATAAATCCACCTTTGTGTATGTCCACCATAACTCTAATATATCTACCATCAGGACTGAATCACTGATATGGGAAGAACATTCAACATAATTGTTTGTTGGACTAAGAAACAAAAAATACTACAACAACAATGATTATCATCATAAATTTGGATATATATGAATCCTCCCTAGGACTCAATCTTCAAAAATCAGTGCCTCAAAGCACTCATATATATCCCCTCTCCAGGATGTCAAACTGCATGTGTTATATGAACTACATTTATATTGATTCAAGTAATAACTAGGATATATTGGATTCCTTATAATTTATCAATATCCTCCTTATAACTTTAAATTCTTCCTTTAGTGGTAATAAATTAGGAAACTCTTTTTACACGACTTCATCTCATGAAAAACTACCCATTATTGAGAATTTATGGAGAACCTCATATACAACCAAATGGATTCAAAAGTGCAAGAAATGTTTTTTGAATAAAATAATGCCAAACCCATGATCAATTTTTAGGGTAGCTAGTCTCATATCTCGGTTGATAATAGATTCATAAATATATATTAAATATATTAAATGGTTTTGGAGTAGGCATCAATTCCTCCCAAAAGGGTGAGATGAGCCTGAACATCCATCCTCTAGACCAATTATTGTCCCAAATATCCATTGGGCATGGAAACATAGATTAATTAGTCCATTTGGAATGAATACATGTACCCAGTTATAGATGTTGGAACCATTGGGAGTTTCTAGTATGAGATAGCTTGGTAACCTAATGTTCATGATTGTGCACAACATTAACCCACCACAATCAAGAATCATGTCAAAGAAAACCCACTTTCTTGAGGGTTCCTAGTCAATTCCTTTTCCTGATTGAAATAAGTGGTGAACCTAACATGAATCTATATAATAACAAATGATGAGGTTATTGTCCATTTGTCCATTTTGTTTGCACAATATACGAAAAAAACTATAGCCTGATGTGAATATCTCTAATGGTAGATTTATTAGATAATCGTGCATCATGACTTTATATTTTTAACATTATACTATAAAAACGAAAATAATATATGTATATTCTTACATACAATCCTCTGTAAATGATATTGTCATGAAATAATTCCATCTGCGCATGCACTAGTCCAATTGAGCATAATGGACAGATCTGGAAGAAAAGGGAAATTGTTTTAACCAATTCATATATGATTGATTAAATCATTCCAATGATATTTTGCAAATCATTAATATTTTTTCCTATGTTCTTCATGACTACTTATACTACTCTCAGCTTCTAAATACAAGACATTGTATTCATCATCCAGCAATCCCTATGGTAAATCACGTATAGCTTCAACATTCATGGGTCTCAGAAGGATCTCACATGACTGATAGGTCCTATACCAAGTGTTGAACATGATAGAATAGAAGTGCCACTAAAATTGTAAAATTCCATCCATGGAAGCTTCCCACATGGTTTTCTATGAATTAAAACTGGTGAGCTTCCATATCCTTGGGAATTTTGCATCTGATTCAGTTTCATTCATCATGATAATCCACCACATCATGATATTACCCCCATAGTGTGAAAAATGCGACATTAAATCTCTAATAAATGTGGCATAAGAAGCCACATATAGCTCCCTTCCCATTTAGGTGCCACCGACAAGGGAACTGATTATCCACCATCTCCAGCACTATCCAACAAATACCTACTAGATTCCTTCAAGGGATTCCAACATACATTCTAGGGACTCTAATTCCCTTTTATGATCAACAAGTAAGTAATAATGGTTGATGAAGGATATAGATATCAAGTATTTTTCCCATGTCCACACTCCTGTTAATGAAGTCTTGTGACATATTCTGATGGTAACCAGTGAGGGGTCTCATATTCCTTCTCACTCAGAATATGTCTGGGGGCATATTCCCACACTAGGCTTGGGGGTGATGCACATCCATACCTTCATTCCTAATCCCCATCGGCTTATTCTTATATCAAAATAAGGATTTAGGTGGGTGCATTTCCTCATTCAATCGAAGACATAGTCCAATATATTTTGGGGATGTAAAATGTGTTTGCATATATTCAAGCACACATTTTTATAAACATCCAATAGATACTAGAATAATTTGAAAAAAGATTCCTGAATACTACAACTATGGTATAGATGACGGGATTGGTGGATATTCTTATTCCTATATACATGGTAACTCAACAATCTGATCATTACAAACAAGTTGTTGTACCTAAACATGAACACACTCACTACTAAAAACAGTCCTTTAACAACACTAGAAATGGACTTTCACAGCACTAGAAAAGTGATAACATCGGGAGCATAATAAAAAATCCCAAGAATTTTATCAAAACTATGAAATCCATAATAAAGTGTTCATTCACCAATGAGAAAAATCATAGAAAAATAGGACCTTTATAAAAACATTTAAAGGAACAGATAAAGTCCAATTTATCATCACTTTAATTTAGCATCTCTGAAGTAACCCTTGATCAGTGCTTTTCAAATCACTAATTAAAGACCATACTGTAGTATGCTGTTACATTACACCACAGTTCCAAAAACAAATAATAAATCAACATAAACATATCCCAATACATAATTATATGAAATTAAATTTACAAATCAAATACTAGAAAATACATGATATTATTGAAACATAAATCATTATATTATAAAATTACATAAATTTCTTTATTAAATACATTAGAAAACAATCCAAATAGTAAATTTTACAAATATTTCAATTGACATTATTTGTTGAACTACAACCTTTCCAGGAGAAGTTTTTAATAAACAACCACAAATCAAAAACATAATCCACCTTTATAAAAATAATTATTATGAGTAATAATCAAATGAAATGAATTAAACATAAATACGAAATAATAAATTAATTCTATTGAAAATCCTTTCACTGTGAAAATATCTATACTTCCTATTTTATTTTTAGTGGAGGGAACATGAAAGAATGTGATAAACTTAAACACTACATGAGAGAAAGGTTTTGTGAGAGAAGAATCATGTGGATGTTTTAGTGAATAAAGAGGTGAACGATGGACAAAGAACCCAAAATCCAACAAAATATTCCACTTCTAAATGCAAAAAAATATTATTTGATAAATTAAAAAAAGAAAAAAAGTAAATATATGTATGAAACAATATCTTAATTTAATGGGAAATTATTTAACTATGGAAATAACAAGATTATATCTATAATTTAGTAGAGGCATCATCATTTCTCTACCAAAAAATGTTGTGGAGAAAACATGAATGAAAGAGATAAGTAAACCACTAGATGGGTGATTACATTTTAAGGGAGAACAAGAATTAATGTTGGGTAGATCACCCCCAAATTGAATAAATGTGTCCACATGTATAAGAAAAAAAATATAATGTGAGTAATAATAAAGAGAAAAACAATTTAACATATATATGAAAAAACAAATTAATTATATGGACAACGATTTTACTCTGAACACATCAATATTACCTCTCTAATTGAGAAGTCTAAGAATCATTTTTCTTCCTACAAAGGAAATAGAGGTATCGTTAAAGAAAGTGAAAAATGCACCACTCTAAGGGTGGAACTGTTTTAATGGAGAAGGAGCATGAATGTTGGATAGAGCACCCTCATCTTGAAAAAAACAACCACCTATAAAAGAAAATAATTATTGTGTGTGTAATACTAAAATTAAATAAATTAAACATATATATGAAATAAAAAAGTTATTCTATGCATAATGATTTTACTATGAAATCATCAATATTACCTCTATAATTGAAGAGATGTTATTTCTAATCACTTATTACAAATGAAGTAGAGGTATATTGAAATAATATGATAAATGAACCACTATTGGAGTGAAAAGGTTTTAAGGGGGGATGAATTCTAATTTAAGATACATCACCCAAACTCAAAAACAAATCCACCTATATATGTAAATATAATTATGTGAGTAATAATAAAAAAATAAATATAAATGTGAAACAATTCATTAATTCTATGGTCACTGATTTTACTATGAAAACAAGAAGATTACACATGTGATTGGGTAGAGACATGTTTTTTTTCTTCATGATATGTCATGAAACGTGGATAGAAATATAGAAAAACAAATGAACACTGTATGGAATAATGAAATTAAATCAACGTTTTATTAAATAAAGTTTTATTAAAATAGATAAATTATATCACACCATTACCATTACACATATCCAATGGGTTTCCTTCATTATATATTGTTCACGCCAGGGATTTGTAACACCATATTGTGCAGAAGAAATTGTCTATTTTAGTAGACAATAATTTAACATAGATTATGTTAATGAATTATGGAACGTATAATACTATAAGGGAACAATAATATATGAAAATAAACTTTTACCTTGTCATTAAACTCTATTTTTAAAAGGTTTAATGTATTTTTTTCCTCTTTCAATTATAAAAATTCTATATTTGTGTTCCACAATAACATACAATACATTGTCTTCCTTTGGACTATCATGAACTGGTTGTGATATCCAAATAAAATGGTCATCTTCGATTGAATTTTAATCTAAATTAATATTTTTTTAGTTGTCCGCAAGATAATTGACCAATTATTTATTTTAGATTAGAGAAAAAAATATTTTCACTAATTGTGATTACATTTTGAATGGATATTTGTTTTCACCTTTTAAATTGAAATTCACCTTCACAATGCCCATTTCATCAAATTTTACTCTCTTAATACTTTCAAACCATTTTAAATAGAAAAGTTGTTCTTGAAATGTAGTATAATACAACCCATATATCTGTTACATAATTCCAAAATATGACATTTTTCCAAAAATTGGATTTCTATCCTTGGAACCATATATGCTCATCATCTCAGCCACAAGAATAACACCAATGTTTTGCATCATACTGAATAAATAATGTTATTTTCTATAGAACATAAAACCATTGATAACAAAATCAGTTTAAGATATAACATTTCCATTGTTCCTCTGAATATCCATTGAATTAGTTTGGTAATTGAATTCAGATTTTTATATATGTCCATATAAATTTGGCCTCTGAACCATCATATAATTTTTTGATTATGTGTATCTGATATCAATCATTCAACCTGTGATGGATTTAAATCTCTAGGAATTGCTTTATGGACTTTAGTTGATTGATCAAAAACAACACTGTTATGTAATATAAAAATATATTATTGTTATCACCCTTTCAAAGTAATTGTAAAAACAACTTTTCCAATGATCTCTTTACCCATAAGGCATCCGATGCAACTAGACTTTGGGAGAAAAATGATTTCAATATCTGATAGGTAATCCGTATAGAACTCAATATATTGTTCATTAATATATCGTTTTTTAATAATACCTTCTTGCAGACTTCGATTATTGAAATACGCTCTCAAAATATTCATATATCATTCAAGGGGTTATATCTATCTTTAATGGAAACCAAAAAAAATTTAACATCTCAGACCGAGTAAACCATCATAGGAAACATTATATCAAAGAATAATGGTTGGAAGAACATTTATAATTCACATTATATGATTTAAATATCCTTATTCATGATGGAAAACATCGTTGTGTATACAACATTACAAGAAATGTATTTGAAAAAGAAAAAGATTATGATTAATTTATGTCATATACTTTGAGGTAGAACGCAACGAAAATAAATATGCACTAAATATTGCATCAAAACATTATAGTATTGTGATTTTAGTCTTTATAACATCTAATCAGTCCTTGACATGACATTATCTATATTTGATGAATACCCATTTGAAATTTTTACACTCATAAGGAAAATAAAAAATTGTAATTTTTTATGGATAGAGTGTATGATGCTATAGAATGAAAATACCACATTTCCCCCAACACCGGTGACAAATATCCCATTATTCCCTTTTAAATATAGTCCTACCTCACCTTGATTCTATATTTCATTTTTCTGGAAATATTTAATAATTTTATAATTACACTATCAAATAAAGTTTTTTCTTCATGTATGACATCAAGGAAATTCCTCACATACAAACAATTCCAATACAGAAATTCAACTAAAATTTATCCCATATTCCAATCGATTTTTTAATATTTTCTATAAATTTTGTAACAAAAATAGTGTCATTCAATTTTAAAATTTTTATAGTTGAACACCTATTTCTTATGATGGTTTTTTCTCTTGTTTGATATTCCAATGAAATTATATTGTCCAGGATCTGTATATTTTCCAATTTGGTAATAATGTTTGAGGTCATAAAAAATAGTCTTTGAGGAATGTTTCAACCAATATTAGTATGTGACATGTTTTAGAAATGGGACCCCAACATGACATTACTACTTTAGCCTAAATTTTTTTCATAATTAGGGAAGTGCTTTAAACTTCTATACTACAGGGACCTCAATGTGAATTATTCACTTCTATGTGAATCATACATTGTAACACTTGTATTACACATAAAATTTTAAAACATTGATCAACGGATCCAAATAGATATCAATATCATTACCTAGTTTCTTTGTCCAAGTTATAAACTGATACCACATTATGTATTTTTCCTTCAGGAATAACCATGGAGACATGTTATAATTTACCATCATGATAGGACATGTACTATGAGCAATACATTGTAAAAATGCAAGATTCCTTCCATCTGTAGATATCCTACAACAAATGTTCCGCAGATCATCTCTAAATTCCATAAAATCGTAATATATTTTCATCTACTAAGTGGAATCTACTGGATGAAAAAGTTTCTCATGTTTAATTGTCTTATCTACATTCTATCTTATTTGTGTTACGGTTTCCATACATTTATATATTCTCATAAACTATTTAATGATAGGAAATTACAATACATATTTTGAAGCACTTGATTCATTTTTCATGTATCAATTTGCGTCACACATAGGTATTTTATTAGTGATTCAGGGTCCTTGTTAAAACAATTTCTATCATCTGGACAAGCATGAATTTTTTAGATATCATTATCATTTAAAGTAACATTTATTTAGCATCATATGTACAACATGGTAGTTCATTTTAATTTGGTAGCATATATTTCAGAAGTCCAAGTAGATTTATAAAGCTAGTGTCATTCTATTTGTTCCCAGTATTCAAATTAAATATCTTTAAGACAACGGACAATGATGTGTATTTAGTACAACCATTATACCATGTATTCATGGAACATAAATTTAACTCCTAAAACAACTTTGGAAAATCCTGAATGTAATATTTAATTTCCATTGTCATTTCTTCCATGTGATTTTCATCATCTTTTACAGCATCATTCATATCAATTGTTTTAAAAACCATATTTTAATCTCAAAAGATTTTGACATTTAGTTTTCCCCATGATTTCCCAAATTTTATAGCTTTGATCAATTATATGACAAATGAAATGTTCTTCCAACTCTTCCAGACTAGTTTTTTTTGAATAACATCAATGTAAACTTGGACAGGGAATTTTAGAATGGTCTTCAATATGACCTATTGCAAAAAAGATGACATATTTAACTCCATCATCCTATTAATTTTCAAAAACTATTATCATGCATTAATTTTTTGTTCACATACATCCAATTTGGTTCATAAAATATTTATTTTATAAAATATATAAATAAATACACATCAGATATTCATTATCGGAATATAAAGTTATATACAATTCTAAAATGAGATATATGAATCATTTATACTAGAATATCTGAGTGCCTAGTTTTTATAAATATAGTAAAAAGTTTTTTTGGAATTAGAAAAAAATAGATGTAGATAAAGGAAGATAATAAATGATATTATCACAAGTCATTATTAGTGTAAATCAGAATATTGATAGTGTAATGACCAGAACTTGAATTATCCACACAACTACATGTTAGATAATGTTTTGAACTCTAACTCACAACAAATTCTCCAACGTATGGTTTAAACATTGGGTGTAAATATCAAAAAATGGGTGGTGGTCCCCCCACCACAAATAAAAAAATTAGTACTTGAGGATGAAGAAACTTCTAGAAAGACCCTTGTGTTAAATGGTCATGTTGACCCAAGATCACAATTACCTTATATAATAATTCCTATCAGACAAAAAAACAATGGAAATAAATGATGAAATTCCTATTTAGACACACATACATGTACAGTCAGTTTAAAAATTTCTAACTTATAGTTATATTGAAATATAAAATAGATATAAACTATATATTCAAACATAACTTGAACTAAATGCTCCATAATGATTCAAAATGTGAAATCTTGATGCGATTACAACTCATGTGATTATCTAAGGATAAAAACATTGAATATTCTCCATATGAAAACAAAGTACCATATTGAATTATAATAGTAATTAGATCCTATTAAACATTTAACAAATATAGGAACACATAATACTCTACAAACTTACTTCTTGAAAAAGTGGGAAGGATTTGGCCCATAAATGAAAGAAAAATAAATAAAAAAACTGGATAGTGAAAACATAAACTAGGAACAATGAGAAAATAAAGTCGTACATACCTCCATGTGACCCTATGGGTCACCACTATCCTCAAACCAATACCATTCTATAGCTTTGGATTCCAAGCAAGGTGCAACAAATGAAGTTTAAAAAATAATGGTAAAACTATAGGTGTGAGTACTAAAACTCAGTAGGCATTCCAAAAAAATATATTCTCATTATCATTTTTTTTAAATAAAAGATCCATCAATTTCATGTTTGAATGTATAGAACTTGTTTTTTACACATTTTCTTCTTTAAAAGAAAATCATGATCTATTTCCATTCATATTTTAATCTAAGATATTTTCCAAGGATGAAGATTTAACCATTTTAGAGAAATAAGGATATTGAAATGTATAAAATTTTAAAAAACTTTTTTCCCCAATCTTTTGACGATAATTTTTGACCCCTTTATCAAAGAGATGCATCATACACAAATGCAGAAGCAATAATCGCACAAGGGAAATGAAAATAACAAAAAAGAGAAACCAGCCAAGAAAAGCACCTCAATAATCCGCCACAAATAACTAAGTGTTGATATATATGGGAAAGCATATGAGATTTTAAATAGTCTAATACGTACTATACATGTGACTCATCCCGAAGGCATGCCTAATCACGATGAATTCATAACTCCCAAATGCCCAGTGTTTCCCAACCTACCTAACGGAGGGGCCCAATCACCTAGTAGAGTAATGTCTGTACTAAGGGCCAATTTCCAATGCTTAGTCTAAACTAGTGCATCAATCGTTCACTGAAAAGTTTCTCATTAAGCTAGGTTCCCATGTTTAGACAAAAAAGGTGTTAGAAAATAATGTCCAATAAGTAAGAAATCACAAGTACATTCCTCACACATTGTCAACAAGCACAACGAGGTCATCCCTAAGTCACCGCAAGTAATAAGTCCCTCACCATTCAACCATTTGATCATAGGAAATTCCTTCCTGGCGGACCATCCAAAACAAATAACACAACGAATGCAAGGGGAACACATCCAAGGAAAGTTTTCTTAAGAAAACTAATTTTACAAAAGGGCTAACCGGGCATCTCATAATTTTTGCATGCCAAAACATTTCTTATGTAATCACACACATGCCACTTTGAAAACATGAAATAAACTTCAAAACCCATTTTTGAACCCCAAACCAAGATTTTAAATCTAAAACACATTCACAGAGGAAAAAGGGGTTGTTCCTTAGGTAATTGATGTGAATACACAATCAAACCACTTATTGGAACACATTACAAGAAATAAACCACTACAATTCAGGAAAGAAAATTTTACTAATAGTTCTATATCATTAATTAATATTAAATCTAGGTGTGAAGTGCATGAAATAAATGATTCTTAAATTTAATGTTTAATGAATAGAGATCCTACCTTAGAGAAAGAAGCAGACCAAGCTAAGACACTTCGGCTCTTAAAGCATCTGATGAAAAACACTCACACTATGACAGACATACATTCTCAAATATATATATATATATATTTACCCTTAACCCATTTGACATATTCCCCGCTCAATGAGGGAATATGTTTAAGGAATATATATATATATATATATATATATATATATACACACACACACACACCTATGTTCTTATGTGTGTGTGTGTGTGGGCACCACCAAGACACCACCCAAGATCTAATTAATTAACCTAGAGGAACCAATATTATTTATAAACAAACAGACCATTCAAGAAATCAAGATATAAAGAAACACTATTTTAATGTGATCTAATTAAAATAGACATTTATGTTTTCACACCACAAATACATTTACCACACACACTTCAAAATTCATTTTCAATAAATCAAATTATTCCAATTTCAAATACACTAAAAACCTTTTTTCGAATGCATTTAACATTAATGAAACAATTCATAAAACCCCTTTAAAATTATTACAAGGACAATTATTACATTAAACTATATATATAGGGAAAGACCCCATTTAAAACCCACACACAAAGATAATTTCACTCAAAAAGGCATTCCATATTATTTTCCAAATCTCCAAACCAAATTTAAATATTCAAAAACAAAGTCAACAATATGAAATGATCAATTCCCTTTGTAAAAACATACTATCAATGTATTCTCATCTCAAGTTCCTTTGAAATCACAATTCATAACCTTTTCATAATCATAAAAACACTTCTACGGAGTACCTTTTTGAGGCACACATGAAAACATAACCATATCCTTTAGAAATCAAACTCTCATCAAATACTCATGTCAAAACACTTTGGAAGAATATTTCACTCCACATGAAATATCTAATTTCACTCTAAAAACCAAAATAACATTTAACCAAACACAAATGGAAAAAACAAACAAAGGAATAAACAAAAATACAAATTCAATAAGGTATTTCTAGAAAATTATACTATTGAAAAAAGACTAACACGCCACATGATAATTAATATGAACCTATACACAGTTTTGTAACCCTATTTAGACTGTGATAAATTAATAAAAAGGATATAAACCTTAGCTCGGAGAGCAGTGACGAACCGAGAAAATCCAAAATATTTAACCTTCAGTAGAGGTTATCGAAACATGGACCCATGTTTCCTATGAATCATTCACACATCCCTGGAACAAAAGAAAACCAATAAATTCAATTACCCAAAGACATAGGGTTAGGTTGAACCCTATGGGGTGACGGGTAGGCTGAACTGAATCCCGAAAAAGGGATGAGATGTGAATAGAGATTATACATTGGTGATCTAGATGAAGAACGTGAAGAAAACATGACCAAAATCATAGATCGAAGGAGGTCCATGGAGGGGGGGTCGCGTGCGTGAACAGAACTAGGGAGGGGGGCCTCATGGATGCCAAAGGAGATGGGGGAGGGTCTCGAGACCAGAAAAGGGATATGTGGCTAGAAGGGAGGTCGATATGAGTGCCTACAAGGGAGGGGAGGTCTGGCCATAGGACATCACCGGTGCAAGGGGAAGAAGGGGATGCGGCTTGATTCGCAGGTCGAGCGCGAGGGGGAGAGGATGAACCATGGATGGGGGGAAGGGAAGGCTTGGGTTTCCTACCCTAAACAAATTAAATAAAAATAAATAAAAATAAAACCAATTGATAATAAAACATAAGAATAATGTTATAATAGTAATAATGATATTAATAATTATAAAAATAGAAATAATAGAAATAGTAATAAAAAAATATTTTTATTACATGAAATTCAATAATAATGATATAAAAAAATAATGATAAGAATATTGTTAAATTTTTTTATAATATTATTATTATCTACAGAATATTGTTTTTATTATCATGATTTAAACATTTTCCTTATTTTATTCTCATAATATTTTATAATTTTAAGTAGTGGGTAGTAGCAGGGGCACCAAGGTTGACCACACGGTTATTGCCCATTGTGTGGTGCCCGTGCAGTGGTCCAAAACCCACAAAAATAACCGAACCTCAAAAACATTAAATCGAGACCCATCCCCAACATTCAAAAAATTTATTCAACACTAAAAAATAATGATAAATAAAAGAAACTCATGGTCGGGGTGTAACAATTCTCCACAACGCAGACACTTTCTTCTCTTAGAAAGTAGTCAAGCCAAAAGATAACCAATGCTTGAGTTCATGCCCAAACAGAACCGAAAGAAAAATCAAGAACCTCGGGATGAGGATTCAATCTACAAGTCACACCTAAACAGTCATGAAAAAACTATGACATAAAATAGGGGGAGACCACAAGTGAGTTCTCCATACCATAAGAACTCGAATAACATGGAATCTTTAAAACCCACAGACACTAACCCGAGGTGGGGTTTACGCGGGAACTACCAACACGAACTTATCGACATCTCCACTTGAGTTGAGTGGGACCACATGACATAAATGGAGCACCACTACAAGGCCAACCAGTATATCAGGGCACAAAAAACAATGAACTCTCCATAACAACACAGCTAGAACTATGAATTAACCAACCCGATTTAAAACACCCAACTCATCCAACTCCTTTAGTACGAGCGAGACAATACTTCCACTAAAACCCGGAACACTCAGAAAAAAAAACCCCAATAGTCAAATTTTAAAACGATCTCTAATGAAATTAGCACCACCCCACACAAGGTCCAAGTATACTTTTATAAAAACAAATGACTCATGAGGCCGCGTTCAGATGGAACATGACTACTATGATCATGAAATAATAATTTCATTTCACTATTATTGCAAATGGCGAAATTACAATAGTGGGAAAACAAGGACAAGGAAACCATGAATGTATATATTCCATGACCAAGGTAAAAGATCTAGGTGAAGGTATCACAAGCCTCTGATGCCCTGACTTTGTGTGAGCATCACCATGAGACTTGAGGCTGAGGCTCTAATGGCTAAAGCATCTTATGAATCACTGTCAGACACAAGCATTCCTTTGATTGGAACCCCTTCTATGAATGAAATTATTTCAGAACTATTCCCAGTGACCCAAATGGTCATTCAATATCAGGACTACAGAGGGATGAGACAAGATGGCTTAGGTTGCTCGAACCGGCAACACCGATGGCACATTAGAAAGTAGTCTGACGAACCAGATATCGACGTAGACAAAAGGGATTTCTTCAGAGCTTGGTTTATCTTGTAAACCCCACTCAAAAAATGGGTAACCATTATGAATGACAAAGGGAACTATATTTTTCAAGAACATGCGCTCCAAATGTCGACTCCTCAAACTTTCCAACATAGGCCTTCACCAACCACTGGCCTTGTTTACTATAGACAGGCTCTCACCTATTTTTTATTCACCTCCTCAGGTATAATTCATTGGATGATGATGCACATTAACACCTCCCACATCATCCCAAATCCATGTATGATGAGACACCCCCATTGGTCCAAGGCTGGACCATCCACTAAACCCCAGACAATATGAACTTTAACCAACATGGAATTCCCCAAACACCTGAAGATATGCAATACTCCCCTCAAACCGCTTCACTACAGCTAAAAAACCCTGAATGCCTCGAAAGACCAGAAAATATCAAAAAGAACCCGTATTGGGAATGAATCATTAACAACTTTTGAGGGAATTTCAAGGTGGAATATCTAGAACAATATTAAAAACCAAATCGAAACTGGAATCAAGCCAAAACTCAATCAAAATAAACACAGCGAACTGAGACAACTAGCCTAGAATCCTGAACAAGTTTATATAAACCAAAAGCAATACCACAAGTCAATGGTAACAGACTCATAAATAAAACATATACAATCACAAGAAAAATCTACTTTTCAAAATAAGAAAACCCACATTTCTAGAAAATCCATGACCCGGATTTTTTTTTCAAACAAGTCAATTTTAAAAAAAATCATGAAAAACCTTAAATTCAAAAACCCCACCAATGGAATCCCATGAACAGCCTCATAATCCTTCATCTCTTTCCACTAAAATCAACAATGCATATGTGTCAATGTTCACTTCCCGTATCTACCCACACATATGTGGATTGTCCTATGGAATACCAAGGGTCGCACTTTCCGTTCTGTTACTAAATACAAACATAAGCAAAAAATTTCGAAATCAAAACACTTACTATTTATAAAAACACTTCACTAATTTCGAAACAACTTGAATGAAATCCAATTTTTACCAATTTTGAAACCATTTGGGAAAGACCCCTTTCAATTAAAAACCATCTTTTTTTCAAAAACACCCATAAACCAACCCAATTCAAGAGAAAGCACTACCAAAAATGGACAATCAGAATGACGAACTAAGGCTTATGCCCAACATGGTGACATGGTAGTGATCCACACCCCATGTAAGACATAACACCAAAGGACCTTGTACAGAGATCCTAGGCTCCACATGGGTCAGTACTCGATGCAGGGACACAGTGTGACACCGAGTCACCTCTATTGTCATCCCTCAATCCAGAACAATGCCAAAAGACCCAAAACCATGACTATCTCGGGTAGCTCAGGTATCGTCATGTGCAGTGTTGATCAGGCACCGACCCCCAATCTAACTCTTAAGCCTAGAATGTTCTAATCATTATCTTCTGGACACCCCAAATAACAAGGGTATATGTCTCTGATACCATTTTTTCACAAACCACCCCTGGTCGACCCTAAACCGGTCACTCGATCCGGCCCGTGACATGGATTGTGGGGCGTTCCCGATCCCCACATGCTGGAAACTAGTGATGGGAATCAAAAATAAACAAGTGGGAACATTTTGGTACATAAATGAAAGAAAAATAAATAAAAAATAACTGAATAGTTAAAATTTAAACTAAAAACTACGATAAAATAATGATGTACATACCTACATGTGACCCTATGGGGTACCACCAACCTCAAACCAACATCGCACTATGACAACTGAATCCATGAAAGCCACAGCAAATGAAACTAAAAATAAATGGTAAAACTATAGGCGTGAGTACTAAAACTCAGTAGGCATGAAAAAAATCTATTCTCACATGAATCTCCTTTAAATAAAATATCCATAAAATTCTAGTTTGAAATACAATGTATAGAACTAGGTTTTTACACATTTTCTTCTTTATAAGAAAATCAAGACCCATTTCCCTTCATATTTTAATCTAATTTCATTTCCAAGGGTGAAGATTTATCATTTTTAGAGAAATAGGGATTGTGAAATGTAAAAAAATTTAAAAACAATTTATCACAAACTTATGAAGATAATTTTTATCCCCGTTAACAAAGAGACACATCAAAATTGAAGGAAAAAGAAATATTCACACAAGGGAAATGGAAAATAACAAACAAGAGCAACCAACCAAGCAAAGAACCTTAATCATCATATGTAGATAACTAAGTGACGATATAAATGGGAAATCCTAAGAGAACGTGAATAGTCTAGAATGTACTATACATGTGACTCATTATGAAGGCATGCCTACTCTCGATGATGTCATAATTCCCAAACACCCGGTGTTTCTCTAACTGGCCTAACCGAGGGGTCTAATCCCCTAGTAGAGCAATGTCTGTATTAAGGGCCACTATTCAGTGCGTATTCTAAAATAGTGCAGCAATCGTTCACTGAAAATTCACTCGCTATGCTAGGATCACATGATCATACTAAAATGGGGTGAGCTAACAATGTCAAACAAGTACATAGTCACATTTACATTCATCACACACAGTGAACACACACAACAAGGTCACCTGTGAGTCGCCCTAAGGAATACATCCCTCTCCTTTCAACCAATTAATCATAGAATATTCCTAACCGGCGGACCATCCAAAACATATAACTCAACCAATTCAAGGGGACCACAACCAAGTAGTTCTTTCATAAGATAACTAGTTTTAAAAAAGTGCCAACTGGGCCTCACATAATTTTTTAATTCGCAACCATTTCATAAGGAATCACACACACACCACTTTGAAAACATGAAATACACTTCGAATTCAATTTAAGAAAGCCAAAAAGAATTTTAAATCTAAAACACATTCACAAATTCTATAGGGGAATTTAATTAGTAAATTGATGTGAATACACAATCAAACAACTTATTGAAACACATTACACGAAATTAACCACTACAATTCAAGAAATTGTTTTTCTAACAGTTCTATATCAATAATTAATATTAAAAAAAAGTGTGAATTTCATGAAATAAATGATTCATAAATTTAAAGGTTAGTGGATAGAGAAAATACCATAGAGAAGGAAGCAGACCAAGTTGAGACACTTCAGCTATTGATGTTTCCGACGAAAATCAGTCACACTAGCACACACATACATTCTCATACACACAGATATATATACCCTTAATCTATTATACATATTCCCCAAACCATGAGAGAATATGTTCAAGGAAGATATATATATATATACATATAAAAATATGTACCTCTGTATGTGTGTGTGTGATCCTCCAAGATGCCACCCAAGCTCTAATTAAATAACCTAGATGAACCAATATTAATCAGAAACCAATGGACTGTTTATAAAATCAAGATCTAAAGAAAAATTATTTTAAAGTGAGATGTTTCAAACAGAAATTTATGTTTTTCACACCACAAATACATTTAAGACACACACTTCAAAATCCATTTTCCATAAACAAACATCTTCCATTTTCAAAAACAAAAAAAAACTCATTTTTTGAATGCCTTTCCATTAATTAATCAATTCATGAATCCCCATTGAAATTATTTCATAGAAAAATATTAAATTCAACAATTTCTATGGGGAAATCCTCCTTTTAAAACCCACACACAAAGGCATATTCACTTAAAATGCATTCTATATAATTTTATTAATTTCCAAATCACATTTATAGATGAAAAACAGATGTAAACAAGCCAAAATGATTCATTCCCGATGTAAAATCCCACAATCAATGCATTTTTTTCTCAACTATCATTGAAAACGCAATTTTCACCTTTTTCAGAATAATTAAATCACTTATAAGGAGTACATTGGTGAGGAACACAAGAAAACATAACCATATCCTTTATAAAATCAACTTTCATCATATAATCATATCAAAACACTTGTGAAAAATATTTCACACCTCATAAAACATCTAATTTCACTATTAATATCCAAATAACATTTAACCAAACACAATTGAGAAAAAAACATTGAAAAGAACAAAACAAACCACATCAAATGCTATTTTTAGAAAATTATACTATCGCAAAAACACCAATACCCCACAAGATAATTAATATGAACCTCCAAAATATTTAGGAACCCAATTTAGAAAGTGAAAATTTAATAAAAAATATCTAAACCTCCCCTTGGATAGAAGCAACCAACCGAGACAAGCTGAACTGCTTCGTCTTCAGTGGAGGATACTGAAACACCGACCCAAGGGTCCCAAGAGACCATTCACACATCCCATGAACAAAAAGAAACCAATAAATTTGATTACCCTAAGACCTAGTGTTTGGATGAACCCTATGGGGCGACAGGTAGGCTGAACCATAGAAGGAAAAGGGGAGGAGATGTAAAGAGAGATTATACCATGGTGATCGGAACAAAGAACAAGATGAAAACCAGCACAAAATTTCAGATCAAAGGAGGTCCATGGGGGGGAGAGGGTCGCGCTCATGAGAGTGACCAGGGAGGGGGTATCATGCAAGCTGAAGGAGAATGCAGAGGGTCTCACCACTGGAAGTGGGAGATGTGGTCGGAAGGGAGGTCGACTGGAGCACCAGTGAGAGAGGTGAGGTCCGACCATAGGGTGTCACTGGTGCATGGGGAAGAAGGGGAAGGTGCATGATGTACAAGTCAAGCGTGAGGGATAGAGGATACACCATGGATGGGGGGAAGGGTAGGCTAGGGTTTCATCCCCTAAAAAAATAAAAATAAAATAAAAAAAAACAAAATAAAAATAAAACATAACACTAATGTTATAATAGTAATATTTATACTAATAATAATAACAATAATAGTAATAATAAAAATAATGTTTTTATTACAAGTAATTAGATAATAATTATGTAAAAAATAATCATATGAATATTTTTAACAATTTTTTTATAATAATATTATTTTTATATAGACAATAATTTTATTATTATCATGTTTTAAACATTTAAATTATTTTATTCTTAATTTTTTTTTGTTATTTTAAGTAGTGGGTAGAAGCTGGGGCACCCGGTCTGACCACATAGTTACCACCCACCGTATAGTGAACATGTTCCTGTCTAAAACCCACCAAAATCACCGAACATCAAAAACATTAAGTTGAGACCCAAACAAGAAAATAAAAAAATGATTCGACATTGAAAAAATATTATAAATAAAATAAACATGATTCCGAGTTGTGACAAAAAAGAATATGGATGAAAATTTACACATATTTATATAAATATATGAAATAATTAATTTTTCAGAAGATAAAAAACATAGTAGTAAAATAACGATGAATAAATCCATGGTCCAACATTAGATATAAACAACAGAGAATACATTTGTTGTCATTAATGAAAACAGAACCAAAAACCATTCCATAAACAATAGATCACAAAAAAATCATAAACAATTGATCATAAAAAAATCACAGATGATCAAGTCAAAACCAAATCAAAAAAATATATAATGAAAATAAGATGGTCTTCTTAGCTAGGGTGAAGAAAATCTGAGACTCTCTTTATTTGTTGGACAAGAAGTTCGGTGGCAGTGAAGTTGTTTGATTCGACCATCGATTCACCAAGGTTCAACATCGACAATCGGTGGCTTCCATGGAATGATTATATATCACAACGAGGTCGGAAATGGTTGGGGTTATTAAAATTGATCAGGACAATTTTATTAGCACTTACTAATAAGAATTACAAGAGATCCCATTTATTAGAAATTATTATATAAGCTATGATAAAAGGACTATATAACAATGCTAAACTTATAGCGTTGATAACCCTTCTTTTTTTCCATTATTTTTTTAGTGATGATAAATATGCATATTTATAATCATAAAAAAAGTGCTAATAATGATTCTTTTATCAGTGCTTATTACTGATGCACTGTTACATTCTTTATAATAATATATATATATATTTTTTAAAAATATTTTTAAATAAATAATAAATATATGTAAATATATATAAAGAAAATGTATTCCATTTTAAATATATTTTTTATAATTTTATAACTATTTATTTATAATTACATAATTATATTTTAAAAATAGTATTTATATCATTATATATATATTTATATATATATTTAATAAATATTAATTTATTTTATATATTCATTGTTTATGTAAATTTATTATAAATTTAGAAATTATTTAAATATATATATATACTTATTTATAAATATTTATATAATTTGTTTTAAAAATTATTCATAATTAAAATATATATTTTTATAAATATTTCCAATATAAATTAATAAATATATATATTTATAATTTGTTTTAGAAATATATTTCTAACATTATTAATGAATATCAAATTTTGAGTGAATGAATATATGTACAAAATGAATGAAATTGGATAAATTATGAATATAGGTACACATTAACAATATTGAAAAAATGGATAAGTTCTATGTTTGTGCATATTGTAAATCAAATTGGGTTAATTACATTTATATGTGAAATCAATTTAGAAAAATTTTTATCTATATAAAATTTAAAAATCAAACAAAATTTAATTATATATCGAGTACTATGAAATTAGTCAATATTTTAAATTTATATTAATTTTTAATTATATACCATTATTTAATAAATATATGAAAAATTAATGTAATGGGCATACCAATTTTGTAGTACAGAATCTTATTTTTATTCATTCATATATATCAATATACTTAATATATAGAATTTAATAACAGAAATTATCTTAATTATCTAAGTATGATAATGTTTAATTTTGAATAATGTATAATAACAAAATTAATTTTTATCAATAATTATTTATTTAATAAACTATGTAATATTTTTTAATAAATTTTTTTATTTTTTGTTTATTTAATAAGTTCATTTTATTTCTGCTAAAAATGCATTGATGAAATAATTATTTTTCAGCATTAAACATAATGTGTTGATAAAGTGTAAACTTTATTACTGATAAAAATAATGCATTAATAAAGCTTACCAATTATCAGTGTGAAAAATATTTCACTAATAATGGATACCAATTATCATTGCAAAAGATAATGTGCTAATTAAGGTTTCCTTTATATTTTCTAAAATAATTGTGCTGTTAAGAGGATACATTTATCAACACATTCATTATTGCTGATAAATATGCCAATTATTAGAGTTATCTTCTAGCACTACTAAAGGCCATTTTTGTAGTAGTTATTTTTATCAAAAATAAGTGGATTATCAGAATAGTTTGATAAATGATGAGGAATCAGACGAGGATCATTTTCCATTTCAATCTAAGGCTCACAATGTGAGGTTGGAACATGCATTGGTACTAGTGCACATGCTGGATGAAAATGTCTGAGGGAATATTCTAAAGGACAATGATCGGGCATATATCATCATTCTATCTGGGGATCTCTAAGTGATAGGGGTACAAGACCTAGTACAAGATCATATTCTTATCTAAGAAGCCTATGAGCATTCTCCCATGTCCTAGGGTCGAGTTTATATCCTTATCCTGGATGGGGATGATCATGTGAGAAAGGAAGAATCCTCGGGACTAGATCATATTCCAATCAATGAATCTGCATCCATATTCTAATTGATCAAAATATCTAGGAAAATATTACTTCATCCTCAAGTGAATGAATATTATTATATCATCTATGTAAATACATGAGAAGGCTCATATCCCTTCTCCCATTCTAAAGGTCCATCATAAAATTCTTATGTGGAATGCATTTTTGATCTAGGATAATATTCTAGTTCCAACCATGGCTCACCTGGTGAGAGTGGTACATGCATCGAGGAATGCTCATATCCCTTCTAATAAAGACTATCAAAGTATCCCAAAGGCTCAGAATAAGGATCACATTTCTATCCTACCTGAGGCTCACTATGTGAGAATTAAAACATTCCATAAGAAAAGATCATATATATGACAATAACGAGACATCATGTTAGAATATTCCAATAACATCATAGTAGCAGACACATAGTCATGTACCACCATACGGTTATAAGCGTGTTCCACCAACCAATATAAAATGGGTCCATATGTCCCTGAAGAATTTCAAACAGCTTGTTGGAAAATTCTAACCATGATGCTGATCAAAACCCATATTCACAATATGCTCTATGTCTGTGTCCTTAAGGTTGTTCGAGACACATTCCAAACACCACAAGGGTCTGTCAACTATTCATCCTATAAAAAATATTACCATTGCAACTATATTCTTCATCATGGTAATGTGGAGATGGATCACATGAACACTACTCCAGAAATCCACCTTGTTCAACCTCCCCACAATGATCTCTCTGATGGATAAGGACAACCTCTCCTAAACAGAACTCCTTCTTATAAAAGGGGTTTGGAAACCCCGACATCATTGTATATAGAGGTTTCAAAAACACTAGGTTCAAATGTATATGGTTCCCAAAAAAATTACTGCATAAGTCCTTTCGAGTCAGAAGGAAACACTCAAAATCCTATTCTATGGTCTTACTAGATAGATGATTATATATGTGGTGATGAGGAGGATTACATTGATATAGGGAGATAGTTTTCCAAAAACAACATCCAAAATATTGTCTATCCCCACCCCACATTTGAATACGAGATCTTGAATGAGTTACAAAAGGATTGAATTCTTTATTTATGAAAAAATATGTGGGTTTCTCATCAGTGACTCACAGATCAGCATATCCCATATCCATTATATGAGTGTTGCCTTCCGAAAATCAATATTCTCTATTGTCAGCATGACCAGGTTGTTGTCTCCACAGGTTGGGATCCAAAACCGAAAGAGCACAACATAAATTTGAAAAATTCCTTCCATCATTGCATTATGAGTCTTTAATAGCTAATATCCAAATCCACATCATGTTTTTGTATTAGATGATGAGGAATGTATAAATTTTTATAGTATTTCACACCCCTTGGATTAACATAACCCCTCATATTTGGAGACCTATAATGATATATCATTTGGAAAAATCATGGGACCAGGTAGTTCTCATGAATTTTGGTCCTAAAATTTAATTCCCATGCATCATATATGTGTATACTTCATAGATTGATGTAGAGGATAGCCGTGAAGGCACCAAATTTGTCCCCACAAATTAAATATTATTCATCTCCGGCATAGAGACCAATGTTGTGATCATCTAGAAAACAACCCATAAAGAATACTTCCAATCATGGGTTCTCACCGTTCCCACCTCTTACGTTAGTAATTTTGTTCCACATCAAATGATTTTCACAAGACTATGTTGTATAATCTATCCAAAAGAGGTCCTGACCCACTATTATTGAATAATATATAATACTTCTTACACCTATCAGGTCATCATTTTCCATGAGGATTAGAGATAATTATTTAGCATTAAAAAATACAATCCCACTGGTTCGTGGAATTTATAAATTAATATTCACCCTGATAATCATCGAATCCCTGACTGGAATCAATGAATCCTCAATGACATGATCTGTCAATACCAATTGCGACCATGAATAAACCTCTAATCCATAGGGATGGGAGTGGTTTCATCATCATAATCACCACATATAACGTTGCAATATTCCATGTTGGTAGGACATGATCAACAACAAGTATCCCTCCCTTTCCTCTTATCAAGAGAGAAACCTCTATTATTTGGGGAAAATTCAAAAATCATGATCAGATTATCGTTTAAGTTAATTAATCATAGGCCATTATTGGATTGATTTATGGAAAAGAAAATAAGATCCCCCTAGTAATTCATGACAAAATAGACCACTATTTTGATGGGTTTGAATAACTACCCTATGGAACGTAGCAATGAATCATCGTGTTGCGTCAAATGTTACGACACAACCACAATTTCCTGACATGGCTATCTAAACAGCATCCCTATCAATATGGATGATTTTTTTGGATCAAAATCAGAATATAGAGGGTCACATTATGAAAAATATATCTAGAGAGGAGGGTTATCATGATGCACCAATAGAGGATGCATGCAATTGGACCCAGAGAATGATTTAAATTATAAAAACATTGAATATCAAATTTCCTCCTCCTCAATAGAAACCTACCAATGAAAAAGGGGATTGTATGTCTACATCCCAATCACCTCCCTGAAAAGTTGAGATTTTATGTATGGAGGAAAAATTTTAACAATACAATACCATGATATAAACACTATGTGAAATCAATGAATAGATAAATTGGAGAAATATCCCCATTGGGTGTCATCTTTAGAATGAAATGAATATCTGTCCTCCTATACAATAAAATGTAACAAAAAATTTGAATTTGATAATCTGACTCACTCTGGAACCAAGAATTTAGTATTTATAGATGTGGAAGTCAAAAATTATCATGACTTCCATCTAGTGAAGTGATATAATCACCCTTGTCTGGGAAATCATTCTACCCTATGATGAATCAGGGATCAATTGTTGATGAAGACGGGACCACCTCATCATCCCCAATCCGCACTCTATAGATATGATATGGTAATGAAAGTAGTTCTGACAAACCAACATAAAAACATAATGTCCATGTATAATCTAATGGATGTCATAGAAGGGTGTCTCCTAGCTATGTAACCTGAGAGGAAGCCATGTCCCAAATAGGTGGAGGAAACTCTACCTCAATCCCATTTTGGAAATCCTACATTTTATAACATTGATAGGGAAAGGGTCCCTAAACAATAGATCGAAAAATTCTTATACTAAGGTGGATGATGATGGGACATTGATATCCTCAATAGGAATAAAATATTATATATTTTTTGAAGACTGTTATATGTAACTCCTTTGTTTGGTACAACAGTCTTCAAGTTGGATCCATAAAATGGTGGGAAGTCATTTCTTGTTTGTCCCATAACTAGTTCAACTCCACATTAAGGAAAATTAAAATCATAAAACTAAATAACCAAATGAAACATTAAAATGAAAATGTGTCTGGATCGAATAATGGTGTCTTGGTTTAACCTATTCTCTCATCATATCTCTCTCATAACATCAACTATTGGAACCTTGTGATGAAAATCTCTAGGATGAGTTACAAGAACCATTGATTTTAATGATATATCTAGGTAGATTTCTTGAGTTTTCATAATTGTCCAAATGTTTGGAAGAATACTTTCAGAAAACTAATTCCAAATCACAACTCGTACGCCCTTGTATAACAGAAATGTCCAAGATAATAAGATACTACCACTGCAACTCTCATGCCAGAAGTAGTAACTATTCAAGAACCATGGAAGGTCATGAATCGCCGATCACATCCTGTTAACTGGTTTTATCCATATAATCACCCTCATCTGGAATCACAGTGAATTTATTATTGCCCGATATTGGAGGAATGTGGGAAAAAGAATTCACGTTTCCAAATGAAGAAGTCCCTGATTATTTCTTATAATACATGGTGAATAACTTAATTATTCTCCAACATCTTAGGAATCCTAATGAGGTTGACTTCGCCGAATGTCCTGACTACTTCACATACCATAGATTGTTGGGACAAAATATCTAAGAATTCCTTCTGTTCAAAGACATACATTAAGGCATGGTCATTTATGGATAGCTGGAACTAGAAAATTCCTTATATATGATGGTATGCACAACTATTATCTATTCAGAATATGAATATAATAAGAATAATGTTCTAGCCAGTCATACCCAATAGTTTAAAAAATTGAATAACTCAAAAAATGGTTGGTTGATCTCATGACACCCACAAAAAAAATTTTCATAGACCCACAATACCTCCACCATTAAATAATGACACATATGATATGACTCCCAAAGGTGGTACTGATCACTAGATGTATAAAGTTAGATGAGTTGAAGAAATATATTATTCTATAATTCAAAATTGTAATTTTGCATATTTCTTCCCTCAATCATCTAGATCATGAGCACCAACCCACAAAAGAGAATCCTATTGGATGAAAATCTCTTATATAGTTCCAACAACATGATAAATTTGGAACATCCCTCCTCCAATAATGAACATGCCTCATAATACGAGTTCTATGCATATAATCATCGACTATGAATCTGCATGTGTCAGAATAGAGGATAATGGGAATAAAATGAGAATGTTGGAGCTAATATTTCTATCATGTCCAAGCATATGAAATAGATGTAGCTGATACCTATGGGCAGATAGTCCAATGAACCAAAAAAAGATATGGAGGTGTCTTAGAAACCTCCATCAGTCATCTACACCCAATTTTCGTACATGAACACCTAATGGGAGATTGAATATCAAGTCAATCCATACAACATGGAATTCTATATTGGGCTTTTCCACTATTAGAAGATACTCCCAAAACCTTTTCACAAGCACCAAGAACATCCACATAAAATTCCTCATCTCTTAACCCGCATATCTAGGTGCAAAAAAACATTGGGGATGATTGAAATAGAGATCAAAATTTTAAATTATAAAATAGCATGAGGAGGCCCCAACCATGATCTCGATTCTGGATGTGCTCCATATTTCAATGTAACTATGAGAGGCACTTGATAAAGCTCTCTAAAGTTATTGGTGTTTATGGTGTAGAGATTATGCCATAAGAGTGCCATGTGTCCATCTCGTGCACTAAACATGATCTAGAAGAGGTCATACAAGGGTACATCATGACCCTATATGTTTCCACTATACTTAAAAATTTCAACGTCAAAAGGCCACTAATTGATAATTGTTTAGGGATCAACCATATCCCTATTCAAACCCTTTGAATATTGGGATATGGTGATGGGACCTTATAACCAACAATGATGACCATTCAATTGCATGATAATAATGAGAAAAGATCACTATAGAATATCAAATTAAATGATCAGTTCGGTGATCTCAAATCTAACAAAAAAATAATAGTTATCCATCATGACACTATATATAATGTCAATAATGGAATCAAATGGATCCATAGCCACTTTTTGATTCATTTTAAATTTAATATCCTTTTAGAGGACCCCGTCTGTGGAAAATTTAGCTTATTACATGGTGAAATTTCCCCCTTAGAGACTTGTATAGAAACATATGCTGAAAATTATTTACAAAAAATGGGTGGTAAGAAAATAATGGTGGATAATGAAATATAGGATATGACCTCTAATGGATTGGGGACCACCCTTTAAATCTCTATAGTATTCACAAAAGTTATTATGTGTTCCACATTAATCTGGTCAAGGTAACATATATAGTCTCGAAGGTCCAAACCCCTTCTACCACCGATAATCGAGTAAATGTAAATAAACTCAGTAAACTCTAAACCATGGCTTAGGAGGAATGGGATGTTAATGTCTCCTCTCACATCCTCTCTCGCTCCAATGGTTAAATAAAATCCCTCAGATCTCCAAAATCATTTAGAAATGTGTCCACAAACTCCAAGATGGAATAAGAGGTGGATTACTTCATGACTGGGCCTCCCAAATTCAAGTGATAATTCCCCACCACCATCTACAAGCTCCGTAAAACGAATCTTCATATAGAAAAACATTTTTGACATACATTTATTAGTATGTCCATATCCTTGAGGATGAAGATTTTTACATCATATTTCTCATGAAATAACAAAATTTGTTCTCATGAAACTTTTAAAAAATCCTCAAACTGAATCTAAATATGGCTTTTCACCATATTGGACTACCCAAGGAGCATCGAGGCTTCAAGGAGGAAGCAAGGATGATATACCCTTATCAAGCCACCAATGTGGAGGTTGAAGAAATTATCACATCCAACATTAGCTAATACTTAAAATATCCAAGATGGATATCCAACATCATCTCCATCAAGAAAACGAATGGGCATATTACGGTCTACATAGATTTCAGAGACCATAATTGGAATTTTCCAAATAATGATTTCCTATTTCTGATAAGAGAACTCCTGGTCAATAAAACATCTGGATTAATATCCCTATAATTCATTCAAGGGTACCTGGGGTATAATTATATTAATATTTCCCTTGAAGATGACGAATCCACTACAGTTAGAGATATACAAATGATCACTTGTTATTTGGTCATTCCATTTTGGTTAAATAATGATGGAACAACATACGAAAATGCCATACACTGTATATTTCATCAATTATTATGAATTATAGATGAATTTTATGTCGAAGACATAGTTTTTAAATATTGACATTGATGTGATCATTTCACGGGCATTCATATAGTTTTTGAAAACCTGTGACATCATAGAATGATGATGAATCTACTAAAATTCACTTTTTAGGTTGCATCAATTTAGTTTCATGGAATTTGGTATGTCACTGTGGCATCGTGTTTGACCAAGTGGATACTACTACTATTTTTCTATTCCACCCATAGAAATACCAAATAACCAAAGGAGATACAAATGAACGTCACTTATATTTATCACATCATATCCAATTTATCTAGATAATCAAACCTAGTTACTAGGATAATGAATAAAAAATATCTATTAAAGGGATGATGACTATTAAGAAACTATCCAATGTATCAAGAAGTACTTACTAAACCCACATGTTTTGATTTCTCTGGTGGAAGAGTGGCCCTCATCTTATATGTGTCTTATTTGGAGTGGTCACTAAGAAACCTACTCACATAGAAAAATGAAGTGTGATGTGATTATAGTATCTACTACCTTGTCCATTTGATGTTAGGTATAGTGACTAGATACCTTGATGTCAAGAAGAACTACCTCACATGATATTTTTTAGTATATAAGATGAGGCATCACTTGTAACACCACGATGTACATATAGTATCTCATAATGAAATGAAAAAGTACATCTTTGGTTCCCCATACTAACTAAGTTATAGAACCAGTGGGTCTTCTATAATAAAACAATCTATTCACATCATATAATTCATTGAAAGGGGGATCCCTAGAACATTTCTTAATATCACATCCTTCCCAATTAAATATATTGAATAACAAAGAGTTTCTAGATGATTAGGTATTCTACACCCATGACACTACCATGACATGGGAGATGTACTTCGATGTCTCATACTTGTGTCGTATTGGAATAATGAAGGAAAAACTAAGCCTTAATCTTGTCCTTCTTGTGTTTTATTGGTCTTTCTGGAAAAATATGTATTACCCTACACTATCTCATTATCTTAAGGCTACACAAATAATGAAGTACAATATCCTGTCATAATTTATAATTTTGATATAGTCATACTATTTCACATAACCTACCTAAAAGTCAATGGGGACTATAACTTACTCATACAAAAGATCAGTGGACAATATTCTATCAAGAAGGATGAACTGGCACCTTTCATAGGATACATCAGGGGGTTGATCACAATTTTTCATTTTTATACCACATTCCATCATGCTATATTTTCATAGAATGTTAACACTAACACACTAAATAATGTATCCACCATCTTTGATGATCTTGACTTGGAGGAGAGAACATTCCATATCACATCTAAAATAATAGTCTCATTTATCATTGTATGTGATATGGAAGAAATAAATTTTTCCAACACTATACCATAGCCGGATGAACCAATGTCCACCCATGGATTGATCAATCCCATAACCAGTTATCTCCAAAATGGGACTCTTCAAATATAATAACCTTTATGAGAATGGATTTTGATCGATGCATTAAACTTCACCATGTAGGATTGTCCAAATTAGAGGAAATACCTCTAAAATGTAGATTTTAAGGAATCCTTCTCATGTACATTCCAAAATAATATATTTCATCATCTTGGAGGAATTACAAGAAAGCTCTTGAGGTGACAACCAATCTAGGACTATGCTCTACCACCAAATAAAGAATTTGGGATATTAATAGAAAATCATAATACAGGACTACATGGAATTCACCATGAAATGTCATGAAAGTATAATTAATGAAATCATCATCAATCACCCCCAAAATTTTCATATACAGCTAAATATTCCATTCAACATTCCATTTTAGGAATTGATGTTGTGGGGCCATATTCCATATGCATGGATATGATGTTCAAGTACATCCTTACTGCTATAGAATTCTTTTCCAAATGGGTTTACGTAATAACCTTCGAAGAACGTGAAACAAACAATATCATCAACTTATTGATGTCCCATATAAACACTACATTTGGGATCCCTCACACAATTTTGAAGGACAACGTCACAACTTCTATTCTACAATGTGATAGATAGTACACCTGGAGTACAATAATTAGTCTAATCAATCAATTTTATATCTTGAAGCAGAAAATGTTAAGATAGAGGCCTTTAATAATATTGTATCAAATATACTAAAATGATGGTGATTAAGGATAATAAATTATTCCATAGAAGATCCCCTATGATTTATTTCCCCACTGTACTACAAAAAATAATGTTACACATGAAACACCATACTCATTAGTGTGTGAGGCCAAGTTAGTGTTTCCCATAAAGGTATAGTTTCCTTCCCTATGAATATCCATTTGATGGTAACTATCATTTTATGAGAAATCTCAAAATCATGATTCAAAATTTGAATAGCTAAATGCTAACATGTTACACACATTAAAAAACTATGTGTACAACATTATTGGATCACACAAACCATTAGTAATAAGGTTTTATTCTGTTCATTCCTCTATGAAAAACTATTGTTGGCTCTTATAAGCCCAATGATACTTGGAATTAATCCCCTAAAGATAGAACCAAAATTGGAAGGTCGTTACAACATACATAAGGTCAATAATAATGAATCATACTCATTTTCAACTATGGATGTAGAAAATTTCACACCCCCACCAATTTGATATTTAACAAGAGGTACTTAATATAGTTATCATCGACCAGAACTCATCTTGATAACATAATGGTAAAGTATAAAAACTAATCCTGATTTAAGGAAGTTAAAATATATGAAATTTTCCTCAATAAATCATTATCTAATGCTAATAGAACTAGATTATTAACCCAGAAAGATCTTATGAATACCTCCACTAAGACCCTATGATAATGGAAAAATTTAGCATCCTTCATGGTCCAATCCATTTTGAATAGGATCCCCATATCAGATAAAAAATCAAATAAAATATTTATATTCCAAAGGATACAAATAAAACAAAAAAATTATCCTTACAAGATCCATAATATTTTTTATAGGAAATGTATTGAACAAGAAACCCCAATAAGGAAACATAACCATACCTTGAAATAAAGAAGATGAACTAATCCAAAAAAATCATTACTGCTAATCATTTAATTAAAAGATGATGTGGAACAAGCCATTACCCACGGGTATTCATTGAAAATAATTGGATCCCCTTGTGTTCTTTATCCTTCGAACCAAATCATTTTTTTCCAAAGCATTCGACAAGTATAGAGAAGTAGACTCACAATAATGGAGTGAAAAAAATCCTAAATATATCAAGAATAGCCTTAATTCTAGGAATCACATGCGTAATATAACCCTTCCTCACAATTCGATGAGGGGAAACATCTCCGAATGTTGAGAAGTTTCATTCACTGGAGTTCCTTCCAGTTCCCACATGAATAGATAGGGAAAATTCAATATTCGTGTTATATTTTTAACAACTCGTCAGATTCTTGGATGTTATAAACATAGTATAAGAACAATGTTAAGAGTCCATCACTTCCCCAGAATCAGGATGTTGAGAGCTTACCTCCAAATCAAATTCTTTTACTATGAATCAATGATCGTTCATCACCTCAATCACATCATATTGAGAAGCATTTATGTAATCCACCACTTGGACCATACACCATGATTCATTGATGTTGTACATAACCACTTCTTACCAACAAAAATTAAACATTATCATGTCCATCTCCTACCTTTTTATTTCAATCACATTTGAATCTGCCTCTTCTATATGAAAACAATCAGCCAGAACCACCACCACCATCATCTTTTTCACTTCATTTATATTGTTTACCACCACTTCATTCTTTCAAAAATCATCAATATCCTACACCATTGAATGATACCAAGCACTCCTCGTCTAAACTATCACCCCTTCATTATTATGAGTTCCATCCACCATGAACGATTCCATAGTTGATGATCAATGAGACTTATTCATCTCTCTCCCCCAAAGAATCATTAAAATTTGAGAGATATATTTTTTCTAACTAAATCATTGATATATCCAAGAGAAATTACATAATCCTTTCCTCTAGTGATAATGATTAGACTGGGAAAGTGTGGAATCACATTGCTTTATGATATGGGATTAGGAAATCACCATCGAGGTGTAGCTCCCAAAACCATTCCACCCAGAAACTCATTATCTTATATTTTGGCCTAAATAAAAGTCAGGTATCTTTTATTTATGGAAATAGTAGTTCCATTAGTATATCATGAAATAAAATTAAAAACAATTTCCAAAAAAATACTGACCATGGAAACTAAATTCATTGAGATCACTTCCAAAAAGGTGATATATTTCTTTAGTTTATTAGAACACATCATCAATTGGTGATATCATTATCAATCCCCTTGTTTTATATGTTTATGATTTTATCATGGTGAGTTAGATTTGGTATACATAATTCACTTATTCATTATCTATATAAATATTTATATATATTCAATTATTAAATTTTAGATTAAATTATTATTTCTAAAATATTATATTTTGAACAAAAAAAATGTGTCGAAAATTTAACTATGTTTGGTAAAGTAAAGGGAGTGTAATTTTGATGAATATAAATTCATGTTTGGATATAAATAAGTGGATGTGGATCTAGATTAGATTCAACTAGAAGAATTAAACTTGAAAATGGATTTATGGATTTTTATTCCAATCATGAATCTAGGAACGATTAGTGGTCCAATACTGAACACCTCGTTTAACAATCCCTTGGAATATGGTATAAATTATTCATATAATCTTTATTAACCTTATGAATATATTAAAATTTATATTTTATATAATTAATTTAAATTAAAAATTATTTCATGTAATTAATATGTATTTATTAACCCTTTTATAATTATTATATTTTATGAATTTTTTATCAAATCGTGAATTTCGTTGTTTTAGGACTCCTTATATTTTTCAATCATCATTTATGTGGAATTTTATCATATTAAAATTTTATGTTTAATTTTGGGGAAACCTATCTCAATCTTGATATAAATTTGAAAACATTTTTTACCTCAATATTTTTATTACAATATTGAAAATCCACTCTAGGTACATTAAAAATAAAAATAATTAAATTATTCAACACTTTTAAATTTTTTGTATTTTTAAAAAAATAAATTTCATATTATTATTCAAAAATCATAAATTATATTTTTTTTCTCTTACAGAGGACCATTAATGATGAGTTATTTTGTTTATATACTTATCAATTAAACCTAATTATTGAAAAAAATTTGATAATTATAAAGGGATTAAATTTAAATAAAAGTGTTGCTACTTTATTATTTTCAATATTTACTTTGTTCTTTATACCTTGACATGTTTCCCAAGGATTTTTTAAATTCCTTTTAGTGGGAAATTTTCATGATCTTTTATTTTGTTCAAAACTCTTGAAAAATATATTTTTATTCCACTAGTTATTTGAAATGATTTTACCATCACATAAATTTCCAAACAAAATATTGAGATAAAAATTGTTATATTAATTGTTATATTTCATGTGTTTGTGGTCCTTAAAATCGAGAGATTGTTGTAAATCAATATGTTTGAATGTATTTTGATAAAAAAATTACGTAGTAATTATCAAACCATTAGGGATGAGTATATTATAATTATTTAGGTTATATGTAAATTTAATATATTATCTGATAAAAAAGGAACTTTAAATTTAATGAGTAAGAAAAATATAATGTTTTACATAATATGAAATGACTGACTAGCTAGTAGAATGTCACAGTGAAGATGGTGGCACTAGACAAACTCATCATAATACTTCAAGCTCATTGGCACCCTAGTGGAGATCACTAGACATTTGGTGAGGTACGAACAAAAAATGGGCTAATATATTGATGCTAGAGGCTACAAGTGTAATTATTTATCTTCCTATATTTCAACAACATGCTAATTGGTGAGTCGATAGCATCAGGATGATTGCTAGATACATTATAATAACATGTTAAAAGGTGTATTTATTATGGAATTAAACGTCTATATTGACCACATTACACCTCAAAATTAACCCTTATACATGTGGAGGTTGTAAATACAATACATGATATGATTTTTAATAATCTACATCAAACAACAATGAATATCATTGATATGTAGTGAAAAAAATGGGAATTGAGTAAAAAATACTTCATGTGTCCTCTATAAGGTATATCATTATATTTATTTCATATAATACATTGATATACTATCATGGTATCGGTAGTATTCTCATATTTTTCTTCTCTATATTTCTTTAGAATTCATACATTTCCTTTTGTGGCTCTATTGCTCAGAAAACATACTTTCTCTCATTCTTTATAGGTTCTTATTGGCTACAAAAATCATGTTTATTTTATTTGGGTTTTGGTATAGTTCTAATCCCACTTTTTTTTCTAGGAATCTTGGATTCTAAAAAAATACAATGTTTTATTTAATTTTGTTTATTACCTATGAATAAAATAATGGTTTATTAATTCATAAACCCTCAAAAATGGATTTAATTACTATAGGGGTTCATAATGTAAATGTTTTTAAATCTCATTAACAAATTTATTCCTCATATTTTATTTAAATTTAGCATACGATATTATATATATTGAACAATTAATACATTTTTAATAAATCATAGTTGTATATAATCTATTATTCACATCAATCAGTCTCTACATTAATGAATTTTTTCTGAAAATTTTATTTTTATAAAATTCTATAATATATAATACTTTATATTATTCATAGATTTCTTATTTTTTGTATATCTATGAATTTTATAATTTCATCAATTTTTTAATATTTTAAATTTAAATTCACCATCCACTTTAAATAAAACTATAAAAAATAATCATATAAAAATCTACATGTGATTCTTGTATCATATTATATTTTTCACACCTCCATCTATTTTGGTAATATTATACTCATTAGACTAAAATTTACTATAACAAAAAAATCTAAAAATTATTAATCATACATATTCACATAATATATTTTTACGTCATGAATTCATTACCTCATAATAAAACCTTCAACATTCTCTAAGAAGGAATATAAGAACAAGCATAAATATCCACAATAACCCTTCCTTGAAGAACTCAGGATCTCTATGTACATCCCACCACTAAATAAATAATAAAAATCAATAAAAATACGATGAAAATTGAAATAAACAAATCCACAACATAGAGAGAGACAAATAGGGATTACAAGAAAATAGAAAATTAGGAACTCAAATTAGATATAAAAGAAATGATCTCTAAAATGTTGGGTTTATTTCCTTTAAAGTGGGTTTCCAAACATTTTCAATGTGATCATCATATATGATTGTGTTCAAAATATATTAAAATAAGACAAATTTGATAGGGGTCCCTAATATCTATAATATATAAAACAAAATATCATGGGTCTGCCCAATTGACCACATGGTACCCCTATGGGTTTCCCCTAAACCATGGAACAACATGGGTGTAAATGACTTCAGGGGTCTTCATACATCCTTCCTTTAGAATCCATGATTCAATATAAATCTTTTAAACCCATGATTCTATAAAATCAGGTAAAAACATGAATGTTTCCTTCTTACACGCCAATTTAAGCCATATTATGTTAGAGAGACGAAATCCCAGTCCCATGAGCTTTAGGACACATCTCACGCCCTTACCAGACCTACATATATATTTATAACTAAACTCATACCCCGCATACCACGACTCACCAATATAATGGTATTGAAAATGTAGAAAATATGATAGTCGAGACTGAAACATCTAGTAAATAAATGAATTGAATACATTATTTCATTAAAAATATATCCAAATTATTTGTATGTTTGTTTCGTGAATTTTGATTAGAAAATAAATTTAAAAAGCCATGGAAATTTTCCAACTGTGTAGAAAACTACTTTATCCATGAAAGGTCTTTTTTATCTCCCATATAAAATTATTAATTCATAGATTTCATTGTAAATCCAATATTTTACTTTTCATTATAACCATAGGGAATGGAAACATAAGACATGGGTGAGATCAAATTATGATTAATGGTTAATATAAGTAATAACAACCAATGTTCACTAGTGATCATATGATGAGAACATGGGTATAATAATGATAAATTATAGTCTTATACAATGATAATAATAGATTATAAATCATCTAATAATTAATCGATTAAAAAAATATTAATGGAATGTTTTAGGATCATAGGTAAATAAAAATGATCAAAGAAATAACTACATGAATATAATTCTAAGAAACAAATTAGAGAATATGATGAGAAATAACATGGAAAAGTTTCATAATTTTATGAAATTTTAATTAATTAGGATAAAACACGTTATTCCATTTTTATGTGAAAAAACAATATATATCCACACCTAAGTACACAATTAGGAAACCACATAAAGAAATACATTAGAGTGTTAAAAACTGATTTCAGCCATTATAAAATGTGCATATGTGTGCCATGTAAAATAATTCATAAAAATATCATATAAATCCCCTAAAAAAATAATGGGCTTCATAACCATATCACATAACATGAACGTAACAAATCATAGGATATGAAATAATATTATTGTTCAATATGAGTTATAACATTAATAGAAAATAATAGTACAAAATAATTCTTTAGAAATACCATGGATATAAAATTTCAAATAATATCTCTGAATCATTTATAAGAAATATCAAAATATAAATAATTAGATGAAATGAAAATTTTAGGGTTTTGAGAAATTGAAATTTGAAATTAAGAATTTTCCATTATTAATTTAATTAATATTAAAAAAATATTTATAAAAAGAGATGAAAAATAATTTTTTTATAAAGAATGAAAAGAATAATTGAATGTTTCATATGAAATGAGATATTAATTGAAAATATGTGTTCACTCTAATGAAAATTGAATGATATCCTATAGAAATCATTTTTTTAAATATGATAAAAATAAGATGTTAAGGTTCACAGTCTAATGTTCTTTTGGAAAACGTGGATTGAAAAAAGTAGAATATTTACCATTAAATACAAAACTATAATGATCGATTCTTTAAAATAAATAAATGTTATCAAGAAAATTGTGGAGTTAATGTGAATATTATTTGATTCTATTGAATGAAAAATATTTTATTTTAAAATAATTTGAAATACCATTTTCTTAATAAAACAATAGAAAAAGTGTTGATGTTTTTTTATTTTAATAAATGGTAAATAATATTTTGTGAATATTATAAAATTATACATATTAATATTCATAATAAATTTGGTTGACTTTTTTGTAGAGAATATATGGGAATGAAAAAAATATAATTGGAATTAATGGGAGTTATTCTTAACAATGTAACTATTTTTATTTTTATTTTTTATCCAATAAGTGGTTATTAATGATTAGGAGTAATTTTACCAAATAAAAAAATGAAATATAATATAAAATAATATATTTATATGATCATTGAAGAATTTAAGGTTTATTTATATATAAAATACTATGACCTAATTAATATGGAATTGAGTTTATGAAACACTTATAAAATTGGGATTTTAAAAATAATAGGATATTAAGAGTTATATTATGAAATGGAAATCAAAATATAATTAAATGGATGATGTTTTTTTAAGTGAATGAAATTGGACAATTATTAAACAATATTAAATATTTAATTCAACAATATATCAAACATGTCCCATGAATTTGAACATGGGACAATGAAACAGTAATACTTTTCCCAAATTAGTAAAATGAACTATAATATCTTATATCGAAAAAATAGAAATAGAAATATAATATTTAATAATTTTTTTATAAATTAAATTCTAAAAAATCAGTTATTATTCATCTCCACATTTAGAGTAGTATTTTATTACATTTTTCAATGTTTGGGGTGAATAATCTTTATCATTTTGAACATGTTTCGAAATAACATTATCATTATTCATTACTATTTAAAATTTACTCAAAAAACTATTCACCAGTATTATAGTAATGTATTAGTCAAAATTATTTCATGATTATTAAATATCATTTCATGACTACTTTAGTCCTTATCCAGTAATAAAATAATGTCAACAAATATGTTTTGCCGATTTTCATGCTAAGAATAGAGTTATTTTCTTAATGAGGTTAATATTTATTTATATATTATAAAAATAACTATTAATATATTAATATCATATTATATATAGAATTAATATTTCATTCTATTAATTATGTGGTCAAAACGAACCAAACGTGCAGATTTAATGTCTAGTGGATGATTATGAGTTGAGTTTTATCAATAATTGTATAACAGTATAATAATGATATCATTTAGTGTTTATTAGTGCAATATATTATAATTATAATTTTATGACTCATATGAATTAATGTATATGATAACATTACATTATTTTAGTTAATGATTTCCCTCTTAGTCACTTATTCTAAATGATTGAATTAATGAAAATTGTTAGTTATTTATATCATTAATATGTTCTAAAATTTTAAAAAAATATAAATCATGATATCATTGTATTCCTATGTATCATTTTAAAATAATTTCATAACCACATATTTATGTTTCTGTTGTAATAAAATACTCCAATTAATCCTTCCATGGAGGTACTAGTACCCTAGTATGAAAGTATGATAATTTTTATTTCCATATAATGGGATAATGAGTAGAAAGTTATATCATTAAATAATTTAAAATATTTTTTATTTATCATAATTATATAATTATATATTATTATACATAAGTACAGAACTTTTAAGATGGTTAATGAAAAAAAAATCACATTTTTTATTTGAGGCTGCACTCCACCCAACTCATTATTCATGTTATCATGTCTCATACTAAAAAAGTGGATTGATGTTGAAACATATAAAATAGTTATAATAACATACCATTATAAAAATACCGAAAATTTTACAATTTCTTGGTGAATAAATGAATTTTTTTGTATAATAAAATTTCATAACGGTGAATAAAAGAGAAAGAGTTTTTAGGAACATATATATCTCTTCATTTATTAATTTTTTTTAAAAAGGTCATTCAAACATTGATGGATGTTCTTTTGAGATAACCAGAACATCCATATGGGGAATATGAGTAATTAGAACACTTTTTTAGATATTATTCAGAACATTGAGGGTTTTTGATTAAGGGGATATAAGAATAAGAGTACCCATTTTTTATGAAAATGAGTTGAATTTTTATAAATAACTAAAATTTTCTAATATTGGGATGTCACTGAAAAAATCATTTGGCACCAAAATTGATAAATAAGATATTAGAGATGATATAAGGCCTAGAAACACCTCCACTATTTCATTAAAAATATGTTTTAAATATACAATTATCTTCAACTACATTATTTTTCATTATTACCATTTTTTTCATCATGGAAACAAGATTCTAACTTGGTAATTCATGATTTATAACCATAAATTAATTGGCGAATATTACATAATTTTAAACTAAGCATTGGTAATTTGAAACTTATTTTTATTTAATTTATTTTCATAACAAATAAGATAAAATTTTAAAAAACTAAATGAATAATATAATATATAAAATTTTATTTATAATAATAACATAAATTATAAAATTATAAATATGGGTTAATAATTTTTGAAAAATAATTATAATTAAAATATTAATCATAAAATAAATATTTTTTCTTATAATAGTACTTAATCAATTTATAACTCATATTATTATATAATATTAATGTCATAAAATCCATGTTATTTTTAAAAATGACATGATCTAATATCCATATAAAACTAATTATTTAAAAAATTAACAAAAATTAACTGTAATATAATATTAAAATTGTTATTTAAAATAATGATGCTATATTTTATTAATTAAAACTGTAAAATTTATATTCGTATTTATTTAAATGAAATAATATGTTGAAAAAATATTTTTATTGAAAAATGGATTCTTAAAAATTGAGTGAAATTAATCATATTTCAAATAAATTATTAATAGATGAATATTTAAATATTGGTTTTACCAAAATATGAATTTCATATTGAAATAATTTTTTATATTTGATCAATTTATATTATTATGGTAATACACTATATAGTTATTTTAAATTTTAATTCATAAAGTATTCTTTTAAAAATATTTATCATAGGAAATAATGATATATAATTTTTATATTTTATCATTATCTTTTTATATACAAATAATTATATTATTCTTGTATTATTAAAATGTTCAGCTTTGGTTTTGATGTTTTTTATCATTGATACAATATAAAAATGAAAATTTTTATTTTAAGGTTATAAAATATGAGGTCGTCGCATTCAATCCACATTAAATAAATTGTATCATCACGTTTTTAATAATTAAAAATTGATTACAAACTGAATGGGTATTGTTAATATATTTATTATTAATGATAGTACATCCATTTGAACATTTACCTTATTATAATAATGTTCTCTAATCTACCTATTTATCTTAAAAAATGTTGATCATTAAGAAAATCACCTTCCCTGTTATCTTTATAAACTAATAAAATATTATAATTTCTAAACCAATCACATAACCATTTTAGTCTCCAAGAAAATATACCATTATCAGATTATATTATCATCCAAAAAAATTCTTTTTTTTTAAATAAAATCTAATAATCAATGGTGTACAGGTTCTCAATCATTTATATATATAACATAATCAATTAATATTAAACAAACATCATCTAATAATATCATGGTTTAATTTTTTCATTTAATCAATAATCAAATTCCATTACTCACTTTAAAAAAACTCTGTCAACCCCTTAATACATAAACATCATGATTATGTTAATCCTAAGAGTTATGTATACATTAATCACTAGTTTATCAACTTTTATCCCAAGAAATATAACCCGATAAAAATAAAATTTTATGTTAAATAATTTAATTAAATATGAGTTTAAATCCCATTAAGGCAGAACTACTAAAGAATAATCCATAGGCAGTTCAAATAACCCTCTATACATCCAAAATACTGAAGATAAATATAAATCACTAAAGGAAATAACCATGATTAAAAAATTTAATTTTTTTATTGTATTAACCTCAAAACCATATTTATGACTTGGAAAGTCAAATTTTATATGATAAAATCAATATAATTTGATTCTCAATGAAAAAATATTCCATATTATTTATTTATAAAACATAACAGTTTTTTTATACAAAACATTCTCAACATAAACATAAATGTCTCGTTTCAACAAAATACTAAAACGAAATGGTTATGATAAGATCCAATAGAATTAGATTGTATAAATATTAAATATCAATCCAAATATCACTTCTACAATGGATCCATTATTTTGATGTAGGATTCATTCTTTTAAACTTTTTCATACTTTTTCTATCTAATAAAAATCATACTTCATCGTAGCTATCATTACCAAGTGTTCCCTGATACATCTTAACACTATCTCGTAATTTAATTAGGAATAAAATCCCTCTTAAAGGTTTGTAAAGAAAATTTGAATAACTAATGCATATCCCCTAGTGTGTCAAAGTAGGTGTGATGATATGGATCCATGCGATTCATTTATATTTGTTGGAGTTAGCAACCAATCCACCATTTTCAAGGCTATTACCTCTATGTACATATGTTCCAGAGCCCGAGTCCACATGAAATATCCTAATAAAAATTTATCTTTTAGGGGAACCATATAATATCTACTTTATAAAAACATAACAATGTTATCCAATACATAGGCATATACATTAGACAGATTCCTAGGGTATTCTATAATGTTATCATATCCTAATCAATAGAATAATAAATAAACTGAACTGATGTCTTAGCTATACATTTGAAATTATATTAAACAATAATTTATCAATAATTTATGATATTTATAACTCACAATTTATTATCGACTTATATAATCCAAATATATGAAGATATATAATCATTTCTCGAATATGAACTATGATTTACCAACCCCATTATTCTATTACTTACAGAAAATAATGTAAATATTTCATTAAAATGATATCTCAAAACATTTTAGGTCTGATGTTTTAAGTAATATGGATAGAAAATTAATTATAAACCTCATGGACATTTTCCCACTATATAAATAACAAAATAATCCCTGGAAAGTCTTATGTATCACCAAAAAATTCATCTCCTATTATACACGTCTAGATACATCCTTCATATCATGTGTATTCATAACATTGGAAAATAGAAACATAATAAATAAGTCAAATAAAAAACTCAATATGTATAAAAATAATTGACAACAACAGATGATCATTATTGATTAATTGATATACTAACAGTTTCAATCACAATAAATAAGAAAATGTTTCCCAAAATCTCATGGATAAAAAATCATGGAATCAATCATATAATATGATAATACATGAATCAAATACTGTGGAAATATGAGTCAATAAACATGATTCCTGAGATAATAATAATTATAAAAGTATATGAATAAAATTATATATCATCATGGGAAAAAATAGACATTTTTCACAATCATAATCAATGGAAATGTTTTTAGTATAAATATTTATTTCAATGGATATGTTTAAGTACCCATTATGTCCATTTATAACTATCTCATGAGATATAAACATAAACAAATGTATTGGAGGGAGATATAGTACCCCACATTAATTATTAATATATATGTTTTCCAATTAAAATCAATCATACATATATCTTAATCAAATAATAGAAGAGGAATGATTTTTTTAATCGTATCCCATATCATTATCTTATGAAATCACAGTATATACAAAATCATATTTATGAAAATGAGTTATATGATTGACAGAAAATAAAATTACCCAACCCATCCAGATAAATAAAGTGATTGTAAAAATTTATATAAAATCATAAAATAATTTATAATGTTCATTAAAGGAAAAAATATTTCCCGAAACCCCCTTTTAAGTGTTTTAAAATAACAATTTCATGTAAGGAAACTCCATTATTATTTTGAATGAATTTTAAAATTAATATTTAATAAATCTACGTGAATGTTTATTTTTTTTTACACTCAAAATATTAGAAGTAATGATTCCTAAGAATAATATAGTTAGATAAAATATGTGTTCACATTGAATAAAACTAAAAAATAGACATTAAAATGATGTAATATTACAAGAAATAGAAGAACATTTTGGTCACTTTAATATGTTGTTTATAAAACATTATCTGAATGATTTAATAATATTTACCATAGAAAAGGAAAAAAATTGAACCTTAATAATATATAAATTGTATGAAAAAAATATAAGGTGAAAGATTAAACATTTTATTTCAAAAATAATGAAAATAATTTAATTGTAAATAATGTGAAATAAATTTATTTGAAAACACACATCATTAAAAGAGTGTTATATTTTAGATTTTGAAATGGGTATAGAGAAATAAGAGAAAGAAAGAAAATAAGCCATATTATCTTTCCACAAGGGAGAGAAGATCATTTATTGTGATGTAAAAAATAGGCATAGAAGTAATGATTCATTTGTGAGAATGTTAGAAAGTCTTAGAGATGTTATAATTTTACTTTAGAATTTATTTTATCATTGATGTGGTTATTATAGTGACCTACAAAATATATAAATATTATTACAGGTTTTTTAATATAATTAATACATTAAAAAATACCAATTCATTGAGGTACTCAATGTCATAGTGAGAATAATTACCGAAATCATCAACATGACACTAAAATGAAATCTAATTATTTTATTCTCTATAGTGAGAATTTAAATGACATTGAATTAATACAAAAGTCATAGGATATCCAAGGGAATACATAAAAGAAATGTGTGACCTCTAAATCAATGTATGTTAATTGTAATGATAACAAATCATAATATGTGAGTTAAATAATTTAACAATATACTAGAAAAAAGAATCATCTTAAATAATCACGTAGGAGCATAACATGAATAACATGGTATCATCTGATCATGGAAACATATTAATATTGTAAAAACATTAACATGATATATTCATTATTTAATAAAAGTATCTAAGAAAAAATCACATATTGAATAGATTCGCATCATGGATTTTGTTCTCTATGTAGTCCCATACATACCAACTCAAGAGAAAAAAATTAAACCATTGAATTGGGGCATTATGTGAATAAATTCAAAAACAATTATATTATATTTTTTTACAAAAATTATATCTACCATAATTCATAAAAATTATAATTACCCATGAAAAGTAATGGGATTCATAATATTTCCTAATATCATAAATAAAAACAAATATTTTAAATAATCCATAGAGAAGATAGAATTACATACATAAAAAATTATATATAAGAAAATAATCATATGACAGAAAAAATATTCTTAATTTTTGAATAATTAAATATAATGAGGGTTATATAAATTTAATAAGGTATTTAAAAGTTCCACATAATTATGAATTATTTTAAATAAGGAATTTCAATAATGAAACTAATGAATGAATTAGCACATACCAAGCATAGGATATAAGATAGTTATGTATGTACGACGCATATATGAAAAATTTATATATATTATATAACATTAGGTAGAAATAAAACATTTGTGAAATAGGTAAAATCGAAAGAAAAAAAGGTAGTTCGAAGTGATCTCGGGATTTATGTCTATATCCAATCTGAATAGTAACATAATGCTCGATATAGTAAAATAATATTGATTAATTATAAATTTCATAACCTTTTCCATTTATATATTATTTTTTATAAAATTATTATTTCTAATTGTAAAAATTTAAATGAGATATAATGCGTAATTTCATTGTTTCAATAGAGTTTGTTTCATTTTTCTTTGGTCGGGAACTAATTGATAATTTATTATTATCTTGTAAAATGGCACAATAAAGATAAAATTGAAATTATATGGTATTAATGATAATAAAAATGTGAAATTGTCCCACGTATCTATATGTGTTCTGAAATATTAAATACTCATTTAGTTAAATGGTAATGTTATATGAATATTTTATATTGGTGTTTTTTTGGACCATCACAAAATAGTTTTATATTTTTTAATATTATTGAATTCTATTTATTATAAAATGTTATTCAATATAATTTATATATATTTAGGGAATTTATAACAATTATATGTGAATTAAAACCTAACATGAGTGAGGTAACGATAATTGAAACCTTTTCATCCATATATGCACTAACCAACATAATGTAGATGATGTTTTTGATTTTATAATAAAAAGGAAGAGAAGATAATATATGATAGAAATTCCATTTAAAAAAATGAAACTGTAGAATATTTATGATACAATAGTTATTATTCCATTTTAATGGAATTTTTTTGAAGTTTGAGGAGGAATGAAAAAATTAAAGTTTCGACTGATGGTATTACTTTCTCAACCAGATGTATCCTCTATGATTGGACTTCGAACAATTCCAAATGAAATAGGATGTCTGGGATTTCATTGGGAAGATATTTTAGTTTCAATTTTTAAGGATGTATGGCTTGTAAGGTGTATAAATTTGTGGTGGCATTTATGAACGGTGGAGATGGTGATTTTGTGTATTTCATTCATTTGTATATTATTTTGCCTCAAGACTATCAATTGTAGTGATTATGATTAATATATATAGAAAATGGTTCATTTGAGTTCAAAATAATGGATTCATACATTATCCATGATTAAAAAATTAATGTTTTTAGCTAATAAATTTAAAATTCATAATTTTTATTATATCACTATTCACCATAAATTCAACTATTTTTTAAAAAATAAAACAATTTACCTTAATAAATTTTTTCTGTGTATATTAGAAAAATGAAATTATTTTTATTAAAATATCTTTTTGATATTGAGATTTTTAATTTTTAATAAAATCACTATTTAATCGAAAAATTCTAATTTTAATATTGTGATTGATTTTATGACACTTTCAAATATTACATACGGTATGAAAAAATTATTTTATCATTAAAATAAAACAAAATAATAATTTTTAAAAGAATTTTAGGGGAATATAATTATTTTTATATTAATATATTTATTATAAAAGTAGAGCTAAAAAATTATGTTTTTCAAATATATCTATATATATATATATTATTTCTAATTTTTTTAAAAATATATTTAATTTATCCATGATTTAAAAATACCATATTTTCATTTTATAAGATACCAAAATATTATATTAAACATACATAGGTTATGAAACTTTTATAACTGTTATGTCAATATTTCTAATGGTCATATAGTATTCTAACTATTGGGTTACTATTAAAACAAATCATATTACTATTATAAGGGTCTATTTTATTATGGTCATATCAGTTCCATTCATCATATAAATAACTCTAATTTCATTCATTCTCTATTATCTTCTTCCTTTCACTCAATGTTAAATATATTTTCCATTAAAAAATGCATATTACATTTTGAATATTCTACTTCATCTCAATAGTGTAATTCATTAGTGAAATTATTCTGGAGGATAAAATAGATCGAAACAGTCCAATTATTATTGTATAAATTTTTCATATATTATCCCATTATAATACATTCAATTTATATGGAGATTAAATTTCTCTAAAAATAATTTAAAATTTAAAATGAATTTTTATTTGTAACAAGTATTTTGGTTATATTATATTATATTATATTTTCTAATATGAAAGATTATACATTTAGAAAAAAAATTACATTAAAAAATTATAAATCGTTACATATTAACCCATTATGAAATCTGACCTTCAAAATTTCATTTCACACATTGGTGAAAATAGGTGAGGGTACTCCTACTACATGTCTTCCATTGGTTCCCATGTCGCCTCCACATGATTATTGATTCACCATATTACTTTGATTGGAGTGAATTTTCTTATCATGTATAACATTATCTCTATTGTTCCAGATCATCATTGGATGAACCTTACAAGTGATATATTTTTCCCACTATAACACCGATTAATTTATTATATGTGGGGGATCTATTATTAATATTCTCAATGTGGATGCATGGAATATGTCTTGTACATGGGACATGGTTCATTGGAGTTCTAGTGAATATGATATATATCTAATACAATTATGAATTTTTAAGTGGTAGATACACCTTTGACAAAACATTCCTTATTTTTACAAAATACAGGAATCTCTTCCATGATGATATACTAATGACCTCATTTTCTCTAACCTCAAACATCATATCTCATCCATGATTATTATCATAGATCATATTCCCAGTCTTAGTAGCCTTGATGCACTACTAAATGTTCCGGATAATTTCTACGATATCATCAACCATTTTAGTAAACAACTACTTGTGTTCACCAATATCATCCCAATATATAAATGTTTTGAAACTCTTATCATAAATCGACACATATGGAGCCATTTCTATTCTAGGGTGGAAACTATTATTTTATAAGAAAAAAAATATGGGGATGAAGATGATCACATACTCCTTTTATGTATATTGAGAACTCTCTAAAAAAATTCCTCTAATGTATAGATAGTCCGCTTAGATTGGCCTTCAATTTGGTGGTGAGGACACATAATAAATATCAAATCCTTTTTTGAGAGTGTCGATAACATTTACCATTCATGGAGGTAATACATAGATCTCATTCAGGTACAATCTGTACTGTGGATTCATATATCCTCACAACTTATTTTTTATTTATCATAGTAATTCAATCAAGCACTAGTGCAGAAAAAAATTTCATGGCGGTTAGTTTTTATTTTTTACATCGTATTTTGGTGGACGATATTACAAGAGACGTTAAAAAATTGTTTTTTTACATCTATTATTTTACAAATGATTTAAAAAACACAAATCTGAAGCGTTATTCACGTTTGTTGATAAAAACCCGATGCGGAAAATGCTTTGGAGTCGTGGATTATTACGTCGGTTATAAAATAACTGACATAAAAACCTATCCATTTACATTTATTATGTGGTTTATAATATAAACGACGTATAAACCATTTCCAATGAATTTATTAAGTCAGTTTCCAAATAACTGACATTAAAAATAATCCCAATGCATTTTTTAAATCAGGTATGAAATAACTGAAGTAAAAAAACTTTTTTTTAAATAAAACCGATCAACCACAGCAATACCCAGACAAAATACTGGAAAAAACAACAATGTTACCAAAAATAGAACAAAACAGTCTAGAACCCCCCCCCCCCCCAACTGGACATCCCACACCACACCCCTGGACACCCCACACACCCCTTGACTGCCCCCACCCTCCTGGATAGCCCCACCCCCAGGATAGCACTCCCACACCCCTGGAGAGCCCTCCCACACCACTAGAACCCCCACCCTCCTGGACTCCCCCACCCCACTAGAAAACCCCCCCACACCCCTAGACAACCCCCACCCTCCTAGACACCCCCCTAAGACCCTTGTAATGCCCCAACCTGTAGCATAGCCCCCCCCCCCCCCCAACACCCCTGGACAACCCCCCATCCTCTTAGACACCCCCACCCCCTTGACAGCACTCCCACACCCCTGTATACCGACCCCACTGGATAGCCGCCACCCTATTGCACAGACCCCACCACACTCCTGGACACCCCAACACACCTGGACTTCCCCAACTCAATATACACCCCCAAACCAAAAACAGATAAAAACCCATCCAAAACCACACCAGAACCCCCCCCCCCCTCCTAGACACCCCCACCACCTGGACAACACTCCCACACCCTTGAACAGCCCTCCCACACCCCTAGAAACCCCCCCCCCCCCCAAACCCTCCTAGACACCCCCAAACCCTCCTAGACACCCCCACCCATGGGACAACACTACCCTGGACACCCCCCAACCCCACACCCCACTGGAGAACCCCCCCCCATCCCCACACCCTGGACACCCCTATACATCCCCCCCCCCCACTCACATGGACATCCCTCTCACCCTCCCACCCCACTAGAAAGCCCCCAATACACCCCTGGACACCCCACCTCACTAGACAACCCACACCAAAAACAGACAAAAACCCAACCTAAACAAAACCAGAACCCCCCCCCCCCAACTAGACAGTCCCCACCACACCCATGAACACCCCCCCCCCCTCACCCCTGGATAGCCCCTAACCCCTGGGACATCCCCCACACCGCTGGACAACCCCCCTCCACCCTCCAAAACCCCCCGCCCCCTGGACAGAACTCCCACACCCCTGGACTACCCTCCCACACCCCAATCCCCCCAACCCCTATTCTCCAGAACACCCCCACACCATTGGACTTCCCCCACACCCCTAGACATCCCCCCACCTTCCTGGACATCTCTCACACCCTCCTTAACACCCTCCCACCCCATGGGATATCTTCGACCACACCCCCAACCCCCACCCCCCTCCCCCAACTAACTAGACACCACCAAACCAAAAATTGACCAAAACCAGACCAAAACCAGACTAGAACCCCCACCCCCACCACCCCCCCATCCCACCCCAACTAGACACCCACCACCACACCCCTGGACACCACCACATACCCCTGGACTGCCCCCACCCACTGGACAGCCCCTGGACAGCTCGGGTTAGGAGAGGTGGTGTCACCATCCCTCTAGGGGATGAACGCTGCTAGAAGGTACTCATACCTCTCACATGCGAAGCGTGATCTCCAAAAATGTTTCACTAATGATTTCTTCCCATGTAATCTTAATTCATTCTATCACTTTGTTGCATGTATAATCAGGGGGAAATGTCGTCATGTGTGACTAAAATACCTGTATCATGGCGGTGGCAATCTCCCAGATCTTCCGGGACTGGAAATGAATCTCTCAAGGCTTCCCATGAGATGCCTGAAATGACATTAAAAAAATTCTCAACGGTGGGAAGAGGGCGCCAGTTCAGTTGGTGGAGAGGGATGCGGTTAAGATCCCTATGATGATATGAAATAAACCCAACAAGTACATGTAATTGACTATTTAGTTTCCCAAATTAGATGATTGAACAAATATATAGATATTTGTGTGTTTTTTTGGTGATAGACGAGATATTTTGGTATTGTTTTTAGACCAACATTGCATGGAAGAGACCAAAAAACACACAAACAACCCTATATTTGTTCAAGCATCAAATTTGGGAAACTAAACAGTCACTTATTTGTACTTGTTGGGTATATTTTGGATCATTGCAGTAGTCTTCTCCGCATCCCTCTCCACCAACTGAACTACATCCCTCTTCCCACAACTGGGATTTTTATATACGTCGTTTCAGGCATCTCATGGAAAGCCTTGGGAGCATCATTTCCTATCCCACATGATTCGGGAGATTACCACCACCAAGGTTCCATGTATTTTAGTAACACATGATGGCGTTTCCCCTGGTTATACTGGAATCAAAGTGATAGAATGAATGATGTTTATAGGGGACGAAATCATTGGTGAAACATTTTGAGATCGCATGCTTCGCATGTGAGAGTGATGAGTACCTTCCAGTCGAATTCAGCCCCCCAAGGGATAGTGGCATCCCCTCTCCCACCCCTGGACTCCCCCCATCCCCATGGACACCCTAGACACCCCCAAACCACTGGACATCCCACACACACCCCTAGAAACCCCCCTCACCCAACATGACACCCCCACACCCCTGGGCACCCCCTAGACAGCCTGCCACTCCCCGGAACAGCCTTACCACCCTCCTTCAAATTCTCCCACCACCTGGACTTCCCCCCCACCACTCTCATAGACACCCAAGACACCCCCACCCCACCGGACAACCCTCCCACACCCCTGGATACCCCCCACCCCACTAGACACCCCCCACACCCTTAAAACCCCTCCTGCCAGACCAGAATCCATATCATAAAAACCATCATATGTAGACCAAAACAATAAGTATATTAAGATTTAAGATTCACATATATATCATTCAAAACCTACAATGTCAACTTAATAAAAACCAAATCTAACCTAATTGACTATAAAAAACAAAATTATAATGACAATATTCAAAATTACAATGAAAATATTCAAAATGACATTTTACACTATAATCAACTACAATTCAATCAAACTTGAAAAATAATTTCACCATTCCACTTGTATGTGTTTGGCGTCTTGAGAACTATCAGGTTGAGGGTTAATAAATATCTACAAATTAAAAGGATAGTAGTTAAAGTGTATAATTCATAAATTAAATGAAATATTTTGGGAATGTATAAAAGGAAATCTTAGTAGGTCAACGTTCACAACTTTTCCATTTGTTATTTTATCACACATAAATATTAACATAAAATATCCACATTCTATGATGCCTTGTTGTTCTTGATTTTTTTGGAATGAGTGTAAATTCAATATATTATTATTATGTAATAAATCAAAAAGTACAAATTATAAATGGATATTTACCTTTACATTTACATATTTAATATTTACACTCCTTTTCTTTGTTTTTTTCGAATGTAGACACATGCCATGTTAGAAAATAATACGAATGGGATAAATTTAAAATGCATTATAATATATAAATCTACTGAGAAATTGAAACTTACCTTTAAAACATTTTCTTAAAACATTCCCACACATCGCTAATGATAGAACAAATCCAATAATGTTTTTTTCTCCATTGGAAAAAATCCCCAAACATACAATGATAACTGATAAAAAGAAAATTTAAGGTTAGCGGTTTTTATGTTAAACGATAATGAACTCTTTGAGAGATATGTTTTTTATACCTCTCACAAAAAGGCATCATCCAACATTGTGTGACTATATTATATTCAAGTATTTCAACAATATAAAGCATTGTTTGTTTCTCATCCAATACACTTGCTTCAGGGGAAAACAAATGTGGGTCCATGAATCTATATACATATGTCCGCACATTCATATCAAAAATGTTATAAAGATATAAAATTCAAACCATACGTAAGTATACATTCATAATAAATATATCGTAGGGAAAAGGTGTTAAGTCTTACATTGAATGAATTTTCACCACATTGATGCCCAACTTATCTCTAGTAACAAGCTCCATGATATCATCTTTCTCAATCCCCATAGTAATTGAATGTCCACAAACATGAGCTTCCATTGGAAAGTAATAATGATCCACCAACAAATTTGAATATCTTTACAATCTGTGAATATTACTAGAATCTATATCTGATGTCATAGCCATTTTTCTTTGTTTATGTCTATACAGAATTTATTTAACATTGACGTATTCCAATAATAATAAATAGAAAAATATATTAGTTTTCACATGAGAAAACAAATTTAATAAAAAAATATAATAGAATATATATCATATATAACTCTATAGTAATGAGTCACAGATGTATGGATGGCCAAATTAAAAAAATTCTGATTCTATGTCCAATAATAGTCACCTCATATGTAGTTAATGGTACTTGAGATGATCTATCTGTAACATCTTGTACAATGACCCTGGGATTCTATATCTCAAATTATTGATGGTGAACTGAATCTACTATACAATATTCCAACCCATATGAAACTATATGATGTTGAGGATCATCAACATACAACTCGTAATAAGTAGGAAGCTAGGACGGAAGAGTAGGATAAAAAATGGAGTCCGTATGATGTGGTGGGGGAGTGGGAGCTACTGTCAATACCCCTTCTGAGCTCTCCTCTTCAAGGGAATCCTATAGTAATTAATCAAACATTTCTGTAATTATTGAAATTATATGATGAAAATAGTTTACTTACAAATATCAAATTGATATCTTACAATCCTATCAGCTACGATTCTCGAATCTTCCGAATGATATTTCAGTTTTTTTCCCACCAAATCCCTCTTCCATTTATCATGTCTATATATAGGGGATAGAGGGGCCACCACTCCAGAGTTTGGAGACTCAGGTTTTAGTTTATTCAATTTTTTCACCATCATTATTTCTTCCGATAATGTATACCCTCCCCGATATAAATTATTAGGGTATACATTTTTATATTGGATTACCTGACGATATGTCCTTGTTTTTTGTAAATTAAGAATAATAAATCATTAAAAAAACATTAATAAGATCATTTATATAAGAAAGATTGTAAAAGATTACATTTCTCTTACAAAAAATGAATATTTTCTTCTACTTTTAACAAATTGTCTCCATGTGTCTTCATCTGTGAAAGGATATATATGAAACATATTATCATAAATCCTATGACCAAAAATGAAATCATATGAGAGGGTTGATTTAAACTACTTCAATCTCCTGGAAGCCGTCGATTAGCATTTCTTCTTAACTCCTCCAGTTTCTGGAATATCAAATGTCATCTGATAATGAATAGGTTAAACATATTATATATACTAGAAAAATTTAATGAATAGGGAAACAATAGAAAAATGTCTTACCAAAATCGTCTCCCTTAATAGAGAGATTATCTCTTTGTCCACACTTCGACATTCATCAAACAAAATTCTTCCTTTTCTCTTACTCTGAGTTGCTACCAAACTCTTAAAATATTTTGCATTTGGACCTCTAGGAAAATCATCCTCATAAAACTCAATGAGTATCCTCTGATCCTATATACATGAAAGTGATAATTTTGGTAAATTTGTGCACCCACGTTTACCAACTCTTGAACTCTTTGTCATAATGGGAGCACATGAGTAATATTTGGGAACATCAAGAGGATAATGTGATTGTTTCTCTCAAGAGGTATGACCGATATGCTCATCTCTAGAATTATGTGGTTGATCAACTGATTGATATGTCATTATGCTTCAAATCAAAAAAACAAACATTAGTTTACAAATAAACAAATTAAAATATTCCAATATGAATGTAAAAGGAAAATAGAAAAATGTACTAAGTTACATAATAGTAAACATGGTTAATATGGTAATCATGTTAAACAATGGTAAAGATGGTAATGATTGTAAAGATGGTAAACATGGTAAACCTGGTAAACATGGTATAGTAATTTTCATTGAACAAAAACAATAAATATAAAATTTATGTAATGGTAAACATGATAAAGTAAACTAAAAAACATAAAACAAACAAAAACTTAAAATTATTTGTTTTAATGCATGTTTTAATAATGAAAGAACATACAATATCTAACATTTTATGAAAATAATTAACATTAACAAGAAAAAAACAAATGTTACCTGTTATTTTAGGAATGTAAAAATGGATTGTTTTCCCAAATTCCTTTGTCTTGATCATTCCTTATGGCACAAACAATGTCTTCAACATTCTCATTATTGTTTTTCTATTAGTCTTTACATGGAAGTAGGGATCTCACCTTAATCAACATCTTCATCAAGTTCATCATCACCAACTTATTGTTTTTCCCTTGTTCAATAACAGCCCACTGCATATCTGATTGATCAAATACATAGAAAATTTGTTTTCCATGCGTTTCCATTATAAAAGAATCAGTTGTGTCTTCAAATCAATTCAGATTAACAACTGTCATTCCAAATTCATTGTGTCTGACACTGTTGTTACCGATAATCCCTTTACAGTTAATAAAAAGAACATTAATTTTAAATTCATAAACCACACATATTTCTTCAATCACTTCATAATATGCACTTGATGTAGAAATTGGGATTTTTTCTTTAGCACTTGAAAAATGCATTGATTCTACAAACACTAATACCCCACTATTCTAAACTGCACTTTTGTTTTCATGAGAATTCGTATGAAATGTAGAGCCATGAATGTCATAACCAGACCATGTTATAAAATTTAAACATGGACCACCCACTAACCATTTTAATGTCTCTAATACATCTGATCAACAATGAAAGGTCATTTTAAACCATGACAAAAATGTTTTTTTGTTCTCATTCAAAATCCAAATTTCATTCTTCTTTGTATGACATTTCTTAAACTCATTAATAGGTAATGTGATATATGGTTGAGCATCATCTATGTTATTCAAGATGTATAATTATAACTTATTCATCTATTTAGCTGACAATGATTTGACTTTCAAACCACAAATCTCATTTCCCTTATTATTAACATGTTCATGTCATGATGGAGAAAAACTTATGTGATTCTCTATATCCATGTAGCACATTCAAAACTCTGCAACCTCCTTAGATATATACTTTTCAATAATGGATGCATCACATCGATATGAATTCTTAACATACCCCATAAATATATTCATATACCTTTCAAAAGGATACATCCAACGAAGATATATAAGTCCACAAAAGATTATTTCACAAACCAGATTAATCATTAAATGCACCATTATATCAAAAAAAGTTGAGGAAAAATACATTTCCAATTGACAAAGTATACAAATTGCATCCTTCTCAAAAAATTTCAATGCATTCACATCCATAAACTTATTACAAATTGAATTGAAAAAATAAGACATCTTCATTATTGTATTTCTGACATGGATGGGGAATATTCCATGCAATGAAACTGGTAGAATTCATTGCATCATGATGGGACAATCATGAGATCTCATAATTATCAACATCAAGTCCTTCTATGAGAAAAAAATTTAAATTTGAAGAATAAACATGAGTCACTCTGATATCATGAAGACACTAACAAAACCTAATTTTCTCCCACTTGGATGATGTATGACAAGCCAGGGGAAGAAATATTTGTCATCCATTATGAGTGGGAGCTAACTCCAAACGTATTCCTATTGATTGTAAGTCTAATCTTGAATTCAACACATCTTTAGACATTTCTTTAATATCTAACAATGTTCCTATCAAAATATCACATATATTCTTCTCCACATGTATGAAATCAATATTATGTTTAACTACAAGATATCTCCTATATGGTATCCAAAAAAATATTGACTTTTTCTTCCAAATATGTCTGACATTACCAGATTTACGTCTATTTACCAGTGTCGCATCAAGGGTTTCCACCCTCTCAAACACAGATCAGGGGATAAAGGTTTAGGAGTAATATAAAATTCTTATGAGCCATTGAATGAATTTTTTTAATCTTTTATAAGAGTGATCCATAAGAAAAAACCTTCGATGAACCATGTACATTATTTTCCTCTCAAGATGCAATTGACAATATGAAGTCTGTTTTTTGCAAATTGGACATGATTTATACACTTTAACACTATAACCAGAAAAATTTCCATATACTGGGAATTCATTTATCATGAACATAAGCACATAATTTAGTTTTAAATATTCCATTTTATAAGAATCTTACACCATAATACCATCCTCCCATAAAAGTTTCAAATCATCAATCAATGGTAAAAAGAAAATATCAATATCAATGTCCGGTTTCATCGGACCAGAGATCTTTATACTCAACATGAAATATTTGCGCTTCATATAAACATCCGGATAGAGGTTGTAAATTACCAATGAAACAGGCCATGAACTATGTGTTCTAGTGATGGTTTGGTATGGATTCATTCCATATGTGCTCAACCCTAGCCTGTTATTTCTAATTTCATTTCCAAATGTCAGATATTGCTCATCAATTTTGTTCTATTGTGGACAATTAGCTGGATGATGTTTCTTCCATCACATATCCACTCATCAGCATTCCATATTAACCTTTTTTCACCATGTGAATTATCAAATAAACATTTGAAATGATGAATTATTGGAAGATACCAAAATACCTTTGAAGAGATCTTTTCAATCTCTACATCAGCCTGTGATTTTTCTTTCACCTTATACCGTGATGTCCAATATTTAAGACACTCTGACAGAAATTCATATGCCTTCCTAAATATCATACAGTCATTTGGATAGGCATGTATTTTCTTGTATCCCAATACCATAGGGCATAATATTTTCTTGGACTTATAATGTTAATATGGAAGATCTTTATCTTTTGGAATAATTTCTTTCATCGAATGTAGCAACTTTGTACTACTTATGTCACTCCATCCATGTTTCGCCTTTAGGTTAATCAATCTTAACACCGTAAAAAACCATAAAATCTATATAACCAGGATATAATGGTTTTTCCACATCACCATATAGAAACGCAATTGTCGGTTCTATCTCAAATTGTTATGCTCCAATATCGCGAATCATTTCTCTAATTCCATCGGAGTTACCATCTTACAAATCACCATCATCAGTAGATCTAACATTCCATATAATTTTACGATGCAAAATACAAGGGCTATAACTAGGATTAAATCCCTAAAAAATTAGATTTTCTTAAATCTCTCTACGTTTCATCTTCTTCATATTCAAACTTTTCAGGCAAGGATAGAAAAAAATGTCAGTACTTGGAACATTTCATTTAGAAAATTCAAAAAATGCATCAACACCATCCTTACATTAATTGATCATTCTATGTCTCGTATTCCAATATAGAATCATTATTACCTATAACAAACATCAAAATTATACACTTTTTTAAGATAATAAAAATATAAGATTATATGAAAAATATCATAATTTGAATTTAAAACAATTTGGAAATATAAAACAAATCTATGCGTATTTAAAAAAATATGCATGAAAATGATTTTAAAAAGAAAATATAGTTAGATATAATAGTTTTAAATTATTCTTGGATCCTTTCTTCTTATGGTATACAAAGAATACATCCTTCTGCATCTGGATACCAAATTCACCATTCTATAAAAAAGAAATATGAAGTATAAATATTAAAATATGTATACATTCACTACTGATAATTACACAGATTCTAATGATTTGGAACCTCTGGCTAGTCATCCACCCCTCTGGACATCCCCCACCCCTTGGACACCACCCCCACCACCATGGACACCACCGCCACCACCTAGACACCCCTAACCCCTTGGGAAACACCCCCACCCCATTGGAAACTGCCCCCACCCCCTTGGACACCCCCTGGACACCCCCACCCCCTTGGACTGCCCCCCACCCCTAGACACCAACCCCCACCCCCTTGGAAACCCCCTGGACACCACCACCCACTTGGATAGCCACCCACCCCTTTGGAAAACCCTGCACCCCTCTGGACAGCCCCCACCACTCTAGACACCCCCACCCCAACCCATTGGACACCCCCACCACTCCTAGACAGCACCCCTACCCCCTAACCCCGTGGACACCCCATGGACACCCCCAACCCCTTGGACACCCACACACCCTGGACACCACCCCCAACCCCTTGGACACCCCCTGGACAACACCACCCCCTTGGACAGCCCCCCACCCCTATGGACAACCCCCCACCCCCTAAACAACGCCCACCCGCTTGGACACCCCCACCCCTCTTAATGACCCTAGAAAACCTCGATTATTATAAAAACGTCAATTTAAAAATGACCAAACATCCCAATGAATAGAAGGAATGAAGGATAATAAGAAGTGGAAAAAAGAATAAAAAAAGAAACAAAGAAGAAATTAAGAAGAACCTGGAATAAGTAACTTATTTAAGAAAATTACATAGAATCCATGAAAACCATGGGGCCTCCAATGGTTGATAGAATGTTGGTAAAAATGGAGTAATTCTAAGAATCAATTCAAATTTAAATTAAAAACACTGATAAACAAAATCACAGTGTAAATCCAATCATCATGGCACAATGGGGTTAGGATTAATGTGCATCTTTGTAAACCATAACACGGTCTCCCCCATAACCCATAAATTTTTCATTGTCAATGACCGGTAAAAATATATATAACCAAATAGAATAATATTGCAACAACCTTCATCATTTCATAATGATTGAGTCACTAAAAATCATAGTAGAAACATCAAACATAGACTGTACCGACCCCCTTGGACACCACCCCCACCCCCTTAAACAAAACTAATAAATTATAGCCTAATATCCCTAGAACAATAAAACCATCGTGTCATAATATTAAAAACCACGATACAATAGTAAATCCCAACTGACACTTATCCCCCACCCCCTTGGAAACCACCCCACCCCCTTGGACCCCCCTGGACACCACCAACCCCTTGGAGAGCCCCCCAACCCCCTGGACACCACCCTCACCCCCTTGGACACCCCCTAGACACCACCACCCCCTTGGATAGCCCCCACCCCTCTGGACAGCTCCCCAACCCTTGGACAACCTCTACCCTTCTAAGTAGCCCACCCCACCCCCTTGGACACCCCTTCCCTCCTGGACACCAACCCCCACCCCTACCCCCTTAGAAACCCCCTAGAAACCACCCACCTCTCTGAAACGCTCCCCCATACATCCCACAAACCCCTGGACAAGCCCCCACCCCCTTGGATATCCCCCCTACCCACACACTCCCTTGGACAGCCCCCACCCCCTTCAACACCCCAACCCCATTGCCCCCCCCCCACCCCTGGACAACCCCCCCCCCCCACCCCCACCTCCATGGACACCCTGGACACCACCAACCCTCTGGACAGCCCCCCGAACCCCCTGGATAGCCCCACCCCCTTGGACATCCCCCGCATTCCCTGGACACCACCACCCACCCCCTTTGACATCCCTCACATGCCCATGGACACCCCTGCACCCCCCTGGACAACCCGCACACCCCCTGGACACCACCCCAACCGCCTTTGACACCCCATGTACACCCCACCCCACTGGAAATCCCACCCAACCCCTTTGGACATACCCACCCACTTGAAGAGCCCCCCACCCCCTGGGAAACCCCTTTTACGCACACACACCCACATTATAAAACACAAAAAAATCGTCGAATTTCATGATATCACTTCCAGATGATTTTTTTACTAGAAAATTACTTAGAATGGTAGAGATGAACATTTTAAACTTACCATGATATCAAGAACAAGGAAAAATAACATCTCAAATAAATTATTTGTGGGCAACGTGAAAAATAAAAATTGAAAAGGAGTCGTGTCAGGATTATTTGAGTGTTATGAGTTGACCTAATAGATCTGATGATAATAAATATGAATAATGAGGTTTGAAAAACGATGTTGGAGGGAACGTTTGTGTCAAATAATTTCTAGGATTTCCGCGCTAGAGAGACGAATCACAAGTCTCCTGATCGAAGAAAACAGAATGACTGAATACGGGGTGCAATAAATCATTTACAGAATTTAGCACGTCGGTTATTTAATAACCGACATGCTAATCTATTTTTATAATGTTTATAATGTAGGTTATTTAATAAATGACGTAGAAGACAATTTCTCACGTTGTTTATAAAATAACTGACATAATATATGTCCCTTTATACTGACGTGATAAATTGTTGAGATTAGTTTTATCATGTCAGTTTTTTTATAACCGACATGGTAAAGCACTGAGCTTTCCATTATCACGTCGGTTATAAATTAACGGATGTGATAAAGTGTTCCAGATTGGATTTTCACGTCTTTTATACAGTAACCAACGTAACAAAGTTAATCTCCATATATTTTACGTCGGTCATTTTATAACCGATGTAAAAAATGTATCCTGGTCGATATATCACATCAGTTATAAAATAACTGACGTGATATATCATTCATTAAATCATTACACATTGGTTATATATAACTGACATGAAAAATGCCGGAATGTTAAACGTTTTTCAACTATTGAAGTGGGTAGTTCTCGAGAATTTTAGTTATGTGATATTACTCTATATGATGATCCACCAAAATATATATATTGTAATTTCCCATAGACTTCATCTAACGACTAGTGATGAAGTCCATTGGGATGTTTTCATATTTCAATGTATTCATGGGTAATGGTTTCATCTTCTTATTCTTTTTTACATTCATCCTTCATATAATGATATACCAAATAACTAATGTTTATTCTATGATTTCATTATCCAAAATTTTTCATCAATTATTCTCTTAAAGATCGTGATAAATATTTTTCCTTTATGGGTGTATGAATAAGTAAGAGTATTTTTCATCATTGAATAACTCATTATTTATCTTTGTATTTCACAGTACACATAATCATGACCTAAATATTATAAATCCTTATTTTTCAATTTTTAACAACATTGATTTCCCTTTTCATAAATAATCTTCTTTAATCTGAATCTCAACATTATACAATTGATCATAAATTTTCAACCACGAAATGGATATTTAAGAAATAATTTGAAAATGTAATGATGATGTTTCATCCCATATGACCCCCAGGTACAGTTAGTGAATGTCTGAGAATATTGGAGCTTTCTCAATTCTCACCATTGATATAGTCACAAAATCCATTCTACATTGAGAAGCTGCAACAATATTTTATTCCACTTGGTAGTAGTGAATTTTTCTATCATAATCCTTGAACATATCCTACAATATTCATTGTTGTATGTTAATATCATACAACATTGATATATACTTGAGTATCTTATGATCCGTATAATTTTTATACTTATCAGTATAAAGCTAATGAAACATGATTCTCAACATGATGATCAAAACTGCTAACTCCAAATCATATTATGAATAGTTCTTCTCATGAACAATCAACTACCCTGAGACAACTATAACATTTTCATATTTCATCAGTAAATAACCCAATATCTTCTTTTAATCATCACTCCATTCCATGAAATGTCTACTACTTGAGGGGAGTGTGGGTATTGTTTTTCTAATAATCCTTCATTCAGTTTCATAAAACAGTCTTCCCATTCATCGAACGAGAAAAATGTTATTCCATTCCTTGTGTTCTTGGTTTTTAGGTTTTCAAATCATGAGAAACATTTAAAAAACACTATTAATACCTATTTTGTACATGGAATGTAATAACTTATATTAAATAACCTACTCTCATTCATTCGTTAATTTGATTTGTATTAGAAGGGTGTAAATTTATCTCATTGATGATGATAACCTAAAAAAAGGATGATAATTTATCCACAACTCATATTTACTGTACATTTCATATAACTCTCATTTATCCATGCCATTGTAAAAGTATTCAAAATCTTTTAATGATCCACCTTAATTTATGACAATATTATAATTTCAACATTAAACAAAACAACAAATTTTGGAAGGAAATATCTTAATAGTCTATTAAATTTTACCATGAAGAATGTTAGAAAATTTTTTGGTCTAATGTGAATTAATGTGAAATAATTGTGTCGATACATTCTTCAAAAATACTTCATGGAAATATATTCTTTCCTCAACATTAATTGGTGATATATCGACCAAATTCCGACAATACAGAAATCTTTTCCCCCACATATTTTGTCAAAAAAGTCATCTATACAGGGTAGGGGATAATCATCCTTATAATAATTTTTTGATCATAAGATAATAAATGCATAAAAACATTGAACCATCTCTCTTAATGCGTTCTTGGACTAACACGCATCATAATTAAATTCTCACTCATATAAAACACATTTCCATATTCTATTATAACTACATATTCAGTTATTCCTACAAAACAATGGAATTTGTATTTTGAATCATGGATATGAGATGCGATATAGGTGTAAGTTCAATTGTGAAGTCATCTTATCAATCAAGTGGATGAATAGGATGATTCTCAATGAATGTGTTAGTATAATACATCCCAATTGGAATGATTTCAACATTTGGGAAATTTATTCTTTCTCAAAATGTAATAAAAAAGTCACTTGAGTAAAATATTACAGAGGAAATTCTTCCTCCTCTTTACACAAAAACGATTTTAAAAAATGAATCATGATGTGTAGAGTGATCACCCTCCACCAATTATTAATGATGGCCAAATATAATGACTACATTTTTGCTTAAAATAAGAGTAAAATTCACTAAGGTATGTATTGAATATTTGTTTTTGTTGTTCCGGTCCACAAACATTGATTGGAGAGGAGTTATATACATGTTAGGAAATAGTTTATACATTTATTCTTATCTATGATATTTCAGCCCCAATTTTTGGATTTCTTTTTTCATAGTTCTACAGAACATCTAGTATAAGAATGATCCTGTAGAAACGAAATAAAAATGTACATTCAATTTTTTTAATGAATATATTTTTGTAAATGTAACCAATTAATATTTAGGATCCACCTTAGTAGTAGAGATACCATAAAATATTCTATTTTATCTGGTCCTTATATTATCTTATTTTTTTGATAACCTTATACATTGGGAATTAGTTTTCTATATTTAGATATTTTGTGTAGTTGAATCACTATACCATTATAAGTGTTTTTATTTGAATGCTATTTTATTTTATCACATTTTTTTGGATTCTGGATATCGCTTCAACATTGATTGGATATTTACCCACATTATCTACAATTAATGAATCTCACAATTCACTTACGATAGTTTCTTGGATTATTTTTCCTAAATTTTTAATATTTTTGATGTTGAGTGTTCTCTCCTTCCTAGAATATATCTATTAATTCTCCCAAATAATGATATAATTTATAGTTTTGGTCTCCAATCCAATGTGACCACTTAGTTTCACTGATATCCATATCATCCAGAATGGGTCATCATAAAAATAATTCATAGATTTCGAAGTCTAAAATAATTATATATATTTATAGACCCTTATTTGACCCACTAAGGAAACCATCCATCTTATGTTTGAGGATAATGATATAGATAAAGGCATACCATGAATGACTTGTGATGTTTACTACATATGTCCTAATAGATTAATCATTCTTTTGTTTTATTTTGAGGTACTCCTTATCAATGTAATTATGGAGTGTTTGGAAAAAAACTTATTGAAAAATAATTTCTAGAACCCTTACCATTCCATCTAATTTATTTCCTCATTGGGCATCATCTTCTTGTTCAATGTCCAACATTAGCCAGCTTTCCCATTAAGATAGTATATGAAATTTATTTATTTCTATTTATATGATAATTGGGGGACAGGGAATATTTTTTCAATGGTGTAAAGTCATTATTACAGGATAAAGGGCTTACAAGATCCACTATAGGTGGGAGGTTTTTCATAGAAAGTACTTGACAACAACATGCTCTTTCTTAATTGAAGGAGTTAATTAAAAATGATTTGTGTTATTCTTTATAACGTGATTAAATTGGTCAAATACATCCATGAGTATATAAGATTCCTCTCTTATCAGGTTAGGAATTTCAGGTGGTAAATCTCCTTATTGCCTATCACCATAGTTGTTAGAACAGTTTCTCGTAATTCCTACATAAGCGAAAATGTAAACAAAACTGGATCAGAAAAACATATAAAATTAAAAAATATAGGAAAACGAAGAACAAAATGGTAATAAATTATATATATCATAAAGTTATCATAACGAAGTAGTCTCTAGGTTTTTAATCAAATTTATACATGGTAATATTTTATATTAGTTTTCTAACCTAATAATCTATTCGTGTCCTTCAAAATATTAAAAAAATATTGTTTGAATTTTCAAACTCATATACAGTTGTTGTATTAAATCATATTTTCATTAAGGCCTCCTTTTCGTGAACTAGTTGAAGGATGGGTTAATAACCAGTGCACCATGATTGGGTTATTATCAATAGATAAAAAATTTCTAGTGCCAAATACATTTATTGTATCTAGATAAGGATGTAATTCCTTTGAATCCATTTATTATATACATAAAAATTATTTCTATAGGCACATATATATCATTAATATTTATTATTTTATTTATTTTAACATAATTAGTTTATTAAATCACTCAAACGGTCATGACTCCTTGTTTCTTTGGAAGAACCAGTATATAAAATCTAAAAAATACTCAAAATTTTAATAAAATTATGTTATTCTCCATAATGAGATATTCATTCCATAAAATCGCCTACAATAACCTTGGGGGAACATAAAATAATGGGTGATCGATGAAGAAAAATATGGTAATAAAAAATATAAGAAGCATAACATGGGATTCAATTGAAAAACATGATATCATAAAATATAAGAATCCTAAATAATAACATGAGACCATAACATGATGAGAATGGTATTATAGGACCATGTAAATAGAGAAAAGATACACCAATATTAGACTTTACCTTACATATTTCAAGGATAATCACCAAGAAAACCTCACATGGTGGATAAATTCCCATAATGTAATATGTTAACTCCAAAATTACAATCAAACCATTTCATTAGATAAAAACAATTAGTCAATTCCTTTGAGTTCTATCTCATCACACCCATCCTAACATTTACATTTATATGTCTTCCACAACTTAAATCAATCATAATATTTAAACATAAAAATTTCCCATGGAAACTAATCAGTTTCATAGTCCTGTTTCATATCAAAATCAGATGAAATATCATAAACACTCGATTAAGAAAAATGAATTAAATAATATGGTTGTTAATATCTGAGTACATAATTAGATGTATCAAAATTTGTTCTTAATTTGGGAATAAAAACATTAAATTATATCTAAATAAAAGGATTATGGTATAGAAATGATCTCTTTAATCTGGTTTTATTTTAATGGAAAATATTAAATTTACATAAGGAATGACTTAAACTAAAACATTAATGGAGAAAAATATAGGTATATATATAAGAGATAAATATAAAAAATTAATAATTGTTCTATTGTTTTAAAGAAAGAGATAATTTTATTTACATAGAAAAGAGATACAACCTACTGAAAAAGGGAGGTTTTGAGAGATCCCAAAACATTTTTATGGATCCACTACACACTTGTACATAACACCATAGTTAATATAATTAGATTGATTAATTAAATAATTCAAAAAATAGCATCTGATTTACTATAATATTACTATTTTTATTAATATTATTTCCTATGAGATTGTTTATTTGATTTTGTTATTCCAAGAGGGTTTGTTTCATGGTTCCAAGGTTAAATCACTTGTCGATAATAGTTAAAGACAATTTCAATTTGTTATAAAAAAAAGTTAAATGAAACTTGTTTCAGATTATATTGTCGGGGCACACGCATCCATCTCATTCTGGGATGAGAGTTGTAGTTCCCCCCCCCCACATTCTGGATTTCCAAAGGTGGGAAACATCCGCTCTTTATTCAGGGACATCTCCTCCTTGATCGAAACATGATGATGGGATGTCGGTTCTTCCTTCCGTGGATTTTGCATCAGAACTCGTCAGCATGTCCGGGTCTCCCTCATAGACTTACGACACTGTTCGTGAAACTGTTCCGGGAGCCATATCTTTACGGACCCTAGTTAATTATGTTGCTTCTGTCAATATATTCAAGGGGTCCAGTCAGCGCAGAAACCTTCAGTTAGGGGCGTAGTAACATTGGGCATCACTGGCTTGTCTGGACACTAGGGGATTGGTGTGTTTGTCTTATGTACTTATTATAGGGCTTCTAAAGGGTGCAGAATCCCAAGGAATCCCAAATAAAACATGGGGAATCATATTTCATGGGCATTTATCTATGTTTTTCCTCAGCTTAAAATGTTTAACACATGGTATGTCGCAAGTTTAACATTTAGCGGAGACAGATTAGGCTAATCAGAACATTGACTTGAGTGGATCAGATGGAGGAATCCCGTGGAGGGAACAATGATACTTGGTCCATCGTGTGGGTGGCCTCTCGAAAACTATTTGTTGGAACATGGAATGGGGTGGCATGATCCCATCGGGATGTGGCAGCTCGTATAATAATCAGGACGGATGATGGAAGGTTTTGTTAAGGGGATGGTTAATGGGATGGAACTGTCATGAGGATGAAAATGCTTTTGGGCTTCAGCCTTGAAGAGGCTTCCTATGTATCCCCATGGTAGGGAATTGATGTCCTCGTAGTTCATCTAATGACGGCTTAATGCCGATTGGTGTTCAACATATTATCTTTGGATGGGGTCGCAATGGCTTACTGCAAGATATGGTCGCAATGGCTTACCATAGGATGGGGTCACAATGGCTTATCACAGAATGAGGTCTCAATGGCTTTCTGCTGACTGAGGCCCATATTTTAACGTCATGCGGGTAGGGGGTGTACAGACGTGAATGTGGACTGGAGGTATAATGGTTGTTGGGCTTGAACCTTGTGGAGGATTCCTACGTACCCTAACTTGGCAAGGATCAAAGACTTTTTAGTTCAAGGATTTGGTGATCTGATGTGAAGATGAGGTCGGAACTACCGTGTGTTGGTGGGTTTGAAACTCCAGGAGTCTTCCTACGTACCCTTCCATGGCAAGGATCAATGTCCATGTAGTACATGGTTTTGGTGAACTGATGTAAAGACGGGGTCCGAACGACCGGGTGTTGGTGGGATTGAACCTCCGGAAGGCTTCCAACATACCCTTCCATGGAAAGGATGAATTTCCATGAAGTTCATGGATGGGGCATGGACCTTACACTCTAGGCTGCCCAGGGTGTTGGTGAACCGATGTGAAGATGTTTGGGATTAATTGTATTTGGGCTTGAACCTTGTGTAGTCTTCCTACATACCTTTCCCTAGCAAGGATCAAAGTCCACGAAGTTCATATGGGTGGGTGTGGGGCTTACAGTCAAGGCTTCCCAAGAATTATTTCATGGTTGGTTCTCACTCTAAGACCACATGAGTCTTTCTTGGTGTGAGAAACAAGAGATAGCAGAGCCTTGATGATCACATCGCGAAAGGTGCATCCATGGGATGTGGTGTGGGGCTTATGCGTGATTAGTGGCCCAAAGATGAAATGATGTCTTATGCATGGCTAGCATCCCAAAATGGTTGGGACATACTCTAGGATGAAGGCCCATGGGCGACAAAGCACAACAGTAGAGGGATTTTGGACAGAAGAAAGGAGAAGCACCATTCACCATCAAGCCCTTTGCTAGCCTTGGGGACTGAATAATTAAAGAGGAGTAGGAATGGAACCTCTTACAAGAAAGATAGGGACTTACACCGATATGGGGTCACATTCCCCGCAGACAAATGCCACTTTAATACAGAGGATATCATCCCCTGTGGAGACCAGTGGGCATGGAGAATGTCCAAGGTGGGGGTACCCTGTGTGCGAGGCATGGGGCGAGGTCACATTTTATCGTCATGTTCTCAGGATGAAGGTGCATGGCAGTTTAACATCCTCCAGCTCGAACGAGGTGGGTTTTCCCCACACCCATAGGACTTACATAACTAGTACTCTCTACTCTAGGGTGTAGAACGGGGATAGGCAAAGCCTTGGTGAGGGCAGTCATAGAGAGAACCATCGAGGGGCCCACGTTAGTGTAGCTATGAAAAGAAGAAATAGCCATTAGCATGCCTATGTAAAGAAGAATGAGGCAAAGCAACACAATTGGTGGTGTTGTCCAAAGGACATTGTAATTGCATCATCCAAACCTGGTGGGTCGCATGTGAAAAGGAATTGAAAAGCATAGGGGTTCATAGGAAGAGGCCTTATGATGCTATATTGGTCCGCGTGGTAGAGGTCATTTGTGAAGGGTTGTGCATTGAGAAGTAGGGGTGGTAGAGCCTAAGAACTGGGCATAGGTGCTAGGGGGAACTGCTTCGCGAAGTGGAAAGTCATTCACTGATCACGGTATTGCGGAGCAAAGGTGTCTCGCGAAGCAATATATCGTGAAGCAATGTGCTTCGTGAAGTAAAATGACTCATCCATGGCATGCGGATCGTGTGTACATGAGGGGTGTTTCATGAACCATAAATGCACGACGATGACTCGGGTCCCCTTGGGGATCCCCTTCCTTCGCAAAAGTCCCTTAGGCTTCACGAAAGGCATATCTCTCAGAAGAGGGGATTAAAACGAGACAAAGGGGAGTCACTCCGCAGAGCAGAAGTACCTCACACAGATGATGGTTCGCATACCAGAGAGTGATTCATGATTTGGGTTCTAGGAAGTTGAAAGGTCAGACCGTAAATCTTTTGGGCTCAGGGGGAGCCCGGTATTTATAGGCAAGAGGCACCATGAAGCGGAGCTTATGCGGTGCAAAGAGGGACTTGGTTTCTTTGCGGCCATCTCGCGAATGTCAAATGCCTTCACAAAGCATCCCGCCTCCTAGCATCGCGGTGGGATTGAGAACGTCAAATGTGTTCGCAAAGCATCTTCCCTCTTTGATTCATGGTGGGGTCGCAAACGTCAAATGTGTTCGTGGAGTGTCCAACATCCTTGCTTCGCAGTGGCCGTGGTTCTGGGGGTACTATACAAAATTGCTTCGCGAGGTAGTCAACGATGCCTTCTTTTTGGCTTCATCTCTGTCCAAATTTTCGGCACCAACAAATTCCCCCCCTAAGACATAGATCCAAGAAGATACCAAGGGTCGAAATCTAAGGGTAATCGCCAAAATCCTCATCTGTTCACAATGATGGCTCGCGAAGAGGGCTTGCAAGGCGGATAGTTGATGTGTGGGCCGAACGTGCCATGAAGCTCGGAGTGAATTGGATGCGTTTTGAAGCTCCGAAGACTGTCACCAATAAATAGTGGAGGTTCTCTCTCTCTTTTTTTCTCTTCTCTATGAATTTGTCATTTTTCAACCTCAATTCGCAATGTTCCATGTACTCTACGAGCGTTCTCTGTGAATTGAGTCTTCACGGCACACAACGAGTCCTCGACATCCGCATTTGCACTCCACAGTCTAAAACTTGAACACCTAGGTAGGGCTCTACGAACAGTCTTTGCAAATAGTCTTCGCAAATGTGTTCTATGAATGAGCTTCACAAACCAGCCAGAAAATCATCTTAGTTCCAAAACTGAATGGCCCACCAAGAAGCTACCCAGGGGGTCCATGCTGATTCCGCTCAGAGGGATGAGATGGAAAATAGTCTGGGACTAAGAGATTTAGTCCAAAGAACCTTGAACCATTTTTCATTGGTGGATCTGCAATCATAGATCCATAAGAACAACCCATTGTGTAAGAGGTATCCCTAGTATGGCTTCAGGCAGAGGGATGATGTCTTCATCCCTGAAGGATGTAGGACTGAGCCATATTACTGGTTATGGAGCATACTGTGTCAGCACCTATGGTTCAGGGTGGATGATGGTCATTCCCAAGAGGACATCACGCCCTTTGTTGTTGACTGCTTATACAAACATCTGAAAAACGTCGACGCGAAGGAATTGTAGCTGGAGATGTCCCTTCTATTGTACCAAACTATCCTCAAGGCAGCACAGGGGAACCTGAAGAGGGGGTGGTCTGAGTAATGGGTCCTGCGCCAGGGTGGAAACTTTACAGATGATTAGTCCTTGGTCTACTAGGTAGGCACCTCATGTCAGGAGTTCAAAGCAGAGATGAGAAGAGTGGGACTATATGTGGAAGCTTGGGCTTCCCAGTTTCACATCTACCTAATGAAGCAGCTAATGCCGGAGCTGTTGAGCTGGTGTTCAATGGGGACCAATACCTTCCACCTGCATCATGGAGAGGTTGACATCAGGTTATGGGACATGCATCAGATCTCAGGGGTCCATGGGTGATGTACTACGAATTCCTCCCTACTGTGGGTGCATGGGAGTATCCGGAGCAGATGTTGCATCTAGTGATGGAATTGATATAGCTTGTTCTGGGAGAGTATAAGGAGGTGGTGTAGGATGTCAACTTCAGGCATTGGTTCAAAAAGTTTATGAAAATCCGAGTAGACTGACAGTTCCAGATGAGACCTCGATCCTTTCCAAAGGGGGCTCGAAGTAAGGACCACTCGTACTAGAAGCTATTGGAGGATAGTCAGTGGATGACCTGGGGGTTCTGTGTCAGCACTATGTAATGGAAAATAGTCAGGCTGGCGGCATTCATCACAGCTCTCATATGTGGTCAGATTCTGTTGGTGAGGGATACCAACATGGGAGTGAGACCAAGCACTATCATCATGGCATCCACATTGGCGACATGGGGAAGGGTCAACCTAGGGATCCTGATTCTCACCAAGTTGTATTAGATGTTGTGGAAAATCAGCCAGGGGAAGAGTCCACCAAGGATATGTCGGCCATTCCACCTCCTGTACGTGTGGATAACGACGCACATCAGGGGTATCTATGAGTATTTGAACCCCATCTCGCCTCCAGGGTCGAACTTCTGCCCCTCGATTCTCAACACCGCAGGGAGTTTTCTATCCAAGATGATTATATCCTTAGTATTAAATCTAGAATAGAAGGTAGAAGAGTTAAATTTCCATCCATTCTCGCTGCTTATGGGGGCCTTCATAGGTGATGGACGGGGAGTGGAAGAGCATCGGGCCTACCACTAGGATTTCTAGGTGGAGTCTTGGTTTCTAGGGTGGACCACGATCATCTCTATGAGCCATACAAGCCACACTGGTTTGCAAGAAAATTGTTGTACCTATAGCGATGGACTCTGCAGGTCTACTTGGAGGTGCTTTACGAGGAGAACCCGTATGTGATGAGGTAGATGTGGCTCATGTTCACACAGGAAGACGGGAAGATGTGGATTGATCTGACTCCGCCGACCACCATCCTTGGACTGGTAAAGGAATATGAACGGAGCTGGGCGGTGGCCTTCTCGGGTGAGATACTGAAGCGTCCCACCATTCTAGTCAGTGATGGTGAGCTTCCCCGACCTCAAGGACGAGGCCAGAAGGAAGCAAGGTCATCCCACAGTGGTGGGGATGCTATAGTACCAAGGCCCGCACCTACTGAGGGGGAAGCAGTTGTAGATAATCTTGCTGTGGCAGCGGACCAGGTGGTCCTAGGAGAATAGAGTCATCCGGAGGGGCGCCCAATGAAAGGAATCCAAATTATTTCTACTCAGGACATGGGGAAACTGCAGCGCTATATTGTAATGTTAGAGAATTATATATTCTCAGAGGCCTGGGACATTTGGGAAGTCAACCGGAAATTCATCGCCACATATGAGTTATTAAAGTTCTTTAACCACCGAGGGATGGGATATTCAGGGATTCTCCCTATTAGAGCACTTTTTTTTAGTATCCTAGGCAGAGACAGAGAAATAAATGTCTGAACTGGAAGACATTATCCACTCTTAGGGGGCCATGTACCCAATGAAAAACTGGGTCAGGGTGCTGTTGGATCATATGGTCCCTTCGCAACTGTCAGCTGCTAACCTGAGGGAGAGCTTCCCTCTGCCGGAAGAATCAGCTGAGTCCTCCTGGAGAGAAGAGGCTGGTAGAGGGATTCCGTTGGAGGAGGGTGAAGTTGGTGATCAATCCTAGGATCTTAATGATTTTGCAGAGGCCCTCGAGGTAAAATCCCAATTTCCTTCCTTAGGGTCTGCTCTTAGATTACTCCAGGTTACTTATTAGCATCTTTACTGTAAAGGAGGACCTTGTGCCTAAACCTCATTCTCTCCCGTCAGTGGATGCCGATACGGGGCCTTCTGCATCTTCACCCATGGCTATATAAAATTCCGTGTCTGGCGGGGCTAGGACACTGAGGCAGCTCCCTCGGAGTCTCTAGACCTTCCAACCAATTATGGGGGGCCATATTTCAGGGTCCCGCCGACATCAGCCCCAGATCGGGACAAGGTATTTGATCTCTATAAGTCTTCTATACCGAATTTACAACTGACATACCCTGGCCCCACTAACTAACAATATCGTCCCCTTTTTTGGTGTGCACAGTCCTTCAAATGGCCTGGGCCACTACAGAGAAGTTGATGGAGACTTTTGGTAGGGCCCTTCCTAGAGGCATGCCAATGGTCATGGAGGTGGACATCCAACATGACCGAACTACAGTGCACTCGATCACTGGCGGGGACACCATTGGGACAACGCCTGAGGTTATTGATGTTGGATCCGATGATGAGGATCAAACAGATATTTCTGCCCCGCCACACCAGATTCGACACCAAACATAGACCCGGCTGAGGAATTCCTTGAGGCATTCCCTGCATACATGCCTGCCAACTACACCGAATGGGAAGAGACAGCCTCTGGCATGGAGGACAGAAAAATATTCTGTCACTGATTGTGGAAGCTGATCATGTTCTTAATCAATAACACCCCGAAGAGTTATAGATGGACGAGATGGATAGACATCTCTTGTGGATACGCGAACCATGCATGGGGGAGTGGATTCCCAGTGCCCTCACATGCTCATCCAATATTATATAGAGGAAAAGATTCGGCAGTGTGTTCATGGCCTCATTGTGGGATGGTAGTGGAGGAAGGCAGTGAATATCAAGAGGCTCTAGGAGACTGAAAAAGGGGTTGAAATGTTGCAGTCCCGGGAAGTTGAGCATTCTGCATCCCTTGATGCACAATTAGAGCTTGTATCGCGACTTAAAGCCCAACTGGTGGATTCATAAGAGGGAATGAAGTGAGCCTCTGAGGAGATAACCGTTATCCAGACTGGTGTGGAGTGGGCTCGGGTCGTCGCGGGAAAACTGTGCTATATCACTACTGGGGAGGATCAAGAGGTAAACAGATGGCATAAAATCCTAGATTCCACAAGCCAAAGGGTTGTAGAGCTGCAATGTTCATTTGATGATGTCAATCCGTCCACGAGGGGAATAGCCCTTCAGGTACTGTAACACGTATAACATTTCAACGTACTTTCATTCTTCAATTAATTTATTCTCTCTTCACACATGATTTCATTTATTTGTGTTGGTTTATCGCATCCCCGTGGTCTTTGTGAGGTGTCCCGTGAAAAATCCCTAAGCACACATGGGTCGGGCCTGGTGTGAGAAACAAAGGACGAACACCTTATCACTCTATTCCAATATGGTAGTGGAAACCAAGTCTTAGTTATTTATGTGCCTAGACAACCAATCTGAATTTATGGAAAGGAAGAGGGGAAAGGCCTGTATAGAAAGGGAGGATCTCAGCACAACCATATTTCCATTTTTCTGATGTGCTCTTGTGCATGAGAGGGGAAACGCCAGGGGCGTTGGAATCATTCCAATCATAGGGGGTTGAAAAAAATGTGAATTACGATCATCGAGATTCAGAACATTATAAGGGGTGGCGAGACAATAAAGGACAACTACTGACCATGTTCGAATCACAGCATCCTTATAGTATTATCCTGATATAGGGATAACAAATGAAGGATGACCGCTGACCATGTTCGAAACACAGGGCCTAACTTAAAATGTCATCCATTATTCATCCGGAATGTTGGCCCAGGACAATAAATGGGTCATAGGCTGAGCATCCATAATGTTAGGCGGTTCCCATAGAAATGAAATATCACAAGGGTCTGACTAAGTGGTACGCAAATCGTGGAATGATAGTTTGTTCGAACATGATCCCACACTCGAAATCACGCCTCCGTGGTGGGAGCACATTTTATGGGTGCATTATTTTGATCATGGATCATTCCTACATTTAGTCATGACCTCTCTAGTGAGGGATCTTTCTCTTCTCAATGTCATCATGGGGCTTCCCGAACATGTTTGGGGCAAAGATTCTGTTACATGGTTCCCCACAAGGAGTTAGGCTAGGAGACCGGAAATGAAGAGGAATATGATTTAGGATTCCTTGGGCTGGACCCTAGGCGAAATACCTAGGTGTCTCTATGTATCCCAAGAGGATGGGAATCAATCCATACATAGTTTTGGAAGCACTGTTTAGTGTCATGTGGGGCGATGAAACTCCTGGTCGCGCTGGTGCTCATCCTACCAGAACTACTAAGCCCACGTGAGTCGTGCTCGATGTGGGAAACAATAATTAGTGTATGGACTTTCCTGAAACAGGAAACAACATGTTAGGGATATGGGACACTCGATGAATGTTGGCCCAATGTTGATATCCCGTCCATTTAGCGCACCTAGATGCATGAAAAAGTAAAGCCGAGTATGTCATAATTCCACTAGAACATGAAGAACTCGAAATGTGTGAATCATGATGATCGAAATATGGATCAAACTGATGTTGTGGTGTGATTATGAGGGATAACTATTGAACATATTCGAACAACAGTATCCATATCATGTTATCCTGGAATTGGGATAGATAAATGAGGGTCGATCACAGACCATGTTCGAAACACGGGACCTGTCGCAAATGTCGTCCAAGATCTTTAGGTATGTTGGCCTAATACAGTAGTTGAGACGAGGTGGCACAAGAACAGGCTGATGAGCGGGTCCCTTCATATGTGGAAGAGGATGAGGATCTAATTAGCTATCTCAGGATGCATGGACATGAAATGAGGGGAATGACCCCAGGAAAATTCCACACTTCGTGCTCTTTGTTAAAATGCTTCTGAATATGACAAGGAGACATATTAGATAGAGGGAGTTGAGTCCCTTATAATATGGATATATTAGTTTATGGCATAGAAATTTGACCATGGATGGTAGCAAACATCGGAGGCACATGGAGGGTTAATTATAAAACCCAACGTGAATGAGAACCTGGGGTTCCGAACACCATGTGTTCCTTGGAGAGGTGTTAGGTCGAGGGACAGAAAACGATAGTTATGCTTGGACCAAGGAAAAGTGCACAAGAATTCCCACGTATCACATGAGAATTAGAATCAATCCATACATATTTCTAACAGGTGTCTTGGTAAGGTTCCAATTCCATGAACAAAACAAGCGTGCGTGTGTAGCCCCTGCACCAAAAGAAGCAGTAATTGTATGAATCATGTTTGTCCATTATGGTGGTTGTTGTTTTTTCTGGAAAGCAACAATACTAGGATGAAAAGTCCTGGTAGTTCCACAAGAATCAATCCGTATGCAGGCATTGAAAAATTGTATGGAGTGTGACTGACACCAAACATGGTGTCTCCACGAGTGAGGACATCATGATGTAGTTCAGTTTTTCATCGTGCGGCCAGGACGATAATATCACTATTTAGGGTCATGTGATGAGACCAGGTGGCATTGTTTTATATCATTTGGCCTAGACTCATATATGAGGGGTGAGGTTCAGGAGAGGAATGTGTATGGTGTGGTAAAACATACCCAGAAATGATGAGGACATAATCCCACATCACACCACTCGTGATTCCATGAGGGAAGCCTTGGGCCAAGGATCCAGGAATGACCTGATGAAAAGGGGAAGGAGAAACCAGTTCTCTATTGAGCTGGGTTGGGAGACAAGATGTCTATGTATTCCTATGTATCCCACGATATTGGGAATCAATTTGTACGTAGTTCTAGTGTAGATCTTACTTTATGGTCATAGATCTCGGACCAGTGAGGATTGAAAACATTCTGAGTAAGCGTTGACCACAACCTAATCCCTAAGCCCATGTGAGTCAATCTCGGTGTGTGAAACAAGGGAGGAAGATGGTTATTCAAATCCCTAGAACACACACCAAAGGGAAATTGGTGCGTAGCCCCGAATGATGCCATGACCGTGGATTTGTCCTCCTAACATGTAAATGCGCACTGAGGGATAGTGATCGAAGTGTTGAGATTTTATTTAGACATGATGTGGTGGAGAAGGATGTGAATCATGTAATCTACATTTTGTGCGTAATGGGTTTGGCTTGATGATGGAGGATGACTGTTAACCGTGTTTGAAACACAGCATCCATATCATGTTAGCCAGAAATGGGGACAATCAAATGAGCATTGAATGTTGACCATATTAGAAATGTGCGATTTGTATTGATTTTTTGTCCACGACACTTGAGTATGTTGGCCCATAATGGTAGGAGATACCTTAGTACTATCATTCATGCCACTTGGGGGTCCCTTTAGGTGTGAAAAGTGATGGAATCCCAAATAAAGGGGAACATGAAGCCTGAGAAACTGGTGAAAGCATGTCTGAGTAGAGTCCGACATTCCAGGTACTAAACTAGAGTACCATTAGGCACATTGGTGAATTGCCGAAGATGGTCGATGAGGGTGTTCACCCATAGAGTAACTGATTTGATAGGATGGGTATAGAATAAGGGATTGAGAATTCCCAGGAGGGGGAGGTACATGGCGTGGTCGTTTCAAACCTGATGTGAATGAGGACATAATCCCATGCCACACCATATACTCCCCTCCCTGGGAAAGGGTAGGCCACATGGCCAAAGTGAAAGAGATATTTTTGATATATGGGGATGGACCCAACATCTAGACATTTGGGCGGTCCTATGTATCCCATGTGGATGGGAATCAAGCCACACGTAGTTCATGGTGGCACATAGGGTTACGATACCCAAATGAGGGGGTGTATGGCCCGGAAATTAACCTGATGTGAATGAGTTCATAATCCCATACCACACCGTACAACCCTGACTAGGAACATGGGACGAGGGACCAAAAAGGACAAGGGGCCTAAGGCTGGGCCTCAGATGGGAAGGGCCGACCAATCTATAGTTTAACGTCTTGTAGTGAGGACGAACAGAGGAGTAAGATACCCCAAACAAGGGAGGTGTAAGGCAATACACATAACACGACGTGAATGAAAATACAATCCCATACCACACCGTACACCTGGGCCAGGGCCCAAGAAGGCCAAGGGGCCCGAGGCTGGGCCTTAGTCAGAAAGGTCTGATCCGTTTTCATTTTAACATCTTGCAGTGAGGACGAAGAGAGGATAAGTTATCTCATCCAGGGATTTGTACACCACATCGCATAACCTGACATGAATGATAACATTGTCCCATACCACACCATACACTCATAAAAAAGGAACTTCTGTTAGGGGCCTAAAAAGGACAAAGGGCCTGAAGATGGTCCTCAGATGGGAAGCCATACGTACTCTTGTGCGGTTACCGCATCATCAACACTCTAAATCGCACATGAGTAGCGATCGGTGTGGAAAACAACGAGCCGATCTTAGCTCACCCCGTTATATGGGGTCTAATATCCGGCATTTATCAAAGGGAGTTCCTCACTTGGAGATATAACGAGGCATAATGAACCACTAGACGCAATTTTTGGGACTTCTTTGGGTTGTTCCAATAATGTAGGACAGCTGTTGGCCATGTTCGAAACACATTGTCTCTATAGTGACCTGAAATGGGAACAACAAATGAGAATCGATGGCTATCTATTTTCATAATGCAAGACTTGTACCGGATTTTTTCTCAACATCCAAGAGGGAATTGGCCCGTAGTGGTAAGAGAGACCATAGGCCTAACATCCACACCATTCGGGGGCACTTCGAGACGGGGAAGATGATGGAATCATAATAAAAGGAGTGGGTGAATCGTAATTGTTACCATCTATGAAAGAGGCTAATGTCTCCATAGTGCAGGACGTATGGCCGGATCGAGATTAGCTCGACGTAAATTGGGGAAAAATTCTGCACCCCACCATATGTCTTGACCAGAGGGGAAGATTCTTGCGTTTGAGCTGTGCCAACTGAAAAAATGTCAGTGCGTTCCTATGTATCCCATGAGGATGGGAATCAAGTTGTACGTAGTTCTCGAAGGCCATGCAGTTTAATGTAATGCGGTGAGGATGTGGGAGGATAGAAGAACTTTGAGTGGGAACATGGTGAAACCATTATAATCCTAGCATGAGTGTGGATACGGAAGCCTAAGCAATATCATTCAAGGATCCTCTGAGAGAACTATCCTTAGGGGGGATAGTCAAAGAGAAATGTTCAGGGGTGGGGCTTAAGATGAGGCATCTGAGCATTCATTCATATCCCGTAAGGATGAGAATCAAGCCATATTTAGTTCTCAAAATGCAGTTTAGATTTATACAGGATGATGTTCAGTTTAAAGTCATGTAGGACTGGACAATTTATGGTCATGCTGGACCGGCTTGCAGTTTAGGGTCATGCTGGATGATCCAGTTTAAGGTCGTGCAGGATCAAACAGTTTAGGGTCATGTCGTACTAGCATGTGGCTAAAGAAACATATTTCTTGAGGAACATGGCATTTGTGGGAGGAGTTACACGTTCACAATCCATGGTCACAAGGGAGTATGCAATATTTGGGTAAACCATGTGAAATATTTAAGGACCTTCCCATTTGGGCTCCAACATGGGTGGTTTCCTGCAAGGGATCATTGGTATTTGGAGGTCCAATACCAAGTAACCTTTCAGGAAAGAGGGAATGTTGAACCTTCTTGTTGAAGGCTATAACTAACTTATTCTGATTCCTTTCCAGGTTGTGCCAAGAACGAATCCTATTATCTTTAAGGTCTTCCAATTCAGCAAGAAGAATTTCGATTACCTTATCTGTCACCTTCTGTTCATAGAACGTTAGGCGTAACGAATGTAGTTGGATCTCGATGGGCAAGACAATCTAAGCTCCATACACCATGGAATATAGGGTCACCTGGTTGGAATTACGAGTTGTCTTCTGATAGGCCCAGAGGGAGTTGGGGAGCTTGTCCGGCCAACTGTTCTTGTTATGACTAACAATTTTTTTTGCAAAATGTTAGAGTGGGTTTTGTCAAAAGCATCGATCTTCCCATTCTCCTGTTCATGATGGCGGGACGTACGGATTGAATGGATGTTGTACTTGGCATACAATTTAATCTCCTCGGCTGCTCAGAAGTTAGTTCAATTATTAGTTAGGGCAGCGTGGGGTACTCCAAACTGGTGGATGATGTTGGATCTCATGACGTCAACAATAGAACATGGCTTGAACTCCTTGAGCAAAACTGCTTCTACCAACATAGAGAAAAAATTCATGGCAGTCAGGATAAACCTGCATTGGCGAGCTGTGGCCGGTGGATATGGTCCCACGACATCGAGTCCCCATACCATGAACGGGAAAGAGAACATGGTGGAGTGGAGAGGTTTTGGAGGCCGATGCGTGAAGTTTTCATTAACTTTGCATGCATGAAATCTATTGGTGAACTGAATGCAATTATGGATCATGTAGGGCCAAAAGTACCCCGATATTCAGATTTGATGGGACAACTTTGGCCTAGTCTAGTGAGCCCCACATGAACTGGGATGAACCACATGCATGACCTAGGAAATCTCGACTCTTTAGATGCAATAGAGGAGAACACCGTCAAACCCACTCTTGTAGAGGATCTACTCAACACTTGGACCACTGTAGAGTGTAAACTGCAGTGCGCAGCGTCGGATTCGCTCGCACTCGAACCGATTAGTTGGGAGGTAACCATCTTGGAGATACTCGACAAAGGGGGCTCTCCAATCGGGGGTCACTTCAACCACTGCATCTTTGGAACCTGGGGGTCCTGACGTGGAGGTTCCAATGGTGAGATTCCCTACTAGCAGTCCATCATCATCCTATGGGTTGACAGGAGAAATGATTCTCCAATTCCCCACATGTATAATCAGATCATCCTACTCAGTTTCTGCTAGTGATGCACGCAGGACGTCCAGGGAATCAGCTCGACCATTTTGAGATTTAAGGACATGAGTAACTTCCGGACGAGATAGAAATTGAGCCATTAGATGGAGGGTGCCATCCAACAATGGTACGAGCTCTAGATTTCTGACAACATAGCAACTGTTAACTTTCTGGATGACTAGTTGGGAATCCTCTTTCAGGTGAAAATGGGGTACATCGATTTCACGGGCCAACTCGAGGCCAATGATAAGAGCTTGATACTCTGCCTTGTTGTTGGTGCATCCTTCCAACAACAGGAATGAATATGGAAGAATGGCTTGCACCTAGGTAATAAAGAAAATACCCAGGACAACTATGGTAGTTCTAGGATCATTGAGTTTTGGCCGGCGGGGAACTGGGAGGCACAATCGAAATGTGTCTTCCAACATGGGATGACATGATCTACAGAGAGGATTGCATCATATGGAAAATCTAGGTCTAGGGACTGGGCCACGGGAGTTGGATGTGCGACTAGAAAATCTTCCATTGATTATCCCTTGACAGCCTTCTGATGCACGAACCTGACATCAAACTACTAGAGGATTACTTCTCACCATGCTAGACGGTCGGTTAACATGGGGTGGTTCAGGATATACTTTTGTGGGTCTACCTGAGGCTCTAGCTATACTTCATGGTGCTGCATGTAGTGTCGTAATTTATGTACTGCGAATACCAAAGCAAGGTAGGTCTTCTCAATGGGGGAGTATATAGTCTCTGTATTGAGGAGAATACGGCTGAGGTAGTGGTGGTTGTATTCCATCACCTCTCTATTCTTCTGGCTGATAAGGGTGCCGATTGAGCATTCCAGGGAAATCACGTACAAGATCAGTAGTTTTTTGGATATTGGTGGCATCAAGACCAGAGGTTGGAACATATACTGCTTGATTTCCTTGAATACGGTCTGGCACTCTTCGTACCACTTGTAGGAGGATCCTTTCTTCACTAGATGAGAAAAGTTATTACACTTTCTGCCCATAGTCAAAATTTATTAGCATATATAGGCTATGTGGCCTTGAAAACTTCGATGGTCCCGAATATTTCTCAAGGGAGGCATCTTGATGATTGCCTTAATCTTCTATGGGTCGATCTCGATTCTTTGGTACCTGACAACAAAGCCAAGAAACTTCTCAGAGGTGACCCTGATGGCACATTTCATCGGGTTCATCTTCACGGGGTGAGAACGGAGGAAGTTGAACACTTTCTCAAGGTCCTTGAGATGGTCCTGACACTAGCGATATTATACCACCTAATCATCCACATATAATTCAACCAATGTCCCGAGGATTGGCTTGAATATGTGGTGCATGGCCTGGTCATTTGTGGCCCCTGAATTCTACAGGTTGAAGGGAATAACTTTGTAACAGAAAGTACCTTTGGGAACCTTGGAAGCGGTGGAAAATACATCTTTAGGGGCCATCTAGATCTGGTTATAGCCAGAGTAACCATCCATGAAGGAAAGGTCTTGGAAACCAGTCGTAGCGTCGATCAACAATTTTGTCACTTGAAGGGGAGAATCATCATTTGGACAGTGATGGTTGAGATCGCAGAAGTCCATGTAGATTCTCATCTTTCCATTCATCTTCCTGAATGGAACGATGTTGGATATCCACTTGGGTTACTGGACCTCCTTGATGAAGTTGTATCTGATGATCTTGTCAACTTCACCCTCGACCACGACACCGTGGGAAGTGTGCATCATTTTGGGATGCTGCTTGAACCTGCGATTATTCGTCTGTTGACCGAGGCGGTGGATGGCTACATAAGGATCTAGTCCTGGCATCTCATCATAGCTCCCGACGAATATATCGTGGAGTTGCTTTAGGAAATCTATGTACCGTTGTTTCTCCTCGAGGGACATGGAGTCACAGATCAATGTGGGTATCAGATATGCCTCACTACCAAGGTTCACCTATACTAGTTCATCGACCGTGGTGGAGACGCCTTCTTCAAAGGAAGGGGTAGCATCCTCCAAATACTCTTCATCAATTACGGAGGAATCCCCAGTGTGAGGAGCTTCCTATAGGAAGGTAGATCCTGACGAGGGGTGCTACAAGCCTAGATAGTAGTGGAAAACATATCAGGGGATTCACATGCTACTAAGACAACATCGATGAAGGTATTCAATCTGATCCCATCTGGTCTTCAGCCCAAGGGGTTACGCTTGATGATATCGAACCAATAGTGGTGTTCCACCTTGAGCTGATTAATCCTAGCCATACAGAACAAGCACGTATGACATACTATCGTTGCTATGGGTATGACATCCCAATATCGTATGGGTGTAGGAGGTTTTGGGATCACTTGAGCCTGGTTTGTGTAAGACTGTGAGGTGATTTTCTACCATTGCATGGACTTGGGAGTATGATTTCCTCTTTTACTATAGTCAACAAATAATTTCTCCTTGTCGGGGTCTTGGACTCCAATCGATGGATCGGGAAGACGTAGGTGTCATCCAGACCTACCTAGGGGTTAGTTGTGACCGTGGCGGGATCACCCTCACTTTCCAAAATATTCTTATCCTTTCTCTTGTAACATTCAGCGTCTCAATATCAGGATTCACAAGAGGAAAAAAGAGACACATCTTCTTGGATCACGCCTTCTCAACAATTTAGGGAGTACTTGCGGAACTGGTGATATGACGAGGGGACCACCGCGTGCAGGTAGAGCCATGGTCTGCTCATCAATGCATTGTATGCAGTGTACTATGAGACAACCATAAACTTGGTAATCATAACTAGACCACTGAACTAGGTCTCCAAACTGATCTTTCCGATAGGGGTCTGCTCTATCCTGTCAAATCCCTATTTTTTTAAATCGGAGGGAGTTAGGTCATCTTCAGATAACCCTAGCTTCTGCAGTGTCTGTGTCGGGATAAGGTTAATCTTGAAGCCGGTGTCAAAGAGGCAGCGGCGAACCACTAACCATTAAATTGGATAGTGATGTATAGTGGGAGGATATGCCCCTATATGGGAGAGCCTTCATCTTCTCCTGAGAACAAAATGATGGCCTGGAATTCAGAATTGTCGACCACTTCAGCATTAAAGGCTTCAGCAGCTGCTACCTCCATCTCAAACTGGAGGGTGCTTCCTAAAGCATGTGTGAGGGCCTCGCCCATATTTGATGACAAGCAAAGGGCTTCATGTATGGAAATCCAAGTAGGGATGCCGAAGAGGTTATTTATATCATTATATTTCCACAACAGGCACGAAATTCTGCATACAAGAGGCCGCTCTGTGACAGGAGGCAAAGCGGGCCCTACCTACTGGACTGCCGGCTGACTGGTGTTGGGTATGTCCCATTTCTCACTATTCGAAGCTCTAAGAGTAACATCTAGATGGGGACTGGATGACTGATATTGTCCCTTAGTGGGATGAAGTTGGTCTCAGCATGGTTGAGGTAGCTCTACCTAATCCAGTAGCACAAACGGTGGTGGAGGTGGGCCCGACGACACCGGATGAAGTGGTTGAACGTGATAAATTTTGCGCTAGGTCTGATGTCTGGTCTTGGTGGAATGCAAGGCCTAGATGGATGTTCCAGCTGATTCTCCTCAACAACCCATATAGTTGTGGCTACACCGACGTTGGCATTGGCTGGGGACGTTGGGGAGGTTCACCTGGAACTCCCCATCATCATGTGTTATATAGGGGTTTACCAACTCCACAGTATTAACCGAAGCATACACATGACTATCACCTGAAGATTCATCCACTACTGGGTGATTTCTAAGAGAGATCCCAATCTCCGGTGTCATGACCCTACCTCGGGGCCCGTGCCGTGACTACCCCAAGCCCGCCTTCCATAGGCCAGGGGCTGGTGACTAGCACCAAAGGCGTAAATCCCAATAACTGGGAAGGCATTGCCATTATAAAAGTAACAAAACATCACAGAGTACAAGGGGAAGTAAAACAGTAAGTACAAAGAGAAGTGCTGAAAGGTAAATGAGCCAGAATACAAAACCAAATGAAAGTACAACTACAACTGAACAAGTACAACAGGAAAAAACAACAGTTGGAAGAATGGAAGAGGAACCTGGATTGTTCTCCTCGGATCCTACCTGAAGGGTAGGTACAGATGGCTCAGCTCCTGGATCGTCCACCACGGATCCTACCTGAAGGGTAGGTACAGATAGTCTCCACAACGCTCTCGCCCGTAAACCTCCTCCGTGTGTCGTCTCGCCGTGAAGTCCACCTCCGAATACTGACTCTTCGTGTAGTCCACCTCCGGGTACTGATTCGTCGTGTAGTCCACCTCCGGGTACCGTCCAGTCCACGAACACTCGGCCTCCGTCAGCACTGCCTGTCGTCTGCAACCAACACAACGAGGTTCGGGCATAGCCCGTGCAGGGGTGAGTATAACGATACTCAGTAGGGACCCCGAGACCCTCAAGGTCTCACTAAAACCAACAAGGTTAACCACAAAGAAGATCTCAATAGATAACCTCTACTTAGGTATATTCCCATACATATACCTATGTTATCAAGTAACCCATCTCAATCATGAGGAAACACAAGGATTATGAAATCAACGGATAACCACTACCCAGGTATATGCCCATACATATACCTAAGTTATCAAGTGACCCATCTCAATCATGAGGTAAACACAAGGTCACAAGTCTCAGCTCAAACCAGGATTTTCATTATCGAAACCATAACTGCTAAAGAGCTCCGTCTCTAGAGTGTACAGTGGTCCTATCACGACTCCGGGATACTGCTCACTAACCTATGACTGCTGAGGTACTCCTCCTGTCGAGTACCGCGGGTCAGTCACCCAAACACAGTAGTGCTTCCCGCCGGGGTATGTCACCCAAACACAGTAGTGCACACCCCCTAGTAGCCTGCTGAGGTACTCTTTGGACGAGTACCACAGGTCTGCACTATCACACAGGTAGTGCTCCGTCCGCCATGGGTCTTCACCCAAACAAAGTAGTGCTCCGTCCACTAGGCTAGTCGACTCACTCCAAGTCGAGTCGGTCAAGCAGTCGTCAGGTCTCAGTCAGCTACACGGTCTCCGTACTCCGCACGCTCGTCTCTGGGAGGGTCCTCTCCACGAGCTACAGGTCGATACTCCAAGTATCTCAAAGTCCCACAAAGAAGTATCTCGAAGTACCGCCTCGTCATAGGGGTCTCAACGCAACAGACGGCGCGTCAATCGGACGCCCGGTCTGTGAGTTATTAGCCTTTTCTTCCTAGGGGCCCGGTTGGTTTCGCGAGCGAACCAATCCTGGCTGTATCTCAACTGTACCCCGAGCTCTCATAGGGTATACTCATAGGGACCATTTCTCAACGTGATCATCAACGCCGCTGACGGTTCGTCAAACGGACGTCCGGTCTGAAAGACATCAGCTTTTCCGTTCCAGGGGCCCGGATGGATTTCAGGTACAATCCAACCCGACCATACTCCAACTATGTTCAAAACTCGGGCGACGTATTCCAATAGTTCTGTCTCATCAAGAGGAATTCAACGAGACAGACGGAGCGTCAATTGGACGTCCGATCTTTAAGTTATAAGTGTTTTATTACCGAGGGTCTGGTTGGATTCATGTTCGATCCATCCCGATCATACTTCAAATGACACCGGTTAACCAAACCGGTCCCACCATTGTGATCTATACCGAGAAACACATGATATGGACTACCCATTAGTCCAAAATGGATAGCCGGTGAAAAAGTTTCATTTCACCGCAACATGCGCGAATCGGGCCTCGTGGGGCCCGCACCTCGACCTTTTCTTAAATATCCGAAATTGGCCTTGAAACATCCGTCTTAATTTCAAGGTCGCAACGTCGTAGACAGTTCATCATTCCGACACTGTATGAGAGAGATATGTCCGATACAAGATCCCGTAATAATAATATTATTATTATCATTGGGTGTTTCGTGGACCCGAGCTACAGATTAGAATTTAATATCCAATATTGGACTTGAATCGACCGTCTTAAAGATAGAGTTACATCGCCGCTGACAGATCTTCATTCCGACATCGTATGAAGGAATTATGTCAAGAATAAGGTTTCAAGACTCAAAATAATAATAACATTATTTTATTCTATCATTAATACACAAAACAATAATCCACCCAATTCAAAACTCTCCACGCACATGGGTAGCGCTCAATTAAAAATTCCCATTTTAATTGATTTTATCTTATTATTGATATATCTAAACCAAATAAAAAGTTATGGGTGGCTTGTCTACAACACATCGCACCTCTTGTGTACAGTGCACACCTCAAACCCCTGCGCCCCCTCAATCACCTCTCCCTCGATCAATTCATTTTCATTTATATTTCTTTTAATTAACTTACTTTATTCCTTCTCTCTCCAATCTCAGTCATTCACGTTTTTCCCCTTCACCATTTTTATCATGAAACCCAAACGGTGGGGGTTCCTCCATACAACTAGAACCGCCGGCACCACCTCCTGCAACCCAGGTCGCCGCGCCTCCAGCCTGCTACGTTGCAGCGATTCAAGCCAGCCACACCGCCTTGCTCGTCGGATCCGCGTTTTGAAGACACGCCGGAATCGCATCACCACGTTGCCCCTTCCGCGGGCTGCTGCACCTTCGTTCTAACCCCAACAAATAAGACGATGGCAGATTCTTGATCCTCAGATCGAGATCTCCGCGTCCGTATGTCGCGCTCAACGAAAAATAGATATTTTGATGCACTTAATTATTTGGCGGGAATGAACGCGCGAAGAATGTGCGAAGAAAGAAATAAAAAAGGGTCATGTACTATGTCCGAATTGTTGGCCATGTTTGTTTGGCCATCTTCTTTGAGAATCAAGAACACAATTAATTGGAAAATAAATATTTATCACACTTCAAGATTTTCAATCTCAAGATAAACGAGATGAAAATTAATTCAATCAATTGTTTATCTATCTGCAAATTAATTTATTTAATTCGCGTTCATCATGAGAAATTAAACTGAGGTAAGAAATCCACGCAGATAAATTCTACAAATAAACTCTCAAGCTCGAGGGTATAATCCACATAAATGAGAAATATACAATATTCCCCTACCTTGATATTTGACGTCGCACGTCAGGTATCGCGGAGAATGGAGTCGTGGCGTCGGGCGTAGATTCTGTGGACATCGGGGTGCGTCCGAGGAGGAAACGACGTCTCTTCACTTATTGCTATGATGAAGAAGGGAGTTATGTTGTTATTGGTGATGATCACCACGGTCGGCGACTTCTCCCTTGTCGAGGAGGAAGATGAAGACAGAAGAATCTGGGACGCTGAGTCTTCTAGGTCGTGGGGTCGATGTTCTTCGTCGGAGAAGAACCGTTCTTCACGTTCTTCATCGAAGATGAAGAAGATCTTAAAGTTTCTCAACGATTCTCCCAAACCTCTCAAGCAACAAAGAAACTAACCAAAAATAAATTAATCCCATACTTAATTTATTAACACAACATAAACCTTTGAAATTCAAGAGTTTGAATTTCAAAAACTCACATTAAACTCACTACATTAATGTCATAAGTTATAACTTAAGTTCACAACATTAATGGTGAGTTGAGGGGGTTAGAGGATATGAAGGGGTGGGGTTCGTGTGGGCCCCACCACCCTCTTAACCTCCCAATGGAAGTTGGGTAGTTACCGAACATCCATCCAATGGATAAAAACACTTAAGGATGAAGTTAAATTTTTATTTTAACTTTCACAATTTTTTTAACAACTTCCCTCGTGTAAACGCAACTCCGGAATATGTGTTCCTAAGCAAATACCGGCGCTGCTGTTCCATCGGTGCCCTCAGAATTTGATTCCGAGTATCGGTTCAAAAGATAGAAATTTACGCTCGTTCGTTCACTGAACGTACCTGAGCTAAACTTCAGAAATTGATTCCGGGCACACCGGGCCTCAGAATCAGGCGCCTTCAGAAATTTCGTTCTTGTAAAATTCCAAATAAAATTAAGAAAAAATTTCCCTTGAAATTTCCGGGTCTTTGCATTACTCCCACCTCAGGGCATTACGTCCTCGTAAAGCTTTATCACAACTAAGGTCACTAAAGTGGTAGAAAGCACGCATCTGAGCCTTCCTCTCCCATGTTCTCACCCGGTGGTTCCCGTATTGCCAGTGAAAGTGCACCCGAGGAATAGATCGTCTCCGTATGATCCTCTCATGTTGATCCTCGATCCCCTCTGGAACCTCCATGAAAGTCACTCCATCGCCATCGTCCAGCTCCTCAAGGTTGATGATATGCGAAGGGTCGAGCACGTATATCCTTAGTTGAGATACGTGGAAATCGTCGTGCACCTGGTGCAACTGAGGTGGATGGGTCAAGCAGTAAACCACCACGCCTACCCAGCTGAGGACCTAAGAAGGTCTGCTGAACCTTGGAGATAACTTGTCTCTTTGGCCACATCTCTGCAAACCTCGTTGAGGTGAGACCCGTATAAGGACGTGATCGTCATCCTCGAACTCCAGAAGCCCCCAATTCCTGCTAGAACTGAAACTCAAAACAACTGCTGCCACGAGGGTAAGGTTGACCGACTCAAGAGTGATCGGTCGCACCCTACTGTGCATGAGTTTATCCTGTGCTTCCTGGGGTTTCATTTCCACCGACCACGGAAAACCCATCCTGACGTCGTGGTTAAACCACAACCTTTTTTCCTAATACCGTCAATTTGTGTATGAAATGTGATTGCCCAGACCATACTCAAACCAACGTCGTAAGGCCTCGACTTTGTCACCAAGAGATTCCAACCGAAACTCTCGCCTCGAGGGTCTGACCACACCATCGGCGTAAGTGTAACTATCGAGTCTCCTCCCAAAGGTATCTCCAGCCGTGAGGGTCAAGTCAACGGCTTAACCGGAAACTCTAGGTCTGGGACTAGATTCATGGAAGGAAGGGATGATTCGTTTCGATGTCTGTGGCTATGGCATCTAGTAGAAGACAAAGTACGTACTTCAAATCAACCTTAGATACCTTTTTGGTCTCACTCCTTGACCACAAGCAGCTAATATTTTCCCCTTCTCTCCAACTCCCTGAGTCTAGCGGGGACTACAAAGGCGGGTGATGGTATCGTGTTGAAATGTACACCACCACAAGCTGGTCTCCTAGATCTGCCTCCATGTCTGCTGCTCTGCAGATTCATCTATCCTTAACATTTCCTCTACTTGAAACATTTTTACACGCCCAAGTCTCCGAGACTGGTGTCATTTTCCTTCTTTCCAAACTTTTAACATTCTCTGGCTGTATTTGATCAGCAAAGAATTCTCAACCACAAAGGTTCCTTCTAGCACCCTAGCCTCAGTAGGAATGCATAGAGAAAAGGTGCTGGCTCGGAAGTCCTTAAACAAACCACGCTCAAAGTTCTGAGCTCTATTGTACGGATCGAAACACATTCATTGAGTACCCGGTATGTTCGGTACGCCTCGATGAATTCTCAGATATAAACATGTCGTCCTGCCGAAACTATATAAGCTCTAGAAAACTCTCGGACACCTCCTCAAGCCAGTCCTCAGCCGCCTTTGAGTCAGGTTCGCCTTGGATCTTGAGGGTATCTGAAGTTAGAACACATGTAAGGCAATAATCTTACACGTGTCACCTACCAGTACCACCGGTTGTAACTGTTGACCAACAGGTAGTGATGTATAGCTGACACACTACCCAAAGGCACTATCTTAGGCATCGGTCCACGTACTGAACCCTCATCACTATGCGGACCATCCTCATGGTCATTCACTGGAAAACACTAGTGGCCAAGTCCACCAACCACTCTACTGATGTCTCAGCTAGGCAAAAAACTCTAGCAATCGCCTCCAGCCAGTCCTCTACTGTCTGGGAATATTCCTCGCCTCGTAACCTCGGAGGCCTCTGCTGCTGGAACTCGTGCAACGCGCTCTTCCAGCGTGCACCGTCCACTAGTACGACTCGTGGCATCTGCTGCCCAACAGGTGGTGGTGCTGCTGGTACACCACTCGAGGGTGCCAACATAGTAAAAAGGTCCCCGCACCAGAGCCTCGTCGCTCGGTGGGCCGTCATCGAGTACTCTCTCGGAACTCCAACTGACTGTCTGCGTGGAGGCATGCTGAACAGATGCGACACGGTCAACGATTTATACCTGGTGAGATGACCCGGTTTGAGCTGACTTTAAAACTCTTGGAAACACACATGCAATCAGTGTTTTCGTGCACAAAGTCGAAAATCAGAAGTCAGGGTCCTGGTGTATGGATATGTCGGCCGCCGCACCAACACTGGACTCCCTGAACTAAAAACCACACTTGGTACCCTTAACACTATTGTTTCACAGAAAGAAAATATCAGAGTTATAAGTCCTGCGGTAGAACCGAATCCTCTGATACCAATTTGTCACGACCCGTCCTCGGGGCCCATGCCGTGACTAACCCAAGCCCGCCTTCCATAGGCCAGGGGATGGCGACTAGCACCAAAGGCGTAAATCCCAATAACTGGGAAGGCATTGCCTTTATAAAGGTAACAAAACATCATAGAGTACAAGCGGAAGTAAAACACTAAGTACAAAGAGAAGTGGTGAAAGGTAAATGAGCCAGAATACAAACCCAAATGAAAGTACAACTACAACTGAACAAGTACAACAGGAAAAAACAACAGCTGGAAGAACGGATGCGGCTCCTGGATCGTCCTCCTCGGATCTTACCTGAAGGGTAGGTAAAGATGGCTCAGCTCCTGGATCGTCCACCACAGATCCTACCGGAAGGGTAGGTACAGATAGTATCCACAACGCTCTCGCCCGTCAACCTCCTCCGTGTGTCGTCTCTCCGTGAAGTCCACCTTTGAAAACTGACTCGTCGTGTAGTCCACCTCCGGGTACTGACTCGTCGTGTAGTCCACCTCCGGGTACCGTCCAGTCCTCGAACACTCGGCCTCCTTCAGCACTGCCTGTCGTCTGCAACCAACACAATGAGGTACGGGCATAGCCCATGCAGGGCTGAGTATAACGATACTCAGTAGGGACCCCGAGACCCTCAAGGTCTCACTAAAACCAACAAGGTTAACCACAAAGAAGATCTCAACAGATAACCTCTACATAGGTATATGCCCATACATATACCTAAGTTATCAAGTAACCCATCTCAATCATGAGGAAACACAAGGATTGTGAAATCAACGGATAACCACTACCCAAGTATATGCCCATACATATACCTAAGTTATCAAGTGACCCATATCAATCATGAGGTAAACACAAGGTCAAAAGTCTCAGCTCAAACCAGGATTTTCATTATCGAAACTGTAACTGCTGAAGAGCTCCGTCTCTAGAGTGTACAGTGGTTCTGTCACGACTCCGAGGTACTGCTCACTAACCTATGACTGCTGAGGTACTCCTCCTGTCAAGTACCGTGGGTCAGCCACCCAAACACAGTAGTGCTTCCCGCCAGGGTATGTAATCCAAAAACAGTAGTGCACACCCCCTAGTAGCCTGCTGAGGTACTCTTCGGATGAGTACCGTGGGTCTGCACTATCACACAGGTAGTGCTCCGTCCTCCATGGTTCTGCACCCAAACAAAGTATTGCTCCGTCCACTGGGCTAGTCGACTCACTCCAAGTCGAGTCGGGCAAGCAGTCGTCAGGTCTCAGTCGGCTACACGGTCTCCCTACTCCGCACGCTCGTCTCTGGGAGGGTCCTCTCCACGAGCTACAGGTCGATACTCCAAGTATCTCACAGTCCCATGAAGAAGTATCTCAAAGGACCACCTCGTCATAGGGGTCTCAATGCAACAGACGGCGCGTCAATCGGACGCTCGGTCTGGGCGTTATTAGCCTTTTCGTCCCAGGGGCCCGGTTGGTTTCGCGAGCGAACCAATCCTGGCCGTATCTCAACTGTACCCCGAGCTCTCATAGGGTATACTCATAGGGACCGTTTCTCAACGTGATCATCAATGCCGCTGACGGTTCGTCAAACGGACGTCCGGTCTGAAAGACATCAGCTTTTCCATTCCAGGGCCCCGGATGGATTTCGGGTACAATCCACCCCGACCATACTCCAACTGCGTTCAAAACATGGGCGAAGTATTCCAAAAGTTCTGTCTCATCAAGAGGAATTCAACGAGACAAACGGCGCGTGAATTGGACGTCTGATCGTTAAGTTATAAGTGTTTTATTACCGAGGGTCTGGTTGGATTCATGTTCGATCCATCCCGATCATACTTCAAATGACATCGGTTAACCAAACCGGTCACACCATTGTGATCCATACCGAGAAACACATGATATGGACTACCCATTAGTCCAAAACGGATAGCCGGTGAAAAAGTTGCATTTCACCGCAACACGCGCGAACCGGGCCTCGTGGGGCCCGCACCTCTACCTTTTCTTAAATATCCAAAATTGGTCTTGAAACATCCGTCTTAATTCCATGGTCGCAACATCGCAGACGGTTCATCATTCCGACACTGTATGAGAGAGATATGTCTGATACAAGATCCCGTAATAATAATAATATTATTATCATTGGGTGTTTCGTAGACCCGAGCTACAGATTAGAATTTAATATCCAACATTGGACTTGAATCGACCGTCTTAAAGATAGAGTTACATCGCTGCTGACAAATCTCCATTCTGACATCGTATGAAGGACTTATGTCAAGAATAAGGTTTCAAGACTCAAAATAATAATGTGACAACCGGGTCCCGGTGACAGCACAACCACCCTGCCTTAACATGGTCGTCGGGTCCTGTCCCACCAGGTAGCACCAGTTGCCCTCGCAGACACGTGGGGCCCACCCCAGGGTCCACCCACATGCCCGAACGGGTCATCTGACTAACGATAGTCCCCACAGGCCAACACATGACCTTTCTAGTGTGCTTTGTCCTCACTCACACACACCCTGGGAAACTTTCCAGAGGGTCACCCATCCTGATCACTACTCCAGGCCAAGAACGCTTAACTGTGGAGTTCTAATCAGACATGCTCCCGAAAAGGAAGGTGCACCTTGTTGACATGAGCCATATCATTTAGTCATTTAACCCTATATCATTTGGGGATGTTACAATCACCCCCCCTTTAGAGCACAACGCCCTCGTTGTGGGCCCTACATCTCAACCCAGGCAGTGCACCGTGCACTTAAGGCTGGGTTCCTCCTTTGATACCAAATGTGACAACCGGGTCCCGGTGACAGCACAGCCACCCCTCCTTAACATGGTCGTCAGGTCCTGTCCCACAAGGTACCACCAGTTGCCCTCGCAGACACGTGGGGCCCACCCCAGGGTCCACCCACATTCCCAAACGGGTCATCTGACTAATGATAGTCCCCACAGGCCAACACATGTCCTTTCCAGTGTGCTTTGTCCTCACTCACACACACCCTGGGAAACTTCCCAGAGGGTCACCCATCCTGATCACTACTCCAGGCCAAGCACGCTTAACTGTTGAGTTTTAATCAGACAGGCTCCCGAAAAGGATGGTGCACCTTGTTGACATGAGCCATATCATTTAGTCATTTAACCCTATATCATTTGGGGATGTTACATCCGGGGGCATAAAGCCACTGAGAGTGCGGGATGACGACATCATTATAGCGGAGCATTGTTTTTTATTTCGCTGCCGATGCTTTCTATCCTTGGAGGAGGCTAGCTGTGATGATGATGCAGAAGTGGTGACCGTAGATTCTGAAGGCTCTATCTGATTGAGGCATGCTCGAATGATTCCAAGGGCGTGAGAATCCGTCTAGTGAGCCATTCAGTCATCGTAATTCTTTGACCAGCGGTTAGAAACCTACTGCCTTTTCCCTTCACCGTCACTACTACTATTTGGCCTTACAAAGACACTCACCACTTGTGCTAGGGCCGAGCCTAGCCTGACTATGATATTATCAACCTAGTCTTGGAGTTAGTCTTTAAATTAATATCACTTCTTGAGGGTGTTCCACATAATATGATGATAGGGGCAGTAGTTGGGACGATCAGTGAGATTCACCTCTTCCATCCTTTTTCACTCAGGAAAGCGTACAATGCCCTCCTCTATGGAACTTATGAAATTGCCAGGAACATGATTTTAACTGAATCAATTGGTCCAGATTCTTCTATTAAGAATGTGGGCCATTGGGGTCGGGCCTTGATGAGGGATCGAAGGGGCCTGTGGAAGAGGCGGAGCCTAGTTTTCTTGCCTGGAAGTGTCGGCACATTCCGTGTGGGCACCTGCCAATTTAGAGGTGGACGCTGTTGAGACTGAGGCTGTGCATATGGAGGTGGACCTCTGCATGGTTGCAAGGCTCGTTCCACTGGTAGTGACTCCAACTGTCTGGGGGCTTCTATATGGGCCATAACGGCAGGCTGAGATCTGGAAGATCTCCTTACTGGGAATACAAGGGGAAATGGACGTGCCTAGATGGCCTGTTGTAGGGATTCCTCTAGCCACTGGGATTTATTGGAGAAGTCTAATAATTCTCCAGGGTAGTTCTGGGTGTTCCGGGAAGGAACCAGTTCCGTCATGACATTTTGGTCACACATTGTCAGTAATTTCTCATAAGTCAGTGGCATGTCAAGGGAGTATATAAGCCCCTTCCACCGGGTGATATAGTCCATGACTCGCTCATCGGGCCTTTGCTTGAACATGATGAGTTCTGCGATGCACATTTTTGGGGTGGTGGAACTGAATAGGTAGAGTAATTTCTTGTGAAGTTCCTCCCACCTAGTTACAGATCTGACGGGGAGCTGGATGTACCCGACGAATGTTGGCCCCTCCAATGTCTGATCATTACAGCAGATCTTGGCTACCTCTTGATGCGATGTAGTCCCTCACATGGGCACACACCTAGAGTTGAAGTGGGAAAAGGCCTGCAGCTGGTCCCCCATCCCATTAAAGGGGGAGAAGGTCAGATTCATTAAACCCGAAGGTGCTGACATATCCTATACTCATGTCGGGTCTGGCTTACCATCAGGTGGGATTTCCTCCTACTACGTTTCCAATTCCTCAAGGGGGGATATGGGAATAGCTATATGATCATCTGTGCGGGGGTCCCAATCTTGATGTGGATCCCTAAATATGAGTGCATTTGCTGGTTCTTCAACATGGTAGACATGGTCAACAGCTCATGGAGCGGCTGGTGGAGTGACCCGTGGGGCAGCCGGGGGAGCCCGAGAGAGATTCCTTGGATTGCCGCACTGTTCAAGAGTATTTTTTGAGACATACTGCACCCTCTTGTTGTGGTATCTGGCTTCAGCCCAGTCTATAGGTGCAATATGATCATGGTTTCCTAGGGGAAGCTCTCCGAGGGGTTATTGTTCCTTCCCCTACTGTACTGGCCTAGTATTTCCTTAGTCAGGCAATCGCTCTGCAGAACTTTCGGTGAAGAGTTTGTCGACCAACATCTTCTGCTCAGCAAGTTTCATGCACAACATGGCCTTCTTGGGGTCCTCCTCCATCTACTGCACTGAAATGGATGGGCCAGAGTGCTTGACACCTCTAACATACTCTTTTCCCTTACCAGAATTCCGGATGAGTACTAGTACCACACTGGGTGCCAAGAGACCTAGGATATTCCACTACTGATGTGTAATTCTCCCCTATGGGTCCAACAATGGTGGAACACCCTCAGGGGGTATGTATACATCGATAAGTTCCAGCTCATCCTCCTCTTATACTATAGAGGCCATGTTGACTATGACCCTTCATGGGGGAATGTTCTCAATATCGCATAGCGAGTCGGGCTGCTGCTGAATAGGACTGAAGAGGAGGGTAGCATACTACCCCCAGCCTTGGATTTGCACATGGGTGTTGCCTCTTTGATAATTTTTAAGAGTATCTTGATACTCTGAACGGATTGTTGCAGGAGAGCCTCACATCGACCTGGTGACTCGGGGCATTGGGCCATAGGGAGCACAGCCATATCGACTAGAAGTCATTGCTCATTGATGTCTTTCAAATGATTTCGGCTCCTTGGGAAAACCATGCACTGATGTCAGAGACTAAAATGTTTCTCCTAGAGGGTGTATCAGAAACACTCAACTTTTTCTAGGGTGAGGGATTCTGATATGCAGAAATTTTATGCATCCAGAAGCCAGAACTTCTCGAGGAAGTGGTTTGCGGTGAGGATGTTACAAAAGCTCCTCGGCTCAGATTCCGGGTCTGGCCCTTGATTTCCCCACTCATCAATTGGGGGTGCTTGAGTAACCATAAGAGGTACTGAGGAAGACTACTAGGATGACAGGCTGGCTAGTGGAGAGTAGGGAGAACATGCCGAATGGCCATAATACCTCGGGCCTTCTTTCAAAGAGGGAAGTGACCTGGCTTCTACATCACGATAGGATGGTCTGATGGCCACAGTTCTCAGTTCAGGGGCTAGGTCAGCTGGGGATAGGCTACGATGTTGCTCACCTTCCATTGGTCCCCAGAATAACTCTTTGTGATCTCTTAGAGAGTTAAAGAGCACTTCTGGTGATGATGGTGGTGATTGTACCACTGAAACCTGTGGGTCGCCAAATTTTTATCCTCCCGGATTTACCTATAGAGGGATGTGGGAATCTTATGGACCTCTCATTCTGGGAGCACCACTCTGATGTGCCTCTTCCAAGCCTTGATCCTTGACTCGGATGAGTGAGGGGAGGGTTCCCGAGCTGTGTCGTACTTTGCTTCAAAGTCTGAGAAGTGAACTGGTTTGATATCCATCCGGACCATCTCATAATACTGTTTTATGGTGGTGATGGCCCGCCTTCTTTCCCCTAGGTGGCTCCCTGGGACATCGCTTATTTCTAACACGGGGTCCTTCGGCCACACTAGTTCTGAGGCGAAGAGGTTTTCCACCAGAGAAGACTGGGGTGCGAGGATCACTGGGAAAAATGTAGAAGGGTAAATGGGGAGAACCTCCATGGATAGCACTAGTGTGGGAAAAATCTCCACTGGGACTGGCAAGAGCATGGGGGGACCTCCATGCTTGTTGCTGGTGGAGTGAGGCTGGCCTTTACCCCTCTGGTTTTTGAGGTGAGGAGGACCTTCATCGTCTATTGAGATGAGATAGGGAGGATCCCGACATTGAATAGATATCAGATGGGCAATCTCCCAACACTAATGGTCGGGAGTAGGAGGAACAACTCAATATCTAGTGTAATGGGAATGGGAGAGGCTTCTATGCTGATTATTGCTACTGCGGGGTAGTAATTCATTCGTATTGGGGGTGAAATAGGGTGGACCTCCATTCCGAGCCTTGAAGAGGGGACGACCCACTCTCTCCGTGGTAGTAGTATGGGGGGACCTCCGTACGGGGTGGCATCACTGCGGGTTGGATCATAGAGACCACTGCTCATGCCAGCGACCAAGAGAGTAGACCCAGCTTGCCCATGGGGTGGTAGGGGCCTCGATCTCTGTTGGGCGTATAAGTGTTGTTACTCAGTGTATGTTGGGAACATATGATATGTGTTTATAATGACCCATACTTTACATACATTGTTTGTACTTCAAAATTGAAGTACACTTATTACAACATATAACAAAACCATGAAAGGACCGTATTGGTATAGTGTCTTTAGAAACTGGGAAACATAAACAATTAGTTCATAAAGCGTCTACACTGTCTCCCATTTATTTCATCATATCTATAGTACCTTTTGGAATATATAACATAATAACCTTCTTCCTAGCTTGGGGAAAGAAAAAATACAAAAGGGTGAGCTCAAATGTTCATTAATGGTAAACAAAAGAAATATCAATCACATCATATTCATAAGAACATAACATTTTGGAAATCTTACCCCGCAAAAGAGATCATAATTTTATAACATGGGATAAATCATGGTAGTGAAATGTTATCACAATAATAATAACTTAAAAGATGAAACTTTTTGGCATACACACATAATCATAGATAATCATTTCTTATTAGTCAAGACTCATTTCCAAGAATATCTTAGTGGACAAAGTCCATTTCTGAACCGAGTTCATTCCTCGTTTCAGTCATGTTTCACTGAACCGGTTTAACCTGCCGTTCCAGCCATGTCTATATCATGAGATATAAAATCTTTACCCAATGCATTAGAGGGAGATATATGTCCCACCCATCTCATAATGATACCATTATTATGTATTCCACAAAATCATAAACCATACATCATAGCATAACCCATGTAATAAAAATGGGATTCTTAAAAATCGTGACATCATAAAACAATTCATATAAGATAAAGGAATTCATAAAAATAATTCCATCACAACATAATCAAATAAATGTAATAATAGGGATAGAAACAGAACCCTTTATTATCTTATATGGAAAATAATTTTGATAAAACACTTGAACTCCATTCTTGATGAAAATATCCTTTCTACTTCAAAAACACTTTTCCTTTCTTAACATGTCATAAAATTATAAACTAAATAAAGTTGATTACAAATAAACATGAAAACTTGTAAATGAATCTTCTTGGAAATAATGTTTTAAAAATGCATTCATGTCGTATTAGTTAAAAAAACATTCTTATCGTACTTTTGTCGGAAAATTCAAAAAGTACCTCGTACGAAAAATGACAAAATATTCCTTACATATCTTTTACTAAGAACTCACCGAATGGTAAAATTGGATTTAAACAATTGTAGATGGATTGAAATAATATTACATATTGATGAAACATGGATTTTAATAATAAAATACACCCTAGAAAATTCCAAAGTATAAACAATCTCGGATAAAAATGAGATTGTGATATTTCCCTTACCTTAGGTCCGATTTTCTTCGTAAGTGTCCGAACCTCCTATATAATGATTTAAATAATGTCATTGACTTAATCCAGAATCATACTCATTGTTATGATATCATATATGGTCATATTCTTAGATTATTATTAGTAATATTTCATTGCTACTTGTTATTCGGGTGTTTATTACTTTTTGTTCTTATGCGTGTTTTGTCGAATAAATTCTTATTTTTCTTTTTATGTTATAGATACCTCATTTATAGAATGGTATCAGTGTAATATATATCATATTTATTCACTCAATTCATTTATGTAATCATTATGAAATGAAAATCATGTAGAACGAGTCGCATCTCATCGTGGAGACGGTATTTCGTACGTACGCACGAGCGATGATATCCTTCCCATGATCGTGGAATTGTATTAGAGTGTATTTATAATATTTCATAATAAATATAACTTTACAATATCATATATATTCATTATTTACACCATTACACCCATCCAAGTAAGGTGGTGGTGGAAAATAGATTGCACCACGTCGTGGATACAGTATTCCGTACGTACGCACGCGCAGTGATTTCGTTTTCCGTAGGATGGATTGATGGTGAAATAGGGTTGTTTCATAATTATAATAAAATATCAGTATATGAGTGATACTGATGTTATTAATTCATAATGAAACAACTATATAATAAGAATTTGAAGAAGAAATAAAGTTGAAAGAATCGGTAACGGACATTACCTCTTCTTTGAAGCGCGTCTTTTAGACCTCCTTTTAGGGCATAAAAATTGGTCTTAGAAGAATACCAGGACCTATAAGATGTTTCTAGGGAAGTTTAGAGCAGACATTTTTAGGGGTTGTCCGATTTTGAAGGATCAAAGTGGTGTGAGAAAGATAGGTAGGAGGTGCCCTTTTATAAGGGGGGAGCGGGGCACCTTTGGAGAAACTAAAAATATTATTTTATCATAAAGCCATATTAGGTTTTAAATAGCTCCAAATTGATTTCTTTAGAAGCTAAGGTGGGTATGGGTCGAAATACTCTCATCCAACATAATTTGGACAAGTTTATGTTACTATTTTAACATTATCATTTAGATATAATATTAAGTTAGATAATTTTACTTTTACCGTGTCTTTTCGTGTTCTTACACTATAAGGTTAATAAAATTACTATAACAAGCCAAAAGAACCCCAAGATTTTTATTATTAACATATATATCCTTATATAAGTCATTTCGCTGAACCTGAGATTTTTAGGAATAAAGTATAAATTAATAATATAATATTTGTTTTAAAAACTATTTTATGTCAATTTTGACACTATTTAGTAATTTATTTTTTTGAAAATCGTAACAGAATGATTAGTTCGAAAAAGGTTAATTAAATAAGTAATAAAATGTCATATTAACTTATAAAATTAGTGGAATTCATAAAAAGTCTCAAATTACATTTATTTGTGTATTTATAACATCAATTATGTCAATATTTCATTAATAAGATAATTATTTCATCATCTTTGTGTCATAAATAAATTAAATTATTTAATGTCTAAATATTACAAATAGTATAACCTTATGTAGGAAATCTTTTTAGCTTTCTAATGAATATTTATAGTCAAATATATCTTATTCATAACCCTATATTATAAATAATTTACTTATTAAACTTTGATTTTAACTATTTTAACCCTTCTTTAAATAGATTAATAATAAATGCCCTAATCTAATCCAAGTGGGCCTAAATGGTCATATTTTATTCCTAAAGTTGTTTCTGATCGAATTACACTTATCCAATAGATTTAGGACATGTGTTAGTGTAATAATAATATCATTTGTATCCTTAGTTACCATATTTACTTTTTACCGTGGTAAATAAAAGTAAAAAGTTACTATTTAACAAAAATTATTTTCATCTCATTGAACCACATTTTACATACTGACATCAACCGTGTCCCTCGGATTTTCGAAATTCTAATCACAGAAGCGGTAAAATTACGTTTTATGTAAATTTGCAAATTCTCCTAGGAGGTGGGTAAAAGACTGTGAAAAGTTCAATAAAATTCTTATATATCTAAAATTATTATAAAATTACTCCAATGAACTACATTGAACATATATAGGTATTATGTATCAATATTTATCTAAAATAAATTTAAATAAAATAAATAATTATTTAAATAAATAGTCAGTTTTTAAATAGTAACCCAGTGTGTTCACTATTCATCAAAAATTGAATGTTTCCAGAAAAATACCAAAATTTCACACGAGGCTGATTTCGATATTCCGAATCCAAATATGAAGTCCATTTTGAAAAATAAAATTTTAAAAATTTCAAAAAGTGGTTATTACTATTCATAACGGCTAGTTTTAATAATATTTTAATAGCATATCGTTGTTTAGAGAAACTCGGTATTGCGTATGACACAAGCTATCAAGGAAGGTCGCGACTGTGTGTAAAGAAAGCCAAGATAGTGTTGTGTTTAGTGAAAGATTCGTTTGATGACTTATATAAAATAATAACAAAATATTTCTTATAAAAGTCTTGGGTGTTACATTTTACCCCCCTTGCCCTCGAAATGTGTCACTTGTAACAAACAGATGATGATACCTCTCCCTCATAATATCCTCAAGCTCCCATGTAGCTTCTTCTAATTGGTGGTTACCCCATAAATCTTTCACCAAGCGAGTTGTCTTGTTCCGTTGGACTTTCTCACTACGATCGAGAATCTCTATCGGTTGTTCTTCATAAGAAAGATCTTGTTCCAGCGATACAACATCTGAGCTGAGTACATATGAAGGATCAGGTATATACTATCTCAGGAGAGATACATGGAACACATCGTGAACTTGAGAGTGATTTGGTGGAAGCACCAATCGGTAAGATACCTTCCCAACGCGTTCCAGTATTTTGAAAGGACCGATATACCTAGGGCTAAACTTTCCCTTCTTTCCAAATCTCATTACTCTCTTCCAAGGAGATATTCATAAGAGCAATTTTTCACCCACTTCAAACTCTAAGTCTTTTCTTCGGTTGTCGGCATAACTTTTTTGTCGAATCTGAGATGCTATTATGTGTTGTTGAATATATCGGACCTTTTCTGCCATCTCATCAACAAGATCAGGTCCTAATATATTTCATTACCCAACTTCATCCCCACAAGTTGGAGTCCTTCATTTCTTTCCATAGAGAGCTTCATAAGGAGCCATCTGGATACTGGAGTGAAAGATATTATTATAAGAAAATTCCTCCAAAGTTAGGTGTTGATCCCAACCACCATTGAAATCTATAGAGCAAGCTCTCAACATATATTCTAGAGTTTGAATTGTCCTCTCAGACTGACCATCTTTCTGAGGATGATAAACAGTGCTGAAACTCAACTCTATATGCAGAGTATGCTGATGACTTCGCCAGAACATTGAGGTAAACCTCGGATCCCGATCAGATGTAATAGAAATTGTAACTCCATGAAATCTTACCACTTCATTTACATATATCCTGGAAAGATGATCCAGAGAGAAATCCTCTCTAATAGAAATGAAGTGTGCAGACTTTGTAAGACGATCAACTATGGAAGAGATAGCATTATTGCCATTGGATGTTTTAGGAAGTCATGTGACAAAGTCCACAGTGATGTTTTCCCATTTCCATTCGGCTATGGTTAATGGTTGTAACATCCCCTTAGACGTCGGTCTATCAGCTTTAAATTGCTGACAAACCAAGCATCGAGAGACATATTCAGCAACATCACTTTTCATGCCATCCCACCAGAAGTACTCTTTCAGGTCCCTATTTTTCTTCGTGCTTCCAGGATGAATAGAGAATGAAGAACTATGAGCCTCATCCAGCAACTCCTTCTTTTATTCGGGGATGGTAGGAACACAAACCCGATTCCTAAACTTTATTATCCCATCACAATCAAGGTTTAATTCAGGAACATTTCTCACCTTCTTTTGTAACTCTACATCTTCTTTCTGTGCCTCTTTAATCTTAACATTTAAATATGGTTAAACATTCATTTGAGAAAGATATGATTTTTATCCTTTCATTATAATTCCAAGATCCATCCTTTTTAAATCCATAAATATTGGATCTTTTGTGATCCTCATCATGGATAAACTGGCATGGTCTTGTCGACTTAGTGCATCTTCCAACTTGTTTGCTTTCCCCGGGTGGTAATGAATTGAGCAGTCGTAATCCTTAATCAGCTCCAACCATCTTCTTTGGTGCGTATTCAGCTCCTTTTGTGTGAAAATATACACTACACATTTATGATCAGTATAAATGTCACACCTTTCTCTATAAAGATAATGCCTCCAAATCATTAATTCAATGATTACCACAGCTAACTCCAACTCATGAGTTGGGTAATTTTGCTCATGGATTTTCAACTGTCGTGAGGCATAAGCTTTCACCATATCATTTTGCATAAGAACACCCCCAAATCCATTCTTGGATGCATCAATGTAGATCACAAACCTTTCTCCACTACAAGGCAGTGTGAGCACAGGTGCACTAGATAACCTTCTTTTCAACTCCTTGAAATTCTCTTCACATTCCTATATCCAAACAAACATAACTCCTTTCTGAGTCAACATGGTGAGTGGATTAGATAATCGTGAAAAATCATTCAGAAAACGTCGATAATATCCCGCCAAACCAAGAAAACTTCGGATCTCAGTTACTGTTGTTGGTCTCGACCATCTTTTGATATCCTCTGCTTTTGCTAGATCCACAGATATCCCCTCTTTTGAGATTATGTGACCCAAAAATGAAACTTTTTTAAGCCAAAATTCCAATTGGTAAATTTGGCATTAAGCTTCTCCTTTCTCAGGGTCTTCAATATAATTCTCAAGTGATCTTCATGTTCTTCCTTGCTATTTGAATATACAAGAATATCATCTATAAAGACTACCAAAAATGAATCAAGATAGTCTCTAAAGACTCTATTCATCATATCCACGAATATAACAGGGTCATTAGTACGAACAAATGGAATCACTATAAATTCATAGTGTCCATACCTTGTACAGAAAGCCGTCTTTGGTATATCCTCTCTTTTGACCCTTAATTGATGATACCTTGAACGAAGATCAATCTTGGAAAAGTATTGAGCTCTGCGTAGTTGGTCAAATAAGTCATCAATGCATGGGAGATGATATTTTTTCTTGATAGCGATCTTGTTATGTTCTCGATAATCAATGCAGAGTCTCATTGATCCATCTTTCTTCTTAACAAATAGAACATGTGCTCCCCAACGTGACACACTAGGGCGAATGAAACCCTTATCAAGATTCTCTTGGAGTTGCTTCTTCAATTCCTGCAACTAAATTGGGGCCATTCTATAAGGTTTCTTTGAAATAGGTAAAGCACCTGGTACGAGTTCTATTGAAAACTCAACTTCACGATTTGGTGGAAGACCCGGAAATTCCTCTGGAAAGACATCATCAAACTCCTGTACAATGGGAATATTCTTAATCGTGAGTATCTCACCAACCGTTGGAGATAAATGACCTTCATTTAGTGGAATCAAGACCCGTAAGATGGAAGAAATTTCCACTAGAAGGTTATGTTCATCCTTGAATCGATAGACGATCAAAGATTGATCTAGAATATGAAATGTGACATCCCTTCTTTGGAAATTGATATGAGCTCCAAGTAGATAAATCCAATCCATGCCAAGAATCACATCAAATTCCAATATAGGAAGGATCACAAGATTTGCAGGAAGCACTTTCCCACAAAAATCAATCGGAGAAGAATTATAAACTTTTTATGCGACTGTTGTGCCATTAGGGGTTGTCACAGCTAACTCAACATCTAATTGTTGAGGTAATATGGTGATACCCTTAGAAAATTATTTAGAAATAAAGGAGTGGGTGGATCCAAGAATCAAATTAAACATTTTCTACTTTAGAGTGGTTGGTAAGTGTACCTTTCACCACTTCGTTATCGTACTCCACATCGCTGATATAAATTGCATGCGACTTTCCGTTTTCTTTATCCTTAAGAGTTTTTTGACGTCGATCATCATCAACAACCCTTGGATTACGGCATTGATTGGCATAATTCCCCCATTTCCTTGCACTTGTAACATTGAAGTGTAGGAGGTGCACTCTATTTAGCCATTTCATTGTTCGCTTCACTAGACATCTTCGTCCCATCATTTCGGCATTTAAATGCCCGATGACCTTCATTTCCACATTTGAAACATTTCCTTGTCCCTTTAAGACAACTCCTTCCATGTATCTTTCCACACATTGAGCATAAGGGAAAACACATCTTCATTTCAGTTTTCTCTTTAGATATTCTTTTGAATTCCATTTTCCTCTTCTTATCAAACCCATATGACTGATGGGTTATTCCAATCCCCATCTCAACTTTGAGAGCATATCAAATTATTTCATCGTAGATATTGAAGTCCCTTATGGCTAACGCCCTTCGAAGACTTGGGTTTAAGCCACTAATGAATCGATCGATCTTACTCTCAGGTTGGATAATAATTCCAAAAGCGTACCATGCATGTCTTGTAAAATTTTCTTCATAGGCACTAACAGATTCATCATCCTTTTGCTTTAGTTCAATAAACTCATTCTCCATCTTTGTTCAGAGAATATGAGGGAAATACTTGTTGAAAAATAAGTTATTGAACTCGTCCCATTCTATGGACTCAATTTAATCTATTGGCCTCGTATTCTTGATAAGATTCCACCATTGATCAGCATCACCTTCCAAACGATACACTACTAAGATGACTTTATCATGTTCATAACATTGAAGAACTGAAAATATCTTTTCTGTAGTACTGATACATTGTTCAGAAACTAATGGATCAGTAGACCCACTAAATGAAGGTGGACGCTGTCTCATGAAGAATTCAATAGAATTTTTCTCCTTCCTTTGTTCGTTTGGAAGTCCTACATGATTCATAGCTTGAAAAAGATGTGTGTGCATGGCTACAAGATTTTGCATTCCAGCTCCCATAACGTTTGGTTGCTCAGGGGAAAAATCATTGCATTGCCCGTCGCATTCCGCATTAACACGGTTCCTTTGGGTTCCATCCATTGACTAAAACCAAGAAGAATAATGTTAGCAACATTAATTATAATAGGAAAACCACATAATAAAGAACAAAATTTCACACATAAGGTCTTATCCTAGGTTATTCATGGCCATTTCTAAAACACTAAGATTGTGTTCTATGCGTAGACTTATCCTTAGGATTCTTACTAAGGCTTTCATATCCTAGTTTCCAAAGTTTGACTATAACTTTCCACTGATACCAACTATAACGGTCTGGAATTACTTCCAGTGCACTATAATTGATACCTATCAAGGCACTCCATGGACGGATACACCCCCTAGGCGGGACACACCACCATCCCCAGTGGCAGCCATTTCCTCATGAAGACCTTGGGCGAAGAGCCATACTTCGTCCAATGCTCACATGTGAGTGTTCTTAAGGATCAGATACATTCCTACCTCCTTTTCCTCTGATACCAACTATAACGACCCATACGTTACATATATTGTTAGTACTTCAAAATTTAAGTACACTTATTACAACATATAACAAAACCATGAAATGACCGTATGGGTATAGTATCTTTAGAAACTGGGAAACATAAACAATTGGTTCATAAAGCGTCTACACTGTCTCCCATTTATTTCATCATATCTATAGTCCCTTTTGGCACATCTTACTTAATAACCTTCTTCCTGACCTGGGGAAATAAAACATACAAAAGGGTGAGATCAAATGCTTAGTAAGGGTAAAAAAAATAAATATCAATCACATCATATTCATAAGAACATAACATTTTGAAAATCTTACCCTGTAAAAGAGATCATAATTTCATAACATGGGATAAATCATAGTAGTGAAATGTAATCACAATAATCATAACATAAAACATGAAAATTTGTGGCATACACACATAATCATAGAGAATCATTTATTATTAGTCAATACTCATTTCCAAGACTATCATAGTGGACAAAGTCCATTTCTGAAGCGAGTGCATTCCTCGTTTCAGTCCAGTTTCACTGAACCGGTTTAACCTGCCATTCCAGCCATGTCAATATCATGAGATATAAAATCTTTACCCAATGAATTGTAGGGAGATATAGGTCCCACCCATCTCAAAATGATACCATTATTATGTGTTCCACAAAATCATAAACCATACATCCTAGCATAACACATGTAATAAAAATGGGATTCTTAAACATCGTGACATCATAAAACAATTTATATAAGATAAAGGAATTCATAAAAATAATTCCATCAAAACATAATCAAATCAATGTAATAATAGGGATAGAAAAAGAATCCTTTATTATCTAAGATGGAAAATAATTTTGATAAAACACTTGAACTCCATTCCTGAGGAAAATATCCTTTCTACTTCAAAAACACTTTTCCTTTCTTAACATGTCATACAATTATAAACTAAAATAAGTTGATTAAAAATAAACTTGGAAACTTGTAAAGGGTTATTCTTGGAAATAATTTTTTAAAAATCCATTCATTCCGTATAAGTTAAAAAAACATTCTTCTCGTACTTTTGTCAGAAAAGTCAAAAAGTGCCTCATACGAAAAACAAAAAAAATATTCCTTTCATATATTTTACTAAGAAATCAACGAAGGGTAAAATTAGATTTAACCAATTTTAGGTGGATGTAAATAATATTAAATATTGAGGAAACATGGATGTGGATGATAAAATATACACTAGTAAATTCCAAAGTATAAACAATCTCATATAGAAATGAGATTGTGATATTTCCCTTACCATAGGTCTGATTTGCATCGTAAGTATCCAAAACTCCTGTATAATGATTTAAATAATGTCATTGACTTATTCCAGAATCATACTCATTGTTATGATATCATATATGGTCATATTCATAGCTTATTATTAGTAATATTTCATTACTACTTGTTATTCGGGTGTTTATTACTTTTTGTTCTTATGTGTGTTTTGTCAAATAAATTCTTATTCTTCTTTTTAGGTTATAGAAACCACATTTACAGAATTTTATTAGTGTGATATATATCATATTTATTCACTCAATTCATTTATGTAATAATTATTCAATTAAAATCATGTAGAATGAGTCGCATCACATCGTGGAGACGGTATTCAGTACGTACGCACGAGCGATGATATCATTCCCATTATCGTGTAATTATATTGGAGTGTATATAAACTATTTGAGAATCAATATAACATTAAAATAATCACATAAATTCATTCTTTACACCATTATACTCATCCAAGTAAGGTGGTGGTGGAAAATAGATTACACCACAGCGTGGAGACGATATTCCGTACGTACACACGCACAGTGATTTTGTTTTTCATAGGATGGATAGATGGTGAAATAGGGTTGTTTCATACTTATAATAACATATTAATTTGTTATTGATAATGATATTATTAATTCATAATGAAACAACTAAATAAGAAAAGGTGGAAGAAGAAATTAATTTGAAAGAATCTGTAAGAGACATTACCTCTTCTTTGAAGCGCCTCTTTGAGATCTCCTTTTAGGGCACTAAAATTGGTCTTTGAAGAATACCAGGACCTCTAGGATATTTCCATGGAAGTGTAGAGGATAAATTGGCAGGGGTTTTCTGAGCTTGAAGGCTCAATCTGGTGTGAGGAAGAGAGGGTGGATGTGCCCTTTTATAAGGGAAGAGAGGGGCACCTTTGGGAAAACTAAAAATATTATTTTATTATAAAGCCATATTCGGTTTTAAATAGCTCCAAATTGATTTATTTCGAAGCTTAGGTGGGGATGGGTCGCAATACTCTCATACAATATAATTTGGACAAGTTTAGTTTACAATTTTAACCTTATCATTAAGATTTAACATTAAGTAAGATAATTTTAATTTTACCATGTCTTTTTGTGTTCTTACACTATAAGGTTAATAAACATACTATAACAAGCCAAAAGAACCCCAAGTTGTTTATTATTAATATATATATATATATCCTTATCTAAGTCATTTGGCTGAACCTTTAATTTTTAGTAATAAAATAAAAATTAATAATATAATATTTGTTTTAAAAACTATTTTATGTCAATTTTGACACTATTTAGTAATTGATTTTTGATAAAATCATAACATAATTTATAGTTCAAAAAACGTTAATTAAATAAATAATAACCTGTCATATTAACCTATAAAATTAGTGTAATTCATAAAAAGCTTCATATTTCATTTATTTTGGTATTTATAACATCTACTATGACAATATTTAATTAATAAGATAATTACTGCATCATCTTTGGGTCATAAATAAATTATATTATTTAATGTCTAAAAATTACAAATTAAATACCATTATCTATGAAATCATTTTATCTTTATAATAAATATTTATATTCAAATATATCCTATGTATAACCCTATATTGAAAATTATTTACTTATTAAACTTTGATTTTAACTATTTTAACCCTTATTTAAATAAATTAATAATAAATGTCCTAATCTAATCCAAGTGGGCCTAAATGGTCATATGTTATTCATAAGGTTGTTTTCTGTAGAATTATAGTTATCCAATAGAATTAGGACATGTTTTAGGGTAATAATAATATCATTTTCACCCTTAATTACCCTATTTACTTTTTACTGCGGTAAATAAAAGTAAAAAGTTACTATTCGCCAAAAATTATTTTCATCTCCCTGAACCACATTTTACTTACTGACGTCAACCGTTTCTCTTGGATTTTTGGAATTCCACTCACAGATGTGGTAAAATTAAGTTTTATGTAGATTTTCAAATTCTCCTAGGAGGTGGGTAAAAGATGGTGAAAAGTTCAATAAAATTTTTATATATCTAAAATTCTTATAAAATTAATCCAATGAATTACATTGAACATATATAGGTATTATGTATCAATTTTTACCTAAAAAATTTAAATAAAATAAATAATTATTTAAATAAAAAGTCGGTTTTTAAATAGTAACCCGGTGTTTTCACTATTCATCAAAAATTGAAAGTTTCCAGAAAAATACCAAAATTTCACCCTAGGCTAATTTCGATATTCCGAATCAAAAAATGAAGTCCATTTTGACAAATAAAATTTACAAAATTTCAAAAAGTCGTTATTACTATCCATAACGGCTAGTTTTAATAATATTTTAATATCATATCGTTGTTTAGTGAAACTCGGTATTGCGTACGACGCAAGCTATCAAGGAAGGTCGCGATTGCGTGTAAAGAAAGCCAATATAGTGTTGTGTGTAGTGAAATATTCTTTTGATTATTTATATAAAATAAAAACAAAATATTTCTTATAAAAGTCTCGGGTGTTACAGCGTTGGCGGTGGCTCGAGGCATAGAAGATGTCGACGTTGATGCCTCTTGGTGGGCGTCGTCCTCAGATTACACCCGATGCTGGCGTTGGGTGGGAGGAACCGGTGCTGGTGATGCAGGTACATAGCATACCTTATCCTCCTCTAGCAAGACTGGGCGGTGGTGCTGATGCGGCCAGGTGGGAACCCTTGTTTGGAGCCCCTAGATTGGGACTCTGATCGGGCTAGGCTGGACATCACCTACCTCCTTAGCATATGGCAGGGAGTCTTCAAGGCACTCTTGGGAAAGGCTCTCGATGTGGTTGTATATAAGGGTGGGGAGCAGTGGCTCCCTGCGCGGCTATCGGGGGTGGCGTCTGTACCGAGGAACAGATGCCCCCAGATCCAGGCATTCTATGTCCTGTGTAGTGATGATTCCCACCTCCAAATAATGACGCATGAGGTTATTATGTACCTTTCGTTGGATAAATTTCGATGTGGAGATTGGGTGTGGACGCCCCACGACTGCGGACACAGAGGTCGTCGCGGAAGCGGAGAAGCCACGTGAAGTGGCTATGCTGGCATTTCCTCTGCCCCGGCATAGATGGGAAAGAGAGGATCTTGTTCCAGAGGCAAAAACCAAATTCTTGAGAATTGGGGAGATGAAATCGTGAGTTCTGAAAAAAAAAAGGAATTGGTGAAAAACGCCCCAGAGACATCCCGTCTCCCATGGCCGGTAAGAGGGATCCATGTGGACAACGTCACAGAACGGGATGTCCAATGTTCTTCTGCCCCAATATCTTGTCAGTTTCATGCCAGGTCTACTATTTGTTTGGTGGGACCCAGCGCTAGATAATTGGATCCGGTGACACATCAATCTATTGATGCCTCTAGCGCTACTTATCTCCATATCTGGGAGAAGAACATCACGTTGGTTCACCATTTCTGTTTCTGACGCTTTCGTCGGGGCGCACACATCTGTCTCATTTGGGGATGAGGAATGGTTTTTGTTGCCCCAAATTCTTTCTTTCCAATGGTGGCTGGAATCCACTATTTATTTAGGGACGTCTTCTCCTTGATCGAAATGGGATGATGGGATGTCAGTTCTTCCTTCCGTTGATTCCTCCTCAAAACTCCTCACCATGTCCGGGTCTCCCTCATTCACTTAAGATGTTGTTCGTGAAACTCTTCAAAGTTCCATATCTTCATGGACACCAGTTAATTATGCTGCTTCTATCTGGAAATTCCTAGGGGATCAGTCTGGGTAGCATCCTTCGGTTAGGGGAGTAGTCACGTTGGGAATCACTCACGTGTCTGGAAACTAGGGGATTGGAGTGTCTGTCTTTTATCCCTTATTATTAGGCTTCTAGAGGGTGTAGAATCCCTAGGCATCCCACATATAATGAGGGGAATAATATTCCATGTTTATGTATCTGAGGTTTTCCTCAGCTTTCCATGTTTAGCACAGGGGATGCTTCATGTTTAATGTTCAGCAGAGATGGATCAGTCTAATCAGAACACTGTCTAGAGTGGATCAGTTGGAGGAATATTTTGGAGGGAACAGTGATACTGGGGCCATCGTGTCGGTGGCATCATGAATTATATTTGTTGGAATGGGGATTTGGGTGGCATTATACCACCAGGATGTGGTGGCCCGGGAAAGAATTAGGATAGAGGATGGAAGGTTCCCAGAAGGGGATGGTGAATGGGGTGGAACCATCATGAGGATGACTATGGTTTTCGGATTAATCCTCGAAGATGCTTCTTACATATCCTTGTAGTAGGGAAATCAAAGTCCACATAGTTCATCTAACCACATCTTACCGCCGATTTGGGTACAACATCTTGCAACTGGATGGTGTCGCAACGACTTACCATAGGATGAGGTCGCAACAACTTACCGCAGGATGGGGTCACAACGGCTTACCACAGGATGGGGTCACAATGACTAATCACTGACTGATGCCCATAGTTTAACGTCATGTAGGATAGGTGTGGACTGACGTGAAGGTAGACCTGGGGTCCAAGTTTTGTTGGGCATGAACCTTTTGGAGGATTCCTACATACCCTAACATGGAAAGGATCAAATACATTGTAGTTCATGGTCTCAGTGAACCAGCGTGAAGATGAAATCAGAATGACCAGGTGATGGTGGGATTGAACCTCAGGGAGACTTCCTATGTACCCTACCTTTTCATGGATCAATGTCCATGTATTTCATGGTTTTGGTGAACTGGCGCGAAGATGGGGTCGGAACGACCGGGTGTTGGTGGTCTTGAACCCCAGGGAGGATTCCTACGTACCCCACCCTGGCAAGGATCAATGTCCACGTAGTTCAAGGATGGGGCATTGGGATTACACTATAGGATTCCCAAGGTGTTGGTGAACCAACTTGATGATTGTCGGGACCAATGGTTTTTGGCTTTGAACCTCATAGAGGCTTCCTACGTACCTTTCCTTGGCAAGGATCAATGTCCACGTAGTTTGGATGAGTGGGTGTGGGGCTTACACCTTAGGCTTCCCAAGGAAGATTTCATGGTCAGTGCTCTCTCTAAGACCATGTGAGTTATGCTCAGTGTGAGAAATGAGAGATAGCAGAGCCCGGGACGATCACATTGTGAATGGTGTGTTCATGGGAAGTAGAGTAGGGATTATGCGTGATTAGCGGCCCAAAGAGGAAAAAAGGGCTTATACATGGTTAGTAGCCCAAAGAGGATGGGACTTACTCCAAGATTGAGTAACGTGGGTGACAAAGTGTTAAGGGAGAGGCATTTGGGAATAAATAATGGAGAAGCACTATAACCCCATGATGCCCTTTTCTAGCCCTGGGGATCGAAGAAGAAAGAAGGAGCATGGATGCTGCCTCCTAAAAGAAAGCTAGGGGATTAAAATGAGATGGTTTCCCTTTCCCCACAGACAAACACCACTCCCATAAAGAGAATATCATCCCCTATGGAGACCAGTGATGATGGAGAATGTCCAAGGTGGGGGTACCCCACGTGCGAGGCATGTGGCGAGGTCACAGTTTAACGTCATTTGCTGAGGACGAAGGTTCTGGCAGTTTAACATCCTGATGCTCGGATGGGGTGGGTATTCCCCACACCCCTAGGACATACATAACTGGTACACATTCCGCCTTTTTGTAGAAAGGGGAATGGAAAAGCTGTGGTGAGGGGGTGTCATGGAACAAACCATCGAGGGGCCCCTGTTAGCGTGACTATGGAAAGAAGCAATATCCATTAGCATGCCTATGAAAAGAAGCATGAGGCAATGCAACGCATTAGTAAGTGTCATCTAGTGAAAATTTAAATCACATCAGGAAAACCTGGAGGGTCAAACATGAAAAGGAATTTCAATGTAGAGGGGTTCATAGACAGATGCCTTGGGAAGCTCTATTGCTCCGCGTGGCGGAGGGAATTTGCGAAGGGGTGTTCTTCGCAATGTAGGGTGGAAGAGACTAAGAATTGTGCATAGGAGCATGGGGGAAGTGATTCGTGAAGTGGAAAGGCATTCACAGAGAATGCACATGGGGAGAAAAGCTTACTCATGAAGTAAGGCATCTTGAAGCGATGTGCTTCGCGAAGTACAATAACCTTGCCTTGGCATGCAGATCATGTGTACATGAGGGGTGTTTCGCGAAACATAAATTCTCTGCGATGACCAGGGTACCATTGTAGATCCTCGTCCATCGTGAAGTCACATAGGCTTCATGAAAGGAATTTCTCTCAGAGTAGAAGTACCTCCCACAACTCATGGTTCCCAGTGCAGAGAGTGCTTCCCGATTTGGGATCTAAGAAGTAGAAAGGTCTGAATGTACATATTTTGGGCTCAGGGGGAGCCCGATATTTAAAGGAAAGAGGAACCACGAAGAGGTGCTTACACGACATGAAGATGGACTTGGTTGCTTCGTTTCATTGTTAGGAACATCAAATGCTTTCTCGGAGCTTCCTGCCTCCTTGCTTCATGGCTACCGCAGTGCTGGGGGGAATCCGTGAAATAGTATCGCAAGGCAGTCGACAGTTACTTCTTTTTGGAATCTTCTCTGTCACAAATTTTGGCGCCAACAGAAATCTATTCATGAACATCAATAATTTAAAATTTACCATGAATAAATATGTGATTGGACATATGGATGATTCATTTAGTAAAATGATAATCTTATATGGTAATTTTATTTTGGATTTTTTATCATCACAAATTAGTTTCATTTTATTCAATATAATAGAAACATATTATTAACTAAAAGTACGAAATATATAATATACATTTTTTTCATTGTAACTAAATACAAGTGAATTTAAACTTACCATGGTGAAATTAATAGGAAATTAAAACTCATTATCCATGAAAGGCATGAACCAAAAAAGTAGGGATGATGTTGTCATTTTCAGAATAAGTGAAGAAAATACGGTGGTAGATGATAGATATTCAGGAAAATAACTATCCAGAATATATATGATACTAGAGTCATTATTTCTTGTTTAACATAATGTTTTTGGAGGATAAGGTATAAGGAAAAAATAAATGACTCGAAGGAGGGTTTTCCATTATTTATTGAATATATCCTATTTGGAATCCACTTAAGGAACCATGGATTGATATTTGGACAAGGCCAAAAAAATAGGACGTGGGGAAATGGAATGGGAAAATTTTGGATAGAATATTTGGGAACCACTACAGCTTATATGGTGCGAGGATAAAGGATAGTTTGTATAATTTGGAGAGGGTTTTTTTGGAAGGTTTTATTCATTAGTTTATTATTTTGGATCATGAGTATCAATAGATTTGATTACAATGAATATATATATATAAAAATATCATTCAATTTATAACAATTGGGAACATACATCATCAATGACATTAAAATTCATGATTTAATATTATAATGTTAAATAAAATAATTAGTTATATTTAACTATTCACAAAAAAATCAACTATTTTATACAAATAAAAAAACTCATTATAACCATTTTTCATAATGTAAATTAAAAAAATGAAATATATTTTGTACAAATAATTATACATATAAGATAAATTAAATTTTAAAAAGAAATTTTCATTTATTTAAAAAATTCCAATTTTATTATTATGTACAATTCTTTGTCCCTTAAAAAAATTACTTATGGTATCCAAATATTATCTTACCATAATAATAAAACATAATAATAACATATAATTCCATTTTATGAATATAAATGATCTTTATGTCATTATATTTATTAAAAAATTTAAATAAAATGTTTATGTTTTTCAAAAAAAACAATCATTTAATTTATTATTTTCGAAAAATTTATTTACATTAACCATTATATAAATATACGGTATTTACATTTTAGATGATACCTAAATATTAATTTAAATTTCCATAGGATATTATACTGTTCTAATGGTCGGGTTATAATTCTTAATGGCCAAATTACTATTCTAATGGTCATGTTATTATTCTAATGGCTAGATTTCTATTCCAATGGAAAGATTTGTATTGTCTATATGGTTTTAAAACATTTTATAAATACCACATATTATATCAATTAATCATTTATTTTTATTTTCTCATAGGATAATAAATATTTTAATTTTAAAAAATCATTCTATACTAGTGAAGTTTAGCTTCAAATTTACAATGTTGTTTGCGACTATAACTATTCTCGGGGATCGATCATATCGAAATTTCTATATTATTATTTTTTTCTATTTTTTAACACAATGTAATAATTTTAATTATTATGGATATTTTTATTTACTAAATGAAATTTTAGAATAAATATAACAAAATAAATTTTGATCTATAATTAGATGTTGTGCATTATAAATTATTACATTACCAAATAAGAAATAATATATATAAAGATTGGAAGTTAAGTTGATAAAATTATAGGTCATTAATGTTATTAATGATGACACCTAATTTATAAATTGAAAAAAATAGAATATTATATAAATTATGGTACTTTTAGGACCAATGAAATCACCAATGTTATATTTATGTAAGAAATCCTTTAACCCAATGAATAAGAAATTCAGTTCATGATACTCTAATTGGATTAATAATATTATAATAGAAGGATATTAGGTAAGAGATCCTGAAAGAGATATTAAATTAGCATGAAATGGAATGTATTTACATATGTGAAAGAAATTTGGATATTATTAAAATATATAGATGAATATATGTAACATAATATCAATCATGCCTATTAGAGTTGAAAATGAGACTGGGAAACCCCTACCTCGTTTCCTTTCATATTTAAAAACAATCTCTGATACTATATATATATAAGTATTTATCAGTTATTTTATTACATTTTTCATAAAAATATCTATTTAAAACCATTTTTATAAATATATTCTTAATTTATATTATTTATTAATATACATTTTTTATGATAGTTGTGGGTAATCTAGATCATTTAAAACTAGTTTAATAATATTAGTGTTTTAATTATTTTTTCTCGTGGATTAAATAATTTTAAATTCATTAATGTATTTATAAAGTATTAATTTTAATTATTTATTATGTTCACACTTCCACTCATGGGTAATTTATTCCCTATCATGCATGATGAAATAAAAATTGAACGTTTTATTTTATTATCAACCTATGAAGTGTGTTTTCATTAATAATGAGTTAAATATCGATGTATCACGCAATGAACCAATAAAATAACATTTATATATTTATACCACCATATAATAGTATTTAATTTTATAAATTATACATGTTTTCTTAATTTCACTATTCATATAGGTGATCAAATTGACCAAAACAAGAACATACCACGATTAATGGATGATTATAAGGAGATTGAAATAATAAATAATTACACCAGAAGTATAATGTTATTGAATATAGTTTATTTTTTTAGTTTTATCATAATTATAATGTATTTATAGGATAAAGTAATAGAAATAAAAATATTAAATAATTTAAATTAAATAAATTGGGCAAAGTAAATTTTTTTAAACTACTAAATTAACCATAATCACATACTTATCATATCATTAATAGGTTAAAAAAATAGAAGATCATAATATTAAATATTTATTTGAAATAATATTACACTTATAAAGCCATTCCCATGAATATCCATGTTAGGAGGAGTAAAAATGACAAACTGACATCGATCGTTATATGGAGGTGGTGGACCACCAATACCGATGGAATATGATTTCATTTTCCACAGAACAAGAAAAGGTGTAATTTTTTTTTAATTTAAAATATAGAATAATTAATAAATATCCTAATTATAATGTTAAATATTTATTAGTACTAAATTGTTATTATAGTGACAGAAAAATGGCATGTTTCAACAAAAATGTTGTAGTCTTCGCAACTAATGATTCACATTTTCATTTTTCTAAATAAAAATGGGAAGGGTGGTTAATTATTACACAATAAATATAATAAAAAATATTATATTTATATTATATGTATTATAATTTTTAAAATTTTAAATGAAATTTTGGAATGAAGAAAATAACATAATTTAAAAGCTAATGGAAGATATTATAATATTCCACCCCCATCTCGGATTATCTCATTTTCAAAGTGGATAAATCATTTGAGGGGTGGTTTATTGAGAATATCAAAACCTATTTAAGTTGTAAATATGTTCTTAGTTGTAGGTTGTGGTAATATTTGGCCAAACAAATAGGATTTGTTTTGTGAGGAAAAGAGTTAGCTTTCATAGATGATACTGAGTGAAATTTCGGTAAACATCTAAAATCATGAAAGAATATAATGTCACTATCAAGGAATGTGGCTCTCAGATTGTTATATAATGCATTGGAGGAGATATAAGGTCCTAAAAAAATTCTATAATTAAAATAAAAGCATTCATTAAAATGTTTTTCATTCAACTCTAAGGTTACTAATTTTTACAATATTAGTTTTCACCCGAAGAATTTTTTTTCACATTGGAAAGATTTCCATGATACCCAAAAAGTAAAATGTATGTTATTACATAATTTGGAGCAATTTATTAAAAAATTGGATTAATTTATTTCTTATTCAATTATAAAAAATCATAAAAATTATTAAGGATCCAAATATAAAATATATTAAAAAAAACAATTTTGAAAAATATATCATAAATTTCAAAAATAAAAATATAGTTATAAATTAAAAACAACATTTAAAAAATAGTAATGTATCTTATTTAGTGAAATGATTTTATTAGGACTAGTTTTAATTAATTTTTAATTCATACTTACATACTACTGATTTCATAAATGACATGTATTTAAAAAAAAGGAATTTTGAAATATCAAAAAAAAAAATAGTATGTTTATAATAATTGTATAAATTAACCTTATTAATATTATAAAATTTCATATTCCAAATTGATTATATTTTTATCAAATTTATATAATTATATTTCTGTTTTTATTTATTTATTTTAAAAATATTGATGCGAATTATTTTTTATAGAAAAATTTCCTTCTAAACATCATGAGTATTTAAAATTATTTCAAACAGATTTATTAATAATTGGATATTGAATGTGTGGTTTTAAAAATATAAAAATTTCATATTATTATAATATTTTATATGTGATCAATTTATTTTATTATATGTTATACTATACACATTTTTAATTCTTCTTTGAAATCATTCCATGAAAAAATTAATCAAACAAAATTATAATAAATAAATATTTTAATTTATTATTATCCTTTTATCAACTAATCATATTATTGTTACTAGATTAATTATATATATCATGTTTCATTTATGTAAGCTACTTTACTGTTTTAGGGTTTCCCATGACAAATGATATAACTTATAATATAATTTTAAATGATCAAACCGCTTGGGTTGTTACAACATGCCCATCCCCAAACTCTTACCACGATGTAATCAAAATGAACACACCACATTTCATTTGTACAAGGGTCATCCCCCATAATATGAGCATCAAATCCACACCACAAGTCTTATCACCTTACCATGATCTTTATCCCCTACTAATATTTCATCTCAAACCACATACCTGATCTTACACCCTTTCCCAAACACCTCTAACCACTGAAATCAATATTTGAAGGGAAAGGGAAAATTGAGGCTTTATAAGACATCTTATAGAAAATTTTAAATTCATTTGTAAAATATATTTCCTAGTTACACTGGCCACTCTGTCAAAGAAATATAATTTTTCAAATAATGGAATACAAAATGAAATGAATGACCTTTTATACATTGAAGCCAATTTTTTAATATTTTTGTAAATTATAATCTTATAACATAACTCAAATCATATCTAAAGAATTTTAAATGAAAATTGGCCATTATAAGAAATAAGATAAATCGCATTATATATGATACATATTTATACAAAATAAATTCAAAATGATCAATAAGAATCTATAAAGGGAAAAGTCATTAATGTTTTGTTTTGAAACCCAATTCAAAATAACTCATTCCCATTTCAAACATACCTTCAATGATTTATTACGAGACAAAATCCTTTCAACCAAAAAATATAATATTAATTTTATTGTATTTTTCAATAATAGAAATATTTATAACTATAATAATATATCATCCATAATTTAAGTAAATACGACAAAATAAACAATAAATTATCATTAAATTTATAACAAACCACCTAGAAGAACAAAATACATAGAAAACATTCAGACAATACCAGAAATGAAAAGAATGAGTACCTTCTAATTTTCATAATTTGAAAAAATTATGAAACTTGAATTTTAAATTTCAAAATAATTGGCATTTTTTATTTATCCAAACGAATATTAAATTTAAAAATTGATTTTAAAAACCATTATTTTAAATGGAAGAGTAATAAATTACTATGATATAGATAGATAAATTAATAAATATTAGTTAAGAAAATGTCTACTAAAATTACCATAACTTCACCCATATTCCACATTCCAAAATATATATCTCAAATGGTTAATTAGTAAATATCGATTAGTTAATGTGAACCAATATTATATTCGTTGAAAAATATAATAACAATCCCAATAAAAAAATTATAATATCAAATATAATACTCTAGACATTGAAATTTAAAAACCATTACATTACAAAAAAATATTTAATATTATAAATTCTTAAAACATACGAAATCCATTTCCAAATAAATATAAAATTTTTCAATTTTAATATCAATATTTTTATGAAAAAATAATCTAAATGTACTAAAGTTATTTTAAAATTTAAATTTCTCCAAAATGGTGTTCTATATTAAATTTTTTTTAAATAATTAATTAAAACAATTCTTGAACTTATATGAAAATATTCTTATTCAAGTACTACTACTTAATATTTCTATGAAAAAAATAAAAATGAAATTTTATACCCCAATACTAAAACGTTTTTCAATAAAACCAATTCCAAAACACAATAATATCTACGATGGATAGCACATTCCATTTCATCAGAATAATTATATAAAATAAAAAGTATAATTTATCACCCATATTATTTGATTATAAATATAAATCAATCAAATAAAAAGTAAATAAAAAAATATTATCCAAATAATTAAGATGTTATATTTTTTAAATTATTATTTCACCTCAAAAAAATTTATAATGTCACTAAATATTTATTTATCTTCTTATAATTTATTTAAAACAGTTCAATATAATAATACAAAAAACATCATGGGGGGTCCATTTCAACATTATAAAAAAATTACTAGTTATATATATGAAACTATAATTAAAGACAAATTTATGGTTTTTTAAACCATACGCCAACATTTGATTTGATGGAATCTTAATATTTCTCCTAAAATTATCTCTCCATGAATGATTATGACTTGTATAATTTGTCCTCCAAACTATATCTACTTTCTATTAGTGACCCAATTTCATAATGTTACACCTATAATATTTTTTAATGAACTAGTATATATCTATATATCAAAAAAATACCATATGTCCTCATGAAAACCTTTAAATATTTTATTTTTTATAGCCATTGATGGATATTATAAAACCTGTGCAATTGTTTTTAGCCTGACTATTAATAAAATCAATAATCAATCCCATTACTCAACATAATACATTACATTTCACAAATCTATATGTAATAGATAATATAATATGTTAAATATATATTATAATGATAAAAAAAAAAATTAATACATTCCATAAGTCAATATAATCTTCTGCTACTAAAATATATGAAACGTAAACCCTCATTGAACCACTCTCAATGAAGAAGTCTAGACAAAATTTTGAATCTATAAGAATATCCACTTATAGATTCTGATTAATAATTAGGAATTATTCCCCTTGTATATAAAAAACATTTCCTATACAAACCGACATGCAGTTTTTTGGGGTGTGAGTACATCATACACATACTTTTAAATTATCATAATTATAAAGGTAAATAGATATATCACATGAAAATATTATATTAATATAAAACAATAATTTGTACATTTGTTACAAATTCCAAAATTATATATGGAATCTAATTTACATTGAATAATTGTTTTATATATTCTAACAACACATCCATTGAAAATTAGAAAACCACTTTCATTCATAACTCATAATTCAGAATAATAAACAATATATTCTCACTAAAATATTATGTGAGGTAAATAAATTGTAACTCCCCGACCCTATAATCCAATATCTAGTGAATTCCATTATTACATTGGAATTTATAAAATACTAAATTTATAAGCGATTGAACAATGTATAAGTTTTTGAAAACAAGAATGCATACATGATACCCATAATATATTGATAAAAAAAATAAAAAACATGATATTTAATAAAATAAATTAATCAGAATCCTTGAATGGAATCATATTCCAAACATGTGGAACGTTAACATGACAAGGGTGATCTCATATTCTTTTTTGGGGTATATAAAGGGGGAAATAAAGAAATTATAAGATTAAATCAACCATAAAAGGTAAATAACAGATAACACATTCCATTTAGATAACTAAATATGTCACAATACATATCCAAAGGTATGAAACTTAAAGAACATGTCATTTATTAAATAAATTGCGAATTAAATTCTTCCATAGATATGTTGAATATAAATGTCATTGATAAATAGTATCTATGTCTGAATGATGGAAATGCATGATTATTGGATGCCATATTTATTATGTACACAATACATTTACCACCAAGGAATTTCACAATATTTTTTATCATATAGGGTAAAACCCTAAATAATATGGCCCACCAATTTATCTCCGGATACTATTGTTGCATCAACATGATATATATAACAGCCCAATAGTTGTACCTGTCTAAATCATTTACCATATAGAAAATAATAAATTTAATTAATATTCAATATTATATATCATAAAATATTTATATTGAATAAATAATACAAAATTATAAATAATTTTCCAATTGAGGATAATTTTCAACAGTGGTTATATATGTTTTTTAATGAAAATATCATTGAAATCTATTAAAAAAATTATTGAAGAATATAATATATAAACAGAAAAAAGTTTTCCATAACAATATGAAAATATTGTAACCATAATCCCACAATGGTATAAAATTAAATGAATCAAAAAATATAACTAAAATAAATATATTAATGATATAATATATAAAAGGGAAATATATAACCCATATAAAAGTGAAATGGTGAATAAAAAAAATTCTTAATGGAATTTAAATTGGGAAAATGAATTTACCGTGAGTATTAATTGTTATATGTGTCATTAAATTCGTGTATAAAAATAAAATTTAATTAATTTCGTTCTTCCTATCCTTTTTTAGTTCATTATTAATTTTACAACACTTATTAAAATGTTGTATAAAACTAATTAAATAATTAACTGTGTATGTTTTATGAACAAATTGTGTTTGTGTGTTAAAAAAACATTTTTAGGTTGGCCGTACATATATTTATAATTCTTTCTGGATGAAAATAATCACATCCAATCGAGGAGACGGTAGTCCACACGTCCATGACTGATGTTATCACTTTTTAATGTGAAAAAAGTTTAATACATAAATAGAAATACTATATATATATAAATGTAATTATTTACATAATATCATATATATATATATATCAATTGTGTCACAAAAATATAATTTAAACATTCCTTTAAACATTCCATGTGGCATGTGAATGAATCACATCGCTTTGAGGAGGCTGTAGTCCACATTTTCCACAAATCATGTTATCATCTTTATATGAAATGGAAAGCTTGAAGGTACATGTAATAAAAAAATTAAAGAATTGTCAATAAAAAATAAATTTAATATATATCATATAAAACTATCATTTACAGCATAATTCCCTACCATGAGTTGAGGTAAAGGAAAGGAAAACAACATCCTTTTATCAGGGTGTAGTTCGACGTACACTTTAACTATATATTCATTACCCATTAGATGGAAGTTTGTGTAATTGTGGGACTAAAAATTATAGAAAAAAAATTAGTATATTAAGTGTTATTATTTAATTATATTATCACATAATAAGATTATTTAAGTGGATGGTGAATGAATATAAATCAAAGGAGCCAGATGAAGGCTGTTGACTCTTATAATGGAGACTCCATTTGTATTGCACCAAAGAGCATCAATGGATGGATTTATTAAAAAATTTAAGATTCTAGGAATTGGAGAGGAATTCATGAAGATTATTGGAATATATTTTTGGCCAAACAACTTTCTATAATTTTTTGAATAATTTGGAGGTTTGAGTTCCTTTTCATAATGGAAGAGGAGTGGCATTTTAGTAATTTTTTGGAAATAGAATATAACAAACATTTTTTACATTGTTAGTGGCTCCAATAATGATTAAAATTATATTAGAGTTATTATTGGTCTAAATATTTCCATACAATGGAATTTTTACATGTGTATAGTTCATTTTGGGCCTTAGGTTTAATGTTCAATCCCTTATTAAGATAATTTTTCACTTAACCATTGTAATTAATTCTAATCACATATGATATTTTTTTTGTTAAAAAACATATTTTACCATAAAAACATTATAAATTTTTTGGATGAAAAATATTGATTTCATTTATCCAAATTCGATTCTATAAGATGATGAAATTAATTTAAAATTAATTCAGCAGATGAGGAAACAATCCATTATATTAAAGATATAATATTAAAACATTTTCTATGTTTTTGTATCCATTTTCAATGTTAACATGATTATAATAAACTAAATTTTTTTAATATATGAGTAATTTATCTAAATATAAATTTAAAAAAATGTAAAAAAATTATTTAACTTCAAAAATAAATTAGACAAAAATGATTTTTCGAAATGAAATAAATATTTTTATTATTCCCCAAAAAAACATCATTGAAGAATATAAAAAATTCACCATAAGATAATTTTTATGTAATTATATAAAATATATTATTTTTGTTGACATATTAAGTACATAAATATTTCAAAAAATGGATTTAAGATAGTATCACCATTAATATTTGTAAAACTACCATTATAAAATTATATGAATCTAGGCATAAAATCTTCATTGTTGTTATCTTATGCCAATAAAATATATTTTATAAGTATAAAAATATTCTGTTGAATAATATATATATATATATATATATATTTATTTATTTCATTAATATTATTCACTATTTTTAGTTAATTTAATTTTATAGTCTGAAACACCTTTGTTATTATCAAAATAGTTTTTTTTTTGTTAAAAACATTCAATTGATTCTTATATTTATTTCTAATTAATGATTATCCAATTAATTAAACACCATAATTTCATAAGTTATTTAATATTGTTATTAACCATTAATTTAATGGCTACGAGACAATTTATATTTAACATAATAATAATAATATTATTATTATTATTTGGTCTTGCGTATAACACTAGTCATCAAGGAAAATCATTACATGTAAAAGAAGACAGAAACAATGATGCCAGAATTGAAACTTATTGAACATAATTTTTCTTTTTAAATTATAAAATATACTATAAATTCTCAAGATATTATATTAACTTATATACTTGGTTTTTTTCATACAATCTCTTAAATTTAATGTTCTTACTTTATAATTTAATGGTGTTACACTACCCTTTCATTAATTAAATTAAATACTCGTAATTTAATCCTTATTTTGGTAATCTAGGATTTGATATATCAAAATACTATTTTTATTAAAAAATATACATCATAAATTAGGCTAATAACAAAAATTATTAATTCGATGGAAAATTAAATTAAACGGAAGGCACAAAAAAAATGCATTCAAATAGAATAACATCTGTGAAACCATGGACATATAAGGGAAATGAAAGTGTTATGTTCAGATATATAGTGATAAAGGACATGTTTAGATTAATGTTTTTTACCTCCAAACCATAAACAAAACGTTTTAATAAAGTCCAATGATACCATAAATAATGTTGATATTGGAACAACTTCATTTTTTCTAGACCATTTTTTCTATAGCTGAGGATTTATTTCACATTGTAGGAATATATGTAAACATACATTTCTATAAAAATAATATTTCCCATTGATTAAACCTTAAATAATTTATAGTTAATCACTTGTAAAATGATTCTTTATATATTGAATTAATAAATTAATATCTAAAACCCAATTCAAATATTAACATAATGTATTCCCCAAATGGTTGAACATTAAAAAATATTACGATCAAATACATTAGAAGAATTTCAATGGTAGTAAGTAGTGTCCAATTTATATTATCCATATGAATCATATCTTTGTCTAAATATCATTACCTCAACATTAAGAACATATTAAGTCCTATCATTCACTCAACCAAGTGTTTCCAATAAACCAACTTGGAATTTAATCTCATTTATTAGATATCGACTCCAATAAAAATCGATTTTAAATCCTTCATGATAAATTTCAACAGTAAAATCCTTATAGATTCCACAGTACATAAAAATATGACATCATTAAAATAAAACGATTATAACATTATTCATGGATTCTAATACAGGAAAAAATAAATCATTCTTTTTCAGCTGTATGAATAACATAAATTTGACTACGATCCCTTAGCTTCTCCTATGGTAGATTCCATTGATGCTTAGGGAATTTGTTTGCATAGTGTATCATCTTATAACAATTTTAACACTGAACAACATCATTTTCCTTCTTAATGTTTCATTATTTTTCTTGGTGACCCTTTTTCTCAATATGAATAACAAACCCCCAATACTTTAATAATTTATAGTGTGATTCTTTCAAGAGTTATAAGAAAATCCTTCATTACCTTCACCCCTTTATCTATTATTTTCATGTCCATTATCTTATACACTAACATTACCTTGAAGAAATAATACATGTATAATTATTTCCATTTCATTATAGGTCATAAATAATTTAATAACATGAAAAAAATGATTAAGACAACTGTTCACTTCAAGGACATGGATTAATTTCCTAAATGAGGTTCTAAATATTGTATTCTGTGTTGTGTATGACATATGAATCATTCCATGAAAACCTATTGAAGTTATATTTATTCTCTATAACCCTTTATACCTCCTTTTTATAGACTAAGAAAATTTAACTTATATAATTTTCTTTCTAATTTGTTATATATTTATCAATTAATTACACCAAAAATGATTTCAATCACATTATTTATATTTAATCTTCCTCCCATGTATTCTAGATTGAGACCACCATCAAATAACATCACCTTGGATATAATACACCAAAAGGGAAACCTTTCCATTTATCTTCTCCTCATGCCGTATATATATTCTACAAAGAGAAAATTCATTTCTCAACTAAAATTTTATTAGCAGTCCCGCTAAAATAAGAAAGCATCTATCACATAAAGTGACCATAGATTATAGAATCCTATTACGGAACAAGTTACTCTATCCATGAATGGTTATATATCAAAACATGATTATAATTCTTTAATATTTCCATAACATTAAATGTTTAAATACCAGAAAATATAATTTCTCAATTGAGAAAATTCTATATCGACCATGATTATTGATAACATTCTTCTTTCTGGGTGGAATTTCAAAAAAATATATACATGAATAGATCATTAAATTATGTAACACAATGTATAATCCCCAAACTAGTGAAACAATTATCAAAAATCATTAAAAGTATCCACATCAAATCTCATAATGATGAACATGGATTCATTAGAGAAATTATTACTCAAAAATCATCCATATTCATTTATATTGAAAATTTAAATTATACTAAGAATATCATCCATGAGTGTAAAAAAAAAGTGTACAGTAAGGCATGTTGTCAGTTTCCATGTTATGACGAGTCAATCATGACACACCTTGTCAGAGTGGTTACCCATAGGTACATCAATTCTTGATCCAATTAAACATATAATATCCATATATGGAAGTATTTCTAGGAAAATTAAAAAAATAAATACCTTAATAAAATTGTAGAATGTTTTTATATACTTATCCACAATGTCTATATTTGGGTCTTGTTCCCTAATCTATATTTTATAAATATAGTTTCCATGGTTCTTGATAATTGTTTTTTGAATCTAAATGTAATTCCATGACCCTAGAATCACCAATATACAATATTATGTTGTTACATTTCAATAGATAAAAGACTCCAATCACAAGGGACTAATATATTTAAAAGTTTTAGAAAAATAGATTAAATATATGATACCCATTAAACAGTGGAGGAAAAATAAAAACCTGATATATAATATAATGATATAATCCTCATTGTTGAAAATAATTCAAATGAATATCCTTCAGAACATATTAAAATTAAATATAACGAGTATGAGATCAAATTATTGGTTAGGGTATATTATGTTGAATAGGTATTGAATTGATGATTATAAGTCAACATGTGAATGTAAATAACTGATAACACATGCCATTAAAATGATTAGATAAGGAATTATTAATATTTCATGGTATGAAAACTAAAATAAAATACATTTAATCAATAAAATGATAATTAAATGAATCAATATATATATCGAAGAAAAATATCTTAGAAAATTAATAATTGATTCTGAATGATGTAAATTATTAATTATTGGATGCCATGTTAGCTAGGTGAATGGAACAGTTACCACCAAGACCTATCAGAAGATTATTTATTATATTTTGTAAAAATTAGTCTAATTTTTCCAACTGATTTTCCTCAAAACACTATCGATGTTTTGAGGGGTGGTCAATAATCAGGACCCACCCATGACATACCTTTCCAAAGAATCCCTTCGAATGAATAATAAATTTAATTAAAAATTAATATGCCTTTTTATAAAATATATTTATTGAATAAATAATATAAATTTTATATAACTCCCAAATGGATAATAATTATAATCAAGGGGTTATATTATTTATGAATGTAAATAATTTCCAAAGACCATTAAATAAATTTTTGAGGGAATTTTTTTTAAACATTCCAATGTATACCATAAAACATTGAAATAGATGGAATCATAGTCCCCATGATGGAATAAATTAAATGAAAGTTATAATATGAAGATAATAATGATATTCACGGTATTAAATCTAAATGGGAGGTATATAAACCATTTAAAATTGTATTGGTGTATAAAAACAAATAAGACTCAATGTATTGTAAATTCGGAAGAAATCACATACCTAGAGTTAAATTTTTTAAGTGTCTATATTATCATGAATTGTAAGATTATGATAATTATTTACTAGATTACAAACCATTATTCAAGTAAATTATTATTTTTACTTAACTTATTATACTTTTTTATACAACTACATAAACAATTAAATTTTCACCAGGTGTTTTGACGGATTTTGGATCTTGTGTTAAAAAATAATTAGGTAGGTCAATGATGGTCAATGGGTCCTTAAATAAAAAAACTACATGATAATAATAATTAAATAAATATAATATTTATACAGAAATTATAATTTTAAATCCAATAATGAAATATGGTAATAAAAAATGAACTAACATTACAATCATAGATATGGTAGGTTGTTTGTACGCATGAGTAACATTCCAAATTTTCAATGATCATTATAGAAAGATATTAGAAAAAACAATAACTTCATTGAATGATAATTAAATCATAAATTAAATTTTATTTGTTCATTTATACTTATTTTTATAATTTGTATGCCTTAATGAATCACATTGTGTCAAGGAGGTAGTGGTTCACATATCCATGACCGACATTATCACTCTTTATTGTGTGATAATGGTTATAATGAAAAAGATGTAATAGATTTAAATAAAGGTAATAATTTAATTAATATAATATATATTTCATATATATCACATATTTTTAATAATTATAATCCTTTTTTACATTCTATTTATCACGAGAATGAATCACATCACTTTAAAGATATGGAAGACCACACTTCCCCAAACGATATTATCGTATTCTCACAAAATTGAAAGCATGAAGGTGTGTATTACATAGAAATAAAATAATTATTTAGAAAATATAAATATCATATATATCATATAAAAATAGGTTTTCAATAAGAATTTTCAACCATTAAATGATGTAACAAAAAACAAACAATATCGTTTCGTGAGGAAGTAGTTCGCCATACAAAAGAACAGTAAGTCCATTAACCATTAGGTGGAAGTGTGTGTAAGTGTAGGATTCAAACGAATAATAACAACATATAATTAATTTTTTGTATATTTATTTTTTCATATAATTCTACAGAAAGAATATTTGAGTGGATGGAGAATGAAAAAAAAATCAAAGGAGATTGAGGATAGATGTTACATCTTCGTTGGGAAACTCCTTACGGATTTCACTAAATAGAATACTTCATTGTACTTATTACAAAAAATTTGATTCTAATATTAGAGTATGAATTGTTGGATATTATTTGAGTATACTTGGGATTATTATATTGGTTTCATATGTGTGATTAATTTGGAGGTGTGAGTTCCTGTTTATAGTGGAGGAGGTGTGGCATTAAAGTATATTTTTTGGAAAGGGAATTCCACCTACATTTTTCTAATGAAAGTGGATCCAATAATGATCTAAATTCTAGTCAAGGGATTATAGAGTTCTCAAATGGATAGAAAATATAATTTTTACAAATATATATTTCATTTCGGTCCTTTTTTTAAGGATTAGTTCTTTGTGAAGAAAATATTTTTATAAATCACTACAATTAAGTTTAATCATCTTCATTAATTTTTTGTTCATAAAATAAGAAGACCATATATAATATTATAAATAATTATCATTGAAAAATTAAAATTCATTAATAAAAATTAAAGTCATATACTTGGAATAAAATAATTAAAATTCAATCTAGAAAATGGTACAACAATATTGGTTTGTAATGTAAAAATGTTCAACATTTTGTTATGTTTTTATATCCAATATAAATGTAAAATTGACTAAAATGTCTTATATTGGATTAATTTATTTAAATTTTTTCAATTTAAACATTATAACCATTTAAAAATATGATTTAACTATATATATAAATTAGTAAAAAATATCTATTTTGAATGAAAATGTAGTATTTTTTACTAATTATCAAAAAATGATGCTTCACAAAGAAATATAAAAAATAAACACTATAATAGTTTTTATCATACTATTTTAAGTTTATTTTGATGAATTAAATTTATAAAAAATTAATAAACTAGATTGAAAATATTTTATCAATTATAAGGCGGTGAATTTGTTTTTATAGAAAAAATATAGGGGTTTATACATGAAATTGGGTTTGTTCTTATATTATGACTATAAAATATAACAGAAGAGTATAATTAATATTTTATTGAATATTATATATTTATATATACTTTATTTATTTCATTCATCAAATGTATCTGATTTATTTTATTACGATGATATTACTCTGTTGTTATGAAAATAGTCCTTATAAAAAACATTGATTTGGTTCTTATATTTACTTCTAAATAATTTTTAACCAATGAATTCAACCATATATATTCATAATTAATATTATAATGATCATAACCATGAATTTAAATGTTGTGAGATAATTTTCATTTTAAATTATTATATTAAGGGTATTTAATAAGATTCGGTCATCTTTGTAACACAAGTCATCAAAGAATCTCATTGCGTGGATCAAAAACAAACATAAATGTTGCATAAATTATAATATATAGAATATTTTTATTCAATTTAATTTTTAAAATATACCAAAATGTCATGGGATATTATTTTCCATTTTTTATTTTTGTTCGATGTCATACAGGATATTAAATACAGTGCTCTTAATTTTGAATTTTGTGGGGTTATATAAACAATTACCAGAACTTTATAAAAGTAATATATATATATATATATATATATATTAATATTACAGAGGATGGGTATGACAATGTACATACACTATCTATATGATGAAAAATGACCATGTATCCATCCTTTTAATGATTGAAATTATCCAATGTTCACCTGACCTAAAAATAACATTTATATAAATTCAAACACAATAAAATTACACAGATATATATATATATATATGAATACATATACATTAAAATTTATTTAAAAAAACACACAGAAAAACACATCATTGTCAAAACCTTTCCATAATTATGTGGGACCTAGATAAACATTTTACATGTGGAATTTACTAAAGACATAACATTCATAATGTTAGTTCATATTTACATAGAGATAATCAACAAGAATATTCAATATGAATCAAAACATATAAAAAATATAATATCATTAAAGGAATAATATTTTTAGAAAAATCATTGAAACCCATGAAAAATATTTTACATTGTTTTAGATGAAAATATAATAAATTTAATTTTTATCTAAAACCATCCATTTCAAATTAACATATAACACTTTATAAATAAGAATGAATAGTTTGAATCACATGCTGATTAGAATGTGAAATTCTACATCAATAGAGTATAATGGATAAATAGAAATCAATTGAATAAAAATAGAAAATTATATGATTATTAGAGATAAATGATTTAAATAATTCATCATTATTAAAATAAGATTGAAAATATTAATGAAAAATAATTATCCCTACTTTGCATGTAATATACGAGGAATACTACAAAATATTGGTAAATAATTGGAAAAATAAAGATGAAATATTTGAATTAGAGTATAAAACAAAGAGAAAGTGACTAATGTTGGATAACTTATTATGAGATATTCTGAAAATTTCAAATAATGGAATCATTGTATACATAAAAATGTTATAGGTTATTAATTTAGAAATTTTCATAAATGTTGTTGGTCTATACTATGTACATGGTGGGGGATATAAATCCACATAATGGCCACCTACCGTGAGTTAATAAGTAACTAACCACCCATTCGGGGTTGAAATTTGTTCTATAACATCACCAATTTATTTTCTGTACTAATTTAACTGGTCATCATGTATGCATTTCCCCTTCTCCCCCACATCCACTTTTATTTTCACCACACCACAAATACATTTATTTAAAAATAATTTGGAATTTTAATAGGATAATGAATCCCATTAAATACATAACATTAAAAAAAATTACAAAAATTACTGGATCATTACATTATTCATTCCATATGCATTAAGTCTCATTCCAAGAATCCTTCAAAATTGTAACTAGTTTAATAAAGCATGTATACATACCATCAGACTAATGTTATATTTTTTTTTGTAATACTAAATAATATTATCTGAATTCCTTTTTTTCAGTATTGACACATATCATACAATTTGGATACAAATGCCCATGGGGTTGAACTTGTGTAATCTGAATCATATAACATGTGGACATGTATATGGTGTTCCCATATTACAATTATCCATAATTTATCATTTATATTATATTTTTGAAATTTTTAAAATAATTTCCACAAGATGATTTAACATGTATGATCATAACAATCATAGAGAATTCATAAATGTATAAACCAAAACCTCATGATAAATTCATTGACCAAATAAATTTAAACAGTATATTATAAATTTTTTATAAGACATTAAAATTATAAATCCCATTTCATATAGATGAGTATCATGTCCAAATATATATATTTAAATAATACTAACCCCCCTAGACTATGTGGGTTTTTTATTCCTTTATTTCAGTCACATTAGAAACATTATAGGATTAATCCCAACATTACTCCCATATATTTTTCCAAATCAATAATGTATATTCATAATTAATATAATCATTCAATTATCCCTATGTAATTAACCTTTTTTTGGTATCCCCTAAATGATAATTTTATTAACCTTCATTGTTAATAAATAAATCCATATCAATACCTTTTTTTAAAGAAATGGAAAATAAAACATCACAGTGAATGAATTTTCCATCTCATATGGATAAAAACCCAAGAGGGAAACCCTCTAAACATGATGTAAACAATTAATCAATATAGAGAAAACTTTTATCCTTTATTAGACATAAAAAAATCTAAATAACATTTATAAATTCTTTTTAGAGACATTAATCTCCAATGTAACACTCATAGTCCACTTGTTAGACATTAACCAAACCAGTAATTCCAAAATAATAACACATTATATGAACGTTTTGTTTAGGAAAACAGCCTTCGATTATTATATGAGTATCTTACTATAGATATTAAAATTATAGTGCATACCTAGATATTTAAAATTTTAATATCTCAACATGATTTCAAAATGTCAGAATCTATATTAGACATTAAATTTATTATAGTTGTAGCATCTCCCAAGAAATATTAAAGCCTATGTATCTCTACAAGTCTTCATACTATGAAAATCTATCACAGGTCTCTAAATTATGAGAATCTTACATGGGATATTAAATATTTAGAATCCTCACTGATAAATGAATCAATGATCATATTCTATATCATTTTATAACATAATTATCATCCCTATAGAAGTTAACATATTTGAATACTCTTATATGACATAAAAATTTGATTGTAAATTACCATCGAGAGTTTTTTTACTATGTTTGGTGATAGAGTGCTATGGAAAATTATCAAAATAAATATTAATATAAATGAAATAATGATATCATTTTTTTTAGATTAATCTCTTGTGATTTGGTGAGAGAAATATTAAGCATAGTTTGGTTTATGGCATAATGATTCTAATGAAGTTGTTATGGATTTAAAAACAGCCTTGTAGAATTTTTAGTCTGTATATTTGAGTACATATTTTTGAACTACACTTTTTTAAATGTTATCATTACAAAATTAGGGTAAATAAAAAAATCATGAATGTATATAAGGATAAAATTTCAAAGGTATAATATTATTGGGTCTCTATAACTGTATACTCAAATATAATAAATTTGAACCTTTCCTATTTAATGATTATTAGACAAATAATGTAAATACATAAGGATTAGTTTTCAATATGTTTAAAGTTCATTGATCAATATATGGGTATCTATGAATCTATTCAATTCCAAAAAAAATATCTTAAACAAATATAAAAGTACTAGACCAAGGGATTTTATATTCCACCTCATTCCAGGGTAAAACACATCTCTTATGGAGTTTACCATGTCATGGAACTAAATATAGATCATTCAATGTGAACTATAACAGTACTATAGCATCGGGGGCATAATAGAAACAGAAGGTACTATATCTGTAGTTAACACTATAGTAGAAGTGGACACTATTGAAGAAGCGTGTATTGTGCGTGTACTATAGCAGATAGGTATTTTAGTTATACTATTCCTAGAATTGTCTTTTGTCCAAAAATATAGGGCCTATGGGCCATGTAATGGGATAAATTCCCACTGTGCCTTCGGGATATATAATCGGTCTCCCTATATCTAGTCAAAATAGTTCATTTCTTTGCTTTAATAATAAAATGAGGCTTTGTCCCCATCCTTTAAAAAAAGGATGTGGCGGAATTGATCATGGAGTTTCATTAGAGAACACAAGAAGATCTGAAACTACCTATAATGTCATGGTGTTAAGGTTCATACTATTCTACTAGAATTTTTTGGAATTTGTATGAATTGAAATCCAAAATAGGAAGTAGGAGAACATTATTCCTTGGATCTCGTTATTTCTACATGGAAATTTATCTGTCCAAAATAAGATTGTAACTTAGGGTGTTTTAGTGGACATTTTGGATCCATGTTATGAGAATAAATGTTATATACAATAGTAATATACACTATTATTTCCATAACAATGATATTTTATTGGATTTATGAGGTTGTAAGTTTTTTTTTTGGCATTTTGAATAATTAAATTCAGTTACAGATCAAGATATATATATTTAATCCTAGTCCAATTCTAAAACTTCCTTGGATGAAACTTTAATATATGGAAATAATACATATATGTTTGATGTTAATATGATTTATGAATCTTGAATCTAAAATAAAACATTGTCTAATATGGAGACATAATACTAGACACAAAAAACCATTGATTTAAAAGAAATTTCTGAAATAATAAAAGGAATACATGTCAAAAACAAATCTCTAAATAAATGATAATCAGATAGAATAGTGAAAATAGGAATTCCAGGCATATGTACTTGATGAATACTATTTAATAATATTTCTTATATGTATATATCACAACATTATTGTCATGTTATTATTATAAGTGAGACACTATTATAAGTACATTTCTCATAAATATTTTTAAAATAACTAATATACAATAGGGGGAGTGTTGAGAGCCATTTTATGAGGACTGGTTAGTTCCTCATCATTGTAGATTAAGAGAAATGGTATTTTTTTAATTATTTTGGAAAATGTTAAAAGGGGACTACTTGGACACCCTATTGTAGAATATATATCAAATAACTTTGATATTATGTCTCAGGTGCATCAACAAATTGCTTTTTTTGTACTACTGGGAATATATCGGTTTATAAGACCATGTAAAAATAATATATGTTCCATACTTCTTTTAGTACTCAAAAGTGATTAATAGGGAGAGAAATAGGTGTTTTAATATTTTAGACAATAAGATAATTATGAAGGGAGATATTATAAATATTATAAAACCATGATTAAAACCCCATATAATGGTATAATAATAGATAGAGACTAAAAAGGTTATCAATGTTATTGTATTTGGGTTGATGTTATCTTTATTGAGAGTATTCAAAATATTTTATTCTACTAGGGACATCATATTTTTTTATTTAATTAATTTATAACTATATATTATATGCATGGAACATTATTTTAGATAATTGTTATTGGATGTAGTTACAGTAGAAATGTATGCTATTTCAGTTTTTTGGTAGAGTATAACCATATATGAGATAAAATATATATAATTATATTTAAAAGATAAATATATGATTTATAATGGGTTCCTAGGAAATCCTAATTTATATAATGTTCATTTCAAGTATAAAATCATATTTTATGTGGGAGAGTATCTTGGTTATTTATGAATGTCTTCCAAATGTATGGGATGTTAAGTTAAATATTTTGTTTAATAGGTATGAATATTTAAGGATAATTCCAAATGAAATTATTGATACATTGTTTTATCGACTCAATATCATAGTATTAAACTTGAATGAACATTGATAAAACACTAAAAATGTTAAAATTGGAAAATTATTTATTGGAATATAGTTTCAATGTTTAATGAAAATGTTTATATCTATGAATATAATGATACAAATGAAATTTCATAGAACCACATACTTATTACCCTCATTTTATATATTAAGAAGAAAATATATTGTGAATCTAGAATAAAGAATATTTTTCAAGAAGTTTATTTTAGTTTTTTGAAGAAAAAAATGTGGAAGGAATACCCTAAATAAGAAAAGGTTAATGACATGATGTCAAAACAATCCTCTCTTCTAAACTGTGTAAAACCGAAGTGTAAAGAAATCGTCAACTTTCTTACTTCATATATAGAACTTTTATAAATCATGTGACTAAACTATGCATGAAATATTTAGGCAATTATGGTGAAGAGTTATCTTTAAAGAATGAATAAAAGGAAATGAATGAATTAAAGGGATGTGAAAATTATTTTCTAAAGGAACACTATTATTAAACAAGAAGATTAATGTTCTGAAAAAAAGTGAAGTAAAACATTTTATAGAATATAGGGATCTTCTTAGAAATTCAATAGGGAAAATTATAAATTTTCAACAATGTGTTTATAGTGATGGTGAAGTTGAGTTAATCAAAGGAAGTATCATTGACCAAGTATAATTTGAGATAGTTATTTAGTAAATTTTTTAGTGGAAATAGATTTAAGGAAAAATAGATTAGCACATGAATAATTTTTTTATACAACTGAATGTTGAAGAAAATCCTAAAATTTATGTAGAAAGGAAAAAATAAAGGCATTTATAATTTTGAAATTTAAAAAAAGTGTTGGATTTGAAGCTCAAAGTTGAATATCAATCCAAGGTCATGGATTGATGAAAAAAACTCTATGATGGAAGGGGGTAAGATAATTTAAAAGCATATATTATAATTAATGTCTTATAAATTAATGTGTGAAGATCAAGTTATTCATCCCACTATGGTGAATATATATGAATTTATTTTTTCACTAGCCTCTTAAAAGGTTACTAATGCTCTTGATATCGTTATTGAACATGTTTTGGAAATTAAAAAATCTTAATAGCTTAATAATTTTTTAAAATCTTAAATGGAGAGTGATCATCAAATGAAGACAACTATAGTTTATGATAATTCTCAAGAATCAAGAACTAAATGTTATTTTGATCTCTAAATTTGTCAAAATATAACTTCAAGTGTACAAAAAATATGGTTAAATACAAAACAAAACTTGTGTTATTATTATGGACATTTAGGATACATTGTAGGCATTTTTTTGGGAGGATATATATTGAGAGTAAGAAAAAAAAGGAAATTGTACTTTTTATATTATTTCAATAGTTGTTGTTTTCATTATTTATGTTCTTAATAGAAATAAATTTACTAATTTTATTCGATGTGACAACAGATGCCAAAAGAGACTCATTGTAGAGGGAGAAAACACCATGTTGTTTCAACAAATATATTGAATTCTAAAACAATATTTTATTTCTTGAATGACAAATGATATTTCAGGGATTTTGAGAATAAATTGACTAACCAACCATAAAAAACAATACCAATTTTCATGGGTAATGAGAAGAATAAATGAAAATGTAGTTGTTGTTGCAATTTAATTTAGGGAAATGGAGAGGACCAAATTTCGGATTCCGGATAAAGGGTTCACTTTTTATATAATAGGAAATTGATACCTCATGATAGGGACCCTTCCTAATAAAAATGGGGTATTATGGTATCTAGAAAGAAAAAGGCTGGATAAAAATATCATAGATGAATGGTTTTAATCTTATTTTATGTTATTTATCATAATTTTATGAGTTTAAATTAATTCACCGATATAGGATATGATGTGTAAAATATTAATAAGGGTTTTATATTTAGAGAATCATATGGTTCAATCATTCTACCTGGAAATAAACAAGGGAAATATTCACCTTATTGGTGAGGAAAATGTGTATATTTTATCTAAAGGGGAAGAAACTATGGTATATAATGAGAATCATCGACCATTAATCTAAAAATACATTGAGAATTATTAATGATAAATGTAACTGAAGATATTTTCACTGACACATAATACATTCACATATTTGAATAATTTCAAAATGAATAGAATTTTAGGAATACCTATAGGACTACAATAGGTAATACAATAATATTAATCATAAATTTACTGACTAAGAATTACTTTTTATTAGAATTTCAGTAAAACAATACAATATCCATGTAACAGAGAATAGAGAGACCCCTCAAGTGTTATCTGGTCTTATAGTGTTGAAGGCCTAGTGCATCACCAAGAATTATCTGGTTTCAACTCTTTGGTATGGAACGAACACAATTGTGAAAAATAAACTGATCCACTTCTCTTCCATCCCACGTTAAGGAGCCTTCACTCAAAAATTAATATAATGATATTTGTTAGATTATTACACCTAAAAAAACAGATGAGAAATGTTGGTATCTTTCTTTAGTGGATTATTTTTTTATTGAATTGGTTAGTGTTGATTAACCACAAAATTTTAGGTCTTCATGTATATCAGTCTATACCATAGAGAAACTATGTAGATTCATGGGGTAATGATCCAGAAACATTTCAACAATAATGTTATATATTTAAAACATACTCAAGTAGAATAATACTTATAAAGCTTTGGAATTTAAAAATTAGATTAAATGGTTATTATTCATTAATAAATAGGATTTATATTAGATGATTTAATATGTAAATTACATCGATCAAAAAATGTTATTTAAATAGTGCTCATCAAAGAATTATTAGAAAAATGTATTCCTCATAGAATTATATATCTAATAGGGAATAATTATGTCTGATAGAATTTAAGACCCCATATTAAATATGGAATGTAATGAAACTAACAGTAAATTACATCAATGTGTTTTGAAATAAGTGTACTCTTGTTATTAAGGAAATGAATAAAATTAGACTCTCTTGGTGGTAAAGGTATCATTTTATGATATTTAACCCAATGAAAATACCAATGATTCGTAACAAGTGGATTCTAAGTATAATGGACTTTTATTATATCATTGTTTTTCAATATTGGAATATTTATAATTCATTTGAGCCTGTATACGATTTTGGAAATTGGTTTCAATATAATAATTGTAATGTTTTTTATGAATAGATGGATACAAAAGGGTCAGACTTGGTTGGATGTTGAAGAGATTTATAAAATTTATATTATTTCTTAATAATAAAGAATATAAATAGAGGGTAAAAGATAAAAAATAATTTTCAATAACATTGAAATTAAAAAAAAATGTTAGTTTTGACTACAAACCCCTAGTTAACAAAAGAAGGATGAAAGCCAAGAATCACATATCCTTATAATACAAGGAGTATCCAAAACATTTTGGAGAATATAATCATAATGAATGTGTTTAAAAGGTTAAAAACTAGAAACATGACCACATCGTGAGGAATGACACATGTGATTTTATTTAGAGGTTAGAAAATAAATATATGACTATAACCAAATGGGTTTTGAAATAAAAATCAATGAATATATATAAGAATCATAGAATAAGGCTGGACTATTATTTAAAATTTATTCCTAAAATTAATTAATATACATTGAAAATTATTTTTCACATGTTGAAACCCATGAAACTAAACGGTTGTTTTTATTTATATTTAAGAAAAAGAGAATTAAATAATATAAAAATAGATATCAATTATATAATATTAAATAAGAAGTCCATTTTGAGTAACTAGAGGGATTCACATTGAAGATGATTAATAAATGTATAATATTTGAATAAATATATATATGGCCTAGTGAACTAATTATGTGATTAATACTCATATTTGGATCATAATTTCTAGATGATCAATTTGATGTATGTGATTTTGATCACATCATCTACATCATAATGTGGAAAGATTAATGGATAATGGGGATAAAAAATGTTTCTTATATCATATCTGGAGGCTCAGATGAAACCCTTTAAAATCAGTTTATAAAAATCATGGAGAGTGAATTTTATAAGTATAATTTGTGAATAATCACATTTTTAGGGATTTCAAGTGATTCGAAGGGAAATGAAATATTTATTTCTCAACATGAATACAATTATAAGGTGTTATAAATTTTTTATATAGTTAAATATAATCTTATTTACAATCATATATTGACTAATATTACATTCCCCAAGGATTTTATGAAACAGAGGTTGATATGACTCTTTATAGACAAATAATTTGTAGAAAACTAGACTATATAGTTACATGATAGAATACTATATTTTTGATGTGTTCGGATAACCATAATAAATGTTATCCTAAATAGAATAATTTGAATGTTTTGAGTATGTGGGTAGAGATGGTGACATATCAAAAGAGGGAGGGGGACATTAGGAATGTTTTTAAATATTATTTTATAATAAAATTAATTTTTAATTATAATAGTTTCATAGTGATAAATATATAGTCTAATATGATAATGGGTCTTAATACTCTAAACCAATAGGTTTTATGTAAACAAATTAACGTTATATTTTATCTTAAACCATTAGTGAAAGACATTAACTCTTTCCATGTCTTCTTTTTTATTTCATAATATATGGTCATTATTGTTAATATAAAATTCCAAGAGAACAACAAGTGGATAATTAATGACATTTTTTACATTATATAAGTCATTTTACTGATTATTTTATTTTTAGGAATATTATATCCTTTAATAAAATTGTAATTATTATAAAAACAAATTTATATCAATTTTGACTCTAATTATTAATTGCTTTTCATTAAAGTTGTAACAACATGATTCCATGGAAATAAAGGAATTTAATAAAATATAATATGTCCTATGAATCCATAAAACTCTTGGATGGTATCAAATTTTTAAGATTGAAATTATATTTATATTAATAATTTCATTTATTTGAATCAATCATTAATAAGGTAATCAAAAAATCATCATTAATTCATAAATAAATTTAATTATTTAATGTATAAAAATTATAAATAAAATACCATGATATACAAAATATTTCTATATTTATAATGAATAATTATAGTCAAATATAACATTTATATAACGCTATATAAATTATTTAGTAAATGATAAATGTTTATGTCATACATCTATATACTTTAAATTAATTTTTATAACATGAAATTATCAAACCCAAGTGGCTTCATTGGGACCTTAAATCAATTCAAGGATGCACATGGTCAGACATATATCATCAAATAGGATTATTACATGTATTAGGGTATTTTAATACTATTATAATATTATTTTATACCATCATTAACCAGATTAACACTTTATCCATGGTAATTAAAATTAATTACTAAAGTTACAATTCCTAATGAACAAAAATAAAAGGTGCATATTTACACAATATAAAAGTTCTAATTCCAAATATTTAGTCTAATTTTCCAAATTCAAAACACATAATTTTAAGAAATTAATTAAAAATTAATTATCACTTTCATAAACATATGTGGGTTTTTAAGAAGTAAAAACTATCAATAGATTGACATGTGTTTATGTCCAATTTAAAAGTACAATTAGAATGACCATAATTGGATTAAATTAAAATAACATAATCTAATTATACTTTAGAAAAAATTAAAAGGGAAATCTAACTCTATAAATAAATTAGACAAAAAATAATTTTGTAATTAAAATATAGTATTATTCACTATTCATTAAAAAAAGAATTTTATCAAATTATTATTAAATAATTTAACAAAATTAAATACTGATATCTGTTATCTATAGAAGAAATTGATTTTTTCAAATTGAAAATATAAAAAAAACTTGATTTAAAAAAGGGTTCTCTTTTAAAGGGTTTTAAAACAACCTTTTCAAAATATTATTATATTTTATGCATAAAATTATATTTTTTTTCATTTTAAAAATCTAAAATATATTGGATAAATGTAAAAATAGTTAACAAACAAGTATAATCAAATTTTAGTTAGTTAATTAGTTCTATCTTGTATAAAAGCTAGGTGTTAACTGAAATTTAAAATAATATTAATATTATTATATTATTCTTCGGTATAACTCAATGTTTTGTGCAACGTAACATTTTGGAGAAACATGTTGTTGTGTGTTGAGTACGCTATCAAAAAAACCATCATCCTTAACATAAAAATAATATATTATTCATAAATATTAATATATATGAATAAATTTTATTCTATAAAGACCTGGGATGCTACTTCATTTCCACCTTTCAGATATTACTTCCATGTAATTATTTTTACTTATCATATATGTGGGGGTATTTGTCCCTCATTAAAGTTTCATATTCCCATGATGCCTCTTCATCTAAATGGTTTTTATACAAAACCTATACCTGATGAGATACATTATTCTGCAAGACATTCTCTCTGTAGTCATGATTTTTGACTGGAAGTTCCTCATAAAAAATATTTTCTTCCAAAGAAACTACCTCTGGACTCAAAACATGAGATGGATTGTAATGTACATTCTCAACATTGAAACATGAAAAACATTGTGTTACTAGGATAAAATTGGAGATAAATCCACTCTGTAGGAAAAAAATATAATTTTCTCCAACATTACATAGGTTCAAATGACCCTCGGACTCAACATTCCATTCATACAAAACCACATAACACTTTTACATTGAGAATATTTAAATAAGTCATGATCACCTACATCAAAAGAAATATCCTTCTATAAGTTATCAACAAAACCTTTCAGCTTGCTCTAAGCTATTATCATTTGATTTTAAATCAACTAAACTATATAAGCCATCTATCTTATTAATTCCAATCCCTTAAACTTCCTTTCAACTACTTTATCCCAAAAAGATAGAGATGGACACCTATTTCTATAAAATTCTCCAAGTGATGCCATATTTATACTAGAAAGAAAACTGTTACTATATGAAAACATATCCTAGGAATGATGTTGGTCCAAAAAACCTTGTAATCTATTGATCTAGAACGTAGCATATATTCCACTGTATGAATTGTTCCATATGACTTCACATCTAATTGTGGATGAAAACCTGAACTAAAATTTAATTCTATAAAAAAATACTTTTGAAGGCCCTTTGAAAAGATAGATGTAAACTTTGGATCATGATCATATACATTAGAGAGGGGAACTCCATGTAACATGTCTATCTTTTTAATATACAATCGAGATATTTTATCTAGAGACAAAATATCTTGAATATAATGAAAATGATAATATTTAGTCAATCAATCAACAATAACCCTTATTTATTTGTTACCTTGAGAAGTATTTGTTAATACCACTATGAGATCCATGGAAACATTTTCCCATTTCCACTTTTACATTAGAAAATGATGAATCATCCATTTCGGTAATTGCTGCTTTGCCTTAACCTTTGGGAAAATCAAACATATCAGGGTAAAGACATCAATGTATATTTTCCTTTTCATCCCACAAATAATAATATCATAGATCTCTGAACATAATAGTACTACCAGGATAAATAGATAACATATAATTATGAGCTTTAAATAATAACTATTTCTTCAATTGTGAGTCACAAGGCACACATAATATCTTTCCAAACCTTATAACAGAGTCTTTATAAATGTTAAATTTAGTAAACTTACCATTTTGATCAAATTTTACATTTTTTTGAAACCCACTATATACTTTTTGGGCATCCTTAATACTATATGATAGAGATGATTTCACTACCACCTGAAACAAAATTGAGGAATTATTTTCACCAACACATTATAATCCATTATTTGTCAAAACCAAAACCAAAGGATATCATTCTATATTTAGAATGTTTTATATAATACTACTCTTTCGACTCAAAGAGTTAGCAACATTATTTTCCATTCATGGTTGCAAATAAATCCTGGTATCATAATCCTTGATTAATTCTTTCCATATCCTCTATCACATGTTTAATTATCTTGAGTGAATATTCTAGATGCCTCTTGAGGAAGTTCCTTCCATTATTACACGACTTTCATCTCTATTTATCATTATAAGATTTGGCGGTTTTGAATAATGTGAAATTCATTCTGTTAAAAAAGAGATTATTCAGAGGAGGGAGAAAGAGAAAAATATTTGACAAGACCGGATAAAATCCAAACATTGGACCAATATTGAATTGTTCCAAGCAGTTCTATCCCTAACTAAGGCTGAACATATTGTAAAGTTGAAGGGACTGAAGTAGACAATTAATGAAAATACTGTTCAGCAGTTGCGCCTTCAACAAGAGTTATATATCATTACAGGGAGAATTTATTAGCTTCATAGATCATTAGTACAATCCCAAAAGGATAGGGAAAAGATATTTTAAATGCCATATAAGCACATCATCATGCTGAAGAGAGTAATTCTAGTCAAATTAAAAAGTTTCAAAAGGAAACTGACGGGGCTTAAGAGGTAGTAATAAAAATGATGAATTATGTAGAAATATTTTTTATAATTTCTTATTTTTGAAAAGGCATAGACTCTAATTTGTGGATTCTACTCTATGAAAAGTTTTAATAATGAAAAATATTGTTTCTTTATCATTTGTGTTTCCACATTTTCAAACTAATTATCTTTTACTTCAGTCATTGGGCCTAGTAAGCATAGTTTTAATTTTTATTCCTAGTGTTATATGGAAAACAACAAAAACATTATATCTATAATCCATTTATTTCTTATTATTACATAAATCAAACAAAATATTTACATTTAGTGAGCTGGGACATGACTTTTGTATAGATTACCCTTTGTAGGTCCTCAATCTGGTGAGTACCACGTCTCTTTTTATTGGCAGTTTAGAGTCATGCATATTGGACTATAAAGGGCTAGTATTTAAGGTCGAATAGAACTGACTAGAAAATTTGAAATTAGATCCCAAACATGACTATATGGCCAGGAATTACTTTAATATTTTTTAAATAATTTTGAGGGGAATCTTGAGCCCCGATTTTTATTGTCACCAAATTCATAACTTCTATTAATATATTTGGCGTCTCTTTGAAGAAAACATTTGTGATTATTTTGACAATACCATTATGGGGGTTTTATTATGTAAGACCAACTGGGGAATATGCTACATATCCAAATATGGCAACTTTTGGCTTAAAGTCTTATTATGTAGGAAACATATGCCATGCACCTAAGGTCTTGTACTGCACATTCATGCAAAAGAGCTCTTTAGGAATTTTAAATTTTTCTTCAAATATATATGGGTATATATGATTTGGGTGAATCAAGACCACAAAGGGTTGTTTTTCCATAGAAATTATTTTTAGCAATGAAATGACTATTTTATAACGACATATTTCATGAATTGGAAATCCATTTGTACACAAATTTGGTGTATGAGGAATGGTTAACATTTATCAGAAAGAGGAATTTATGATATCATATTGTGAAGTATTATGTCATGGAATGAGGAAATCGGTACTATGTAGTTTTATTTCATTCAGGGATGACATTATATTGTGCATTTTTCAGTCATGTAGTGGGGACATTGTATTGTGAAGTTATAAGTCATCCCGTGAGGACACTATATGTATTTAATTTTATGTATTTAGATTTGACCAAAGTTAATAGACTCTCCCACTTTCATGATAATTAGTTTATAAATATACTACCATATCTAGGTATATAATTGAAAATCATAAACTCTGATTTAAGAATTTTTGAATCCCGTGGTTGATATATGAGAATGGCTTAAAACATTTGATGTTTGTTTTTACGAAAAATGACAACATTATTTGAAAACCCCATTATGGGGGCTACATTATCCACGACCTACAAGGAAATATGATGCATAACGAAATAGTATCATATTTTTATTGACATACCTATTATGTAGGAATCTTGTGCAAGGCCATCTAAGGGAACATGTTGTATAGTTAGGAAAAAAAGATCTCAAAAGTATGAAATTATATTGATAAAGTTGAAGAATTTTTATGGTGATTTAGATTTTCCAAATCACAGAGTATGGTTTCTGTCGAATGGTTCCTAAATATAGAAACGGTATTTCCAACAACGAATTCCAATGAATTGGAGGAAGAGTATGTATACGAAGGTATGACCCAAATGTAGGAGGTGTGGTGTCTATAGTTTTAGGTCATACAACTAAGAACAGAAAATAAAATAGTATATGATATGTGGGAAAGTGATTTCAATGTTATTTCACACTACATTGAACACATGGAGTGAGAAATGTGTAAACCATGGACTTTAAGAGTTTCATATCAAATGAAAGTTAATGGGACAGATATACCTGAAAGACTATTTTCAAATACATATTCTTGTATACTGTCATCAATGTTTCAAGGGAACCAAGACACTATAACCATGAACACAATTACCATTATTTGATAAACACGTTATCGGGGCTGTATTATGAATTTTCAACTATGGAATTTTCAACATAGCCAAATAGTTGAATCTTTTTACTGACATGTTCGTTATGTAGGAAACATATACAAGACCACCTAAGTGAACACCATGTATAGTAAGTCAAAGGAGATCTCAGGTATGAGAAAATCTGTCACCCAAATCCATAAGAATGATTATTAAGATATGGAAACATTGAAGACTTAGGCAGTGTAATATGGAAGGGGTTATTCCCAATGTATATGAGAAATATTTGAACAAATATTTGGCATTTGTTTGTCATTCTTTACATAGATCTGACTCATATGTAAAATGGTGACTTTCTATGTTTCCACTGAATTAATATTATGATGTGCAGTTTTAAGTTAGGTAATGAAGACATTAATAGACCCTTAATGTATTGAAACACCTCATTATATATAGAATCCATTTACCCAATTCATAATCCCACTTGAGATTTCTCAGTGTGACAAACAAGGATATGTAACAGTTTCTTCTACAATACAAAGGTGACATAGGTGAAGAATGGGGTGTAATATTTCCATGAATTTTAATGGCATGATGTAAGAATGAATATGAAATGATGTAGAAATAAAGATATATTTTAACTGGAAGACGGAATAAAACACAAGAATCTCTATGTGTCTTTCTGGGGAAAGAATCAGGGTAATCATAGTTTCTAAAGCATTCCCTATATAGTTTCGATTGACAAATAATGAATAAAATGTTTCTTTTATCATGGTGTGTCCCAAGATTTGGGATCTAGGCCTCTCTACTTATCTCAAATATATTGGAATCAAGCCATGCATAGTTCTTTTAAAAATATTTCTTCACACCAATCGAGTTTGACATAAAGAATGTGGTCTTTTGACTTGTTTTGAGAGAGTGTTAAATCATAAGACATAAATTGGTATAAGGACCAAATCATATATCTTAGTGAAACACTCTATATAGATCTAATTCGTATACAAAAGGAGAAATTAAAATAAGAGTATTTTGTGATTGTGGCTAGGCCCAAAATTATGGATTTAGGCGTCTTAACGTATCTCATTGAAAATGTGAATCAAGCCATACATAGTTATTGAAAAAATGTCTCTATGCAGATATAACTCAGACATTGTAATGAGAGGGACTCATGTGCTTATAAAGAGTAGTGATGATGTCAATGATGTTTTCTTATGGATGCTTCTAATGTCAAATAAATAAAACGTAAGTTTTACAGTTTAATGTCGAGCAAAGTGTACATATGATGTCATGTAGTTTAACATCACGTGATAAGGATGAAGATAATATCTATTTTAACAACATGAAACATGAACGATTATGGTTTTTATACTGTTCAATGTCTTGCAATCCGGACGTTATACTGTGATATTTTCAATCATGCAACGAGGACATGAGTGTTGTGAACTTTTTAGTCTTGTAGCAAGGACATGGGGGTTGTATAGTTTTTAATCTTTCTTCAAGGACATGGTACCGTGTAGTTTTAATTCATTAAGTGAGGACGATATGTACAACTAAACAATGTATTTATTTAATAATATCTCATTGGTTGGAGTTGTAATAAGCTCTCTATGCATTGATATTAACCCATAAGCTCCATTTGAATAGACCAAATGTATTGAATAAGGTCTTTCCAACTTTTGCTCATACTTTGGATATTTCTTCCCATATATCATTGGACTCCTAAAAACCAATACCAATTATCCGTGAAGAAATGAAAGGAGGTGAACTTTATTGTTAAAATATTACACTATTCTATTCTGATAGACATGTAAATGATGTAGAGTATGCAATCTTTACTCATATAATCATTACAGCTCAATGAACAGTTTCTAAAACTTCTCATCTTTAGATAATGGACCACAGATTGCAACTCTGAGTAAAGGAAATTGAATTTAAATTGGAAATAAGGCTTCCATTCTATATTCCAATGAATTAGGAGCTCCTTGGGTGGAAGTAGGATTAGTTCCACGGTAATCCCATTAAGCATTCAATATTTTATTAGGACATGATATCATATCATTATCCACCATTTTCTGGATTATATTTGATAGGGTCTTGTTGAATTTCTCTATCTATCCATTTTTTGCCTTGTGATTGTGAGATGAATGGTTAGATTTCATATTATTCTCCTGATATAACTTTCATACCTCAATCGAAGAAAAATTGTATTCATTTTCCTTCCATATAGTATGAGGGACCCCAAATCTGGTGATGATGTTATTCGTGACAAACCTAAAAATGATTTTGTATCTGACTTCATTGAGAGGAATTATACTAGCCCATTTAGAAAATAATTCAGTAGCATTAATGATATACTTGTACTGCATAATTTTAGCTATAGGATAAGGTCATAATACATCCATTCCCCTTTTGGAGAATGGGCATGAGTATTTAGCTGTATGTAGAATCTCCTATGGTTTGTGAATGAAGTTCACATGCCCTTGGATGTGATGAAACTTTTCAGTGAAATCTGTTCAATCCTGCATCATTGAAGGCCAAAAGTATCCAAGCCTTCATATCTGATTAGAGTGTCTGTACCCAGACTGGTGGGCACCACAAGTTCTTGAATGTACTTCTTTCATTATAGTTGCAGTCTCTTCTCCATCAATACATCATAAGTGAATTGCATCAATGCTTCGCTTGTAAAGGATCTTCTAGTGGTCTAGGCTATCCTAAAGATTAAAATTAGTTGCTCGTCACTGGATATATTCTTTTTCATCCCTTTTTAGTCGAAATACATTATTTTGAATATATTTCATGATGGATGTTCTTAATCCCGTTAAATGAATATATAGCTAAGAAATAGTGCTAATTTAATTAATATCATCCATTATTGTTTGAAAAAAGGTGATACCACTTGATTATGGGATATGATAATAACTGTGTTATCCTGATTTGTATCTACCAATGCTATAACTGCATTAGCTTGTTCATCATCTTGGGAATTTTGTGATCGAGGGATATAAGATAAATTTGGATCTGAGGTAAATTCCACCAGTAAACCTCTAACGTAATCACAAAAAGAGATTAACTATTCTTCTCTTATAGAATATTTTCCCTTGATTTGTTTGATTACTAATTCTAAATCACCATTTACATTTAACTGATTCACTTCTTCCTGATGTGGAAATTCTAAATCATCAAATATGGCTTGATACTCCACCTTGTTGTTGGTTCTGCCTTCCGATAATAGGATGGAATAAGGAAATACTGCCTTTTCAGGGGATATACGGACAATTCATAACCAAAAGTTGTTGAGTTTAGGGAATTCTATTATATTACCTATTGGATTCTTGTAAGAACCATCAAAATACATTTCCCATGTTTGGGAATTATCCTGAATTGAGAAGTTTTCTTCATCAGGAAGTTCAGTATTTAATGATGTATCTTCCACTAATGGATTCTCAGCAAATAAGTGGGCCAGTTCTTGGAATTTTATTGCATTTTGAGTCAAAAACTAAATGTAAAATTGTAGCAAATAACTACCCATCATTCCATGCGGCCTGTAAGCATAGGATGAATAAGGCTAAATTTGAGCGGGTTATTGCGAGATACAAATTAGACCACATGATGTTTCAGGTTGTGCCTCTGTTTTATAAACAATTAAAGATTAATTCCAAGCAGCACTTTTTAATACGTGAATATCGTGTTTCTACATCAATGATAGTTTAATTGTGTTAGTAAAGACTTTTTTCATTCCAAGCATTATTAATTTAAGCATGGAAGGCACCTAGTGATCACTCTAATGTGGTCACATATAGGATAAGTTTTATTCCTTTAATAGGTGGCATTAATATTGGTGTGCTAAATAGTTATTTTTAGGGTATCTAATGCTTTTTGGCAGTCTTCAGTCCATTGATTGGTGAGTCCCTTATTCAATAATCTAGTGAAGGGAAAAACATTCCTTCCAAATTTGCAATAAAGTGCCCAATATAGGCCTTGTGTACTAGGAGTACACATTATTCTTTGAAATTTATAGGAGGTGACATTCCAAGGATTGGTTTATTTCTCATGATCAACTTTGATACCACAATGGCATACAACGATGCCGAGTAACATTCTTGAGGTTAACCCGAATTCACATTTCACGGGGTTCATCATCAAACTATTTTTTCGATGTTTATTGAATGTAATTTCCAGATCATCCAAGTGATTAGAACATTGTCTGGATTTGACCACCAAATCATCACACAACATTCAAAAATATTCCAAAGAAGGTTTTGAAAACATGATGCATGGCACGGTGATATGTTTCACATTCATTATTTAATCCAAAGGGCATTTCCATATAAAAAACACCTCATGAGGGGATCTAATGGTTCTAGATTCTTCATCTTCTGGGAACATACATAATTGATTACACCCAAAGTATCCATACATGAAGAAAAGAGCTTCATAACCAACCATTCCATCAATTAGAAGCTCTGTAATCGGAATTGGAAAATCATCTTTTGGAAAATTCTTGTTATGTTATCTGAAATCAATGAAATCATTGAGTTGTCCATTCTTATTTTTCACTGGGACAATGTTGGATAGCCATTTGGGATATTGAACATCTATGATCATGTTATCCTTTATAATCTTATCAACATAATCTTCAATTTTAGAGGCATATGTTGGGTTTTTTCTTCTTCCTGCTTGCTTGAATCCATGATGTTCTTCTGGAAAACCCAAATTATCGGTTGATACAATAGGATTAAATCCTATAATTTCGGTATAATTCCAAGAAAATATATCTTAAAATTTCTTTAGAAACGAATTATTCACCCTATTTACATTAGAGGTAAGGGCCGCACTAATTTGAGTGGGTTTGGATCATCTTTTGTACCTAGATTTATTTCTCTAAACTCTTCCATGGTGGCAGATACACCTTCCTAAAACGATATAAGAGAATCCCCATGAACATAATATTCTTCTTTATTACATGTTACCTATTCTATTTCCCCTTGAATAGTAGATAATGAGGAAAAAATCTCAAAATTAGAGGGGGGTTAGTATTTGAACATCGAGAAGAAGAGGCCACCATATCTGACCCTACTCATGACGAAGGGTGTTCCAGTGGTAATAATGAGGAAATGATGGATTGAGAATAAATTTCTATGGATTCCTCTATAATTGGTACATTTTATTAAACTCTGATTGAAAATTCAGAGGCTTGTTATAGTTCAACAAATGAAATAAAAACATCTCCATTAAGCCTTCCATCACTTATTGGTGGATCAATAGTTTCTCATATGCTGTCAAGCTCAGTTGCAACAATTTACATTATGGAAGTTACTGGAAATGTTCTTGGATTTGGGTTTACCTTTTCAATTTGAATAATATGTAACACAAAATCTGTACTCTAATTTTTTAATGGGTTTATTGGAATCATTTCCAAACAATTTAGAGCATTATCTCTGGTTATTTCTTTTTTCAAGGACTTCGTTCCATTTGTGTGATTAAAATATTCAACAATGTATTGAGATTCACATTTTTTTATGGATCATTGTCACCATAAAATGTTCCGATTTGAACATTGAAACAATATTTATGACATTGTTGGTATGAAGAAGGTATGGTTGCATTTTGATGCAGCCAAGGCCTTCCAAGATGAATATTGAATGTTGTGTCCTGACAAACTACCATGAAATCAAAATTTGATAAATGATCTAAAAAATATGTTCAGATTGTAATTTCTTCCAGAGGTTATTTCTCAATATTATCATAAGCTTGAAAACATTAATGTGGATGGATATACGTCTGATTCAGTCACACCCAATCGACAAATTCTATGAACGGGAATGAGGTTGACTCTAGAGCCATTATCAATGAAGGCCCACCAGATGTCTACATCATTGAAATTGACTGAAAAATACAAGGGTCAATTATGACCATGTATAAGATCATCTTTATCTTCATCTGTAAATGATATGACTACATGGAATTCCGCATGATCATTCTCTAAACGGTAAACCTCAGCAAGAGAAACTTTTTTTAAAAACTCATTAAGACTTAACAAAACCAAAATAAGCACCTCTATAAGAACTCATTAAAGTCATATGGCATTAAAAATTGATAACATGACTAGTACATTGTCCAATGGTTTCAATACATCATACTTTTTGTCCAAATTTTTGCGTTTCCCAGCATGGAGATGCAGTTTTGCAAGTGCTTGTTAAGTTGATGCATCTAACGTTGCCTAATTCTATGTGAGAGAAGAAGTGGAAAAAACTCTTGGATTTGGTAGATTATAAGAACTATATGTATTTACATACTAAGAATAAAATGGTGTGACTTCAAATTATTCCACCTAAATAATTGTGTCAAAACTGAACCTATCTTTCATAGAATAAACTCCTTGTTCCCATTTATCCCATTGAAGGGCTCTTCCCTAAGTTTCGGCCGCATATATGGTTTGAGCAGGGGTAGAGTTAAAATGGTGGTTTCTATAATTCCCATGTCTTCCCTTATATCCTCTACTGAGGAATCTTCTTCAGGTTCCACAATTAGGTATAAATAATTCTTTCTCAATATAATCAGAATCATTATTTTCATAATGATCTGTTAAATGGATAACGTTGATAGAACCAATGATAAATTCTTCATCTTATATAGATTCTTCCTGGCATTTTAATAATGATTATTCCATTTGAAAAGGTAGGGAACATTCATTTGAAATATATATAATGAAATATACAAGGTACCAGGACAACTTTGGCCTTAACATGAGCCCATCTTCTTTGGACTACTCTTTGTCCTTTTGACCATCTCGTTTCTTTAAGGATTGACCTCTTGATGAAGGTGGTTTTACTGTAGTGTAAGTGGATGATGACACAACTGGTAGTTTCAACTATGTTTGTAAAATGGCATGAGTTTGGTTGATCAAATTTCTCCACATTTTTACTTTTGACTTCTATCCATTTTCCTTCTTCCTATAGATCATTAGCAGTAACACATGCTACTTGAGATGATGAAATTTTCACTTTCACTTGTCTAGAATCTTTCATCTTTTTCAAAAGGTCCTTAAAGACCAAAATTTTTGGGATTTGATTCCCTAACCTCTAGTAAAAGGTAAAATAATTCAGATGATCATCATATCCTTATTATTTGGAATCATTGTCCTTATAAACTGAACCAAATTGTATTCCAGAGATGAGATGAAGTAACCAGGAACATGTTCATTCCAGATATAATAAATTTTATTCTTCAATTATTCAATCATCTTCCTCCTTTGATATTTTTGGTCATATTGAAGAGGTGGTCATTGTTCCTAATGCTTAAGATGCAGAGAACTTTGGTATGATGATGTTCTTGAACTAGAAGCATGTACAGGTGCCTGCAAGAGTATAACTATAGAATCTTCTACCATTCTTACCATCCTCCCCAGAGTTGATGGAATTACACATGTTTTAGATATAGTTTCTATAATTGGGTCTTCTATATGTTGAGTGATTGATGTATGGTCTCAAACCCCCCCCCCCCCCTATGAATTTCACAGGGATCAATGGAGTGCATAAATCATCACATATATTTTCCACAAAAATTGTCATGAAATATTTTTTGGGGAGTGTAATACTTAATGAAAATGTCAATCCATTCCATCTCTCAATAAAATTTGAAACTATTTCATTCTCCCTTTGTTTATAATTGGTAAGATCAAAAACTGTCGACATTGGTATTGTTGAGCTAAACTGAAGAAGAAAATTCCCACAAAAATCTTCCCATCTATAATTGTTTGATATTCTAAACTTGTATACCAGACAAAAGATAGTCCTTGTAAGGATTGCACAAAACACCTATGCTTTAATACTTCTTTTTGTTGAGGAGTTTTTTCATGGTATCTCAACGAGAAACAATATATGTTACGTGTTGTTCTAGATCGCCCAAACAATAAAATATTGGGAAAGTGGAATTCACAAAATTTGGTGTGGGCGTAATTGCATCCACCCATTCGGGGTATGCTCTCATTTCTGGCTGAACTGGTGCATGTCGTTCCTTGATAGCTTCCAATCGAGTCGTTAATGTCTCAATTGTGTACATAAGCATTTGGGGAACATCTAAATGAGCCAGAACCTATTCAATTATAGCAACAGGAGCATGATCTGGTCCAATGACCATCAAAACCCTTATGTTGTTGATGATATTTTCTTGGGTAACACAATAGAACATGCCTATCAGTATGTTTGTTATCCAGTCATTATTAGGTAACCATTGGTGGGAATTCATTATATGCATCTATAGTTACTACAAATTCTATTTTCTAAGGAGCTCCTACGGGATTTTCATGGTGAGGCCCTGCCTCGGGAGTACATCTAGCAGAAATACAACATCGAAGTAACTCTATATTGAGTATTTTAAACTCATTAATTTCATCATCTTACTAATAAAATCACTCTTCAAGTGAAAAATATTGACCTTATTCAATTGAAAAGTGAGATGCAATTTGACATTTACATTCCCCCTTGTTATATTTCTTTTGGATGGGTGGGAGTTTGTTATTTGAAGGCATAACTAGATGTTTGGTAAGCCTTTGATTTTAGGTATTCACACCATCTTCATTTTCCTCATTTTGTTTCATATTATGGGCATGATATTCATCTTTGGATTCCCCTGAACTAGACTCTTTTTCTTGAGAATTGTATGCAGTGTTGTTAATGAAATTCACTGATGCATAATGCATCGATGCCATCCTGTCTATATTATTGTATGATTGAATCCCTTTTTATCTTCCATGAGACTCTATAATCCTATATAATGAATTCCATAGATTTTTTTTGGCGGAGAGTAACCCGAATGGTATCCTTGGATAGTTCAGTTGTACACTCTCATTTTTCCTTCTTCCCTAATTTGGAGAAAACTAACTTCTGTTGAGGAGGGGATTGCTAAGGTGAAAAGGCCCTCAACCCTGCATGATAGGTCTATTCATGTTATTCTCCTTCAAGTCATTGAACATTGTTTAATGAATTTTAAGGATGATTTAAATGATCACCTATCATTGCAATCTGGGGTTATTATTGAATTGTTATGGCTGAAATTTGTGCAAATATTCTTCTGATTTTTCAAATTTTAGTTCGTACATTAGATGGGTGCATTATCTGAAAACCACTCAAATCACTTGTTTTGAAATATCACTTTTCCATTTTAGACATTTCTATTCTCTAAGGCCTGACATCATCTAAGTCAGAAACCTTCTCAATATTCTCAGATGCTTGATGTAAAAGTGAATCAACAACTTCTTTTCTTTTGGACTACCCTTGATGAGATCTGGTTGAGGAAAATTCATGAGCGTACATTCGATTACATACAAAATCTATTTATTGTGGCCGACTGTGGGGAATAACATTGCATGAGACCAATTTTGGAGGGCTTTGCTGATTTTAGAGGGTATCAAAATGAAATGCTCCATGTGCACCCCATAAATTAGTACACACACTAGATGGGGAATCATAAATTAACTGGTTTAGCCTCTTTAGAGAATTGAGGCATACACACTGAAGGAATCTCTACATTCATTCAACCGTTAGATGATTGGAAAATGAGAGAGATGCCAATTCAGTTGGTCATTTCAATCCTTATATTACCTTTACATGATTTTGATATTCATCATATCATAATACTTAGGTTTTCAAATGATGAAGAATATTCCATGAATAGTGGAAAATATCATGAATACAATCTTCTTTAATCAATTCTATAATGTTATACATATAATTTTCTAATGTCCAGAATGAACGTTCCATTAAGATGTCTTATATTTGAGGAAGTGTTTCACCTATCAATGACAAGGCATCAGACATGTCTGGCCTAATGTTTTCAAGTGCCTCAAGAAAGGAGGGATTTCTTGCCCCTGCATTGTTATTTATAGAATTTTCATAACAATGTGAAATACTACTACACAGAGGTCTTTCGCAAAGAATTCCATCCTAGAGAGGATCACAATGGTGGATTACAACAATGGATAATTCTTCTAGATTTTTGGTTTTCTAGAGACATGGAGGGTTGATGGGGATTTTATCCACAGATAGGCACTCTGGATTGACCGAATTTTCCTGAAGCAAGATTTCATGATGTAGTGTTTGATGAGCAACATAAAAATTACTACTACCAATCTCATAATTTGGTAATGAGAAGATAAGATCTTGAGCTGCAACAGATACATGACTAATGGCTTTAAAACTCCAGCATTAAGAGGAGCCAAATAGCATCTTGAATCATGATATTCATACAATGCTTGGTGAGATGACTTCATGGTTGTTCTCTTCTAAGTAGTTGGGGGCACTTGTTAGGTAAATTGGTAATCATGGGAAAGTGTATTCACTTACGTTGGAGTGGTTACCAGAACTGACTGATTTCTTCCAATTGGAAAGGGTGCATGTTTCCCATCTAGATGTCCATATGACATGAGAGAGTATTCCTCATGATCATCCTAGACATGAATAGTGGTTTGAATCTGTTACAAGATAGCATGATGACTTGTCATCCCATGTGTAGGGATAGATTTATCTATCTATTTCCCCGGTATTGCTGAAGTGTTTGTTAAAATATCCTGACATGATTCCAAAATATGGGAAGGGATTTGTGTTCTCCCTTTCACCATTGAGAAGATTTTTTGGGTGACTTCAGTGTCCCGAATGGGAATATATATCCATTACATATTTAGAGTAGGTTTATGTGCCTGTTCATGCCCTATCATTCCTATCAATGGGTATTGACAGTACTCATGTATAGGGGTAGAGAGTTGGTTCTACCTAAAATTGGTTTTCAGATTTTTCTAACTGACTTCTTCAAGTGATACCAAACGTGATTATAGGCAGAAATGTTGAACATTGCCAGGTGTATTCCTGTTGGTTGTTTCTCATCACGTGTGGTTTGAGGACTTCATTTAATAATATATGACGATGCTGCTAATATAATTGGAGATTGTAAATAGGTTTATGTTCCTATTTACTAGTTTCCACCACATTATATTTGTGGGCTTCGATAAATGTAGTCAGATGAGCCTGAAGACTAGGTGATAATTTGTAAGCTGGTTTTTATGCCTGTTCATGATAATCAACCAGATTTTGGTGGTGGGATTGGTGTGTTGTAGGCAGACGAGCCTGATGGACCAAACCATTAGGACGAGCGGGTGTATGTGAGTACTCATTGATTACCATCAATTTATGTTGATGGACATATCCATAGGAGTGAAAGGATAGAATCAGCTCTTTGTTGACCAGACATTATACTCAGTGGTTCTTCATGCATTCCTTGGTCCGAGAGACCTGGGCCAAACATCCAGAGGGAACACCCCCGTCATGTTGGGGTTTCACAACTCTGTGATTCTGCTGGCATTGATTTCCAATAGGAGTCATCATAAAAAACTCATGCATTCTTAAAATGAGGTCATGAGTGGCCCCTTGATCCATGACCTTGTAGTACGGGTGGGAATGATTTTTTTGTTATGGGTATAAGGACCCAAAATGGTTGAAGATGGTGGTTGATACCATCTTCTTCTTGATTCGTGGTCATCGTTGACCAGATGATTGGCAATTATTATTGACCTGGAGGGCCAACTGAGATGCATCCAATACTGGATTGTACCATGCTTGTGATATTCCTTTACCAATGCATTAAAGTTACAGCATTGAAAATTTTGGGGTCATGATGACATCCTTCCCGTTGATGTGGATCCAGCTTGAGTAGTAGTCATGAAGTTCACAATTGTTGTTTTGAAGAAATCAATTTTTGAATGAAGGGAATTCTGAGAAAAACACGTAACTAAAAAAACTCTATTAAAGACACATCATTTTAGATGGACACATGCGTGAGGGATTCCATTGTTGGCCCTTCCATTATCAATTGATAGGGGCCTAACAGGTGGGTAACATTATTAAATTGGTTAATGATTCATGTTGGGCTCACCATTTTGTTTTTGTAGTTCCTTGAAACGTGTATTCTAGTTTTAAGAATCACTACTTCCAGGAAGTTTCCATTTAATTTACTTATGGAACCGGAAATATCCAAAAATTCTTTATCCGAAGGGGGCCTGCTTTCCAAAGGCAGAAGTTCATTAGGTTTGAAATTAACGATACTTAATAATACGCATTGGTCGAGAGTATGAGTGGTTGGACTAATCACATCCTTTGGGGGGGGGGAATTAATTTCTACTATGGGAATATATTTATAATTTTAGATATTTTCATGAATCCTTATTAATTCACCATGAATATTGTAACACCCCAAGCTTCCATGGTACGGTTCTCTTTGAATAATACAGTAGCGTGTGTTGTACGAAACTTCCAGTTCTAACACACACCACAACCAATCAAACTAGCTGTTATGAATATTAATGCCCACTTTTTGAAATTTTATACATTTTATCATTCAAAATGGACTTCATTTATGGATTCTTAATATCAAAATTATCCTAATATGATATTTTGGTACTTTTTGGATAACTTTTATATATTGATGAATAGTGAAAATCACTAAATTTTTATTAAAAATAATTTTTTTAATCAAAATAATTAATAGTGATAAATTATGAAGTTGAGTGGTTTTAAATTATATTTAGAATATCTTTTTACCATTAAATAAAATTTTGGTCATTGGACATAATTTTACATTTAAACCGGACATAAAAAAGTGTTAATCTTTTGATAGTTATTATCTCCTAAAAACACGCTTTTTGTTTTGACAGGAGGAATTAATTTTAAATTAATTTCATCCACTTCTGTATTTTGAATTTTTAAAAATGGACTCCATATTTGGAATCTGGATGTCTATATTGTGTAAATAGGTAAATTTTATTTTTAGATATTCTGAATAATTACTTCGGCAAATATTTTATTTACCTTGGTTAAAGGGTAAATACAGTAAATAAGGGTAAAAAGTAATAATATTATAATAATAATAAATTACCCTAAAATGTGTCTTAACCATATTTGTTGATACATGTCAAACCATGGGCATATTTGGGTCGATTTTGGGACCCCATGGATACACTTGTAAGTGATAATGACACTTTATATTTATTAAGTTAAAGTAAATACAAAAATGACATAAGCCTATATCTTTTAGAAAAACAATTTTTACATAGGGTTATATATGTTATATTTTCGACTATAAACATTAATTAGAACTATAAAAATCATTAATACATAATGCTATTTTATTTATAATTTTTTTACGTTATATAATTTAATTTATTTATGACACAATGATGATGCAGTAATTACCTTATTAGTGAAATATTAAAATAATTGATATTATAAATACCCAAATAAATATAATGTGAGACTTTTAATGAATTAAAAAAAATTTATAGGTTAATATGACATGTTAGGAGTGATTTATCTAATTTTTTTTGAAGTAATCATGCTGTTATGATTTTCAAAAAAATCAAATACAAAATAGTGTCAAAATTGACATAAAAGATTTTTTAAAACAAATATTATATTATTAATTGATATTATATTACTAAAAATATATTATTCTGCCAATGGACTTGTATCATGATATTTTTATCATTAATGGACCACTTGGGTGTCTCTTGGAGATATATAGTATGTGTATTAACTATATAATATAAAAATACAAAGTGACATGGTAAGTGTCAAACTAATTAACCAAGAGTTAATACTAAAAGATAAGGTTAATATAAGGAACAAAACCTATCTAAAATATATTGTTTGAATGTATTTAAACCCATACCCACCATTAGATTTGAATAATATACTTTGGATCCATTAGAACCAAATATGAATTTATTATAAATTAGTACTTTAAGTTTTTTTTAAAGGGCCCCTCCTCCCCCTTCTAAAAGGACAACATTTCTAACCAATTACTCACACCTATAAAGCCTTTTGGTGCATCCAAAATCAGCCTAATTAAGCTCCCTACATCCCTATACTCCTCCTAGAAGCCTCACCTTAGGCAGAAGGAACTGCAAGAGTCCTTTGTGGTTCAAACCAAAGGGAGTTACCCAAATTAATGGTAACGATTTCTCTTATATTATTTTCTTTTATTTAACTTCTCCAACCCATAAAATCTTCGTATAATTTTATTTTGTAACAAAAAAATGTATCCTAAATATACTAGGATACTGTTATTATAATTATTATAACTACACTTACACACACCTCTATCTAATGGCTGAAGAACATAATGTTTCTGTGGAGGGAAACCAAACGCCTCACGAAACGAGGATTGTTCAATTATCTCCAACCACCTGTCATGGTGGCCATTATGATGGAACCACAATTAAATATCATATTAATGATATTTATTTTATATATAATATTCTGTAATTCCATTTTATATCATACCATTATTCGTTTCATGTTGTATATATATACGATAATTTCATTTGAGGAAGTGCGGACTACCGCCCCCTCAAAGTGATATGACTCGTTGATACCATACATGGAACATATAATGGATGGTGTTAATGAACTTAAGTAACATATATAAGATATTATATTATCCTGGAATAATAATATACATATTTATAGTTTGGTTTTTATTTGTTTTAAAAGGAAAAATGAAATGGAAGTAGCGTGTGTGCGTACGTATGGACTACCGTCTCCACGAACGCGATGAGATTCATTCCCCATTGTATCCATTCAAGTCTAATTATTATTTTATGATTAAAAATAATTTTTGAGTACTTGAAATAATTCTGGATATATATAAGATACAGCCTATCCATAACAAAAAATGGCTTATGTAACAAAACATATAAAATAAAACGAGTAAGTTAACACTCGAAACGACGATAATACTAAAATATTATTAACAAAGGAATGTCAACAGACCATATATGATATCATATTAATGTATATTATTCTTTAATAATTTAATAAAAATCATTTAACCATTTTACAAGAAATTACCTTACCATCGACAAAGGAAAAGTACAAGGTAAGGGGTTTTCATCTCACTCCTTATTCATATGAGATTCATGCCATATTTCCACTATTACCTTTTGTGTGGTGTATGTACTACCCATAATTTTATTCTCTGTGTAATAAACTTTAATTTATGTTTATTTACATATTCATTATATTATACCTCTTTCATTGTGTGTATGTTTCATAAGTTACAAAATTGGTAAGGGGTTTTCATCTCACTCTTTATTCCCGTGAGATTCATGCCATATTGCCACAATTACCTTTTGTGTGGTGTATGAACTACCCATAATGGTATTTTTTATTTAATACACTTTAATTTATGTTTATTTACATATTCATTGTATGATAGCTCTTTCATGGGGTTTATGTTTCATAAGTTACCAAATTGGTAAGGGTTTATTTCACAATCTCTTCATTATCTGAGGTTGTTTATACGTAATTATCTACTGGGACCTCATTATCATCCACATCCATGTTTCTTAAAAATGTATTTCAAAACATCGTTAATATTTTACAGAATATGGGTTAAAGTCATTTATACCCTTTTTTGATTTTTTATAAGAATTTTATAAAGTAATATTTCGGTCATTTTCCAAACAAGGTCCTTTTTAACCTTTTCGACAGAATTTAGCTAAGAATTTCTTTTTTTAACTTATACGGAGGGTGAAGCTATTTTCTGCCATTATAAAATCTTTTAAGCTTCTCTTACATGATTATAAGAATTTTTTCAAAGTAATTGTTTTTTTATAAATATGTGACTTTTAAATGATTTCAAAAAATAGAGATATTTCCCTCAATTAGTTTTGATTTCTTATATGTCCACATTATTTGATAAATTCTACACCAGTTTGAAGTTGATTTATTATGATACAAATAATCCATATTGTATTTATGGTTTTTTGATATATTTGACTATGGATGAGTTATTTTTATGCCATTAATGGTTTATGTATAATTTTTTGGCATGATATTTTAATACAAATGATTATGTTATATTTCATCATCTTCTTAAGATGAGTGTCTTGGACTAGTAAGTTCCGGGTTGGGTACCGGTAAAAGTATGCCCTCCGGGTTGGGGTCCAGTTACAGTAGATCCTCCAGGTTGGATTCTGGTTATTATAGGCACTCTGGGTTGGAGTCCAGTTACAGAGGCTCTCCGGGATGGAGTCCGGTTACAGAGGATCTCCGGGTTGGGTTCCAGTTTCATTTATCCCTTAGGTCTTGGCACGAGGCCTTGACACAGAAATTAATGTTTGGAATTATGCATTCCATCATTATTAATGTGTTTATTGATATTTCATGTGAATATTTGATTTTTAGAATATCCATGTGAATAAGTAAATGGAATAATTTGATTTTATTTCTACAATATTATGCTTAAGTTCAAGTTTAAAATGATTTTTTTTTAGATATACATTGCCCTAAATTATTGTGATTATTTTTGAAAGTTTTCGTAGTATTTCTTACCCTTACTGATCATTTAAGATCACCCCTTTCTATTTTTTATTTTCCCAGGACTCCAAGAAGTGTATTGTGATTGATATGCAGGGTTAAGCCACTGGAATAATGGTGTTCATAAAGGATTATTTATGTTGTTTTGTATTTTATAAAGTGTAATGTAACATTCATGTATGTAATCTATTTTCCATTACTGATAAACCAATCAGTCATTCGGGACTTGATTCCTTGTCATCATGCCAATGTCTTAATATAATGCCCCGACTCTGGGTAACTGGGGTCGGGGAGTTACAAATATCATAAATATCCAATGGAATTTTCAATAAATTATTCATCATGTGAAAAGTTTAAAATCATCCATATGTATTCTAGGTTCATCATTAATGGAGATATCCATATGTATTCAAGGTTTTCCAATAATGGAATCCCCTCATATACTGCATAGATATTATTTTAATCATGGTTATATTGATAGTGATTTTTAACCCACTCAGTGGGGAACTTGGTAATTTATAGTCATCCAGGGAAATAAAGGTTTGGATTGATATTGTGAGCATGCTCATAAAATGGGCTTCCTACGTATCCTTGTGAATGGAATGGGAACCCTCATATTTCAGTTCCACGAAACGGGACACATCATACCATTTAAGGTCATGTTATAAGGACTGATCCATATTGTATAATGTCATGTGGTATGGAAATCTCTATGAAAAGTTCTTAGCCAGAACATAGTGTGGGACTTATACTGAAGGAGCCCAAGGAACGTGGAATGGATATGGGTTTCTAAGCAGGATCATACCTTGTTGGGAATATGGCCCAAGTATAACATAGTTGATTTATGGTATTGGTTTTGAACATGAAGGAGGTTTCCTACACATCCCATATAGATTGGAATCAAATCTCACGTATATTGATAAGTCTCATAGGAGTGTATAGTCCTTTGAGAGAAATGTGTCTGGGATTTTTTCAAGAAAATGATTCCTTGATGACTTGGTGGTTTAATATGGGGCTGATTCCTAAAGAGGATTCCCAAATCAGAGAAATTATGGTTTGATTCTTGAAAAGGATATTCGGTGAGCACATGACCTAAGAAGTCTTCCTACGTATCCTTATTATGGTTGGAATCCGTGTTATTGTAGTTAATTAAATTGTTAAAATGTTGTGACCATGAAAAATCTCTAATCCCATGAGAGTCATCCTTTGTTTAAGAAACAAGATGATGTAAAAGATTCAACAAAGGAACACACATGTTTCCTCATTCGCTGGGGAATGAGGGACTACCTAGGGTGACTACGGTGAACGTGCTCAATGCAACCCAGGAAGAGGGTGAGACGACATGCCTTCCATATATTCTATTCACATTGGACAAGGGTCCAATGGAAGGAAGAAGGGATTATGGTTAGGGTTGTATATCAGGATGGCTACCCTAAAATTGATCTTGGTAGGGGAGAGATACTTCTCTTTTATTCAAAATGAAGAATAGTAGGTGTGAAACGTACCTTCCCAAGAGAAATTTGATGTTTCTAGCTCTTTGATAAGGGTGATGTTCTGAACCAAACCCTTATTCTCAAAATCAGGAACATACCAACACTATTCGATGGATAAATGTCCATGTGACTATGGATATACAAACCCATAGACAATCCATGAAACCTAACTCCCTTATAAATCAAATGTGGGAAACCTATGACTGTGGAAATACAAACCCAAATTGGAGATACGGTGATGTGCCTTTCCCAAAGGATGGATTGTTCAGGAGGTATTGGTGGTGGTCTCAACAAAATACCTTTCAGACAAGGGATCCAAGGAAGTAGAATCCTTTCCATGAATGGATTTGAGGAAGGATTGATGTCTTGTAGACTGGAGAGAGTAAGTCAACCAATGAGGGGCACCCATGTAGGTAAGGGCACACAAGTATGGGCACACAAGTAGGCTTGGGCGACCTGATCATCACATAAGTGACAAACAATAATTATTTTAATAATTGGGATAGACCATGATCGATCCTTCAAGAGTATTCATAGGTGGTCCAAGAAGTGGGGTGTTAATTTTCATATTAAAGGAATAGTTGGTGTGAATGTATTTATGAATTGGGGAGGTTGGGTGCTTTTGGCGCGCAAGTATTACGGTTTTCTAACACTTAAAGTACTTAATGTCCAATGATCCTCCCTTTAATCCTCCTCTAATGTTGTTGAAGAACTACCTTGAATGTTTTAGTAGACATGGGATAATTACTAGGGAGACCAGTGTAACAAATGGGCTTCTAGGAAATTCATCAATACAAATGAAGACCCCAATGGTCTATTTATAGGAAAATATGGGACCTTGGGCATATGGAATTGGGATGTGCATGTAGGTTGCGTGACATTTTTGGGCACGCAAGTAGGATGCACGCCGATGCTCTACTGGTATGACTAAGTCGATCCAAAATTCATGCCTTTGCAAATAATAATTCTCTTTATCTATTTTCCCATTTCTATTCTATGGGGATTCCCTTTTTAATTTTTTAGACTCTTTGAGGGAATGGAGTGTCAACAATTAGTGATAGAACCACATCCACTTTCAGTACCAATAACAAGATGTATTTACAGTAAACAACCCACTCTATACAATAATGAAATTCCAGGACAATTTCCAAAATATTAACTCATCATTATACATATTATAAAATACATCCATAGACATAAACATAGAAATATAAATAGGGATATCATTAAATATTTCTCATACTGGTTTCCAAAGGGTGAATAAATACTTCATTTGGTACTAACTATACTGACCCATGATTTAAAAACAAGGATATTACACAATTTTATATGAATATTTAGTACATTACAAAAATTACATGCTCGATGACACTAATATTTTAGAGTCATTGGAAAAATGGAAATAAAATCTTTTATCCAGGTGAAATATTTTCAAAATCACCCATGAATATATCTAACTGTATTACTTGTAACTATACCCTTTCTTCATAACCTAGTGAAAAGAAACAAAAGAAATGGTTGAGGTCATAAGATGATTATGAGTATATAAATGAAATTAATATGCATAACATGATGAAAAGCCTATGGAACATGAGAGTAATATTTGAAGATCTTACCCTACATTTTAATTATCATAATAATGTGTCGTGGTTCATAAGACATGGATAGTAAGAGAATTAAAAGTATCAGTAATGAAAGAATAATAAGTTAATAAGACATTGGTTTTGTGGCAAGCATATTGGCTTTATAACATTGTAAACGTGTATAAGTTTGAATGAGTTCACTAATTAAACTAAAAACATGAAATCAGGCCCCCACATCAACCAATGGACATGTAACTCAGTCCATACATAAAACTTTTAATGTGTAATTAGTTTCACACATAACATTATGGGCCTGACACCTGGTCTATGAATAACATTGTGAACATGTAATCAGGTTCACTCATAACATTGTAAACATGCAATTGATTTCATGAATAAACTATTTAACATGAAAACAAGTCCATTGATAACATTGTGAAAACATAATAAGGTCCACCCATAACATTGTGAAGGTGTAATCAGGTTCAAGCCTAAATATGTGGACATGAAATTATGTCCATGAAAAACATTGTGAATGTGTAATTTGGAACATGCATAACATTTATAGTCATGAGTTATAAATTGTTAACCAATGAATTGGAGGTAAATACATGCCCTATCCATATCATAATAAAATATTTTCTACTTGTTTCAAAATATTATAAAACATTCATAATATCATAACACAAAAAATGCATATGTTTTATAAACATCAAGTCATAGGCCATGAAATTAAATGGGTATCCTTATGAATTCATCACATCATAACAAATGGAAAAGAGTATGGTTAGATAATAATTTAATCAATGTATAATCATTAAAACGATGTGGGTTTCTAAATAATATTACTCATGGAAGAAAAACATGCATCATAATAATAATTCTGAAAAAAACAATTCAGTATATAACATTAATGGAACATTTGTATTATTTCCCATAAGTTCATTAGTAACAACAACAGATATCATTTTAAAATGAAAATAACATGGAAGAATATTTTTAAAACATTTATTACTGTAAATATCTTTTCTTATTCTAAAAGGATCATTATAAAATAAATCCTTTTGAATACAATTTTCTTGAAAATAAACATGAAAAAATATAATGAAATATGTGAAAATCTTTTGGAAAACCTCTTATATGAAAAAATATTAATATATTGTCAAAAAATTAAAAAACAAATTCTTAAAAATTTATTAAAGGAGCTTGAAATTGTTTTAAAAACCATTTTCCTAAAGAATTTATAAAAGGATCTTGAAAATGTTTTAAAACCCATTTATTTCAAATGAAATTTAATTTATTTTTTAAAGTAATCATTAAACATGAAAATAATGATTTAATGTATTAGTTGTGGATATATTTTTATATGTCATTCAGGGTAAAAATAACATTCTTTTTTCACGGTCAAATGGTAAGAAAAACACCTAATTTGAAAAGTGAAAAGAAGATTCATTTGAATTCTTTTTTTAATGAATCAAATGATAAGAATTTTTTTATGTATCATAGTATATAAGTATAATATTCATGAAAATATTTCATAACTAACATGATTTTTAATGAACACAGTTTGTCAACCGAAGAGAGGGTAAACTCAATATTTCCTAAAAACAATTTCCTAATTATCATATGTACCAAAGAGTTGGAAAATGGTACCAATACATGATTATATTGTAACCATAGATTTCATGAGAAATATTCTTTTTTAATTTCATTGATGTATATTATTGTATTGTACACCAAAAATATCTTTCTCTATATGCAACACCGTATTATATTGTATTATACGCAAATACTATTCTTGGCATGGGATGCAAGAGAGAACTTCATCAATATCATGTGTTATATGCAATAAAAAGATTTACTAAACAATGATATATTATGAACTAGCCGTTATGAATGGTATTGACCAAATTTTAAATTTTATAACATATAATTCATCTTACACATATTCTAGAATGTTGAATGAGAACAAAATACATATTTCTGGTAAAATAAGTTTTTTTTTAAAATGTTGTTTGCCGCCTTTTGATGGCGCACCCACATTAAATCTAGTTTTTGACACATTTGTAAGTTAAAATTGACTAAATAAACTTTTTTAATTCAATAAAGATATAAAAATAATATTTGGATAATTTTTTAATTTTTTTCTTTTAACTTTCATATTTTGATGAATAGTAAAAATACGCTAAATTTTAATTAAAAAAAACATTTTCTTTCAACATAATTTATATTGTAAAATTATAATATTGGATGGTTTTAAAGTATAAATAGAATATATTTCTACCATTAATATTATGTTTTTCATTCTCATTAATTTTACATTGAATTCATATGTAAAAACATTTTTATATTTTGTAATGTCGTAACTTTTAAAACACATTTTATTTGTCGCGTCAAAGAAGATGTAATATCCATCACTAATTCATTAAAATTTATTTCTTCTTGTACATCATATTGTTTATTTGTTTCATTATAAAGTAATATAACTAATATCACTAATATATTGATATTTTATTATAAATATGAAACAACCCCATTTCTCCTTCTATCCATATTACAGAAAATGTGATCACTGCACTTGTGTACATACGACTTACCGTCTTCACTCCGTGGTGTAATCTGTTTGTCCACCACCACCTTAACTATAAGGGAATAACTGTGGGAGGAATAAATATATATGATTATTATAACACGATTCTAATTATGAGATATTATATCATCCACTCGAATTCCATTCAATAATTATGGGAATGATATCATCGTTCGTGCGTACGTACGGATTACCGTCTCCACGATGTGATGAGATTCATTATCCATGTTAACCAATCCAGAATGATTATAAAGTATATATAATAAGTAGTCATGAAATATATGAAATAATAATGCAATGGAATTTATGTATATATATATATATATTTCATTTACTTCCATTAAATTTATTAAGGAAATGAAAACAACGTTCATGCATACGTACGGTCTACCATCTCCATGAACAGTGTTTTTCAATTAATTTATAAATCTATTTTATATATATATTGAATATATAAGATATATAAATCAATTTTTACAGTATGGAAGTATTAAAATCATGATATAATTAATAATAATATCAAGAACAACAAGTCCAAACACGTACGCTAAATGAAACGATTTTAACCAAAATGATGCTTTAACATGAAATTGACAAATGAACAGGTAATATAAAGTCATATGTGAATCATATATGACATCATAAATATTATTATGGTTCTGTAAAAAGTTAATAATATGTTTAAACAGAATATACAAAAGTTTTGGACACATACAGAAGAAATTTGGACATATGGTAAGGGGTAATTATTCCAATCTAGTTCTTATCCGAGATTGTTTATTCGTCATTATTTATTGAGATTATATTTATCATCCATGTCCATGTTTTCTATAAAAATTTTCACATATTTTTAATGTCCTTTTAAAAAAAATTTACTTTCACTACATGGTTTTTAAGGATTATTTCCTTTTTTACCATATAAGGAAGTTTTTGAAATATCCGGAAAAAGTGCAAGGAGAATGTTTTTTTAACTTATACAGCATGAAGGATTTTTATAGTTTCATAAATCCTTATTTCCATGAAGCATCCCCTAAAATATATCATGATTATTTTCCACAAAAATCATTTGTTTTATAATTTCATGAAATTTTGAAAAAAGAATATTATTTTTAAGAAGAAATGATATTTTCCTCAAAAATTAATTTCAAGTGTTTTATCTAGACTATTCTCTATCTAAGATTACATTCTTTAATATGGTAATGTTTCATGTATAATGTCCATATTATTTACATGGTTTTATTTTGTTACTGAGAAAATGGTATCCATTTTTTATATGGATTACGTTATGATGGGATGATGTTTATGAAACCCATTTTATTGTTTGGGATATGATGAATGATTTACGTTTATTTTGTATCCCACAAAAGAATGATTTCATTATGAGATGGCTGGGACCTATATATCCATAAAATGTCTTGGGTAATGATTTATATCTCATGAGATAAACATGGATGAAATGGAAAGTTAGTCTGGTTTATTGATACAGGACTGGAACAACAAGTAAACCAAGTTCAATAATGGACTTTGTCCACTATGACGGTCTTAGCAGAATTGCCTTGGATAATATGGAAATCATGACATGTGCTTAATGGTTTTCCACAATTACATGTTGTATCCCGATGCTAATTTTTCATGATAAATGTTTTTTTAGGATCTATGCTTGTGAACTGCCATGTTTTGTGTCATTGCTCAAGATTTTGATGATTAGATTTTATGTACATGTTTGTTTGATCAAATGTTAATTGATTTTTTATGTTCTCCATGTTTACCCTTACTAATAATTCGAACTCACCCTTTTTATGTTTTATTTTCCCTTGGAAATATAGAATGGTTTTAGGAAAGAAAACAAAAACAGAAGATCTTTTTGGAGATGTTGAAGATCTTTCACCCTGATTAGAATATTATGTTTCGTGTTTCCAAAGACATTAAACTATTATGGTCCATGGGTGTACGTTTTTTTAAGTATTATGTATTCTGAAAAAGTAATGTAATTTCCATGTACGTCAAGCTTTGGGTCTCAACAGTTGGTATCAATGGAAAGGATTAGTTAACCTTTGGAAACTAGGATGCAAAAACATTAGTGAAATCCCTAGAGATATTTCTATGGTATATATAGGGATGTCTCTAAGGTTAAGTATAAGTATATGTTATAGTCCTAGAATTAAGGTAATGAACTTATAAATAAACATAAGTTGCTATATATTGAAGGTACTCACCATTTACTATGTTGTTTGCATAGCATGACGTTTTCCTCTCACACTATTCTTTTTGGGTTTTAGATGATAGATGGAACCCGAAGGAACAATTTTGATCAATGTAATGCACAATGAAGTGATTGTACTCCTGAACAAACCAATGTTAATGGAGATGGAGTGCCAAATCATATTTCTATACTTACAGAGGATATAAATCATTCTGGACTTCCAAATGAGCAGAGAAGGGAACAATATTCTATTGAGTCCTTCATGAGGCAATTTCCTCCTTCTTTCAGGGGGTCTTCTAATCCACTTGTTGTTGAACAATGAATCAGTACAATTGAAATGATATTTTCCATACTTCATTATTTGAAACATGAAAATTCTATTTTGGATGTTTACCATTTAGACGGTGAAGCTGACTAGTGGTGGACTCAAATTAATAATATAAGGCCCAAAGATGAAATAGAATCCATGGAATGGGATGAGTTCAAGATCATGTTTTTCAAGAAACACTTCCCTCATATTTTTCAATAAAATATGGAAAATGAGTTCCTTGATCTTAAGAAAAAGGATGATAAATCAATTCATATATAAGATGTGAATTTTACAAGGCTTTCAGGGTATACATCTGGATTTATCATCCAACCTGAAAGTGAAGTTGATCGATTCATCTATGGCTTAAAACCAAGTCTTTGAAGGGAATTATCTATAAGAGACTTCAGTGGGTATAATGAAATTGTGCGTTGTGCTATCAAGGTATAACTAGATGTTGGGTTCACAAATCTATCTCATGGTTTTGATAAGAAATTAAAGATGGAGTTCAATGAAAAATCTCAAAACAATGGTGAAAGGAAGTTGAATGTTTCATTTTTCTCAATGTGTGGAAATAAACATGGTGGAGGTTGTTTTAAAGGGACTAGAAAATATTTTAATTGTGGAATAGAAGTTCATTGAGAAGCTGAGTGTTGATGTAATGGGAAACTGGTAGTTAATGATGTGAATCGAGAAAAGACTACCGAGAACGCACCACCAACACTTCAATGATACAAGTGCAAGGAAATGGGGAATTATGCTACCCAATGCCCTAATCCAAGGGTTAATGAAAATAGATATCAAAAAATTCTTAAGGAAAAGGACAAAGGGAAGTCACATGTGATCACTATTGGTGATGTTGAATATGACAATGAAGTTGTGGAATGATTATGTGTTTATGTAACAAGATTCCAAAATAGTGTTGTGGAATCTCATTTACAGAATCATGGAATATTGGAATATATATGTATTGGTTTTCAATATTTGAATGGTACTAGTAACCTTGGAAAGATATTGAAATACTTTTTTAAAGTATATTTTATGAGAAAAATGAATGGATAAGGAGAAATTAATATGTTTGATTTTATTAATGAGCTCATGACTGATATAAGGACAAAGTGATATCATGTTTTGAGTATATTGAAATTTTGCACTTTTAGTATGTGGAAATAGTTCTCTATTGTCAACATTCATGTTTACACTATGGTTCTAAGGTAATTTATGTTTCATGAGAATACATTATTATGATATTCACATGTTTTGAATATGACCAAAAAGATATATCTTATGATATGTTGGGGATAAAAGAGGGTAATCACATGCTTTGTATATGACATATTTAGTAATAGTTTTCTTTATACATTGAGAGTGGATAGATGTATTTCGGATAAGCCTAGTGAATGGAATGAATTATGTTAGACATCAGATAGTATTGTTTAAGTCTATAACTTTTTTATATTATTTTTGAAATCTTATAATAGTATAGTTTTAGAAAAAGGACAACCTATAGGGAAAGCAACAACCTGTCTCGTTGGATAAGGATACGAGAATCGAACCCAAAAATGAAGTGTAACAAGCCTTTATTTCCCACCACTGTCCTACATGAAGTCCCTGGTTTGTAGAAATTAGTTGTATTTTATTAATCAATATGATAGATGATGTATAAGTCCATTTTTGAAACTATATACGATTAATCACACCATAGACGGACTAATGTGTGTTAAATAACTTTTTCTAACGTTATGGAATGACCTATCATTATGTATCATGATCAGATCACACTTTAATAATGACAAGTTCTAATTCATTTCTTTAATAGGTGAAGTTGAAATTTTTCATGGCACAAACAATGGTGAGATTGTACCCAAATCAAGTAAGTATTTTTTCAAATTCAATGTTTTCCAATTTATGGAAAGCATCTTGAAAACCATAAATGTTTTCCTAGTAACCTCATATCTGATGAATCAGATAGAACCTTAGATCATCACAAATATTTGGCTTTGTGATTGTCGGATTATTAATATCTATGTTCTCTACCACTCTCCATTATAACTTGATGGTTATATTTCTCTTCCATATCCATATTTTCAGCTATGTACTTCTATGTGGAAACCCAATGATAAGTTAATTTTGGTAACTGTTATGTTTCATAATTTAGTTTTTAAAATTATGTTTTTGAATTCCTTTTTACGATGTGGGTTTCTATGAAATAAACTTTCAAGTAGTAAACCATTTATATCCCCGACAAATTTCGAGGGAGAAATTAATTATACGGGGAGTAGAATGTGACACCACAAGATTTTATGAGAAATATTTTTTTTAATTTCATTGATTTATTGTGTTGTATGCTACTCAAAAAATAGTGTTCATTATACGCAACACCATATTAGCTTGTATTATATGAAAATACTATTCTTGGCTTGTGTTTCAAGAGCGACCTTCCTCAATAGCATGTGTTGTATGCAGTACTGAGATTTACTAAACAACGTTATCTTATAAACTAGCTGTTATGAATACAATTAACCACATTTTTAATTTTATAACATATAATTCATATTACGCACATTCTAGAACGTGGTATGAGAACAAAATAAATTTTTTATGTAAAATAAGTATTCAAAAAAATGTAGTTTCACGCCTATTAATGGTGCACCAACATTAAATCTAGTTTTTGACACATTTATAAGTTCAATTTTTAACAAATATACTTACTTATTATAATAAAGATATAAAAATTAACTTTGGATAATTTTTTCATAATTTTCTCTGAACTTTCATATTTTGATTAATAGTAAAAATATGCTAAATTTTAATTAAAAACAACTTTTTTCATCAAGATAATTTATATCATTAAATTATAGTATTGAATCATTTTAAAGTATAAATGGAATATATTTTTACCATTTAATATTATTTATTTCATTATCATTAATTTTTAATTGAATTTGTGGGTAAAAACATTTAAATCTTTTGCAATGTTTTAACTTTTAAAACCTTTTTTCTCAACAACAAGATTAATTTTAAATTAATTACTACAACTTAAGGGATTTAATTTTGAAAAATTAATTCCTTATTTGGAATCAATAGGTTAAAATTATGTTAATAGGCTACTTTTATTTTTAGAAATTATGAATATTAATTACGGTAAATTTTATTTACTACAGTTAATGGTAAATCAAGTTATTATGGGTAAAAATAAGATTATAAAATTACCCTAACACCTTCCAAAATTCTATTGGACGAAGAAATGTAGACCCATATCACCTAAGGGTCAGGATAGATTCATTTCATGGACTTTTGACACTAAAAATGATATAATAATTATTAAAACCAATGAATGTGACAACATGTCACTCTCTTATATCTTATAAGTGTAATAATTTTAATTTAGTGATAAACCTCATAAAATTTAGAACATGAATATTAATTGGAATGATAATAAAATTATATACATCATGTATATTTATTTAGAATTTTTAGGGACTAAATAATTATCATTAATGGTGACACACTAGTGACATATAAATTATTTTACTGATTGAAATATCAAATAAATGGTTTTAAAAATATTTAAATAAATATTATATGATCTATTTAATGTGCTCTACGAATTTTAAAAATGAATATTAAATTTTATATATCTATTAAATACTTTTGTTTGAATATATATTCTGTGTGGATTTTATTTAAATTCAAATAATTGAATAGTGTAATAATTGACATTATTGATATTTTATAAAAATAACCTATTATTAAATTGTTTAAAAATCCAAAAAAATTTAAAAATTATAAATTGAAATGTAAATGGTCTAAAATTTCATAACATATGAAATTATGGACAATTAAAAACACATTATTAATTATTTAAAACAATTAAAAATTAAGAATATTATTACCACAAATAAAATAAAATAGATTAAATAAGGATAAATCTAGTTGATAAGGTTTAAAATAAATTCCCAACAAGTAAAAATTTAATTGAATGGTGAGATTAAAAACCTATCTCATCTCATATTATAATTGGAGTCATTTTGGAAGTTTTTATGGGGGTTTTGGGTTTACTATAAATTAATATTTTATAGGTTTCCAATAGCGCCACTCTTCTATCTTATAAAAGGGAACCTACTCCCTCTTCTCTTCAAATCATTTTGAACCATAAAGGAACAAAACCTGACATTTCTCTTATCCACTTCCCTAGAAACATACTATAGTTCCTGGTCTTCTTCAAAGGCCAACATTAGTACCCTAGAAGGAGGTTTGGAAGTGGTGCGTCCAAGAAGAGGTAATATCATTTACCGATTCAATCAAAATAATTGTTTCTTCTACTTCCTCTTAATTATTTGTTTCTTTAAAAAGTAATAACATCAGTATCACTCATATAATGATATGTTATTATAAATATTAAATAAACCCATTTCACCTTCTATTTATCCTATAGAAAATGAAATCACAACACTTGCGGACGTACAACTTACCGTCTCCACGCTGTGGTGTAATCTGTTTTTCCACCGCCACCGTAAATGGATGGGTATAATGGTGGAAATAATAAATATATATGATCATTATAACATGAATTTAATTATGATAAATTATATCATCCACTTCAATTCCATTCAATAATTATGAGAACGATATCATCGCTCGTGCGTACGTATGGAATACCGTCCCCACGATGTGTTGAGATTAATTCTCCATGATAAAAATTCAAGAATGATTTTAAAGTATATATAATAAGTAATCTTGAAATAATTTACATAATAATTCTACTATATTTATGTATACATATATATGTAATTTACTTCATTTTAATTTATTAAGGAAATGAAAACATCATTCATGCATACGTACGGTCTAGCATCTCCACAAACGGTGTATTTCATTTCATTTATCTAACTATTATATACATATACTGAATATATATGATATATAAATAATTTTTTGAATTCAAGAAGTAATTGAATCATGATATAAATAATAATAATATCAATAACAAGAAGTCCAAACACGTATGATAAATGAAACGATTTTACCCAAAACGCTGCTTTAACATGGAATTTAAAAATGGACGAGTAATATAAAGTGATAAATGAAATATATATGATATCATAAATATTATTATGTTTCAGTTATAAGTTAATAATATGTTTAAACCCACTATATAGGAGTCTTGGACACATAAGAAAAAAATTGGACATATGGTAAGGGATAATTATTCCAATCTCAATCTTATCCGAGATTGTTTATTCGTAAGTATTTATTTGGATTATATTTATCATCCATGTCCATGTTTTCTAAAAAATATTTCATATATGTTTAAATTCCTTTTTACCGATATTTTACTTTCACTACATGGTGTGTAAGTAATCTTTCTTTTGTTTACCGTACGAGGCACTTTTTTACTTTTTCGGAAAACGTACGAGGAGAATGATTTTTAAATTTCTACAGCATGAGTATATATTTATAGTTTCATAATGCCTTTTTTCCCTAAATCTTCCTCTACATTATTTCATGATTATTTTAAAAAAATATTTTCATTTATAATCTCAAGACATTTCAGGAAAAGAATATTATATTGAAGAATAAATGATATTTTCTTCAATAATTAATTTCAAGTGTATTATCAATACTATGCTCCATCTAAGATTAAATTCTTTAATATAGTCATGTTTCATGTATAATTCCCATATTATTTACATGTTTTGATTTTGTTTATGATGAAATGCTATCCATTTTTTAATATAGATTATGTTATGATGGGATGATGTTTATGAAACCCATTTTTTTCTTTGGGATATGATGAATTATTTATGTTTATTTTGGTCACAGATAAGAATGATTTCATTATGAGATGGGTGGGACCTATATATCACTCCAATGCATTGGGTAAAGATTCATATCTCAAGAGATTGACATGGATGGAACGAAAAGTGGATCTGGTTCAGTAATACAGGGCTGGAACGACATGTATACTCGGTTCTGTAATGGACTTTTTCTACTATGAGGTCTTGGTAGCAATGCCTTGGCTAATATGAAAATCATAACACGTACTTAATATTTTTACACAATTACATGTTTTATCCCAATGCTACATTTTCATGATAAAATGGTCTACCTACGTATCCTTGTGAAAGGAATCAGAACCCCCGTATTTCAGTTCCACTAAATGGGACACATTATACCATTTAAGGTCATGTGATAAGGTCCGATCCATATTGTATAATGTCATGTGGTATGGAAATCTATGCAAAAAGTTATTAGTCAGAACATAGTGTGGGACTTATACTGAAGGATCCCAAGGAACCTGTAATGGATATGGGTTTCTAAGAAGGATCATAACTTGTTGGGAATATGACCCAAGTATAACATAATTGATTTATGGTATTGGTTTTGAACATCCAGGAGGTTTCCTATGCATCCCATATAAATTGGAATCAAATCTCACATAGTTCGATATGTCTCATAGGAGTGTATAGTCTTTTGAGAGAAATGCGTTTGAGATTTCTTCATGAAATGGATGCCTTGATGACATGGGGGTTTAATATGGGGATTATTCCTATGGAGGATTCCCAGATCAGAGAAATTAAGTTTTGATTCTTGAAGAGGATATTTGGTGAGCATAGGACCTAAGAAGTCTTCCTACGTATCCTGATTATGGTGGGAATCATAGTTATTGTAGTTAATTCAATTTTTAAAATTTTGTGACCATGAAAAATTTATAAGCCCATGAGAGTCATCCTCGGTTTAAGAAACAGAGGATGTAAAAGATTCAACAAAGGAACTCACAAGTTTCCTCCTTTTCTAGGGGATGAGGGACTACCTAGGGTGACTAAGGTGACCGTGGTCATTACAACCTAGGAAGAGGGTGAGACGACAAGACTTCCCTCTATTCTATTAACATTGGACAAGGGTCCAATGGAAGGATGAATGGATTATGGTTAGGGGTTTATATCAGGATGGCTACCCTAAAATGTATCCTGGAAGGGGAGGGATACTTCACTTTTATTCAAAAGGAAGAAAAATAGGTGTGAAACATACCTTCCCAACTAGAATGTTGATGATTCTAGATCTTTGTGATGGGTGAGGTTCTGACCCAAACCCATATTCTCAAAATCAGGAACATACCAACACTATTCCATGGATAAAGTTCCATGTGACTATGGATATACAAACCCATAGAAACTCCATGAAACCTAACACCATTATAAATCCAATGTGTGAAATCTATGACTGTAGAAATACAAACACAAATTGGAGACACGGTGATGTGCCTTTCCCAAAGTATTGACTGGTCATGAGGTATTGGTGGTGGTCTCAGCAGAATACCTTTTAGACAAGGAATCCAAGGAAGCAGAATCCTTTCGATGAATGGATATGATGAAGGATTGATGGCTTATAGAATGAAGAGAGTAAGTAAACCAATGAGGGGAACCCAAGTATGTAAGGGTGCGCAAGTAAGGGTGCACAGGTAGGCTTGGGTGACCTGATCATCACTTAAGTGACAAAAAACAATTATTTTAATACTTGGTAGAGACCTTGATCGATCCTTTAAGAGTATTCAAAGGTGGTCCAAGAAGTGGGGTGCTAAAGTTCATATAAAAGGAATTGGTGGTGTGCATGTATTTATGACTTGGGGAGGTTGGGTGATTTATGCACGCAAGTATTCTGGGTTTCTAAAACTAAAAGTACTTTATGTCCAATGATCCTCCCATTAATGCTCCTCTAATATTGTTGAAGAACTACCATGAATGTTTTAGAAGACTGCGGTGAAGTACTATGGAGACTATAGTAGCAATTGGGCTTCTAGGAAATTCATCCATACAAATGAATACCCCAAGGGTATATTTAGAGGAAAATATAGGACCTTGGGCATATGGAATTTGGATGTGCAAGTAGGTTGCGTGAAATTTTTGGGCACGCATGTAGGCTGCACACCAACGCTCTATTAGTATGACTAGTTGATCCAAAATTCATTCCTTCACAAATCATGATTTTCTTCATGTATTTTCTAGTTTTTATTCTATGTGGATTCCCTTTATATTTTTCTAGACTCTTTGTGGGAATGGAGTGTCAACAATTAGTTACAGAACCACATCCATTGGTAGAATCAAGAACATGATGTATTTACAGTAAAAACCCACTCTATACATTACTAAAATTCCAGGAAAATTTCAAAAAATGTAACTCATCATTATACATATTATAAAATAAATCCCTATACATAAAATTAGAAATATACATAGGGATATCATTAAATATTTCTCATACTAGTTTCCAAAGGATGAATTAATACTTCATTTGATTCCAACTATAGTGACCCAGGATTAAAAAACAAGGATATTACACAATTTTATATGAATATTCAGTACATTACAAAATTACATAATCGAGGATACTAATATAATAGAGCCATTGGAAAAATGGAAATAAAATCATTCATCCAGGTGAAACATTTTCAAAATCACCCATGAAGATATCCATCTGTATTACTTGTAACTAAACCCTTTCTTCATAACCTAGGGAAAGGAAACATAAGAAATGGGTGAGATCATAAGATTATTATGTGTATATAAATGAAATTAATATGCATAACATGATGAAAAGGGTATCCAACTTGAGCATAATATTTTAAGATATTACCCTACATATTAATTATCTTAAGAATTCATCGTGGTTCATAAGACATAGATCGTAAGAGAAATAAGAGTATCAGTAATGAAAGAATAATATGAGAATTAGACATGGGTTTTGTGGCAAGCATATTGGCTTTATAACGTTGTAAACATGTATATGTTGGAATGAGTTCACTAATTAAGATAAAAACTTGAAATCATGACCCCACATCAACTAATGGACATTTAACTAGGTCCATAAATAAAATTTTTAATGTGTAATTAGGTTCACACATAACATTATGGGAATGACACCTGGTCTATGAATAACATTGTGAACATGTAATCAGGTTCACTGATATCATTATAAACATGTAATTGATTTCATGCATAAACTATTGAACATGAAAACAAATCCATTGATAACATTGTGAAAACATAATAAGGTCCACCCATAACACTGTGAAGGTGTAATCAAGTTCAAGCATAAATATGTGGACATGAAAATATGTCCATGCATAACATTGTGAATTTGTAATTTGGCTCATGAATAACATATATACTCAAGACTTATCAATTTTTAACCAATGAATTGGAGGTAAATACATGCCCTAGCCATATCATAATAAAATATTTTCTACTTGTTTGAAAATATTATAAAACATTCATAATATTATAACACAAAAAATGAATATGTTTTATAAACATCAAGACATAGGCCATGAAATTAAATGGGTATCATTATGAATTCATCACATCATAACCAATGAAAAAGAGTATGGTTAGATAATAATTTCCTCAAAGTATAATCATTAAAAAGATGTGGGTTTCTAAATAATATAACTCATGGGTGAAAAACATGCAGCATAATAATAATTATGAAAAAAAACAATTCAATATATAACATTAATGGAGCATTTGTATTATTTACCATAAGTTCATGAGTAACATCAACAGATATCATTTTAAATAGAAAATAACATGGAAGAATATTTTTAAAACATTTATTACTGTAAATATCCTTTCTTATTCTAAAAGGATCATTATAAAAATAATACATTTTGAACCACATTTTCATGAAAATAAACATGAAAACATATAATGAAATATGTGAAAACCATTTTCCTTATAAAATTATAAAAGGATCTTGAAAATATTTTAAAACCCATTTATTTCAAATGAACTTTAATTTTATTTATTAAAAATTAATCATTGAACATGAAAATAAAGATTCAATGTATTAGTTGTGGATATAGTTTTATTTTTCATTGATGGTAAAAAGAACATTCTCTTTTCACTGTCAAATGGTAAGAAAAACACCTAATTTGAAAATTGAAAAGAAGATTCATTTAAAATCATTTTTAATGAATGAAATGATAGGACTTTTTTTATGTATCATAGTATATAAGTATAATATTCAAGAAAATATTTCCTAACTAACATTATTTTTAAAGAACACAGTTTTTCAACTGAAGAGAGGAAAAACTCAAGATTTTCTAAAAACAATTTCCTAATTACCTTATGTACCAAAGAGTTGAAAAATGGTACAAATAGATGATTATATTGTAACCTTAGATTTATTGAGAAATATTCTTTTTAATTTCATTGATTTATTTTTTTTATGCTACACCAAAAATAGCTTGCTCTATATGCAACACTGTATTATCTTGTATTATATGCAAATACTATTCTTGGCTTGTGATGCAAGAGTGACCTTCCTCAATAGCATGGGATGTGTGCAATACCAAGATTTACTAAACAATTATATATTATTAACTAGACATTATGAATTGTATTTACCATATATTTAATTTTATAACAAATAATTCATCTTACACATATTCTATAACATTGTATGAGAACAAAATAAATATTTTGGGTAAAATAAGTATTTTTCAAAAAATGCAGTTTTCCGCCTTTTGATGGTGCACCCACAGTAAATCAAGTTTTTGACACATTTATAAGTTCAATTTGACTAATTAAAGTTATTTATTTCAATAAGTATATAAAAATTAAATTTGGATAATTTTTAAATTTTTTTCTGTTAACTTTCATATTTTGATGAATAGTAAAAATACGCTAAATTTTAATTTGAAAAAACTTTTTTCATCAAGATAATTTATGTGGTAAAATTATAATATTGGATTCTTTTAATGTATAATAGAATATATTTCTACCATTTAATATTATTTTTTTCATTACCATTAATTTTACATTGAATTCATATGTAAACACATTTTAATCTTTTGTAATATTTTAATTTTTAAAACATGTTTTCTCAATAGTGGGATTAAATTTAAATAAATTACTTCAACTTATTTGTTTTAAATCTGGAAAAATGGATTCCATATTTGGAATAAGAAGGTAAAAAATATGTTAAAGGGATATTTTTAATTTTTAGACATTATGAATAGTAACCATGGTAACTTTTATTTACTATAGTTAAAGGTAAATCAGGAAATTAAGGGTAAAAATAAGATTATAAAATTACCCTAACACTAATAAAAATTCTATTGGATGAATAGAAGTTGACCCATATCACTTAATATCCATAATAGATTAATTTCCTGGGCTTTTGACAAGGAGAAGGATGTAATTAGTATTAAAACCAAAGAAAGTGACAACATGTCACTCTCATATATCTTATATGTGTAATAATTTTAATTTAGTGATAAAAATCATAAACCTATGCTCATAAATAGTCACCAAAAAGATAATAATATTTTAAACATCATGGTAATTTATTTTAAATTTTTAGGGATTAAATAATTATCATTAATGGTGACATAATAGTGATGCAGAAATTAGTTAATTGATTGAAATATCAAATAAATGGTTTTAATAATATTTAAATAAATATTATATATACTATTTAATGTTATCTATAATGTTTCAAAAATTATATGACATGTTAGGGATCTATTAAATATTTTGTTTTGAATATATCTTATGTTTGGGTTTTATTTAAATTCAAATAATTGAATATTTTCAAAATTCACACTATTGATATTTTATAAAAATAACATATTATTAATATTTTTAAAAATAAAAAAAAACATTTAAAATTTATAAATTTAAATTTATATGTTCTACAGTGTCATAATGTATCCAATTATAGACAATTCACAACACATAAGTAATTATTTATAACAATTTAAAATTTAGAATATTATTACCACAAATAAAATTAAATAAGGATAAATAAAGTTGATAAGGTTTAAAATAAATTACCAACTTGTCTAAATATTATATTATGATTAGATTAAAACCCTATCTCAACTCAACTTCTAATTTTAGTCATTTTTTAATTTTTAATATGGGGGTTCCATTTATTATAGATAAATATTTTAGAGGTTTCCAAAAGAGCCCATCTACTCTCTTATAAAAGGGAACCTCCTCCCTCTCTTCTTCCCAATATTTTGAGCCTTTAATATCACCCAAACCCTATCCATTTATCTTATACACTTCCTTATAAACATACTATAGGTCTTGGTCTTCTTCAAAGACTAACTTTAGTGCCCTAAGAGGAGGTTTAGAAGAGCCGCGTCAAAGAAGATGTAATATCCATTAGTGATTCATTAAAATTTATTTCTTCTTCTACTTCCTATTATTTATTTGTTTCATTATAATTTAATATCACAAGTATCACTAATATATTGATATTTTATTATAAATATTAAATAACCCCCTTTCTCATTCTATCCATAATACAGAAAATGTAATCACTGCACGTGCGTACGTACGACTTGCCGTCTTCACGCCGTGGAGTAATTTGTTTGTCCACCACCACCTTACCTATAAGGGTATAATGGTGGTAAGAATAGATATATATGATTATTATAACGCGATTCTAATTATGAGATAATATATCATCCACTATAATTCCATTCAATAATTATTGGAATGATATCATCGCTCGTGCGTACGTACATATTACCGTCTCCACGATGCAATGAGATTCATTATCCATGTTAACCATTCCAGAATGATAATTAAGTATATATAATATGTAATCATGAAATATATGAAATTAAAATGAAACGGAATTTATGTATATATATATATATATGTCATTTTCTTCCATTCGATTTATTAAGGAAATGAAAACAATGTTCATACATACGTACGGTCTACCGTCTCCATGAACGGTGTTTTTCAATTCATTTATATATCTATTATATATATATATATATATATATATTGAATATATATGATATATAAATCATTTTTTAGATTATGGATGTATGTAAATCATGATATAATTAATAATAATATGAAGAACAACAAATCCAAACACATACAATAAATGAAAAGATTTTAACAAAAATGATGCTTTAACATTGAATTGACAAATGAACGGGTAATATAAAGTCATATGTGAATCATATATGACATCATAAATATTATTATGGTTCTGTTAAAAATTAATAATATGTTTAAACTGACTATACAAGAGTCTCAGAAACATACAGAAGAAAATTGGACATATGGTAAGGGGTAATTAATCCAATATCATGCTTATCCGAGATTGTTTATTCGTAAGTATTTATTGAGATTATATTTATAATCCATGTCCATGTTTTATAAATATGTTTTCATATATTTTTAATTTCATTTTTACCAATTTTTAACTTTCACTACATGGTATTTAATGAATATTTCATTTTTATACAATATGAGGTACTTTTTGATTTTTCCAGCAAAAGTACGAGGAGAATATTTTTTAACTTATACAACATGAACAGATTTTTACAATTTCATAATTCCTTATTCCCATGAAGCTTCCTCTACAATATTTCATGATTATTTTCAACAAAAATATTTTCTTTTATAATTTCATGAAATTTTGAAAAAAGAATATTATTTTGAAGAAGAAAGGATATTTTCCTCAAAAATTCATTTCAAGCGTTTTATCTAGACTATTCTCCATCTAAGATTACATTCTTTAATATGGTCATGTTTCATGTATAATTTCCATATTATTTACATGGTTTTATTTTGTTTATGAGAAAATGATATCCATTTTTTATATAGATTACGTTATGATGGGATGATGTTTATGAAACCCATTTTATTCTTTGGGATATGATGAATGAGTTATGTTTATTTTGTATCCCACAAAAGTATGATTTCATTATGAGATGGGTGGGACCTATATATCCATCCAATTCCTTGGGTAATGATTTATATCTCATGAGATAGACATGGATGAAATGACAAGTGAATATGGTTCATTAATACTGGGATGGAACAGTAAGTAAACCCAGTTCAGTAATGGACTTTGTCCACTATGACAGTCTTGGAAGAAATTAATTAGATAATATGGAAATCATAACATGTGCTTAATGGTATTCCACAATTACATGTTTTATCCCCATTCAAATTTATCAGGATAAATGTTTTTTAGGATTTATGCTTGTGAACTACCATGTTTTATGTCATTGCTCAAGATATTGATGATTAGATTTTATGTTCATGTTTTTATGTTCAAATGTTTATAGATTTTTTATGTTCTCCATGTTTACCCTTACTGAGCATTAGAACTCACCCTTTTTATGTTGTCTTTTCCCCAGTAAATATAGAATTGTTTTAGCTATGAAACCAAAAATGGAAGATCTTTTTGGAGATGTGGAAGTTCTTTCACCATGATTAGAATATTATCTTTCATGTTTCCAAAGACACTAAACTATTATGGTCCATGGGTGTATGTTTTTGTTATGTATTATGTAATCTAAAAAATTAATGTAATTTCCATGTACGTCAAGCTTTGGGTCTCAACAGTTGGTATCAGAGGAAATGTTTAGTTAACCTTTGGAAACTAAGATGCGAAAACTTTAGTGAAATCCCTAGAGATATTTCTATGTTATGTCTAGGGATGTCTCTAAGATTATTTATAATTAAATCTTATAGTCCTAGAATTAAGGTAATGATCTTATATTTAAACATAACTTGTTATATATTGTAGGTACTCACCATTTATTACGTTGTTTTCTTATCATGATTTTTTCCTCTAACACTATTATTTTTGGGTTTTAGACGATAGATTGAACCCGAAGGAACACTGTTGATCAATGTAATGGACAATGAAATGATTGTACTCCTGAACAAACCAATGTTAATGGAGATGAAGTTCCAAATCATATTTCTATACTTAAAAAATCTATGAATCATTCTGCACTTCCAAATGAGCAGAGGAGTGAACAATATTCTATTCAGTCCTTCATGAGGCAATTTCCTCCTTAATTCAGTGGGTCTTCTGATCTACTTGTTTCTGAACAACGGATCAGTACAATTCAAAAGATATTTTCCATACTTCACTATTCGAAACATGAAAATGTCATTCTGTATGTTTACCATTTAGACGGTGTAGTAGAAAAGTGGTGGACTCAAATTAAGAATACAAGTACCAAAGATGAAATTGAATCCATGGAATGGGACGAGTTCAAGATCATGTTTTTTAAGAAGTAATTCCCTCATATTTTTCAAAGAATGATGGAAAATGTGTTCCTTGATCTTATGAAAAAGGATGAGGAATATTTTGGTATATACGATGTAAATTTTACAAGGCTTTTATGGTATACATCTGACTTTATCATCCAAATTGAAAGTAAAGTTGTTCGATTCATTAGTGGCTTAAAACCAAGTCTTTGAAGGGAATTATCTATAAGAGACATCAGTGGCTATAAAGAAATTGTGTGTTTTTCAATCAAGGTAGAACTGGACGTTGCTGTTACATATCCATCTCATGGTTTTGACAAGAAATGAAAGATGTAGTTCAAGGAAAAATATCAAAACAATGGTGAAAAGAAGTTGAATGTTACATTTTTCTCAATGTGTGGAAAGAAACTTTGTAGAGATTGTTTTAAAGGGACTATAAAATGTTTTAAGTGTGTAAAATAAGGTCATCGAGCAGCTGAGTGTTGATGTAATGGGAAAAAGGTAGTTAATGCTGTGAATAGAGAACGTACCACCAACACTTTAATGCTAAAAGTGCAAGGAAATGGGGCATTACACTACCCAATTCCATAATCCAAGGGTTATTGATGATCTATATCATGAAATTATTAAGGAAAAGGACAAAGGGAAGTCACTGCGATCACTATTGGTGATGTTGAATATGACAATGAAGTTGTGGAATGATTATGTGTTTATGTAACGAGATTCCAAAATAGTGTTGTGAAATTTAATTTTAGAATATTGGAATATTGGAATATCTATGTATTGGTTTTCAATAATTGAATGGTATTGGTAACCATGAAAAGTTATTGAAATACTTTTGTAAAGAAGATTATATGAGCATAATGAATGGATAAGGGGAAATTAATGTGTTTGATTGTATTAATGAGCTCATGACTGATATAAGGACAAAGTGATATCATGTTTTGAGTATATAGAAATTTTGGGCTTTTAGTATGTGGAAATAGTTATCCTTTGACAGAATTCATGTTTAAACTAAGGTTCTAAGGTAATTCATGTTTCATGAGAATACACGATTAAGTTATTCACATGTTTGGAATATGACCAAGAAGATATATCTTATGATATATTGGGGATAAAAGAGGGTAATCACATGCTTTGTATATGACCTATTTAGTAATAGATTTATTTATATTATGATATTGGATAGATGTGATTTGGATAAGCCTAAAGATTGAAATGGATTGTGTTAGAAATCCGATAGTATTGTTTAAGGATATAACTTTTTTATATTATTTTTGAAATTTTATAGTAGTTCAGTTTTAGAAAAAGGAAAAATCATAGGACAAGCGAAAACCTATCTCGTTGGACAAGGATATGAGAATCGATCCCAAAAATGAATTATAAAAAGAATTTATTGCCTACCACTTTCCTACACGAAGTCCCTGGTTTGTAGAAATTAGTTTTATTTTATTAAGCGATATGATAGATGACGTATAAGTCCATTTTTGAAACCATATACGATTAATCACACCATAGATGGACTAATGTGTGTTAAATAACTTTTTCTAACCTTATCGAATGACCTATAATTATGTCGCATGATCGGCTAACACTTCAACAATGACAAGTTCTGATTCATTTTCTTTAATAGGTGAAGATGAAATTGTTCAAGGAACAAACAATGGTGAGATTGTACCAAAATCAAGTAAGTATTTTTTCAAATTCAAAGTTATCAAATATATGGAAAGGATCATGAAAACCATAAATGTTTTCCTAGTACCCTTATATCTGATGAATCATATAGAACCTTAGATCATCACAAATTTTTTTCTTTGTTATTTTTGGATTATTCATAGCTATGTTCTGTACCACTCTCCATTAGAACTTGATTGTTAGATTTCTCTTCCATATCCATATTTTCACCTATGTTCTTCTATGTGGAAACCGAGTGATTAGTTAATTTTGGTAACTGTTATGTTTCATACATTAGTTTTTAAAATTATATTTTTGTATTCCTTTTTATGATGTGTGTTTCTATGAAAAAAACATTCAAGTAGAAAACCATTTATAACCCCGACAAATTTTAAGGGCGAAATTCATTTTACGGGGGGGGTAGAATGTTACAACACAAGATTTTATGAGAAATAATCCTTTTAATTTTGTTGATTTATTGTGTTTTCCGCTACTCAAAAAATATATTTCGTTATATGTAACACCATATTAGCTTGTATTATACGCAAATACTATTCTTGGCTTGTGTTGCAAGAGCGACCTTCCTCAATAGCGTGTGTTGAATGTAGTATCGAGATTTACTAAACAAAGATATATTATAAACTAGCGGTTATGAATATAATTAACCACATTTTTAATTTTATTACATATAAATCATCTTACAAATATTCTAGAATGTGGTATGAGAACAAAATACATTTTTTGGGTAAAATATGTTTTTCAAAAAAATGCAGTTTCCTCCCTTTTGATGGCGCAACCACATTAAATCTAGTTTTTGACACATTTATATGTTAAATTTGAAAAAATATACTTATTTATTTTAATAATGATATAAAAATTAACTATTGATAATTTTTTTAATAATTTTCTATGAACTTTCATATTTTGATTAATAGTAAAAATACGCTAAATTTTAATTAAAAACTACTTGTTTCATCAAGATAACTTATATCGTTAAATTATAATATTGAATGGTTTTAATGTATAAATAGATTATACATTTACCATTTATTATTATGTATTTCATTATCATTAATTTTTCATTGAATTAATAGGTAAAAACATTTCAATCTTTTGTAATGATTTAACTTTTAAAACACGTTTTCTCAACAACGAGATTAATTTTAAATTAATTACTACAACTTCTGGGATTTAATTTTTAAAAATTAATTCCATATTTTGAATCAGTTGGTCCAAATTATGTAAATAGGCTACTTTTATTTTTAGAAATTATGAATATTAACTATGGTAAATTTTATTTTCTACAGTTAATGGTAAATCAAGTTATTATGGGTAAAAATAAGATTATAAAATTAACCTAACACCTTCCAAAATTCTATTGGATGAATAAATGTCGACCCATATCACCGAATGGTCGGAATAGATTCTTATCATTGACTTTTGATCCTGAAAATGCTATAATTATTATTAAATCCAATGAAAGTGACAACATGTCACTCTCTTATATCTTATAAGTGTAATAATTTTAATTTACTGATAAACATCATAAAACATAGATCATGAATAGTAACCAGAAAGATACTAATATTAAATACATCATGTATATTTATTTAGAATTTTTAGGGACTACATAATTATCATTAATGGGGACACAATAGTGACGTATAAATTATTTTATTGATTGAAATATCAAAAAAATGGTTTTAAAACTATTTAAATAAATATTATATGATCTATTTAATGTGATCTATGAATTTTAAAGAGGAATATTAAATTTTAGATATCTATTAAATATTTTTTTTGAATATATATTCTGTTTTGATTTTATTTAAATTCAAATAATTGAATAGTGTCATAATTGACATTATTGATATTTTATAAAAATAACTTATTATTAAATTGTTTAAAAATAAAAAAATATTTAAAAATTATAAATTGAAATGTATATGGTCTACAATGTCATAACTTATGAAATTATGAACAATTCAGAACATGTTAGTAATTATTTATAAAAAATTAAAATTTAGAATATTATTTCCACAAATAAAATAAAAAAGATTAAATAAAGATAAATCAAGTTGACAAGGTTTAAAAAAAAATTTCTAACATGTAAAAATTTAATTGGATGATGATATTAGAACCTTATCTCATCTGATATTCTAATTGGAGTCATTTTGGAAGTTTTTAGGAGGGGTTTGGGTTTATTATAAATTAATATTTTAAGGGTTTCCAATAGTTCCCCTCTCCTATATTATAAAAGGGAACCTACTCCCTCTTATCTTCACAACATTTTGAACCATAAAGATCAAATAAACCCTATAAATTTATCTTATCCACTTATTTAGAAACATACTATAGTTCATGGTCTTCTTAAAAGGCCAACATTAGTGCCCTAGGAGGAGGTTTAGAAGTGGTGTGTCCAAGAAAAGGTAATGTCGTTTACTGATTCAATCAAAATAATTTTTTCTTCTAATTCCTCTTAATTATTTGATTAATTATAAATTTATAACATCAGTATCACTCATATAATGATATGTTATTATAAATATTAAATAAACCCATTTCACCTTCTATCCATCCTATGGAAAATGAAATCACAGTGCCTACGGACGTACGGCTTACCGTCTCGACGCTGTGGTGTAATCTATTTTTACACAACCACATTAAATGGATGGGTATAATGGTGGAAATAATAAATATATATTATCATTATAAAATGAATTTAATTATGAGAAATTATATCATCCACTTCAATTCCATTCAATAATTATGGGAATGATATCATCCCTCGTGCGTACGTATGGATTACCGTCCCCACTGTGTGTTGAGATTAATTCTCTATGCTAACAATTCAAGAATGATTTTAAACTATATATAATAAGTAATCATGAAATAATTTACATAATAATTATACTGTATTTATGTATATATATATATATATATGTCATTTATATCATTTTAATTTATTAAGGAAATGAAAACAGCGTTCATGCGTACGTACGGTCTACGCTCTCCACGAACGGTGTATTTCATTTCATTTATCTAACTATTATATACATATAATGAGTATATATGATATATAAATAGTTTATTACATTATTCAAGTAATTTAATCATGATATAATTTAATAATAATATCAAGAACAACAAGTCCAAACACATACGATAGATGAAACGAATTTACCCAAAACGCTACTTTTACATTGAATTGACAAATGAACGGGTAATATAAAGTCATAAATGAATTATATATGATATCATAAATTTTATTATGGTTCAGTTATAAGTTAATAATATGTTTAAACCCATTATACAGGAGTCTTGGACACATAAGGAAAAAATTGCACATAAGGTAAGGGATAATTATTCTAATCTCGTTCTTATCCGAGATTGTTAATTCGTAAGTATTTATTTGGATTATATTTATCATCCATGTCCATGTTTTCTAAAAAAGTTTTCATATATGTTTAAATTAATTTTTACCAATATTTTACTTTCACTACATGGTATGTAAGTAATATTTCTTTTTTTTACTATATGAGGTACTTTTTAACTTTTTCGGAAAAAGTACGAGGATACTGATTTTTTAACTTCTATGGCATGAATATATATTTATAGTTTCATAATGCCTTATTTCCATGAAGCTTCCTATACAAGATTTCATTATTATTTAAAAAATATTTTCATTTATAATTTCAAGACATTTTTAGAAAATAGTTTTATATTGAAGAAGAAAGGATATTTTCCTCAAAAATTCATTTCTAGTGTTTTATCATGACTATGCTCCTTATAAGATTAGATTATTTAATATATTCATGTTTCAAGTATAATGTCCATATTATTTACATGGTTTGATTTTGTATATGATGAAATGCTATCAATTTCTTTATATGGATTATGTTATGATGGGATGATGTTTATAAAACCCATTCTATTCTTTGGGATATGATGAATGATTTATGTTTATTTTGTGTCACAGATAAGAATGATTTCATTAAGAGATGGTTGGGACCTATATATCTCTCCAATGCATTGGGTAAAGATTCATATCTTAGGATATATACACAGTTGGAATGACAAGTGGATCTGGTTTAGTAATACAAGGCTAGAACGACATGTATACCCGGTTCTGTAATGTAATTTTTCCACTATGATGGTCTTGGTAGCAATGCCTTGGCTGATTTGAAAATCATAAAATGTACTTAATGGTTTTCCACAATTACATGTTTTATCCCCATGCTATATTATCATTATAAATTTTCCTTATGATCTATGCCTTTTGTACGACCATGTTTTATGTTATTTCTCATGATTTGGATGTTTAAATTTTATGTTCATGTTTTTTCGTTCAAATGATTATGGACTGTTTTATGTTCTCCAGGTTTACCCTTACTGAGCATTCGAGCTCACCCTTTTTATGTTTTCTTTTACCAAGGATATAAAGAAAATTTTTATGTAAGAAAACAAAAGGGGAAGACCATTTTGGGAGGTTTTGAAGATCTTTCACCATGATTTGAAGATTATGTTCCGAGTTTCCAAAGACACTAAACTATTATGTTCCTTGGGTGTCTATTTTTGTTATGTATTAAGTATTCAGAAAAAGTAATGTAATTCCATGTACATCAATATTTGGGTCTCTAAATATATTCTGTATATTCATAGTATAAGAAACTCCATTTATTTCTTTAGATTTGGATCACAATAGTTAATCAGATCATTTAGAAACATAAAAAATCTTGAAAAGCGATGAGATCATTTTAATAACGTCTTATATCATGGTTACATGGGATCATATTCCCCACATAAGAAGAAAAAATTATATGACTCATGAAATATCATAATAATTATTATATTCATGATGTTATATTTAAAATGGATGAATATACACAATGAAAAATAATTTAGGTGCATAACAAAATATGAGTCTAAATTAAGGCTAATTGAGACCAAACTATTTTACCGATTTGGTAACATATTAAAAATAATTCCCATGAATGAAAGGTCATAAAATTTCTATTTGAATACAAATATATTAAATTATATGATACATAAAATAATTTCATTGAAATTATATAAACCAAGATAAGGGAATGGGTGGCGAACATAGCCTGTAACCTATGGAAAAAATAGTGATATGAAATCCCCTTACCTTCATTCTTGACTCTAGTCATACTCATTCAAAAACATGTATAATAAATATAATGTTATTATAAATATTTTATAAAACCATATTATTATATTTGATTCCATGTATTGTTTGATTACGACCTTATATTAACCGCTTGTTAACCATCCTATGTTAACATTTCACTTCGGATAATATTCTCATTGTTTTTCATATGTGTCTTATTGTGATATATTGTTGGTAGTTATACTTATATAATTATTATGGATAATAAAAATTATTTAAATATCATTTTTATATATTATAGTTTTATTATAATAATATATATAACAGATTCTTATGTAGTGGAATACACTACTCTGGTAGATGGTAGGTCGTACGTATGTTTGGACGCTATATAAGTTTAATTGTCATGTTAAGAGAAAAAAGGTAAAAGACATAAATGTTTATATATGAATAACTATATATAATTATTTAAAAATATTTATTATATAATATATATCATATATATTCAATAAATATATCCTTAATACATTCTATGTAGTGTGTGAATGAATCCCATCACTTTGAGGGGGACAATAGACTACAATTCTTCAAACAAAATGATCGTATTAACACAAAATGAAATGTAATAAGGATATGTTTCATGAAAATAATAAATAAGACTAAATCAATAAGAAATAAAATTTATAATATATATAAATATTTTGTACATCATATTTTCCACCACTATAGGCATTATGGAAAATTCAACAATAATTAGTTAGTAAGGCAGTTGGCCACCATACACAAAAACGGTATGTTTGTTACCCATTAGATTGATTTTTGTGTAATTTTCATTGAAAATTTATCATAAAAACATCCTATTATATATAGTATACTATTATTGTAAAACCATCATTTAAAAATAAATTTTACTGGTTGGAAAATAAAAATAATAGATAAAACAAGAGACATGTTGTTACCACTTAATCGGATAATACTATTTTGTTTGATCCAAACGGATTAATTGGATTTCCTTCATCCCAAGGTAAGTTATATAGGGAAATGCTAGGATATTTTGTAATTTTATTGGAAGGATATTGACTAATCCTAATTGGATTAGAGGTGTGAGGATGTGGGAGAGGTGGGGGCCTTTTATAGGGAATGAAAAGGACTCACTTGAATGTTTTGAAAACATGTTAGGTATACACATGTTATTACTAATAAAATAAGTAAAAATCAAAAATAAATCTATAATGTAAGGTTTATTTTCGAATAATGGATAGAAAATTCATTTTGGACAATTTTATATCTCTTTTGGGCGGCTAATATTATGTTTTAGTCCCAAATTAAGCATAATTTGACATTAACCACTTTGATTAATTTTAAGGACATTCCCTAATTATTTTGGTAAAAATAAAAATGATCAAATTTTACCCTAAATATTATAATAACTAAAATGTTTTATTTTTGTATTTATAAATACAACTCATATAATCTGAGAAATTAATATTAATGCTCATCCCACACACAGGATGAAATTACATGTCTTTAAAGTAGAAAAAAGTCCAAAAGTGTATTATGTTTTTATATTGAATTTAATTGTGAAATATATTCTAATGACATAAATTATATTAAAATATTTATTATTTATGTAACTTGACCATAAAATAAATATAAAATATTATTTTACATATGTAAATATTAAAATGAATATGTAGTTTTTAACCATAATGTAGTATGATTCACTATAATAAAAAAATAAAACTTCTTATAAAGATCCCAAATATTCACCATAATCTAATTTATACAATCTATTATAAAAAATGATATGTATTTGTTTAAATTATATTGAAAAATGTTTATAAATTTAATTTTCTTATAAAAAGTGGGACACTCATGAAAACATTATTTTTAAACATAAATGGACTTTACCAAAATTTATATTTTTCACTAACAATTATATATATATATATATTATAAATAATATTTCAAAGATAGTAATTAATATTTGTAAAACTATATTTAATTTTTAGGTACTAATTATATAATTTAAATAATTAAAAAAATAAAATGATGTTTTTTAAAAACAAATGTGTTTCTTGTAATGTTTGCCTAGTCGAGGTTGTGTGTAGCACATGCCAAGTTGGAATTGGGTATAGAACAAGACAAGTATTTATTGTGTGTAGAAAAATCCAAATAAGTTTTATGTGAGTGGATTTATTAAATTATTGTATTAATATATGTATATATATAATGTAATATTTCCTCTATCATGTGAAATTAAAAATATCAAAAAGATAAATTAATTTGAAAAAAAATTAGTAAAATAATCTCGAAGTGTTACAATAAGACTCCCATATAATCCACTCATAATGAATTTAGATATAAAATATATTGGGCACTATTTTCAATAGGTCATGAATTACCAATATAACTTAATTATTTTTGACTATTCCATGAAATACCCACCAAGAAATGTATAGTAGATTCATACCACTTTCATTCAGGATTGAGAAATAGAATTACTAATTAATCAGATCAATGCTTCTCAGCAATAAAGAATTACAAAGTTTAGGATCATTTCATAAATACAATAATATCATTTTCATGACCTTCCACAAATGATGTATATAAGGATCGCAGTATATATTGGGCAAAATAGGATGAACTACCCACTTTGAGGTTTGAAACACTTCTATCTACATTACAGACATACATGTAGGTACAAAAACAAATATTTCTACATAAATGATCTCATAATATATTATATTCCAGTTTGTTGTTGACTCCCAACCTTTGAGGTTATCCCTCATGTCCAAACATTCTGGAACCTCATACTATATCTCCCTGATCCAGAAGTAATGTGTATACTACACTAACACTGATATGAGTGTCTTCTTTACTATTCCCTCCCTAAATAAAATATGTATCTCTCCTAGAATGTTCATAATATTCCACTCAGAACTAGACTCACAAACTGCTTGAGTTTGGGTCTTACCTCTTAAAAAATCAACAACACTATTTCCCTTTCCTGCTATACATGCTATCTAAAAATTTAAATTGTTAATATACCCATCCAACCTCTGGTATCATAGATTCAAATATCACTATGAAAGTAAATAATTTTAGATATGGTTTTCGGTATACATGGTAAAATTTTCTCCAATCATATAACACTTCCTATACATCAAGGCATTAACCACTCTAGTTAACATGAATAAATGTGTAGGGTAGTTCTATTCATTTGGACTCAACTATCATGACCCATATTATATAACTCATTATCCCTATATAATCACCACTACAAATCCAATTCCATATGCATCACAAAAAACCATATACTCCTCACCCATCTTTGGTAGGATACAGATCGGTGTTGTAGTCAAATGAGTATCCACTGCTGGAATGATTTTTCACATCACAAATACCATTAAAACATGATCCCATTCTCTTTCAAGCCCAAAAGTGGTGCTTCAAATAAAGAATAGTCTATGATTAACCTTTTATAAAAACCTTAAAAACATATAATGATAATGATATAAAATAATTTGATGGGTTGAACCCAAAAAACACTTCATACACCTTCTCCGTGTCCAGTAACACACCTTCCTAATGGATGATGTGACCCAATAAATAGACTTGTTTGATCCAAAATTAAAACATAGATATACTATAATATAGCTGATGCACACTCATTATACTCAATAAAATTTCAAAATGTTGGTCCAAATGATCTTGAGTCTTGAAATATACCAAATAGAAATCCAAAATAAAAACTATAAACTGATCTTGGTACTAGTGGTTTATTTTTTCCATCAAGCCCATAAAGAAAATCATAATATTAATCAGCATGAATTTAATCATGAAAAACTTCTATAGGACTTACTCACTTATGAAATTAGTTTGTGGTATATCAGAAGTCCTAACTCTCACCTAATGAAACCATAGACACAAATAAATAATTCATAATATGAATGCTCCCCTCATCTAGAAAAACATATTCCCAATAATATGAAGAGGATATCTGTTCATCACGGTCATCTAGTTCAAAAAATGGTTATCAATATTTAATAATATGGTCCCACCTACCTTATTAGAAAAAAATATAGGAGAACATCAAGGAGATCTATTCAGAAAAATAAATCCATTTTCCAGCAACACATATAATTGAGTCTTAATTTCTGGAAGCTAATTTGGTTCCATTCATTATGGGGTAATATGAAATAACTCATCTCCATTGATGAGCTAAATGGTAAACACAACATCGATCTTATATGATATAACTGAGCATTCATTGAGAAGAACACACTAGAAGTGCTTCACTATGGGTGTAAATACATTTTGCTTCACACCCCTATTATCTAGTAATAGACATGAATCCTGGGCGGTGAGCTCTACCAGTTGTTGATGAACTGGCCCAACATTTCTTGGGTTAATATCCCACTCTCCACGAGAAGCCTAATTGTTACCCTCAAGAGTCTTAAATTTAACTCCCCTATGGTAACATTCAATATGGTATCAGTAAGAAATCAACAATCCGTACACAAAATCAATTTTTTTCTTCAAATATCTAGTGTGTAATGATCACAAATAACGATACACCCCAACCTCAAGGATACACTCCTTACATAAATAGATGTCCCTAAACATACTCCTAATTATGTTTTGATCACCATAACACCACTGAAAAACTTCACTATCATAATAAAACATTTTATAGGTTGTGTAGATATAAAATAATGAGAGGATCGTGTATTATATAAAAACTATAATGTGTGTAAGCTAAATGAATATTACCATTAACTGTAGTTGTCCCAACATCTCTCTCCATAACTATATTCTAAACTAATTCCAATTGTCCAACCCATCTTCCTTGTGCTGTAGTCTGAGTCCCCTATGATTTACCACTATAATGATATGGGAGATCATTCCGTGATGTTCCAGGTCCACTTCCCTAACCTTCATCACCACAATAACTCCAACTGCCTAATTGAAAGGGGTTAACTACCCCCTTATATTATTGTTCCTCTACTTGGCCCCTAAGTAATTTCCCATTGGTCAAGGATTTATGGAATATCTTTGAAATTCTTCCATCCTATTATAATTTGGTCCCTCCACTATTGATCAATAACACTAATTATGAATCTGTCCCAACCTAACACAATGGTTGAAATACATTTGGTTACACCTCTGAGTAGTCTATCATTCCCCCAGGCTATGCTGGTCACTATTTCCCTTTTTGACATTATAATACCGATTATACCTCCTCTTGTAATACATATCTATTGGTCATCTAGTGGGAACCACTTTCATTACAACGAGATACTCTTTCAACTTCCCCTTAGAAATGAGATCACAGTTTACATCCTCAAAAAGCATCTTCATCCAAAAGATATTTACCAAGTACTTAATCCCACACCTATGTCCATAATGAAAATGTTTTATCATATTTTCCTCATCTACTTAATTTTACTGAATAAAGTGCTACAAATTAGTGAAGTGAACGAAAAATTCTGAAAAAACATACTACCCTAGGTCATCCAAATATACTCAACTACACTCTTTCATGAGAGTCTTATGGTAAAAGTCCTCAATGAAATTACCATTAAATCCCTTCAAAACCATATTCTCTAGAATATCATCCCATGTCTGAATGTTCCACCAATTAATTACATGAACATGTGAAATATAAGTGTCCAACTTGACAGTCTTCAATTAAATTGTATCTAGAAGGTCAAATAACTTATAGATAGACGCAATCCATACCATAACTGCTTGAGTTCCACTCTCTCTGGTGATGTTCATATGGTCATAAAACTGTAACTCCTATGTAATTTAATACCTATTCAATATATCCAACCCTAGTTATCATTCAAAAACTTGCATAAAAAATAAAATTTATTCTAAAACATTTCATGGTCACCTTCACCTGGAATTATTAGAGCCTCATATTCCTTTATTTTAGGATCATTTCCATCCATGTCCTCCAATAATTATATCATCAATCTTCAGAGCAGAATGATACCTCTATAATTACAAAAACAAGTATTATAAGAAAAAAATTATCATCAATTTTTAATCAGTGGGATTCATTAAAATCTATAAAATTAATCCCCCTTACCCACAACATTATCAAAATAGTGGCACTATCACTACTCTCAATAATCCATCACCTAGGTAAGAGATAACATTCGGTAAAACACATCCATAAATCGTGATTCTCATTCCAACCCCTTTTATCAACAATTATACACCACATTTAGTGTAACATCCCAGGTAAATAAAGAATAACACCTTTTCATATTTATTAATATTTTTGAATTAACTATTAATTTTACTTTAATGGGGTTTCTATGTTTGATGGCGTACCCAATACGCAACAATAGATTTCTTTGAAATCTTACGTTGCACACTAATAATATAATAATATTATATTAAATGATAGTTAACACATTGATGTTGTATTGGTGAGAATGAATTGAAATAAATAAAATATGATTATATACATTTTTTAAATGTTCTGACATTTATCCAATAAATGTTAGAGTCTTAAAATGCGAATGAATCCAATTTTAAGCATGAATACTCTAATATTCCCTAAAGGTCGATTTATCACCTTTTGATGGAGAAAACTCTTTAAATATTATTTTGTTCACTCTTATACATTCTATTAGACAAAATACAATTCTTCTTTAGAATAAGAACATCAAAATTTACATTTTGTATGTTTTTGTTATTTTTTCGATATGTGAATTTTTTAATGAATAGTGAAAAATGAGGAATTATTATTCAAAAGAACATTTTAATATAAATAATTTAGATGGTTAGATTATATTTTAGTTGATTTTATTGTGAAATTAGAATAAATTTTTTCCATTTAATCCAATGGTGGCCACAAGAATTAATTTCCCTTCAAAATTGGATTTAAACAATTGTCAATCTCTTGATATATATCGTTTCTTAAAAACATGCTATTTTAGTTGACAACAAGAAATAATTATAAAATTAATTAATGAAACTTATATGTTTTTAATTTTTTAAAATAGAAATCATTTTTGAATTCAGAATATCAAATATATATTAGGGTGAATTTTTGGTATTTTTCTGAAAAACATCAATTTTTTGTGAATAGATAAACCAGAAAGCGTTAGATAAAAAACTGATTTTGTGTTTAAATGAAATTTTACATGTTCTATTAATTTAATTTAAAAAATAAAACATACATGGTTATCATTAGTAAGTAAAATGTGGTTCAATGGGATGGATATAATTTTTGGTGAACAGTAACTTTTATGTTTTATTAATCGCGATTAAAGGTAATTATTGTAATTAAAGGTAAAAATATTGTTATAATAATATGAAATTATATTTACACATGTTCTAACCTTATTTTATGAGTCATGGCCGGCATAGAAAATCCATGTGACAATTTGTGGAACCCCATGGAGCCACTTGGGTTAGATAATGACATTAATACTTTTTATTTAATGTAAAAATAAAAATGTCACAAACATGTATTGTTTTACTAAAACAATTTTAACATGGGGTTATATACATTATATTTTTTACTATAAATATTCATTAGATAGATAAAAATATTTCCTACATAATGATAATTTGTTTATAATTTTTAGACCTCAAATAAATAATATTATTTATGACACAATGATGATGTTGTGTTTACGTCATTAACGAATGATTTAAATAAATAAGAAGATAAAGTTTAAAATAATATTCAAAACTTGTAAAATTATTATTGGATGATTTTATTTCGAACAAGGGACACCTTATCTTCGACTTTAATGATTTTTGGACCTTTATAAACCGAAAAAATTTATATAATAAAATAATATTTTATGCTTTCCTAAAGAGACCCTCCTCTCCCTTCTAAAAAGACCCCACTTCATACCCATTTCTCACACTTCTCAAGAACTTTGGATCGTCCAAAATATACTCACATAATCTCGAATGATCCCTATGTTCATCCTAGAATCCTTAAATTAGGAATAAATAACTTCAAGAAACCCGTTTGGTTCAAACCAAGGGAGTTACCTGATTTAAAGGTAATGCATTCTCTTATGTTCTTTTGTTTTATTTTTGTTCTCCAACCCCATAACAATCATTATTCTTTTCTTTTGTAACACCACCAATATATTAAATATACTAGTATTTTTTTATGAGATGGATTTCTGCTACACTTACACATATCTCCATCTAATTTGTGAAGAACATATTGTTTCTATGGACGGCGAACTACTACCTCACAAAATGATTATTTTTTAAATATCTCCAACCGCCTCTCACAGTGGCCATTAATATGTCACTGTATTTATATTTGATATATTTTATGTTTATTTTTTCCTTATTCTTCTTTATTTTTCATTTATGTCAAACCTTTATGGTTTCCATAATGGATAAACGTGATAATTTCATTTTAGGAAGTGCGGACTACCACCCCCTCAAAGTGATTTGAAATGATAATTCCATATGTGGGATGTATAAAGGATGGATATAATAATATTATATATGATATTATACTGGAATTATAATGAACCTCTATATCATAATGCTTTCATTCCCTTAAATGCAAAATAGAAATGAAAGTAGCGTTCATGCATACGTATGACTTACTGTCTCCATGAATAGTGCATTTCATTTCATACCTCTAAATGTTATGTAATATTATAAATGAATGTATATAATAGATATATAGGATATATATTATATCTACATTGTGAATATAATTATTGAGATAGTGGATATTTTACCAAATGAACATCTTGTAACTATAGGATGTTAATTTTTGACTCAAGTACCAAATATCGAAAAAATGACCGTTATTAACATAAATGTTTACATAATGTTTATAACATGGTTATAAGTGATATAAAAGGAATAATGAACTTGAAAAAGGTTCTTAATAAAGTATAAACGAACTCTAGTCTATTATTCAAGAGATTAAAGAACGATCGAGTCAAGTCGGACACAAGGTAAGGGACTTCATCTCAATCACCTTTCATTGAGGCATATTTTGTTTTAATACGAGACATTATTTTATACATTTTATAGACACCTTTGATATTTCATTTCATTCAAAGGGAATCTTTTTCTATGAAGCATTTTACTTAATGACGAAAATGAATGTTTATTTTGACATACGTGGTGACAACGACATTTCCGCCACCGCGAGAATTACTTGATCTTTGGCTTACATAACAAGCCGTAATGTTTTTAAATGGAAAAAATAAATACCATATACTCTATTATGTATTTTTGTGTTGAAAAGTGTTTTGATAATGGATTTTTCATGTCAATATATTTAAGTGATATATTATGATTGAAATGTGGAAATATTTTCTTTACTTTATATTTTTTGTATGTTTTATGATTTTATAATGGTACATGGACATTTGACAGGTGGTTACGTGATAAACCAAATGACGGGTGGTGCATTGATAAACCAGGTTGAGTGGTTACGCTATAACCTCCAATTCATCGGGTATGGATGTTGGCCATATGTCTATTCCATTTAGTGACATGTGTGGAAGTCTACCGTATGGTTATTCCATTTAAGTATGTTTATGTTCCAAGTTACCTTTATATGTTATGTGTTATTTATATGGGTTTTATGGGGATATTTTGGTTAAAAAAGGGTAAGAAATGATATTTTTTCAGTGAAGAGTATTTACAACTTCATATAGGTGAAAATTATAACTTATGATTAGGTATTCATGGTTTACATGTTGTTTTTTAGGAAAACAAACATTTTCATTCGTTATGTATTCCTTACTATGCTTTTAATACTCATCCAATGTTTTTGAAATGTTTTCCATAGGACATAAAGTGGAATAGGGTCAAGGATGGGATCAGGGAAAGTCATGTTGTCTAAAACATGGAACTGGACATGAATCTTTTTTTCAATAGTTTTTATTTTATGAAAAATATGAAAACTGAGTAGAAGTTTTTACATTGTAACTTTTAGATGTAATAGATATGGCCTATATCTCTAATGCACTAAACACGAAAATATCTTCAATGTCAATTATTCATTTAATTCAAGATTATGTAATGTTTTAAGGATGAGTCCTTATAATTGGTATCAAAGGTCGGTTTAGACAACATTAGGAGTTCAAATATTGTTAAATTCATGCCTAAAAAATAATTTATGGTATGAATGAAATGATATAGCATTTAAAGATTACCATGTTGCATCGCTAAAATATTTCTCTTTTCAAAATATTTTTCCATAGAGTAAACAAGGAAGCTATATGGGATGACATTAGGATGAAAAAAAAATCCAAATCAGCATCCTAAGACCATCGGAATTGGAACTGAACAGTTTGTTGTAGTGATGGCACAGTTGGATCAAGCTATAAATGGTGGTGGTATCCATAAACGAGATCATCCAGATCATCCACATAGGAACATTTTAGTAGTGGAGCATTTTATGAAGCAACATAACCCATAATTCAAATGATCATCTGAACCTGTACTATAAGAAGGGTGGATTAAAACACTGGAGAAAATTTTTTATGTCATGGGTGTTTAGAACATCAAAAGGTTAGTCTCTCTATTTATTATTCTTAAGGTGATTCTAATCAGTGGTGGTTGATGGAGAAACATATTCAGGATAGTGAGGAGATTGATGATCTTGACTGGGTTGTATTCAAAGGTATGTTTCTTAAGATATATTTTCTTAATGTGATTCATCTTAGGATGGAAAAACAATTCCTATAATTGAGGAAGGAGTATGACTCAGTTGCTGATTATGATGCAAAGTTCACTCGACTGGCAAGGTATGCTCCAAATTTCATATGAGATATTGATACTAAAATAATCCATTTTTTACTTAAGGTAAAAGCCAAATTATCGAAGGACGTTTTCTTCATGGGAGTTCAAAATTTATGAAAAACTTGTTCGATGTGCGAAGAAGGTGGAAATGGAGTTTGTCGATGATCAGGTGTTATTTGCCAAACAATAGAATAAGAGGTCTAGTGGGTAGGAAAAGGGAAGGAAATCATCAAAGAATCCTAGAGGGAAAAAACCAAATATCCATCCAGTGATAAGTGTTGTAAAATGCATCGTGGAGATTGTTTATCCATGTATGGAAAGTGCTTTAGGTGTGGTAAGTCTAGTCATTTTGATCATAACTATAAGGAAGATGGTCAAGCATGTAATGAAAAGCTAGCGATATGTTGTTTTAAGTGTAATAAAATGGGTAATTATGCAAATGAGTGTCTAACAAATAACTCAACAGAGGGAAATCATCCAAACTTCAAGATGAAAGGGGTGGTGAAATCCTTTGCAACTATTTCAGCCGATTTTGGGCCATCGAATGAAGTAGTATCAGGTAAACTGTTTCATTGGTCATATTATACCAATTTTTTGTTTGATTCAAGGTCTCCATATTCATTCATTTCTGAGAATTGTTCTAGTAAATCAGGAATTCAATCTCAAGAAATGAATCCTGAACTTATGGTAAAAACACCAGGGGAAATTTTGAGACAAAAAGAAATTATAAGAAGATTATTATCCTAGTGTGTGGAATGAATCTACATGAAAAACTTATTGTTTTTCCTCTAGTATAGTTTTATTATCACGACCCGTCATAGTAGGGGCTGATCCGAAACTCCCAAAGCCTGCCTCCAATAGGCCAAGGGCTGGTGACTAGTACCGAGAAGGCATGCTACTAACATGGGAAGCATTGCCTATAAACTTGTACACACGCACACACATCTCCTTGCCCGCAAAGTTGAAAAGTAAAAACTACTAAAAGGAAAATATTCATGCATGCACTAAATCCCAACCAACATAGTACGACAGGAATGTAATGTACAAGAATGTAAATCCCTAGGCCAAAAGTACAAACCCACCAAAAAGAGAGTTTGTAACAAAGTCCAACCTATAAAGAATTGGGTTGAGACTACAGTCTCTAGCTGTAGTTACACACCTCGGCCTTTCTGATCGAACTGAGTACCATTCAGTCTTGGTCCTCCTAGAATCTTGTCAATGGATCGCTCGTCTGCACAAGACATGACACGTGCATGCATAGCCCATGCATGGGTGAGTATAACAATACCCAGTAGGACACCCCGAAACCACTAAGGAAATACAACAATTGAAATACCAAAAAAGAACGGTAAAGTCAGCTCTACACAGTATATGTTTACGGAAGATATAACAAGAATATCCAGATATACTCATACACAATGACCATTGCGAAACCACCACTATGATCCATCTCGAAGATTCCACTAAGCATGCAACCGAGAGAACACACTCCTAGGTCTGAAGAGAGAGAGGTATGAAGTACTCATTCCGAGAGAACACACTCCATAAGAACTTTGAGAACATGATGCTCAGTTGAGGATCACAACCATGTCATGGGATGATTCTGACAACTCAGTCTGAGGTAATCCTCTAAACAGAGGATCGACACCCGGGTAAAGTTGGTCATGTCGATACCAAGAACTCTACCTAGGGTTCTAGGAATGAATAGAGAATCTGGATCTAAGTCTCAAAGAGCGGATTCCAAAAAAATCTATTCAGGAAGTCCAACTAAATGGATCATACTCCTGTATATAGTAAATGATATTGGGAACCCTCAGGAGAAAGACCAAGGGGAAGAACCCCAAGGAAAACAGTCCAAGTCACAAAAGGCAATTGTCTCAAGCCATAAAGAATTGTTTACACGGCGTGTAGTATGGTTACACGCCGTGTTCCATGACCATTGGTACAACCCGTGAAAACAGTCCGTGTCATCTTTTCAAGATGTGTAAAACCGAACTACACGGCGTGTAGAAGGATCACATGTCGTGTTCCTTGACTCCGCCTATTGCCTGTGTAAACGGCCTGTGTCATTTGACTTGTTGGATTGAAAGTGACTACACGGCGTGTAGAAGAATCAGACGCCATGTCCGAGCACCTGGGGCTCACCCTGTGTACGCTGTCCATGTGCCAGTACACGGTCGTTGTCTGTGTCCGTGTCGCCTGCCCGTGTACCAACACACGGGGTATCCTGTGTATCTACCCAGGTCTGGCCAGGGAGGGGTATAAAAATTGTGTCCTAGGCCGTGTAAAAAACCTATGTCCTTGTACTCATAGAGTACACTCTAGGTGGTCCGCCGACAAACACACTCTGTGTATCCCATACTACATTCTGTGTAGTCGGGAAATTTACAGAAGCATCCTCTTCCTCCTCGCGCCTCGGCCGATTCTCTGGATCACGTTTCTCTAGTCTGTTTGCCAGGACACTCAAGATCATGGTTCTCTTCGTCACCGTGATGCAGAATTCGTGGCTTTCGAGGCTTCAATCGGCTCCAAAATCTGATTCTGGCCATCCGTGCAGAAATCGTTCGAAGAACGATATCTTACGATCTTCTTCGATCCATCTGTTTCCACTGCAGTCGCACCTCCATAGGGTTTTACCAAAGCCAGATCTTCAATTTGGGATTTTTGCATCACACTACAGATGCATAACGATCCATCATTCATATCCCCATGAAGAACGCATAGAACGTGAAGGAAGAACTTTAGATATCGGGGAAGAATGGCACCAAAAATAGAGAGGGACGAACCTCGATCGATGTTCGTGTTGACCTTGGTTCATCACTCTTAGACGATTAAAGAACCAAAATAACTCATGAATCAAAATCCCCAAAATCCCTGCAAAAGCACATCCCAAAAATACAATCGATCTGCATGCTAATATGTATGTGGATTAGTCCGCATTCGTCGTAGGAATCAATAATGGGGATGAAATTCACAAGGAGATCAAACACCCTACCTAGATTCGTGGTGTTTGTTGGAAATGTTTCGGTCGGCGTGTCGTCGTCACCAGAAAAGCTCGTCAAGAACACCATCGCTACGTTGGGAGGTTTTCTCCAGTGCCTCCCGAGCCTCCAAGGGTTTGAGGTTTATGAGGTTTGTAACCTTAGACCCCTGCGCATGCCTTTATTTAAAAATGATAAGAGATATCTGCTGCAATAGATTTAAAATATTTCACTGCAGAATAAAATATTTTTATTTAAATATTTTATTACTTTTATGTCCAAAAACTAGATTTCACCACCGACATAAGCCGAACGATGTTAGGCCTTGCCTAAGGTAAAATTGCAGTTCTGAACGCAACGGTGCTATCATATTTCTAATCCGATCAACCATTCATGAGATATCCCACTTTTTTAGGAAAACCTAATGCACACATAATTTAGTTATTTAATTAAATTCAATCATTTTTTTCGGGCTCACCAGGCCTCAAAACTTCACGCCGTCCCAGAGCCCGGTCTCGAATTAATTTCCATATAATATTAAAATAATACATAGAAAAAATCTGAGACATTACATCATACCCACTTTAGGGATTTTATGTCCCCGAAAAACCAAAACAAGGGCTACTCAAAACGATGTGGTTACTACACGCAAATCTGAGCCTCCTGCTCCCACATGCTCTCCTGGAGATTCTCGTGCTGTAACTGGACATGCACCAAGGGAATAGATCATCCTCAAAGGATCTTCTCTTGTCGGTCCTCGATCTCCACTGGGTACTCATCAATAGTCTCTCTATCATCGATGTCCAGCTCACCCCAGTCGATAACATGTGATGGATCATGCATGTACCTTCGTAGCTGCGACACATGGAAGACATTCTATACCCGGTCCATATGAGGAGGTAGAGCCAGGAGATACCACACCTCACCATCTCTACTCAGAATCTAAAAAGGTCCAACGAATCTCATATATATCTTGCTGCCTCAGCCAAATCTCTGCAATCCCCGTCGAGGTGAGACCCGAAAGAACACATAGTCTCCTTCCTCGAACTCCAAGGGCCTCCGCCTCCTGTCAGCATAAGACTTTTTCCAACTCTGTGCAGTCTTCATCTGCTCATGGATGACCAGAACCTTCTCTGTAGTAGCTCTCACCATCTCTGGGCCCATGAGTTTTGACTCTCCTGGGTCAGCCCAGCAAAGTGGTGACCTACAAGGTCGCCCGTACATAACCTCGAATGGTTCCATACCAATAGTGGAATGATAAATGTTGTTATATGAAAATTACAACAGTGGTAGGTGATCCTCCCATCTATAACTGAAGTCATGTACGCAAGCCTCTAGCATATCCTCCAAGACCTAGATGGTCCGCTCTGTCTGACCATCAGTCTGGGGATGAAACGTTGTGCTCAAGCGTAACTGAGTCCCAAAAGCTTCCTCCAATCCCTTCCGCAACCAGGATGTGAAAAGAGCATCATGATTTGAGATGATCGTGGATGTAACGCTATGAAGTTGAACTATCATCTTCATGTAGAGATGTCACGTGATCTCTACTGAACTCTGATCTCGTATGGCTAGGAAGTGGGAAGACTTGGTGAGCCGGTCAACGATCACCCAGATGGCGTCGTGTCCCTTGGACATACGTGGTAGAACCATCTCGAATTCCATGGATATCCATTCCCACTTCCACTCTGGCACCTTAAGGGGCTGATTCAAACCTTCTAAAACCTAGTGCTTAGCCTTTACATACTAACAAGTAAGGCACTGAGAAACAAACATTGCCACTCCCTTCTTCATTCCTGGCCACCAGAACTGACGTCGGAGCTCTTGATAAATCTTTTCCACACCTGGATGTACCACCAAAGGAGATGTATGTAACTCCCCCAGAATCTCCTCTCGTAATGTCACTGTTACTACATTACGCCCCCTGAAAAGAACAATGTTCTCCATACCTTCTGAAAATCCATCACCCGCAACACCTGTGGATATCTGAGCATGTAGACTCTCACAGCTAGCATTCTCTCGTTGTGCTTCTCTGACCTGCTGTAAGAGTGGAGGGTTAACAACCATAGAATGAAGGAAAGATCCCTCATCTCTATCCACAAAGGATAATAGTAAGGAGGCCAAATGTCATGTTGCCTCATCTAGAAACTACGAACTGGATCTCTTGCTAAGAGCATCTTCCACAACGTTCCCCTTACCAGGAGTATAAATGATCACAAATTCATAATCCTAGAGGAACTGAAGCCATCGTCTTTGTCTCAAATTAAGATCCTTCTGAGAAAAGATATATATGAGACTCTTTTGATCAGAGTAGATGGTAAACCGATCACCCATTAGGTAGTGCCTCCACATATTCAATGCGAAGACTACCGCTTCAAACTCAAGATCAAGGGTTGTGTACTTCTGCTCGTGTGGCCTCAACTGATGTGAGCCATAGGAAATCACCTCTTATCTATTCATCAGGACACAACAAATCCCAGTTCTTGATGCGTCGCAGAACACCACGCACTCGACACCCTCCTCCGGTAATCTCAAGATCAGGGCGCTCGTCAGACTCTGTCTCAACTGTTGGAAACCCGCGGGCATCTCTCAGTCCACACGAAAGGCTGCCCCTTTGGGTCAAATCTATCATGGGTGGTGAAATCATGGTGAAATCAAGAATGAATCTCCGATAGTAGCCTGAAAACCCAAGGAAACTCCGCACCTCTATCACACTTTGGCGTGGATCCCATTCTAGTACTGCATCCACCTTGGTGGGGTCCACTCCTACACCATTTACTGAGATAATGTGTCATAAAAAGTGGAACTCATGTATCCAAAACTAGAAATTCGAGAGTTTCCCATACAACCGGTGCACTCGGTGTGTGTCCAGAACCATCCATAGGTTTCCTGTGTGCTCCCCCTGTGACACCGAGTACACAAGGATATCATCAATGAAGACCACTACGAACCAATCTAGATGGGGCTGAATGATCTTGTTCATGAGTCCCATGAAAACTACTGGGGCGTTCATCATGCCAAATGGCATCAACAAGTACCCATAGTGACCGTAGAGACATCTGAAAGACGTCTTCGATACATCCTCTTCCTGTACACGCAACTGGTGATAGCCTAATCGTAGATCAACCTTCGAAAACCATCGTGCCCCTGTCAACTGGTCAAAGAGGTCATCGATCCTTGTTAGTGGATACCGGTTCTTCATGTTTACCTAATTCAAGCGCTGGTAATCTACACATAGCCTCAAGCTCCGATCTAGCTTTTTGGAAAATAGCACTGGGACCACCCAGGGTGAAATGCTGGGTCTCACATAGCCCTTCTTCTGCAAATCTTCCAGCTACACCCTCAGCTCACGAAGCTCTGCAGGGGATATCCGATATGAAAATGCTAATATTGGTGTCATCCCGTGTTGCAACTCAATGTAGAAATCTATCTTCTGATGGGGAGGTAGTCCAGGGACATCCTCCAGAAAGACATCCTAGTACTCAGCCACTACTACTGGAAATTGGAAACTCGTAACATCTGCTGCGCCAAGGGCTAGGCTAGACAACTGATGTGAAATCGGTTGTTCCCTCTTATGCACGAGTCTATCCTACGCTGCCTGGGACTCTCTCGTTCTATCACTACAGACACACTGTACCCTTCGCCTAAAATAATCAATATAGGAATGAACTTTGGATAGCCAATCCATACCAAGAATGACATCGTAAGGCCTCGACGCTACCACCAAGTGCTTCAAACCGAAACTCTCACCTACAAGGGTCATGTCACGCTTTATATAGAGGTTTGTGATCTCTGAATATTATCTAGTCGATGTTTCTAAGAATAAGGGTTGAGTCAATAACTCAACCAGAATCTCATGGTCTCGAACAAGATAAGCAGCCAGAAAGTAATGACTAGCACATGTGCCTATCAGTACGACATCAAAAGTAGAAAAGACACAGATTGTACCTCTAATAATTCCGGGAGTACCTAGGTCATAATCCTCTACCGCCTACAACTGTCCCTGCCTCTGTCCACCAGCTCCCTGAGCCAGGGGTTGAACTCTTGGGGGTGGTGGTGTTAAAAGGTCAAAACACTGACCACCTACAGCTACTCTCCCAGCTCCCCTACCACGTCCTCCGCCCTGCGGATCTATTTGCTCCAAATGTTGCCTCTGCGTCGGTGTTCCATCCACTTCTACCATGTCAGTAGTACGGTGGGTCGGAAAATCATGAGTGAGATGTCCCCTACAATCACATGAGTAGAATCACCTCTCTTGAGGCTGGATAGATGGTCCATGCAAACCCTTTACAGTGGATCCATTATCCTGGGATCTCCTCGAAAAACGTCTCCCACGCCTGGGTCCCTGGCATTGGCTCTATGCTGCCATGGTCTCTGCTCCAGCTCGCTCACTACTGACAACTGCCAGTTTTCTCTGCTCTTCCAAGAATCTCTCAACCACCAAATCCCGCTCGAGCACCCCAGTATAAGTAGGAATGCTCATAAGGATGATGCTAGCTCGGATATCTCTACGCATTCCCCGCTCAAAAGTCCAAGCTCTAAAGTACAGAACTCTGACCATATCCATCGAGTACCATGAGGGGTCGGTAAACCACGATGAATAGTCAGCCACCGTCATGGTTCCCTACTGGAGCTGAAGAAGCTCCTGAATACGTACTCCTCTCTAGGTAACCGGTGAAAACTCCTCTCTGAAGAGATGCTCAAACTCTGACCCTGAAAGAGTCATATGGTCGTGAGTTTGAATAACCAAACTCCACCATCATCCTGTTGAGCCTTGCAGAAGGCTCACTGCCAGGATCACCATCTGGTCTGCTAGTGGCTTGACCAAATGGAAGACTCTGGTCACTGCCTCAAGCCAGTCCTCTACTGCCTGAGGGTCAGACTCTCCTCAAAACTTGAGGGGTCTCTATCTCAGAAACATGTGGAGTGCGCTCATCCAGTGCTCCTCCTCCACTGGTACAACATGCATTAAACACTGATGCACAGGTGGTGGGATAACTGGCACACCATCCGATGGTAAATCTGGGGGATCTGGTCCCTGAATCAAAGCTTCATCACTAAGGGGGTCATCCATATGATCGAGCTGCTGGAACCTAGAAGGTGCGCATCATAGAGGCATACTGTGAAGAATCAAGACGTATCTCAGTCAGTGAGTATATCTGGAGAGAATACTGAAGGAGGACATGGAAACCACAACCCATTCCTATATGATGCAAGTACCATTATTTTCCCCTAAAACTAGTATTCTCATGTTCCGAGTCAAAACACAAGTTATCAGAGTCCTTGTGAATGGATATGTCGGCCGCCCGCACGAAAAATAGGGTCCCCGACCTGAAAGCTGAACTCGAAACACAAAACATTGTTGCCCCAAACCAACTAACAGACTCTCAGTCCTAAGGTAGAACCGACCACCTCTGATACCAATCAGTCACGACCCATCCCAGTGGGGCCCGAGATGCAACTACCCAAGACCGCCTCCAATAGGCTAGGGGATAGTGACTAGCATTGAGTAGGCATACTACTAACCTGGGAGGCATTTCCGATAAACCTTTACACACGCACACACATCTTCATGCCCATAAAGCTGAAAAGTAAAAACTAATAGACGGAAAAGATGCATGCATACACTAAAACCCAACCAACAGAGTACGACATGAATGAAAAGTTCAAGAATGTAAAACCGTGGTCCAAAAGTACAAGCCCACCAAAAATAGAGTCTATAACAAAGTACAACTAATAAAGAATGGTGCTGGGACTACAGACTGTAGTAATAAGAACACACCTCAGCCTGTTTGATCTTATTGAGGACTGTCTGGTCCTGGTCTTCCTAGAATCCTATCAAAGGCTCACTCATCATCAGAAGACATGACACTTGCGGGAATAGTCTGTACGGGGGTGAGTATAAAAATACCCAGTAGGACACCACGAAACCACAAGGGAAATACAACAAGGGAAATACCTCAAAAGAAAGTTACTTTCAGCTCTATAGAGTATATGTTTATGGAACATATAACAAGAATATCCAGATATAATTATACACAATGACCATTGCGAAACCACCACTAAGATCCAGCTGGAAGATTTGACTAAGCATGCAACCTCGAGAACACACTCCTAGGTCTGAAGAGAGAGAGGTATGATATACTCGTTCCAGGTGAACACACTCTACAAGTACTTTGAGAACATGATGCTCAGATAAGGATCACAACCAAGTAATGGGGTGATAACGACAACTCAATTTGAGTTATTCCGCTAAGAAGAGGATCGAAACCTGGGTAAATATGGTCATGTTGATACCACTAACTCTACCTAGGGTTCGAGGAATGAATAGAGGATCCAGCTCTATGTCTCACAGAGGGAATTCCAACAAATCTATTCAAGAAGTCCTGCTGAGGGGATCATACTCCTGTATATATGAAATGAAACCTGAACCTTCAGGAGAAAGACCATGGGGATAAACCCTAAGGAAAACAGTCCAAGTCACAGAAGGAAGATGGCTCATGCCATGAAGAATTCATTACACGAAATATAGTATGGTTACACACTGTGTTCCTTGACCCCAGGTACTACCTGTGTAAAAGGCTCGTGTCATCTGTTCAAGCTGTGTAAAACCCAACTACACGGCGTGTAGAAGGATCAAACGCCGTGTTCCTTGACTCGGGGTATTTCCCGTGTAAACGACCCGTGTCATTCGTCTTGTCTGATAGAAAGTAACTACACGACATGTAGAAGACTTACACGCTATATCTGAGCACCTGGTGCTCGCTCTGTGTATACTGTCCATGTGCCCGTACATGGTCTATGTCCGTGTCTGTGTTGCATGCCCGTGTACCAGCACATGGGGTATCTCGTGTATCTGGCCGGGTCTGGCCGGGGAGGGGTATACACACTGTGTCCTTGGACATGTACCCAACCTATGTACGTGTACTCCCGAAGTACATGACATGTGGTCTGCTGACGAACACACGCCGTTTAGCCCATACTACACACCGTGTAGTCGGGAAATTTCTAGAAGCTTCGTCTTCCACCTCGTGCCTCATACGATTCTCCGGATCGTGTTTCTCTGGTCTGTTTGCCGTGAAACTCAAGATCATGGTTCGATTCGTCATTGTGATGTTGAATCTGTGGGTTTCGGGCCTTCAATCGGCTCCAAAATTTGATTCTGTCCATTCATGCGGAAATTGTTCGATGAATGATATCTTTTGATCCGCTTCGATCCGTCCGTCGCCACTATAGTCGCAACTCTGTAGGGCTGTACTGATGCCAGATGATCAATTTGGGATCGCTGTGTCACACAAAGGATGCGCAACGATCTGTTATTCATATCCCCATGAAGAACGCATAGAACGCGCACGAAGAACGCGAGAAATCGGGAAGAAAGGCACCACAGATATAGATGAAAAAACATCGATCAATGTTTGTGTCGATTTTGGTTCGTCACCATTACAAGATTAACGAACCAAAATAACTCAAGAATCAAAATTCCCAAAATTCCCGCAAAATCCCATCCCACAAAAACGATTGATCTGCAGGCTAATCTGTTCATGGATTTGTCTGCGTTCGTCGTAGGAATCATGAACAGGAAGGTAATTCACAAGGAGATCAAATGCCCTACCTGGATTCGTGGCGTTTGTTGGTGATGATAAGGTTGTCGTGTCATTATCGCCGACGAAGCTCGTCAAGAACATCGTCGCCGCACTGGGAGGTTTTCTCCAGAGCCTTTAGAGCCACCAAGGGTTTAAGGGTTATGAGGTTTGTAACCCTGGACCCCTACGTAGGCCTTTATTTAAAAAGGATAAGAGATATCCATTGCAGCAGATTTCAAATATTTCACTTCAGAATAAAATATTATTATTTAAATATTTTATTACTCTTACGTCCAAAAACTGGATTTCACCACCGACCTGCGCCGATCGATGTTAGGCCTTCCCTAAGGTAAAATCAATGTTCTGAACGCAACGATGCCCTCAAATTTCTGATCCGAGAACCAGTTCGGGAGATATCCCACTTTTTCAAGAAAACCTCATGCACACGTTATTTAATTGTATAATTAAATTCAAACATTTGTTCTGGGCTCACTGGGCCTCGGAACTACATGCCGTCCCAGATCCTGGTCTCGAATTAATTTCCATATAATATTAAAATAACACCTAGAAAAATCCAAGACATTTCATTGATGTTATTTTGGGAATGGATTGACTATATGTTTATTATGCTAAGATTGACTGCAGAGATAATGATGGTTTCATTTCATAAAGATTTTCAATTTGATTACAAGAATGAAACCATGGTTTTGATAACATATCATGAAGTAGTGAAAGTAGTAAAATATGGAAATGAATTTAACCTTGCACATATTGTTGAAAACAAAGGAACTGTTCAGATTAATGATGTGCCAAAGGTAAATGAGTATCTTGAATTTTTTCCTGATGAGTTTCCTGGTATTATACATGATCGGGAAGTTGAATTTACTATTGACTTAGTTCTACATTCTAATACAATTTCCAAACCCCTTTTCAAATGGCACAAGATGAACATTTATAGTTAAAGAAGAAATTGTTTGTGTTATTAGATAAAGGAATCATTCGACCTATCACATCACCATGGGGTGCTCATGTCTTGTTTGTTAAAAAGAAGGATGATTCAAAGATACTTTTCATTGAATATAGATCATTGACTAGAATCACTATTAAAAACAAGTATACTTTACCTCATAGTGATGATTTGTTTGATTAGATATAGGTTGCTTAATATTTTTCGAAGATGGACTTGAGGTTGGGGTACTATCAGTTGAATGTAAATGAAGCAGACATTCCGAAGACTTCTTTTTGTACTATATATGACCATTATGAATTTGTAGTTATGCTTTTTATGATAACCAATGAACCTACTATATTCATGGTTCTAATGAATTTAATTTTTCATGAGTTCATGGATAAGTTTGAGGTTGTGATCATTTGTGATATTTTGGTTTTTTCCAAAAGTGAGGCAGAACATGAAAGTCATTTAAGGGTTTTCATGAAAACCTTAATAGAAAGAAACTGTATGGAAAATTCAGAAAGATTGAGTTTTGGATACAGAAAATTTATTTCCATGGTCAAATTATTTCAAAAAATGGAATAATTGTTGATCCACTTAAAACAAAAGTTGTTGAAGAATGTCCAAGACACACAAATATAACCAAGATCCGTAGTATTCTCGGTTTGGTAGGTTATTAATGGAGGCTTGTTGAAATTTTTTCATGTTTGTCTAGTCCAATGACTAAGTTAACTCGAAAAGGATTTAATATCATTAGGAAAAGAAATGTGATGATTGTTTTCAGGAATTGAAAAGAATATTGGTGAATACTCCAATTTTGGAACTGCCTTCTTGAAATGGTGAGCTTGTTATCTATAGTAATGCTTCGTTGAAGGGACTTGGTTGTGTCCTTATGCCGAATAATCAGGTAATTGCTAATGTTTCACGTCAGTTGAAAACTAATGTGTTAAATTACCCTACACATGATTTGGAATTAGCTGATGTTTTTTTTTTCATTAAAAATTTGGATGAATCATTTGTATGGAGTAATGTGTGAAATATATACTGATCAGAAAAGTTTAAAGTATATAATCATTCAGAAAGAATTGAACATGAGACAGAGGATATGGCTTGAATTAATCATGGATTACTATTGTAAAATTCATGACCATCTGAGAAAATCAAATAAAGTGGTTGATGCTTTGAGTCGAAAAATGAATGCTTTATTAACCATGCTACATTTGGAACGAGATACTTTGTTTTTTGATTTGATGAACATTGGCATATAAGTTGGTGGCGCATGAAGTTCTTTTGTTTTGTTTCTGGTGTTGGTGAGATCATCTCTATCCGACAGAATTAAGCAGGAGCAGAAGAAAGATAGTGGGTTACAGAAAAAGGTAGAGCTAGTTCAGAACGCAATGTTTCCTGAATTTAACATTTAAAATTAATGTGTTTCGAGGTTTGGGAAGATATTATGTGTGCCTTGTGATTCACAGTTGAAGAATGAGTTGTTATGTGAGTATCATAGTTCCCCATGTTTAGTTCATCCTAGCAGTACTAAGATGTACAAAGATCTGTGGGAGTATTTCTGGTGGGATAGAATGAAAAGAGATATTTATGATTTTACTGTGAAGTGTTTAACTTTTCAGCTGGTTAAAGAAATGTGGCAGTTATCAAAAGGGATTCTTCAGGCATTACAGGTGTTAGAGTGGAAATGGGAAAATATATCCATGGGCTGCATTGTGGAATTACCCACGAAATCTTGAGGTAATAATGCAATCTGGGTTATTGTTGATCGATTGACTAAATCTGCTCATTTTCTTAAAATTCGTGATTCTTTCTCTCTAGATAAACTTTCTTGGTTTTATATTAAAGAGATAATCAAGTTACATGGAGTTCCCCACTCCATTGTATCATATCGTGATCCCGGGTTTACTTTTAACTTTTGTAAATGCCTTCAAAAGTCGTTTGGTACTGAATTAAATTTTAGTACAGCTTTTAATCCGCAATCAGATGAGCAGTCAAAATGAAAAATTCAGACCTTGGAGGATATTTTTGGTGTGTGAAATATGGATTAAAACGGATGGTGGGACCAATATCTTTCTTTGGTTGAATTTTCTTATCAAAACAGTTTTAATCCCAGTATAAAGATGACTCCGTTGGAGGCATTATATGGAAAGTTTTGTTGAACTTCAGATTTTGGGATCAATTAGGGGAAAGGAAGCTGATGGGACCAGCATTGATAGATGTGATGGATGAAAATGTTCAGTTTATTCAGAATCACATGATAACAACTCAAAGTCGGCAGAAAAGTTATGCGAATAATCAGATGAATGATATTTCTTTTGAGGTAGGTGATCATGTTTTTCTAAAACATTCTCCATGGAAATGTGTGATGCGTTTTGGAAATAAAAGAAAGTTGTGTCCGAGGTAAATTGGACCTTATGAACTCCTGGAGAAAGTTGGATTAGTTTTATACATTGTGGCATTGCCTCCATGTTTGTCCCAGGTACACAATGCTTTTCTTGATTCGAGGTTGATAAAGTATATACCAGATCCATCTCATGTTTTAAGCCCAGACGTAGTCCAGTTGGAAGTGAATCTCTCTAATGGGGATTAAAAAATCTATACTTTTGACCATAGAGAGAAAGTGTTGCGTAAGAAGGTAACTTTTCAGGGAAAGGTTTTGTGAAAAAACCATATGTTTGAAGAGGCAACGTGGGAATCTGAAAATGTTATGAGGGATAAATACCCCACTTTATTTTATAAGTGAATAAAATTGTGAGGACGCAATTCCCAAAAGAAGGGAAGTATGTAACATCCCAGGTAAATAACGAATAATAAATTTTCATATTTATTAAAATTTGTGAATTAAATATTAATTTTACTTTAATGGGGTTTCTATATTCGATGGCGTACCCAATACACAACAAGAGATTTCATTGAAATATTATGTTGCACACTAATAAAATAATATTATTATTTTAAATGGAAGTTAACACGTAGTCTTTGTGTTGGTGGTAATGAATAGAAATAACTAAAATATGATTATATATGTTTGCTAAATGTTTTTACATTTATCAAATAAATGTTAGAGGCTTAAAATGCGAATGAATCCAATTTTATGAATGAATACTCTAATATTTAGTAAATAGTCGATTTATCACTTTTTGATGGATAACCCTCTTTAAATATTGTTTTTTTCACTCTTATACATTCTACTAGACCAAATAAAATTCTTTTTTTGAATCGGGACATCAAAATTTACTTTGTGTATGTTTTTATTATTTTCCGATAAAGTTCATTTTTAATGAATATTGAAAAATGAAGTATTTTAATTCAAAAGAACATTTTAATATAATTTATTTAAATGGATATATTATCATTTATTTGGTTTTAAAGTAAAATTATAATATATTTTTACCATTTAATCCAATTGTGTACATTAGAATTAATTTTACTTTGAAATTGGACTTCAACAAGTGTCAATCTCTTGATATATATTGTTTCTTAAAAACACACTATTTGATTTGAAAACGAAAATTAATTATTAAATTTAATACTTCGACTTATATGTTTTAGATTATTTAAAATAGAAAACATTTTTTAATTTATAATGTCAAATATAGCTTAGGGTGATTTTTTGGTATATTTCTGAAAAACGTCAATTTTTTGTGATAAGTGATACCACTAACTGTTTGTTAAAAGAACTGATTTTTCGTTTAAATGAAATTTTACCACTTCTGTTAATTGAATTAAGAAAATTTTACACAAATGGTTACAATTATTATGTAAAATTTTGTTCAATGTGCTGAAAATAATTTCTGGTGAATAGTAACTTTTATGTTTTATTAACCGCGATTGAAGGTAATTAGTGTAATTAAAGTTAATAACAAAGTTATAATAATATGAAATTACATTTAAACTTGTACTACCCTTATTTTATGAGTCATGGAAGACCATGAAAATCCATGGGTCAATTTTTGGAACCCCATTGATCCACTTGGGTAAGATAATGACATTAAAAACTTTTATTTAAAGTAAACAAAATGTCACAAAAATTTATTGTTTCGCTAAAACAATTTTTACATGGGGTTATATAAGTTACATTTTTAAATATAAATATTAATTTTAAAGGTAAAAATATTTCCTATATCATTATAATTGTTTTAAAATTTTCAGATATCAAACAAATAATATAATTTATGACATAATGATGATTCAGTGTTTATTTCATTAACGAATGATTTAAATAAATAAGCAGAGAAAGTTTATAATATTATCCAAAAAATGTCCAATTTTTTTGGGTGATTTTATTTCTAACATGGGAATCCTTATCTTCGAATTCAATTTTTTTTGGACCTTTAGAAATTAAAAAAATTATATAATAAAATAATATTTTCATGTTTTCCAAAAGAGCCCCACCTCTCCCTTATAAAAGCGTCCACTTCCTACCCATTTCACACACTTCTCAAGCACTTTGGCTCATCTGAACACTATTGAAATAATCTCCCTAGATACCTCTCTTAATCCTAGTATCCTTACCTTAGGCAGAAAGCTCTTCAATAAAACCTTTTGGTTCAAACCAAGGGGACTTACCTGATTTAAAGGTAATGCCTTCTCTTATTTTCTTTTGTTTTATTTTTCTTCTCCAACCCCATGAAATATTTTTATTATTTTATTTTGTAACAGAACCAGTATCTTAAATATACTAGGATGTTTTTATGATAATGATTTTAGCTACACTTACTCACACCTCCATCTAATGGGTGAAGAAAATAATGTTTCCGTGGATGGTGAACTACTTCCTCATGAAACGATGATTGTTCAAATATCTCCTACCACCTCTCATGGTGGCCATTAAGATGTCACTATATTTATATATGATATATATTATTCTTATGTTTTCATAATTCATCTTTATTTTTCATTTATGGTTTACTTTATGGTTTCCATAATGGATAAACGTGATAATTTCATTTTAGGAAGTGCATACTACCACCCCCTCAATGTGATTTGAATCATTAATGCAATATGTCTGATATATAATGGATGGAGTTAATAATATTATATATTATATTATACTGGTGTTACAATTTACCCCTATATCATAATTTTTTTATTCCATTAAATGCAAAATATAAATTAAAGTAGCGTTCATGAGTATGTACGGCTTGCCGTCTCCATGAACTGTGCATTTAATTTCATTACTCTAAATGTTATGTAATATTATTAATACATGTATATAATGTATATATATGATATATAAGATATCTACATCATGAATATAATTCTGTAGATAGTGGATATTTTACCACAGGAACAATTTTTAATTATAAGAAGTTTATTTTTGACTCAAGTACCAAATATCGACAAAATGACCGTTATTAACTTAAATGATTACATAATGTTCAAAAAATGGTACAAAGTGATATAAAAGGAATAGTGAACTTGAAAAAGGTTCATAAGAAAGTATAAATTAAATATAGTTTATTATTCAAGAGATTAAAGAATGATCTATTCAAGTCGGACATGACGTAAGGGGCTTCGTCTCAATCTCTTTTCATTGAGTCATATTTTGTTATAAAACAAGACTTTATTTTATAGACTGTATAGATAGATATGACTTTTCATTTCATTCAAAGGTAATATTTTTCTACAAATATTTTTACTAAATGACAAAAAGGAATGTTTTTATTAACATACGCAGTGACAATGAACTTTCTGCAACCACGAGTATTACTTGATGTTTGGATTCGTTAACAAGTCGTAATGTTATTAAAATGAAATAAAATACCATATACTCTATTATGTATTTTGGTATTGAAAATTGTTTTTATAATGGATTTGTTAGGTCAATATATTTAAGTGATATATTGTGATTGAAATGTATAAATGTTTTTTTTTTCTTTTATATTTTTTGTATGTGTTATGATTTTATAATGGTAAATGGACATTTGACGGGTGGTTAGGTGATAAACCAAATTACAGGTGGTGCCGTGATAAAATAGGATGGGTGGTTAGGAAATAACCTCCAATGAATTGGGTATGTATGTCAGCCGTATGGCTATTGCATTAAGTGACATGTGTGGAAGTCGACCGTACGGTTATTCCATTTAAGTATGTTTATGTTCCAAGTTAACTTTAAATGTTATGTGTTATTTATATGGGTTTTATGGTGAATTTTTTGTCAAAAATGGTAAGCAATGATATTTTATTTAGTGAAGAGTATTTACTACATTATATAAGTGAAAAGTATTACTTATGATTAGGTATTCATGGTTTACATGTTGTTTTGAAAAAACCTAACAATTTCCTTCTGTATGTATTCTTTACCGATATTTTTATGATCATCCCATGTTTTTGAAATGTTTTTCAGAGGACATAATGTGGAATAGGGTCAAGGATGGGATCAAGGAAATACATGCTATCTAAAACATGGAACTGGACATGACACTTTTTTTCAAGAGTTTTAATTTGATGAAAAAAATTGAAACTGAGTAGAAGTGTCTACTTTGTAACTTTGAGATGTAATAGTTATGGCCTAATTCTCTAATCCTCTAAACCTGAAAAGATCCTCAATGTGAATTATTAATTTAATTCATTATTATGTAATGTTTTAAGGTAGGGTCCTTATATTTAGTATCATTTAATATTTTCAATTTCATATTATGCACTATTGTAATTTTAATTACACAAATAAAAATGAATTATCATTTAAGAACTCACCCTAATACCTGATTCCCCATGCATTACAAATATGATTCATGTCATAAACAAATACTATGTTCCTATAATTATTCATGTCTAGACAACTATCAATACATAGATGGACTTGGAGAAAATTATCTATAAAATAATAACATTTCACAAACAGTGCATCACAGAAAGTGAAATAACATCCAACAGTAATAAAAGACATCAATAACATCAGTCCCACCCTGGGTACATGGGTTTTCAACAATATATGGGTCAGATACTCCAATTAATGAGATCATGACCAAGGGATATCTCATCTTAATCGCCTTTATACCTTTACTAAATTTTAATTCGAAAGAAAATAGATGAAAATAAATACCATTGATACAAATTAATTACATCCTGACCTATGTGCCATAAGCCAGGGCCCAATGTTAGTTGGATACATGACATTATATATGGCTCCACATATTCCATAGGATAAAAAATAGCATCAAGGGTCAAATATGTAATGTACAGAGACTACATCCTCTTATAACAGTATAATAATATTGGAAATTATAACCAATATCCAAATTATAATAAAAAATAACCAGAATAATACCATAACCAAAAATGGTCAACATCGCATAATAAACCCATAAATAGAAAACAATATACCAACAAAACAATTTTTTACAACATTATATAATATTTTCCATTTGCCAAGTGAAAACCCAAAAAAATTACAACTCTGAAGAGGGTAATGACATATTGTTTTGTTCCCTTATCCATCCTCCATCCCAGCTTAGCCATCAAACATAAGCCTCTTTCCCTTATCCTATTATACAAACTTGAAATCTATTATAATAAATACCACGACAGCCAAATATGATGTGACTACAACATAGTTGTCCACCGATGGTAAAAAAAATATATTATATCACATTTTATGCAATTTTATATGGAAATTTTTATATAAAATAATGAAAAAAAGTTCACATTAAATTATTCATTAATTGATTGGATAAATACCAATGTACACAATAACAGCCAAACCATCATTACATTATTATCCCTGTGCTAGTGTATAAACCATCCAAAAATGGGTAATAATTATCATATGATTATGGGTTTTCATTGTTCAATTAATACGAATTCCAAAATAAAACAATGGGGTCTTGGAGTTATTGTCAAGAACCCCATGGTTATTTGAAGGAGTAGTCCCTGCCCCAGAACTCAGTGATCACATGGAGTGAATATATATATATATATATATATATATATATATATATTGGGGACCTATAGAGTTAGTATGTAACCCCATGAGTATTTGTATGAGGTGTCCTTCTCCCATAACAAAGTAACAAATATAACACCACATAGCTCCATATATCTATAAATTTATCAACCATTACCATAAATATTATTTTAGACATATTTTAATATTCCAATGGTTTATATAAATTTTATAATCCCACTATTCAATAAATTTAATTATCCCTTAATTCATTAATTCCATAATAAAATTATTCAACATTTTTATAATCACAATATTCCCCATCTTCATAATCATGTGTTGTAACAATTGACTAATTTAGATTTGGATGAAATTTCCAACATGGAAATTTAAATATCACAATTGAATTCATGCAATTATAATAAAGGATATTTTAATTTACAATTACACCACCTACATCAATATCATTTCCAAATGTTATAGAAAAAAAAATCACAATTTGATGTAGAAATATTGAAATCAAAATGTTGGATGAGATATATAATAAAAACCTATGATAATGATACAAAATATTAAGATCTATCAAAATATAGATATTATCCATTTCCATTGGAGGAAAAAATCAATCCTCTTCATCCTGAATCTGAGATGGGGGAGTGAGAGAGCCAATCTTGCAAGAAAACACAAACCGTACAAGACATGATCCATTAATCAGATCATTAATTAATCAATAATGGGGTCCTTGGGGCCATATATGTATCCCAAGAGTATAAGGACCCATCCTTAAACATTACTTAATCTTGAGATATTTCATGAATACACATTGAGGATCTTTTCAGCTTTAGAGTTTTAGAGAATTAGATCATAAAACATGCATTACATTCCACATTTAAACAAAGTTGTTACATAAAAGATAGTATTCATTTTTTCCATCAACGGAAACATATTTAAATTACAAAATGTCTTCTTTCTTGACACTTCCTTGACACTATCATCATATCATGTACCTTTCCCTTGACCTGTGAAAAACACTTCAAAAACATGGGATGAGCATAAAAATCTCAGTAAGGGATATAAAAATATTGAAAGGAAACATGAGTACATGTATACATAAGAATCAATGAAATCACACTTTACCCATAAAACATAAGCACTTTATCATACCTCATAATATTATGAATAAATCATAGAAATCATAAGACAGAAAGTTAATTGAGGCATTCATAAAATTCTTACGTAGGGATTAACCCTCATGGTTATGTTTGGAATACTCATCACAGTTTATTCCCTAAATCTCTTCTGAGAAACCTTAATGTTTAAATCCCTCAAGTTTCCTAATGCATTGGAGAGATATATTGGGCTCACCCACCCTTAGTTTATCACGGAACCACCCGTCATCACAACAAGGCCCAAGAACCATAATATAATCATATCACCTAAAACATGCGTAAAAGAAAACAAAACATTTCTTCATTTCAATCACAAGATATCAATACAACACATTGATATAATAAAAACATTATGAAAACCATTTTCAATACCAAAACAAAATAAAAGTAAAATATGGTATTTATTTTTCATTTTAAAATAAGTTATGGCTTGTAGAGGAAGCCGAAACTCAAAAAATGGTCACAGCGGCAGAGAAGTCATTGCCGCCGCATACATACGACAAAAAAACATTCCCTTTTTTTGTTTAGTACCGCTTCTTATAAAAAATTTTCCTTTTAAATAAACATAAAAATTCAAATGGGTTTATACACCGAATAAAAGAATGTTGTGTATAAAACATAATATGCCTCAATGAAAGGAGATTGAGACGAAGTCCCATACCTCGAATCTGACTTGACTCGATCGTTCTTTAACCTCCGGAATAATACACTTGAGTTAATTTATACCTTATTAAGATCCTTTTTCATGTTAATTATTCCTTTTATATCACTTATTACCATTTTATGAACACTATGTAATTATTTATGTTAATAATGGTCGTTTTGTCGATCATTGTTAAAAATAAATGCTTTATAATTACATGTTTGTTCATGGGGTAAAATATCCATTATATCCAGAATTATATTCATTATGTAGATCTAATATATTTCATATATATCCATTATATACATGAATTTATAATATTACATAACATTTAGAGGTAAGAAATGGAATGCACCGTTCATGGAGACGTTAAGCCGTACGTATGCATGAACGCCAGTTGCATTTCTATTTCATATTTAATGGAATTAAAACATAATGATAAATAATAGTATTATAATTTTATTATGGTATCATATATAATATCATTAAATCTATCCTTTATACATACCACATATGTTATTAACGAATCAAATCACTTTGAGGGGGCAGTAGTCCGCACATCCTAAAATGAAGATATCACATTTACCCATAATGGAAACCATAAAGGTATTCCATAAATGAAAAATACAAAAGATTAAGGAAAACATAAACATATTATATATCAAATATAAATATAGTGATATCTTAATGGCCACCTTTGAAGGAGTTAAAAGAATATTGAACAATCATCGTTTTGTGAGGCAGAAATTCACTATCCACAGAAACCGTAAGTTCTATAACCATTAGATGTAGGTGTGTGTAAGTGTAGATCTAATACTTCTTATAACAACATCCTAGTATATTTAAGATAATGTATTTGTTACAAAATAAATTATTAAGAAGATTGTAAGGGGTTAGAGAAGAAAAATAAAACAAAAGAACACAAGTGAAAACATTACCTTAAAATCGGGTAACTCCAATTGGTTTGAACCAAAAGGGTTTCTTGAAGAGCTTCCTGCCTAATGTAAGGCTTCAAGGATGAGGAGAGGGATGTGAAGAGTCAAAATTATCAGATATTGGCCGATCCAAAGGCTTGAGATGTGTGGGTAAGGAGGTAGAGGTGGGGGCCTTTTATAAGAGGAGAGGAGGGGCACTCTTGGAAAGGTATAAAATGTTACGTTATTTTAAAATGTGTTTCGGATTTAAATGTCCCACATTGATGTAATTAGAGGATACGGTGATAAGATTTCGCAATCCAACCATCCAATAGGTTTTTGACATGTTTAGTTCTTATATTTTACATTATCTTCTCATTTTATTTAAATCGTTAAATTATGAGGTAATCGCTGCATCATCTTGATGTCATGGATAATTTAATTTATATAATGTCTAAAGATTATAAAAAAATTACTATGATATAGTAAATTTTTTTATCTTTCTAATTACTATTTATAGTCAGAACTCTGACTTGTATAACCCCATGTAAAAATTGTTTTAGTAAAACAATTCATGTTTGTTTCATTTTTACTTTTACTTTAAATAAAAGGAATTAATGTCATTTTCTAACCGAAGTGGCTCCATGGGGTCCCAAAAATAGACCCATGGGTTTTCTTGGTCGTCCATGACTCATTCAATATGGTTAGGACAAGTTTAAAGATATTTTCATTTTATTATAATATCATTTTTACCTTAAATCACACTAATTACCTTTATCACGATTAATAAAACGTAAAAGTTACTTTTCATCAAAAATTATTTTCATCCCATTGAACCACATTATTATTAATAATGAAAATAATTTATATTTTATTTTTGAAATTGAAATCACAGATGTGGTAGAGTTCCATTTAAACGAAAAATCAGTTTTTGTAACTACCACTTTGTGGATTCACTATTCATCAAAAATTAAGGGTTTTCAGAAAAATACCAACAATTAATCCTAAGATATATTTGTTATTCCAAATTCAAAAATGATGTCCTTTTTACCAAATTCATAACATATGAGTTGCATTAATTAATTTTATAATTAAATTCCACTGTCAAATCAAATAGCGTGTTTTTAAGAAACAATATCTATCAAAAGATTGACACCCGTTTATGTCCAATCTCAAAGTGATATTAATTCAAATGACCACCATTGGATTAAATTATAAAAACATATTATAATTTCACTTTAAATCAAATTAAAAAGATAATATAATAATATAAATAAATTAGATTAAAAATAGGTTTTGAATTAAAATACAACATTTTTCACTATTAATTAAAAAAAGAACTTTATCGGACAAATACCAAAAATTTACACAAAGTAAATTTTGATGTCCCAATTCTAAAGAACAATTTTATTTTGTCAAATATAAGACATAAAATTGTCAAAAAGTGGATTTAATATAGGTTCTCCATCAAAAGGCGGTTAATCGACTTTTTAAAGAATATTAAAACGTTTATGCTTAAAATTGGATTCATTCAAATTTTTAATCCTCTAACATTTATTGTAAAAAGTAAAAATATTTGAAAAACAAATATAATCATTTTGTAGTTAGTTCTTTTCATTCATGTCATTACAATGGCTAGGTGATAACTACCATTTAAAATAAAATTATTTTATTATTAGAGTGCAACATAAGATTTCAAAGGAACTCGTTGTTGCGTATTGGGTAAGACATTGAGCATAGTGTTCCATTTAAATTAATATTAACATTTTATTCACAAATAGAGATAAATATTAAAACGTCATATTCTTTATTTACCTGGGGTGCTACATCCTTCCACCCGTTTGGGAATTGCGTCCTCACAATTTCAAAATTGGGCTTGGAAACACATTTGAAAGTCCCACATCGGAACAAGAGTCAGTAAAACTATCACTTAAAAAGAATGGGAGAGAAGTAAAAAGGTCACCTGAGTTAACCCATACAAGGATTCCACGTATGAAAATATAGATTTGGAGGAAAAAACAAAGGGTCATGTTCTGGTGGAGAGTTATAGTAAACATGTCTAGGCGAAAGTTAACCACAATAAAATCACAAACTTGTGGTGGGTTAAACGGTATTCGATTCCCCATTAGGAAAAGTTAATAGAAAAATTTTTGTTTTAAGTTACTTTTCATTGAGTAATTTATTTTTGATCATAAGGAAACATACTTACTTGTCATGTTGACTTTCAACTTTTACTATATTTATTACACATACTCATACTTTCCCCAAAAGATGAGTATTTAGGAAGACTGGTTCGCATTAAGAGTACTATAAGCATCTTCTTGAGAATCACCTAATCCAAAAAAGAGAACTATACATTTCCCATGTCTTTATACCCTTAAAAAACCAAATTTTTTAGAACAATATCAGATAAACCAGAAAAGGATAACCCTTTATAAAAATAAAATATATTCTTAATCTCCAATATTTTCCCAACAAAACACAAAGTTCAATGAGGACCATTCGATAAACAATTTGTCCATAAAAATATTCAATGTAAACTAAACTAAGATCAAAACCCTATTATTTGAAGGATATAGTAACATAGTCTTCCAAGGTACAAATTAACACTTATCTCCAAATAACATCAGTTGCTCTAAAAGTCTCATATGGAAAAGTAATTAACCTAATAACATATCCTCCATGATAGGTTAATAATTTCCATAGAAAACCAAAATCAACTTACTTTTAATTCATAAAATCATCTATCTGAAAAGAATTAGTCAAACTAACCAGGGACTTCTTGTAGTCCAGTGGTAGGCGATAAATAAAAGTCTCACTTTGGTTGTTGGTTTGATTCCTGTAGCTTTGTCTGACGTGACGGGTTGTCTCACGATCTGCGTGTTGTCCTTTTTATAAAACTCCAAAAATAACCCTCACATGTTTTAACCTCAATAGTTTCCTTATACCTTTCATTTTCATCCAAATTCATTACGATGTCAACATCTTAATTCTTGAAGTCTTATTTCTCCACCATAAAATATGACAATTCCCAAAATGAATAACAACATACCTTATTCATGGAGTCCACTCGGTTTCATCGTCATTTTTTTACATAGGTAGTTGTCCGATTCATTACAAAAATTATTTAGAGATCCTTAAAAATAATTTTCTTCCTCCATCCAAATACACCTTGTATAACATGGGTCATATCGGTGTTCACAGGAAAACAGTTTTGAAAAATAATCATGTATGACATATCATTCCAAAAACATCTGATAAAACATGATTTCTATAAAATAGTCGGACATAATTTGAGTTGAAACTTTCTAGTATTGGTCCTTTTAAAATACCATAAGTATGTGCTGAGAGACTATATTTTAAAAGAAAATATAAATAGGTTGCGCAAGGGTCTACTTCCTCAGCACCATTTTTAAAATCATAAAATACTTCAAATTCTTGTGATTAGGTAATATATTTTAAAATACCTTCATAATATTTACCTTTATTTAAAATATAAGAATATTGTGAAAATAGTATTTTTCTAAATACATCCCATGATCCACGATGATAACAAGGTATAGTAGAGGTGTTTGATATCTCAAGCAAATGCTTGCAAGAGATTTGTATGCTAGAAAAAGTTTCACAATCATCCGAACAAGACTTTGAAATAATTATTGAAAGAATGCCATCAGGAAGAGATAGGAATATCATTTGAGATCCTCCTCCTCCTATTTTTAACTGACATTACTTGACCTGAAAAAAGTTATAAAACAAGTATTTAACTGAAATAATAGATATAGGGACTAACCATGTGTCTAAGAAAAACTCCTAATCCCTAACGTTGTCTAAATAGACCTCTGATACCAACTATAAGGCCCCAGCCTTAAACATTACTTAATCTTGAGATATTTCAAGAATAAACATTGACGCTCTTTTCAGGTTTAGAGTTCTAGAGAATTAGATCATAAAACATGCATTACATTCCACATTGAAACAAAGTGGTAACATAAAAGATAGTATCAATTTTTCCCATCAACAGAAACATATTTAAAATAAAACATGGATTCTTTCATGAAACATCCTTGATAATATCATCATATAATGTACCTTTCCCTTGACCTGTGAAAAAAATTCCAAAAACATGGGATGAGCATAAAATGCTCAGTAAGGGATATAAAAAATATGGAAAGGAAACATGAGTACATGTATACATAAGAATCAATGAAATCATAATTTACCCATAAAACATAAGCACTTTAAGATACCTCATAAAATCATGAATAAATCATAGAAATTATAATACATAAAGGTAACTTTAGGCATTCATAACATTCTTACATAGGGAGTAACCCTCATGGTTACGTTTGGAATACCCATCACAGTATATTCCCTAAATATATTAGGAGAAACATTAACATTTAACTCCTTTGCATTACTCAATGAATTGGAGAGCTATATCGGGCTCACCCGCCCATAGTTTATCACAGAACCACCTGTCTTCATAACAATGCCCAAGAATCATAACATAATCATATCACAAAAAACATACGTAAAAGAAAACAAAACACTTCCACATTTTAATCACAACATATCAATACAACACATTGATATAATAAAAAAATTATGAAAACCATTTTCAATAGAAAAACAAAAGAAAAGTAAAACATGTTATTTATTTCTCATTTTAAAATAAGTTATGGATTTTAGAGGAAGCCGAAACTCAAATAATGGTCACGGCGGCGGAGTAGTCGTTGTCGCTGCATACTTACCACAAAAAAAACATTCCCTTTTGTCATTTAGTAAATTCTTTGTATAAAAAATATTCATTTTGAATAAACATAAAAAGTCAAAGGGGTTTATACACCGTATAAAATAATGTTGTGTATAAAACATAATATGCCTCAATGAAAGGAGATTGAGACGAAGTCCCATACATCGGGTCTGCCTTGACTCGATCGTTCATTAACCTCCTGAATAATAAAATTGAGTTAATTTCTAATTGATTAAGAACCATTTTCAAGTTCATTATTCCTTTTATATCACTTATTACCATGTTATGAACACTATGTAATTATTTATGTTAATAATGGCCGTTTTGTCGATCATTGCTACTTGAGTTAAAAATAAACTCTTTATAATTACATGTTTTTTCATGGGGTAAAATATCCATTATATCCATAATTATATTCATTATTTAGATATTATATATATAATATATATCCATTATATACATGAATTTATAATATTACATAACAATTAGAGGTATGAAATGAAATGCACCGTTCATGGAGACGTTAAGCTGTACGTACACATGAACGCTACTTGTAATTCTATTTAATATTTAATGGAATTAAAACATAATGATAAATAATAGTATTATAATTCAAGTATGGTATCATATATAATATCATTAAATCTATCCTTTATACATACCACATATGTTATTAACGAATCAAATCACTTTGAAGGGGAGGTAGTCCACACTTCCTAAAATGAAGACATCACATTTACCCATAATGGAAACCATAAAGTTATGCCATAAATGAAAAATACAGAAGCTTAAAGAAAACATAAGAATATTATATATCAAATATAAATATATTGACATCTTAATGGCCACCTTTGAAGGTGTTAAAAGAATATTGAACAATCATTGTTTCGTGAGGCAGAAATTCACCATCCACAGAAATAATATGTTCTTTAACCATTAGATGCTGGTGTGTGTATGTGTAGATCTAATACTTCTTATAAAAACATCCTATTATATTTAAGATACTATATTTGTTACAAAATAAATTTATAAAAAGTGTTTAGGGGGTTAGAGAAGAAAAATAAAGAAAAAAGAACACAAGTGAAGACATTACCTTAAAATCGGGTAACTCTCTTTGGTTTGAACCAAAAGGGTTTCTTGAAGAGCTTCCTGCCTACGGTAAGGCTTCTAGGATGAGAATAGGGATATGGAGAGACAAAATGATCAGATATTGGGCGAGACAAAGGCTTGAGAGGTGTGGGTATGGAGGAAGAGGTGGGGGCGTTTTATAAGAGGATAGGAGGGGCACTCTTGGAAAGGTATAAAATGTTACTTTATTTTCAAATGAGTATCGGATTTAAAGGTCCCACATTGATGTATTTCGAGGATAAGGTTATAAGAGTTCGAAAACAAACCATCCAATTGGTTTTTGACATGTTTAGGGATTAGATTTTACATTATCTTTTCATTTTATTTAAATCGTTAAATAATGAGGTAATCGCTGCATCATCATGATGTCATAAATAATATAATTTATTTTATGTCTAAAAAATATAAAAAAATAATATGATGTCGGAAATATTTTAAACATTAAAATTAATATTTATAGTAAAAAATCTGGCTAGTATAACCCCATTTAAAAATTGTTTTTGTAAAACAATACATGTTTGTGTCATTTTTACTTTTACTTTAAATAAAAGGCATTAATGTCATTATCTTACCCAAGAGACTCCATGGGGTCCCAAAAATCGACCCATGGGTTGTATCGGGCGGCCATGACTCATCCAATAGGGTTAGGAAAAGTGTAAAAATATTTTCTTTTTATTATAATATCATTTTTATCTTAAATCACACTAATTACCTTTAATCGCGATTAATAAAACTTAAAAGTTACTTTTCATCAAAAATTATTTTCATCCCATTAAAAAAAATTTACTTAATAATTAAAATCATTTATATTGAAATATCTAAATTCAAATCATAGAAGTGGTAAATTTCCATTTAATTGAAAAATCAGTTTTTGTAACTACCACTTCGTGGTTTCACTATTCATCAAAAATTAAGGTTTCTCAGAAGAAAAAAAAATCACCCTAGGATATATTTGATATTATGATTTCGAAAATGATGACTTTTTTACCAAATTCATAACATATAATTTGAATTAATTAATATTATAATTAAATTCCGCTATCAAATCAAATAGCGTGTTTTTAAGAAACAGAATCTATCAAAAGATTGACACTCGTTTATGTAAAATCTCAAAGTTATATTAATTCCAATTACCACCATTGGATTAAATGGTAAAAATATATTCAAATTTCACTTTAAAAATAATTAAAAAGATAATCTAATCATATAAATAAATTATATTAAAAATTGGTTTTGAATTAAAATACAACATTTCTCACTATTCAATAAAAAAAGAACTTTATCGGACAAATACCCAAAATTGACACAATGTAAATTTCGATGTCCTGATTCTAAAGACGAATTTTATTTTGTCAAATATAACACATAAAAATGTCAAAAAGTGGATTAAAAATAGGTTCACCATCAAAAGGTGGTTAATCGACCTTTTAAAGAATATTAGAATGTTTACGCTTAAAATTGGATTCATTCGCATTTTTAATCCTCTAACATTTATTGTAAAAAGTAAAAATATTTGACAAACATATATAATAATTTTGTAGTTTGTTATTTTCATTCCCATAATTACAATGGATAGGTGTTAACTACTAATTAAAATAAAATTATTTTATTACTAGAGTGCAACGTAAAATTTCAAATGAACTCGTTGTTGCGTATTGGGTAAGCCATCGAGCATAGCGTTCCCTTTAAATTAATATTAACATTTTTTTCACAAATAGGGATTAATATAAAAATTTCATATTCTTTATTTACTTGGGGTGTTACAAAGAGACTAGAAAAATAATTTAAATAGTTTTAGGATATGTGGGGGAAAATAGGGGTTACACCCAAGTGATTTTAAACTTTTTACGAAAATAGTGTAATTAAATCCATTGTGCAATGTTTCCTAGACAGGGGCTTACAGGTTTCCAAAATGTCCCAATTAACCGTGAAACTAATATTAGGTAACACAAAATTTCTCCTAAGTGGTCATGGTTTGATAAGATGTGATCCAACCATGAAAACCTAGGATGTTTTGGGGTGCACCTTTGGGGAAAGTGGAAACACTATTCTACCAAACTATATTCCATCCATTGTCCACCTCCAGTATCACCAAAATATGGTGCAATATTTAATGGGGAAATCCACATGATTTTCCCAAACTATACACCAACTATACATAACCACTTTGAATTACGAACATATATAATTTCCAAAAAACAACCCCAAACAACAACACATCCAATATATTACAAAAATGAGGAAACATTTTCCGGAAAATAATTAGAATACATCTCTATTATAAATGGGATATTACACCATATTTCAAAAACATAAATAATCATGATTTAAAAAATTGATAATTGGATTGGTTTTTCATGAGGTCTCAAAATAAATTCATGCAATTCCATCAATAGGACAACCATATCCCTCATGTTTAGAGTTATGATGACTGAGATCATATCTTCCATGAAACCCTATTATTTTATAATAATGTAAAGATGTTAACATGATTTAACAATAATGATGATCCATACTCCCCAATCTGTGGGATTATTTATGTTATACATCCCATAAATAAAACCTATAGAAATATATCCTTCCATAGATATTAACACACATTCAATAATATCATGAATGTATTTAAGAATAAGGTGACCCTCATTGAAAACCATGTAATTTATTTCCCTTTATAATATGTGGTCAATAAACACTTTGGGAGTCCCTTCAATAATACTTTTAATATGGTAATGGATTTCATACAACATATGCATAAAAATTGTGGAAGATTAAAATTAAATATTTTGAGAAATTATAAATTTCAAAAGGCTATGAATTACACTCACAGTTGGATATATAAATTTAAAAAAGTCAATAATGCTATTATTAATAAATAATTAATTTTCTCTAGTTTTTTATTAATGATGAATTTTTTGGATTTTTAGAAGCAATATTTTCATAATGGAAGAATGTTAGGATATATATGTCTATAATACTAAAAAATTATATGATAAGGTAAAACACCTATATGGGATCTTTTACCACATGACGAACATGAAAAGAAATTGAATGATTGATACTAAATGATAAAATTTCAATTATGGTCTCATTTGAACCCATAATAAATGAGGTGATAAGATGTAGTTATTGTGAACATGGAGATATTTATGATACAAAATTATATTTTTCTAACATTTAAATAGATGAATAATCCACTAGCATGTTGAATTTTTTTAAGGAAGATAAATTAGGGAAATAGATTTGAATATAGTTATTGTATTTATTTTGAAATAATATATCATTTTCGAACACAAGTATTACATAGTGTTGATTTGTTTTTGATTTTATTTTTTGATTTTAGAATTATTAACGGATTATAAAATTACTTTGAAAGAGTTAATATATATAAGTTACTTTCGTTTATAATCTAAATGAATATATTTGAATGTTTGGTGAGTCTAGAAGTTTGAAAATTGATATGTTGGAATTTAAAGATTCTAGATAGAGAATTAAAGATTATCAATCAGAACTAGAAATGCTATAAGTTGATGTTTATAATTTCAAATGTTAAGGCATTTAAAATTATGATTCTTCGGAAGATAACTTTATTTGGGGTGACTAATTATTCTATGATTCCAAGATTTATTATAAATAAGGTTGAATAATTTACTATTACTGGTGCCTACATAAATAATCCATAGATAAAACCATAACTGGAATACATGTGGGAAATGTTTCCACAACCTATTCCACTCTTATGTGACAAAAGAAATTTTATTAGTCTCATAAATAACAATGTTTATCACAATCATGCAAAAAATATTGATATTATATATAATTTCATTAATAAAAATGTGGATGAATGATATTTCAGTATGAAATATGTTTTGGCTAACAAGTGGATGATATCATGATGTAACCCTTGGATGCATAATTATTTTGGATATAATGGTTGTGAATTCTTGATCAACCACCTTCTTAGATCTAAGGAGGATAATAATGCAACCCCAACCTCTAATATATCATTCATTACCTATCATATTTTAAGAGTTAATGAAGTTTATTATGATCTATTACATTGAAAAAATTTGGGTATATACTATCCTTAGGAAATTTTATTATAAGTGGAAATATTCAATTTGAATCACATGGATACAATTTTAAGATTTTTTTAAATCTTGTTTCACAGAACAAGAACTAAATCACATAGGATTATAGACAGGGTTGATGGATCTTATATTAATATTCTGTCATTAGGTTCCGTAAATCCACACTCTCAAGTACTTAATTGAAAACACTAACTTTCATCACTGGACATAATAAAAACCAATCTAACAATATCTTTATGAAACATATTTTTTCATGCTAAATAATACAACTTAAAAATAGTTGTACAATCCTAAAAATGGAAGGTTCACATTCTCTATGATGCAACATCATATGAAAAATATTTTACTATATTTATGAAAATTACCCTATAATCAGATGATACTAGATTCCCATATATACTCCACATAATTTTTAATCATCTTCGTAACATAGAGAATGAAATAATATATATGGGGTCTTCTAAAACTCTTAATAATGGGGAAAAGAATCAACATATCATCTAGGTTGATATCAAAAGAATATGATAAAACATCCAAATTATATAATTAACTACTTAAAAATAATATGTAATATTAATAGTTGTCTATAAGGAATCAAAAACAACTTATTCTATCAAATGATCAATTATATTCCATGAAAAAAGAATTTAGATAGGAAAAAAAATAATCATGAGTTAATGATGCAAAAAATAATTATATAATAAAATTATTTGAAATATGAAAAATCATTTAAAATCATTACCATGTGGAGTACACATTGATAATTGATTTAAAAACATATTGGAATTGTGGTTAAAACGCACGTATCATATTGATATTTTACCAAAAACCCAGGTACACTCATTAGATTGGGCAAATAACCTATGTATCCTCTTAGGCATGGTGCAATTCACATTTATGATATAGGAATTATAATAACAACTTGTATACGAACTTGATCCTCTGATACTACGGGTGTACCCTTATTTTTTTGAATAACAATCCATTTACCATATTGGGAATTATAATACAACAAATTTATCTATAAGTGATTGTTCTATGTTTTTTTTCCAATTTATAGCTCAGATGGTATAAAACATAATCCACTGCATTGTAAGGTGATATAGAACCCCAGGGATAAACAATAATCCATTATACATTTTTTCTACCAATATAACATGAACTAATTCATATTTTATACATCACATAATTAACATGTGGAAATATGATAGTTTTCATGAGAGAATATGTAAAATATTTTATAAGGAAACCAGAAAAATAAAGTGGATGGTGTAACAATAATATATATCAATTATAATACATGGATAATTAAGGATGTTTCCATAGATTTAAAATTGATTTTCAATATAATTCAGTAAATCACATAGAAAATGATGAGTAAATGCCCCTATATAAAATAAATTAATTATCAAATTTGGTTTATTGAGAATGAACATTTTAAAAACTACAATGAAAGCCTCATTGAAATGAAATTTTATAATATAAAAAGTATTTTTTTGATATTGAAAAATATTACAAATATATAATTTAAGCCATTATAAATATTACTATAAAAGATGGTGTAATGGATAACATCTAATAGTTATTTTCAAAATGGTAATGTGAAATTCTTTTTAGAGGGGTTTATTTTATTTTAAAAAAGTATCAATTAATAACCACTTATTGAATATGAAATAATATATATCTCATGGTAATTTTTACTGGAAGATGAAATTAAAGGTCATGGATGGAAAATATTTTATATATATTAAAATATCATTATTTAAATCCACATCATAAAAAATATTAATAATTTCTTTTTTAATGATGAAATTGTTAATATAAAGGTAATATAATATAACAAATATATATATTTTGTAATATAAATAAAAATTTTGTATGGAATGGGAAATATGGTCATGGATTAAAAATCATCATTAAAGAGAACGAAAATTATTTGTAACAATGTTTTTTTGGTAATGGTAAGAACATAATCAATTTAGATAATTTGAATCAAAATTTTTTTAGTTGATAAAAATAAATATACAAATATGAGAGCATAGAGTGTAAGAATCTATGAATATAATTAAGATTCATAATATAAAAATATATAAGTATAATGAAGGGGGTTTGAGTTATGAAAAAGGACCATAAAACAACATTTTATGGAGGAAAAATCTTTTTAATGTGATTTTATAATAAGGAAAAATAAATCATAAAAAAGGGTAAATATATAAAAATAAAACCATAGGGAATATTGTACCTAAATTTTAAGAATATTTCTCAAAAAAATATTTATAACATAATGAAAAAAACATGAGTTTTGAAAACCCTTTCATGATAATTCTATTTATAAATTATAACAAATGAAAATTAGTACAATATATAAACATTAAAATAAAAAATATTCCATCAAAATTTAAAATAACAAATACATGGAATATTAAGATGCCCTAGAAATGAAACAAGTGTTCAATACACATTATTCCAAATTGATGAAAAATTGCGATGAAAAAACCATTATAGAAATGAAGGAATTAAATTAAACTATTTGAACCACTTTTATAAAAATAATTACTATCTTAGTTAACTACATCAAAACCTTATTAATACATACAAACTTTTATAATAAATTTATTAAAAATTTATTATTTAGTTATAATTTATTTTTTTCATCATATAATTATTTTAATTAACTATTTTTTGTTTACTACTAGACCAAAAATTGATGTGTCAATTATTATTTAACAGTTATATTTTATCCATTTAAATTTATTATAATTTAGGAGAATAAAATTTATTTAATTATTTATAATGTTATAATTTAATTGAAAATTTATTTCAATTATTATTTTTATTTTGAAGTCGGTAAGATGATTGTTTTGGTAATTTACATGAAGGAATTATGATATCTTAATATGAGTTCAGATATCAAAATTACCATTATATAACCAAAAAAAATTTTCACTTATTATTTTACAATATAAATAAAATTTATCTTTCATAGTAACAACGGATAGATATTTATATCCTTGCTCATGTCTATGGTTAAAGTGAAACAACAAAACATAATATAATCAAGGGGAGATGATGTATATAAATGTTATTCATTTTAAATAATATCATTTTATTAGAATAATAACAAGAATATTCATTTAGGATTGAACTAATGAAGCATATTTTAGTATATTTGGATAAAAATAAAATTTAGTGTGAAAATTTAATATGTAACTTTTCATAGGTGGTAGTTTATGTGTACACATGGGTGACATAACTCTATTCCATATATAATAAGGAATATAAGTAATGAATTTTATATTTTTAATACTAATGATGATATAAGTATGATATAAATCCATTAAATTGAACATTATAAATAATCATGTAATGTGGTGACAAAAAAATAATGTATTTTATTCCTAGATACATTAGTCCACACCTACAAATGATGACAGATTCAGTTTTTATATTGTTTTGGAGGCATGTATAAAATGGATATTCCATTATTATAATAACATTTCAACATATAATTTATACCCATTTATCTTTATTTCATGGATATATTAGTTATAATGTAGTAGAATATGAATAGACTTTAAGGACCTTAGTTGATAATGTTACTTGTCATTTTGGATATTCTCCCATGGGTATAAAATAATAGCTCCGTAGAATGGTATTTTATATGAAAAAGTAATATAAAAAATGGGAAGAGAGTAGAGGAGAGACTATTTCACTATTTCAGTGAATAAAATTATTTATAATGAACAGATAAATGTGGTGGATGTTCAATAATTTTATAGGTGAAGAAAATGGGTTTATTAGAAATATAAAATTATAATATAAAAAGAACACATATTATTTATGGAAAGTGATGTCCAATAGGGAACAAATGAATTATGGGTAAATGATAGAATATAATACCTCAATTATTAACATTAAATATTTTTTACACATTTTTTATGACTTTTACTCAAAGGGTATTCATTTTTACCATTTTTGGTTTTTACATTTTTCAATAATTATTTGGTAATTTATTTATGATTAATGGATAAAAATAAAATATAAATTATTAAAGAAAATAATTTCATAATTGTTAATAGTATGAAATACATTATATAAAATAAAATTTCTATCAGAATGATCTAACAATTTTTACATTAATGTATTTAATGTGTCCAATATCAATTTTCGAAAAAGATTAATTTTAAACAGCAAAAATATACTTTAAATAAAATTTTCAATGTCGTGTTTTTATAAAAATTTTATATTTATTATTAACCCTATAAGAGTTATTTGGATTTAAAAATAAACCAAACCCCAATTCCTCCATGTGGATACCCAACTTAAACAAACAGACCAAAATTATTTTTTATTAATGTAAAATTTTAATTATGTTTCAAAAATGTAAAACTTGTGTTTCATAAATAAAATGTTTTATTTGTAAATGAATAGTTTTAATACATAAAAAATTACTTTCAAGGACTTTTTTGAAATTATTTTAATTAATATATTATTTCTGATATTATCATAGACACTGTGTTATAGGGTAAAAATATATTCTTTATTATTGAAAAAATAATTTATTAAAATTTTAAAAATAAATAACAAGATATATTTGAAATTATTCATCGAAAAATGAAATTTATTTTATAAAAGAAATTATAATTTAAAAGTATATTTTAAATGTAAATAAAAAATATAATGATATACTATTTTTATTAAAATATGTTATTTTTAAGTTCAATTAATAATATTTCATATCAACTTAATATTTAAATATTTCATATATGTTAAATATTATTTAACAATAATTTTATATTTTTCAATTTACTCATGTATTATTTAATATTATACCATTTAAAAATAATAATTATATGAGAAATATTTTTTCACATTTAAAAATCAGAATAAATATAAATTTTATAAATGTAATCAATATTAATAAGAAATATATTTTTATATACCTATGATTTTTTTGATATATTTTTATTAATAATTTATATCTAATATGCAGTGTCTTATTTTCATTTAGTGTTTCATGTTAAAGAAGCTATCCAACAAATATTCAAAAATCTCATGTGTTACATTCCCCCCTTAAAGAAATTTTATCATTACAATTTTAATTATCACTCATAAATGAAAAAATATATGTAAATTGAAAATGATAGAATATACTAATATCAAATTACTTGAAATATATAATCTTATTGAACTTTAGAAACATATTTTCCCCTGGAATGGGTCAATCCTACTATTGTGTTTTTTCTAATCATTTTATTCCAACAGACTATCATTATTTAATATAAAAATATACTATATATATATATTTCATATAAAGTGTGTTCATAATCATTTTTTCATTTTTAAACAATCGTAGGTTTTTATTAAATTTTATTTCTTTATTAAAATAAATATTCTTCCATCTATATAGTAAGAATAAATCAATTTCCAAAATCAAATTAATTTTTTATTCAAGTATAACAGGTTTTTACTGAATCAAATTTCCATGAACCTTGAGGATGATTCATATGACCTATATATAATAATACAACATCCATCATATTTAATTTATAATTAAATAGAGAGAATTTAACAATAAATTTCCAGACAATATACATCTACAAATATAGATGGAATAATAGGTGTATATAACTTTATTTCCTTATCATTATCCAAGTCAATAGTAGTCATTGAATCAAATTTTCCTTACTTCCATTTTTTAAGATGATTATTATGTTTTTTTTATCTTAATAACTTGGATTATTGTACAAGTATTTATATTTGTCTAATTCATTGAATCAAAAACATCATATTGTTGTTGGATCCAAAGAAATAACATTATTTTTTTCCAATTAGTTAACTAATCACTTCCATTTTCATTTTCACCATGTTTTCTGGTTCCCACCATTACTGAGGATAAGTAATATTATAATTCATTTTAGAGACTTCCATAGGATTATCTTAAATATTTTTTGACATAATGAAAATGAAATTTTTATTCCATTATAATATTTATCACTTAAAATTCCATGTTAATCAATAAATCCATTTTTTGTGTATATGGAAACTAAAAACATATCATATTATTAATCATAATAATTAAAGATGACGGATAGCCAAATTTTATTTTAGTCCTTGGTTTATATTGTTTGGATTTTAATTGGGTAAATCATCACATTGTCTATGGAATATATTTTTATCTTTGACTAAGGTTATTCTATCCACAAAAAAAATGTTTTCTAGAGAGTCAAAAAAATAATAATCAAAAAAGAAATATCATAAATAATACCATGAGAATATTGAAATTAAAATTTCTTACATTTTAAACCATTATATTAGATTTCTTTTGAATTGAAATCACTCTAAGTTTAAAAAATTATTTAATAGTGTGGGCTATATCATACTACGTAACCTAATTACTTAAAATGAATCCATAATAATATATCATAAATAAAATGTGATTGACTAAAGCATATATCAAAGTATTTTCTATCTAGTTTTGTAATCTTACACCTCTCATTATGCAATGATTTAAGACAAATCAAAAACAAAACATGCCTTTTAAGGGTAGTTACCCATTGGTTATTCAATTTAATAGCTACATCCACCTTCTCATATTTAGAAAGTGATGCAAGTACAAGGAATTTAAAAAATATCTATATTACCAAAATATCAAGATGATATACTACACATAGACTGATTATTAATATTTTAAAAAAGGTTCACTCATCATATATCTAAAGAATAATAACATTATACAGTTATTAAACATGGTTTTGATACAAACCAAAGATATATAGTCCCACACACCATAGATATTGAGCTAAAAAACATTATTGGAACATTTTTTATATGAAACAATTTATAATTATATTCAGTTTTCTTCATTTCAAAAAGATAAATATTATATATCACAAATATTATCACAATACTAAAAATAAAAGGACATGTTTAATTAAGAATTAGATAAATAAGAAACTTATCTTACAATGATGATGACTATTTCCCCTAGGTAAAACAACAATAGAATCCAATCCACGATCCTCATAAGTAATACTCATCTTCATAGGCTTAGAAATGGAAAATGAGGATGTGGAATTATCAAAAACTTATTAGTAGAAAATTATTCAACACATCATCAATAGTTATATCATAAACATATATTTATACATGATTATGGGAGAACGATAAAAATAGAAGTAGCATGGAATAATTAAATTTATCCATATAGAAACATACATTGATCTACAATCCCAGGTGATCTAACATATTCCACGACATAGAATTGAAAAAACAAGAAAAAATAATTATTATCAATTGTATCAAAACCTAGTAATATGGAATATAAATTATTCATAACAAAAATTGTATAGGAATCCATTATCTAGTGGGGTATACATTTCTACCTTAATCTCATGGAATATAGGTATTTTGTTAAAAATATATTTACCATACAAGACTTGTGATAACAACCTATTTACCCATATAGTCTTAGTCTAACAGCCTATGTACCTACATGGGATTACGATTTTACCAGTCTACTCTCTCAGAATTTGTCTAACAACTAATGAATCCTCTTGGGTTTGGAATACTAATTTGGGTACCCTCTAATTCATTGGAGAACAAACCATATTAACCTTTTCATCATTTGAGATATAAATCATCAACAAATGATAATAGGGAAAGATATAGGACCACACAAATAAATGATAACTGTGCATATATTTCAATTCTAAGAGAATTTAAAATCATTCATATTTTTAAAAAAATTGAAATATCCCTTGAAAAATAAATGGATTTTAGAAGAATAAAATAAAAATTAATAATATATAGATATAAATAAGATAGATGGTGTTATAATAACATGTTCACAGTGTATCATAAGGATCATTATGGATTTCAATTTTAATGAAAAATACATTTTCAACCTCATTGGGTAAATCAAGCTAAAAAATTAGAGGTAATACACACTTAAATTTTAAAATCATTATAAATTACGTTTATTTATGAAAACTATTTTAAAAGAAGGAAATGGCGATTCAATAAAAATAATTTTCATCATAGAAAAAAATGTGTTTGTCTATAAATAGATTAAAAAGTAGATTTAGAAACAAAATTAACAATATTTTAAAACAATTATGTTATGAGTCTCTTTAAAAAAATTGTATTAAAAAAAAGTGAAGTGAAATTTCCATAAACCATTTAAAATTTTCATATTATAATTTTTATTGAATTTACCGTGAAAAAAATTCATTTCAAAGAAATTTGTTGATTAAGGTAAAACAAATGGTCTAGTATGGAAATCCATTTTAATATTTTATAACAACTTTATTGAAATATATATTATTAAAAGTATAAAAAAAGAAATTTTATAAAATGTGATAAGAAATTTCAAAGTCTTCCAACAAAAAATATATTTAATTTTCCAAATATAAAGGTTCACACTACAAGAAATTTAAAATATAAAAATGAAAGAAAAATCATTGTTAAATAGAATGGGAATTATTCTTTAAAAAGCCATAATATTAAGGGAGGAAATTTTAATTATAGAATTATTTTAATAAAAATATGTCGTAAACCTTAATGAAATATAAATTACAATAACCCTACATATAGTTGATAAAACAAATAATTGAAATAATATGACCAAGGAAAACAATATAATAAAATAAATGGTTTTTAGAATTTACAAAAAACCCATCGAAACACAATATTTTGAAATAAGGTTCATGTTAATGAGATTTTATAAGATAAAAATGTAATTTCCCATAAAAAGGAAATGAATAATAATACAATAAAATTTTATAACCTGTGAAAATTATGATAATAATGTTATAAAATAATAGTAATAAGTTAATAGAAAAATTTAGTTAACTGAAACCCTTATATCATCACCATACTTGAAACTGATAATCCATGAAATATTGAACAAGGTAAAATTTTTTAAATCAAACAGATTTCATGCATATTCAAATTAAAAGATATATATGTTAAAATATATAATCAAAAAATGAAACAATTGGTGAATATTCATCAAACCTAAATAATTAAAATTAGCAATGAAAAATAAACAACCATAATTACTCTATTATAAGAAAGAACTATAACAACCATTAAAAAATAAGAATTCAAATCACCAATTCAACGATCTTATTCATACATATTGACTTCTAAAATAATTTATTATAAATATATTCCTTTTTTATATTTTATTTTAACCATTATATGTTTATTAGTTTTTTATTTTTTTTTGGGTACAAATTTCATAATAGTGTTGTCGATTCATATTTTATGAGTCAATATTCATCATTAGATGATTTATAAGGGAACTAACCAATTTGTTTTATAAATATTTATATATTTTTAATTTACTTTCATTATTATTTTATTTTAATCTTAACAAAAATATTTCTAGCGAGTTTTGTTCCCTTATTTTCATGAATAAGGGGTAGAATCGTAATAGTGGATTTTACTTCACCATTAATATTATATAAAAAAATTAATAATTATTTACTGTTCATTTTATAATATCACACTTAAGAATTTTTCCTTTTAATATCGTAATAGAAATTCATTTATTTATTCGTATAGAATGGTAAATAGAGCCAAATAAAAGTAAACATTAATCCATGTTTGAGTATAGAAATGAAATTGATTCTTTTTTTCATCATATCACTATAACATAAGAATATAAATATTATTAAATTTTTTATTAAATTGGTGATGTAGATATTAATAATGTTTGTTACATAATAAATGTCTAATGTTAAAAACTTATGTCACATCTTTGGGCACAGCCATCGACATATATGGATGGTAAACTTTTCTTTATCCATAGATATAGATGAATATGGGGAATGGATTATCATTTCATAATATAAATAGAATCACATAAATATATATATCATATTAATTAATTTTTTAGATATTTTGAACCTATTGTGTAAGTTGATGATGAAAATAATGGATGTCATTTATGGAGGCAATAATCAACATGAACTCATAAAAATTTCTTCATTTATCGAATTGTTTTGGATGAAGCACAAAAAATGATAATAAAATTGCATAATTAAATTTAATAACATTATAAATAATTAATCTATTTTAATATCATGGATCTAATAGCTTTAAAGGGTTAGCATAATAATATAATTGAGGGAGCTCAGATGAGAACATGACCCACCCCTTCCATTATTCCCAATATGGATACAACTTAAGGATCCTTATCATGATATTCTAGAAAGAATATTACTTATAGGGAATCAAGAGAGAGTGGATGAGTTATTATTGAATATTATTTCAGATATAATTCTTTACAATGAGTAGTGGAGGTGATAATTTTTTATATGATAAGAGAATAAAATTTTAATAAATATAAATATTTAATAGAAATAGAGAATGAATTTCACATAGAATGTGTAGAAAACAAGGATAAAAATTGGGTGGATCAGACATTAATATTTATCATCCCATAACCCTTCATTTTTAAACTTTGTTAATTCCATTTATGATTTTTTTGGCGTTTTTTATTTTTTATTTTTTCCACGGTAGTTATTTTTTACATATGTAAGTTACTATGAAAAATCTAAATTAAACGGTAAATATTAAATAATTTATACCTATAGATTCCAAATATGTGAAATGTTTTATTAAATTATATTTCTATATATAAGATTAAATAATTTTATCCTTAAGACAAGTATCATTTAAAAAAATCATATTTTTAAAACATATAGTGTCAAGGAGAAAATTATTTTTTTTGTAAATTTATCAATTTTTTGAATTTTTAAGATAAATTGATTTATTAAGATCCATAGAAGACTAATTTTTGAATATAGTTAAACCTAAAACTGAATTCAATATTATATAAAAGAAACATACCAAACCTATTTTTTATTACAGTAAAATATTATTTATGTTTCAAAAATGTTATACATTGGTTTTCTAAATGTCAAAATTTTCTTTTGAAAAAAAAAATTTAATTCATAAAATCATTTTTTATATAAATTTTTTTCAATTTTAAATTCATAATTACTTTTTTATATGTTCATAAATAATTTTTTGCTGTTGAATATCATATTTTATAGTATTCACAAACATGTAAGTTATCTCAAAAAAGAACAAAAATAATCCAAAGATAATTTTGATCTGATTAATTAAGGAATAAATTAATTATAAGATATTAGAATTATTAAATATATAAATTCTGATTTTAAATGATGAATGAAAATGTATAAGAATTATATTTTTATTGAACAAATTTTTTTTTGAAATATTTATATTAGTTCATACAAATTTCAAATTTAGATAACATTAATATATTAAATTACATAGAAGTATATTTTGAAAATTGTTAATTTAGATTATTAGTGTAAAATATACAAAATTTTATAAATAATTTCTTAATACAGAATAATACACTAAATTATTAAATAATATTTTTTTTAACATCTAAATGTATGAATTTTAGTAAGTAGTATCATATTATTTTCTATATGTTTTAAAAATAATTTATTTTTCATAAATATATAACCCAAAATTGAAAAACTACTATTAGTTTGTTTTTGCATGTGGAACATGATAAGGAGAAATATATTCAAAAATCATAGTGTGTAATGTGGTTTTTGGTTTAGTTGTGACCAAATCAGAAAATAGAGGGGGGCCTTTTAATTTTATTTACAAATTGGATTATGTAAAAATCAGGGTAGTACACCTGTAGGGAGTCATAAATAGATATATTTTATAAAGAGTTGAAAGGATATAATTTTATGGAACATTGAAACCAAGGATTATATTATCAAATTTATTATCAATTCATATTTTTTGTACATAGAAGAGTTTTGAACTTAATATTAATATTTCTAGAATAACATAGTGTGTAAATGTTCATTAAAAAATGGATTTGTCTCTATTTCCTTAGTGATATTTTGGATCAATAAAAAATGGAATAATTACTTATATATCATTAATAATCTATAGGGATCATCATGATTCTATACAAGTTATAAAAAACATATTCTGACTCCTTTCCTACTACAAAATTATTAAATTCAACTTCTATATTAGTATCTAATATATTTTTTTAATACATATTCAAACTATGTAAGGGTCATTCAATAAGAAATGGAATCCCAAGAATATCATCAGTCGCACTAAAAAAGATTTATTCCATTGAAAAAGAAAATATTTCAAGGATAATTTATAAAATTCCATATGATTCTTTTATTTGAATAATAAATTCCAAAATATTCATATGCAATACTTAGTAAGAATCCTTCCACAATACTTCATAAGATTCATTATTTAAGAATCATTTTATAACCCCACAATTTGAATTCATGGATTACCATAAAAATAATTGAAGGAATCATAATACTCATCCCCTTTTTATTTTTTGTTGGACAAACTAAATTACATAAATAACGTCAGTATATTTTTTTATCTTAGTTGAAATTTTTATTTCAAAATATAAAATATCCCATTGAGATTAAAAGATTATTATACTATGTTATATATGATGATTTAAAACCCACAGATCATGGTGTCTCGTTTATAAACTAAAATCAATAATTAAATGAGATTCTTCTACCACACATCAACTTTAGTGGAAAATATCATTCATAATTTCCAATTAATACATTCTTCAACCCCAAGGATGCAAATTAAAGGATTTTGTGGTGAATAGAAAACTTGGTTTTCGGAGAAATATCAAAAAGATTGAAATTTTAATATAATTTAATAACATGGGGTTTAATTAAAATAATTTAAATAGCCAAAATAAATAAATTATCATGTGGTTATGCTGTTAATAAAAGGATAAAAAAACCACAATTTAAATAAGAGTTTCTTATTTCGTAACATATAATTATTTTCAAATACAAATATTCATGTAAAATGAATGATTAGATAAAATGAAATTTAATTAGAGATATTTTTTTTAATAACATATAGTTTCAAATGATAAGGTATTAATGTGAAGAAAAAAAATCATGTAAATTTAGTGTTAAATATGAATAATGGAGGAAAATTATAACTCCCCTGTTGTTTTTGGGATCATATGTCTATTTGTGATGAAAAGGTTTTAGAAACCTTTATGTTAAAATCTTTTTATTTTCTTAACTCAGTGTAGTAATTCAAAATCCATGAGGAAGAAATGATTATAATATTGAAAGTGCACCTTTTCTGTTCATTCAGGACACACATAATGAAGACTGTTAAATCATGGTATGTCATTGTATACTCCAGGGACTTTCCCTTATAAATGACACATGAAAACTATTATGTGTTTATTTACATTACCACATTAGATTATTTGTGTTGATGATAAAAGGTAAAAATAGATATAAACTGGACTTTTTACAAAGATAATGATTCAAAAGGTTAAGGAAACTAATTCACTCTCTAATTCAACCCCCAAATATGGTGATTTGGGATGATGTTGGAACATTATGAGATTATAAATTAATTTTTAAATTAAATAATAATGCATAATAAAAAATTAATTAGCAATCAAATAATTAATAATTATAACTGATAATATAATTAATGATATTTTACATATTTTATTTACTAATGAAATTAATAATTACTGATATGTTATTTTATAATATAATTATTAATAGTAAATAATGTTTTAATCAAACGTAAAAACTCATAAAGATTATTGAATTCATTATAATGAATTACAATAATGTAACTACTTAATAAATAATAATATGATAATTAATAATAACTAAAACTTTATAATCAAAATGGTTTGAACAATAATTCTATAAAACCAAACCCATAGCTCCTTTAATAATGAAAATATATAATTACATGAATATTTATAGGAAACGACATGTGACATGAAGTACCACTAAGTTAAAAATAAAAAATAAAATCCACATAATTTCCAAAAGGCAAAAAACTGAAACACAACACAAAGGAATCCACTAAAAGATATTACATAGATTTAAAATTTTCATGTGATTTATGCACTATCAATCACATGAGAAGGAATATTGAAGACCATATCAATATCCACATGTAATTTTCTATATTATTTGACAAATAACCTTATTTGTAGGTGTAGAGGGAGATCAAGGAGTTCTCGGTGGTTCTCAAGAGATTATTTAAAGGATGGATTTTCTAGAGCTGATATTTCTACTATAATTATTTCATCACAGTCAACTGGAATATTTCATGTTACTTGATTTCTTTGGAAACATATGTCAGTAAATGATGATATGTCATGTATTCAGAGCATTTAGTGTTATAATTTCATGTTTAACTGGGTATAATGGATACTATTTTACTATGTGTGTATAGTTTTTCATGCATTGGAGGATTCATATATTTGGATATTAGAATTTTGGAAAAAATTTCAATCTAACCTATGATATTATCTTATGTATTACCTTTTCAATTTAAGTTGTCACAATATGATGGGTAATATCATTCCCATATATCATGTAGGTCAATTTCCATGGATCTAGCTTATTGACGATCATTTTTTACATCACGTAGGTAATGTCATGGTGTTTATTTGGGGTCAATTTTGAAAAGGAAGAAGAGTGGGTTGTACACCATGCCTCTATGAGATTTTAATACTACACTATTACTCCCTTAGTCATGTTGTGGGATTTAGGGATTTATTTTATTAAATATTTCATTACATTTTTAACAGGTGTACCGTGCAAGGATGTCACTGTGTGATATTCATATCAAGGACTACAATGGTGTAAAAAAGTTCTATGAAGACCAGAAACTATTATTTATGATTTATGATAAATCAATTGTTTCATTTGAGTACCTCATATTCTTCCCATATTCTCTCAATGCCCAAGTGGATATATGATTATTTAGTATATTCCTTGGCCTCTATTATAGATTCATAAGACATTGCCTATGTAAATTTGACCCTCAAACCATAATATCCCTCTTCTCACCATTTTTATATTTTCACTTTACTCATTAATTTTATCAATTCTAATATAGTTCACCACTCTAGTGATTTTGGTTTATAATATAATTTTAATTAAAAATTCATACGGTGTGGGCCTAATTTGTACTCATGGGTTCTATGTGAGGGTTTGTGTTGGTTTCCTAGGCCACAATCCTTCCATTCAAGTTTATTGAACATTATTGTGTAATATATATGTAGTAAGTACAAAAAATAATTTTTGTATTTTTATTTTTACATGGGATTGTCATTTATAATATTATGTTATTAAAATATATGATATAAACATAATGAGAAAAATAATAATGAATTTAGGATATTGATGATATTTAATCGTGGTTTCAATTCAAGTTAAACTATATTTTAGTTCTAGAAATATACTCCATGTAGTTTTTTTTATGGTTTTAATTTTTATTAATATGACTACTATTTTCCATGAGAATATTTTCTATTATTGAAACTTGTTTAAAAACATTGTTATTTTAAGGATAAGGATGCTATATAACAATGAAAAATTTCCATTTATCGTTAGATCATAATGTTATTTAAATGACTAAATATTTCTATAGAGTAATATTTTGGAAGATATCACTAATATTTGTAGCTACTAAATTTGTTTGGTTCTTCATAGACATATATTTATAATTAATTTACTAAATACTATTTATAAATGATGATAATTATTACTAAAATTTATAATTATTCCGAAGATATTTTTCACCTTGATTTATATATCTTCTAATACATTAATTAATGATTTATTTAGTATCCTTTTATATTCAATAAAATGACTTCATTCCATTCATTTATTTAGAATGGTATATCTCATGCATTGAAATTAAATGAAACAATGTATAGTTGTATTATATTTTGATGGTTGGGGAGATTTTTACATTGTTTTGGCAGAGTCTCGATGTTTTTAATGATGGAATAATATGGATATTATGAGAAGTTATTAGGGTTAATTATGTAATGGTATAGTTGATTTGGGATCCTTTCTTGATGTATTTCTCTCTTATATTTATCTTTTAAAATTATTGCTTCCTTACTACTATTTTTAATAACTATAGGTATTTTCTCTTGATTGGAATTATTTATTTCGTGTTTATGGAATTTTGATTGTTAATAAATGTTATAGAAATTTATAGGGATGGTTCATGTTGATTGATGTTGATAATGGATTTAGTTTTTGGATATGAATCGATAATTGAAATTAATAAATAATAAAGTCTATTATATTTTACGATTAATGAAAATAAAAATATTAATTAGTGTTAATGATTTTAATAATGTTAACTAATTGACTATCCAAAATTTTTAATAATTTTATAAATCACAATGCTTATATAATTAGATGATTCTATATTTTAATCAATTAGTAAATCATTTTGGGTTTTCATGTGGAATGTTAACTATATTTTGAGTTTGGGGTTGTTTAATTTCCCTTAATCAAGTTGTGTGTCATTCTATCACTATGTACAATTTTTTTGGTCAACCCCTTCAGTCTATAGAGGAAACTAACACCCATATTTATCCTTGACTTTTTTTTCTCCCAATCATAATTTTTGTTTGTTACATCTGTATAAATAATCTCTATATCACGTACTCTCAACAGGAAATAGTTTTTTATATGGACAAGTTCGAACAATGGTGGCATAATATTGAACGATACGTTTTTATATGGGTTGTTGAGGCACGCCATTTTGAGATACATATATATGAATATTTTTCAAGATTATGGTTTTATCTTATACTTTTATATAGGTCGTTGTTGATTAGTGTTAATTTACATGTATTTATAAAATGAGATGTATTGGATTTGGATAAATTGTAAACTTTTATGGGCAATGATAGTTCTTGGTCACACAATATGAATAATAAAATGTAATGATGATGTGTATTTGATTTTATTCATTTATATTAGTGTTATAAGTGAGTATAATGTAATTTTTAATTGTTTTCCTAGATAAGAATTATAATAAATTGTTTGTATATGGGAAAAAAGTTGTAAGATGATTTGTTTTAGGAAATTATTTCATTTAGAATCAAATAGTGGGGTACCCTTAGGTTATATATACACATACATATTATTTTTAATATATATTACTCACTTTTATGTGTTACATAGTGAGTAAGCCTTACTAAGGGTAATACTATAGAGAACAGAATTTAGGTAATTAGTAGGCTGCTCTATTTATTCATTTGGGGTTTATTAATCACCTTCTATAATTTAATAAGTTCTTTTATAATGGATTCTCTTGATTTTTATCATTTGATCACCAACACAAGAACACATTGAGATATATATATATACATATACATATATTGTTTTTATGTCTTCAAGAAGGAGTCAGTGGTCGAGTTAGGTGAGACTAGATCCAGCAATTGGGTCATGAGTTACTGGTTTTGGTGGTTTCTTCTATATGAGTGGATTTGGTATATTTTCTCTCATGTGTCTCATTTTGGTGATTTCTCATGTCATAGGTTATGTTTATTGCGCTGTTGATTGTTTTTCTATCATTTAATCAAAACTATAAGGCCATTTATTCCCATGTGTAAATGGCATATAACCATAATTTTACTTTATGACATGTTTCCAATTAGAGGCTACCATTGATGGTCATAATAATCATCACTATTAATCCTAGAGGAGCACCGAAGGTGATTATCATGATATATTTTTATTAATGATATTGTTTGAGATAATTAAATTGAACAGGGATATAGGTATTGGAGATTAATTAATTGTTTTATAATGAAAAATATTTATTTAAACATGGTATTTGATGTTGGAAAAGGATACATGTTAAGACAAGTGATTTTATGAAACTATGTGGCACATTATATGGACTATTAGTCCGATGTACATACTGTAAATAGTGATGTTCCTTATAATATAGAGGCCTAATAAACAATCATGTAGAAATATTATTTTAATTTTTGATTTCATTGTGTAGATAATGATAATTATGATGAATTCTAACTAAATAATACTAATAATTCCATATTATATGTTTATGTATTACTTAACATTTAATATTTTTTTGATATTTCTCATAGTTTATATAAATTCTAGGTTATCATTCATGATTTTCATCAGGATGTTCTAGAAAATCAATATAATTTTAAAGTTGTCGAAGACAACTATAAGAGGAATATGATTCGATTGGTTTTCCTCAGGTCATATAAAAGTATTACATGATTTTTAGATTAAGAGACATATCCTTGTTTAGAGGTGTTACACATTTAATTTACTGTGATCTATTATTAATTATAGAACTAGATTGCAATGTTAATTTAAAATATTTTAGGGAACATCTAGTTATATTTTTTCTTTTTTCATCAGTTCTCATGAGGTTTTTTTGGTTATAACGAACAAGTTCTACAATCAATTTTTAGTTGGGTTCATTTATTCAACATTGATAAAAAACCTATCAACGGTTGATTCTGAATGACTTCAATAACAGTTATTTAATGTGAGAGTTTGTTATTAAATTTATGAATACTCAATGTTATTCATTAAATATTTTTTGGAATAAGAAGACAATCAATAGTATTTTCCTATATGTGTTGGGATGAGGGATGTAATATCAGGTAAACAAAATCAAATTTGTATCTTACATTGAGGTGCCATAAAATTTTGAGGTTATTGATAAGATATAATTTATGGCCAAATCTTAAAAGGATTTTCATATTTAGGATTCAATGAGGAATAGATCCATAGTAAGAGGTTCCCAATCACATATTTAATAAAATTTATTAATAATGAGGAGTCAATTTCGACCTTCTTTTTATTATTTCCCAAAATATCGTAGTTCCCTTTTAACGCCCACCAAATGAGAGTAGAAAATATTAAAATCCACAAAATACCTGATGTATGGTTATTATTTTTTAGGAATAATTAAAGAAGGATATGCAACAGTACAAGGATATCATGTTTCTATACTAAATGGATTATGTGACCTCTGTAAAGATAGTGATCGAATAACTCTTAGAAAGTCATAAAGAATAATCATGCATATCATGTGATTCATAGATGACCAAAAAAATTAACTATGATAGGATATAATGTTCATGTTAAGTACCTAAGACACGTCCTTTCAATTTTGTAATTCCTTACTAGATTTTGAGGTAGGTCTGGGTGATTTTCCATGAAAATTATCAAAATTTGTCGCATGATCCATCACTAATCATGAGACACACCATCGATAATTGCGGTTATTCTCTAGTATAATTAATTAATTTTATTGCAAGATCCATAATGGATCATATATCACACAATAGAAATGTAGGGAAACTACATTTGATAATGATCACATATCATAGTAACATCCAATATTATTCATGTGATGCCCTATGGAACACCCAATGAGTAGTTTAAGGAAATTAGAGGATAAAAATATGAAAAATTTAGAACCCATATGTGATGGAGTTATGATATTTTTCATGGGAAGGAACATCGATAATACAACTCGATCTCAGGAAGTCCCCCAGAACATTACCCATTGGTCATGCACAATCCTCTTCAATTACCATCCTGATCTCATGAATACTCTCATACGTCATAGCATTGTATTACGATGGTCTTTTGGCATGCCTATTATATATGAGAAATCTCATAGACAAGTCGTGGGTCCAATAAATTTGGAAATGATGAAGTGAAATCATGGTAACTATATATCATGCTATGAAATGTTAACACCATTGAACGACTCATGCCAGGTTCACAGAAGTGTGGGATGTGATGATACAACTGTCGAACCAAGCACATATCTGCAATATATGTTCCAGTCATGGTGGTATTGAACTACGGTAGAGAGTCCAATAAATTCCTCAAACTCGATAAAATTTACTCATGACATAGAGTAGAACAACGAGAGTGCATTAGAGAGAGTCATCTTCTATAAGGAAATAGACAAGAAATCACCATATTTTATTATAGTTAATCTGAGGAATGACTTAACAGATTACCTAACATGTATATAAGTTTCTTGTGATCACACAGTTGATCATTCTAATGAATTCCATTTCACTGTCCATATTATGTGAAGGAGTTTTCACATATAAAAATGGTTGCATGAATCCTCGACATGATAATTCAAATAAATCATTGAGGAATATATACAAAAAGGGATGAAAAATATTGAATCATCATGATAATATGGATATGTTGATTTTCATGATAATGTTTCATAAAAATCACATGACCTTTATAGATCGTGTGAAAACACCAATACACATTATAAAGATCACACAGATACAACAAGACATATCTTCCAAATCATGATATATTGAATAAACATGTGAAATGAAGTACCACAAATTCCCCCCTCTATTTCATCCATTTCATGTGATTTCATCCAAAAATGTCGGCTAAGTCATATGAAGTCCTCCAAAAATTTAAAACATTTCACTTGATGCTCTTCAGATGTGCAAGCTAGATCATGCAGCATTCCTCTAACATGACATCCCCAATCATGTGACACCCTTGGATGTGTTATCATTAATATCATGAAGGATCCCCATAAATGTTAGTTTGATAATGTGGAATCAATTTTAAATATCTTATTCAATCATTATATGTAACTTGGAAATGTCAAACATTTCATTCGGTGGCCATCAAACAAGTAAACTGGGTCACGTGACATATACCCTAGGACTTATCCAGACATCCTCAAACTTTTCATGTAGTCAAGCATTGCTTGTAAAGTTGTAACATCCTAGGTAAATAAATAAAATGAATTTTTCATATTTATTAATTAAATATTAATTTTACATTAAATGGTATTCTATGTTCGATGGCATACCAGACATGCAACAACAGGTTTCATTGAAATCTCATGTTCTACACAAGGCTAGGTCATTCTAAAAATTAATAATATAATATTAATTTAAATGCCAGTTCTGTCATAGCCGTTATATTGGATATAATGACCAAAACTCAATATAATATGATTATTCAATTTTTTATATGTTTTTACATTTATCAAATAAATTTTAGAGGCTTAAAATAAGAAAGAATCCAATTTAAAGCATAAATACTCTAATATTCATTAAGGGGTCGATTTTCCACCTTTCGATGGAGAACCATTTTTAATTATTGTTTTTGTCAATTTTATATGTTCTATTTGACAAAATAATATTGTTCTTTATAACGGGTACATCAAAATTTACTTTGGATGAAATTTTTGTATTTTTTTGATAAAGTTCATTTTTTAATGAAATTGTGATAATTACTGTATTTTAATTCAAACCCACCATTTAATATATTTTATTTATATAGTATGATTATCTTTTTAATTGGTTTTAAAGTGTATTTTGATTATATTTTTACCATTAAATCCATTTTTTTTATTTTATTTAATTTCACTTCGTAATTTGACATAAACAACTATCTTTTTTTATAGTTATTATTTCTTAATAACATATTTTGTTTTGACAAAATGAATTAATTTTAAATTAATTTCTGCCACTTATGTGTTTTCAATTTGAAAATATAGATTAAATATTTGCAATTAGGAGGTCCAAATTGTGTAAATATGTAAATTTTATTTTTAGACATTATGAATATTTAATTCAGTAAATATTTTATTGACCATGGTTAGAGAGTAAATATGGTAAATAATAGTAAACAAATAATATTATAATGATATTAATATACACTAACATTGTTCTAATCCAATTTTTTGATACATGGACGACCGTGGGAATTTTTGGGTTGATTTTTGGACCCCATGGAGCTACTTAAGAGTGATAATGAAACATTATATTAATTTAATTAACGTAAAGAAAAAAATTACATCAACATTTATCTTTTAGGAAAAAAAATTTTACATGGGGATTTATTATATTTTTCTTAGAATATAAATATTCATTTGAAATATAACAATATTTCATTCATAATTTTATTTTATTTATAAATTTTAGACATTAAATTAATAAATTACGTGTGACATAATAATGATGACGTGATTACCTTATTAATGAATGATTTAAATAAATGAGATTATAAAATTGAAAAAATATAAAAATCCTTCCCAATTCTTATTGGATGATTTTATTAAGACTTATATTCATTTTATCATTGAATTAAATAAATTTTGACCTTATAAATGGAAAATAATTATATAATAAAATAATAATTTCAAACATTCATAAAGAGCCCCTCCTCCCCCTTATAAATATCTATAAACACTAACCCAATACTAAAACCTCTCATGCCACATGGTTTATACAAAATCATCCCAATTAATCTCTCTACATCCCTCACTTACATCTATATGCCTTCCCCAGGGTAGAAGGGAATTCATGAGAAGATACCTGATTCATATGTAACGTCTTCTCTTATGTTATTTCTTTTTATTTTACTTCTCCATAGCCCAAAAATATCTTCATTCCATCCATTTATAACAACACCAGTATCCTAAGTATACTAGTTTGTAGTTTTGAGAAGTATTTGAACAACATTTCACACACAATCATCAAATGTATATGAAAATTCTGTTTTTTGGACGGTGAACTACTGTCTCACGAAATGTTGATTGTTAAAATATCTCCAAATTCCTCTCATGGTGGACATTATGTTGAAAATATATTTATTTGTGACATGTATTATATTTATATTTCCTAAATACTTATATATTTTTTATTTATATGATACGTTTATGTTTTCCATAATTTTTAAAAGCAATAATTTCAGTTTAGGATGTGCAAACTACCGCCCCCTCAAAGTGATATGACTCGTTCCGGCCATACATGGAACATATAAAGGATAGAGTTACTAAAATTATATATTAGATATTACAAAGAATTATAATATACCTATGTATCATTATGTTTCATTCTATTAAATATGAATTATAAATTAAAGTAGTGTTCATGCGTACGTACGGCTTACCGTCTCCATGAACGGTGAATATTATTTATTACCTCCAAATGTATTCTAATTTTATAAATACTTACATATACATGATATATATGATTTAAATGATATAATAATCATGAATATTATTTTGGAGATAATGGAACTTTGACTATATGAACAAATTATAATTATATGAAGTTCATTTTTGACTCAACTACCAAATATCGACAAAATGATCATTATTTACACAAATGATTATATAATATTTATAATACGGTAATGAGTACATAAAATGTAACGCCCCGACCCCAGTTACACAGAGTCGGTGCATTATTACATAACATTGGCATGATCACAAAAAATATCATGTCTACAAAGACCGATTAGTTTAGTAGCCTTGGAAACACTAGATATATTCATAAGTCTTACATTAAATCATAAGGGAAAAAAATACAACAACATCTTGTCTTCATATCCCCTCATACAATACCTGCAGCTCATTCATAAATTACTTCTTCACATCTGGAGAAAAATAAAACATTGAAAGGGGTGAGCTCAGATGCTCAGTAAGGATAACAATATAGCATAAGCTTTCATAGATAAGAATAAACACTTAAGGCAATGTATGACTAAAACAAAATCCTTTTAATCTTAAACTTCAGAATAATATGGCAATGATAAAATTAAATAATGAAATTTACTAACTCACATGGATATTCTACTAGTCGAATAATCGCATGCAATATCAATAACCACTTTCATAATTATGGAATGCATAATGCCAGACTATCTTTACCACATAGCCAAGGCCTCATGCCAAGACTACAAATAAGATTTCGTCCAGGCCTTGTGCCAAGACACTAGTTTGTCTCATGAGACCTACTGATGCATCGAGGAGCTATAGCGGGCTCCACCCATCACTTACTAAGTCCAATGCATTCCTCATATGAAATTTTTTAAACATAACCTAAACATTCGTATTAAAACTAGCATACGAAATGTCAATACTGTATCCACAAAACATGAATGGTATAAAAATAGCACATCCACAGTCCAACATATCTCATTCGATACAATATAGAATATTGTATTGTATCATATTAACCTCAATCAAGAATGATGAAGGATATTGACATAGATGAAAATAATCATCAAAACAATTAGAGTGAAATATCCCCCGTTTTTATTGAAATCATTTAAAAGTCACACTATTTCTCAAGAATCCATTTAAAATAGATTTTAGAATCACAGTGTCCCATACCACTTTGAAACTTTTAAAAATAATTTTGATTTTAAAATGTTAAAGTCCATATAAATAAATCTTTAAAACCATTTTTAAAACATGGACATTAATGAGAATGATTTAGAATAATCAATCTTTAAAACACATAAAAATGTATTCTAGTTAGAGTTTCTAACTAAAATAAAGACAATTGAATACAAATAATTGAGGTGATAAAAACTTTATAATATCATGAGAATAAAGGGATTCCTGATATACTATGTCAAAGTACATTATATACACCATATAAAAGTGATTTGGTGTATAACAACAAAGAAGTCTCAATGGAATGTAAGTTGAGATTAATTCTCTTATAAAGACCACATCCTTTGGTTAAGGATAAATCAACAACATAATTATGTGTGACAAATATAAATACAATCAATATGATTTGATATTTAGTGTAAACCAATCAGATGACATTCGCACATATTCTTTTAAAAAACAACTCCAATGAATTGGATATTTAACTCAACAAATAGAGATTGAGTTAAAATTACTCTTATCAAGTTCATACCGATGACTTGAGAATTTATAAATGGAGTGATTATGGGTATAAAAATTAAATCCACATAAAGGGGAGTGTAAATTATAGAATAATCAAATTAATAGTGATTCTACACATAATCTTGGAGTAAAATAATCAAAGAAGTATGCATAAAGCCGAATGAGTGGAAATTGAAATTTCAAATTCCCTTATTGTTTTGGTAACATACAAAACATACAAACATGAAATAAGGATTATAAAATGATGATGTTAATATACATTAATTAAATTATATTACACAATGAATATAAACATGGGCAGTACACAGACCACATGTAATAAATAAGTGGTGAACAATGGAATTCTAACGGAAATAAAAGTGAGATAAGAAACCCCTTACATTGTACATTTTCCTTGGTCGATGGTAGGTTAACCTCATGTATAATGGTGAAATAATTGTTATTTAATTTTACAAGAATCATATATATTAATATTATGTCATATATGATCTTAGAACATTGCTTTGTTAATAATATTTTAGAATTATCGTCGTTTCGGTTGTCAACTTACTCATTTTCTTTTATATGTTTTGTTACGTAAGCCGTATTTTTCATGGATAGGTTGTCTTTTATTCTTATCCAGAATGATATAAAGTCCTTATATACTATTATTAATCATCAAATGAGAATTATACTTGAATGGATATGATGGAGAATGAATCTCATCGAGTTCGTGGAGACGGTAGTCTGTACGTACGCACGAGCGACAATATCATTTTTTTGATGTTAAAATAATATTTAATTGGATGGTATATCATATAGACAGAATAATTATCATGTTATATTTATTATTTACATGAATTACACATCATTATTATACCCATCCAAATAATAATTTATTGAATTACAATTACACCACGACGTGGAGACGGTAAGTCGTTCGTACGCACGTATGGTGACATGCCATTCAAAGGATGGATAGAATAATGAATAAGGTTGTACCATATTTGTAATAACATCACAGTATATATAAGATACTGGAGTTATTATTTGAGAATATAAATAAAAAAGAAAGATGAAGTGGAAGAAGAAAGGAACTTGAAAAAGGGTGGTGAAAACATTACCTATTCTTCGGGTTCTTCCTTTTGATTTGATCAAAAGGGATCTTAAGGTTGGCTTTCTGATCAAAATAAGGCCTCTAGGTTGTATTGAGGGAAGTTGAGAGAGTATTTGGGCAGGGTGTGGCCGAACCAAAAGGCTTTGATGGTGTGAGGTAATGAGAAGGGAGAGTGCCCTTTTATAAGTGGGGTGAGAGGCACCTTTGAAAAAGCTAGAAATATTTTTTTATAATAAATTTATATTCAGTTTCTAATTGCTCCAAAGTGTATTATTTAAAGGTTAAGGTGGGGATAGGTCAAAACCCACTCAACCAATAGAATTTAGACAGGTTTGGGTCATTATATTAACCTTATCTTTAAGTATTAACTCTTAGTTAATTAGTTTCACTTTTATAATATCTCTTTGTATTTTTATATTATATGGTTAATAAACTTACTATATACATCCAAGAGACCCCCAAGTTGTCCATTAATGATACTCCTATCATGATATAAGTCTCGTGGCCGATCCTTTGATTTTTATGAATTTAATATCAATTAATAATATAATAATTGTTTTAAAAACTCTTTTATGTCGATTTTGACAGTATTCAATAATTGATTTTTCTGAAACTTATATCAGAATTATTACTTCGAAAAAATTCAATTAAATCAATCCTAATATGTCATATTAACCTAGAAAATTAGTGTAATTAAATAAAAGTCCCCAATTATGTTTATTTGGGTATTTATAATATCAATTATTTTAATGTTTCACTATTATGGTAATTACTGCATCATCATTGTGTCATAAATAAATTAAATTATCTAATGCTTAAAAATTATAAAAAATTTATTCTTATGTAGGAAAAAATTTTAGATTTCTAATGAATATTTATAATCGAATTTATCTTATTTTTAACCCTATATTAAGAATGTTTTAGTAAATAAACATTGATTTTAACTCTTTTAACTCTTCTTTGAATTAAATAATAATAAATGTACTAATATAATCCAAGTGGACCTAAATGGTAATATTTTATTCCTATGGTTTTTTTTGGTCGAGATACACTTGTTAAATAGAATTAGGACATGTGTTAGGGTAATATTAATATCATTTTTACCATTAATTACCCCTTAATTACCCTATTTACTTTTTACCGTGGTAAATAAAAGTAAAAAGTTACTATTCACCAAAAATTATTTTCATCTCAATGAACCACATTTTACTCCTTGATATTAACCGTGTCTCTCTGATTTTCGAAATTCCACTCACAGAAGCGGTAAAAATACGTTTTATGAAAAATACAGTTTTTTAACTACCACATAGTGGTTTCACTATTCATCAAAAATTGAAAGTTTCCAGAAAAATACAAAAAACTAGGCCTAAGATATATTTGATATTATGAATTCAAAAATGATGTCTATTCAAAAAAAATCAATTGAATTAATTAATTTAAAAATTTATTCCCGTCGTCAAAACAAATAGCGTGTTTTAAGAGATAATAACAATCAAAAGATTAACATTTGTTTATGTTTGGTTGAAATGTGAAATATCTTCCAATGAACATCATTGTATTAAATGGTGAAAATATATTCTAAATATACTTTAAAACCACTCAAATTAATAATCTATCACTATTAATTATTCTGATTAAAAAAGTTTGTTTTAATTGAAATTTAGTAATTTTCACTATTCATCAAAATATGAAAGTTATCCAAAAAGTCCTAAAATTTCACCCTAAACTAATTTCGATATTACGAATCCAAAACTGAAGTCCATTTCAAAAGATATAATTTATAAAATTTCAAAAAGTATGTATTACTATTCATAATGGCTAGTTTGATTGGTTGTGGTGTGTTAGAATCTCGAAGTTATGTACAACGCACGTCAATGCATTATTGAAAGGGAAACATACCGTGGAAGCTTAAAGTGTTACATTCTCCCCTCCTTCAATAAATTGTGTCCTCTCAATTTTTTTAAAAAATTGTGCTTGATAATATAATGTAATGTCCCACAATTGGAAAAAGATTCAATAAACCTATCACTTGAAAAGACAGGAAGAGAGGTATAAAGGTCACCCAAGATAACCCATACTAGGATTCCATGTAAGAAAACATGGAAATGGACGATAAACTAAGTGTTCAGTTCTGATGAAGAGGGATAGTAAACATGATCTGAAGAAATTTAACAATAATAAAATCACAAACTTGTGTTGGGACAAATGGTCCTTAGTCTCCCAGTAGGAAAAGTAAACAGACAACATTTTTTGTTTTAAGTTACATTACATAAGGACGAGGAATTCATTTATGATATTGAATAAGAACATAACGAGATATACTTACTTTTTAAGTATAGTTTCATTCTTTAATATATTTTTACCACTAACTCATTTTTTTTTGAACAATGAGTATTCAAGAAGACTTGGTCAAAATGGAAGAGATAGATAATCTTCAATAGAAATACATGATCCACGTAGGATAAACAATATATTTACCTTATATTTAGAGATTAATCAAAACCAAAATGGTTAGTATAATATCTTACGACCCCGCAAATGGATATTCCATTAGAGAAAAAAAACACTAATCGTAATTTCTAAAGTTAAACCATCAATAACCCAAAGTTAAATAAATACCATTCAATAATAAATTATCCTTAAAATCCTTCAATATAATCCAAACTAATATTGAAACTCAAATCATATAAGAATGTAGTCTCCCACGTTAAATTGTATCTCCAAATGACATTAACCACTCTTAAAGTCACATACCTAAAAGTAATTAACATAACCATTTCCATAAACAACCCAAATCACTATAAATCCACAATAAAAACATAGATAAAAATCCACCATTACTCCTCAAATGAAATCCCACACTATTATATTTTCCATGCAATAAAGAGAACAACTTCCAAAATAACATTTATCACTTAATTACAAAATCATTTTCCTATACTAATGGTATTCATTTAATAAGACATAAGATCCCAAATCAAATTATTAACGATCAATAAATTCATTTAACTAATAATAATAGTCACACTAACCAGGGACTTCACGTATTTCAGTGGTAGGCGATAAATCCCAATCGCACTTTGGTTGTGGGTTCGATTCCTACAGCTTTGTCCGACGCGACGGGGTGTCACACGGTCTGCGTGTTGTCCTCTTTCAAAAACTATATTTTATAACATTACCAAAATGAGATAAATTCCTCAAACATAATTTAACGACAAATATTATCTCATACCTTGTATATTCATCCCAAATTATAATAACTTATAATTGCCTCAAACCCAACAATCATATAAAACCAAATGGTTATTTATAACTATATCCACAAGAGAAAAGATAATTCTTCCTCAAAAGTGATTCTCACATGGAAAACTGCAGGGTTAAAAATAAAATATAAAATTATTTATAAGTAAACCCATAAACAAGGAGCACTAATACTTTTTAACCATTTCTCCAACTATTTATTTACACATAGCTTCATCTTTGACCAAGAAAATATCCTATAGAATAGGGCATTCACTCGGGTAATGGCTAGGTCCCCTACATTTACATCAAATGACTGTAAATGGACTCTTGGGACCATTTTTATCTTCTTCCATAGTACTCTTCATTTTTCTTCAGAAATTCTTCACATTATGTCCTTCCTTCCTGCACGTAAAGCATTTCTTTGTCCCATTGAGACACTTTCCTGGGTGTCTCCTTCCAAATTTTCTGCATGATAGAAATTGAGGATTCCTTTCTCTATGGTATCCACTGCTGGAGCTCTTATCATTCATCAACTTTCTCTTCATTTTTGAGTCCGGGAATTGGTTAATATATATATATTGTTGATCATATTTTTGGGAAATTGATTTGGCATAAAGATGATATCTTTTAGGGCTATCATCATTCCATTTTGTTGCTCATTTCCACCACCGTTCCCACCTTGTACATCATTCTCAAAGTCACTGTGACTTCCTTGGAATCCAGCGATTGACTAAAACCAGAAATCATTGTGTGGGTAAAAGTAGTTATAAAATCATTTAGAGATTAACATGTCACCATATTCTCAATTTGAAACACATTAGTATTAACCAAGGTCATTTACTCTCATATTATATATTTAAAACATCAAATCAGTTAGTAAAGAAAATTTAAATTATCCTAAGCATATCCCCTGTGAGTGTCGTAACCAAGAGTGCAGCAAGGTCCACTATCGTGCACCAATTCTCGTTTGAGTCAAGCTCAAAGCAGTGTTTTTGGGTTTTACACCTAGGTACATTTGTGCCAGATCCACCTCTACCTGCTCGTATCCAGACAGGGATGTATTGCTCTGAAAACTCACAAAATCTCTACAATACCAAAATTCTAGGAAGTTCTTCTATACTAATCCTCAATGTTCATCTTAGGTCAACGTGCTCTAATCAGAGTTTATCTAAATCTAGCTTCCAAGGTTTGTACTAAACTTCCTCTGATACCAACTGTAATTCCCCGACCCTAGTTACCCAGAGTCGGTGCATTATTACCTAACATTGGCATGATCACAAAAAATATCATGTCTCGAAAGACAGATTAGTTTAGTAGCCTTGGAAACACTAGATATATTCATAACTCTTACATTAAATAATAAGGTAAAAAAATACAACAACATCTTGACTTCATATCCCCTCATACTATCCCAATAGGTCATTCATAAATTACTTCTTCACATCCTGGGAAAAATAAAACATTGAAAGGGGTGAGATCAGATGCTCAGTAAGGATAACAATATAGCATAAGCTTTCATAGATAAGCATAAACAGTTAAGGAAACATATGACTAAAACAAAAGCCTTTTAAACTTGAACTTCAGAATAATATGGAAATGATAAAATGAAATAATTCCATTTACATACTCGCATGGATATTATACTAGTCGAATAATCACATGAAATATCAATAACCACTTTCATAATGATGGAATGCATAATGCCAGCCTATCATAACCACATAGCCAAGGCCTCGTGCTAAGACTACAAATAATATTTTGTCAAGGCCTTGTGCCAAGAAACTATTTTGTCTCATGAGACCTACCGATGCATCGAGGAGCTATAACAGGCTCCACTCGTCACTTACTAAGTCCAGTGCATTCCTCATATGAAAAGTTTTAAACATAACCTAAACATTCGTATTAAAACTAGCATACGAAATGTCAATACTTTATCCACAAACCATGAATGGTATAAAAATAGCACATCCACAGTCCAACATAACTCATTCAATACAATATGGAAGATTGTATTGTATCCTATTAACCTCAATCGATAATGATGAAGGATATTGGCATAGATGAAAATCATCATCAAAACAATTAGAGTGAAATATCCCCCCTTTTTCTTGAAATCATTTAAAACTCACTCTATTTGTCAAGAATCCATTTAAAATAGATTTTAGAATCAATGTGTACCATAAAACTTTGAAACATTTAAAAAGAATTTTGATTTTAAAACATTAATTTCCTTATAAATAAATCTTTAAAACGATTTTTAAAACATGGACATTAATGAGAATGATTTAGAATAATCAATCCTTATAACAAATAAAAATGTATTCTAGTTAGAGTTTCTAACTAAAAGAGAGACACTTGAATACAAATAATTGAGGTAATAATAACTTTATAATAACTTGAGAATAAAGGGATTCATGATATACTATGTCAAAGTACATTATATACACCATATAAATGTGATTTGGTGTATAACAAGAAAGAAGTCTCAGTGGAATGTAAATAAAGATGAATTCTCTTATAAAGACCACATTATTTGGTTAAGGATAAATCAATGACATAATTATGTGTGACAAATATAAATACACTAAATATTATTGGATATTTATTGTAAACCAATCAGATGACATTCACACATATTCTAGTAAAAAAACAACACCAATGAAATGGATATTTAACTCAACAAATGGAGATTGAGTTAAAATTACTCTTATCAAGTTCATACCGATGACTTGAGAATTTATTAATGGAGTGATTATGTGTATAAATATTATATCCACAGAAAGGGGAGTGGAAATTATGACATAATCAAATGAATAGTTATTCTACACATAATCTTGGAGTAAAATAATCAAATAAGTATGCATAAAGCCGAATGAGTGGAAATTGAAATTTCAAATTCCCTTATTGATTTGGTAACATACAAAACATACAAACATGAAATAAGGATCATAAAATTATAATGTAAATATACATAAATTAAATTATATTACACTATTAATACAAACATGGGAATTACACACACCACATGTAATAAATAAGTGGTGAACAATGGAATTCTCACGAAATTAAAAGTGAGATAAGAAACCCCTTACTTTGTTCTTTTTCCTTGGCCAATGGTAGGTTAACCTCCTGTATAATGGTTAAATAATTGTTATTAAATTTTAAAAGAATAATATATATTAATATGATATCATATATGATCTTATAAAATTGCTTTGTTAATAATATTTTAGAATTATCGCTGTTTCGGTTGTCAACATACTCGTTTTATTTTATATGTATTGTTACGTAAGACGTGTTTTTCATGGATAGGTTTTCTCTTATTCATATATATAATGATATAAATTCCTCATATACTATTATTAATCATCAAATGAGAACTAGACTTGAATGGATAAGATGGAGAATGAATCTCATCGCGTTCGTGGAGACGGTAGTCCGTACGTACGCACGAGCGACAATATCAATCTTTTGATGTTAAAATAATATATAATTGGAAGTTATATCATATTTACTGAATAATTATCATGTTATATTTATTATTTACATGAATTACACATCATTATTATACACATCCAAATAATAATTTATTTAATGACAATTACACCACGACGTTGAGACGGTAAGTCGTACGTACGCACGTATGGTGACATGCCATTCAAAGGATGGATAAAATGCTGAATATGGTTGTACCATATTTATAATAACATCATAGTATATGTAAGATACTGGATTTATTATTTTATAATATAAATAAAAAAGAAAGAAGATGTGGATGAAGAAAGGAACTTGAAAAAGGGTGGTGAAAACATTACCTCTTTTTCAGGTTCTTCCTTTTGATTTGATCAAAAGGGCTACATAGGATGTCTTTATGATCAAACTAAGGCATCTAGGTTGTAGTGAGGGATGTTGAGAGAGTATTTGGGAAGTGGTTTGCTGAACCAAAAGTCTTTGAAGGTGTGAGTTAATGAGAAGGTAGAGTGCCCTTTTATAAGAGGGGTGAGGGGCACCTTTGGAAAAGCTAGAAATATTATTTTATAATAAATTCATATTCGGTTTATAATTGCTAAAAAGCGTATTATTTAAAGGTTAATATGGGGATAGGTCGAAAACTACTAAACCAATAGAATTTAGACAGCTTTGGGTCATTATATTAACCTTATCTTTATGTTTTAACTCTTAGTTAATTAGTTTCACTTTTACAATGTCTCTTTGTATTTTTATATTATATGGTTAGTAAACATACTCTATATATCCAAGAGACCCCCAAGTGGTCCATTAATGATACACCTATCATGATATATGTCTTTTGGCCGATCCTTAGATTTTTAGGAATTTAATATCAATTAATAATATAATATTATTTTAAAAACCCTTTTATGTCAATTTTGACACTATTCAATAATTGATTTTTTTGAAACCCATATCAGAATTATTAATTCAAACAAATTCACCTAAATAAATCCTAATATGTCATATTAACCTATATAATTAGTTTAATTCAATAAAAGTCTCCAATTATATTTATTTTGGTATTTATAATATCAATTAATTTTATTTTTCACTATTATGGTAATTACTGCATCATCATTGTGTCAAAAATAAATTATATTATTTAATGTAAAAAAATTATATATAAACTATAATGATGTAGGAAATCCTTTTACCTTTCTAATTAATATTTATAATCGAATTTATCTTATGTTTAACCCTATAATAAAATTTTTTTAGTAAATAAACTTTGATTTTAACTCTTTTAACTCTTCTTTGAATTAAATAATAATAAATGTCCTAATCTAATCCAATTGGAAATAAATGATAATATTTTATTCCTAAGGTTGTTTTTTGTCTAGATACAGTTGTACAATAGAATTAGGTTATGTGTTAGGGTAATATTAATATCATTTTTACCCTTAATTACCCCTTAATTACCCTATTTACTTTTAACCGTGGTAAATAAAAGTAAAAAGTTACAATTCACCAAAAATTATTTTCAACTCAATGAACCACATTTTACTCCCTGATATTAACCGTGTCCCTCGGATTTTTGAAATTCCACTCACAGAAGCGGTAAAATTATGTTTTATGAAAAATTCAGTTTTTTAACTACAACTTAGTGGTTTCACTATTCACCAAAAAATGAAAGTTTCCAGAAAAATACCAAAAATTAGGCCTAAGCTATATTTGATAGTATGAATTCAAAAATGATGTCTATTCAAAACAAATCAATTTTATTAAATAATTTAAAAATTCATTCCAATCGTCAAAAAAATAGCGTGTTTTTAAGAGATAATAACTATCAAAAGATTAACACTTGTTTATGTCTGGTTTAAATGTGAAATATCATCCAATGACCAACATTGTATTAAATGGTAAAAATATATTCAAAATATAATTTAAAACCACTCCAATTAATAATTTATCACTGTTAATTATTTCGATTAAAAAAGTTTTTTTTATTAAAATTTAGTAATTTTCACTATTCATCAAAATATGAAAGTTATCCGAAAAGTACCCAAATTTCACCCTAAGCTAATTTCGATATTACGAATCCAAAACTGAAGTCCATTTTGAAAGATGAAATTTATAAAATTTCAAAAATTATGTATTACTATTCATAACGGCTAGTTTGATTGGTTGTAGTGTGTTAGAATCTCAAAGTTGCGTACAACGCACGTCATTGCATTATTAAAAGGGAAACGTACCGTGGAAGATTGGGGTATTACATAAAATCAATAATAAAATTGAAAGGGTTGTTATGTAAGTATAAATTAACTTTAGTTTATTATTCAGGAGATTAAAGAACGAATGATTGAAGTTGGACATGAGGTAAGGGGATTCTCTCAATCACCATTCATTGAAAAATATTTTGATTTATACAAGACGTTCTTTTATACGATGTATAAAACCCTTTGAATTTTCATTTCATTCAAAGGGAATAATTATTTACATAGGGTTTTAATAAATGAAAAATCGAATGTTTCTTTTTCTAACGTATGTGGTGATAATGAACATTCATCCGCCGTGAGCATTATTGTATTTCATGCTTCTTTATCAAGTCACAATGTTTTTAAATGGAAAATAAATACCGCATACTCATTTAAATAATATGGTATTGTAAATGTTTTTAATAATGGATTGGTTCTGTCAATATATTTAAATGATATTTTAAAATGTGGAAATGTTATATTTCTATTATTTTTGTTATATGTGATATTAATATGTCAAGGTTCTTGGGAATTTTTTACATATACCTGTGATTCTATAATAATCCTAGGATAGGTGTGCATGATATAGCTCTCCAATACATTGGGTAATGTGCCAGAGGAAAAGTTTAATGTTTATCCTAAGATATTTAAGGAATATACTGTGGTGGGTATTCCAAACATAACTCCCTATGAAAATGTGAAGGATAAAATGTAAGTATGTGATGTATTCCACAAGTTACCTTTATGATTTAGTATTTCCATGTGTTATTCATAAATCATATGATCCTGTTTTGTATGTTTAAATACTGAAAAGTATGATTTTATTTACTTGTATATATTACTAAAATTATATTTTTGTTCCTTGTTTTATAAAAATTAGTGCACTTTTTATGCTCATACGATTTTTATTTTGGAATTATTTTCACCGAACATAATGATGAATAGGGTCAAGGTTGGGATGAAGGAAAAGTCATGATGACTAAACATAGAACTAGACATGGTTACTTTTTTTAAAATCATTTTAATTTTATGAAAAATTGGATACTGTGTAGAAATGTCTACATGTAATATTCAATTTGTTATGTATATTTAATGACATAATTCTCTAAAGCTATAATCTTGAAAATATCCTCGATGTTTGTTATTAACTAAATTCAAGATTATGTAATGTTTATTGTTAGGTCCTTATAGTGGGTATCATAGGTCGGTTTAGAAAACATTAGTAATTAGGGTAGTGTTAAATTAATATCCATAAATTAAATTATTTTAATGATATAGCATTTTCATTTTACAATGTTCATTCTCCAAAGAAATATCTATGTTCAAAGTTATTTTTTCTGAGGAAACATGGCAACTAGGATGGGATGACGTCATCAAGAAGACCACCATACAAATCATCTACCTGAGATGGTCAGAGTCAGAACTAAATTGTTTTTTGTATTGATGGAACTGTTGAATCAGGCAATAAATGGTTGTGGTATCCATGCCCAAGATCATCTAGATCTACCAAAAAGATACATGTTAGTACTGGAGGATTTCATGAGGCAACATCCCCCATCATTCAGAGGATAATCTGTCCACGTTCTAGTTGAAGGATGGATTAAAGAACTAGAGAATAGTTTTTATTTCATGGGGTGTTCAGAACATCAAAATGTTATTCTTTCCATTTACTGTTTTGAAGGTGTTATCAACATTGGTGGTTAACGGTGAAAAATATCAAGGATAGTGAGGAAATTTATTCTCTTAATTGGGAGGAATTAAAAGATATGTTTCTTCAAAAATATATTCCAAGGGTGGTTCATCATAGGATTGAAAAACAATTGTTGGAATTGAGGAAGGAATACGACTTCATGGCTACATATGATGAAAAATTCACTCTACTAGCAAGGAATGCTACAAACATCATATGAGATCTTGATATTAAAATAAATCATTTTTTTTCTAGATTAATGCCATTGTATTGAAGGGATTTAACTTCTTGTGAGATTAAATGCTATGAAATAATTGTTTGATGTTCAAGGAAGGTGGAAATGGAGTTTTCTAATGACCATGTGTTCTTTGAAAATCATCAAAATAAGCGGTCAAGGTGGAAAATGAAAGTGAATAACCCTTCAAAAAAGTCTGATGGTAAGAAAATTATGTTTACATTCTGTAAAAATTGGGGTTAAAAGCATGCTAGGGAATGTATTTTGAATTCATGTAAGTGTTGTAGATGTGGTAAAATGGTAAATAAGGCTCATAATTTCTCTGAAAATAATTAGGGTAATGGTAAGACAAAATCTAATTTATTGTTAGTAAAATATTTTACGTGCCATGCAATGGGTCATTATGAAAATGAGAGTCCAATGAAGAACTCAACTGAGGTGAAGTGGTTGGACTACCTGAAGAAATGGGTGGTCAAATACATTGTAACTACAACAAAAGATGTTGGTACATCGAATGAAGTAGTATCATGTACAATGTTTGTATATTCATATTATTCTAATGTGTTGTTTTATACAGGTTCTTCACGCCCATTCATTTCAAATAAGTTTTCTAGTAAATTAAGAATTTCATCTCATGATATGATTCTTGATATTTTCATAAAAACACCAGGAGGAAATGATTAGACAAAAATAAATAATATAAACCTTAATTTCTTTTTGTGTGGAATGTATCTACCTACCAACCTTATTTTTTTGCTCTATTATAGTTGGATGTTATTTTGTGTTTGGATTGGATTTCCATTTATGATGATAATATTGACTACAGAGAAAAAGTGGTATCTTTTTAGTATGAATTTTAATTTTTGTACTAGAACGAAAGCTTAATTCTGATAATTTATCAGGATTCTTAAAATATAGTAAAATATAGAAATTAATTTTACCTTGCAAGTATTGTTGAAAACAAAGGAACTGTTCACATTAAGGATGTGACAGTGGTAAATGAGTATCATGATGTTTTTCATGATGAGTTGTTTGGTATAATACCTGATCATGAAGTTAAATTTACAGTTGACTTAGTTCCTGATGATAATCAAATTTCAAAACTCACTTGTTGAATATATTTAATTGTTCATTTAGAGATAAAGAAGGAATTTCAGAAGTTATTAGATAAAAGTTTCATTCGACTATGTAGATCACCATGGGGAGATGTTGTATTATTTATTAAAAATAAATATGTTCAATGAAAATTTTCATTTATTTTTGAGCATTGAATAAAATCACTATTGAGAAGAAGTATCATTTTCCTTATATCAATGAATTTTTATCAACCTAAGAGGCTCTATATTTTACCATGATTGACTTGAGTTCGGGGTAATATCAGTTGAAAGTGAAGGAAGAAGACATTATAAAGACTGCATTTCATAATAGATATGTCCATTATAAATTTGTAATTATTCATTTTGGGTTAACAAATGCACCTATTGTATTAATGGAACTTATGAATATAATTTTCTATGAGTTCTGGGATATCTTTGTGGTTGTGTTCATTGATGATATGTAGGATTCATCCAAAAGTTAAGACAAACATGATATTCATTTAAAGGTTGTCATTCAAACCATAACAAAAGAAAATTTAGGGAAAATTCAGCATGTTTGAGTTTTGGTAACAAAAAATTCCATTCCTTGGTCACATTGTTTCAAAAAATTTCATAATAGTCGATCCTTCTAAAACAAACGTTGTTGAAAAATTTCCAAGACCCAAAAATATTACCGAGATCCTTAGTTTCCATTATTTGAATTGTTTTTACCATTTGTTTGTTGAAATAATTTCATGGTTATCAAACCCAATGGCTATGTTAACTCGAAAAAGTGTTAATATAATATGGAAAAAATAATTTCACGCTTGTTTTCAATAATTTAAAGGATGATTGGTGAATTCTCATGTTTTACCACCACCTTCCATAAATGGTGATTTTTTATCTATAGTGATGCTTCATTGAAAGGACATGATTCTGTCCTAATGAAGATTGATTAGGTGATTGCATATGCTTCACATCAGTTGAAACCTCATGAGTTAAATTACCCAACACATGATTTTGAATTAGCTTCTGTTGTTTTTGCTTTAAAAATTTGGAGGCATCATCTGTATGGAGTAAAATGTGAAATATATACTTACCACAGATGATTGAAGATTATATTTACTCTAAATAAATTGAATATGAGAAAGAGTAGATGGATAGATTTAATCATTTTTTATAATTTCATGATTCATTACCATCCAGGAATGGAAAATAAAGTGGTTGATGTTATGAGTTGAAAAAGTAATTCTACATTATCCATGTTACATTTGGAATACGATCCGTTGATTAAAGATTTGATGAACTTTTTCATAGATGTTTTTGGTGTAGGAAATTCCATAGTTCTGTTTCATGTGTCAATGAAACCATCTGTATTAGATTGAATTAATCTAGAATAAAAGGAAGACATCGAGTTACAAAAAAATGTAGAGTTGGTTCATTAGGGTATGTTTTATGAATTTAACATCGATATTGATTTTATTTTGATATTTGGAAAGATATTATGCATGCCTAGTGATTTATAGTTAAATAAAGAGTTTTTACGTGAATCTCAAAGTTCAACATTTTTAGTTCATCCTTGTAGTACATAGATGTACAGAGATAATTGGGAGTATTAACAGTTGGATTTATTTAATGAAGATATTGTTTACTTTACTGTGATGTGTTTGACTTGTAAACACGTTAAAGCAGAGCGGCAGTCACCGAAATGGATGCTTCATCCTTTATCGGTGCCATAGTGGAAATGGGAAAATATATCCATGGATTTTATTTTGGGTTTATCAAAGACATATTGAGTTAATAATGAAATCTCGGTAATTTCTTATCGATTGGATAAATATTCCCATTTCCTTCCTATTCGATATACTTTTTATCTATATAAAATTTCTCAATTGTATGTTTAAGAGATAGTTAGGTTGCATGGAGTTCCCGTATCAATCGTATCTGATCATGATAACAGGTTTACATCAATCTTTTTGAATGTCCTTCATACGTACTTGGGTTCTGAATTAATTTTTATAATATATTTTCATCCTCAATCAGATGGGTAGTAAGAACTAACAATCCATACCATGGAGGATATGTTACGGGCTTGTTCACTGGATTACCAGGGATGTTAGGACCAACATCATTCTTTGGTTGAGTGTTCTTATATTAATATATTTCATTCCAGTATACAGATGGATCCATTTGAGGTGACATATTAGAAGTAGTTTCTAACTATAGCTTCTTGGTATGAATAATGTGAAATTAAGTTTATGGGACTAGAATTGGTAGAAGAGACAGAAGAAAAGGATTAGTTGATTTGGAATCACATGATAATCTCATAGTAGGAATAATAGTCATGCGAATAACCGGAGGAAGGATCTATCATTTGAGGTAGTTGATCATGTCTTTCTCAAAGTTTATCCTTGGAAAAGTGTGATGTGCTTTGGCAAGAAGGAAATACTAACTATGAGGTTCATTGGACCCTATGAAATCCTAGTGAATATTGGATTAGTTTCTTACAGAGTAAATATACCTCCATGTTTATTCCATGGACATAATATATTTCAGGTTTCAATGTAGAGAATGTATATGCTAGATTCATCTCATGTTTTGTGTCCAGAGGTTGTTTAGTTGGGGGAAATATTTCTTATGAGGAAAAACCAGTCGAGATTATTGATAGAAGAGTGAAAGTGTTGCAGAATAAGGTAATACATCAGTTAATGGTTTTATAAAAATAACATATGGTTTAATATGCAACAAGGGAATCTGATAATTATTTGAAGGATAAAAACCCTCATTTATTTTATAAATGAATAAAATTGTGAGGATGCAATTTCCAAAAGGGGGGAAGGATGTAACATCCCATGTAAATAAATAATATGAAATTACAGTATTGATTAATTAAATATTATTTTACTTTAATGTGGATCCTATGTTCGATTGAATACCCGACACACAACAATAGGTTTCATTAAAATATCATGTTGCACACAGGGCCGAGTATTGCTAAAAAATAAAAATATAATATTATTTTCAATTTTAGTTAACTCAAAGACATTGTATTGTTGGTAATGAACATAAGTAACTACAATATGAATATACATTTAGTTTATTGTTTTTACATTTATCCAATAAATATTAGAGGGTTAAGAAAACAAAGAATCCAATTTTATGCACAAAAAATTCTAATATTATTTAAGGGGTCGATATACTGGCTTTTGATGGAGAACCATTTTTAATTTAATATTTGTGACATTAATAAGTAATATTTGACAAAATAATATTATTCTTTAGAAATGGGACATCGAAAATTACATTAGATTAAATTTTTGTATTTTTCTGATAACATCCATTTTTAATGAAATATTGAAAAATACTGTATTTTAATTCAATACTGCCTTTTAATATAATTTATTTTAATGGTGATATTATATTTTTAATTTCTTTAAATTGAAATTAAATGATAGTTTAACTGTTTAATCCAACATTGTTCATAGGTAGTAATTTCACTTGATATTGGACATAAACAAGTGTCAATCTATTGATAGTCATTATTTTCTAAAAACACGTTTTCTATTTCAACGAGGGTAATTAATTTTAAATTAATTTATTCCACTTCAGTGTTTTGAATCTTGAAAAATGGATTCCATATTTGGAATCAAGAGGTCCAAATTTTGTAAATATGTAATTTTTATTTTTAGACATTATGAATATTTATTTCTGTGAATATATTATATACCATGGTTAATGGGTAAATCCGGTAAATATGGGTTAACAAATATTATAATAATATTATTAAATTTCTTTAACATGTGTCCTAATCTTATTGGATGATACATGTTCGACAGTGGTCATCCTTGGGTTGATTTTGGGACCCCATGGAGCCACTTGGGTGGATTTTCCATGAGGTTATATATGTTATTTATTCGACTATAAATATTTATTTTGAAGCTAAAAGGATTTAATACATCATGGTATTTTATTTATAATTTTTAAAAATCATATAAATAAAATTATTTTTGACACAATGATGATTCAGTTATTACATTATTAATGAATGATTAAAATAAATGAGATTATATAATTTAAAAAAATATAAAAAACCTATCGAATTTTTTTTGGATTAGTTTATGTAGACATAGATTCACCTTATCGTCAAAATAAATATTTTATAGTCCTTTATAAAACTAATATCATTATATAATAGAATAATATTTTCAAACATTCCTAAAAAACCCCACCACTTATAAAAAGATATCATCTCTAACCCATTAATAACACCTCTCATGCACCTTGGCTCATCCATCCTTTTCCCAATTATGATCCCTTGATACCTATCTTCCTTCTAGAAGCATGCCCATAGGCATAAGGAATTTAAATTAATACTTTCGGTTCAAAGCAAAGGGGGATACCAAATTTAATGGTAATGTCTTCTCTTATGCTCATTTCTTTTATTTTACTTCTCCAACACCATAAAATATGTTAATTCATTTATTTTATAACATCACTAGTATACTAAATATAATATGTTGTTGTTATGAGAATTATTTTAACTAAATATTCACACATCTTTATATAATGGATATGAACATATTGTTTTTTTGAACGGTGAACTAATATCTCACGAAAAGATGATTGATCAAATATCTCCAACCAACTCTCATGGTGGACATTATGGTGGAAATTTATTTATATGTGATATATATTATATTTATATTGTCTATAAACTTCTTTATTTTTCATTTGTATCATACCTTTATGTTTTCAATAATGGGCAGACACGATAACTTCATTTGAAGAAGTGCAGACTACCAGCAGCTCAAAGGGAAATGACTCGTTCATTCCATACGTAGAACATATAAACGTTAAAGTTACTGAAATTTTATATATGATATTATACTATAATTATAATATACCTATGTATCTTTATGATTTCATTCTATCAAAAACAAAATATAAATGTTTGTAGTGTTCATGGGTGATTACATCTTGCCATATCTATGAACGGTGCATTTCATTTCTTTCATTAAAAATTTATATACTATTAGAAATACTTATATATACTATATATAAATGATATATATGATATCTAAATCATTAATTTCATTATTTAGATAATGGATTTTTGACCACAGGATCAACTTGTAATTATATGATGTTCATTTGTTACTCAAGTACCAAATATCGACAAAACGACCTTTGTTAACTTAAATGATTATGTAATGTTTATAGAACAATAATAAGTAATATAAAAAAAACATGATAAATATTATTAATACATTAGAAATTAACTTTTTTTTATTATTAATGATATTAAAGAACAAATAAGTCATGTCGAACATGAGGTAAGGGACTTCATATCAATCGCCATTCATTGAGGCATATTTTGGATTTATACACAACATAATTTTAAATGGTGTATAAACACATTTGAATTTTTATTTCATTAAAAGGGAATCTTTTTCTGTCTATCATTTTAGTAAATGTCAAAGGGAAGTTTTATTTTTTTTTTAATTACACAGTGACAGTGACCTTTTCGCCGCCACGAACATTATTTGATTTTTGGCTACCTTAACATGCCGTAATGTTTTTAAATGGTAAATAAATACCATATAATCTCTTTGTAATCTGTTATTTAAAATGGGTTTGATAATGGATTGTTTATGTCAAAATATTTAAATGATATATTTTAAATGTAGGAATGTTATCATTCCTTAATTTTTTTCATATGTGTTATGAATATGTCATGGTTATTGGGTATTTTTTATGTATACGGGTGGTTATGTGATAAACCGGGGTAGGGTGAGCCGAATATAACACTCCAATGCATTGAGTAATGTGATTGTGATAAACATTAATGTTTCTTCTCATGGATTTTAGGAATATATTGTGATGGGTATTCCAAACGTAACTCCCTTTATAGCTATGAAGGCCACAATGTAAGTTTTTCATGTATACCACAAGTTAACGTTTTGATTTACGATTTCCATGTGTTATTAATAAATTTTATGATCTTTCATGGAATGTTAAATATTTAAAATTATGATTTCATTGACTTGTATATATTAATTGAAAAATGGATTCATTCCTTGTTTTATAACCCTTACTGTTCTTTTTAGGCTCATCCCAATTTTTTTGAAGCGTTTTTCCCCGGACTTAAAGATGAATAGGGACAATGTTGTGACCATGGAAAACTCATACTATCTAAAACATGGAACTAGACATGGATCTTTTTTTTCATGAGTTTTTATTTTATGAAAACAATCAACACTTTTTAGAAGTGTCTAGGTGTAATGTTAAAGTTCTTATATTTATGTTATGACCACATTCTCTAAATCTATAAACATGAAAATATCCCCGATGTGAATAATTAACATAATTCAAGATTACGTAAGGTTTAAGGCCAGGTATTTATTCAAGTATACATACCCAACATGTCAATACTATCAAGAAGACTCCCTAGGTCGTGATATCCTTGTTCTACAGAAAAACTCAGTCATACTGCAGAATTAACTAAAATGAACTTGATTATTATACATTCTGGTTAAGTATGATTCCATCTTAATACCTAATCACTAAATAGACACCCACCGTAGTTACGTCCATCTATATCTCTATTATTGTAAAACATCGGGCCCAAACACTCCAATGTTTTTGTCCTTATTTCACATTCATCGATGGGTTGAGATACTACTTGATCTATGAGGACTATGATTTCTTCTATAATCTGGATATATTGGGTGGAAACATAAGGCCCAAGCTCCATATTAGACACCTTATCAGGGATTCCCAAGTGCATAATTCCAATATCCATATCTGGTGTGTCAGATCACATGTTATCCCTTATTTATCACACCATGAATGGCTCAGATGAGATTGTTTATATGAAACTATCATAACAATCACATAATAAATTCCCCTTATACAGGGAAAATTCAGAGCATAATACCATTTCAGTGGAATAGTATGAATACCTAAATAAAATGTAATCCACCTCATTGTTAGTCATGAATACATTCAGATATTGGTAAACCCTAGGGAAATGATCCCCATTTGTATTAATTATATTCCACCTCCCATCAGCAGGTTGACGATTAATCGAACTATGTGGCCTCTCATTCCTGTTATAAGAAAGACATGTGGGACACCTTCCTAAGGATTTATCATTATACCTATGGCCTATGTTCCCTCATATATTTCATTTCGACATGATGTTTAAATTGATAGATTATGATCAAACAAACATTGTGGGTTTCGATTCCTGTTATAAAAATAACATTTATGAAACTTCTATAAAGGTTCAATCCCATCTATGAAACACCAATAACCTTCTCAGATTGATGTAATCTCCCTATAACCTCATTATACGGATTCAAAAGATTAGAAGATACACATTTCTATGAAATATATGTAAATGTATAGAGATACTCAAATACATACATATAGTGTAATTAATATAACCCATCCCTCCTCTATTAACAAGTTGAGTGATTCAACATTGGATTGTTTTATTAGGGTAATATGTCCCATATCATGATTTTGGAGAGATTCAAGAACATATATTACATAAATAAAAGAGTCATGTAATAGGTTGTAATTCCCCCCAAAAGGGTTTTCTGTGCCCAAACATCCATCCCCTATACCATATGAGTTCCTAAGTTTCATTGGGTCTAACACCCCATGTGATCACCTACCTGAGGAAGATAGGTCCTTAAATTAGTTTGTATTTGGAATATATTGTTAGTTTCTATAGAATATATAAATGAAACCCACAATTTTAATTATATTAAATCCTATCTTATAACCCCCCAAAAAATCAATTTTCATTGATAACATCTCCCTAAATAAAAAAAGAAAAGTGAACCCTATCTGAATGAATGTAGTGAGAGAATAATTGAATCATTATAGGAATTGGGCATAATGTCCCCAAAATCCTTGGGATATCATTGATAATATTTCAATGAATAAAATATAGTGAAATCATTGAGAATATCCCACGTAATTAAATATAATTTTTGGACATACATTATTCCATTTTGTTTTTCTCCTCCTATATAAAAAATGCTATAACTGATGTGAAATCCTTTTATAATAAAATATTACATTTTTTCCTGAGATATAATTCGATTCTCTCTATGAAAATTCAGTTCCGAAAAAATTTCTTATTCAGGAAATGGAATTGGAAATTGTGTGACCTATGCATTGCTTATTTGGAATATCTTACAATTCAAACCTTGAACTTATCAATGAAATTATTCCTTGTTGTCTTCATTACTACAAAACTAGTCTTATAGATAGATTTACCCAATATAAAATCGCCTTCATCACATGTTTTTGAAACCATTGCTATAATAATATCCTATGTGGGACCCAAAATAGAATAACCCACCCTACGCCTTAAACATAAGGTGTCAAACACAGTGGTTTAGGAAAAACATCAATGTGGTACCATCTAGGCCATCAATCCTACATGTAATGGTCATTACAAACTGAATCCGATATGTAGGTCACATTCATGGAAAAATGTAATGAATCTAGTGGCACATGACACAATCACAATATTCTCTAGAATCTTCTTCCGAGAGCATTGTAATTTGAATGTTACATATGTTACGAAGGGGGATCATGGAGTACATTATAGCTCTATCCATGTTCATGAGTTAATGAGGAGGGATCCTATCAAACATTGTCACCAATGTTTTCCCATTGGTGAACATAATTAGCATACTAAGGGCACCAAACGACAATTATTCTCTCTTGAAACTCATAAATGGGTACCAAGGAGGAGTCACCATGTGTAGAAACCAATGGTTAAACAAGACATGGCTCATATTCATGCCTCCGTGGAAAAAACCAATCAGTATATTCTGATTTTATCCAGTATGAAATCTCATATACCTACTCACATAAGTAGAGTCTAAATGAATATTCATACAGAATGAATTGGGAGGAACATATTTTTTCTCCACACACATGAATCCAATCAGAATATTCTGATGGAACCTGGATTAATAGAGTGGAATTATATCCTTTATTTAATTGTAAAAAATTTATTGTATATTTTTGAGACAAAAAATTGTCAATCCTATGTTTCTATAAACACATTACTGACTGTTCACTAAATTCTAATAATTCTAGATGATCTTTACTAGAATATTTTGACACTCGTACTCAGAAAACGGTAAAAATGTATTATTATACATGTAGCTCGAGTAGCATATCACTATGAACAGTATGAGAAACTATCTACTCTGTGGTAGGTAAATTTTCATCATCTCATCTAAGATATTTTTTATCATTTTTTAGTAAAGGATGACATAGAGGACTTGGATCATATCCCTATTCCAACCGAGGTTCAACAACTCTGTTCGGCACATGCCTTAGGACAGTTGCACATTCATGTCAAAAAGGATCATTATACTCAAAATTCATATGAATGGGATCATATCCTCATTCTATTAGGGGATCATCAAGTTATTTTAATAAATTCCACATGATAACTACCTATTCCTATTAAAAATTTCATCACCATACTTCAAATGCATATAAAAATGATAAAATCCCCACTCTATAAAAGTGAATTCGTGTATACCTTCTCCCATTATGGGGGGCAATGCAATTATTTCAATATAGAACATACATTTGATCATTGATCAAATTCCACCTTCATCTGGGATTGGACAATATATTACTACAACCACCTACCAACATTCTTATAATCTAACCAATAATACATAATATCATTGGAATTCTATAGTTTCATCACAAAATTTGTATCATAACACTAAAACCCTAGATTTTTAACAACATATTCCAACAACTGTTAAGAAATATTCTCATATCCCTCATCAAACCCAAATGAGAGATCATTATATTTCTTTGTCAATGAATAATGAGGTTCGTATACTTAATCTTCCAAATTCCAATATCTATGATGTCATTCGATGCCTTTCCACAACAACTTAATGGTCTGTCGACTCTTAATGAAATGCAGGAGGTAATCATTACATTTATTATCCTTCTCGTTGTAGTACATAGACGGATCATAGGAACTCTACTCTTGAAATATGTTGCGATCAACCTACATGTGGGGATATATATTTGGGAAAAAAAATACAACCCCCGTTGAAAAACATTAATATAGAGATATTTTCAAAACTCAGAGACCTTCATATTGGATGGTGCTAAAAATATCTGTGTTAACTATATATAGTTCCCCGTCATTTTTCAGCAACACTTCACTAATGTCTGCTGGTTACCCAGAGAAGAAACATATATGGTCTAACTGAGTAGATGAATATAGATATGATGATGACGACAACAAAATATATATAAGGATATAGTTGTCTAGAAACAACCATCCAAATATGTTCTGGCCCATTAACACATCTGAATATGAGATCAAAGAATATATTTATAAAGAGTTTGTGTCTTACTCATGAAAATGTTTATGGGAAAATCATGATCATTTGTTGATTGAAACCTTGAAAATCATAGATTTGTGGGTCAAATTAATACCATACACATACTTTGTTTTCAAATGGAAATGGATTATATTTATGTGGCACATGAACTAAAAGTGAAAAAGCATTGTGATAATCTACAACACACTTTTAACCACTACACCACAACCCATTGACAACTGATAATAAAAGTCTCATTATAAATCTATTTCTGAGGATGGGAAAATTATGGATAAGTTCAGGTAATCATCTACTCAGAAAATTATAACTCTCCATATACAGTGTCCTATAATTTCGTATCCACCTGATAAATTAGGGGACCATAAAATTTATGTTTCAGATAGTTAATATATTTTAAATCCCCCATTTAAAGATGAAAAGACACCATGAATGGAGGGAGAGGGTTTACAATTGACTCTTTTTATGGGACCCTCAAAAAATGTCAACACATATCGTAAATGGCAGATGATATTAGATTATAATAACATCTTAAATCAGTTTGGTTCAGGTAATATTAAATGCATAATAATTAGTTACATTAAAATGAAAAATAATCCCGTAATTTTACTAAAATAATTGTTTGGGGCTAATAAAAAACAAATATTCTAATAGAGGATTAAATTGCATGACAATAATGACTTAATATAAATAAGGAATTTGTGATAAAATCCATGTTTCCTTTCCATGATTGTATACAATATTTAATTATATCGTTGATGATAGTTATTAATAAATTGGTGTGGTTGGAATGTTTGGAGTACAATGGGAATAATTTCATGGTTGTTTTTGTTCATTCATACTTGTGATGGATGGATGGAATTCATTAGGCACAATTGTGTTAGGAATGTCTCCAGGATAAGGATGAATTGAGAGTTGGGCGTTCCCGTTTATTTATTCTTGGTTTTATTTTTCAGGACATATTTCTGGAAGTATTATATAATTTATTTCCAAAAAATTATGGAATAATTTCTTTATATGAAAATTTATTTTAAAATATTTCAGCTTAGTATGAGTGTTATAATAACTAAAAATTAGGAAACAAGTATGAATAAATTAATAAAAAATGTGTATAGATATGAAAAAATATGATGATGACTTACTTGAATGACAGAATAAATTATCTTTCCATAAATACCTATCTTATATGATTAAAATATTAAAATTATAGATGAAGAACATATAATATTAATTTAATATTTAATAATTAATTATTAGTTTCGAATATTGATGCATGTTTTCATGTTTTAGATCAATAAAATAGTATTAGAAATCATCTCTCTTGTGTAATGATAGATTGAAAAGAGTATAAGTATTTGTATATTCAAATAATATGGTTATCTATCATATATGTTTTATTTTATGATCTAATAAACTTCACCACTAATGTTGGTAGGGAAATGAACTCATTAATGTTATGGTTTGGATTTATTTTTCCCCAAAATCTAGTATGGTGAGGTAATGGATATATGACTTAACCATCTACCCCACTCTAAATTCAATGAAACTGTTATGTATAGAAATAACTAGAATTCAATGGGTTATTGAACTAATACTCATTTATGTATGATCAATAATATAGTTTGGCTATAAATCTTTCATATGTATGGGTGTGGTAACTATGGTTTCACATGGGTTTTATTTAATGGGATATAGTTTCTTGGGATATATTCGTTAACAGAAGATGTAGTGTCTTCCAAGACTGCATAAGGATATAGATGTTGGTATTGTGATATGGTCGTTTATTTGATATGCTACATCATATTCTAGTCTTCACATAATTGTATTTCATAAGAGGTGTATTTTGATATAATTTTCTTGTTTCGGTTATGATGATTTATGGAATTGATTGGAGTTGAAAATTATATCATTGGGGTACAAGAGTAACAAATTCATATAGAATTGTAAGTGGGTTAACCTGAATTAATTATTACTTGATATTGTTATTCATAGTTCATTTAATTACTTAATGATGAAACCATCATGATGATAAGAAACCTTTTACCTTAGTAGGTGATATATGGTTTCATTTTTTTAATCCCATATAATTTTAAACCCTCTTTCACATTTTACACTATAGGTTTTAGGGAGGATCATTCTTATCATGCATGTATATATAAAATATTTTCTATTCGCGTAGTAGCTGGTATGTGGTTGAGCTATGTATTACCTATTCTAGGTGTTTTTTGTGATCAGTGGGGGATTCATTTTAACAACCAAGAATTTATTTTTGTATTCTATATCTTATAGTTTTAACAATCTTGTAGTATATTTCATTCTTTTATTAGGCGTGTCAAGTATTGAATTTGGATGTTTCATTTATTATATAGTGTTTAATGGTGTATTTTCATCTAATATTTAATATATAGATTATATTGAGGGAAATTCCTCACATTTATGTGTTCTTATACCATCATTACTAGTCGCTTGCACATGGCCTAATTGAGGTTAACATTGAGGGATCATTTCCTATCATCAATACTAGTAGATGAGGGTTACAAGTGCGGAGTGTCATTAAAAAGTCTTATCAATGGTTTTGGTTATGAAATTAGGTTAATTTTAAAGATTTTAACATTGATATTTTCAAGGGTATCATGGGAAATTTCACAATATGGACATAGAACCTGAAATAAACGAAGGAGACCAGCTAGAAAATGGTCAAGGGCCCTATCGATCAAATTCAAGTACATTTTACATTACTAAGCATTCTAAGTGATGGGATCCGTCTTATAGGGGTATATAACATGACATGGATCATGTATCATTAATATATATTCCGATGTTGGGATTGGGTTGAAAATGAGTTTTTTGTTAAATTTAATTAAATAAAATAACATAAATAATCCTTAATTCATATTTAGAATTTCCTAACATTTACTAATTTACTAGGATACCTCTAGTCTGACATCCATGTCTAGTTTAGCTAATTTAATCATTGATATTTTCTTATAGATCAATATTATTTACATGTTGATAATTAAAATCATTGAATGGGGACACTCCATGAGTTTCTGTGCTATGTATTTCAGGAGTATGAGGAGCACATTTCAAATTATGAGATAAACAATTTGTTTTAGAATGTAGTTATGGAAACCATTTTTTATACTAATATGAAGAACCATGTTTTTATAGGTATTATTCTTTTGAATTGGGTATCATGGTAGTAGTGATTCATATTTCCCATTGATTATACATAATCATATGTATTTTAATGGATGATTCTGGATGATTTTGAGGAGGATTTTCTTTTTTCAACTATGAATGAGGATTTTAGGATGTAGATTCATTCACTTTGTTAGGGTAATTGTGAGTTCTAAAATTTATTTCTTACGAGGATAATGATTTACCTTGTTAAAGGTAAAACACTATAGGTTTTTTCAACTTCAATTGAATTATTGAAATTATATCCATTATTTGATTGTTCTCCCTTTATAATGAGTGTATTGGAACCACCACAATCACTTGATTGAGAAAAAAATATTTAGTACTTTTACATTGTATTTTTATACTAAATAAAACATCCATTTTATTCTAAATGTTGATTTTACATTAATGATGGAAAACAGTTTCACTCTCCCCAGGATTAGTGGAAATGATTTTGTTTGGGAGGAGGCATTAAAATTAAATATCACATTTACTACCTTTCTCTTCTCTCGTACAATTTGTTAGACCATTGGAATAGTTTTCTATTTATATATGAATTATATAACTATTACATTGATCTAGATATGTTTTTGATTTACTCTTGTGGAATGTATCCTAGAATGCATTCTTTCATATTGTGTTTGGACTCTTCTCTCAGTGCAACTATTGTGGAATTTTAAACAAGGGGAATGTGATGATGTATGATCTCTATTTTTTTTTTATTTCATTCTAGGATCTTTTTAACCCGATCCCCCCAAGTTCACATCTGTGGATGAAAATATCATATGGGAGATAACAATGCATGAAGCCAACCTCTAATAGGCTACAGGATGGAAATAACTTTTAATGGTAGATAATTCACATAAATGGGAAGAGTTAACCACTATAATTAGGCAGAATGATATATAATAATATATTCCCCCAAAATTCCTTCTCAAAAAAGATTAAAAGACCACAAAACATTCATGTAATGTCATAAACCTATAAAATCTGCAGTGATTCTATATGTACTGAAATTGTATAATTTTTTGTGACCTCAAAGCCTAAACAGCTCTTGAACAACTCCACTAGGTAATAATATACATCTGGATCACCTAATATCGTTTATGGATATGAAAAAAAACTTTTACATAGGATGGTTTATCATAACAAGTAATCCCAATAGTATCCCCCAATATCCTATTATAAAAAAGATAATCAAAGAATACTAAATCACAATATTTATCTTGTAAATAAAAATTATCATGTAAATTGATTTTACATGTTTCCAACGTCACCATATCTCTCTCACTAATTATAACATAATTGAAATAAAATTATCATATATAACATCAAAAGAAGGTATTGATCTTCTACTTCCTCACTAGTTTTATTCTCTTACCAAAAGTCCTATGTACTAATATCTCTATCTCACCAAATACAATAATTCCAAAAAAATGAATTGGAAACTATAACATACCAAAAACCCTATGAATCACATCATCTCATCATCAATATCAATATCTCTAGATATTGGGCTTGTAGTTTCTTGGAGCCAATATAGTTCATAAGTTGTGTATTATACCCCTCCCATCATATAACATATGAAACACACATATAATAATATATTCGATTATATATTGGATTACAGATGTTTTAATAGAACCAAAATCCATTCCATACCTCTACACAGATATACAAGAAATGTATCCTCCTTGTATACATGTACATTATAAAAATATAAGAAGAGAGTGGGTAATGGTGGTATAGTCATCCATTGATTACTCACCGACGTGTATATTGGGGAAAACCCATCTAGAGATTATTGGTATTGGTTGGCCTTCTGACATGGGTGTGTTGGAATATTAAATCACATAAAATAAATAATATATATTTGTATATATAAAAAACAACAATAAGGGGAACATCATAGCCCTTCCCGTGACTACAGTTATTATCTCTCTAAATCCCATTTCCACCATTAATTATTAGATGTCACATAATCATTTAATAATTTCAAGAAAATTTTTGATTAGTTTTTATATAATACATTTATTTTCGACATTAATTACCAACTGAATTCCATGCCCTCCAAGCATAATCAAACCTCTTCAAAGGATCCTAAATTTTTATCATCATTTCACTAGTAAAAATAGACCATCCACCACGGATAATATTTTTTAACATTCATTATAATTATATAATTCTAGGTGATGTATATATTTTCCTATGAAACCATAAATAATGAATAAAAACGAAAAATCATTTCTATCAAATAGTGGGAAAAAGAGTCAAAAAACAAGCAACATGGAAATCAATACATTAAGGATGATTTATTCGCCAGTATCCATCCCATATTTCATAACAATAAATAATGTGAAATCCAATCATCATCCCATTCAATAAATATATGTTCCATACCTATGATAATTATTCATTTCACCATCCCTCACACCATCACATGTACCTACTTTTTCCTTAAACCCATGATTCAGCACCCATTCTCATCAAACCTTCATTCATCCCTCGAATGTTTAACATTTCACAGTAAGGCTATAATAAATAAAAACACAAATGGAAATAAGAAAAAAATTAGTTAACTTTTCAACTAGGCTAGAGAACCAAGGCATTTATCATCAAAATGAAAATAGGCGCCCTCATGCCCCAAACATTTATATTTATCAAATGACCAATTCTTAACATCATAAATTAACCCATTTATTTATCATATGTAACAACCATCAACAACCTAATTCATTAACATTTTTTAGGTGACATTATTCTCATATGGGTATAATCGAATCAAAATATTAATAGAAAATTCTTTATATGGTATTCAATTAATTAAAATATAGTAAAATAGTAGGTTATGGTTGAACCCAAATAGTTGGCAACTTATTTTGAATAGATTTTAAAAATATTTAATTTTATGATTTTTATGAAAAGGTTATAAATTATTGGATTGAATAATATAATGAATTTAGATTTATGAAAAATAATATTGATTTGATTTTTTGAAAAAATATTTGAATGTCAGGATACTTTTTTTGTAATTTTAGCATTTTGGTGTAATTATATTTAATAAAATAGTTTGATCAATCCATGATTACTTTTTGAGCCAAGAAAAGCGAGATCCAAATTTTATTGTATCCCTTCCTTGATGTTGTAATCCCATATCTCCCTGGGTTGGGTGATTTAGTTTTTTAATAAATTATGTTTTTATTAATACCAAATATAAACCAGATTCCCCAAAATCTGAAAAATGGTCATTCATCCTTTAGGGTTGTTCGCTGCATAATTTTATGGTTCATTTCAGAATCAAAAACAAATGGGCGTGACAAATTTAAAATAATGGGTTGGGAAATTTATTAAAGAAATCAAAGACAGAAATATACATGAATAATTATAAAGAAATCAATGAAATGACACCTTCCCTATTATATTACATAACCTTATCACAAGTTAGGATTACCATCACATCTTAGTGATGCAAGAATAAATTGAATGGAATGAAAAATACTGCATAATGAAAACCATACATGGAAGTGATGAGATCCCAGTATAATGTGGCTTCACACTCAATACATTGGTCTCTAGGAACTATTTCACACTATTAGGTTGGAATTCTATATTTTGAGTCATATGGGATCATGTCATATTGAATGTCATTATGGTTTAATGAAAAAATGTTCATGGGTGATACATGGGTTATAAAAAGGTCAAAGACATAACATATGTCAATTATATCCGTTTTTATCATGACCAGACATTTTTATATCTCATATAGTGATTAAACAACATGTAACTATTTTACCACGTGTTTCAAAATCATCACGTGTAAGCTTATGTTTCAGCACCACTACTATCACAGTGTGTCACATATGTGTAAGTACATTAAAAATTCTACGTTAATTATAGTTTCTTTAATCTTCTTCATGGTGTGACTCTCATTAATGACATGCACCATTTATATGATGAATGATAACTATTAATGTTTCCTATTTATTATTTATCCAACAACCAATATCATAATTAGGTTCTTTATCAAATTGAAACATAATTATAATTCAAGACATGTTATAAACTTGGTCCTGTTTCTTTATTTTAACGATATTAGATCCTCAACAAACTGCGACGGTTTGTGTTATATTAAAGGCCACATGACCACTATCAGGACCTCTTCTACAACCTCGATTATGGCCATGGTAGTCATTAACACACCAAGAAACACAACTAGATTTTAAAGGTCTTTACATTAAAAATTTTAATTTCCTCACTACATCCTCTAGAAAAATAAAAGTGAGGTGTCCCCTATTATTTCCCATAGGATATTTCCATGTGCTCTAAATTTATCAGCACCCCGTCACTATTCCTTTTTTGGATCATCTTTTTCTAAATGGGTCTCAATAAGGATATAACTGATAGCCCCACCCCCTCCACTATGGTGTGATGGCCATTTCATTAGTAAACAAACCTCTATAACCTCAGAAATACATAAAAACTCATTCATAGAACAATAAATACTTGAGAAACCATAATGAGAAATTTGGGAATCACCAAACCATTAAATTAAATAAATCACAAAATGTCCTCACGCTTAATAATTAGAACCTAACTTGTAGAGGATAACAGAGTTAGGGAAATTCAAAAAACCCCTTGAGAGAGACCTCTCAATACTCATTCCAAAATCGGAGAAAAACTGCCTCACTTAGAGGAAATATGAGAATAACAATGAAGTAGTAACAACTAGTTCCCTAAACTCTTTTAGGAGAGAAACCTCTAAAATTAGATAAAGGACATAAACAAGGCATCGGGTATGAAAGAAAAATCTCTTATATTATGTAATGGTCAAAAACAACACCAAAATATCAATATAAAAAGAGATATGAAGTAAAAAAACTCAAGATAATACATTTATATAAGTGATTCATGTTCCTAGGTTCTCTAGTCCATTCCACCATGTCAACAGATCATTAAACATATGGGAATAAAAAACCATATTATATATTATTATTATCATCCTAGATATCCAATGTTTCTACTCAAATACGATATCATCATCAATGTCAATCTCATCTCAATTGATGACGTGAGAGACTTCTTGAATATTTTGGTGATTTTTTAACACATTAAATACATCATAATCCTAGATTATATATGGGGGTTCTATTTGGTATGAAATGACACTAATATGAGACAAGACATTAAAATTACAAACAAACTAAGGATAAATATTACTCCCTTGACTAAAACTTCACTACTTATTATGAGGAGTCATATTAAAGAAGTTATGGTCATGATTTTTGAACTTCAATGGACTCTTATATTGGTCATTATTAAAATTCTGACAATCCTACACTGAATTCACTGTCTCATGTGTCAGAAAAATCATCTCTATAATTCTGTGTAGTAGTTATGACCTATGAATTCCTTACTAATTGAATCTAATATGAAAATATGGAGAAAATGATGTTCACCCATGACATGTTTCAAATTATTACATATGAATGGTTGGGTGAAAAATATTTTCCTATGAATATTTTTCAGGTGTAGGGTTCTTCACTGACAAAACCTCCAAAATACAGGACTGGAGTAAATTACATCTCTAAACGTCTCTAGATAGTCCTCTTTGTCGGACCATCCATCCATTTATAAAAACAATATCTAAATAGAAATAGAGTTCATAAATAATGTCGAAGAACTATAATTACCATATAGGTGAAAAGAGGATTACTATCATAGATTGTTATTATTTATACTCAATGATTCCCCCCCCCCCATTCAATAGATATTTCTTTAATGAAACCCACCTCTCTGATTGACACCTTGATTGGTCATAAGTGGTTTGGTTATTTTAAATTTTACACTATTGTGTATATTGAAACATATACTCCATGATCTCATGGAAATATTCTAAAATATGCCATCTAAATATCATCCCACTATCACAATGGATTATTTAATGGCTGTAGAAAACCACCCAAAACATAGTGTCTAACCTCTACCATTTTCATACAAAACATCTAGAAATGAACTCATTAATTGAATTCATTAACCAAGGCCACAAAAAATGACCTCTTAATGAATGATATATAATTTGAAAACTAATATGTACTTCCAAGGGTGAGATATGGAACTTTGGGTGAACCAACTCAAACATTAATAATTGAATAAAATGACTCCCATGAAAATATCACTTGTGATGATTACTCTCCGACCATCCCTTGGTGGAATAACAATAGAGAACCCGATCTCACTAGATCTTTAACATAGAATACCCCATTGGGACTCCTCACCTACTATAATAAATATTAATGCAACATATTCTGAAAAAAAATCTTATATCACGAACCTCTCTTTATCAAGCTGCATTACAAAAATATCATCCATTTACTTCTAAGAATATATATAATGATGAAAGACAACACTGTGAGTCTACATTATAAGTGAATAAGTTAAAAACATTAGTACATTAAAATAAATCTCATTGTCATAATCATACTAGGATTATATGCAAATTTATTGTAGTATGTTTCAGTCAAATCTATAGAAGACATAACTCAGTTTGATATGGTATGTGAAAACTAAAAAGGATTCTTCAATTGGAGAGTTCTTCCAAAAAAACCAAAATATCACAAAATAGGGGAAATTTTTTTTAGTGGAATAGTTACATTCATGGGGTCATAACTATTCAGAACCATTTGATAAAACCACACACATATGAATTAAGAAACTTCCCAATCCATGATATTAAGCATTAAATGAAGTACATGAGAATTTACTAACATCACATTTTGCTAAATGATATATTATATGATCTATCTAGACAATAAGAAAACATGATAATTTAATATCAATATTTTTATAGGATTCATAATCTAATGGATGTTGGGAATGAAGATTCAATAATAGCCAGTAAGACTGGGAAAACCCCGCTCCACTCGAACAATCATGGGGGAATATAGAAGAATAAGATTCCGGATACTTTAAGGATCTAGAATTAAACCATACTGATATATTATATTAATCATTAAATAAATTTTCTGTGGAATGAAATCACACTTAAATAGTTCCCTAAACAATATATGATGTCAAAGATATATTGAAACATTCAACTTATGCTCTATGTTCCCCTCCTCAAACGCAGAGTACACATTGACGTTGCCGATGAAGAACTCTGAACACCAATCATAAAAATTTGAAAACACCATATTAACCGTCAAAATTAATAAACAATGGGATTTTTTGAATATTAAATACATTTCAGAAAAACTAAAACTCTAATAATAATGCCAGAATGTTGTAATTGGTATTTCCACATCCTTTACCTATATCTGGTTATATATCGACCAGAGTTAAATCATTGAGAACCAATTATTTATCACTATAAAATATTGTAAATCATCAATCAATGAAATAAGATATAATTTATTCATTTTCTCCAGATTCAAGTAAAAATGATTGATACAAATGACTAGACTTCTATTGACCTTCCTTAACAACAAAATTGAACCAGTCAATGGTTATTGCTTGGATGGAAAAAAAATTCTATTAGATATCATTCAATTATATCTTCTTATCCCATAACTCAAAAGACATCATACTATACAAACAGATTGATAATAGATATTTTTTTGTAGTTATGTATCAATATTTACCTCACATCAAGGGGTTAGTACTATAACAACCTTAAGAAAATAATTAGTGTAATCTTCCACAACCCTCAGGAACATTACCTTACAATCCTTCGATGAACTAAAAAATATCTCATAATTCAAGGAATACTAAGACAGAACATGCCAATGACCCAACTGAGTTTCCTTCATGAAACAAAACATGGGAAAATTTCCATGGCAATCATTGAACACCATCTTCATCCAAATAAAATCCATGATAACTTACACCGCCTATAACTACCCTATAATAAGGATGATATTGTATGGATGTATCTGAAAACATATGAAGTTTCCCTAAGAGAAGGTATTTACTTGAACTAGGTAAAAATTTCTGTATACTTCTTATAGATAAGATACAACTCCAACTATCATATTTAACAAAAACATCATTAGAAGTATCTCCACATTATCTTCAAATGGAATAACTAGGGAAGGTATATTAAAGAGTGTGAATCTCTTGAATAAAAATATCACATTCCAAAATAGAAAAAATTTAATAGTCTACCTTTATTGATGAATTTATGTCCTATTAATAGAAAAGGTAGATAATTATACATTACAATACAAACTACATGGAATATGTGACACCAATGATGAATACCACCATGGTCACGATCTACTATATATGTTCTTGGAGAAGTTCATGGATATCTTATACCTATACTATATCCATGCTATTAATTATTGGAGAAAGAACCATACAGCTGAAACATTTGATGATAATGTTGTTATAAGGGTACATAAATTGGAACACCATTCACACACTATCTACAAAAAAGGTTAGGAACTCTCAAAAATCATGTCAATGTATTCTAGGAGAAAAACATACAATTGATCTTTTGATAGGGGCCTATGATCTTTTATCCCTAGATAAATGAGATATAGAGGGTTGTGACATGACCCCCATTATCCAAAAGACCATATGACTACTAAAATGGTAACCCAATTCCATAGAATTTCTATATGGGGAGTCTGAATGACAGCCTATAATGGTGATTTGGATTTATCCAATATCTTCTATAAACATATGCTCTCATAAGCACCTAGATATATGTTGGCATTATAAATTAGGTGACCTATTACTTGATCAGTTGATGTAATGATTCCCTAATATTATTCACTTTTTATTATTTATCAAGATAATTTATAAATAATATCTGATAATGTTTATAAAATGGATTAAAGAATATCTCCTAAAAACGATTGTTTCAGAGGGTAAACATATTTAGATGGTCAAACAATATTACAATAAAATAAAAAACATGGATAAAAGCTGATCCAATAACATCTCCAATAAAATATATGACTCCTAATGAACTTATTGAAAAAATAACATCAATTATTTTCATCCATGATTAGAATAATTACTAAAATTTAATCCATGTACTCATTCCAATCATGGACCAAAGAAAAGGTAACGGTTTAATGGTCCAATCATTCCCACGATCAGGATATTATCACTTTGGTAATAAATAACTGTGTTTTTCTTTTCATAGGGAAGTATACCTTAAGAATCCCTGAAGAAATGGACAGATTATTAAAGATATATGAACACAACCTTAAAAATCGGGTATTTGGTATATTCCCCCATCAACGTGGGATTGGGTGTATAGCTTTAGGATGAGTTGATTTTTGGATGGGAGATTGTAAGATCTTATCCTTTTAAGATTTTTCTCAAGATATTTTTTATGTTAGATTTCTCCATGTGTTGAGAAAATTTCTTTTTTGTTTTACTTGGGGGTGTGTTTGGGTTAAATTTGAAAAACATGGAAGAAGATGGGGTTGTTCATGGGTGGTGTACAATTTTCCAAAATCATGAACCCTATTAGGAGTAACTGTGACTACCCAAGAAAAAAGGATAATGATCTATGTGAAAAATTATGGAAAACATGTTTCCCATTCCAAGAACACCATGAACTATTTTTAAATTCTTATATTATTAATTTTTAATCCCTTAAACCCCCACAACTCACCCTATTCGACCCCCAATTGACACTAGATCGTATTTCATGATTTTGAATCCCCTTGGATGATTTCTAAGCCATATCAACCTCAAATCATATTCATTCAAAGATAGTATCGATGATACAGACCTATAACTTTTAGATAATCTATCCTAGTTCTTATCTCATTCTTCTGTTAGTCTTATCGCTTTCATTAAGAGAAGAAATCCTCTGTTTTATATTGATAAAAATCTACTTGGTGACATATAAATCTATTATTGTAGAGATATATATATATATTTCTGAGATATTTGTTTTTATTTTAAGTTTAATATTTAAATCTCGTTTGACATCATTGTGCTGCTCAATTTTGGGGATTTCCATTGGGAAATAATTACTCAACCAATTGAGGTAGGTAGTCTAATATTTAAATCCAATATTCATAATATTTATTACGTCTATGAGAGTTGTATAATCTCAAAAGATATTATAAATTGGAAATTATAAAATTGGACCAAATAATGTAGTCAATTTATTAATTGATGTAGTTTTAAGACGGATAAATTAGTGGGTGAATGATAATGAGTTTTAGGGATTGTTGTATTAGATAATTAATTGGGGGACTAAAAATGAGATTTATGGATTGTGATTAAAATAATTAATGTAGGGGTTAATAATGAATTATTTGAATTTTTAATTTCAATAATTAATTTAAGAATTTATTTTAGGATAATGAGATTATAAAATGAATAAATAATTGATGAATTTGTTATGGGATTATTGGGATAGTGGTTTTTTATTAATTAATATTGATATTAATTAAGGGAATCAATGTGTTAAATTAATTGTTGATTTAGTAATACAATGAGAGGATCAATTAATTGTTTAGTTAACTAGTGAGAATATCATGGTTTATTAGTTATTGAATTAATTAATTAGAATGATAAGATTATTTAATTTATGAATTAATTAATGAAAATGGCCTGATTAATTAATTGTTGATTTAATTAATGAGATTGAGATATTTAATTAATTGATGAAATAAATAATGAAATAATTAATGGTAACAATGAAAATAATATGAAGGATAAAGATTTGAATGTTAAATGTAGAATTATAAGATTGAGATGAGACAAAATGGTAACAATGGACTTATAGGACATGAGATCCCTCAGGTATTTTTCAGACTCTAGTGTGGGATAACGTAGCTATTGATTTCCATGTGTCCTAGAAATCATACAAAGATTATGTTATTAAATAAATAATAATATTATAATGTGATAACTATTTACTAATGAATTACATTTATTTTTTTTATAAACATCATACATTACTATTGAATAGATATTGTTTTATACACCATTAGTGGTGTCCTACTAAGTTGTACACACACCCTATTCCAGCTACCTAATCAGTACCTAATTAGATTTCATTATTGCGTGATATGTTAATGGAAAAGGCATGGATTAAATGAATTATGTAGGGATGTAACATGGATGAGGGAAACTGACTTGGTTTTGGATCCATTTTGGAGTTTCCATTGTATTTATTATTACCTTTCATTTTAGACACTGGACACATACAATAGCATGTAATGTTTACTTGTTTTGTTGAATTATTGTGTTTTACGCATTGAATATCTTGATAAGTTGGTATTTTTGGTTATATTTCATTATTGTAATGTTTATTTATTCTTACAGGTGTATTACCCTATTCAATGATGGTATTTTCACCCTATGATTGACTTACAAAACCTCACTGATAGTAGCAAGACTTTGGTGTATAGGGAGGAATGTCAGAGGTCGTGTGGCAGTCCAGCTCGGGGGATCCGTGTGTGGATCCCATGTTGTGGTGCAACATGTAACTTCCTTCTTGAACAAATTTTCTATCAATGAATATTATATGGATCCCATAAACTTATGCATGCACTAGAGATGAAACTCTAAGAGAGTCCTCATAAGAATTTCATTATCGACCTCAACTCTACGGTGATACATTGGCGCATTATTATTAATATATTTGGAATGAACCCATTAATGACATAAAAATATATCATTATATATTAAATAAAAAATTATAGGCCCCCCACAACATATAATATAGAACATTTATAATAACTATTTTAATTAATGATAAACTCAATCGCATGATCTAACCATTTCAAAAATAATCTTCTTCATGAATGTTGCATAATACATTCCTAGATCTCTACGATGTAGTTGATATCACCTTGTTTAGTAGGATTAATTAAATTAAAAATCACAACTTTATATCATATAGGGCCCTAAATACCCTTTTCTATTATGGTATTCTCTATATACATCACATTTTTTTAAAGAGGATACTATTTTCATACCAAAATATCTAGTTATAACGAATTACAACCTCATGTATCTATATTATCTATAAAACAGACCCTATGATACCAACCTTTCAGGATCCCCTCCAACTAAAGTACGAATTATATTATAAAAATGAGAGAGATGAAATAAAATTGTCTAATTACACACTCTAATATGACAAGGTTTAATGAAATCCACCGAGGTTATATCATATACACAAATGATAATAATTCCACTCAACAATTACGAGGAACAAGATATACACCAAAACTACAAAATATGTCTATCTTATAAAAAACATAATAGATCCCAAAACAAGAATGTAGATTCATAAAACTAGAAAAACTATACGAATTTAAATATATCAAATTAATACCAATGGAAATGACTATGAAACAAAATAAATTCTAGGATAACTCCATGAGCTAAATATTTCAAACACTATCACTAAAAAACCCCTTATGAACAACAAATTAGTTTATAAATACATAGGTTTTTCATAATATGTATTCTCAGTAAGATCCTCTAAATATCCTCTCATGAAAAACATAATGAAAACATACTAATGTAAAGTGGACAATACTTGAGAAAAGTATTACCTAAACAATGTATTCTATGTTCCCCACATGAACATGGGTTTCTCACAAAGTATTTTATTCATGTCAGAAAATATCCAATATAATATCAAATAATGGTAAACTACTATGACTTCCCCAATATTTTTCCTCACTTTCCTGACATCCCATGTCCCCCTCTATCTCTGTCCCAATATATGTCTTCATAAAAACACTTTGGATCTATAACATTGCATTCAACCTATGTACCAAATCATCATTCCATCCACATACACATCTCCATATAGAATCCATGTAGTTTTTAGGATACATCAAAACCATTATATTCTCTCTTATGCCTCAAGACATTACATTGCATAAAAAACATACCTATAATAACCATTATAATATTTTATTTGGATATACATGTGTGTGAAGTTAAAAAAAACCACTCACATTTATCTTCAAACAAATTTTTAGAAGGTAAATATTGTATAGAACAACACTTAATACAGCTGGGAAAAGTGAGTAGATAAATATTGAGTATTCACCCATTGGTTCCTTGACAACCATTATATTGTGTAAAATACCCTCTAATGTCCACAAGTGTGGTTTACCCATCAAACATAGGTGGGTTAGTGTATAAAATCCCATAATTTGAAAATATCTATATTTATAACAACCCACACTATGTGAAACAACTTATATTTGACAACAACACCAACTGTTGTCCCTCAAAAAACCAATTTCCACCTCTTCAGAAAATATAACTTTGATACACACAAAAATTTCAGCGGATATTTCAATTAATTGTTTCATTTAAAAATTACACATCCACACTAATTAATAATTTAATTCCATTATCTTTAGGTATAGGCCATTTTATCCAAGGTTCCTAATGGTTTTTAATTTCATAATATATAAAAATACACTAAACTGAATGAGATAAAGTATTTATCATTTATTATTATTCCATTAATCAATTTAATATTTCACTTTTCATAAGATACCATAAAAGATGAATAAAACAAGCACAACTTACTAAAATATTTACTGGGGAATGGAATATAGAAACATGAATCCCAGCCATGTAGTCGTTAAAGCATATTCATTATCCGGAATTTATTAATAATTTCTGAAAAATATATTTTGGAAAAGACTATATTCGTCACATTACATCCACCCTAGTGCCATCCCAAATCCATATATTCATATCACCATCTATCTTTCAATAATAGTTTCAAACAACTACAATATGACCATCCATCCCCACACATTCAATTTACCTATCAACCCTGAAAGGATAACAACTTTTTGTATAACAAGGCTCAAATCTTTAGAAAAAACACAAGGAAAGAAGAAAACAACAATCTGTTAGTATAGAAATAAGGCCCAATAACCAAGGCATCATTCCTTCATAAGGAAATGTTCTTTCTCAGCCACAAAAAATATATTTATCCAAAAAAATATTTATCATATTAAATTGACTTATATGTTTATCATACTTTGAAACCTAATGAAACATAAGGTGATATATTTTAAAAGTTATAAGTTATTACAAAAACATGCTTTAATCATAACATTAATCTCTATCAATTATATGAATAATGGTGCCTATTAAAAATTACTATGTATTTTTTATCCATCTATTATTACAATTTTTGTATTCATTATCCCATTCCAATACAAAAAAAATTTAGTTCTTGGAGTAATAAACAAATAGTTCACTATATAGACAATCAAGATACAAACAATTAACACAGAATAATCCCATGTGATCTCTACAAATAAAAACCAATTTTTTGGTTAATTCTATTTTAAACTTCATTTTGGTTAATTATAATATTAACATAAGATATAAAACATGATAAAATAACAATTGAATTTAAAAAAACTATGAAATAAAATGAATCATCTATAATTATTTAGAAGATCAACATTCACCCTGAAATGATAGGATGTCATGTATCAACCACCACAAAAACAAAAGGAATACTTTCTAAATCCTGTCATAGTAAAGCCACTAAAAACCAATATCAAATATTAAACATAAATGAATGGTTTGGGATAAAAATTTGTTGAAACAAGTGAACAATTATATGCATAATGGTTTCGGGAATGTACCTTAAACCATGGATTATCAATACTCTATGATATAAATGTTTTAATTAAAATGGATTTTATAAGCTTTTTCCATGGGTTTGTAAATAACACTTTACAAGTGAAATTTTCTCTCAATATATGCTCAATGTAAGTAAATTATTGAATTATTCTGTATGTTTTTCTAGAAAATATATAAATCAATATAAAATAATGAAGTGGATTTTTGATCATTTTGTTGTGTAAAATATAATTTAAATTTCATTCTTGACTGATCAAAATATCATAAGTGTACCCCCATTTGAACCAAATAAGATCTGCAAATAATAGCAATAGTTTAAAATATTTCAAAGAACACAAGACCACAACAACACCCTCCACTACATATGTGGTGTTCTTGAACACCCCAATCAAGATCCCACAAATTTTGTCTAATAACCATGCCATTTCCTATCTCCACAACCAATTCCATGTGATTGGTGATGTTTCCAATTCAGTAGCTCCCAACACTCCATGCCATGTCCCACAACCTCCCATGAACATTTAGATATCCCATTTCACAAATGGGATCTATAGTAAAAAGGGCCAACAACATTCCCTCTCCATTTCATGGTGGTCCATTGATTGGAAAAAACACCATTATAGCATCTAAAAACCCTCTAAATCCCCTCTTAGAACCACTAAGCATCACAAAATAACAATGTAAATGTTGGGAATGTCTTGAATATTATAATTTTAAACTATATCATGAGTCAAATTTCATACATTATAAATTGTATATATGAATTGTATTAGAATGTGTCAATTATATTATGGATTTTAATTTCATGATGGATCTTTCCTATCATAGTATGATATGTTATGACACCAAAGATATGAAGTGGTTGGACACATCAGCCATTGGGATGTGTTATTTTTTATAAATCATTTGAAATCCATTTTGTTATTTAATGGTAGGTCAATATGGATAATATATTAGTGTGGTGGATGAATCCCCCTAGATTTCTATTATTGTCTAAAATATATTTATACTGATGAATATTGTCTGAGAATTATTTTTTTGGGTAAATATAATATAATTGATATTAATAAAAATAACTTATATCTAATGATAAATGGAATAATTATATATATATATATATATATTGGTATATCATGGGGGTATTTTTAATAATTAATTATATTTTAACTAACTCATTGTATTTTTAGCAAGTTAGAGAGGTTTTTTACAACATCCTATTTTAGGTTGTATGTTATGGGTAGATTTCAAATTTTTAATATTTATGACATGAATTTGGATATAAATTACATAAATAGAATGTTTGATCTATTTTGGTTCAATAAATATAATGATTTGAAAACATGTAAAATTCCTACTTATGTGTGTTTTTATAAGATTAATGTTATATAAGGAAACTAAAAAATCATCCATGGGTTGTTTTAAATTTCATACAATATCAGTCAATTAATGAAGGAACATTTTAAATTTTAAAATTATATTAGTGGATTGTATATTTAAATTTAGTGATGTATTATAAATCAAAATGGTTATTTTGATAACATATTTGGTTATAACATTACTAATGAAATGATTTTAGTGAAGAAATTACATATTGAATGTTATATATGGTAATATTCTCCATAATTTATTTTTATGTGTAGTAATATCCAGTGTGACTTACTTGACCAATTTTTTTTAGAACAGGAATTCATAAATAAACTATGAGTCTATATTTATGAAACATGAATATATTTTAATATATATATTTTTTTAAATTAATTATTCATTTCTACGATAAATATTTTTATGAATCCATTATATGAAGAAAAATGATGGAGTTTTTCCATTTAAGAATTTAAATCATACTGTATAGTAAATTAAACACTTACTAAAATTTCCTTTGTATCATTTTTTTAAATTTTAAAAATATTAGATTGAAATTTTGTTAAATTTTTTAGTTATTTTCTAAAAAATAAAATAAATCATCATTCAATTAGAGAAATAAATTATTCAAAATGCATTTTGAAATTCTGAGCTCCTCGACCTATATTACTCAATTAAATGTTCTGATACCTTTAAAATTATAAATTAAATTCCATTTACAATAAAATTATTAAATGATAATGTGATGTACATTGTATTAAACATTTTATGGAGTACTATGATTCCAATTATTAGTAACATTTTATGTGGTCAATATAAGAAAATTTACATGTTAATTACTATTAAAACTAGCAAGAAGTTATTATTATTGAGTCATGTTTCCTAATTTTGCGTTACATTTTATGAAATGTTTAATTTATTTGAAATGGTTATTTGGTTGTTTTGTATCTTGGTTTAGCATTATTTTATGTTTTTTATAAATTTTATTGCGTACAATGAACATATTTTTGGGATAAAGGACTAGATCAATTTAGGGAAATGGTATAAATTATAATGAAAATAATAAAAAATACCATTTTGGGATTTACTCAGGGAGACTCAAACAAGAGATATAACCGAGACCCAATGGGGAGGTACCACTAAGTTACACCCTATTGGCATTGGGTTCAATAATCATAGATTAACATTTAGTATCAAAAGGTATTAAAAGATAAATTTGAGTAAAATTATTTAATTATGTATGATTATTAAATTTTGATATATAGGATTTACATATTATATTTCCTACTTCAGATCATATAAATTTCCCTACCATTGTTTTAGATGTATCTTCATAAAGAGTATTTTTTAGGGTTGAGGATGTTGTGTTATTTTCATATTTATTATGATGTAATTTTCATTTTTTAGGGTAGTGAGATGCTTTAGAGGTATCACATGGGTATGAGTATTATTCATACTCTTTCTTACTCTCAAATTATAGTTTTAAATTCATGTGGATGATAATTTTTTTAGTGGTATCAAACCTAATGTCATGGATTATCCATTGCTACATCATTTATAATTTTAGAGTTTTTGGTTGATCATGATATTTTTCATATTTCAATAGTTTTTATTTAAAATGGTTATGATGTTTTAATGAATTATTTTGTGGAGTTTCAATTAATTTTTTTTATTTGGGAATTTGAAAAATAATAATAAATCCTATTATTTATTAATTAAACTATTTGTTTATCCCGTCCATAATATTTATAATCACGTTTTGATAATATTTTAAAAAAATTAACTAAAATAGTATAATTATGTGTACCGAATTCAAGAGTAATGGTGTGATTTGATTCAAATAGGATTTATGACTGTATAACAACTGTTATCTTTTCTATGTAATGGTATGTTGGATTTTTTTTACATTGATAAATGTGGTATCGAATTGTTAGTATATATGTAATGATATTTTTCAAAATCTATGTTCTTCATAAGGGTAATTAATGACTTATTATATATAAAAATTTGATATAAAATATTTACATAAAGGAATTGTGAGATTTATGATACATATTTGAAGGTGGAACTATATTTTAATAATATTTGTAACATTGGAATGATTTTGATGATGTGTAATAGTCCTTTAAAATATTCTACTACAGGGTATTCACGGGATCAATCTATGGTATATTTCTTGAAGATCATCACAGAAGTGAAATCCAGGTTTATGAATAACTACATAATGGTATTCTAAAGACTATGAAATATTCCACACATTTCTACCATGGTTTAATAAAGCTTATTATAAACCAGATAATTGTAATGAAAAGCAAATTCACTGATACACAACATGAATTCTTTTCCAAAGTGTATTATTTTACCTATTTATTATTATTCTTCCTAAATTAAGGGTCTAAAATTTATTTTAAAGTTGAAAATAAATAATTAAGGAGGAAAATAAGGAGAAAATAAATATTAAAATTCATGGAATAATAATTATAGTGATTATAAAATTAATATTTTTATTTATATAGACACTTTAAAAATTAAATATAAATATTATAAATATTATATTCTACTCTATGTATATAAATTATTTTCAAAAAAACGAAGCACATAGAATAAATGGAATAATTTATATAATTATCATTCACACTTTATTTATTAAATAAATATATGTAAATCATTTTTATAAAAGTAATAATGGATGTTCTATGGGAAACATGATTTGAATGTGAGTATATAAAATTAAAATTATCACTAACACGTCCCTTTATTTTATCTAATTCCCATAGAATGATGCTTAAATGTTAAATTTATTATGGAATTCGTGCAGTACTGCTTGGGTAATATCGACCAATCAACATTGTATGATTGGTTTTATCAAATTAAGAAATAGAACAAAAGTGTTTTAGGAAATTAGATCTCACTCAATTCCTATCCTACCAATGAATGTTTAGATAGTATTTCTAGTGGATAATTCAATGAAGTTGATTTGAAAAATCAATATTTTATTGTTTTTTAAATTTGAGGAATCATCCATTATTTTTCTGATGTTTAAATAATTTTAATTAAAAATAAAAAAGTAATAATATATAAATTCCAAAAGCAATATGGGAAATTATAATCACTTTCAGTTGATATACATTAATTTTGTGACATCAAACCACATTTAAAATGAATATTGTTAATAAATTATTTATAAGGAATAAATATTTCATAATTTATAAAGAAAAATATTTTCTCATAATTATTGAATTAAGAGTGGGAGAGTGGTATGGTTGTACTTGAAGTTGATTTTTAGTTACCATTCCAATTTATCAAATTAATATATTAATAATTGTTATTTAATCCTATAGATTTTAATGTATATTCCATGTTATACATTATGATTAAATAGTAATATAGAATTAAAAAAATAAGGTAAATGTGAATAAAAAATTATAATTTATTATCTTTGAATCATATATATAAATAACCTAATTTAAATGTGGTAGTTAACCTAAGTAAGTGATAATTAAGTTTTCCAAAATGTGAGAATAAATTAAATGAAAAAGAATAAATATTTTCATATATTTATTATTATATTATATCATGAAATGAAATTCTATAATTTACATATATAGTGATATTATAAGTTATATGGTTTCATAACATCCTATAGAAATTTACTGGCAAGGGTTGTGCATGTTTATTATTTGATGACAGTATATTAGAATATTGTGATCACTTGTTTATTTTAATATTTTTATATTTAATCTAGATTTACAAGAGTTTTTAATTTCAATTATTAATATTATTATGGTAACATAATATCAATAACATTCATGGATATTTATAATAATAAAATCATTGAATGATGATATTTATAACAAGAGATGCATGAGTTTATTACGAACATTCATTTATGAATATTTTTATATTATTGGAAAAATAAGGAATTCATAGTTATGGATGATGTTTTCAATTGATATTTTCCCAAATTAGGATAATTTTAAATAAGAACTTATTCATAATAAATCATGTGATTTAAGTTGGATACAAAACTAGTTTTTTGGTGACGTTAATTTTTTTGTACTGAATGAGCCCATATCTTTTAAGGAATTATTGAATGAATTAATTAAAAATCCATAGATACAATAATGATTATGGGATTCAATGAAATGTTTTTTATGAATAAATATATTATCTAGGGTAATAATTCTTTGATGTATATTTTTAATAACATAATATGGTTGGAATTATTGGAAAAAAGTATGTGGAATTTCCTAGGGATATATAGTGATTGATGTTGGTGATGGAGTGATATATTTTATTATTAATAATGGTGTTAAAAATGACATTATTATTAGAATTAGATGTGATGTAGGATTTCTCATTTATGTATGCTCAATATTATATTGATGGTTGGATTTGTCGAAGGATTCTTTGATATAATTCATTATTACCTACTGTAGTATATTTTTTGATAACATTTTAATGTTTACTTGTGGTAACTTGTGGTATGTCCTTTATTACAGAAAATATATATAATAATGCATTCATAAATATAATAATAAGATTATTCCTCAACAATTAACTGATGATTTAATGGAAAGAGAGAATAAACTTTTATTCCAAAGGTGCCGATATTCAATGATTAAAATATTATCTTCATGAAGAAAATATAAACATATAAATTTCATAGTGGATTATTTATGATTTATATTGAATTTTATTGATTTATGAATGTTTAACAAATAAATAATAGTTATGGAATCTTCCTTTTGCGATGATAATAATGGATGATTCTATATTATGGTGGACTATATTATTTTAGATGTGGAAATTATATTTTATACTTTATAATTTCAAATGATCCTGCATATATGTTTCAAACAAAACTAATACATATATGTTCTTGTGTATGTTTATTACAACAACCATGATTGCCAAGTAATAGACAGATGACTTCTCAAATTAAACAACACATCCTACTGATGTGATATTATATTTGGGCATATCTTCTATATGAGTACCTAATGAATAATATATTGAATTACCTGAAATGTAATGTATCTCATATATAATATAAATTTATGTGTCGACTGAAAGATTTTCACATTATAGAACATACAGTTATCTTGTTATGGGGATTACAGTTTCCCAATAGTGTATGGGCATAAGAAATAGTTCTTTGACGTATTATTAAATTAATTTATCTATAGTGGATTTCAAGAATAAACTTGGATAAAATTGTGATGATGGTGATAAGGATTTATATTACTTATTTTTCATAGGTTTTAGGTATTGATATAACAACGATGTAATAGATGAGGGTTCCAAAATTGATTTCCAGGTTCATAGTTGGACGATTTATGGAAAACATGGAATCCTAGGATATGTGGAATTATGGTGTCAGAGAGATAAACCCATGGGGATATAGAATAAGGAAAACATTTTTTATTGTATGATTTATACCTCTTCTTGAGATGTCTCGATCACATTTAAAGGTATTAATTTTCCTTATTTTGGGTAAAATTTTTTGGGTCTTTCTATGGGTGCATTTGGATGAAAATGTAATAATTTTGGATCGATGAGAGGCATTATATGGTTTTTTCATGATTAAACAATGTGTGAAACATTGGTTTCATAGTTTTCTCATGATTTTTGCATAGTTAAACAATGTTTGAAATCTGTGGGACGGTTTGTGCATGGTTTGTGTGGGCTTAAACAAAGTGTGTAGCCTAGTTGCATGATTTTCAATTTATAGGACTATGTGTGTATCGCATGTGTGAAACATTTCATGATTAAAAAACATGGTTAGTACTAAGCAGGAAACATGGACTAGAATACCATTCATGTCAAAATTAATGTTATGAAAATATATTTTAAAATCCCTCAAACACCCATATTATTCTTAAATCCACCCTAACTCGGTTATAACATATTCAATTTGTTTTTTGATGCTCCTAGAATAATTTTTAATGTTATAAACCTCTGTTCACCATGATTTGAAGCCATGATTATAGATCAGCACCACATCTAGTAAGATATTCGAATATCGGTTGTTTTCCCATTTTTTAACAATTATACTCTCATTCATTAATGGAATTTATACACTATTTTAATAAATATAAATCAATATTTGGGGAATATACATATGGGATTTTGGATGTACATATTTAATAAAAGGATCACGATTTTGTGATCTTGTCTTTATGTTTTAAATCTATATCTTGTTCAATGTTATTGTTCATCTCAAATTAGGGATATCTATGGGTGACAATTAATCCTTAAACTTGCGTTTGGTGGTCTATAATTCAAATATCATATTCCTCATTTGAATTATGTGAATGTAATTGTAGAATTGATATTATATGGTTGTAAATTATATTCGATATTAAATTAATTAATATAGAGAATTATTTATTTCAGAAAATTGTAAAATTTGGGATAATGGGATTATAGATGTCGAATAATTAATTGTTGAATTAATTATGATGGAATTGGGATTTTTCAATTGAAAAATGAAATGTTCAATTAGCTATGAATAATCGATATTACTGAACATGATTAATTAATTTTTTAATTAATTAATGGGGATGTTTTTTATTATGAAATTATGATATGGTATATTTAATTGTAAAATTTATTATGGTGATATTAATATTCTTTTTATTGAATAATTAATTATTATACCAGTTATTCCTAAATTCGAGTTGTTAAATTTGAATAATTGGTTGTAAAATTAATTATCAAAGATTTTGGTGATTATTAAACTGTTTGGATATGATATTTATTTTTTTAATTAAATAATTGGATTAATGGGATAAATTAATGATGAACTAATTAGTGGGGGTAAATTTGATTATTTAATTATTGAATTAAATAATGGGATTGAGGGGATTAATTAAATGATGAATTAATAAATGGAATTAATGTAATTATTTAAAAATTGAATTAAAAAATTGGATTTATGGGATTAATTAATTAATTATTGAATTAAATATTTCGATTGATGGGATTAATTAATTGAAATTTTAATGAACAAGAAGTAATGTGATTATTTAACTATTTAATTAAATAATGGGATTGATGGGATTAATTTATGGATGACTAAATTAATTGAATTGTTACAGTAATTTAAATGATGGGATTGAATGTGATTAGTTAATGGTGGAAATAATTAATGGAGTTGGCATGAAAAAATAATTGGTTAATTAATAGAAGGTTTTGGAAGTTGTAATTAATAATGTAATTATTCAATATATTTGGTTTGAACAATTGATTGTTGAATTAATTAAAGGTATTGATTGTGATTAATTAATGATGTAACTATTTAATGGAGTTAATGTGAACAATTAATTAGTGAATAAATTGAAGTGATTGAATATGATTAATTAATGAAAGAAATAATTAATGGAGTTGGCAAGAACAATTAATTGATGAATTAATTGAAGTGACATAATATTATTAATGTATTATGTAATTAATTGACGAAGATATTGGGATTGTGAAATTGGAATAATTAACTAATTAAATTAATTATTTATTATTATGTGGCGGAAATGGGAATAATTAATTATTTAATTAATTAAGGGAGCATTCAATTCACTAATTATGATTAGTTAATAGTTTAATTATTTAATTTGGATCAAATGATATAATAACTATTTAATTAATTAATATTAATGACATGATTAGTCAATTTTCTAATTAACTAATTTAATTGATGTGATTAATGAATTGTCTAATTAATTGATGTTATTAATGTGATTAATTAATTATTTGTTTTAATTTATTTAATTCATATAATTAATTAATTATTGAGTTATCTAACTGAAGTGATTTCATTAGTTAATTGTGGGATTAAAAATTTAAGTTTTTGTGATTAATTAATTATTGAATTAATTATTGGAGATTCATATGATAAAATGTTGGATTAATTAATGGACCCAGATTAATTAATTTATTAATAAATTAATGGATGGTTATGGTGGTTAATTGTGATTATTTGATTAATGTTTATAAATCATGGATGATTTGATAACGTGAAAACATATGATATTTTGATGCATGTATTGATGTGATATATGTGTGCAAGACATTTGCAGCTGCATCTAAATACCACGGTGATAAATTATAGTGATAAATATGTGTGGGAATGCTCTTATGATTCCAGATCTGGCATGTGCAGGACATGGTATGTAGTTTCAGAAGTCCATCGTGAGAAATATTTGTGGCTAATTGTCTGTTTCTTCCAAAGCCCATGGGGTCATATGAAAGATGGCATAGGAAATAATTATTAGAATTAAACTATATTTCCAATTTGCCAGTTTATATATAAAAATAAAAGGAACATTAAAATTCAATTTTTTTAATAAATTGTTAATTAATAATGTGAAATGGTTCAGACTTCGACATGGGTCGAACCAATTATTCAGGTCTGGGTGTCCTCAAGAACCTGTGTGTTTATATTATTAAACCTAGAATAACTAACAATGTTAAAACCATTTTTTTATTTTACTTATTTATTTATAAACCGAAAGACACTATTATTGAATATATATTATTTTAGACATCGTTGGTGGTGGCCTACTAAGTTTTACTCCCAACCTACTCAGTCTTCCGAATCGGTACCCGAATTGATTGCATCCTTACAGGACTTGTAATAGAAAATTCCCTATGTTAGATTTCTAATTTGGGGTGGATCATGGATGAGGAAAAAGACATGGTTTAGGACCTGTTTTAGAGTTTTCAGTTTCATTGATTTTGTGTATTCATTTTATAACATGGTATGTACATTACTATGTCATATTTACATTTCCATTTTGATATTGTATCTCTAATGTTGGTCTTCTGGGGATCTTCTACTATAAGTTTTATGGTCATATATTTTAGATTTTTAAATTTATTTCCATTAGTGTATCAACATAAAAAATAGGGTATTATATCCCCCAAGATCAATAATAGAACGTCACTAATAATAAGAAGCCTCTAGCATATTGGGAGTCACACCTGAGTTCACATGACCTACTATATCGAGGCACCGAGATGTGGTACCCAGGTCGCGACATTACAAATTGTTATCAGAGACTATTTTTATTTTCATTTCCTTTTTTATTACTGTTTGGGATAGGTAGAAAGGATACTAAGAAGAGTTGGTCCTTGGTTATGATCTCGTGCACATGAGTATCTAACCCATTTATGGTGAGAACCCAATTACTCAGGGTGGGGTTAGTTTTATTATTGTTTTTAAAAGTTAGGTATTCTATTACAATGGTTGATGCACTTGTTGTGTGAGGTGATTAATGTTTCAACTATTTAAAGATATTTGAATCATGGATTAGTAAGGCTTGAGGGTAGAGTGTGAATGAATCATTCTAGGAGATAAAGGTTATATTTTGACAAGCATCGTTTAGTCATGTATTGGAAATGCGTTTTGGGTAGGTTCTTGAGCTGGATTTTTTTTATTTCATGTGAAAATAAAATGAAATTTTTCCTAATGGGGAAATATAAATATTGAAACAAATGTAATGATGTGAATCAATATGTTTCTAATTAGATACATGAATTGATAATTTTCATACCCTTTTCTAACCATGACCTAGTTTTAGGATGGTTAAGTATAGATATAGTGCTTCAATTTTGACCATGTTTCATGAAAAGGGGAAAGACTTGTTATGGTTTTGTGTAAATACCACTTATTAAAAATGTTATTGTTATGAATTAATAATCCTTTGTAATGTTTATTTTCCCCTTGATGTTGGTGGTTAGGTAATTGAGAAATCCCTTGTTTAAGAAGTTGATTTTAGGTTGGGTAAAGAACCATTTGGTTTTAGATTGTATGGTGAGATCTTGGTAGTCAAGGAAGCCGGATTATTTTAACATATTAAGAAGTTTCTATAATGGTAGGTAAAATTAGTGATGGAAGATTATTGGTTGTGTTTATTTATGAATTTCTAGTTGGATTTCAATTGGTGAAAATCATGTACCCTATATTGGCATCATCCTAAGTCTGCTGAGAAATCTCTAGATTTATAGTAAGATACAAGAATGGGTTTTGACTTGATATATGTCATATTAGAGGTTATTCAATTGAAGTTGTATATGTGGAGATTGATGGTAGATGTTATGCCATATAATGTTTAAGAACGAGGTTGTTTGGATGGATTATATGTCTTAGAATATCATGGAATCTTTGTCTATTGACAGAGTGGTGTTAACAAATCTCCAATCATGGGGAGAGATGTGTCAAAATTTAGTGATTAGAGAAATGTTATGGGATGCAAGCAGTATAATCTAAATTACAATGAGGAACCTATATCCAGCATATTTGAATTCCTTTGAAAATCCTAGGTGGGCCTTGGAGGGGTTGGATGTAGGCCCTTTCTAGGTGGATTTGGATGGCAAGGCTTAGTGCCAATGTTGGATGGTGTTTTTTTGGATGTTAGGAATAATGATTTGAGAAATGTAACCTGTTTTTAAGGGTGTCAAGCTTCATATGGAAGTTTGATTTTGGGAGAATGTGATATTTTTGTTGGATCATAGTGAGAAAGTGTCATGGGGAAGTACCCTGTGGATATTTTGTGTGTTGTGGAAACTAGATTTTGTTTTGTTTGAGACATGGGAGAGAGAATCAGATATGATTGCTCAATTGCCAAATATTTTTGACTCATAATCATAGAATTTGTTAGGACTATAACTTGAGGGTGAATTATTATATGGTGGGGATATTATAGGATCTCGACTTATTCTAGATATGTATCAAGCTCGTTTAGAGGTATTACTTATCCTTGTTTTGAGTAACAAACTTTTGGGTGGTGATTTGGGTGTGTTTGAGTGAAAATTAAAACAATTGGTAGTAAGAGAGGCTTTTCATTATTTTTTTCATGGTTTTTGCATGGTTTTACAAATTTTGCAGCATGGGGTGTGAAAGGTCCAATATACGGTGAAAACTATTTAAAGGATTGTGCATAACTTACGCATGGTTTAACTATGTGTGATTCCTTGTCACATAGTTTTCAATTGATTAAACAATGTGTGATGAAAAAGTGTGCAACATTACACAGTTAAGAAAAATGGGTAGAACTAACCATTTGAATTGGACAAACAAATTGCGAAAACAAATATTCAATGTTCAAAAATTGATGTTTAAATCTCTCGAACCCCAATTTTAACTCTAAATTAACCCCAACTCATACATATCCAATTACACACATTTTGGAGGCTCCAATATGAATTCTCAATTCTCTCGGCCTCTGTTTTTTGCAATTAAATTCCAGGATTATATATCTACACATTATTAGGTATGTGACTCCAATCCAGATTATTTTCCCATTCCTTTTCTATTATTTAATAATTTTTTTAGTGAATTTATCTTCGTTTTTATTATATCTATATACATATTTTTTTCATCTAGATCTTAGATTAAATGATATTGAATTGTTTGAAACTGGATTTAGGTTTTAGATTGGGATCTGATTCTACATCGTTTCTCAACTCTAATCGGGTATATCCATTTGCGGTCATTCATCATCAATGTTGAGGTAGGTGGTCTATAATTGAAATAAAAATGTATTTTTTTAATTAAATATTATTAATTGTATAATTTATTTTAGATGTAAAGAAATATTGTTCTTGATTGAATTAAACAATTTTTGGAATTATTTAATTAAAGAAATTGTGCGATTATGGATTATGGGATTAAAGAAGTAGAATAATTAATTCATCCATTAATTTTTAGAGAATTTGAATTTTTAAATTGAATAATATATTGTTTTATTAATTATTAGTTATTGAGAATGTTGAATGCGTTTAATTAGCTATTGAATTAATTAATGGGGATTTTTGGGATTATGAAATTGTGATTTCGATAAATAAACTATCGAATTAAGTATGGAAAGATTGAGATTGTTATGAATGAATTATTCATTGTCGAATTAATTATTATTAAACGGATGTTGTTGAATTGGAATAATTAATTCCAGAATTAATTATTGGACATTATTTTGAGTATGAAATTTTTAAAATGAGATTATCTAATAGTTGAATTAAATATTGGGATTATTATGATTAATTAATTAATGAATTAATTTATTGGAGTAATATGATTATTTAATTATTTAATTTATTAACTGGATTGCTGGGATAAATTAATCAATAAATTAATTAATAGAACTAAAGTCATTATTTAATAATAGAATACAATAATGGGATTGATGGTATTAATTAATTGATGAATTAATTAATTTAAGTATTGTGTTTATTTAATAAATAAATTAAACAATTTGATTGATGTGATTATTTAATTGAAGAATTAATGAATGGAAGTAATGTGACTATTTAACATTTGAATTAAATAATGGGATTTATGGGATTAAATAATTTATTAATTAATTATTAGAAGTAATGTTTTTATATAATTTAAGGGATTTAATGTGATTAATTAATTTTTGAGTTGGTTAATGTAGTTTGCATGAACAAATATTTTGGAATTAACTTAATGGATTGAATGTGATTAATTAATGATAGAATTTATTAATTTAGTAGTTCTAAACAATTATTTAGTGAATTAATTGATGGGATTGTATTTTATTAATTGATGGTGGAATTACTTAATGAAATCTACAAGAAAAAATAATTAGTGAATTAATTTAATATGTTGAATGTGATGAATTAATTATTGAAATAATTAATGGATTTCACATGAACAATTACATATCAATTAATTTAAATGTTTTGAATATGATTAATTTATTGTGGAATTAATTAATGATGATACATTGATTGCGATATTAGAATAATTAATTTTATGAATTAATTATTGTGATATTGTGATTGTGAATTGGGAAAATCAATTTTTAAATTAATTAAGGTTGTATTGAAATAATTAATTATGATTAATTACCTGTTTAATTAAATAATTTCGTTGATACAATTAATTAATTGTTGAATTAATTACTTATTTTGATGTGATTAGTTAATTGTTAAATTAAATAATGGAATTATTGTGATTAATTAATTGTGAAATTAATTATTATTTTCGATGTGATTAGATAATTTTTGATTTATCAAATGTTATTGATGTTATTATTTAAATTTTATGTTAACCAGTTGAAGTGATGAGATAATTTTACTATTTTATTAACATATTAAATTGTATTGATTAATTAATCATTGAATTAATTAATAAAAAAATTTAAGACTGATTAATTGTTGAATTAATTAACTGTATTGTATTAATTGATTTATGAGTCAATTAATGGAAGACATTTTTGAATAATTTTGATAACATGATTAATGTTTATCGAACATGGGTTATGTGATAATGTTAAACATGGGATATTGAGATTCATGTGATGATGCGATATGCATGTGTGGGATATGTTCTACTACTTCCAAATTCTATAGTGCTTAATATGTATAAGACATGTCTGATTCATCCAAAGCCCATGTCTGTGGGACATAGTGTGCTATTTATAAATCTTTTAGTGATAAATTTGTCCGTGACATGGTCTTCTACATCCAAAAACCATGGGGTCCTCGGCGTGATGACCAAGACCCATGCTGTCGGAATAGTTCTATGGTTGAAAATAATTATTTTATAAATTGATATGAAAACAATAATGAAATCCCATATATTTAATAAATTATAAATTAATAATATGAAATGGTTCAGACTCTAACATGGGCCAAAGCAGGTATTGTGGTTCGGGTGTCCAGAAGAACCCAGGGGTTTATGTAGTTAAATAAAGAATAAATTATAATATGACAACCTTTTACTTATCAATTGTAATTATCTTTTTATAAAAATGCACATAAATATATAGATAGGATATTTTTTAGACAACATTTGTGGTGGCCTAGGGAGATATACTCACACCCTACTTGGGCTTTCTGACTAGTAGCTTAATAGATATCATGATTGTCACGACCCGTCCTCGGGGCCCGTGCCGTGACTACCCCAAGCCCGCCTTCCATAGGCCAGGGGCTGGCGACTAGCACCAAGGCGTAAAATCCCAGTAAACAGGGAAGGCATTGCCTTTATGAGTAACAACCACACAGAGTCAGCAAGCGGAAAGTAAAGTGCAGAAAAGTAAAGGGGGCCGGAAATACAAGCCCAACTGTAAAGTACAACTGAAAAGTAAAGTACAACAACTGAAGAAAGACGGCGGCCTCGTGTCGTCCACTGGCAATCCCACCTGAAGGGTGGGTACAGATAGCCTCCAGGCTCCTCGGGTCCCACGTCCGCTCCGAGCATGTCCCGCCCAGTGGTCCACCTCCAGGTACCGTCCTGCTCCACGCCCCAACCGTGATCAGCGCTGTCCGTCGTCTGCAACCAACACAACAAGGTGCGGGCATAGCCCGTGCAGGGGTGAGTACAAGCTACTCAGTAAGGACCCCGAGACCCCCGAAGGTCTCCCGAAATCCACAAAGGATATAGCACAAAGGAAAGATGCAATCACGAAGTAACATCTGACTCGACTTAGGTATATGCCCATACATATACCTAAGTCCCCAATTCTAGCTCTGCTCACGAGCTCAAGAACAACTCAATCCACAAAGGAAAGCAAGACTCAAATCCACAAGGAGAGTAAACGGTAAATCCACATAGGATAGTTCAACACAATCCACAAAGGAGAGTAACATAAGATTCAGCTCAACCAGGTATACTTTTTCAGATAACGTCAAAGATGATCACTGATCCATCTAAGTCGTCGGACCCACGAAGGATCGATAGGTACTAACCCCCGCAAAAGACCCACGTAGGATCGGGCTCACACAGAACCTGTAGGCAGTGGCTCACACAGAACCGGTAGTAAGGACCCACATAGGATCGGGCTCACACAGAACCTGTAGCACTGATCCACGTAGGATCGCTGAGTGCAGTAGTCGACGCAGTCCACTGAGGATCTCTGCACAGTCGTCGCCGCAGTCCACGAAGGATCTCTGCTCTGCCGTCGTCGCAGTCCACGGAGGATCTCTGCTCTGTCGTCGAAGTCACAGCCAGTGCTAGGGTTCCCGCACATAGCGAGCTCGTTTAGGAGGGTCCCTCCACGAGCCGAGAGGCTGATACATCAACTGACACGTAGTCCGAAGTTGATGTATCCAAAAGTTCCGTATCGACAACAGGATCTCAACGCAACAGACGGCGCGTCAATCGGACGCCCGGTCTGAGAGTTATTGGCATTTTCGTCCCAGGGGCCCGGTTGGTTTTTAGGGAAAAACCAACCCGACCGTACTCCGCCTGTATCCGATCCTCGGGCGGAGTATGCCAAAAGTTCCGTCTCACTTAGAGGAAACTACCACAGCTGACGGTACGTCGTTCGGACGTCCGTAGCTCAAGTTATGAGCGTTTCCGCTCCGAGGGCCCGGTTGGTTTCGTGTACGAACCAACCCGGCCGAACCCAAAGTCTCCCGAAACCTTGAGTATAATATACCGAAACGACCGTCTCGATCCAAGGATCGCGTAGCCGCTGACGGTTCGCCAATCGGAGGTCCCAGGCCCAAGATATGGGCGAAAGACCGAAGAGGGCCCGAAACGTGGGTTCTGGGCCCGGGGCGACCCGGCCCAAACCCCCCCTGGGTCGGCCGAACTGGGTCGGCCCGACCCGGCCCGAACCGGCTCGGCCGGGTCCGGTCCGGCCTGGGCGCGGCCCGGCCGAGCGGCCGAACAACCTGCCGCGGGTTTGACCCGCGGCTTTGAGGGAAACGCGGCCCCGCGGGGGGCCGCCTGTCACGCGGACGCGGCCGGGCCGCCGCGTCCCTCCCCGGTTCCGCGCGGCCGCGGCTTCAGCCGCGGCGGAACTTCTCCACGGCGGCGCGCCGGGCGCCGCCGCCTCCGGCCGCCGGCCGCCGGAGTTGCTCCGGTGGCCCGTTTTGCCTCCCGCCTGCGCCGATGCTCCTCCCGGGGGCCGATCTCCACTGCGGAATCAACAATTGGCCCTTGCGTCGTGCTTTTTCCGTCGCCCGCCAAATCCGCACAAAAAGGAATATCGGCGGAGGGTTGCCGGGTCTTGTTCGTTAGACCCGCACCGTCCGCATTAGTCATAAATAACGGGAGAAACAAGAAATGACCAATCGACAATTTTAAATAAATTTAAAATTGTTCCGTGATCGGTTCCTTATTTTAAAAGAAATAAAATCACGGGAAAGGAAAAATATTTCAAATCAACCCTTACCTCGCAGCTGTCGTTGCCGAACGAGGGATCTTCGCGGGATTGCTTGTCGCGGAAGAAGGGGGATCGTCGCGTCGTCGCGGAAGAAAGAGATCATCGCGTCGTCGCGGTATCCGGCGTCGCGTCGCCAATCTCCGGATCAAGATCAAACGGATTTAATTAATTTAAATCTGTTGATATCGAATAAAAAAAAGGAGAATTAACGATCTGATTCTTACCTTAGTTGCCGAACGAGGATCGGCTGCGGAAGAAGAGGCGTCGCCGAAGAACGTCGCGGGTAAAGCTCGTCGACGTCACAGATCTCGGTGTGCGTCGTCGAATTTCGGTCGCCGGTGTTCTTCGCGTTCTTCGCGTTCTTCGTGTTCTTCGCGGGGAGGTGAAGAAACAAGATCCTCTCAAATCCTTTCAAAGGATTTTTAGGTTGGTCTTATTTTATAAACATGCCAACACACGAAACCGGTTAAGAAACGATCCATCAATTCGAAAGAAACGACCCATTTAATTCACGAAAGAAACAGCCCATTTAATTCACGAAATAAACTGCCCAATTAAATGGTCTGTTAAGAATTAAAGAAAACGCGTCGGTTGACTTTTCAGTTACTTTGACGGGTTTTCGCGGGTGCGTTACTTAGCGAAAGAAACGGCGGGGCTCGTGCGGGCCCCACCGCACAAATATCCTACCAAGGTGGTAGGATATTTCCGGATAGCATCCTATCCAGTTCAACTCAGTTCAAGCCGTCTTTAAGTGGCTTCAAGTGGCTTCCAAGCAGCTTAAGTGAAATAGAATAAAGTTGTCGCACAAACATTATTTTATTTCTGACTTAAAGCCGCAAAAATTAAAAACCACGTCTGAGCAAACGCAACTCCGGAAGAGGCGTTTCTAAGCAAATACCGGCGCTGCGATTTCATCGGTGCCCTCAGAATTTGATTCCGGGCACCGGTTCAAAAGATAGAAAAACCCGCTCGTCCGTTCACTGAACGTACCCGAGCCAAACTTCGGAAATTGATTCCGGGCACACCGGGCCTCGGAATCAGGTGCCGTCTGAAGCTGCGCTCTTGTAAAATTCCAAAGAAAATTAAGAAAAAAATTTCCTTGAAATTTGCGGGTCTTTGCATTACTCCCACCTCAGGGCTTTACGTCCCCGTAAAGATACATCAAAAACTAGGGGAACAAATGGGGGTACTGAGCACGCATCTGAGCCTCCATCTCCCAAGTGCTCTCCTAGAGGTTCCCGTGCTGCCACCTGACGCGCACAAGAGGAATCGACCGCCCACGTAGGACCCGCTCCGGTCGATCCTCGATCTCCACTGGGACCTCCGCAAAAGTCGCCCCATCGTCCACGTCCAGCTCCCCAAAGTCGATGATGTGCGTCGGGTCGTTCACGTATCTCCTCAGCTGAGACACGTGGAAGACGTCGTGCACCCGGTGCAACTGAGGTGGTAGAGCCAGGCGATAAGCCACCTCTCCTATCCTGCTGAGGACCTGGAAAGGCCCGATGAAGCGTGGAGACAACTTGCCGCCTCGGCTAAATCTCCGTAAACCACGTCGAGGTGAGACACGCAAAAAGACGTGGTCGCCATCCTCGAACTCTAGTGGCCTCCTCCTCCTGTCAGCATATGACTTCTGCCGGCTCTGAGCTGTCCTCATCCTCTCCTGGATGATCTGGACCTTCTCTGCCGTGGCTCGGACCATCTCTGGTCCCACGAGTGCTGACTCCCCATGGTCTGTCCAGCACAACGGTGATCTGTAGGGTCTGCCGTACAACGCCTCGTATGGTGCCATCCCGATGGTGGAGTGGTAGCTGTTGTTGTACGCGAACTCCACCAAGGGTAGGTGGTCCTCCCAGCTGCGACCAAAGTCGAGAACACATGCATGGAGCATGACCTCGAGTGTCTGTATGGTCCTCTCCGTCTGACCATCCGTCTGAGGGTGGAAGGCTGTGCTCAGATGAAGCCGCGTCCCGAACGCCTCCTGCAACCCCTTCCAAAGCCGGGAAGTGAAACGAGCATCTCGATCAGAGACGATAGACGATGGCACACCGTGAAGCCGTACGATCTCTTGGACGTAAAGACGTCCCAAGCTCTCCACTGAGCCCTGCTCTCTGATGGGTAAGAAGTGTGCCGACTTGGTGAGTCGGTCGACAATCACCCAAATGGAGTCGTGACCTCTGGAAGTGCGTGGAAGTCCAGTCACGAAATCCATAGATATGCCATCCCACTTCCACTACGGGACCTCCAAGGGCTGTACCAAGCCTGCTGGTACCTGATGCTCTGCATTCACCTGCTGGCAGGTGAGGCATCGTGAAACGAACTCTGCCACAGCTTTCTTCATGCCCGGCCACCAGTGCTATCGCCTGAGATCCTGGTACATCTTCGCCACTCCAGGATGCACCGCCAAGGGAGAAGTGTGAAACTCTCTCAACACCTCCTCTCGTAAAGCGACTGGTACGAAGGTACGTCCTCTGAAAAGGATGTCGTGCTCTGCTCCAAGGGAGAAACCATCAGGCGCCTGACCTGAGGATATCAGTGCACGCCGGGTCTCACAGTCAGCGTCCCCATGCTGAGCCTCTCTGACCCGCTGTAGAAGTGGAGGAGAGACTGTGAGAGACTGAAGAAAGGCTGCTCCGTCTCTATCCACGAAGGATATCTGTATGGAGGCTAGCTGCTCCGTCGCCTCCTCAAGTAGCTGAATGCCCGTCCTCCTGCTGAGGGCATCGGCTACCACGTTCCCCTTCCCAGGAGTATAGACTATCTCAAAGTCATAGTCTTGGAGGAACTCAAGCCATCTCCGCTGTCTCAGGTTCAGGTCCTTCTGAGAGAAGATATACCTGAGACTCTGGTGGTCAGAAAAGACTGTGAAGCGCTCGCCCATCAGATAGTGCCGCCAAGTCTTCAGAGCGAAGACCACTGCTGCTAACTCCAGGTCATGAGTGGCGTAGTTCTGCTCATGCGGCCTCATCTAACGTGATCCGTAGGCGATCACGGCCCGCTCCTGCATCAGGACGCACCCGAGTCCAGTCCCTGATGCGTCGCAGTAAACTACGTATCCAACTCCCTCCTCAGGCAACCTCAAGATAGGTGCGCTGGTCAATCTCTGTCTCAGCTCCTGGAAGCTCTGCTGACATCTGTCTGACCACACAAAGGGTTTCCCCTTCTTCGTCAAGGCTGAGAGTGGTGCCGCAACTCTGGAGAAGTCCGGCACAAATCTCCGATAGTATTCGGCTAGGCCCAAGAAGCTCCGCACCTCCGTCACGCTCTTGGGTGGCTCCCAAGCTAGCACTGCCTCGATCTTCACAGGGTCCACTGCAACTCCCGCCTCAGAAATGACGTGCCCCAAGAAATGGACCTCACGTAACCAGAACTGGAATTTTGAGAGCTTTCCATAAAGCTGGTTCTCTCGGAGTGTGTCTAGCACAACTCGCAGGTGGTAGGCATGCTCCTCCTCAGTCGTCGAGTATACCAAAATGTCGTCAATGAAGACCACGACAAATCGGTCGAGGTATGGCTGGAAGATCCTGTTCATGAGGCTCATGAACACTGCTGGAGCATTGGTTACACCGAACGGCATAACCAAGAACTCATAATGGCCATACCGACACCTGAAGGCCGTCTTCTGCACGTCCTCGTCTCGAACTCTGAGCTGATGATAGCCTGACCGGAGGTCTATCTTCGAGAACCACCGCGCTCCCTTGAGCTGATCGAAGAGGTCATCAATCCGTGGCAGCGGATACTTGTTCCTCACTGTCACCTGGTTCAGGCGACGATAGTCGACACATAGTCGCAAGCTCCCGTCTGCCTTCTTGGCAAACAAAACCGGGGAAGCCCAGGGTGAAACACTGGGTCGGATAAATCCCTTGCTCTGCAAGTCCTCCAACTGTACCCGCAGCTCCCGAAGCTCGGCGGGGGCCATCCGATATGCTGGAGTAGATATCGGGGCTGTCCCGGGGTACAAGTCGATGTAAAAGTCTACCTCTCTACGAGGAGGTAGCCCTGGAACATCGTCGGGAAAGACGTCCACGTACTGGTCCACCACTGCAGGAAAAACTGGACTCTGCACGTCCACTGCTCCCAGGATGAGGCTAGCCAACTGATGAGAGATGGGCTGCACTCTCCTCCGCGGAAGTCCATCCTGTGCTGCAAAGGTTCCCTTCTCGCCGGTGAAGGTAAACCTGCTCCCGTCGGTGCGAACACATCGCACCTTTCGCCTAAAACAGTCGATCTGGGCATGAACCGTGGATATCCAATCCATGCCCAAGATGACGTCGTAAGACCTCGACGCCGCTACAAGGAGATCCCAGCCGAAGCTCTCGCCTCCTAGAGTAAGCTCACACTGCCGGCACCAGTGCGTAATCGTCGAGTCTGCTCCCGTAGGAGTCTCTAGCCGTAAGGATCGAGCCAACGGCTCAGTCGGAATCTCCGAGCTCCGAACAAGGGCAGAGGCTATGAAAGAGTGACTCGCTCCTATGTCTATAAGTACTGCATCAAGGGTGGAATAGACACAGATCGTACCTCGAATCATCTCTGGCAAGTCGGGGTCGTAGGCCTCCACTGCCTGGAGCTGGGCCTGTCCCTGCCCGCCAGCTCCATGTGGTCGAGGTGGCCCTCCTGGTGGTGGTGGGGGTAGAGCCTGGAAGCGTCGCCCACCACCCGCTGCTCGGCCAGCTCCTCTGCCTCGTCCGCCTCCTCCCTGCGGACCGCCACGGTCGACCCTCTGCCTCTGCCTGGGTGGCCCCTCCACCGTCTGCTGCTCCTCTGGTCGGCGAGTCGGGCAGTCACGAGCCATGTGACCCTGCCCGCCGCTGGAGTAGCACAGCCTGCCTCTCGGAAGGCTGGCACTCCGCTGTGTGCCCCGTACCGCTGAGCCGGTGTCCTGAGGCCGTCTGCGTGGGGGTCTGGTCTGCCTAGACCCGAGAGTCATCCGTCGGCTACCTGCTCCCGAAGACTCAGCTACCTGCCGCCCTGCGCTAGGTCTCGCCGCTGAAGAAGGCTCTGCCAGGAAGCTCTCGATCAGGAGGGATCGCTCCAGCACTCCCGCCTGGGTCGGAATGCTGAGGGAGATCAGCGAAGCCCGAATCTCCTGTCGCAAGCCCTGCTCGAAGGTCCGGGCCCGGAAGAAGGGGTCCCGTACCATGTCGGTCGAGTAGCGAGATAGGTCGGTGAACCTCGCCGCGTACTGAGCGACCGTCATGCTGCCCTGGCGCAGCTGGAGAAGCTCCTGGATGCGCACCGCTCGGAGGGTGGCCGGGACGAACTCAGAGCGGAAGAGGCTCTCGAAGTCCGTCCAGAGCAAGGATGCCTCATCGTGAACCTGGAGCATCAGGCTCCACCATCGTCCTGCCGCCGCCTGCAGGAGGCTCGCTGCGAGAATCACCATGAGATCCGTTGGTGTCCTCACTAGCCTAAAGATCCGTACCACCGCCTCTAGCCAGTCCTCGGCGGCCTGGGGGTCCGCCTCACCGCGAAACCTGGGCGGTCGCTGGCTCTGAAACTCATGCAGTGCCCTGAGGCGACGTGCATCGTCAACGTCTGGTACTGGCAGCATCGGTGGCTCGGCGGGTAAAGCTACCGCCGGTGCCACTGCTGGCAAAGGGCCCTGCACCGAGGCCTCGTCGCTCGGTGGGCTGCCGTCGTGCCCTACACTCGGAACCCTAGCTGGCTGTCGTCGCGGGGCCATCCTGAAAAGGAGAACAAGAGCACCACAGTCAGAACAGTATACCTGGTGAGCTGGCACAAGTAATCACAAGGAAAACTTGAGACTTTCATAAAGCAGATCAGTATACCCGGTGAGCTGACACAAGCAATCACAAAGAAAACTTGAAACACACACGCAATCAATGTTTTCATGCATTAAGTCGGAAATCAGGAGTCATGGTCCTGGTGTACGGATACGTCGGCCGCCGCACCAACACTGGGCTCCCTGAACTGATAACCACACTCAATACACTAAACACTATTGCTTCATATAGAAAGAAAGGACGATCAGAGTCTGTGGTAGAACCGACCGCCTCTGATACCAATTTGTCACGACCCATCCTCGGGGCCCGTGCCGTGACTACCCCAAGCCCGCCTTCCATAGGCCAGGGGCTGGCGACTAGCACCAAGGCGTAAAATCCCAGTAAACAGGGAAGGCATTGCCTTTATAAGTAACAACCACACAGAGTCAACAAGCGGAAAGTAAAGTGCAGAAAAGTAAAGGGGGCCGGAAATACAAGCCCAACTGTAAAGTACAACTGAAAAGTAAAGTACAGCAACTGAAGAAAAGACGGCGGCCTCGTGTCGTCCACTGGCAATCCCACCTGAAGGGTGGGTACAGATAGCCTCCAGGCTCCTCGGGTCCCACGTCCGCTCCGAGCACGTCCCGCCCAGTGGTCCACCTCCAGGTACCGTCCTGCTCCACGCCCCAACCGTGATCAGCGCTGTCCGTCGTCTGCAACCAACACAACAAGGTGCGGGCATAGCCCGTGCAGGGGTGAGTACAAGCTACTCAGTAAGGACCCCGAGACCCCCGAAGGTCTCCCGAAATCCACAAAGGATATAGCACAAAAGAAAGATGCAATCACGAAGTATCATCTGACTCGACTTAGGTATATGCCCATACATATACCTAAGTCCCCAATTCTAGCTCTGCTCACGAGCTCAAGAACAACTCAATCCACAAAGGAATGCAAGACTCAAATCCACAAGGAGAGTAAACGGTAAATCCACATAGGATAGTTCAACAAAATCCACAAAGGAGAGTAACATAAGATTCAGCTCAACCAGGTATACTTTTTCAGATGATGTCAAAGATGATCACTGATCCATCTAAGTCGTCGGACCCATGAAGGATCGATAGGTACTAACCCCCGCAAAAGACCCACGTAGGATCGGGCTCACACAGAACCTGTAGGCAGTGGCTCACACAGAACCGGTAGTAAGGACCCACATAGGATCAGGCTCACACAGAACCTGTAGCACTGATCCACGTAGGATCGGTGAGTGCAGTAGTCGACGCAGTCCACTGAGGATCTCTGCACAGTCGTCTCCGCAGTCCACGAAGGATCTCTGCTCTGCCGTCGTCGCAGTCCACGGAGGTTCTCTGCTCTGTCGTCGAAGTCACAGCCAGCGCTAGGGTTCCCGCACATAGCGAGCTCGTTTAGGAGGGTCCGCTCCACGAGCCGAGAGGCTGATACATCAACTGACACGTAGTCCGAAGTTGATGTATCCAAAAGTTCTGTATCGACAACAGGATCTCAACGCAACAGACGGCGCGTCAATCGGACGCCCGGTCTGAGAGTTATTGGCATTTTCGTCCCAGGGGCCCGGTTGGTTTTTAGGGAAAAACCAACCCGACCGTACTCCGCCTGTATCCGATCCTCGGGCGGAGTATGCCAAAAGTTCCGTCTCACTTAGAGGAAACTACCACAGCTGACGGTACGTCGTTCGGACGTCCATAGCTCAAGTTATGAGCGTTTCCGCTCAGAGGGCCCGGTTGGTTTCGTGTACGAACCAACCCGGCCGAACCCAAAGTCTCCCGAAACCTTGAGTATAATATACCGAAACGACCGTCTCGATCCAAGGATCGCGTAGCCGCTGACGGTTCGCCAATCGGAGGTCCCAGGCCCAAGATATGGGCGAAAGACCGAAGAGGGCCCGAAACGGGGGTTCTGGGCCCGGGGCGACCCGGCCCGAACCCCCCCCCCCCCCCCCCCCCCCGGGTCGGCCGAACCGGGTCGGCCCAACCCGGCCCGAACCGGCCCGGCCGGGTCCGGTCCGGCCTGGGCGCGGCCCGGCCGACCGGACCGGCCGGCTCGGCTTCGGCCGAGCGGCCGAACAACCTACCGCGGGTTTGACCCACGGCTTTGAGGGAAACGCGGCCCCGCGGGAGGCCGCCTGTCACGCGGACGCGGCCGGGCCGCCGCGTCCCTCCCCGGTTCCGCGCGGCCGCGGAACCGGCCGCCGCCGCCGGGGCTTCAGCCGCGGCGGAACTTCTCCACGGCGGCGCGCCGGGCGCCGCCGCCTCCGGCCGCCGGCGCCGCCGCCGCCTTCCGCGGGCCGCCGGAGTTGCTCCGGTGGCCCGTTTTGCCTCCCGCCTACGCCGATGCTCCTCCCGGGGGCCGATCTCCACTGCGGAATCAACAATTGGCCCTTGCGTCGTGCTTTTTCCATCGCCCGCCAAATCCGCACAAAAAGGAAGATCGGCGGAGGGTTGCCGGGTCTTGTTCGTTAGACCCGCACCCTCCGCATTAGTCATAAACAACGGGAGAAACAAGAAATGACCAATCGACAATTTTAAATAAATTTAAAATTGTTCTGTGATCGGTTCCTTATTTTAAAAGAAATAAAATCAAGGGAAAGGAAAAATATTTCAAATAAACCCTTACCTCGCAGCTGTCGTTGCCGAACGAGGGATCGTCGCGGGATTGCTCGTCGCGGAAGAAGGGGGATCGTCGCGTCGTTGCGGAAGAAAGAGATCGTCGCGTCGTCGCGGTATCCGGCGTCGCGTCGCCAATCTCCGGATCAAGATCAAACGGATTTAATTAATTTAAATCCGTTGATATCGAATAAAAAAAGGAGAATTAACGATCTGATTCTTACCTTAGTTGCCGAACGAGGATCGGCTGCGGAAGAAGAGGCGTCGCCGAAGAACGTCGCGGGTAAAGCTCGTCGACGTCGCAGATCTCGGTGTGCGTCGTCGAATTTCGGTCGCCGGCGTTCTTCGCGTTCTTCGCGTTCTTCGTGTTCTTCGCGGGGAGGTGAAGAAACAAGATCCTCTCAAATCCTTTCAAAGGATTTTTAGGTTGGTCTTATTTTATAAACATGCCAACACACGAAACCGGTTGAGAAACGATCCATCAATTCGAAAGAAACGACCCATTTAATTCACGAAAGAAACAGCCCATTTAATTCACGAAATAAACCGCCCAATTAAATGGTCTGTTAAGAATTAAAGAAAACGCGTCGGTTGACTTTTCAGTTACTTTGACGGGTTTTCGCGGGTGCGTTACTTAGAGAAAGAAACGGCGGGGCTCGTGCGGGCCCCACCGCACAAATATCCTACCAAGGGGGTAGGATATTTCCGGATAGAATCCTATCCAGTTCAACTCAGTTCAATCCGTCTTTAAGTGGCTTCAAGTGGAATCCAAGCAGCTTAAGTGAAATAGAATAAAGTTGTCGCACAAACTTTATTTTATTTCTGACTTAAAACCGCAAAAATTAAAAACCACGTCTGAGCAAACGCAACTCCGAAAGAGGCGTTTCTAAGCAAATACCGGCGCTGCGATTTCATCGGTGCCCTCAGAATTTGATTCCGGGCACCGGTTCAAAAGATAGAAAAACCCGCTCGTCCGTTCACTGAACGTACCCGAGCCAAACTTCGGAAATTGATTCCGGGCACACCGGGCCTCGGAATCAGGTGCCGTCTGAAGCTGCGCTCTTGTAAAATTCCAAAGAAAATTAAGAAAAAAATTGCCTTGAAATTTGCGGGTCTTTACAATGATTCCAGGAATGATAATGGAAAAAAGGGCCTTTTTTAGATGCCTGATTTGGATAGAGTATGGATGAGGAAACTGGACATTGTTTGTGCCCCATTGGGATTTTTCATTAACATTTGTTTTTAATTTTCATTTTGAAACATGTCATATAATTTAGTATGAAATATTTAAAGTTATTTTTAGGTATTTTATCTCTAGTTATGTTCATACTATGGTCTTATATAATTTTGTTTAGGGAAATTTTTAATTCAGTTAGTTTTATTTATTTAAGATAGTGTATTACTATAAAAAAGACGGTATAGTTTATCCATGATCAATAATAGACTATCAATTCAAGTAGGTAAGATCTGGAATATGAAGAGGCGCGCCTGAGGTCTTGTGGCCGATCGAATCTGGGCACTAGGGTATGGCACATGGGACGAGAAGTTATATTTATATATGTGAATTTACATTCACATACATAATTATATGTGTGACTTGGTGAGCCATCCATGGTGAAGATTGGAAATTAGTTTACCAAATTAGACAACTAGTTGGTTCCATCTATTTACTTATAGGGATTTAGTAAACTTCTATAACATTTTTCATTAGATTATTCTGGGAGGGTTATTCTATGTGTAGGTTTTATACTCTATCTAACTGTTTTTAATTTTTTTAGTCCTAAGGATCATGTTATATATCAGGAATATAATTACTAGTTGGAGTAGATATTTTATAATTGTTGGGGTTTTCTTTTTTCCCAAATATTGATTTTTTTTATATTTTAGTTATTTCTAATTTCATCCTGGTATTAGATTCATCATGAATTATATTAGTATGTTTCAACTATGATAGGAAGCTTCAAAGTGTATTTTCATATTATTTGTTGCGTTATACATATGTTGATGAAATTACTCAAAATTTAATTTTCTTATTCCCATGATGTTAGTCACAAACCTATAGTAAATTTGTGACCATCTTCAAGGGATCACGTGATTTTATCAATGTCAATCTAGTATTGGTACAGGTGGTAGTGGTAAATGAATGATTCAAAATGATATGATATAATTTTATATTATATGGTTTTATTTTTTGTTTGAAATGGATCTTTAATTATTGTTGAAAGTGGATTAATTTTAGTTTTTATATTTTACGATGAATGTTTGGAGGGATTTATTTCTAACATTTCATTCCTTGAGGAATTGTCAAAGTATAAAAAAATAATAGATATTTTTCATAGGGAGGAACTATATTTTTTTTGGTGATACGTGTGGTAGTTCATCCTGAGTCAACATTGGTAGTACATCATGGGGTTCATAAGATGTGTCATGACTTTAAGACTCACATCATGATGTTACAAATAAAGGTAATTATTTCATTATTTGTGTATCCTTTTTTACTTAACTATACAGTGAACTATTGGCATCATATTTCAAGTTGGTTACATTTCCTGCACGATTTCCTTCTCTATAAATTGGGGGAAATCACAGTGGATTTCACAATTGGATTTCTTTACACTCAGTATGGTTGTGGTTCTATGTGATTGATCAATATTCATTAAATAAATTAAACTCAATTTCGTGGATTTAGTGGATGAGTATAGTAAATGTTCAATATTACTTCTCTTTAGTGAAGTATTTTTGCATATATGGGGTTTTGAAGATAGTGATATGGGATTATAATCCAAATTTTATCATCTTACTATATAGGGATATAAAATTTGTTGTTAGTTCTCCATTATTCCTAAAAATATAATTTTCCATAAAAATATTCCTAAATGGAGTGGAATATCTTGAAATTATAATTCATGATGTTCCCATGTGTTCTGCGTATGGTTGCATTACATGTGATGCCCATATCCATGGTTGATTTAGCTTATAATGATAGATTTCAGTCCATAATATGAATAGATCTATTCAATGAATTGAATGGATAGCCATTATAATCACCATTATGTTATATAATTATTAAAGAGTAATAAATTATTAGATTTAAATTTTTGAAACACATAACATAGAAGGAACATATCATTCATGAGTAGAAAATTGAAGCTCATAATAGGAAAATGTCTGATGTTGTTCATATGTGAAGACCATTGTAATTATATATTTCTGATCATTTCTTCAAGAAGGAGTATAATTCTCTTGGGAAAAAGATGTTCAAAAAAGGTAATAATATTTCTACTCAAATTTTTAGACATTTCAAGACCATGGAATAATTTGATGAAGAGGCCTTTTAGTTTTAACTACTCTGATTGATAAACATGCTTCATGATTCCCTCCTTGTGTTCCAACATCACAAATATAATTATGTTCCTTCCAGTGCTAATAAATATGATGGGTTGGAATAAAATGATGGTGTGATGTTTGGGGAATAACCTGTTAAGCCTCAATAATGACATTAGAAGGTGATGCATGACTATTATATTCCATTGGTTCATTCCATTTTAAAACATGTTGACATACAAGAGTGTAATTTAAATGTTTATTTGTAGTTTAATTCTCAAGGTTCAATGTTTTTATTATTATTATTTTTATTTATAAAATATATATGACATCGTTTTGATTTATCAGATGATTAGAGATTTTTTAAAATTTTAAAATCATCCTTATGATGAGTTGATTTTTCAGATATTATAGGAATATCCTTAGGGTTTATCACATTGGGTGGTTTTTATTTCCCTTTTCTATTATCTTTTATGGGGTTCATTTGTATTATTGAGTATGAGAATAGTTTTATGGACATATCTTGTATGTTCCATGAATTTATTAAATGTGTTCTTTTTCCATTTCACGTTTGTTGAAGGAACATAAAGAGGACTTACTAGTAGTCGTGAGGTTTTGGGAAGTGATTATCATCTAGAGAAATTATTTAACATATAATAGACTATTTATAACATAAGGAATTCAATCTAGCCATAAGACTAGTGAAAAATCGATGATCGAATCCAGAAATCAATATTTGGGTCACATGGGGATTTCATGCCTAATTAAATATGGTAGTTCCTCCATTTTATCCCAAACTATATTTAAAGGGGTTTATAACATTTTTTTTATCCCATGGTCTCTAACCTCAAGGATTCATTACATTAACAAATATGGATGAACATTTTCCCTTCCCTGATATTTTATTATACTGGAAGTTATACTGAATCATTTATAATCATCCAATTGATTTTTATTCATCTTCTTGAGTATACTAATTCCACTTAACTACTCTTAAATTATATGGTTTTTCTTAATAATCCATTGTAATTTAGTATGAAAATTTTATAGACACATTGATCAATGTTGTGGTTGTTGAAATAATTTTTTTTATCCTCGGTAATCCCTTCGCGATTATGATTAATTTCTCCAGTTAGAAAGACGTGATCAGATCATGATCCATATCTCCATAGTTTTTTTAATCTTATCACATATTCATTTTTTTATGGTATTGTGATCTAAAAATGAAACAAAAGAGTCCCTATAATATGGTTTATATTAGACATCAATGTTTTCCACCTCATTTCAAGAACCCTTCAATTTTGTTTCTTCTAAGATAATTTCATTTTTCATTACTTTTTCATTGGGTAAGGGATTAGTTATATCTTTAAATCTATTTATTCTCACATTTTTGTTGATGTAAACTTCATGGATCCACTAATAGAAATATTATGTATTGAAATTGAAGGTGAGTATAGATAAAAAGCTATTTTATATGAATAATGGATTGCTTATTTTTTATCCTAAAATTTTCTAGATATTGGAATTTATTATTTAATTGGAATTATACTCATGTGGAATATGAGTAAATAAATCATAAGCTATTTTATAGTATTATAGGTAATGATAAACATTAAATATAACATTATCATTTCATTACTATGATTTTTTCATTATCTTCCCCCTTTAATTCAAATTTTTTAATGGTTTCTAAGATGATCGTGGTACAGATTCCAATTGATGGAAAACAATACATCCTTACACTAATATGATATATCCACGGGGTAATAAAGATATATATGTTGGTAGTTTATATCTTGAATGTGGTTATGTTAGATCTGTTTGCTAAATAATCTGAGAACTCTAGTCCTCATCGAGGTTTCCATAGTAAAAACCTTAGAATCCCTAGTCAAATCACAATATTGGTTTAAATTTTACGTGAATAAATATTGGAATTCCTCTAATGGGTGTTACTTAGAACATACAAGAAAGAATCCTGTATATTATGGGATGTTCAAAAATGATTAATCAAAAAAAAGAACAAATTATTATAAGGATTTTGAAGATTATGAATAAACTCTAGGAGGTGAATGTTGAATTAATTAACATATATATTGTGGGGATGAAAATATGGGGATCCATGAAGTTAGTGAAACATGTTTGGTGAATAGGATATGATTGTGGATATAAAAATGCAGAATTCAATTTAATGGTTACCATTGTGTTCACACAATCATGGGACACGAGTATATTGATGTTTTCATATTTTATTATTACATGATGATGATATTTTGTCCTAATAAAATCATTGTTTTGGTTTTTATAATAGAACATAACTTTTATTTACATTGGAAACATTCCATTGACCATAGAGAAGAGAACCATCTTTTTAAGAAAATATTCCAATATATCAAAACCAATGAATTAAATATTCCTAATGGTGAGTTGATTTTTATCATATTATAGGGATATCCTTATGATTTATCACATATTGTGGGTGTTCTTTCAAATTTATATTTTCCTTTTCTGGTTACAATTGGATTATTGAGTATGATAATAGTGTTATGGACATCTCTTTTATGTTCCATGAATTTATTAAATCCATTCTTTTCCATTTCCTAGTTTTTGAAGGAACATAATGAGTACTTACTAGTATTCATGGTGTTTTGGGAGTGAATTATCTTCAAAAAAATTTATTGAATATCGAATAGACTATTTATCACATAAGGGATTCAATATAGTCATTAGACTACTAAAAATTTGATGATAGAATCCAGAAATCCATATATGGGTGACATTGGGTTTCCATGCCATATTAAATATGGTATTTCCTTCATTGTATCCCAAACTATATATAGATGGGTTCATAATAGTTTTTTTAAATCCCTTGGTGTCTAACCTCAAGGATTTATTCCTTTAAAAAATATGAATGAAATTTTTTCCATCCCAAATATTTCATTTTACTAGAAGTTATATTGAATCCTTTATAATCAACCAATTGTTTTTATTCATATTCATGAGTATACTAATTCCTATTAACTAATCTCAAATTATAAGGTTCTTCTTAATAATCCAATTGAATTTAGTAATCAAATTATATAGACACATTTATCAATTTTTGGGTTGATGGAATAAAAAAATTATCCTTTTTAATCCCATCCGGATTATGAATAATTTCTCTAGTTATAAATACATGATCAGATCATGATCCAGATCTCCATAGTATCTTTATTCTTATAACATATGCATTTTTATATGTTATTGTGATCTAAAAATAAAACAGAAGAGTCCCTATACTATGGATTATATTAGACATCCATGTTTTTCACCTCATTTCAACAACCCTTCAATTCTATTTCTTTTAATTTAATTGTATTTTCATTACTTTTTCATTGTGTAAGGGATTAATTCAATCTATAAATATATTTATTCTCAAATTTGTGTGGAATTAATCCACATGGAACCACTAATATAAATATTATGTATTTAAATTAAAGATTAGTATAGATAAAAAACTGTTTTATATGAATAATTAATTGGATATTTTTTATCCTAATTTTCATGGGACATTGGGATTTATTATTTAATAGGAATTAACCTCATGTCGAATAGGAGTAAATAAATCATAATCCAGTTTATAAAACTGTAGGTAATGATAAAAATTAAATAGAACATTATCATTTCATTACTGTGATATTTTAATTATCTTCTCCCTTTAATTCATATTGTTTAATGGTTTTTTAGAAGACCATGGTATAGATTCCAGTTGTTGAAAAAATGCATCCTTACACTAATATAAAATATCCATGGTTTAATATAGATATATATGTTGGTATTTTATATCTTGAATGTGGTTTTATTAGACCTGTTTGATAGATATTCTGTGAACTCTAGGCCTCATCGTGGTTTCCATAGTAAAAATATCAGAATCCTAAGTCAAATTACAATATAGGTTTAAATTTTACATGCATAAACATTCAAATTACCATAGTTGTTGTTACTTAGGACATACAAGAATGAAACAGGTCTATTATGGGATGTTCAAATATGATTAATAAAAAAATATAACAAATAATTCATAGAATTTTGAATATTAGGAACAAACTATAGGAGATGAAAGTGGAATTAATTAATATATATATTGTGCGGATGAAAATATGGGGATCCATGAAGTTGATGAAACATGATTGGTCTATAAGATAATATTATGGATATGAAAATTAAGAATTCCATTTAATGGTTACCACTGTGTTCAAAAAATCATAGGAAAAGAGTATATGGAACTTTTCAATTTTTAGTATAACATGATGATGAAATTTAGTCCAATAAAATCCTTGTTTTGGTTTTTATAATAGAATACAACATTTATTTACATTGGAAACATTCCATTCACCATAGGTAAGTGAACCATGTTCTTAATATAATATTCCACATTATCAAAACCAATGAAAGAAAGATTAGTGGAAAAATCAATTTTTATTAAATAAAAATGATATAAAATGTTTTAATAAACTGTAGAGTAAGTCATGGATCAATGAATAATGTATCCCTCATAATCAGAGAAGATATAATCAAGCTTAATTTTAATGGACTTGTAAGAACTATCAAAATGGGACTTATTTTACCTCTCATACCTCTATGAAATAATGAACGGAATATATTAAAATTTTATTAAAGCATTTATTAAAAAAAGTAATAGATCCTTGGACACTTGGAATGACAAATAATAAAAGTAGGATACAAAATTAAAGGGCAAATGTTTTCATATTGGCCCCAATAATGAGTTTAGATAATGAATTCACTATAAATTGGATGTTAGTATTCATAAATTGGTTTTATAATTTTTATCCCTTAATGGTCACATATTAGATGTGAAATTTATATCCTATATTATTGAATAAATTAAAATATTCACACTAAAAATTAAATAAGTAATATATCATAATAATATAATTTTGATCCCTATTGTAACATTATTAATGATGTCTATTGATAATGTTGTGTTTTATTTTATTTCATATCATTTTCATGTTTTTTGTTTCTACTATCTCTTAGGATTGGTAGTTGAGAGGGTTATCTCATATCCCAAAAAGATCATTTATTTGAAAAAACAAAAAAGGAGATTTTTATTCATAATGTGATGGTATGTATAATTATATGATTTTTCATTTAAACAAATTCCCCTTATTAGGATTTTGTTCCATGAAATTTAGGCATCGTGCAGTGATGGGTGTATGTAATTTTATGGTTTTAAATTTAAATAGACATGGTATGTATATTTCAATATTATTTATTTTTTCTTCTGATAATGAATCTAATCGTGAAAAAGAAATTAATATAGAAATTTAATGTTTCCAACACATTGGTAATAATGTATAGGGTTTTATCTTTTCACTATAAGATTCAAGACAAGTTCCTTGGTTTTGTCCAATGGAACATTATTACACAGTGGTTTATAAAGAAATCTATGGTGTTTGTCTATGGTTAGTGAATAAGTGGATAAAGAGTGAGTGAAATAGAAATATTATTATGGATTTAAGGTCATTTGTGGGAGACCCATATTAATTCCATTTTTTTAATGACATCAATTGAAAAAATAGATATTTTCCTTGAGGAATGTGGTGTCATTTTTGGTGATCACACATTGATCATTAGATATTTTTTTGGGATGTGAGATCTAGTCTAGATGGAAAAGTTTATTTTATTGACTAAAAAAGTTTCAAATTTAATAATTACTATATTTTAAAAAAAATATTAAAAAAAGTTAGATTAAATCAAATGGTAATTCATCAAACAAAATTATATCATTAATATTCAGCCCTTGGCTTTCAAGAACATAGACCAAATAATTAGATTCATGTAATGTGTGAGTAATAAAATAGGTCATATATGATTGAGAATACATTTAATTAGTCAAACTTGAATTTAAAAAGAAATATAGGTTAATGGTACCATTTCTAATAGATTTTACTAGAGTGTTAGAATAAAATTTAAACAAAAAATCTGTAACACCCCAAGCTTCAACGGTACGCTTCTCTTTGCATAATACAGTGGTGTGTGTTGTACGCAACTTCGAGTTCTAACACACACCACAACCAATCAAACTAGCTGTTATAAATAGTAATACCCAATTTTTGAAATTTTATACATTTTATCTTTCAAAATGGACTTCATTTTTAGATTTGTAATTTCTAAATTATCCTTGGATGATATTCTAGTACTTTTCGGATAACTTTTATATTTTGATGAATAGTGAAAATTACTAATTTCTTATTAAAAAAACATTCTTAATTGAAATAATTAATAGAGATAAATTATGAATTTGAGTGGTTTTAAAGAATATTTAGAATATATATTTACCATTTAATTCAATTTTTGTCATTTGACATAATTTCACATTTAAACCGGACATAAACAAGTGTCAATCTTTTGATAGTTATTATCTCTTAAAAACACGCTTTTTGTTTTGACAACGAGAATAAATATTAAATTAATTTCTTCCACTTATGTGTTTTGAATTTGAAAAAATGGACTCCCCATTTGGAATCAGGATGTCCAAATCGTGTAAATATATAACTTTTATTTTTATACATTTTGAATAATTACTTCGGTAAATGTTTTATTTACCATGGTTAAAGGGTAAATCCAGTAAATAAGGGTAAACATTTAATATTATAATAACATATAATTACCCATAATTGTGTCTTAACCATATTGGTTGATACATGTTCAACCATGGGAATCTTTGGGTCGATTTTGGGACCCCATGGATCCACTTGTAAGTGATAATGACACTTTATATTAATTAAGATAATGTAAATACAAAAATGACATAAGCCTATATCTTCAAACAAAATAATTTTTCCATTGGGTCATATATGTTATATTTTAGACTATAAATATTCATAATAAATATAGAAATATTTCATACATAATGGTATTTTTATTTATAATTTTTATACATTAAATAATTTAATATATTTATGACACAATGATGATACAGTAATTACATTATTAGTGAAACATTAAAATAATTGATATTATAAATACCCAAATAAATATAATTTCAGACTTTTAATTAATTCCCCGAATTTTATAGCTTAAAATGACATGTTATGATTCATTTAATTAATATTTTTAGATGTAAGCATGCTGTTATGAGTTTCACAAAAATTAAATACCAAATAGGGTCAAAATTGACATAAAAGAGTTTTTAAAAGAAATATTCTATTATTAATTGATATTAAATTCATAAAAATATAAGGATCAAAACAAGGACTTGTATCATGATATTTGAATAATTAATGGACCACTTGGGGGTCTCTTGTAGGAATATAGTATGTTTATTAACTATATAATATAAAAATACAAAGTGACATGGTATGTGTCAAACTAATTAACCAAGAGTTAAAACTAAACTATATGGTTAATATATCGAACCAAACTTTTCTAAAATCTTTTTTTTGAAAGGATTTAGACCCATAACACCTTATAATTTTAATTATCCACTTTTAAGCCATTATTAATCGAATTTTAATTTATTATAAATTAATACTTTATGTTTTTCCTAAAGAGCCCCTCCTCCCCCTTATGAAAGGACACCACTTCTAACTTGTTACTCACACCTCTCATGCCTTTTGGATCATCCAAACTCTTCTCAATTAAGCTCCCTAAATCCCTATACTACTAATATAAGCATCTCCTTAGGAAGAAGACACTTCAAGAGTCCTTTTTGGTTCAAACCAATTGGAGTTACCCAAATTAAAGGTAACAATTTCTCTTAGCATCCTTTCTTTTATTTTACTTCTCCAACCCCTAAAATATTTTTATTATTTTCTTTTGTAACAAAACAAGTTTCCTAAATATACTATGATACTATTATTATATGTATTAGAACTACAATTACACACACCTCCATCTAATGGTGAAAAACATAATGTTTCTGTGGATGGAAACCAAATATCTCATGAAACGATGATTGTTCAATTATCTCCTACCACCTCACATGGTGGAAATTATGATGAAACTATAATTAAATATCATATTAATGATGTATATTTTATATATAATCTTCTGTAATTACATTTTATATCATTCCATTAGTTGTTTCATGTTGTATATATATAAGATAATTTCATTTGAGGAAGTGCGGACTACCGCCCCTCAAAGTGACATGACTCATTCATACCATACATGGAACATAAAAAGGATGGTGTTAATGAACATAATTTACATATATAAGATATTATATTATACTGGAATAATAATATACCTATGTATCATTTGGTTTTTATTCCTTTTAAAAGGAAAAATGAAATAGAAGTAGTGTGCATGTGTACGTATAGACTACCTTCTCCATGAACGCGATGAGATTCATTCCCCATCATATCCATTCAAGTATAATTATCATTTTATGATTAAAAATAATGTTTAAGTACTTGAGATAATTCTGTATATGTATTATATACAACCTATCCATAAAAAACACAGATTATGTAACAAAACATATAAAATAAAACAAGTAAGTTAACACCTGAAACAACGATAATACTAAGATATTATTAACAAATAAATGTTAAAAGATCATATATGGAATCATATTAATGTATATTATTCTTTTATAATTTAATAAATATCATTTAACCATTATACAAGATATTAAACTACCCTATAAAAACGAAAATTACAAGGTAAGGTGTTTTCATCTCAATCCCTATTCCCGTGAGAATCATGCCATATTTCCACTATAATCTTTTCTATGGTGTATGTACTGCCCATACTTGTATTCTTTGTGTAATACAATTTTATTTATGTTTATTTTACATATTAATTGTATGATACCTCTTTAATGGGGTTTATGTTTTGTAAGTTACCAAATTGGTAAGGGGTTTTCATCTCTCTCCTTATTCCCGTGAGATTCATGTCATATTGCCACAATTACCTTCTGTGAGGTGTATGTACTACCCATAATTGTATTCATTATGTAATACACTTTAATTTATGTGTATTTACATAATCATTGTTTGATACCTCTTTCATGGGGTGTATTTTTTGTATGTAACCAAATTGGTAAGGGTTTATTTCACAATCTCTTCATTATCCAAGGTTGTTTATACATAATTATCTACCGAGACATATTTATCATCCACATCCATGTTTCATAAAAATTTATTTCAAAACATTCTTACTATTTTACAGAATATGTGGTATGTCATTTATACAATTTTTTGACTTTTTATAAGAAGTTTATAAAATAATCTTTCTGTCATTTTCCAAACAAGGTCGTTTTTAACCTTTTCGACAGAATTAAGGAAAGAATCTCTTTTTTTAGATTATAAGACGGGTGAGGCTATTTTATTCCGTTATAAAATCTTTAAAGCATCCCATACAAACGTATAATAATATTTTGAATGTAATTTTTTTATAATTATGTGAATTTTAAATGATTTAAAAAAAGAGATATTTCTCTCAAATAGTTTTGATTTAATCTATGTCAACAACCTTTGATAAATTTTACACTTGATTGAAGTTGATTTATTATGATACAAATCATACATATTGTATTTAAGGTTTTGTGATATGTTTGACTATGGATGAGTTATTTTTATTCCATTAATGGTTTATGATTAATGGTTTGGCATGATAGTTTTAATACGAATGTTTATGTTGTATTTCATCCTCTTCTTAAGATGAATGTGTGGGACTAGTAAGTTACGGGTTTTGGACCGGTAAAAGTAAGGCCTCTGGGGTGGGGTCCGGTTACAGAGGATCCTCCGGGTTGGTGTCCATTTATTAGAGGCACTTCGGGTTGGAGTCCAGTTACAGAGGCTATTTGGGTTGGAGTCCGGTTATAGAGACTCTCCAGGTAGGGTTCCAGTTACAGTTATCCCTTAGGTCTTGACACGAGGCCTTGTCACATAGATTAAAGTTTGGCATTATTCATTCCATCATTATGAAAGTGGATATTGATATTGTATGTGATTATTCTATTAGTAGAATATTCGTTTGAATAAGTAAATGACATTATTTCACTTTATTTCTTCAATATTATGCCGAAGTACAAGTTTAAAAGGCTTTTGTTTTAGTTATATATTTTCTTAAATGTTTATATTTATTTTTGAAAGTTTCTTTTGTATTGCTTTCCCTTAATGATCATTTGAGCTCACCCTTTATATGTTTTATTTTCCAAGGATTCCATCAAGTGTATTGTGATTGACATGCAGGGTTAAGCTAATGGAATAATAGCACTCATAAAAGATTATTTATGTTTTTTGTATGTTATAAAATATAATGTAACATTCATGTATGTAATCTATTTTCCAAGACTGCTAAACCGATCAGTCCTTCAAAACATGATTCCTTGTAATCATGCCAATGTATTAAAATAATTCACCGACTCTGGGTAACTGGGGTCGGGGTGTTACAGTTGGTATAGATGAAATTTTGTACAAAACATAGAAGCTAGATTTAGATATAATTTGATTAGAGCACAGTGCCCTAAGATATAATTTGAGGATTAGTATAGAAGATCTTATTAGAATTTTTGTAATGTAGATATTTTGTGAGTTTTCCAAGTAAATACATCCCTGTCTGGATACGAGCAGGTAGAGGCGGTTATGGCATAGATGTATCTAGGGGTAAAACCCAAAAACACCGCTTTGAGCAAGACTCGAATGGGAATTGGTGAACGACAACGGGCCTTGCTGCACAATTGGTTACGACACTCCCATAGGATATGCTTAGGATAATTCTTGTTTTCTTTAAAAACCAATATAAATGGATTATGAGTATATATCTCCTCAAAGAAAACATTTTTGATTATAGATTATATCCATAAACTATTCAATTTACATTATGTATTTTACATGTTTGTAATTATCAATTGTGATTCATAAACTGACCTAGTGTATGCCATTGATTATAAATGGTGCCCAATAGAGGGAATGAGAACTCCAGCAATACATATGATCCAAAGAGTAAGAAGGATAATATCTTTCACGGTATTACGCCAACATTAAGAAGCGAAATACACTACCGTGTATTCTAATCATATGAAGAAATAATACCATGTGTTAATAATATAATTAAATAATTCTATATGTCCTATGGCTTTGATGGGAAGCAAGAGAAGAAACTGATGGAAGAGAGAAAATATGGATAAAGGGAAGAGGGAAAAGAAGAATTTTCCCATATGTGATAACTATGGGAAGAAACACCCTGGAACATGCCTGAAGGGAATGGGAGTTTGTTATAACTGTGGAGAAAAATGAAACCCAGTACATGACTCAAAGGGTAAGAAAATGGTTTCAAATGTACAATGTTTCATCTGTAAGAAGTTGGGACATTATGCGAACCAATGTCCAAATCATCATAGTATTCCCAAAATGATTCTATTGGATAATAATCAAGTTATGATACTACCTTAGATGAAGAATGACTAGTGTTCTTATGTTGTTATTATAAGATTATTTAATTTGAGTGTTGTATCAACAATATACTGGTTATATGAATTATGGAGATAAATAACGATTATAATGCAGTACTATTTTATTGAGGATTTGAGATTATATGGTTTTAAGAAAAGTGACATAATAGTAAGCTACACTTTCTGGAAAATACATATTTGAAGGAAAGGTAATCCTTAATATGGTCCCGATAATGAGGTAGTGATGTTAAAATAAGAGATGGTTGATTTGAATAATTATGTTGGATATTGTTGATTACCTTGAAAAAGATTAATGATTTTTCATCATTGGAGTTTACAAAATATTTGGATAGAAGGAGTATATCTAGTATTCTATAATGAATAAAGGAGAATTAATGTAATTACTAAGGTTTTATGGTAATTGAGGATGTTACCATGTTTGAAAATAATACGTGATGAAGGTGTTCACATGTTATTACATGGAAAAAAGGATCTTCATTGTGTTTAACTTCCTTATAAATTTTGGACTGTGAGATTGGATAGTAGTATTTTGGATAAGTCTAAAGGTTGTAATGGATTAAGTTTGAAAGGTTGTTTTTGGATTTCTATTAAAGGACAACACACAGAAAGTGTGACAACCTGTCACGTCGAACAAAGCTGTAGGAATCGAACCCACAACCATGTTGCGATTGGGATTTATCTCCAACTACTGGACTATGTGAATTCCCTATATTAAATAATGTAGATTCTTTTTTTAGAGGGTCTGATATGTGAATTATAAATTAATTATATTTGGAACCCTATACGATTATGATAAATAGAGTATTTTTGAGTTGTATTATGTTTTGGAGTGAAAGATGAGTTTGTGGTAGAAATTTATTAATGGATAAAACTATAATTATAAATTAAGTATATCTCCTTATAATTTTAACCAATCTCATAAATCAATTTCTCAACATTATGGAAAGGAACTTACAAAAAAAATGTGGTCCTTGATAGTACCTTAGATCATCACAAATTTATGGCTTGGTGATTGTTGGCCTTTTTATAGCCATGTTCTCTACCATTCTCTATCAGATATTGATGGTTACATTTCTATTACATATCCATATTTTCTTACATGGAACCCTATTATGTGTTATTTTTGGTATCCTTCATACTTACCACTCTTTATTTTAAATAGAGGCCTCATTAATCCATTTTTCGATGTGGGGTTTCAAATAAGATATTTTGAAATGACAACCCCATGTTACTAATACAGAGCATAAATTGAGAGGATGCAATTTATTGAAGTAGGGGACAATGTAACACCCTTAGATTCCATGGTATGCTTCTATTTGAATAATACAGTAGCGTGTGTTTTATGCAACTTTGATTTCTAACACTCACCACAACCAATCAAACTAGTAGTTATGAATAGTAATACCCACTTTTTGAAATTTTATACATTTTATATTTCAAAATGGACTTCATTTTAGGATTTGGAATATTGAAATTATACTAGGATGATATTTTGGTACTTTTCGGATAACTTTTATATTTTGATGAATAGTGAAAATTATTAAATTTTTATTAAAAACAACATTTTTAATCAAAATAATTAATAGTGATAAATTATGAATTTCAGTGGTTTTAAAAAATATTTTGAATATATATTTACCATTTAATTCAATGTTTGTTATTGGACAAAATTTCACATTTAAACCGGATATAAACAAGTGTCAATCTTTTGATAGTTATTATCTCTTAAAAACACATTTTTTTGTTTTGACAGCAGGAATAAATTTTAAATTAATTTTTTCCACTTCTGTGTTTTGAATTTCAAAAAATGGACTCCATATTTAGAATCGGGATGTCCTAATTGTGTAAATAGGAAACTTTTATGTTTAGACATTTTGAATAATTACTTCGGTAAATATTTTATTTACCATGGTTAAAGGGTAAATCCAGTAAATAAGGGTAAAAATAATAATATTATAATAATAATAAATTACCATAAAACGTATCTTAACCCTATTGGTTGATAGGTGTCCGACCATGGGAATCTTGGAGTCTATTTTGGGACCCCATTGATCCACTTATATGTGATAATGACCCTTTATATTAATTAAGTTAATGTAAATACCAAAATGACATAAGCCTATATCTTTTGGAAAAACAATTTTTACATATGGTTATATAAGTTATATTTTCAACTATAAATATTTAGTATAAATATAAAAAGAATTCCCTACATAATGGTATTTTATTTACAATTTCTAGACATTAAATAATTTAATTTATTTATGACACAATGATGATGCATTAATTACTTTATTAGTGAAATATTAAAATAATTGATATTATAAATAACCGAATATATATAATTTGAGTCTTTTAATGAATTCCAAGAATTTTATATGTTAATATGACTTGTTATAATTGATTTAATTTATTTTTTTCGAAGTAATCATGCTGGTATGATTTTCACAAAAATCAAATACCAAATAGAGTCAAAATCGACATAAAAGAGTTTTTAAAACAAATATTATATTATTAATTTATATTCAATTCATAAAAATCTAAGGCTAGGCCAAAGGACTAGTATCATGATCGTTATATCATTAATGGACCACTTGGGGGTCTCTTGGAGGTATATAGTAATTTTATTATCTATATAATATAAAAATACAAAGTGACATGGTAAGGGTCAGACTAATTTACCAAGAGTTAAAACTAATTGATAAGGTTAATATAATGAACCAAAAAAAGTAAAAAATATATTGGTTGAAAGGATTATGGCCCATACCAACCATATAATTTGAATAAACCACTTTGGAGCCATTAGAAACTGAATATGAATTTATTATAAATTAATACGTTATGTTTTTCCTAAAGAGCCCATCCCCCCCCCTTATAAAAGGACACCACTTCAAACCAATTCCTCACACTTCTGAAGGATTTTTTTCTCATCCAAACTCTCCCCAATTAAGCTCCCTACATCCCTATACTCCTCATTGGAGCCTCAAATTATTCTTAGGCACTTCAAGTGTCCTGTTTGGTTCACACCAAAGGGAGTTACCCAAATTAAAGGTAACGATTTCTCTTAGCTTCTTTTCTTTTATTTTACTTCTCCAACCCCTAAACTCTTATTATTATTTTATTTTTTTTAAAAAAACCAGTATCATAATTATACTAGGATACTGTTATTATATGTATTCTAACTACACTTAAACACACCTCCATCTAATGGGTGAAGAACATAATGTTTCTGTGGATGGAAATCAAACGCCTCACGAAACGATAATTGTTCAATTATCTCCTACCACCTCTCATGGTGGCCATTATGATGGAACTATAATTAAATATCATACTAATGATATTTATATAATATATATGCTTCTGTAATTCCATTTTATATCATACCACTATTCATTTCATGTTGTATATATATACAATAATTTCATTTGAGGAAGTGCGGAAAACTGCCCCCTAAATGTGATATGACTCGTTCATACCATGAATGGAACGTATAAAAAAGGTGTTAATGAACATAAGTTACATATATAAGATATTATATTATACATTAATAATATATAACTATGTATAATTTGGTTTTTATTCCTTTTAAAAGGAAAAATAAATGGAAGTTGTGTGTGTGCTTACGTACGGACTACCGTCTCTACGAACACGATGAGATTCATTCCCCTTCATATCCATTCAAGTATAATTCTATTTTTATGATTAAAAATAATGTTTAAGGACTTGATATAATTCTGGATATGTATAAAATACAACCTATCCATAACAAAAATGTCTTATGTTACAAAACATATAAAATAAAATGAGTAATTTAACACATGTAACGACAATAATACTAAGATATTATTAATAAAGCAATGTTAAAAGATCTTATATAAAATCATATTAATGTATATTAATATTTTATAATTTAATAACTGTAATTTAACCATTGTAAATGAGATTACCCTACCCTCTAAAATAGAAAAGTACAAGGTAAGGGGTTTTCATCTCACTCTTTATTCCTGTGAGATTCCTGCCATATTTCCACTGTTACATTTTGTGTGGTGTATGTACTGCCCATAATTGTATTCTTTGTATAATACACTTAAATTTATATGTATTTACATATTCATTATATGATACCTCTTTCATGGGTTGTATGTTTCATATGTTACCAAATTGGTAAGGGGTTTTTTATCTCACTCCTTATTCACATTAGATTCAGCCATATTGCCACAATTAACTTTTGTGTGGTGTATGTACAGCCCATAATTGTATTCTTTATATAATAAACTTTAATTTATGTGTATTTACATATTCATTATATGATAACTCTTTCTTGGGGTGTATGTTTCATATTTTTCCAAATTTATAAGGGTTTATTTCACAATATCTTCTTTATCTGAGGTTGTTTATACGTAATTATCTACTAGGACTTTTTTATCATTCACATACATGTTTCTTAAAAACGTATTTAAAACATTCTTACTATTTTACAGAATATGGGTTAAAGTAATTTATACCCTTTTTTAATTTCTGTAAGAAGTTTATAAAGGATTCTTTCCGTCGTTTTCCAAACAAGGTCCTTTTTAACCTTTTCAACAGAATTACGGTAAGAATGTATTTTTTTTAAATTATACAGAGGGTGAGGCTATTTTCTACCATTATAAATTCAATGAAGATTCCCTTACAATCTTATCAGAACATTTTCAAAGTAATTGTTTTTTATAATTATGTGACTTTTAAATGATTTAAAAAAAGTGATATTTCTCTCAAATAGTTTTGATTTCATCTATGTCAACATCCGTTGATAAATTTTAAACTTGTTTGAAGTTGATTTATTATGATGAAAATCATCCATATTGTATTTAAGGTTTTGTGATATGTTTGACTATGGATGAGTTATTTTTATGCCATTAATGGTTTATGATTAATGTTTTGGCATGATAGTTTTAATACGAATATTTATGTTATATTTCATCATATTATTAAGATGAATGTGTTGGACTAGTAAGTTCTAGTTTGGGGACCGGTATAAGTATGCCCTCCAGGTTGTGGTCCGGTTATAGCAGATCCTCATGGTTGGTTTCCGGTTATTAGAGGCACTCCGGGTTGGATTCTGGTTACAGAGGCTCTCCAGGATGGAGTCTGGTTATAGAGGCTCCACGGGTTGGGTTCCGATTACAGTTATCCCTTAGGTCTTGGCACGGGGCCTTGACACAGAAATTAATGTTTGTCATTATGCATTCCATCATTATGAAAGTGGTTCTAGATATTTCATGTGATTATTCGATTAGTAGAATATCCATGTGAATATGTAAATGGCATTATTTCATTTTATTTTAGCCATATTATGTTGAAGTTCATGTTTAAAATGATTTTCTTTTAGTTATACATTTCCTTAAATGGTTATGCATATTTTTGAAAGTTTCCATATTATTGAATACCATTACTGAGCATTTCAGCTCACCCCTTTATGTGTTTTATTTTCCCAGGATTCCAAGAAGTGTATTGTTATTGATATCTAGGGTTAAGCCAAGGGAATAATGGCGTTCTTAAAGTATTATTTATGTTGTTTTGTATGTTATAAAGTGTAATGTAACATTCAAGTATGTATACTATTTTCCAAGACTGAAAAATCGATCGGCCTTTTGGGACTTGACTCCTCGTAATCATGATAATGTATTAAAATAATGCAGTGAATCTGGGTAACTGGGGTCGGGGCATTACAAAATCACTTAAACCTCATTGTAAAGCCACTTTACCCACATTGATAATTTACATAATTTTAGCATTGAGAGAAATGGTAGAACTGCAAGGCCTTCAAATACAACCAATCAATTTTCTATAAATAAACCTAAATATAGATTCTTATGTATAGGGTCTTAGAATATATCTTCACAATCCATCTGGGTTTTACATGATCCATCCATGGAAAAGAGGTGTCAACATTTCTTCAAATGTTCAAAACTAAGGATTAAATTGAACAATAATTCAAAGAAATTTACGGAAGTTGATTTGTTGAATATTGTCGTTTATTCCTATATTTAATTGTATTCACATTTATCATTGAAATATTACTTATTAATCTAAATATTTTTTATTAAAAGGAACATTTGTCGGACTTAATTTGTTATATATTTTTAAAACTTACATGAAACACTTCTAAACATGAAACAATATAAAGATATTGCCATTATATTTCGATAGAATAATATATTAGAAATTATTAAGATGATTTTGGAAAAATGATTTCTCAGAATCTTCACATCAATGAGATTATAAATAGCATATAATAGATTTTTACTTGTACCAAAAGTCTTGAATAAATGCTTAAGATATTTCCAATACTGATTTCACAAAAAATAAATTAGGGATATGATAAATTCCATAACATTAAAAACACTAATCTTTTGTGAGATTAGAATAACCAAGATGTCATATATGGTTCAATAAAGAAGGCATAATCTACTTATGGTCTATATATCTAGACCAGGTCTTCGATTTTCTAGGGGATTTCATAGTCAATGTTTTGTGTTTACAAGCCTAACTAATCATGATTAGTTTTCCATTAGCCTACATAGACCTGTTTTAGTTTCCATCAACCCCTCCCATCCATTTTGGGTGTCTAGTATCATATATAGTCTAGAATCTCATGTTTCATGGTAATTCATCACTATAATAGAATTTGGAGTTGAGCTACCCATTATAATTAATTTCACCTATTAACATGTAATCACAACCAATGAAATTGTAGTTGGAAACCAGTAATATGGTCTCTCTAGAATGAAGATCAGTTGTAGTCTCTATTTTATACACTATCAATGCATTTTTATCAGAATCAGTATAATTCCATCTTATAATTTCTACGATAGTTGTACTTGTCGAATCATCCAATGAATTGTTGGAGGATTTAATATTAACCAATAGAAGTGAATGAATTGAGATTATGGAAAAATTATTATCTAGGAGAAGGAAAAATAGATCAATCCATATATTTTTTAATGAATTATTTAATCATGGAATGAAATTACTATCTAATAGAGACGTCAATCTATGATTTCACATTGATATACCATCACATAAAATGTTCCAGCATTGATTGATTAAAATTTAAAAATACATTTAATACTAAGACTTCCTTGGTCGAATGGCTGACAACATTTTCTCTAGGGGGCATTGATCATATTTAATTATAGAACTCTCCAAGTTGAAATACATTTTCAGGTTGATATGTTGATACTCATTATAAGTGAATTTATTCAATTTTAAGAAAAATAAAAACAAAAAATATAGAATAAATAACCTCTTTCACCATAAAAACTATACCAACTATTAATTATTCTTTACTATTCACGGAATCCAACTTATTTATTATCTTTCATAACATATTATTGAATTCAAACATTTAAGTTCTACCCAAAAACATAGTGACATTATTGTAATCGAAGGGTAACACACCTTCTCTAATACAATCCACATAAAATATTTCCACATTGGATCCATCCAGAATACACTTCCAAAATTAAAAAATTACTTCTTACGAGCAATTTCATATCATACATCCTATTCATAGATTCTGAGCAATGAATTATGTTAATAATTTTTCTCTCCTCTCCTTATGCATAAAAAATTATGATATCAACAATCTATAACTCGTTTGGTTGAACTTAGCATCTAGCTACTCTGCTAGGATTAATTTTGTTTTTATCCACTGTATATTGAAAAATTCTAAATGTATAGTATTTTTCATCAAAAAAAATGATGACTATGACTGTATATAGTTTTTTGAATCATCTGGATCAAGTTATGTGTCCCTCTAGGTATCCATCGAAAAGAACAGAAATATGAGTTAAAATCATAATATTTTTGAACTAATTGATGAAGGGATTATCAAAACCAAAATATATTGAGAAATTATAAGATAAACCCTAATCAATAATATTAAATTAGTGTTTAGCATTAGGATTTATATCTATTTTCCCCCTCTATTATTTTACATATGAATATTATCATAATCAGAATCAGTAATGGGGTAGTTCAAAATCATTATTCTTTTAATAAATCCAAATTTATTGGAAGATAAAATCATATAGGAAATGGTTATATGCCTATTAGTAAGAATATTGCTATTAATTTTGTGGATAATGTTTAAAATTTATATATATATATAAAGGGATGTATTTGTATAGAATTATCCACATTCAAAATAAGGGTAATGAATTTAATATTGGTTCTCTAAGTGAGATATCACCCATTGAAAAACGTAAATAACATTTTATAGATCATATATTGCCTAACATTGAAAATGATTGGAAGACAATATTTTTGAATCTATAATGACCAACTGAACTCCTAGTATTTAAACAATAGATAATATCCATGATCTTAATTTAAGTGTGCTCAAATTAATACTTGTATTCTTCTCATTATTGATATATTTGGGACTAATATTATACAGTAAATTAGAACTACTGGTATGATCAGTGAATATATTTTTGTAGAAATATACAACATGATTGCAATGATATTTCCTATTATAAAGTATAATAGCACCATCTTTGAAATCATCCAATATCCCTGTCACACCTAGTTTACTGTTTCATCATTTTTTTCTAGGTGATTTTTTATCTCGATTTTTCTCTCTAGGTCTGGGTGTGACAAGTTCTAAATTTTGAGGTGTATCATTGTTTAGTTTTGATCACAATGTTATTTCTTGGTTTTTTTGGAGATCTTGGTGAAACAATTTTTTTTGAGGTTTTTAGTATATTCTGTAAGGTTTTCAAATGGTTAGAGTAAACTGTGTAGCTCAACCCAGGTAATTATATGTCACTTGGGGTGCTAATGGTTGAGGAAGTAAGACAAACACATGATTATCCAAACCATAATTAATGCATGTGGGAAGCCACTACCCATTGGTTTAACCATTATTCACTATTTTTCATGGTTTCTAAACTATTTAGGAAAATTTAACTCGTACCTAGGTGTTCCCAATAGGGGATTCATGGTTTGGTAAAGTGTGTGGTCATACCGTGTGAGATACTTGATTCTAGTTATTTTTTTTTGAAATTCCAATACATTCTTTATTGTATTTTTTACCGAAAACACCATTTTTCTAATTCCATTTGTTTTTGAGTCCTGATGGAGGCTCCTCCCTCCTTATCCAAGCATCCTCCTCCCTCTAATAGTGTGGATCATGGGTTTATTCAATGTTTTGGGCTGGATTTCTCAAGCTAATATCCTCTCATATGCTTCATATTCAACATTCTCCAATTTTCCCTTATAATATAATACAGTTATGGTCATGAGGATCTAGGGTTCATTATTCCCTACATTTATGTATATGTTTTTCTTTTATAAGGTTCTACATGGTATAACATGGATCTTGGAACCTTCATGTGGTTGTTTCAGGTATTCGTTGTTCTAGCATCATGATATTGAGGAATATTTTTCATTTAACATGTCATTAAATATTTATGTTCATTATATTATTGATTTTAAAAAATTAATTACATGATAAATATTATTTATTTATGTTTGGTTATTTTTTGGCTGTGAAAAGTGATGGTTTATTCCAATGTTTTTTATAAATGGTGTTTTTATTATAATTGTTCACGTCAAGTGTTTGATAAAATTCTCAACTGCATTCATATGTAGTTTTTGATATTTAAAACATGGGATATCTTTGAAAATTAATTTTACTAATATGAAATGAAAAATTGGTTTTCATGTAATATATTATAAGTGGTGTTATAAATTAAATGATGCATGTATTGGACTTTTAAAAGGGGGATTTAAATATGACAATGGATTTTGGGCCATTTTTCAATTTTATAAAAAATGGATTTTACATGGATGTTTGATTTGATGATTCTAAAGATATTTTTAAAATATCTATAAAATAAAAAGTAGTCTATTTTAACCTTTTTGGAAATATTATTTTGATCTTGGTTAAATCATTGTTTGTGAATAGAGCTTAAGGTTCATTTGGAACTTTTGCGAAAGTAGTGAGAATATTTATTATAAAACCTCAACATGGATACTTGTCTTTCCAGGTATATTTGAATAGTTTAGATTTCCTCACTATGGAATCCCCATGACCCATTTTATTTTTTTGGAATGGTAGATACTTTTTATTGAATTATTTGTGATATTTAGTGGGTTGAGCATGAGATTTATCATTGGAGTTATTTGGGGTGATGAATTTTGAGAAAAAATATAATATATGATATATGTGAATGTGATCATCTACTCTACACAAATTGGTTAGATCTACCTTCAACTTTAAATACTGACATGGGATCCTAGCATAGCTATTGAATATTTTGAGAATGTTTTGTGTAAAAGATAGGTTTATTATCTGACATGTGGCCCATATATGGGAAATATGCATTGTTTGTTGTTTTTATGTCTATGTGATTGTGCCCCAAAGAAAATACCAGATAATGGATGGATGAGTGTGTGGGGATATTTTATTTAATTGAGTGAGGCATGATTTTCTAGACTAGTCACGAGGATTAGTATGTTCTGGATTATTCATGAGCTCGTAGGGTTTTCCTATGTATATTGGCACTTAGTTTATTTTAGTGATAAATTTAATTCAGTTGGATTAGTACCCTTATATTTTTTCCCATTTCCCTTATTATGTGATCATAATGGTATCCTCATCTGGGGTAATCTTCTATCCAGTGTGTTGAGTTGGCTTTCAAATGTTCATTAATTATTTTTATGATTAAATGTTTTATACTCTCATATTCTTATTTTTTAATTAATTCATCACTTTCACTATTGAAAATTATATATTTTTTGATAAAAAATAACATGGTTTTAAAGAGAAGTAGCTCAATAGAAGATGAATGGACTTTCAATTGGAAAATGTGTACAAAATATTATTTTTATATATTTTATTTCAACTAAAATTTTATCTTTCTTATATTTTAATGGATATTCATTTGGAATAGATTTTTGTTAGGAATTCCTTCTGAGTTTTAGTACTATTTACTATATATTCTTCTTGTTATTAGACTTTGCTAAAGGTTTCAACATGAGTTTGACCATCGTGTATGGTGGTTGGTCCCAGTATTAGAGAGTGAACCTCTGGTTCACAAGGAGTTGTTGTGTTGACAGGTTTTTGTTAGGGTTTTTGTATAGTTTGTTGAATCATTCAACCTTGTGTCCAAGATGTTCAGCTATATTTAGATATGCATATCTGGTCTTCTTTGGTTATATATTTTTAGTTAATATTATTTCATTATAATTGGTAAAATCTATCCATTTGATTACTAAGTTGATTATTCTCCATAGTCTCTAGCCTATAGTTCTTTAGAGTGCCATTTGGTCACTTCCATAGATCGATTAGGTGACATGTTTTGTGTTGACATGGGTTAGTTCATGAAAAAATGCTATTAGAGAAAGATCGCTCATTAGGGGACCTTTATTTTCAGATAACCCTTTTGTTTCATGGGGATGTCAATATATATAGACTAGGACATTCATAAATTTGTGTGAAAGTGTGGGGGATTTTCTGGGAAACACATTATACAACAAGACTTTAGTTACTATGGGATGTCGGGTCTTTTCTATCATTTTGGTTCTTATGGATTGATTGTACATGGGATACAAAATTGGAGTTTTACAGGAGGTCTCTGTGAGATTTCTTGGCCTCGTATGCCATATGGAGATGGGGAAATAATCCTAGAATACTCTTCATGATGGTGGCATGTTTGGAATATAGCCTCCAACCATATGGTCATGTTAGACACTTACACTAGTTCCCTTTAATGAGTTGTTTTTAGGTATTCCCAAATTCCAAATTTTATTTTCAAACCATATTTTTTAGAATGGTGAAAACTAAATTTTGAAATTGTAATGGTTAGGTTTTTAGAAAATGAAAAATGAGATTTTAAATTCATTTTCAAGAAATATTTAGAAGAATAAATTTTTATAAAATAACCCCTTTTGGTGACATTGAAAATGTTAATAGGATTGGATTTTTTTTAATAAAAATTTGGGGTTATTGATTTTATTTGGAATATAGAATGATATTTGATGAAATTTATTTAATTCATTTTAAATGTGATTAAGGTAGAATTTAAAAAACATTATGATGTATTGAGAATTGTTTATTTGTTATATGATGTGTTGATTGAAATAATTTAATTTATTTGATGGAAATTGATGGGATTTTATTCTTAAGAATAATAAAATGGATAAAAACATGGTGTTTCAAAATGAATCTTGAGTAGGTGGTTTGTCTGATTTTGAGAATTTTTATCAATTTTGAAATGATATTTTTTTTGTTTGGACCTTTTTATTACCTTTCATGTTCTCATGCATGGATATATGTATAAAGTTGATGGTTGATGGAATTAATGAAAGAGTTTAAAGTATGACATGAGTTGATATATGCAGGTGGTGGAGCGAAGTTGTGTGTGTTCATGAGACTCTAATGAATACCATCTGTGAGTGAGAAACGTAGTATATTTTATTCATTCAAAAATGTTTCCAGGAAGAAGATTCTTGTGGTTTGAGGTCCAATGGTTGTGTGTCCCTCTTTATTATATTTCTTATGTGTTGTTTATGTGGTGTTCGAGTTTTTGAACTCTTATAAATGTGTTGGTTCTGATGGAGCCATTGGTTTTATTTTTTCTTGGCTTCTACCCTCATATATATTAAAAGGATTTTTGTGGTGTAATTGTTGGTTGTTCCATATTAGAAGGCCATATAAATGATCAGCCTAAGAATTTGTTTCTTTATTTTTTAATGTTATATCCACCTATCTTTTATAGTAAATATGATCCTCTCAAAGAGAAATAGTGGATACAAAATATTGATAAAATATTATATCTTCTTGAGTTCCATGTGTTATTAAATGTGAAATTTTCAACCGTTATGATTGGAGATCTTATGTATATGGGGTGCAAGTTGGTGTCTTAGAACAATCCTAAAGAATATCTAAAATGGGATTTCATCAGGGTTTTTTTCATCTAGTAGTTTTTCTAACAAGTAATGAAGGTGATAAGGGGGATGAATTTTTTTTCAGAAAGGTATTTGATCAATGATGGATTATTATGGTTATTTTTTAGAATTGTTTCAATATGATTCATGTTATATTCTTGTTGATCCCTCAATGACTCTATATTTTGATTGTGGTATTCATCCTGGTCTACATTCAATGGTTTCATAGTTTAATCTAAATTCATTTTCCGGCATGGTATGGAAAGATATTCATGTTGAGGATATAATGGTTATAGTATTTGAGGTTTTATCGCATCATTAAGTCGCTGAAATCTTTGAGGTAAATTCATGTATGGAATTGGGGAAGTGGCCAGAATCAATTAGATATTTTCATGGAAAAAAATGACCTCAAGGCCCTTCATTGAATTTTTTTGGGAATGGAATCATGTTGTGTAATCAATGATAAAAACCATATCAAAACGAGCCATCATCATTGATTTCAATAAATACCTTTCAGGAATGTTGTATCCATGGACACTTGAAATGGTTCTCTCAAAGTGCTTTCATGAAGTTTCATGGATCTAGTTCTAAATAATATAGTACATTTTGGGATCTGTTTAATGTATAATTCTATTATTGTGTTACTTTAAATTGTGGAAGATGTTACTAGTGGTGTTCATTTCTATTTTTGACATAAGTGGATGTTATTGATATCTTGGGAAATGTTATTGCAATGGAATAAGGTTTCTCTTTTTTATATTATGAAGATACATATGTTCTTAGTTTTAGTGAGTTTTGGCGTGTGCATCTTCTAAGGATCGATTGATTTTAGGTTCCTTGTTATAGAAAATAGTTTCATTGTGTTGTGATATTCTACTTATATATGGGGTGATATGTGTATACTTGTGTCAAAAAGTGAATGACTATTAATTAAGGATTGGAATCCTCCAACTGTGAGGCAGTGGTTGGTTCAAACATCTAGTCTCATTCCATAGTCCTCAAAGTGAATCTATCTCCTAGCCAGGAATCCCAGGAATGTAGTGAGATTTTAACAGCCCATGTTTTTACCATTGGGCTGAGACCTTTAAAATTATGTAATTAATTTTGGGGTTTTTTACTATTTCATTTCTTATGACCCTCCCTTAACATTACCTTATGCTGTGAATTTTTTATCAGCATGTAAGTTTTCTATTTTGTTTAATAGAGTTGAATATTAGTTTTTAGGAGAAAAACTCTGAGAATCATTGTATTTTCCTCTGATGTTGATCAGTTATTGCTGGTTTCTAATAATGGAGAACCCATACCATACTATCATGTTGTGAGTGTGGTTATTTTTTTTATGTAGATCAATAAGATGTGGCCTGAGTTCTCTCATGGTTCATTAGGAAGTGGTCTTGGTTTATTGTCCTATTTGGGGAAGGATATGTATGTTCTGTCTGGATATGCTTGTAGTGTGTTGGTTAGATAGGTTGTATCATATGAATATGAAAATACTTAGTACTTAATCAATCTAATGAAACATTTTGTGGATTTCCAGGGGAAGAAAGAGTTTATGGTGAGGATAATTTTCAAACCCATTTTTTTCTTTTCATCTAATGCTATAGATCGTTTTTATCATTGTTTTCTCTCAAGTTTCGACTATGATGGGTTTTAAAATTTTTTGTTTACCCTTGATTTTTATCTCATATTTATTCATATAATTTTGCATTAGTTCTTCGGAAAAGATTAGTTTTTATGGTTTGTAGTGTTCTTTATATGGTTGGAAGAAATCATGCCTCTCATCCCAAATTATTGTGCTGACTTTGGGGTACTTCTGGTTATGGGCACAAATCCCAGACATAGTTACTCAAACCATGCTTAATGTATGCAGGAATCCACTATCCTATGGAAGTACTATTCTTAAATTTTTGTGCATCGTTCGGTACTATGTGGAGAAACTGTGATTTTAACTAGGAGTGCCCAGTAAGGGATGTATGGTTTGGTAATCCTTGTATCCAAAACTGTGTGAGCTTCCTAGATCATAACATTTCTTAAATTACCAAAAATTCCATATAATATTTTTTTAAATGGCCATTTTTCTCTTCCACTAGTTCATGTTATCCATAGTAGGCTCCTCTCTCCTTCTCGAAGCTTCCTCCTCACTCCAATGCGGTGGATCATGGGTTTATTCAAGGTTTTCTGTAATATTTTTAAAGGAAATTTCATATCCTCTCATCCCACAACATCTTTCTCCAATTTTACCTTAATATCACATTCACTTATGGTCTTGAGGATATGTGGTGCATGTTCCCCTTCATTTATGTTGGGGGTTTTTCTTGATTAGGGTTCCTCTTAGTAGATCATGGAACATTGACCCTTTGTGATGTTGTTTCATGTGTGCATTGTTGAAGCGACATGAGATTGAGGAAGGTTTCCCTTTTCACATTCCATCAAATATTATATTTTTTGTTTTTTACATTTCACCCCGTCCTTTAATTCTTAATATTATTATGTGATCATTGGAAAAACAATTTGGTGTAAAAAGTGTTGGTTCATAACTTTTATTTTGATAAATGGTAATGTTTTATTATATGTGTTCCCAAAAAGTCAATGATAAAATGAAAAGTTCGATATTACATGTAGATTGTGATATTTTAACCATTGGATGGATTTTTATATGAAATTGTGGAAAATTAAATGATGATTTAGTTTTCATGTAAAATATTCCAAGTTGTTTTAGAATTTATATGAATCATTTATTTGACATTTGATTATTGTTTGACATGTGATGATGGATTAATGCACAATTGGAATTTTAAAAAAAATTGATTTCCCTTGGAACAATGTGTTTATTTTTCAATAGATATTTAAAAAATGACTGTGAAATGTAAAATAGTGTATTTTCAACTTTTTTGAAAGGTGATTTGGATCTTTGGTAAATAATGGTTTGGTAAATAGATCTTCAGACCCGTTTATCAACTTTGCGAAAGTGGTGAAATTGATTATTATGAAAACTCTCTATGGATAATTCTCTTGTCGCGTATATGTGAATGGGTGGTATGTCCTCACTATGGAATCCTTATGACCCATTTTCATTGTGTCGAAGGAAAGTTACTTAGTGTAGACTCTATTGGGAATTTTTTTTGGTAAGGTGCGAAATTTATCATTAAAGTGACTTGGGGTGATGCATGTTGTGAAAAATTATTATATAAGATATATGTGAATGTGATTTTATACTAGGTTGGCATTGACTTCCACATCCATTTTCATTGTATCTAGAAATGGGAACCAGGAATATTTATTGAATTTTCTATGAATTTTTTATACAATAGTTATAATCATGCTTAAATAGAGGACCATGGTAGAGAAATATATATTGTGTGTGGTTTTTATGGCCATGGGATAGTACCCATTGGTCTTTACTTGTTAGGGGTTGGCCAAGGATGTGGGTGTTTTTGAGGTCATCAAGTGAGACATACTTTCTAGGACGATTCAAGACGTATAGTATGTTCTGGATTATTCCTGATCTCTTAGGTTTTACCCATGTATTTTTGAACATAATCTTTTATAGTGATGATGTTCATTCTTTTGGGTTTGACACCATTGTAAACATATTCTCTGTTTCCCTTATTATATGGTCATTGTGTTTCCTCATGTGTGGTACTATTATTTGTAAAGTGATGAGTTAACTTACAATTTTTTTTGAATTTTTCCTAAAATAGAAATTTTTTATACTCTCACGTACCTTTTTTAAAACAAAGGAATCATATTCCCTTTTAATAATTATACTCCTGTTTTGATAAAAATAATAACATGGTTTTCGGGTGAAATAGGGAAGTGAACCAATATTGGATTTTTAATTAAAAAATGTTTGGAAAATATAATCTTTAAAAAATTTATTTAAAACATGACGTTTATATTTCATTTATTTTTATATAAGTTCATTGGGAATAGATTTTTTTGGGAATTCCTACATTGTTTTAATAATCATGAATATAGTTTCTTTTTGTTTTTTTATTAGTATAGGTTTCAGCTAGAGTAAGATTATTATGGGTGATGGTTTGTCATCATATCGTATAGTGAACCTCAAGGTGTCTTGGAAGTGTTATGTTGACATGTTTTTTATAGTTTGGGGTATCTTATATATTTATATAAAATATATTTAGTTAGGTTTATAAATGTATATCTAGGATTCATTTTATATCTTTCCAATGTTTATTTTATTTATTTTTATTTGGTGATATAATTCTATTTGGTTACTCTATAGATACCCAATACTATTTTACAACCCATGGGGGATCAGTAACGCCGTTCATGCCTTTCCATGGATCGGCTCGTTTGACCGGTTCACAGTTGACTTGGGTTGTTTCATGACACCCTTTAAAAAAAATTAACGACAAAAGATTTAATTCACCATCTATAATCTATTTAACATTAAAGGGATATCTTTTCATGTGTTCGTTAATTTTTATAATACTATTAATGTCCTGGGAGATTTAATTTCCCTTAAAAATACTGTTAGTGAAATTATTCTAATTGATATTTTTTTGAACAGAGATGACTGAGCATTAAATATAGAAAATATTTACGTCAAAGATAACTAAAATGATATCTACACCATTCATTAATTTTTATATTAAGACATTTCATTTTTAAAATAAAATCAAAAGAATCTTATTTTATGTTAAGGGAACTACATATATCATAAATCATCTTTCTTACATTGAAGATATAAAAATCTAAGCATCATTTAATTTGAATAGAAAGGGTGGTTTGACATATATTGTCAAAAGTTTCACAAAAATTGATTGATGACTTAAATTAATTATTTTATGGTTCTTACAAGAAATTTATTTTCAGGTTTTAAGGGATTCTACGTTTACAAAAAAATCATGCTTATTATCAACCATTTTAAGATGTTTTTTATCCTATAATTTTTTTAAACCCTCAAATCCATTTCATGAATGAAATTTTCCTCAATAAAATATTTTTACTATCTTGTATATTTTTTAGAATTCATCAAATTTATATTCTCAGATGAGGTGATAAAAACAATAAATTACAAAATATGGGACCAAAAATTAATGATAGATCCTCCCAAACAATGAATAATGTATTATAATTACCACCTCTATTTATATAATTTTTAATCATAAATTAGTGAAAAAATTTCTTAATTACCATATATTTATTATTGGTCGTCTCTATATTCTCTATGTAGATAGTAGATGAATGGCCTTCCAAACTTGCGTGAGTAAGAACCCAATGTCTTATAAAATCATTTAGGATTGAATTGTGTCAAAAATAATGTATCTCATTTTTTTAAGAGAATAAAACATTGAATAAATGTTATATTTATTTTTTGGTAATACCAAAAAATGAGGATTCTTGTTTTAAATCAATACCTTAATAAATCTCATTCATTCAAGGTTTTCCTATCATAGAATGTTCTAAAATAATTCCTCATTTATGTTTATGTTTGTTGTTGTATCCTGATTTTTTATTTCCTCTTGATTAATTCTTTCTATATTATTATTTGATCATACCAGACATTTTTACATCATGGGAAAAAATTTTGACCACTTCCCATGTTCCCAAAAAATGGAATATTATAATTTACAATATACCTTTATAAGGTTTGAGGGATTATAAAAAAATTATACTTCATATTAAATGTAAACACTGGGGATTATCATTATCCTCCAAATCCTGATGTGAATTTATGTGATCCAGTTATGAATAATTCAAAATAATCTTCATAATATTATATTATTCATTAGATGAAAAATTATTATTCTTACACACAATATTTTTTATAGTTTGATTGATAACACTAGAAAGTGGTCCATTTGAAAAAAATGATATTTCCCAGGAGATATCAAAAAAATAAATATTATTGTGTATCTAATATCACCTTGGTGTTCATAAAATAGTTCAATTTAGGTTTGTAGAGAATAGTTCCATCTAATTATATAGAATCATGTGAGGCTATAGAATGGTTAATATGAGAGGGAGATTAATTTTAGTCATGTTTTCATGTAATATTTAGAGGTTTTAAAATATATTAAATTCTTCACTCGTATTCCACATATTTCACTAAACACACATTTAAAACTAAGTTATTAGGGATTATATTTAACAAGACATGTCATTTTTGCTAAATTAATTAGCCTTTTCTTGGGATACAAAAAAATTGAACAAAGGCGAACTTCTTCCCTGCTATTCTCTTATTTTCCCTCATGAATTTCATCACTCTAAGATATAGTGGTTCTCAATTATATTTTTCTTTCATTTCATATATAATTTTTATGAAGATTTTAAAATTAAAATATTTTATAGGGATTTCTGGCTTCATTTTGATAGTTTGTTTCATGTTCATTGGCCCCCATCCATTAATTCATGTTTTGTGAAAGATAAATATTAATATCAAGGTCGGGGATATATAATAATCATATTTACCCTATAATTTTATTTATGAATATCATGACTAAATTCATAATTTTGAAATAGTTTATATTTACCTAATAGAGATAACATTCTATTGTTTATCAAAATATTTAGAAAGGAGGTTGTGATTTCTGTTCAATTGTTCTTTTGATCCAAAAGGATGACTCATCTTATTTTCTTGATTGGGTAAAAAATTATATCTATGATTATTTTTTTCCCATGGTAAATTTGGCATGAACAAAAATGGTTAATGAATGTTAGGATTATGAAGACAATATAGAAGTATAATGAGGGTAATATTGAGTTTATAATTTTTTTATTATTTTTTCTTAAATGATTAAATATTCCTAAATCAAACTATTATAGTGGTTATTATAGCTGTTTGTGGTTTCATGATATGATAATTTTTTTATAGATATCTACAAATATTTAATTCACTAAATAACATTTGTAATATATTATAAGATTTTTATGGTTTTATTAATGAAATGTGGATTTATATTAGAAAATACTTTCACATAAAGATATTATTTGATTCCATTCATAAATTTAAAATGATCTTTTCTGTTCTATTAATTTAAATAAAACCTAGTATGGTGGGATTATTTAGAAATGTGTGGGATATTTCTCCCAAATTGTGGAAGTGGATTCATATGGACGATAAGGGAACAGTATGGTTCATATGTGAAGTTTTTTGAAATGATGTTGAAATGATTGAACTAAGTTAGGTTCCATGATTGATGGATATTTGATTATTGTTTAGCTAATTTGATTATTTTTTACTTGATTCTATATATTAATTAGTTTTGGTAGAGCACAATGATGTGGAATAGTTGAGTCTTAATTCCTTGATATTAAAAATATTGTTCATGTTGATTAATGTTGACAAAAGGATAGGTTTTTGGTATCATTCGTGAATTGAAAATTTTAAATTTATATGAATATTGGCATTTATTTTTATTGTAAATGATAACCTAGATTGGTGTTGTGATATTAATATAGGTTTTATAATTGTTAATCCATAAATATTTAAGGATATTTTTTATCCTGATACTTGTATTCTTAAATGAGTATATCATTCCATTCCATAATAATAGATGTTGTTTAATCAAGAATGGGTTTTCTATTGTCTGATCCTACAATAAGATAGTTTATCTTTACGTGGTTATCAAACATACATTCATTATAATTTATTATTTATTATGCTCCATAATATGATTTGGTAGTGGATTTCGAGGACCATATATATCCTATTGGTTTTAGTTTGATAGAACATCTACTTGGTTGTTGTTATAAAAGGATAAATTCTCCCAAAACCTCAGTTTCCCTTCCATATTTATAATTGGAATTTGTAAACGTACAACATATGGTAGATTATGTTAATAATATATTTTTAAACAATTTATTTGATGGATATCATTTAAAACACAGATATATAAGTGATTCTTGGGAAATCAAGGTAATAGAATATACATGTATTTGTGCTTTAAATGCTCACAACTACAATAAATATTTTTATTCATATGAGGTAATTATTTTGATTGTAATGTATGATTACTCTAGTTCAAATGTATCTTTGTACGACTGTATGATAATGATTTTGTGGTAATGATGTGGTTTTGATAAGATTTTGTGGATGTGAAACATAGATTGTGGTGATTATGTTTCTATGACACGTTATCATAAATATGTTTTACAAGATATGAAGTGTATGTGGTCACCATGACATACAATAATGGGGTATAAGAAAACTGGTTCAATGTGAATGTGTTAGTAGTGTACTATTATTATATATATATATACTTTATTTATTATATGTATCTACCTTTTTATAATGACATAGTGTACATGCCTTTGTGAGGATGGGAATATAGATAGTTATATTTAAGTAAATAATTTGTATCTCTAAATATTAATTGTATCAGTAGTATGGTTCTAGTACATCATCGTGAGTGTTTTGAAGTGGTTTATTTACATTATAGAGTTACAATAACCCATATATATATATTGGTCAATAGAAAGGACATGGTAATCGAGATGGGTGACAGTACCTCATAGAGTTGGTTAATGAGTTTGTGGTGTTTGTGGTATGTTTAATAAGGGTTTTTGTAGTATATATTTGATTTTTGAATATTTATAATAAATTTAACATTTTAATAGTTCTTTACTTATTATTATAGAGTTTATTGGGGGTTAATTATCAATTGAAATGAATTATTAGTTTCATGCATCCCAAAGGTTTTTTATCTTTTCACTCAATGTTAGTCTCGAACCAATGACCTATTAGAGGTAGGATTTGATGGTCACTACCATCATTATTGGCCACTAATAAGGGGAACCATTTGGGATAAGACATGAAACCATTGGTTTATCTCCCTCACAGAGTGTGACAAAACCATTCAAAATTTTGAAGAACTAAACTATGACATATATTGACGATAAGACCTAAAGAATATTATATCATCATCAAATTCCTTTTTTTTTGGAAATTTCCATTTCACACAGAATAAAACCATCCAACACTGTTTATCCATTCTAAAAATATTTCCCTATTTATATTCTGAATCATTTTTAAATTATGTGCTAATGGTAGCTTCCATTATCATATCTGTATTTTTATTTTGGACATTCACTTCCCAATTTTTTTAAATTGTTCATAGAAGTCAAAACATATTCCTATTATATTTTATGTTATTCTATAGTATAATTTTTTAAAGAGATAAAGACACATTATCCTACTTTTTCCTTTTACTAAAAATAAAACTATAAATGTTTTCTTGATAACCAATAAATGGTTTTTTATAGCTTTGTAATTATACTTTTTATCCTCCCTCAGATAGATTTATATTTTATTAGGGACAATTAATTTGAATAACATATAAAATAAATTACAGGGTTATTTTTTATTATGTCATTGATAGCCACAACATTCAAAATATTTTATTATACCACATACTTTCTATAGTTACAGTTTGTTGGAACTATAGATGAGTACTCAGGTATCTGACTTAGTTAAAGTGAATTATCAAATTTTGGTGCCTTTAACTTATCCCTCGTCTGATCTTATTTATAGTATGTGATTTAATACCTATATTATATTTGAAATGTCTACAATTATACACCTTTATATTGTTAAAAAACAACCATACTCAATTATTTCTATTTAGGATCTACTGAATCATAGGTGTTGTAGAACTAAAAGTTCCAAACATGTACGGGCATTATAGATTCAACATAATTTCTCGTAATGATATACTATATCATATTATAAACATTTATGGATGGAGGGAATACTAATAGAGTCTCAACCTAGATGAAATAATACATGGCTAATTCAAGAGAATAATGAAATATTTCAGTATAGGATATACTATCTTTCTTTAAGGGTAAAAATCAATTTCTTTATAAATTAACATAACAATCATATTCAATGTAAATTATATAATAATGTGCATCTATGTTCATATTAAATTCCTCAAGAAAATAAAATCTCTTTGTCCATATTTCATTGTCTATAGAATAATTTCAATATTATTCATTTCTAAAATCATTAGTGTTATTTGAAATTGAAATATTCATTTCCCCTTGTTTGAAAAATAGACATTATGGTAACTAATTGTTTTAAGGAGTAAATATCAATAGTCTAAACACCATAATAAGTTTATAAATATATAGTAAAATGACCTAACTCTTATATTATTGGAACTATATAAATTTTAGAGGCATCAGTGACAAATAAATATTCTCCACCAACATCTTTCAAATGTTCTCTATCCTCTTGGTGCATAATGGGAATCTCTGAGAAATTATTCTTCATTGTAACATGGTAAATAACCTTAATTTTTAAGTTAAAAATTTAGTTTGAAATTAGATTTCAATAGTATTTTCCATTGAGATTAGATAAATTCTAATGAAAAGTATTCCTATTATATACAATGATACCATAGTTCATACAGAAGTCTATAATATTTTCAAATTCCATTGGCATTTCCAATATACTCAAAAGATTTCAAAATAATAGTCTTGATAAGGGGTTACCAATGTTCTTCCTCAATTGAATCCCTCACTAAATTTAAATAATGAGAACACATTGAAAATATTTTGAACATATTTTTCAACTTCATAGTTGATGATATATGCCAAATGAATTTTTGATTTCAAAATATCCATCTATGGGATTCATAATAAATTCATAATTCAATACTTTTGGTGTTACCATTCAACAAATGATGATGGTTGATAATTTCTAACAAAAAAGAATTTGAAACTATGTGGGAAATATGTTTTCAATGATAAAAATACTAATAATAATAATGAATAGTTATGGGATTAATATGTTGTTTAAAAATAGCAGGTAGTAATTATTATTCATATTAATAATATTAATAAAAAAAATAAGATTACGATTTTAAAAAAAAATAGAATAATTTATAATATATTTAATAATGTTATAAAAAAATATTATATTTAAAATTTAATTCAATAAATAGTGTATCTAAAAAGTGTTTTTTAATAATGTAATTACTAATAATAAATAAATTCATTACTAATAATTACGAATTGAAAATATTTTGGGCGGGGGAAATTTTAAAAAAAAACTTTCCCAACTAAAAAGATCTTATTATATTAGGTGACCACACAATATTCTAACCCATATCCTATTACTATTCCTCATTACAGTATGCCTAAATTCATAAAAATAAATTTTTTATGCCTTAACCAAATGCCTCAAACGACACTAGACCCCAATGTGCTCGGAAAATACCCATTAAGATTCATTTTTATTGTTATCTACAATATTATTTCTATAGTGGTTTCTAGAGTGATACAATAACACTTGATACAATAACGTCAAAAAATTGATTCAATTTGGATTCAAACCCATGTTTCTAATAGAATAAATCATCAACCATACTAATAAACAAGTGGGATTCACCCATAAATATTTATTACTATTACTGATCATAATAATATAATTAATATAGTAATTCAAAATAATTAAAAACATATTTAATCATATATTTGTTAATATATTATTAATACCAAATAATGATAAAATGAAAGATATAATTAATGATAAATACAAATTCAAAAAAAATCTTATATGAAATTTTTTTAATGTATAAATATTCTTTCACAAAGAAACAATGTTTTGTGTAATTTACATTTTATTTTGTTTATTTTTTTTATCTAATTATTTTTATTTGGAAAAATTTTCGTATTTTTTTATTCAATTTTTTAATTTTATTATGATTTTATTTATAATTAATATTTTATTATCATTCAAAGTCACATACAATAATCATTATAATTATTTCTAAAATCCCATGACCAAAATAAACTATTATTAGGTCTTTATATGGATATAAAAGGTGACCACTAGTAAATATTTCCATTGGATATTGATGTTGAATTATATCTAAATAGAACCCATTTGTTATTTATAATTATTTTTTCTACTTTTATGGTCATATATTGTTATGATTATTGTATCCATCATGTATTTTATTTCAACTATATACCATTCATTTATTTTGTTTTGGTATGGTAATTTTTATGTTGACTAAAAAATATATACAGTGTTATTATTTATATAGAAATGTTTATATGGAATAAATATGGTAATTTTATATTCTAATATGGTAATATATGCCTTATCATGATGAAATAAACCATTATAGTATTTAATTTATATTCTGGTTTCATGGATGGGTAGGAATGAAGTTTTTGATATATGTTTTTCTTGTGACTTTTTATATATTTTATATTGTTAAAATTAGTTTGTTTATAAGTAGTATGGTATTTAATTATGTTATGATATTTCAAAATGATGATGTTTATTACACATATTTGTTCTCCCATATCATATTCATTATATTTGAGTGGGTTAACTATTCTTCTTGATATGCCAAAAGTGAGTTATCTAGTTCTATTACAATATAGACTTCTCTGCTTATCATTTTACAATAGAATATTTTTCCAATTATGGTATGTATTTTTATTCCTTCCATTATTAATTAAAAATAATAGTGCCTCATAATAATTAAAAAAATCACTCTAAAAGATGAAAAATATGGTATTTTAAGGATGAACAAATAAAATTTCCCCTTATAAACATTCAGTTCAACTCTATGATTTTCTAATTTATATTTTATACATTTAAATTTAAAATAACTATTTTTTAGAAATATAGTCTTCTCCCACACTTCTATGTGGGGTGAAATTTTTTAATTATTATTATAAGGGAAATATTTAGGCCGAATGAAAAAAAACTCCACTACTTTTATATGTTTCTTCATTTAATTCTCCAGAATGACCATCATTAAGGTATTATATTAATTCATGGTTTTTTCAAAAAACAAACACTAATATGTGGTAATTATTACAATATATGTAGCAAGAAATTCATTTTATTTCAATAAAATATTCATTCATTTGATTTCTTTAACCCTTATTGTAAAACAAAATTCTAAAATAATTTCCAAAATCATTTTTTTAATTTATAAAAAACTCAAATTTATTCTTCAATGAATATTATGGTATGTTACTTTTACTTCATCAATCTTCCCACCATTATTTCCAATATTAATTGGAGTTGATATTGTTTTCCTACCAAGTATTATATACATTTTCCTTGACTCATTTAGAAAATATTTCTAAAAAAATATCCCTCCTTCTATTGATTGATATGATCATTTAGAATATAATTACGATCACATACTATATACATATCCAATTGTAATGAAAAAAATTTAATATACATTCCCCAATGGATTCTTGATTTCACTAAATATGATGTCATCAATATAGATAAGTATAAGGAATAATTATTATATAGATTATTTCACTTATATATTTCGATCAAAACAACCTTATATGAATTTAATCATCATTAAATAAGATTCTAAATAAGTATATAAATTATAGTCTACAAGCTCCAAGATATATAAATATTTCTTTATTATATAAACATTAATATCATTACATACAATTTTAAAAGCCACTTTTATTAATATAGACTTAACCCTTAAGTAATAATTTAATAAGTGGTTTGGTCAAATTTATTAGAAAAACTACTAAACCCCTTTGGAATTTAAGCTCCCTAAATAGTCATATTTACTAGGTATAGAAATCAGTTGAAATACGATTTCAATATTTATTCATTGAATTTGTTCATATCATTTACATTAAAAAACTATATCTTCCCAAACGTATACTTGATTATGATAATTTTTGATCAGTTTTCTTTTTTAGAGGCCCTCAAAAGATTTTATGCACTATATTGGGCTTTCCCATGGCATAGTGTATGTCTTGGAATGTTCCATGGTACTCTATGTTATAGTGTAACTAATTATGTTATGGAATCGAGTTCCTAGAATTTTGGAATAATTTAATGACATGTTTTATCTATTAATCATCTGCATTAAATTCCATAATGATATATTATTCATCATGTGATGTTGAATGTGAGGAGTTTGAACTTTTTTCATGATTGATTAATTACTAAACAATAAATGGTAAGTGTAGCTAGGAATTTCATTTTAGTTAAAATTATAAAACATTTAAAAAATTCCCCATTAAATATTGTATAAATGTTATTAGTTATTTATGACTTATATAAGTTGATAGGATTTATTGAAGGTCATCCAATACCATTGAGTTAAAATTTATAATAAATCACTATTAACTAAAGATATATATTTGGTCTTAATTAAATATCATTTTTGAAATAAATGTCTCAAAAAACACTAAATATAAGGGAGAGATTACCAAATTTTTGGGAGGTTCCCCCAATCCATTGCAACCTAAGGATGGAGGAATCCTTTAGTTTCTGTTTAGTGATATTGATAAAACTCCTCCTTTATTCTCAGATTGAATGGAATAACATGGTCATAAGTACCCCATTATTCATCATTTTAAATCATAATCAAAATGTATAGTTAAATGATGTCAATATTAGTGTTTTTATGTTTATATTACACTGAATATTTTATGTCAGTTATCAATATAAATCATATTATTGTAATCCATGTATATCTATTAGACATTAGTTTCATTATCGAAATAATTATGAAACTAAACAATTTATTTTTAATAACATTGTGTCATAAAATAATGGTGTAGACCTTATTTTTTCCTTTCATGTGTATGACCATTATATTATTTATTCGAAAATTCCCATTTTAGTTCATTTGTTTTTTCATGGAAATAGAATAAAGGATAAAAATGGTTTTTATGGAGATGGTGTTTAAATTCATTAAAAACTGAGCATGCTATGAATGATTTCTACAATAAAGATTCCTATTGGTTGTGCTATAGTAGCGTACTAAATGATGATAAAACATGACATAAACAATTCTTCAAATCCATTTGGATACTTTTTATGTTTTTATAGAACAAATATGTCATGTGAAATAGTTTTACTCAATACCATGTGAAAATTACTTATATTTATGTCAACCATCGTGGTGTTTTAAATTATAATAGTCATACCCCTAGAATACCACACCATACTGTGGGAAATATTTAGTATCATTTAAATGAAATTTATATTTCAATTAAATTTATCTAAAAACCATCATTAGAATGGCCCTAGAGTGCCCATTTATAATCCAATAGCTGATAAAAACTAAACCAGAATAATTTAGGTATATTTAATATTGTTTTATTGTGGATCTATATGGTCAAATAATTTATTGCGTTTTTATAATTTTAAAATTAGGTAAATTATTAAAGGATTCGATGTTTATTCATGAGATATTGATAAATTCGTATATTAAATGTTTATATTAATTCAATATTTGGAATATTTTAGTTCAAAAATTCAAAATTGTGTTTTGGATAATTATTTCAAATGTGATTTAATGAAAAATGAAAATATGAAATTTAAAAAATTATGTAAATTCATTATTTAAGAAATGATAAATTTTTAATAATTAGTATTAAATGTTTTCCAAAAAAATCACACATTTCTTAGAATAAAATGTTCATATAAATACCATGTAAATGATAATATTAAATTTTTATAATAGATAAAATCCAATTATTCATGTATAAATTATTAAATTTTTCAAATTTTCTAATTTGTGAATTATTAATAAATTATTATATAATATATAAAATTATGAATTGTAAATTAATTATTTATATTTTCATGAGTTCCTTTTCGTGAATATAATTTTTATATTTTAAATCATTTTTAGAAAATTTTTCATAATTATGTAAAATAATCATAAAAATCTTTTACAAGAATGTAAGGTGATACATTTAATGTATGATAATTGATTTTTTTATTCTACCTTGAATTTTTCTCATATTAGATAATGAGTTAGAATTGTTATTTTAATTGCTGTCTATATATTTTTGTGACAAAATTGTGTTGGAATTGAAATATATGATGAGTTAATATTTAAGGGTAGAGGGACTTTAGGTAACACATCTCACTGACATATAGGATTGTGTTTTGTTTAGAAAACCATGGGTTGGCTACGTGTCTCTCCATTATAAATGTTTTGTGGATTGTGGATTTCAAATTTATCTAATAATTCTTATGAAATGTTTTTATATATATTATTCATGGGATTCATTTTGATATGTCTAGATATATATTTCATTCAATTTGGATTTATTACACAATATATTATTTATAAAAAGTGATACACATCAATGTGGTCTAAAAATAATGATTTTAAGGAAGGTTTGAGTTTTAAAAACTAAATCATTATAAGTGTGTATTAATGTAAAGGTGGATTATGATGTAAGTTGGTAAGATTAAATAACATTTAAAATACAATGTTTTTTATTCATTTAAAAGTGAACACTCTTCAATACATTGAACGTCCAACCAGGTAGGTCGTGCTAATTTTGGGTGCCCTTTTATTATCTCTAGTATGGAAATCAAGTAATATATGGCCCTAATTGGATCAGGATCATAATTTTTGAATTTTCATTCAGCTATAAATAATATATAAACCCTTTTATGATTATGATACCTAAGGAATAATGTTGATTGTATCCATGTGATGGATTTTTCAATGAGTTTTCCACTAAACTATCATAGAGTCAAATATTATATGATTAACATTATGTGTTATCTATGTAACTATGATTGGGGATTAAATCTATTTTCAAAATACCAGTAAAATTTAGATATTGTCCAATTAATAAATGCAATTTGAATCTAAATGGGTGATGATTAATTTTAGATTATATTTTAAAATGAATTCCTTAAATTGATGTGAATCATGATTTTTATTTGATAAAATAATATATTATAAATAAAACGGAATTATTATCATCAAATAAAAATATAATAGATGAAACATCTCTAAATAGTATAAGAACTAAAGAATAATTATTTTTTAAAACATGTTTTTATGTGATAGATTAACACCTTCCTAAACATCTAAATATTTATGCAATTAAAAATTAGAATCTACATCCTTATTAAAATCCTTGATGGACTCACATGACCATTAAAATTATTTTGAACTGATATTAATGAATGTTATTTATTCAAAACATGTATTCTCATTATGATTATTGGTATTTATGATATGAATTCCTAGAAGAATTTTTGCCCCTATAAATTTAATCCATTCTATAAAAGTCAATGAAAAATATTTCACAATCTGAATGAGATTAATAAACATTTACCATTTTACCAATGTGTTCATGAATGATCCTCACATGTAATTTATATTACCTACGAGTAGTAAAATATTCAAAAAAAATGTTATTCTGAAATTCAAAAAAATGTTTCTTGTTGATTTTATACAAGGAAAATGAAAAAATTTATATTTCAATAATAGTAGAATATTTTCCCATATAATGGAATTGATCAGAATACATAATGGGGTTTGAGAAACAGCATCATATAACTATGTCAAGTATCATTGTTATATAAATAAATTCTTTTATTTTTAATATTATATAATATTAAATGTATAATTTTATATTGTTTATAATATAAAATAGTAAAAAAATTTGAATTGTTTGTTGGTAAAAAATGTATTTTCTATTCAAATGATGTATCCAATGGTTATTTAAATGTAGAGAAAAATGTAATGACGTATTTCAGGACTAAAATGTTTGAACAAAGATATCTCTTTTCATATTATTGCCCTAATATGATAAGAAATATTTTTGGATAACAAAGTATTATTTTGAATCACAAGGGACGATGATATGGATATATATGGTATATGATTCATCATTCTCCAAAATTGGTTTGATGAATAATTAAGGATAAAAATAGTTTTATATAGAATAAAAGAGTTTACCCATGTTATCTAATAAAATAAGATGTAAGGAGTTACCGAAATATTTACTGTAATGCTTAATATGAAAATCATATTATTTTATGAATAATTCCCTCTTTATGTTAAATTCTATATAAGATATAAATAAAATAGTTTAGTTGAAAAAATTTAACACAAAATAATATAAGATTTTTATTTCTCAAATAAAAATAGTTATTTAGTATTAGTATGATATTATATGTCATAATATAGTTTCGAAGGGGCTATTGAGAGTATATGTGTGCTTAAATAAGATCAAGTAGAACAAATAAAAGATTAAACTAGATAAAATTATATGAAATGTCATTTAATATCCTAATAAATTATTGGGTATTTTAGTAATGATAATTTCAAGGAGTTTATTTTAGTTTTAGTATTGTACTTATAGTCATTTATATCCAATAATGTCACTAGATAGTAAACAATGAATAATATATTGAGTTATATTATTTGTTAAATGATCTTACAGAAAATGTTGTATGGAACATTTAAATGAATGATATTAATAATTAGCATATAATGTTTTATTAGAAAACATAAGATATTAAAAATATATAGTTTTATGTTTTTATGTAATGAATTACGAATACTATGTTGGGTGAGTTGTGCATTAATAATATGAATCCAAAATATCAACAATATTAAAAAATAATGTCTTCATTGATTATGCTCACAATTTCTTCTTTGGTTTGACATTTTTATTTAATGTTTACATTGAAATGTAGCACAAATTAAATTCAGTTATAATGTTTTTTATAAATCCTAAAAACTATAGCAATAATAATGCCTCTCTAAGGGTTAATCATATGAGATATGACTAGATTAAAGTTTATATATCGTTTTTTATTATTCAAAACTAGAGATTTCAAATATAAATTGTACCATTATATATAAATGGAAGTATCTACTTTATCATTCATTTATGTGGGATAATGATATTGTGTGAAGTGAATTTATAATTAACCTATCAATATTTGACACTTATTTATCCCCCAAATGATCTTTATAATAAATTATTTAATATATTGTTGGGATTTTGAGGATATCCTTGGTATTGATTCATATATAGGTATATAATATCATCGTTAAGAATAAAATTAGTTTTCCCCTTAGATTAGGTACCATTTAGACCATATATAGTTTCATACCATATATGTTCTTCCTAAAAAGGGTACTTGATTCTTACTAAATACCCATGTATTAGATTGGAAGGATACATAGTGTGAAAACAATTATAATTAATATGATTATTATTCAATCATTGTGGATAAAATTTTTACAGTTGGTTGTGTAATGACCCATATTTTTAATATATATATTTTGGTTTAAATAAAAAAACAAGTTTAGATGTAAATAAAACTTCATTTTACATTGGTAAAAATTTCTAAAAAATTTTATAGTCATTAAATTTTGATCAATATGATATATAATAAATTAATATAATTATATATAAATATATTATAGTATTTTTAATCCAAAAGAATAATATATAGACTATACATTGAGTTAAATTATCAAAAAATATATATTTTTCTATTAAAAGACCATTAATTGATATAATTTAATTAATTGGGTAAATAATGGTATTATACTAATAATAATAGTCATTAGTGAATTTCGGAATTATTGAAGACAATTATTAATAAATTTATTATATATTATCTTATTTATTATATATTAAATTTTTAAAAAATTATCATATAGATAAAATAAAATTATATTAAAATAATAATAAATGTAAAAGGCTTTGTTGTTATGATGAATGTATATATAATTATAATGAACAAAAATATATGATTACAATATATAAAAAAATGTATATACTTAATACTTGAATTTATGTATATATTTATTTATTTATAAATTTTTATAAAAATGTTATTATGTAATACGTGTTAGTACTAAATAAAAAATTTAAATAATTAACTGATTTTTGTTGGGATTATATATACATATGTTTGTGTGTGTCTATATATATATATATATATTTATTTATGCACACACACAGATATATATATATATATATATATATATATATAATTGACTATGATATTTAAGAAGTTAAAAATGATTACAATATTCCCCTCGCCATTGTATTCTTGTGTTCATTATTCTCACCATAGGGTGCCTTTGAAAAAGTTAAATACTAAATTATCTTCAAACCTAAAGGTAACATCATTAGTTTATAAAACGGAACACTATGATCAATAGTATACAAGGTATGTCAAATCGAGCTTCAATCAACAACTAACTATTATTATATAAATTTGACTGATATAACACAACTATTAAATTTATTGGATTGAATAGGACTAAATGACTTCTTAAATAAATATAGAGGTCTAATTAAATATAAAAATATATTTAAATAAATTAAAATTAAAATTGTAATAAATTAATTTTAACCATCGAAAATACATTTTCATCCAAAATTTATTATCTTGATTTTGATGAATAAATATTATAACTAAAATATGGAAGTATTATAGATTTATTTGAAAAAATTAATTCCATCTTTGGTTTCAAAATTATAGTGTTTCCATCTAATTAATTTTTTATTATTTTCTTTAATGATTAATTAATACATGAAAATTGAAGAAACACATGTTTTATTTATAATCTGTATTTTATTTACATGGTAGATTCATTATTTGGATTAGTATTAAATTTTAATTAGTTAATATTATTTTAAAATAATACATATATGGGTTTTAAAATGTATTTTATTCTTATATTAGAAGAAAAACGTTTTTTATTTAAAATTTTCATTTTCTAGAAAAAATTGGATTTCGTTGCATTTTTCCTAATAATATAAAATTAAATTATTCCACTTATAGTTTTTGAATTATGAAATGTGTATTATATATTATGAATCATTATTTATAAATTTATAAAAAAATCATTTTATGTTTTCCCAATATTAATAATAAACATTGTAATTTTTATTATAGTGGTTGTGGGTAATTTAGGTAATTAAGCGTAAACAAATATTATATAAACTACAAAATTAACTAAAATATTGTTTTAATTTTATTGTATGATTTTTTTTATCTAAAATCATCATTTTTACTGAATTTATAAATCTTTTGTGTAACATGTTTGGTATTAATCCTTCATAGTATTTTGTTTTAAGAATAGTTAAATAGGCCACACTAATATTTTTAATATGATTATCATTTTTAATATATGGTTGTCTAGTTGTTATTTTAAACTATATATAATATGTTTAAATTTTAATGGAATAAAAAAATACATAAATGGAATTAAAAATGATAATAAACTAATTTTTTAATTATTTGGAAAATAAAATATATGATATTAAAAATATTAAAATAGTTAAACTTTTAGATATTAAAACATTGAAATAATTTTATATATTCAATTGACACATTTAGGATGTTATGAAATAGTTTTTTCAAATTATAATTGATTAAATGCTGTTTTTAATGTTATTGTAGTAAATATTTCCAAAATTACCAAAATTGATATTTTATGGAATTAATATTTTGTTTAATTATTTAAAAAAATAAAAGATTTTATAATAATAATAAATGGATAATATATGGTCTATGAAGTCATTTATTGTGAATTTTTAGTCAATTTGTATGTCTTTGTATCTAGAATTGTTTTAATATATATTAATATTTTGAAAATTTTCAAGATTTCCTCTCCCTTATCTTATAAAAGAGAACATCTTTTTTATAATTCCTCACACATAATACCCATTTATTCAAAAAATATCTACCAAAATACCTTCTTAGAACCCATACTCAGATTTTATTGTTTTTATTTTAGTCATAACTCTATCCTTAGTGCTCTTAAGGAGGTGAGGAAAAGAAATTGTCCGATGAACATGTACTAATTTTAATAAAGTGTTTCTTCTTTGTTTGATCACCCACATCACTAAAACCATATTTAGACATGATAAAATTATATATCCAATATTATACATATAATTAGTTTTTATTATGTCATTTAAGTTACCTACATCAGTCTCCACTTAATGAAAATGGGAAAGGAATTAATCATTCGTGTATACGGAGAACACCTACCATGTGAAAAGATATAATTTGTTTTCAATTATCATCTCTAAATTCTGATAATAATTTTATAAATAATTTTTATATTTCATATTTAATATATATTTTTCATTAATAATGTATAATAAATCATTTTTACTTTTCATTCCATTCATAGAAAAAAGATTATATTGTTGGTACATACACACTAATGAATTATGATATCCATGAAACGATGTGATTCATTTTTAATCACCATATCACATGGATGATATATATATATATATGATATTAATATTATAATTATATATTATATATTAAAATATACTTATCTTCTTTCTATAATGATCATTGTAAAGTGAAAACAATAGTCATGCAGAGTGACGACATGTCATCTTTATGATTATAACGGAGTTCATTTTTATAAACTAATTTGAAGGATACGTTTAAAATTACTATTTCTGTATAAGAATAATAACTATATAAATAATATTATTACGGAGATTATTTAGTAATAACCATTTTTTTGAATACATCAAACCAACTCTATTTTAGAATCAAGTACAGAATAACGTCAATTAATTTGACGTGAGTTTAAAAAATTATTTAATTATTACAAGATTGTAATATGCGAAATAAAATGAATAATAAACATGTAAAATTGTACAAAAATTCTACATAATCAACTTAATTATATTATTCATTCATATAATGACCGTACATAACAAATCAAACCAAATTTAAGGGGTTTTTAAACCAAAAAACCTCAATTAAAATTTTTAATGAATTATATTCTAATTGATTCACTTAAAATTCCATGTTTTTAAAAATTAATATTTTTATGGTTTTATGTAAAATATTTTCTTTTAAATATTCTCTGTTAATATTCCTCTTTTAGATATTTTGATAAATCTGAAAAGGAAATGTTTTCTTTAACATATGCATAATGAACATAATTTTCTACTCTCTAGTTTATTTTAATATTTAATGTATTTTTTTTCATATTTCATTTCAAATAAAATGGTTTCATTATTAATTGCGCTATTTTTAGTTTTTAATAGTATTTTTACAAGAAATTTGAATTTTGATTTCCAAAAGTGTTTTACACATTGTTTTAAAATAGTTCTCAAGGGGTTTTTTCATGATTTTCCCTAATCATTTTTTACAATGGATGTAAAAAAATATCTCATGGTGATCCTGTTATAGATTATACAATGGGTCCATCTAGATTGCATTAGTTGTTCCCATTATAATATAAATTGTTGTTGTGCATATATAGCATTCGGTTATCCCATTATAACCTATAAGATGGGTGTTCCCATATAGTAGTCTATATATTGGGTACATCGGAGATGAAATTAGAACATATGTTTATTCACTTTTTAAGGGGTTTGCAAAGGTTTTATTATAATGACATCCCATGGAACATGAATGATTTTTTGGGATTGTTAATGTTTTCTCATAGTGATTGATTGATTTCAAAAAATGTAAGATAATGTTATTTCTTTTCTTAATAATGATTCTCTTTTCTGGTGAAATGTTATATTATTTTTATGAAAAGTATATTAATGTATTTTCATGTTTTTCACATGAATATGGGTTTCTATTATTTTATTTCCCTTACTAATAGTTTTTTTTATCATCCCCAGTTTTGAAATGTTTTTCACAGTGATTAAGGAATTGTTGGAAAATTTATGAGATCAAGGGGAAAATTGAGTTTATTTTTTAGAATACATTTTTTATTCTAAATAGTTAAATTCGATTATAAAATTGATACTATGTAATATGTTTTCACAATTAGATTATGGGTCTACATTGTAATTGTTTTTCTAATTATCTAAAACTATAAGAAAAAATTATGTGTCGAATTTTATGAATTTGATTTCTAGATCTAAAAAATTGAATATTAAATGATTATAGTTGGGTATTTATAGTTGTAATTATAGATGGGTTGATAAAACATTTTAAATTATTATTTTTTCTAATTAGGTATTTTTATGTTCTATGGATATAATCATAGATTTATATTTTTAAAATTAATAATAATTCCAATGTCTTAATAACCAAGTTCATGGATTGATGTTATGAAACATTAATGTGCATAATGATACTTTTAATTATTTTTTTATGAATATGATTCAAGAATTTTATAAATATTATAATAAATAATTTTAGGGAAATTAAAACCAACATTATTAGTGACAACGCATATGTTGATTTTTTAAGAACACTATATGAATACGGTAAATAGAATTTTATGGGTTTTTATTTAAGGAATAATGTGTGAATTATTTTTTGGAATCATATATGATTTTATTGTGGATTTATGGTGATTCATGTTATTTAGGGAAATGGATAGAATATCTATTTAATTAAGTGAGTTTTTAAATTAAAATTTGGGATCAGAGACTAAGAGTGATTGATATACTTTAGATAAAAATATTAAATTTATCGGGGAAAACTATGTGATCAAATACTCATTAATTTTTTGTACTAATCTTAGTCTAGAATATTTTTTAAAAATTTTAATTGTAATTATTGTGGAATTTTTCATATTATTATTGAATGTTGGAGATTAATTATTTTAGTAATTATCTTATCTTATCCTAACCATTTCTATTTTGGTTAATGTTTAAATATAATAGAATAAATTGATTTTTATGGATTTATTTAATCCGTAGAAGTTGATTTTAGTTATTAAGTTATGAAAGATTACCACTCTTAATTTGGAATAAATGATGATTTTGTTGTGGAAATTGATTTAATGATGAATAATATCTTATAATGTAACTATATTTCCCCATGTTCTCAAATTATACAATAATGTAAGAACTAAAAAAGTTAAAATTTTCTATCTAGTTTTCATTACTATTAATCAATGGTCCTTTAGCTATCACGAATTTACAATTTTTTAATGGATAAAATTCTTATGATTGTGTCCATTATCACTTCATATAAGTCATTATGAGTTTTTCATCTCTTCAATGTCCATGTTTTCAACATGTAATCATTGTATGTTTTATCTCAGGTGACCTTCGTACTTTATTTAACTATGTTTTCAAGAGGAAGTTTTATTAATCCTTTTCATGATGTTTGATTTCAAAAAAAATGTATTATGAAAATTAATACACCAAGTTTTCCTTCCCATGTTCAAATATTGAGGAGAAAGTTAATTAAATGGGGGTAATGTAACATCCTTATTTTAAAAAAAATCACTCTGTATGATATATTACAATATATTCCACATCCAGATTAAGTGGAAAACAAAATATTATTATTAAATGTGACTATTATAACTTATATGTTAAATTAATAGGTAGGAAAAGGAATATCTGATTTAGGAAATAAATATAAATATACAATGAAATATTAAGTGTATGGTAAATTATTTCAATCTATTATTATAATAATGATATTTTAATCATTAGAAATTTGTTTTGTTCAAAATGGGTATTCTCACTTTTCATGAATGAGTATTATAATAAATTTATGGAAATTTTATAAAATTTATTAAGAAATTTATTTTCATTTTTGTTTCAACAATGTTAAAATTATCTTAGGAAGAGTTTTGGATAATTATTCAAAAAATAATATTTTTTCAAGGAATAATGAAAAAATACCAGTTTTTTATAAAAAACATTATATTCTTTACATTATAAAATTATATTTTTAAATATTTTAAATTCTTAAATAGTTAATTTTAGAATGATATAATTAAATTATCTATTTTGGATTAGGTTTTATACTTTATAGTTTAAAATCTGTTTATTTTTGAAAGTTTCAATTTTTCAAATAACATGTTTAGTTTACATTTTTCTATTAATTTATAAATTATGTTCTTCTACTTATGTAATTTGTCTTTCAAAAAATTTTATTCCACATGTTGAATCATATGGTCTAAATTTAGTAAATATTTCCCTTTTATTTTTTGAAAATTTTAATATTAAACTTAATTATTATTATTACCACAATTTAGGACAAATTTGGTAATTAAGGGTAAAAATAATATTATAAGAACTATTAAAATACCAAAAAAATTGTCCCAATTATTGTTGATGTGTGTTTTTTTAAAAAAAATCATCCTTTTTCTAATTAACCTTTTTGTCTTGATGTTATCATTTTCAATGTTGTTAATAGTATAAAATATGAACAAATTGATATTTTATGGAATTAGTATATTATTAAATTATTTGAAAATCATAATAATTTTGAATAATCACAATTGTAAAAAAAATTCAAAAATTTATTCCCTTTTCCATTTATATTCAATTTCCTTGTCTTTTGATATAGAATTTTTTTATTATATTTTTATATTCATAGAAATTCAAATAGTGCAACTCCACTCTTATATAAAACAGAACCTCTTCCTCTCAATCCATCACTCTTTAAAACCATTTCTGATTGGCATAGATCATCAAATAACCATTCTTATATTCTCTACCCACATTATATATTCCACCTTTTTGGAATAACATAAACCTTATAGGTCTAATGGTGTTATGAAAAGGATATCTTTCGAAGAAAATGTATCATTTCTATTCAATTTTTGAAATTTTGTTATTCTTCCACAACCAGGAAACCTTATCCATACATGAAAAGATAATATCTTCAGTAAACTAAAAATAATATTATTATTTCATTTCCTTGTAATTACCAATATCCATATCCACTAAAATAAAATGGGATAGGAATTAATCGTTCTTGTGTATGGAGTTCTTCAACCTCGCAAACTGATATAATTTGTTTCTATCACTATATCTCAAGACTTGTTATAATGGGGGAATTAATTATTATATTTGATATTAATAATATAATTTGAATTATTGAAGAATAATATATCATTTTTATCTTATATTTCTATTCACAGAAAAATGATAATTGTGTTCGTGTGTATGCATGTGTGAATTATCACCTCTATGAAGCGATGTGGTCTATTTACCTTTACCACATCACATTGATGGTATATATAACTATATTGAAAATTTTAATATGAAATCAACAATATTACTTTCATTATTTAATGATAAAATCATTTTGTATCATTATATGTATGGAAAAACAATTAGAGGGGTTGAATAGTTGTTTTAAAATTTTAATCAGAGTTACTAGAAATTAATAGGGTTTATAAAATCAATCATTATAGGTGCATCATTCTTGTCAATAAATTGATTTAGTTGAAAAATAAAGAGCATAAATGTAGAAAAAATTTATTGTGGTTCATATCTAAATATTTAATTCCACTCATCAATATCCTCTACACCTAGATGAGTCTAGTTCCTAATAATCCTCACTCTTAAAGTTCTGATAACCTATTATAGAATCTGAACTTTACAACACCTAGAGGCACAACCCCCTCTTTACTACAGGTGACTACCATTTTCATTTTCCATGACTTGTATTTGGGATTCACAACCCAAGCCTTAATTTTGTGTTTTATAATAACTAAAGAATTATAAAACCACTTTTTATGGGAAAAATCATAAACATTACATAAAAGTCTCAAAAATATGAGATTTTAGAATTACACGAATTAAGTAAAAACAAATAAAAGTAGCATAAGATATTTTAGTCATTTCTGAATGATGCACATGATCAAGAGTCAAATGATTGGATAGATTTACAAGATGTAGTCCTTCTTATGGTCATAGAATAAGGTATAAGTCATAGATGTTCACGAAATTATTTTGAGCGAAATCTGAATTTTTGAAGTATCACAAATTTCTCATTGTCTGGGTTTGTCTGTTTTTCTTAAATAATATGTGTATCACCTTTTATAGGAGTCCCCTTAAAAAATATTTTATAACAATTAAAACGAATCCAGAAAGTTTGTATCTACATTCATTCAAAGCATGACACTTTTAAAATAATAAAATAAATAAATTTGTGATAAGTGAGTGTTTTTAAAAACTAAATAATGACATTAAAAATAAAACAATTAAGCTATTAAATCAAAATAAATAATAATCAAAAAAATTAATATAATTATAAATTCACTTGTAATTAATAATAATTGAAAAAAGTTTATTTAATTATTATGATATCTATTTCAAAAATGAAGCAAAAATGTATTGAAATAGAGTATCATTTGAAATATTAATATACTTGTATAAAAAATTATAAAAAAATTAAAAACATTAAAATAATTATTACAATCAAGAAATAATAAACTCATTATAAATAAAAAAATATATGAAAATAAATTTTGAATAAGAATATTTAACCATGTAAATTTATCTACATGTGGATGACCAATGAGGACTAATTTGATATACCATTGCATGAAGCTGGTGGTGTCTAAAATGAAATACTATTGCATGAAGCAAAAGGTGACTCATTTGACATACCATTGTTAGTATAAGACAAAAAATAGTTTTAAAAAAATAACTACATCCGGATTATCTATGAACAAAATGGAAGCATCTTAAAAAATAAAAACAACTATGCAATGCTGGAAGTCCCACGATGACTTTCTAACCTACCGTTGGTTGACTTACTAACCTACATTTTCATGAAGCCAATGGTGACACTTTTATTGGAGACTCATTCCAACAGAGACGCATTTCAATGGTGACCCATTTTAATGGTGACTCTTTTCAACAGTGAATCATTTTAATGGTGACTTGTTTCATCGGTGACTCGTTTTCCTGGTTTCCTGAAAGAAAAAATATATATTTGAAATTTACTAAACATAAATTAATAAATTAATTTATCAATAGTTAATTTAAAATATGTAAAATTAATTTAACACAGTTACATATTGTCACGACCCGCCTTCACCAAAAGGAGGGAAGGGTCAGCAGATTGCCAGGCCCTTCCTTCTTTGAGTTGAAGGAGAGATAATGACCCCCGAAACCCGCCTTCAATAGGTCCCGGAGTGGCGACTAACACCAAGGGTATAGGAAGTTCTCGCAAATGGAAGGCATTACCCTTTTTATTTTATAGGATCGAAAGATAAGGAGGAGAAAACCCAACAACACCAAGATAGAAAGAAAAGTAAAGCCAAAAGTAAACCATTCCCACATGCATGTTTAAACAGTTTACAACAAGGTACAAGTACAAAAGAAAAAGAAGCTCTCAAGTACAATACCAAAAGAAAACAAAGGTACGACAACAGCAACAACTCCAACTGTCCGACTAATAGGGTCCCGCGCAGCCCTGGTAGTCCTCCTGGAAACCTGAAAGTAAACGTAGGGTGAGCATACAAGTACACTCAGTAGGGAAAACCAAGACTCTCGTGCACAAGTGGGGGAAACGTACTAAAGTCCCGTGAGAAAGAGTAAACCAAACACCTAACAAGGCAACTATCCATCCCAAGCCTCACCAAGGTTCGCTCCCCAAATAACGCAAGTCAAGTAATATATATATAAGAGCACATCGATGTTTGGGTACCCCGCGCCACTTTCCCACTGGTTATTGAGACATCCTACGCATCGGACCAATCCCGCCATTCTCACCGCAGTCCCACTGCCACACCCGCCCGCACACACCTGGGCCACAACCACACGCAGTCCCACTGCCAAATCCCGCCCGCACACACCTGGGCCACAACCACACGCAGTCCCACTGCCAAATCCCGCCCGCACACACCTGGGCCTCAACTGTCACAAGTAACCATGCCTGCAAACACCTAGGCCAGAACAACCACCGCTACGCCCGAAGACACCTGGGCTAAAGAATCCACTGCCACGCCCGAAAACACCTGGGCCTCATCCCGAAGACACTTGGGAAACCACCTGCCGCACACACCTGGCCAACCACCACAACACCCTGCCTGATGGTTCTTGGGCTAATAATGGACTTCAGGCCATCACAGCCTGCCCGAAGGTACTTGGGCTATCCGGGAAAGGGAGCAGAAAAGGAGCTAATAACCAGCCACTAAGTATAGTGTTGGGAAAAACACCCTTCCCCCATAAATGGGGGTGTTCGGCACTAAGTGCTCAACTTGGGTGGGGCGCGAATAAGAAACACAAAGCTACAAGTATAGATATAGGTAACAAACACTCACCCAAAACTCAGGTTTTCCTAGCCAACCTACAGAACACAATACCACAACGCCCGAGTCACAATTCACGACCCTTGCCCACAAAACCATTTGTCCCATTCTTGTTTCACGTTCAGTCAAATGTTCAATTAATTTTAAGCACTACTGGGCAACTACCATAAGCATAACCAAGGAAAACGTCAAGCATAGATCAACCAAAACACTCACACCCGGTTCTGCCAACAGAGGATCTCTCCCCAGTTTGTGATAAAAACCCACAACCACTGAAACCATGCCAACAGGAGATCCCATCCCCCAAATTCACACAGCCACCGAGAGTATAAAAAGAACGGGGGATCCCATCCCCTCCCACATTTCCAGCAAACGGCCCGAAGGAAAAACAACCAACAACCACTACCAACACGAGTCAGGGATTTTCAGATTTAAACGACTTAACACACTCCATGATTTCAAAATTCCATGTGTTCTATCCGTTAGTTATCACAGAAGGGTTGATCCTGGTGCTTTCAATTATTCAGCCGGGTATACGTGATTAACCAATTTCACAGCAGGAGTTCACAATTTCAGCAACCCATTTAAAACATCACGAGGGGATTCAAGTGCGCACACACGACCACCAACGGCCTCAATTTTCAGAAAACATAGACCAGTACAACAAAAGGGATGATCACAAGATAAAGCATAAACAACGATCACAACCCCTTCCCCTTCTTTCTTTAGAACTTCGTTTAGTATCTTCATTAGGGTTTGGTTCAACCAATTCCATAGGAACAAAAGTAACGCCCACCCCGCATGATACACAAAAGTGAGAGACGAGAGAAATTCCCTACTTGTCGATGGATGATCGACGTTTAGGCCGGGGGCGCGGAACTTTACGGATAACGACGCGGCGGTCCCGTGCACCAGAAGAGCCACGATCGAAGAAGGGGAAAAACCACGGCCTAACCCTTAATTATAAGGGCTGGGGACGGTTGAGATGAAAACACAAAACCACGGAAGACGAGGGAGTCGTGGGTTGACCACGTGGCTTGACTCATCATTAATGGCGCTGGGTGGTTTTAACTGACCCATAAATTAATGAAGCATTTAATTAAGACCTTTGCGCGCGTTTCGGATTTCCAAGATATTTTTAGTAAGGAAGAATAGGGTTTAAAACCCTATTTGCGAAAAAGGAACATTGCTGGAACAACTTGGCAGGGCCGGTCTCACCGATCGGTGTCACCGATCGGTCTCACCGATCGGTCTCACCGATCGGTCCCACCGATCGGTCTCACCGATCGGTCTCACCGATCGGTCTCACCGGTCGGTCTCACCGATCGGTCTCACCGGTCGGTCTCACCGGTCGGTCTCGCCGATCGGTCTCGCCGATCGGTCTCGCCGATCGGTCTCACCGATCGGTCTCGCCGATCGGTCTCACCGATCGGTACCCCGCAAGGAAACCGGATTTTTGGCAAAGGAAGGGACCAAGGGGGGTCTGGGTCTTCACATCAGATACCTCTTAAACGATTCTCGTCCCCGAGAATCAAAACAAACTAGAAGGAAAGAGAGGATCCGAACAACCATCTTCGAAGATACCTCTTAGGAGTGGACCCCCGCTAATTGAAAATACTCCCTGTCAAGAACCAAGCATCATATCACGCCAAACCGCCCAGTCATGTGGGTTTGGGGAGTCCCCCTCCCCCCATGTCAAGATATTATCCGCTTTGGGCGGCACTGACTCGCCCGCACGGGTTTAATCGCATCCACCTTAATGCGTCCTGATTAGGGGTCGGGTTTCCCCTTCCCTTCAGCCGGGGCTTCCCACACATAACAGAAAAAAGGAACCTAGCACATTTCATAGCCAAAAAGGTCAAACGTTCTGTCACAACAGGCACCAAGGGTTCAAAGCTCAGAACAACTCGGGGTATTGGGCACGCATCTGTGCTTCCCTCTCCCACGTACTCTCTTCGAGGCCGCCATGTCTCCACAACACACGAACCAGGCCGACGGTTCGTCCACGGAGCACTTTCTCCTTGCGATCCTCGATTCTGACTGGCCGTTCCTCGAAGGTCGCGTCTCCTCCCACGTCTAGCTCTCCCCAGTTGATGACATGAGAGCCATCATGTATGTACTGACGAAGCTGGGAGACATGGAAGACGTCATGGACCCTCTCCATCTGCGGTGGTAGGGCCAGCTGATATGCTACCTCGCCAACTCGCCTCAGCACCTCGAAAGGTCCGATGAACCTAGGGGAGAGCTTACTCCCCTTTCCGAACCTCCGCTGCCCCCGTCGAGGGGAAACCATCAAAAACACATGATCTCCCACCTCGAACTTCAGGGGCCTCCTCCGACGATCAGCATAAGATTTCTGCCGATCCTGAGCTGCTTTCATCCTCTCCCGCACTAGCTGGACTTTCTCCGTGGTGCTCTGCACTACTTCTGGTCCAAGAGTACCAGTCTCACCATCCTCTGCCCAGCATAAGGGTGAACGACATGGTCTTCCATACAAAGCCTCAAAAGGAGCCATGCCGATAGTAGAGTGAAAACTGTTGTTGTAGGCAAACTCTACTAAAGGCAAGTGTCGTACCCATGATCCTCCGAAATCCAGAACACATGCTCGCAGCATGTCCTCCAAAGTCTGGATAGTCCGCTCTGTCTGCCCATCAGTCTGAGGGTGAAAAGCAGTGCTAAGGCGTAGTTGGGTGCCAAAAGCATGCTGTAACCCCTTCCAGACTCGTGAGGTGAATCGAGTGTCCCGATCCGAGACGATCGTTTTCGGAACTCCATGCAAACACACCACCTCATCCACGTACCTTTGTGCTAGGGTACTCACGGGTCCCGACTCCTTGATAGCCAAGAAGTGAGCAGATTTTGTCAATCGGTCCACCACTACCCAGAGAGCATCATGCCCGCCCTGAGCTCTGGGTAGTCCCGTGACGAAGTCCATTGAGACGTCGTCCCACTTCCACTCGGGAACATCTAGAGGATGCAACAGACCACCAGGAACACGGTGTTCAGCCTTCACCTTCTGACACACCAGGCATTTAGCCACGAACTCTGCCACTGCCCGTTTCACCCCGGGCCACCAAAACTGTCCCCTCAGGCCTTGGTACATTTTCGAAACACCCGGATGTACCGCCAAGGCTGAGCTATGGAACTCATGAAGGACTTCATCACGCATCACCTCTGGAACAAACAACCTCCGATGAAAGAGCATCCGATGTCGGCTGTCCTCCGACCATCCTTCCGGGGCGTTCCCCTGATCGACATGATCCCGCAACACTTCTACCTCAGGATCTCCCCACTGAGACTCTTCCACTTGCTGCAACAAGGAGGACTGTACCGTCATCCGAAACAAACAACCTCTAGTACCTTCCACCCTTGCATCCAAGTGCAAGGCAGCCAACTCCCCCATTGCCTTCCAAGCATCAGCAGATTCCCGAACCACCTCCTGATGCGGCTTCCTGCTCAGGGCATCAGCCACAACGTTTCCCTTACCTTCAGTGTATGAGATCTCAAAGTCGTAGTCCTGGAGAAACTCGACCCACCTCCGCTATCGCAAGTTCAAGTCACGCTGGGAGAAGATATAGCGCAAGATTTTGTGGTCGGTGAAGACCACAAAGCGCTCCCCAAAGAGGTAATGTCGCCACAGCTTTAATGCGAACACCACCGCTGCAAGCTCCAGGTCATGGGTGGCATAGTTCCGCTCATGGGGGCGTAGTTGCCTGGACCCGTAAGAGATCACCCCTTGTCGCTGCATCAATACGCACCCCAGGCCCTGTCCTGAAGCATCACAGAATACCTCATAGGCCATCCCTTCTTCTGGCAACCTCAACACTGGGGTACTAACCAGTTTTTCTTTTAGGTAGCTGAAGGACGACTCACATTGCTCGCTCCACATGAAAACTTGGTCCTTCTTGGTCAAAGCCGTCAAAGGGGCTGCTACCCGGGAGAAGTTGGGTACGAATCTCCGGTAGTAGCCTGCCAGTCCAAGGAAACTCCGAACTTCCGCCACATTCTTGGGTGCTGCCCAAGAAACAATTGCCTCAACCTTTGATGGGTCGACTGCTACTCCCTGCTCAGACACTACATGTCCAAGGAAGTGCACTTCTCGCGCCCAGAACTTGCACTTTGACAACTTCCCATAGAGCTGGTGCTGTCGTAGGACCTCCAAAACAGTCCTCAGGTGCTCTGCATGGTCCTCTCCTGACTTTGAATAGATCAGGATATCGTCGATGAACACCACCACAAACCGATCCAGGTACTCCCGAAAGATGGAGTTCATAAGCCCCATGAACACGGCCGGGGCGTTCGTAACACCAAAGGGCATGACCACGAACTCGAAGTGCCCATACCTGCACCTGAACGCCGTCTTCAGGACGTCGCTATCCTTCACCCTCAGCTGGTGGTACCCGGATCGCAGGTCGATCTTCGAGAACCATCCTGCCCCCTTCAGCTGGTCGAAAAGATCATCTATCCTCGGAAGAGGGTAGCGGTTCTTGATTGTTACCTGATTTAGCCTCCTGTAATCAATGCATAACCTGAGGCCACCATCTGCCTTCTTCGCAAACAAGACTGGGGCACCCCACGGTGATGCACTTGGACGAACATAACCCTTCTTCATCAGATCGTCAATCTGTATCCGCAACTCCCGTAACTCCGAAGGTGCCATCCGGTAAGGAGCCATCGAGATTGGTCGAGAGCCGGGCTGCAGGTCTATCCCGAACTCGATATCACGTCGAGGGGGTAGAGTCGTCACCTCCTCAGGAAAGACGTCCATAAATTCACGAACGATCTCTGGTACTTCCACCATTTCCGCATCTGTTGATTCTATCGTCAGTTCGGTCAACAAGGAGAGGAGAGGTTCCTCCCTCCTGTTTCCCTTCGGACAGCTCCGCTCGCCGGTGAAAGTAACACGCTGGCCGTCCAAACCGGAGAACACCACCCTCCTTTGGAAACAGTCGATGACGGCGCACACAGAAAATAGCCAGTCGATGCCTAGGATGACATCGTACGGCCGAATCTGTAGCAGAAGGAGATCCTTAACCGACTGATGTGGCCCCAACATCAGTCTACATCCCCGACAAACGAACAGCAAGTCGGTCTGACCTCCAATTGGTGTGCTCAACACCAGGGGCACTGGAAGTCTCTCGGCATCTAGACCCAAGGCGCGGGCTAGACTGGGTGCAACAAAGGAGTGCGAAGCTCCGGTATCGAACAAAGCATAAGCAAGAGTGCTAAACACACTGATCGTACCTCGAACAACCTCTGGCCCTGCTGGAACTGTTGCTTCTGCGGCGTGTAACTTTCCACGCCCAGCTCCCCTACCCCTCGGCTGTCGGCCACCTCCCCGACCACGCCCTGGTCGAGGTCCCTGGGGAGCGCCCTGAGGTCGGCCTCCCCCTCCTATGTCTGTCTGCGGAGGAGCGGGAGCTCGCTGTCCCTGCTGCTGCTGCTGGAAGGGTCTGGCTGGGAACTGCTGCTGTGGCGGATGCTGGGGATGACTGCCACTGCTGTACTGCACCCGATCGGGGCACTGACTCCGAAGATGTCCAGGGCTCCCGCAGATGAAGCACCGTGGTCCCGAGCCCGAAGGAAAAGAACGTGGGCCAGGGGATCGAAACTGAAACTGCTGCGGCCTGCTCCCTGCGGGTCGGAACCTGGAGGGTCCCGATGCTGGGGGCCTGGTGCTGACGGCCTTCCCCTTCGATGGTCCCAGCTGGATCCCTTCTCGTGACAGTCCGCCTAGAGTGTGCATCCTTTCCACCACTTCGGCCTTCTTCTGAACCTCTAAGTATGTCGGAAGGGTAAAGGGAGTAACAGCATACTGGAGGGAGGGTCGGAGCGCCTCCTCCAAACGTCTTGCCCGAGACTCCTCATCGGGAAAGAGGTCTGGAGCAAAACGCAGGAGGTCCTTGAACTTGATTCCAAGTTCCCTCACAGACATGCTCCCCTGCTGGAGGGAGAGTAGCTCCTGTCTCTTCTCCGCCTTCATTGTCGAGGAGAGAAACTCCGCCCGGAACTCCTTCTCGAATTCCGCCCAAGCAACCTCAGACTCTTTCCTACTCCCCAGGTGAAGTATCCACCACTGACGTGACGCTCCTCGCATCTGGCTAACAGCCAGAGGAACCCAGTACTCTGTCGGGGCCCGAATCAGGCCGAAGGCTATGACTAGCTCCTCCAGCCAGCCTTCCGTCTTCATGTCGGAGGTGCTGCCCTCATATTTCTCGAGGGCCTGTCGCTGAAAGGCTCGAAGAGTCTTCTGCCACCGGTCGTCCTCTTCCTCCCGATCAGCTCTCTGCTGATTGGCCAAGGTAGTCTCAGGAGTCTCGATCGCCTGTACCACACGTGGTCGCCTTCCAGGTGCCATAGCTGCAAGGTAAACAAGGAATACCTAAGCCCAGTAGTGCAAAGAAAACCGTTCTCGAAACTTATTAAGATTTAATTTATTCTTAATTTCCCAAGACATCCCAGAAACACAAGAACACAAGTCATTTATGATGCATGTACCTTTCCTAGGGTCTCTACCCTGCAATCAGTGTGGCTTCACTTGGTCGTTCGGTAGGTCCAGAGTCCTTGCATCGGATCACGGGGGGCCCTAAAATCCCGTGTCCTAGCCGGTCCTCCCTGGCCTATTTTACGCACCAAGGTCACCCAACGCTGTTGCCTTACCATCCCATGAAATCCTTACTGTGCCTAACTCCAAACTCCGTCCTATCTCTCAACCTGCCTCTGATACCATTCTGTCACGACCCGCCTTCACCAAAAGGAGGGAAGGGTCAGCAGATTGCCAGGCCCTTCCTTCTTTGAGTTGAAGGAGAGATAATGACCCCCGAAACCCGCCTTCAATAGGTCCCAGAGTGGCGACTAGCACCAAGGGTATAGGAAGTTCTCGCAAATGGAAGGCATTACCCTTTTTATTTTATAGGATCGAAAGATAAGGAGGAGAAAACCCAACAACACCAAGATAGAAAGAAAAGTAAAGCCAAAAGTAAACCATTCCCACATGCATGTTTAAACAGTTTACAACAAGGTACAAGTACAAAAGAAAAAGAAGCTCTCAAGTACAATACCAAAAGAAAACAAAGGTACGACAACAGCAACAACTCCAACTGTCCGACTAATAGGGTCCCGCGCAGCCCTGGTAGTCCTCCTGGAAACCTGAAAGTAAACGTAGGGTGAGCATACAAGTACACTCAGTAGGGAAAACCAAGACTCTCGTGCACAAGTGGGGGAAACGTACTAAAGTCCCGTGAGAAAGAGTAAACCAAACACCTAACAAGGCAACTATCCATCCCAAGCCTCACCAAGGTTCGCTCCCCAAATAACGCAAGTCAAGTAATATATATATAAGAGCACATCGATGTTTGGGTACCCCGCGCCACTTTCCCACTGGTTATTGAGACATCCTACGCATCGGACCAATCCCGCCATTCTCACCGCAGTCCCACTGCCACACCCGCCCGCACACACCTGGGCCACAACCACACGCAGTCCCACTGCCAAATCCCGCCCGCACACACCTGGGCCACAACCACACGCAGTCCCACTGCCAAATCCCGCCCGCACACACCTGGGCCTCAACTGTCACAAGTAACCATGCCTGCAAACACCTAGGCCAGAACAACCACCTCTACGCCCGAAGACACCTGGGCTAAAGAATCCACTGCCACGCCCGAAAACACCTGGGCCTCATCCCGAAGACACTTGGGAAACCACCTGCCGCACACACCTGGCCAACCACCACAACACCCTGCCCGATGGTTCTTGGGCTAATAATGGACTTCAGGCCATCACAGCCTGCCCGAAGGTACTTGGGCTATCCGGGAAAGGGAGCAGAAAAGGAGCTAATAACCAGCCACTAAGTATAGTGTTGGGAAAAACACCCTTCCCCCATAAATGGGGGTGTTCGGCACTAAGTGGTCAACTTGGGTGGGGCGCGAATAAGAAACACAAAGCTACAAGTATAGATATAGGTAACAAACACTCACCCAAAACTCAGGTTTTCCTAGCCAACCTACAGAACACAATACCACAACGCCCGAGTCACAATTCACGACCCTTGCCCACAAAACCATTTGTCCCATTCTTGTTTCACGTTCAGTCAAATGTTCAATTAATTTTAAGCACTACTGGGCAACTACCATAAGCATAACCAAGGAAAACGTCAAGCATAGATCAACCAAAACACTCACACCCGGTTCTGCCAACAGAGGATCTCTCCCCAGTTTGTGATAAAAACCCACAACCACTGAAACCATGCCAACAGGAGATCCCATCCCCCAAATTCACACAGCCACCGAGAGTATAAAAAGAACGGGGGATCCCATCCCCTCCCACATTTCCAGCAAACGGCCCGAAGGAAAAACAACCAACAACCACTACCAACACGAGTCAGGGATTTTCAGATTTAAACGACTTAACACACTCCATGATTTCAAAATTCCATGTGTTCTATCCGTTAGTTATCACAGAAGGGTTGATCCTGGTGCTTTCAATTATTCAGCCGGGTATACGTGATTAACCAATTTCACAGCAGGAGTTTACAATTTCAGCAACCCATTTAAAACATCACGAGGGGATTCAAGTGCGCACACACGACCACCAACGGCCTCAATTTTCAGAAAACATAGACCAGTACAACAAAAGGGATGATCACAAGATAAAGCATAAACAACGATCACAACCCCTTACCCTTCTTTCTTTAGAACTTCGTTTAGTATCTTCATTAGGGTTTGGTTCAACCAATTCCATAGGAACAAAAGTAACGCCCACCCCGCATGATACACAAAAGTGAGAGACGAGAGAAATTCCCTACTTGTCGATGGATGATCGACGTTTAGGCCGGGGGCGCGGAACTTTACGGATAACGACGCGGCGGTCCCGTGCACCAGAAGAGCCACGATCGAAGAAGGGGAAAAACCACGGCCTAACCCTTAATTATAAGGGCTGGGGACGGCTGAGATGAAAACACAAAACCACGGAAGACGAGGGAGTCGTGGGTTTACCACGTGGCTTGACTCATCATTAATGGCGCTGGGTGGTTTTAACTGACCCATGAATTAATGAAGCATTTAATTAAGACCTTTGCGCGCGTTTCGGATTTCCAAGATATTTTTAGTAAGGAAGAATAGGGTTTAAAACCCTATTTGCGAAAAAGGAACATTGTTGGAACAACTTGGCAGGGCCGGTCTCACCGATCGGTGTCACCGATCGGTCTCACCGATCGGTCCCACCGATCGGTCCCACCGATCGGTCTCACCGATCGGTCCCGCCGATCGGTCACACCGATCGGTCTCACCGATCGGTCTCACCGATCGGTCTCACCGATCGGTCTCACCGGTCGGTCTCACCGATCGGTCTTGCCGATCGGTCTCGCCGATCGGTCTCACCGATCGGTCTCACCGATCGGTACCCCGCAAGGAAACCGGATTTTTGGCAAAGGAAGGGACCAAGGGGGGTCTGGGTCTTCACACATATTTTTAAATTATAACACCCACTTGTAAATTAAAAAAATTGAAAAATTTTAAATTTTCAACATAATTCTCTCTCATTATGAAATTTATCAAAATTTAAATTAATATTATGAAAAAACACCCATCATATGGAACAAATTCTATGAAAATATTGCCTTTATTTACATGATCTATTATGAAATGAAATGTAACATCTATATGTTTTGTTCTAGATTATGGAAGAGGATGTTTAGAAATTGAAATAGCTCGAGAATTACATAGTAAATATCAATTTTATCAAATAATATATTGAAATAAAATATTGTTTGATTAATCCATAATATCTTTGAACAATATATATAGGTAACAATATACTAATCCTCATCGGTTGATAGTTATACTAATAGTTGTATCATTAATCTCGATGAAATTAAAATTTTACCAAGAGAGTGACACATACTCGTGGTACTCTCTCTTTCAAGTCTGCAGTCTCTAATGTTGGAGTCAGAGTAAGATAAAAATTGAAATAGTTTTGTTTTTTAAAAAAACACGTACTAATAGTAACGTTGATGTATCATATCATTCTTTTAAGATATTTTAAGTGACTTTATTTTTGGATATATTAAAACCTAGAACACAGGAATACAGAAAACATGATATCTGGTATAGAATATGTTAGATATGAAAGACTACCAATCATGCCTTTTTGTTAATTAATGTCAAAATATATACCATATTAGTCTAACTATATTTTAAATTTATTTTTCATGGATGTTTTCATATGTTTAGTAGAATTTCATTTATATTTTCAACAAGATCATTAGTATATTTAGTTTTATTTTTTAAAATACATTTAATCCATGTAAAGACATTAATGCATGCATAAATCTCATGTCAAATTCAAAAGTCATAAGTTCATAAAAATCATTACTCAAAGAATCGTTTCGTGAACCAAAGATTATATCACCTACAAAAATATAGATAAGTTGTAAATCATTTGACACAGTTTTGATAAACATGTTTGAATCAATATTACCTTAAAAAACATTTTAAACTAAAAACAATCTAAGTCACTCATGTCAGGATCTTGGAGCTTGTTTGGGACTATAAAGGGATTTATTATGTTTTAAAAATGATATGGAAACTCATCTTTTTCAAAACCTTGATGTTTCCTTATACAGACATCATCTCAAATAATTCCATTTCGAAAAATTCATTTTTTATCCTTTTGAAAAAAATTATATTTAAAAACTACAAAAGGATAGTAAGCTTATAATTGTTTCCATACTTGCAACAAGATAAAAATATTCTTCAACTTCGATACCACCTTCTTTTGAATAACATGGATATAGTAGTCTAGCATTGATTTTAACAATATTTATAACCACATCCTTTTTATTTTGAATAAACTATGTTGTTACTATAACAGGTTTACCATTATGAAAAACAGCCAAGTATCAAACTTTATTTCAATTAAATTTTTTTAATTCATCATTCAAGGAAGTAACCATATTTGAATCAATTAATTGAGTTTCACAATTAGTTGGAAGAAAATCATCTACAAATAAATAATTAAAACAATAAATCATATTAGTTTTTTTGGTTTCTACAATAAATTCAACATGTCCAATTACAATATATATTTGTAGATAATTATGATTTTTCTATTTCTTTGTATTTTTTTGAGAAGAGGCATGCTCCCCCAAAACTAATGCATTATCATTTTCATGACCATTATCTTCCCAAATATTGAAATTTCTATGTTCATCAATTTTAGTTAAAGAACCATAATATATATTTTTAAATTATTTTTCTACAAATTTTTCATGAAAAATTATTCAATAACTATAGAAGCATTATTAAAAACCATATAATCCTTACCAGAATCTAAATATCCTATGAAAATTCATTCATCTAATTTGGATTTATATTTATATAATTTATATTTGTTATTTAAGATAAAAAGTTTACACCCAATGAAACTAAAATAACATACATTAATTTTATAACCTTTCAAGAGTTCAATATGAGTATTATTTATATAGAGATTAATATATACTCTATTAAACACATTCAATGATCAATTTACGGCTTCCCAAAAAAATATTTTGACATATTATATTTAATTTTCCTAGATTTCTTCTTTTTTTGAATAGGTCTATTTTATCATTATACAACACCATTCTATTGTGGTATCACATGGTTCGGGAATAAATTTTTATAGCCATTAGAATCAAAAAAATTAAAAATATATCTTCATAAACTCACCACCTTTATCACAACTGATCATGATGATTGATTAATACTTTAAATTATGAATATGTTTATATAATTCATAGATTTTGGATATAATTTTATTTTTGTGAGACATGAAATAAATCCATAAAAATCGTCCGTAATCACCTAAAATAAAAAATACATATCTTTTATCATCTAAATAATAAGGATTAATGGGTATAAACATTTTTGAGGTAGTAATTCTATGTATCTAATAAAACTAACATAATTATAGTTTTCACTCTATCTTTGGTTTCTTTACCTTTGAAACTAGAATCACAAAATAATACTTACTTTATTGAAGCTTTAGAAATTGCAGAAATGTTCATGATTTCAAAATTTCTGCTAAAATATAAAATTTGAATGCAGAAGCCTCTTATTCCACAATACATCATCTATTTATACATCATCTGGACACGTTACCTTTTGTTTTATTAATTGATAAATATTAATAGGGTAAACATTCTATTTTCTAAATAAAAAAAAATAGAACTATGTTATTTTTTAGATCTATATGATTATCATTTTCATAAACACCATTTGAATCTTCACTTATTAGTTGTGATATAATTGAAATATTATGTTCTAAACCATATGTATAAAGGACCTTTGAGATTATTATAGTTGTTGAAAAACCTACCTCACCCATATCTTTAATATTTCCATTATAGATGTCTCCAAAAATTAATAAGGCCACCATCATATGTATTATATGATAGAAATTTTACGATATCACATTCCATGTTCCAAGAGCAACCATTTTCTATGTACCATGAGTCTTTGAGACTTCCAAGATATATTTCAAACAATTATTACTTCAACATATTTTATTAGAACCCTTGAGAAATTAAGTCCAATTTTGTATTTAGTATAATCTTTTGGAACCAATATATGTATATTTAAATCATTAATTATATGGTTGATTCAAAAATAAATCATTTGAAATATGTTCTTTGGTCCCAATAAAATATTTTTTTGAATCATATTAAACTGTCGTTAGCATAATGCCCATTAATTATTCATTTACAACATGTTACAATTGAAATACTTTCTTTAAATATTTTAATAAAAGTAGATTAATTGAAACTATGATTAAAACTATTTTATCCAAAAGTATATTTATTATGCTTTATACTAATTAAATAAATCATATTATCATATTTTTTTACTATTTAAAAAGGTAGATTGTTCTATTTTAAGATTAACCACATAATATTTTAAATTTAATTTTTCCTTTTGAATAGTTTCTAATTATAAAAAACCATTTCATGTGTACTAGGTGTAGTATTAATTAGATTCATATTTTATTGTCTATGTTTCTCACAATCATTTTCCACTTTTATTATATCATCAAAATTCAAGTAACATATTTATTCATGACCATTATCTTTTACAGTTATAAATTTTTTGATTCAATCATTATCATCAAGTAGATTAAGTTGTACACAATTTTGAGCTTCCCTGTACATATTATTCAAGGAATTATGTATTTCTAGATTATCACACATCCATTTAAAATATATAATTTCTTTTGATATATTCTTGTTCAATTATTTTAATACAATAAACTTTGAAATTAATCTTTCTTTTCCATTTAGTAATTATTTAACTAAATTATTATTTTTATTTGATTTATTGTTTTTAGAATTATAATAATATGTTGAATTAGAAAACACTTCAGTTTCATTTCCAGATAAATGTTTTTGTCACTAACAGTATGAGATAATAAAATAGGAGTAATGGAGTCATTAAACTCATGTTTAATTTCCCTCAGAGCTATGTTCCATATATTCTGTTCACATCCAGAATTATTATTACAGTCAAAAGTTTCTTAGCAGTCCCAACCTGAAAACAAATCTTTCCTCTATTTTGTTCTTTTTGGTATATCATTTTTGTGATGTATTAATTTTAGGTAGTCATTTATTATATGAACTATATTCCAGCACTAATAAAAAGTTAATTTTATAACACCATTATTTTTGGTAGTGTTACCATTTCTATTATACTTACTAAACTGATTCTTGAATGAACTCTTCCCACCTTGTTTTCAAGTACATGAATAATTTATTAGTAAAGTGGGTCATCTCTTTATGACTATAAAGACAATCAGATTCAGAGGCATCAGTTGTATCAATAATTTTAGATTTAAATTAAATTCCTTATTTTTTTAGACTCTTAATCATCAATAGATTTTTATCTTATGATCATAATGTTATAAGGAGAGAACAGTTAATATAATTTATATTCTTTTAGGTTCTTCTTCTCGTGTATGGAAACCTTATTTTTAGTTCATCTCTTTATAGATCTATCAGTACTCTTTCCACATGAGCAGTGGTGTTCAATGGTTCAAAAAGAACACTCATCCCATTAATAATTCTCATTAACCGATGTAACATCTGTTTCACATATTCAATGTCACCCATCTTGAAATATTTATATTCTACTTGAAGAAATCCCAACGTTGTTTTCATGAGCTTGTCAGTTCCATAATGGGTCACTTTTAGTATCTTCCATATGTCATGGGATATCATATAAGAAAAAACATGGATGTATACACTCCTAAAGATAGCACAGTACATTTTGTTGTCCTAGTAATTTAAGGACGATTTCTCCTATTCATTACTATTATTAGTCTTTGAAGCAGATTCTAATATTTTTTATTCTTTATTTATTAACTTCTAGTGTTTAACACATAGTTTCATTAGGTAAGCTTCAATTGTGTCCTTCTGATATCCATAGTAACTCCCATCAAATAACATTGGTTTTTGTGCTTTCCATTCAACCTTAGCATTGATGTATTTGATAAAAATAATAAATATCTACTTTGGATTTTAAAATGGTTAATTATATAGTTTTTTGTTAGAAAAATGTTATCAAATAAAAAGTAAAATAAGTTTGTTAAAAAAATACATATAGTGGAAACAACCAAAAATTATGTTGATACCAATTTTCAGATAGTTATATGTATAGAAAAGAGATTCTAGGGGTGTGAATAACCATTTTAAAAATTTGATCCCATTTACCAGTACTTTTCAAAGTTTATAAAATCAAATATTATAGGTGTATCATTCATCTATATAAATGGATGAAGTAGAAAAATAATGAACACAAATGCAGTGAAATTTTATAGTGGTAAAAGTATATCAATCATAGTCCACTGATCAATGTTCTCTACTCCTCTAGGAGACAGGTACCCACCAAACCTCACTTTTAAAGGTGTGATGACCAATAACAGACACTTCCTTTTACAACATCTAGAGGCACAACCCTATATATTCTACAATTGACTAACCTTTTCCATTTCCCTGACTATTATTTTAGAGCCACAACACAAGGCTCCCTTTTTTGGTGTAGAGTAATCATATAATGAGAAAAACTACTTTTAAATGGAAAATGAATAAACTAGAAAGAGGAGAAATATAAAAATAAGACAACAAAATTACAGAAATTATGAAAAATAAGAAGTAGAAGATGATCTGATTGTTGTTAATTAATGTTTTATAAGATCACGAGTCACATGAAGAGACACATGTATAATATGTATTCCCTCTTATGAGCATTGTTGAAGGTATATGTCACCGATGATCACAAAACAATTTCGAGAGTTGTATAAATTTTTGATGTATCACACTATTCTCACTGTATGACATTCCCTATTTTTTTCAAATGATCTACACAACCCTTTTTATAGGACTCCATTTTTAATGTTATTTAAGAACATTTAAACCTAATCGTAAAATCATGTATATAAATTCACTCAATACATGAAACTTGTTATATATTAAAATAAATTTTTTTGATACTAGATGGTGTTTTTAAAAACATTTTGAAATTAGAAATAAAACAATAATATTACTAAATTTCATGAAATATTTATCAAAATAATTAATATAACTTGTAATAAAGATGTAATTAATTAATAATTGAAAAAAATAAATAACTAACTAAAATATATATTTCAAACATGTAGAAAAAATTAATTGAAACAATGCAATGTATGACATATTAATCTTCTTATATAATGTCTTATAAAAACATTTCAACACATTAAAATAATTATTTCAATCATGAAATAATACCAGAATCATAAATAAAATATTAGAAAATAGATTTTGATGAATAATATTAATCTAAGTAAATTTATCTACCAGTGGATGACTAAACAGTGAATCATTTGACTTATTGTTTCATGAGGCCAACAATGACTCAAATGAAATACTATTTCATGAAGACAACGGTGACTCATTTTACATACCAATGGGATTTTATGAAAAAACAAATTGAGTTTTAAAATTTATTATATCATGATTATATATGAACTAAAATGAAATATCTTAAGTAATAAAAACGTTTACTCTAATTGTAAGTCCAATAGTGACTTACAGACCTACCGTTTGGTGACTTTCTGACCTACCATTGTATGAATCCAATAGTGACTGAAACAATGGTGACTCCTTCCAATAGTGAATCAATTTAATTATTAATCAATTGAACTGTGAATGGTATCATTGGTGACTTGTTTCGATAGTTTCATATTTCAATGGTTACTCATTTCAACAATTACTCAATTCAATGGTTACTCATTTCAATGATGACTTGTTTACTAGATTTCCGTAAAGAAATAATAAATTATTTAAATATTTTGTAGAAAAAATTCTAAAGTAATTTTAAAAAATTAATATAGGGAAAATTAATTTAACAATGATACATGAATTTAAATCATAAATATTTATACATACCTTATTTCCATTATAATAATTAAAAAATGGAAACATTACTCATGCGTACCAAAATCATATCATCACAATGATTATAACATAGTACAATTTTTAACCATATTTAATTGAATGATTTAAAAATATAATCTATGGATAATAATTATTATTATTTAATGAATATTATTCTAGAGATGTTGTAATAATAAATATTTTCATTGAAGACATCATAAAAACATAATTATGTACATAAGTACTGAATATCGTCAAAAACGAATGACATGAAAGTAAATAATTAAGTAATTGTAATAAAATGGAAATCTTTTAAAAATAAATACTAAAAATAAAAAAGGTTCAAAATCATGTAAAAAATTATGAAAGATTTTTTATTAAGGAAGTTAAATAATCTGTATCATTAATCAAACTTGAGGTAATGGACTCTTTAAATAAAAACCTCATTTTAAATGTTTTAAAGATTTATTTTCTATATTTTTATTTTTCCTATTCATGTATCTGAAATTATTTTTATAAATATATTTATATATATATGAATGTTCAAAAAGGGAATTGTCAAATTTTATTCAACTATTTTCAATAACCAATCTCATTATGGATTTGTGTAAAAAAGGTCCATTTAAAAATAATCTTCTAACAGATGTTTATCATCTCATTTTAAAAAGGTCAAAAGAAATATTTTCTACATATACAGCATGAATATAATTTTCTTCTCTTATGAAGCATTAAAGATTAAAATTTTCAATTATATGTTTTCATAATTCTTTTCAGGGAAAATGGTATCATTTTTATGTTCATGGATTTTATATTTAAAAAGATATTTTTTCAATAAAAGTGTATTTTTATATCAGAATGTTTTTTTACACATGGGTGAAAAAGTGTTTTCTTGGTTTTTATTCAGGATTTTTTTCAATGTACATTATTTATGATGGGTAGGACCAGATAACAAAGGGTGATCTCATTATAGATTATATAATTGGTGACACAATATATCATTTGGTGAACTCGTTATATATTATGTGATGGATCCGTCTTAATAACCTGGTTTATCATGTTATAACTTATGCGATGGGTGTGACTAGATAGTTCGCTAATGAATTAGGTCTTTAGGAGCCACAAGTCAGTCATCTGGTTATACCATCGGTAAGGGTTTTGTAATGGTTTTATTATGATGATGTCCCATGGAACCATGATAATTTATCAAATCTTGTTAATTTGTTTTCATATATGAATTATTATTTAAAAAACATAATATAATGGAATGTATTTATGGAAAAATTATTCTCCTCTCATTTAAAATGTTATGTTATATTTCGAAAAGTAATAATTTTTATTTGGTTCTCCTGGTTTTCATTTGACAATTGATTTATTTTTTTAATGAACCTTTATAATATTTTTATCATCCCATGTTTTAAAAAATCATTGGGTTTAAGGAATATTTGTGGAAATGATACAATAATGGGCGAAACTGAGTTGATTTTTTTAGAGAAAATATTTTGTATTAAAATGTTCCATTTAGAGAAAATGGATACCGAGTAATAAGTGTCCACTTTTAATTTGTGGGTTCACTATGTAAGAAATTTTACTAATAATATAAAACTCTAATCTGAAAACAACCTTGATATTTTTTGAATATGAAATCTATTTCAAAAACAATATATTATTGAATGATTAAGGTTGAGTCCTCACACTAACATCAAATTCTCATTATTAGAAGCTAGTTCTATACTCATATAAATAATTCTAGGGTGGATCCATTCCCATTTTAAATAATGTCAATGTTAAATCATTCATCAGTGGAATAAAATAGAATTTATACAAACTAGAGTTTGAAGATCCCGATTTTGAAATTCGAGATTCATTCCGGCCTTGGGATCACAACAATAATTGTTCATACTAAATATGGATGTGATTATAATATGTTTTATATTATAGTGTGTTAATTAATCTCCTAATATAAGTATTTATATATTCTAAATTATGGAATATATATTTAGAATCATATAAGAAGTATCTCTCATTATCATGGACGTGAAATCTTTGAGATGTTGTGAGAAAAATAATAATCTCATAAAATTATTTCTCCATCATTTTCATGATAAGGAAGTATTATGGTGTCATATAAACAATATATATATATATAATGCATGGATTAATGTATATATTCTTAAATGGATCATAGATAAGAGATAATAGTATGGGTATAATAAAACAAAACCAATCATTTTCAACGAATGCATATGTGGACCTATTAAAATATAATAAAAAATGCTACTACATATTGGTCATTGACTATCTCCATAAATAATAAGATTGTATGATAAAAAATCCTAGTAAGTTATTCATAGTTTAAATAATCATGTGAAAGGACATATACATGAAAAATTTCATCTGCTACATTATTTTTGAAAATATTATCCACATATTGAAGTCTATTGATGGATAGAAGTGGAGAGAATTAATATTTATTTTGTAAGATATTTTCCATGAAAACAAGGTATAGTTAGGATATTTTGATTACACTGTTACCTATGGTATAGTCTTATTAAGTTAAGGGAAGAAATTATTTAATATTAATATTTCTTTTTTTTATTTTAAATAAATGATTCCTTGTTTTTATGATATTTCAACCTCAGTTTTAAATTTTCATTTTATGTAAAAAATATATTTTATGTGTTTTTTAATATGTTATATATCACATAAATTTTTTTCAAAAAGAAATATATTGAATTTTTATAACATTGATGATTTATTTTTTAAATAATAATTTTAATATCACTATTTTTATTGAAGAATGTGTTTCAAAAATTATCATTCATAAAAATTTTAGAATCATTTATTGGATTAAAAATTAATTTTAATTACAATTTGGGTTGAAATATTTCTTAACTTATCATTCATTGTTTGATGGGAAACCTTATTTAAAATGAATAATTTTATATGTGTAACATTATTTTAATGTTATTTGAAATTTATCTATGGGTGAAAATTAGTTTAAAATTTTTTGATTCGTGTTTCAATTTCAACTTTTTAAGGGTTAATGTTGTAAGAATCGTTGTTTTATGGATTTTCCAAACTATAAACTCATTTAAAGGTAAATAATTTCCTTGAAATTATCTATTCTAATATTTTTAACTCATAGTTAATATTGTTAAAAAAATATAATATGTTATTATATTAATTTTGAATTAAAAATTTTCTCTATTGATTTTATTTCAATGTCCATCCCTTTAAGGGAGTTTCAACCATAAAATGTTATCATTTTGTAATTATATAGTTCTATATCAAAAAGATCCACACCCTCATTTTATTTTATAGACATGGATATTTTTAAAAAACTTATCTATAAATAATTTATTTATAATGTTGTTTATAATGAAATAAATATTTGGCCATACACTAATTCTCATTTAACTGAACCACTTATATTTAAAAAATATATTTCAGCATGAATCTTTTTAATGATAAATTTCAATAATTTTTTAATTTATTTTGATATTTTATATTATTATTTTATGATATATAATAGAATATATACCATTCCATTAAAAATGAAATTTCAAAAGTAATTTTTATAATTTTGAAAATAATGCATTATTAATATTCCATTAGAAAATATAAATCTAAAAAATATATTTGAAATATAACTCTTAGGAATCATAAAGATACACGAAATTATAAGTGTACAATACTCTCAGGGCACATGTTCTACCAAGTGACTTGTATTCTATATATTTATTTCAAGGTTTAAAGTTATCTCATGGTTTTTCTAAGATTGTGAGCAGTTTTATTCAAAATAACATGGTTTATTTTTGTGGTAAATATCTAGAAATCATATTCAAAATTAAAATTTTACAATAAAAATGGATATCTTCAATTTGTAAAATATTTCATTTTTTCAATTAAATTCGTTGATAAATAATTTTAAAAACATTTCTAATAATGATTTAATTTTAATAAAGGTTATAAAAATATTCTCTACACACCATTTTTGACATTTAATCGGAATGCTTATTTGTATTCTAAATAATCTTTTTTAAAATTTTATGTATTCAGTTTTGTCCGAAAATATTTTCAAGGAGAGTTATATTACTTTTAATGAGGTCTTTTTAAAAAACCCTTAGAGATAAATTTTTTTTTTACTATAATTTTTATAATATTTTTTATTTCACTCATTGATCAATACATATTTCATCATATTAAGGTAACAATTATGAATTTTATTATGAGTGGAACCATAGTGGTATATAAATGATTTTTTTATAATATCCTAAATATCTGATACATTAAAAATTGAAATATTAATTGATATGTAAGTATCTTGATAACTAAATTTGATAACATTATTTTTAAATGTAAAATTTTGAGCAATTTATTTTCAATTAAAATGTGTATTTATTTTGTCACCAGCCACTAGGGAGTGAGTCTAAATCTATATAGTTAGTATCAATGTAAAATTTTATAAAACTTTGGTGAATAAAATTATATTTTCTTAGGAGATGTTTGGGAGTTAGAAAGTTCTTTTGATAATATAAATACATTTATTTAATTTGAATATATATATTTTGGCCCAATGATATTTTAGTAAAACCTTGTCATATAAAGTAAAATTATATAAGCATTGAAGATTTTATTATTACATTGTAATTTTATTCCGAGTATTTAGGAATAAATAATCAAAAGGTTTTAATAGAAAAGATACATATGGAATATGAATAATATTAACATATTTATCACATTTTTTTATAACAATGTCGGTTTGAATAATTAATTTAGAATATGATCTCAATAATGATGGTAAAACCAGTACATTTATAGAAAACATCATAAATTTATACGAAATTATATTTATTTAAAAATGATGTTTCAAATGAAAATCATTACATATTTGGGTAAATATGTGACATACACATGAGAGTAATTTCGATAACACATTATATGTTATATCTTGAGGACACATATAACTCCAGTGCATGATTTGAATATGGAGGGAAATTGAAATTTTGAGGATGTTGTTTTAATAAGCGGTTATAATGAAAAAAACTAAATTATTAATATATATATTCAATTTATAAGAAACATTACATGTTCCACAAGTTAATAAAACTTAATTTAATATTTCGTAGAAATTTAAATTCATTTTGAAGTCATTAAATTATCATCAATTTGATATGGCATAAATGTATATATGTGTGTATATATATAATAATAATATTATATTTATCATAAATTTAAATAATAAATTCATTAAACATGGGATTGTATTTTTTTGAAAAAAATTATTTAGGAACTATGGGCATCTATTTTATTACACACAATATAAATATTAAAAAGGGTGTGGTATCATTTTTAAACAACACACATTAGTTAATTTCTGAATGATTAGATACATTTATTAATAAATTTCATCTACAATATCAAATTTCTTATATATTAAATTTCAATATAAAAATAGAATCTAATTGATAAAAAATTATAATCATATAATAATTATACTGAAAAGGCTATTACATTTAATTGAATACATAGATAATTATAATGGACTAAATGATTTATTATTATGGTATATGTGAGATTTTAAAAAAAATATTATAATTAATATATATATATATATATATATGATAGAAATTGGTTGGACTATTGATTGATTGTAGAGGGTTGAGTTCTATATAAACATTTACATCATGTTTCTACTGCTGAATGTTGTCCAACTGATTTTGTTCATGATGTTGAAAACTCCCAGTGGATCTCATATCCATGGAAACAAATGGACTTACATTCTAAAGGCATACCTTTATTGGGAAACTTGGCCGACGACACTTAATAACTCACTTTGGTCAATATGATGGGAATTTGGTCTCCTCAAAAACTATTGCAGGGAACTATTTCATATTCTGTGACTCTTTTAAAGAATGAAGGTATATCTTTCAATCATTTTTCATTCTCTATTATGTATGAAATCGATAAACTCAAGGTAACAATCAATTATGAACATGTGTATGTGTGGAATCATATATATTTACATTTTATTATCCACTGATATGAATATTAGTATGTATCTATGGTTTTCCATCACTGTTAACCTTTTATGAAAAAATTATAGACATTTTGGTGATTTTTAAGAAGATTTCGGTTTAATCAATGTGGTGAGGTTCTATTGATTTTGTTTTCATTTTGGGATACACAAGTTGTTTTGAGTCAAGGAACAAATCCATAATATGGGATTCTAGTGTATCCTCGTGATATAAATCCCAACTCATGTAGTTTTGTGCAACATTACAGGAATCATTTCCATTTAATGTACAGCGAAGAGGACTAAACCGTGCAGTTTAACATCATGCGGTGTGGATGTCTAGGTGAATGCTTCATAATAATTTTTGGAATGGGACTAATGCCAAGGAAGCATGAAGGACATGGAAGATATGTGGTCCCCCAGTTGGATATGACCCTAACCAAATGTGGCTCGATGAAATGTATAATGAAATTTGGTCGTCGGTTTAGACATCATAGATTATTATTACGTATCCTAGTTCATTAGTAATAAAATCCCACATAGTATTGGATATTGGAGAATAAACCATATAGGAGGACCATGGAGCATTATTTTGGATTATATTATATAGTATTACCATAGATCATGATTGGGGATTATACTATATATGAGGAACATATATCATGATTTGTGTTCCTATCATATAGGGGGACCATAGAGGATGATTGGGACATATACCATAATGGAGGCCCATGGAGAATGATTGGTGTCCTATCATATAGGAGGTCCATGGAGCATGACTGGGGTGTCTACTATATAATTGGAAAAATGAGAATGATTAGGTATTATACTGTATAGCATGCACATAGAGCATAAATGGGAATAATTCAATATAAGAGGCCCATATAACATTATTGAGGATTATAACATATGTGAGGCACATGGAGCATTATTGGGCCTTGTAACATATAGGATGTCCAAGGACCATTAGGATCATCTGGATGGAATGGTCTCCAAAAGCCTCTTTTCCCATGTGACTCCAGATTAGTTTGAGAAATAAGAGGAAGTAGTAGATCTGATGATCAAACAATCCACTTTTGTATTCTGGAGGATGGGTGATGGATCCCAAATGGAGAGAGAGATGTATTTGTGTTTTCCCATTTCCCTTGTTATTCTTGTATCCTTGATAGTCACGTATAGTGATCCATCTAGGTATGTCCTAGGATGTCGAAGATGAGAGAGAGAGATAACTCTTGCAAGAAAGGATATTGGCTTACACTAGGTGAGATGCCCATCTAGTCTTTGGAGAATAGAAGAATTTCCAAACCATTCCCTTATAGAAATGAATGCCTAGTGGTTCCCCTCATTCATGAGACTATAAAGGATCATGTGATAACCTAACACATTGAAACCCCCATTACCTTATGAATGTATATATGAAAACATTCAAAGAACCCACCTTATTAAGGAGGAAACATACATGACTCCACTAACCATGGGTATGTAGAGTCAAGTGGACACACTGATATACCCAATGATATGATCATACATGTAAAGTGTCTTTGGAAGAGTCCATGGCTTATGTCATTATAATGGTTCACGGAGGGACCAAAATGTGGCCTAAAGGGATGACAAAAAGAAAAAAAATATTTATATGGTATAATTCCCTAAGATTCCTCATTCCATAGAATAGGATGTTATGCCTGATGGGGTTCCTTCCGAGTATCATGTATCAATGCCTATGAAGATACTATTGACATTTCATTATTCTACACATAATTATGTTCCTTCCATAAAGATTTTTTCTATGTAGGTTCAAGCCCCTATAATGTATAATTTTTCTACATGAATTAGGGTTCTTCCCACATAAAATTATGTTATGTGGGGTCAGGTTACTCCCACATAGAAATTTATTATGTAGGGAAGGGTACCACCTGCATAGATTGTTTTATCTGAAGTTCTAGTCCACAAAGGGGCCACCAGTTTATTCCTCGTGGAACAATTTATACAAATGTGCTTTAGGTTTACGTGTGGTCAGTTGGATTTAATTTCTTCCTTACTGGAATATAATGGGTTTGAAAACTAGGAAATGAAGATTCTCCATACTTCATCCACGAGTGTCTAATATTTGTGTCTCTTTAACATCTCTTTTACCTTTGGTCTGTTTTATATTCTCCTCGGTGGTCTTTTATGTAATCATGGTGGAAATGGATACCTCTAGAAATGGTCATCTAAAATGGGTCATGAAGATTATTGTATGGGATCCCAATGAGGATTCCCCAGCCTGCAAATTATTTATTGTGGCGGTATCCACTCAATTGTGTAAAAATCAAATCCCAGCCCTGAAAACAACATTATTTCATTAGAGGTTGAAAATGGTAACTTTTTTTCCTAAAATTGGGTTTTTTCATGTGACATGTTCATTCATGGGGGTTGAAAATCATTACTTTCCCCTAAAAACAAATGTTTTTTTCATTTTTGGTATCCAACAATATAATCAGATCAAATTAACATTTTAATTTTTTTGGAACATCATGTAGTGGTATAGTGACATGTAGATCAGAGGCCGGAGTAGTGATTTTCACTATGTGGACCTAAACCATCCTTCGTGTATTTTTCCCATTTGAACAATTTTCATCAAATTATTCTTCAGTTTTTCTTTCAAACCTTTATCAAGTATGTGGAATTCTATTATTCTTGAATGTAGAATTTTAGGGACTCAATAAAAATCTCATCATCAGAATTTCTTCTAATTGGGATGAAGAAGAGGAAATTCCAATATAGAAATTGGTCTTATTTTGAACAGTCTGTAGTGCTCAAGTTGTCTCTCAAGTAGGGGAAATGCCTATAAATAGCGGCACTGAAACAATTTTCTTTGAAATATTTCACGTAGAAAATTGGGTGCTTTATGTACTCTTGAATCCCAACACTTCTATGTAGCATTAATCATTTGTAGATTTCTTTTCTAAAAACTCAACCTCATGAACCATGAATGATAATTCTTGATTATCCACAAAGAGACAATATGCTTTATGGGTGGATCTTCATGTGTACTAAATTCTACATGGGGAAATTTTTTGATGCCCAACGCTTTATGTGATGATGGTTAATAGTCAAATGCTTCATATAATAATGCTTCGTGAATATATTATTAATTGGACCATGAATCACAGAATTATGGTTCAAGGTGCTTTATATTGTACCACCTTTTTCAATCATTGATATGCACTATTTTAAATTAATCTATCATAATTATGTTGAGCTTATCACAAATATTGAATATATATAGCTTCCACCACGATGATGGTGATTAGGATACAAATTTTCTTGGATACTAATATTGAATAGAATCTCTGAAATAATAACATTCATCGGGAGGGTATTTTGAAGAACCATCTTTTACCAGAGATTTTGACATTCCCACATTCCAACCAACTACCACGTTACCCAATTGGACTTCAACAAAATTCTCACATTCCACCATTTTACCAAAACATCCCCTCTGCTTGATTAGAAATATATTATGGAAATTCCAAAGTGAAAATATCTACAATAGGTAAAATCATTTCTATGTCAGGTCAAGAGAAAGTCTTCGTTCTAAATTGTCCTATTTGGACTCAAATGAATCAATATAGACGTGAAACGTATATGAAATCCACCATTAAATATTATTTAACCACATTCAACTTCAGGTGATGAGATCCCAATGGATGGTGGATCTCTAAGTGGGACATTCAGTCTGGAGATAGTTTGTCAGTATAATAGGCTTAGGAATTATGGATGTACCAAAATTGACAGGAATTTTTTCAAATGACTAGAGGTTGTGGGATTAAATTTTGTAGTATGTGTTTGAATTTTTTTCATTTACTCATTGTCGGAGAGGTTGCTTATATTGATAATTCATTTTTGTTTTATCACCAAAACTTTTCATATCTCACATGGTTAAGCCAAGGTCATATTTAGGGATATATACCAATTAAAGGAATCACTAATTTCATTAATATATATGATGAATTATTTCCTGCTTCGAATACTTGGAAAAAACCCGACCAAGTAACTACATTGGTTAGGGACTTGATAACGATGATAAATGAATTTCTTTTTCATCCACTCCATACCCTCTAACTCATTTAATTAACTGATTGGATAATGTTTTCATAGAAATTTATCGGTACAGGGCAGAAAGTTCTAGAAAACCAAACTCATCCAGCTGAAAAGTCATGAGGAATTAATGGTTTACAATTTTCTAATCATGAAGTATTCTAATATACCTTGTGGGGATATAAAATTCATTTATATGTATCTCCTAACCTATGTATGGTTGAATTTTTCACCATGTTCCTTAGTAGATAACACTTCTCATCCCATGATTCATATACTGGGGTCAATGATTGTACCATCATGATGGCGGAAAAACTATAGGAGGGATAACCCATCAAATTAGTTATTCATTCCTTATCTAGTATTTACGTCCCATTGGTTAAAATATTGGAGGGAATATACATATATTTCCATATCAGTCTATTTCAATTCTTATATGGGTGGGTAGTGGAACACTATCGATTATTTTTGTTTCAGTATTCCAAAATAATTTTTCATTACTTCTTCCTCTATGTCCTGATTAATATTGTTATCGGTCAAATAAAATCCATAGGAAGAAGTGGAATTATTGAGTAGTCAAAATATTTTTCCTAATTTTTTACATTCCTTATCTAGTTCACTATCGGGTGATTGTGGATGATGAAAGGGGTTCTCTAGATGTAAGATCGTAAATCATCTCATTGTGAGATTAGATTCTGACTCCTGGGTGGATGCGATAATAGTGGGAAAATTTACACCTCTTATAGTTTTTCAAAGAAATTTGGATGCCTAAAAAAGGGTGTATCTTTACAAATAACTTCGATCAAAAGTGAATCAGACCCAATCATTATTCATCAATTGTGGCTGATGATGATGCTTGAGGGTTCCGGTAAGAAAATTATCTTACATCACATGGGTAATTCAAATCACATATAATACCAAAATATGGGTGATATTCTATCCTGATGATGTTTTAGGGAATTAATTTTGGAAATTGCATAAACCATTGGCCTCACCCAAATTGGTTCAAGACACACCCTCCTCATTCGTTTCAAGGGTAGAAAACCTTGCGTCCGGACCCTATAAATTACATAGGGGATCATCTTCCCCTATTTTCCCACGTACTAAAATAATTTCAAATATGAAGTTTTTTTGTTAGAATCAGTCCCTATAGATGTTGTTCATAGTGGAACACCTCTAGAAACTCACCCAATTTGGGTATACCCTATCAGCCTATTTCTTGAGATTAGGCTAGAGGCATAGACGGAAGATCTTCAAACTGTGGAGTTGTTTTTTAACATAAACTGATAATTTTTAACTAAAATTCAACATTTCATAACCATGGAACTTATTGAACATGTTCAAGACCACAACATTTCTATAGAATACCATGTTGTGTGGAAATGGGCCTATAACAAAATTTGTAATATCATCACAAAGTCCCTATAGAAAAAATCCCTAAAAATACAGACAAACTCTTATAACATTTCCTTGGTTTAGTCTCATGTTTGTTTCATTATCAAAACCTACACATCCTTATCTTCTTATTCCTCATTGCACAGGAGGACTTAGTTATTTGGGAATGTGCCATTATTTAGTTTAATTTTTCCAATGGTAACTTTAGCGGTATGGTATTAATTTAGTAAAATAGGTTTATGGTTTGATATTTAAACATTTGGGTACTAATGAGATATTTTAACTAAAATTTTAGAGGGAAAATACCGATGCACCAGTTCAATTGGCTCTTTGGTATTTAGATGTGTAAAGCGCCGCATGATGTGGCGTTTATGGTAAATTTTTTTTAATTAACATCGCCACATAAAGTGGTTCTATAAATTCAAAATAACATTTCATAGGGCCACATCAAGTAGCGCCTCTTTTTTTCCACCCTATAAAATGGAGACACAACATCCCCCTAATTCTAACCCATTCCACTTCGATTTGAAAATATTTGCAGCAGCAACTCCTCCACTCTAATGCTCCACGACAATGATCAACCACTCCAATGACACTACCTGACCTCATTTAGACATTGAGGTAATTCAATTTATATTTCAATTTGATTAATTTGTTTCGTGTTTTAATTTATATTTTATAATTTCGGAATTAGTTATTAATTAGTAAAAAATTAATATATGATAATTAAAACCTTATAATTATATAATTTCAATTAATATTAAATTTTTACTTAATAAATTATAAATATGAATTAATTAATAGTAGTTAGTAAATATGTAAATTTGAATAGATGTTAATTCATTATTATCATTACTATGATAACTATAATTATAAATTAATTAATTTATTAATTTATTGTAGTTGTCACATTGTTAACAGTAATTAGTAATTAATTAATTAGATACTTAATCGTAATTTTTAATCAATTAATTATAATTATTGATTATCTAATTTTAATTAGAAATAAATTACTAATTACTTAATAGTAATGAGGGGACAATTAATTTTAATTATAAAATAAATTAATGTAATTTGCAATTAATTATTTTTAATTTTTACTTAGATAATTATAATGATTGGTTAACTGATTAAGTAATTAATTTTTCTTAGTAATTTATAAAATGTAATTAGAAATTACATAATTGTAATTATTTATTATTATATTAATAATTAAGTGTAAGTAGGGATTCTTTGACTATAACTAGTAAATCAATTAGTGTCCTTTGTAATTAATTAATTGTAATTAATACTTAATTATTTTTAATTAATGATTAATTTAGTGTTTAATTAATATTAATTATTAATTAAATAGTATTAATTAGTAATTATGTAACTGTAATTTGTAATTATGTAACTGTAATTTGTAAATATGTCAATGAAATTATAAATTAATTTATTATTAACAAATTGTAATTGTAACGCCTTGACCCCAGAATCCAATAGTCGGTGCACTATTACGTAACATTGCAGTGATCATAAATGATCACTTATCAAAAGACCGATTATTTTAGTATCCATGGAAGTACTAGATACATTCATAAGGTGTACATTAAATCATAAAATGGAAAAATACAACAACATTTTATCCATAGACAACATTGAGATACCATAGACTATCCCTTGAGGTCAGTCATAATATACTTCATTACATCCTGGGAAAAATAAAAAATAGAAAGGGGTGAGCTCAGATGCTCATTAAGGATAACATTATAGCAGAAACTTTCATAAATAAGCATAAGCATTAATGGCAATGTATAACTAAAAAAAGCCTTTTAAACTTGAACTTCATCATAATATGGAGAAAATAAAATGAAATAATGCCATTTAATTTTACACATGGATATTCTACTAGACGAATAATCAAATGAAATATCAATAACCACTTTCATAATGATGGAATGCATAATGTCAGACTATCATAACCACAAAGTCAATACCTTGTGCCAAGACTACAAGTAATATTTTATCAATTCCTTGTGCGAGGACACTACTTTGTCTCATGAGACCTACCGATGCATCGAGGAGCTATAGCGGGCTCCACCCGTCCCTTACTAAGTCCAATGGATTCCTCATTGGAAAATTTTGAAACATAACTTAATCATTCGTATTAAAACTAGCATACAAAATGTCAATGCTTTATCCAAAAACCATGAATGGTATAAAAATAGCACATCCATAGTCAAACATAACTCATTTAATACAATATGGAAGATTCTACTGTAATATATTAACCTCAATCGAGTGTAATGAAGGATATTGACATAGACCAAAATAATCAACAAAACTATTTGAGAGAAATATCCCCCTTTTTCATAAAAATATTTACAAGTCACAGTATTTTTCAAGAAGCCAATTAAAAATAAGATTTTTGAATCAAAGTGACCCACACAACTTTGAAACATTTAAAAGGAATTTTAATTTTAAATATTTAATGTCCATATAAATAAATCCTTAAAACCATTTTTATAACATGGATATTAATGAGAAATATTTATAATAATAAATCTTTAAAACATTTAAGATGATATTTTAGATTGAGTTCCTAACCAAAATAGACACACTTGAATACAAATAATTGAGGTAATCAAAACATTATAATATCATGTTAAAAAGGGATTCATGATATACTATGTCAATGTACATTATATACACCGCATAAAAGCAATTGGGTGTATGGGAACAATGAAGTCTCAATAGAATGTAAATTGAGATTAAATCTCTTATAAAGACAATATACTTAGGTTAAAGATAAATCAATGACATAATTACGTGTGAAAAATAAAAATACAATCAATATGGTTTGATATTCAGTGTAAATCAACCATAAGACATTCACACATATTCTTGTAAAATTAACACAAATAAATTGGATATTTAACTCAGTAAATGGAGATTGAGTTAAAATTACTCTTATCAAGTTCATATCATTAACATGAGAACCTATAAATGGAGTGTTAATGTGTATAAAAAGTATATCCACTGAAAGAGGAGTGGAAATTATGACATAATAAAATGAATAGTGATCCCACACATAATCTTGGGGTAAAATAATCAATGAAGTATGTGTAAAGTCGAATGAGTGGAAATTGAAATTTCAAATTCCCTTATCGATTTGGTAACATACGAAACATACAACCATGAAATATGGTTCATACAATGATGATTTAAACATCAATAAATTAATGTATATTTTATAATGAATACAATCATGGACAGTACACACACCACATACAATAAATAAATAGGGAACAATGGAAATCTCACGGAATGAAAAGTGAGATAAGAAACCCCTTATTTTGTAATTTTTATTTGGTCGAGGGTAGGTTAAAATCCTATACAATTGTGAAATAGTTGTTATTAAATTATACATGAATCATATACGTTAATATGATATCATATATGATCTTTTAATATTGCTTCATTAATAATATCTTAGTATTATCATCGTTTTGGGTGGTAACAGATTTGTTTTCATATATATTATTTGTTATGTGAGTCATATTTGTTATGGATGGAATGTATCGTATTCATATCCAGAATGATATCAAGTCTCGATATTTTTTTAATCATCAAATGAAATTTTGTCTTGAATGGATATGATGGGGACTGAATCTCATCGCGTTCGTAGAGACAGTAATCTGTACGTATGCACGAGCGACAATATCATTCTTTTGATATTAAAATAACATATAATTGGTTATTATATCCTATATAAAGAATCATTATCATGTTATATTTTTTATTTACATCAATTACACATCATCATTATTCCCATTCAAATAATAATTTATTTAATAAAAATTATACCATGACGTGGAGATGGTAATCCGTACGTACGAACATATGGTGACATGTCATTTAAAGGATGGATAGAATAATGTATATGGTTGTACCATATTTATTATAGCATCATAGTATAGAGAATATATTAGAGTTTATATTTTTATAATGGAAATAACAAATAAAGAAGAAGTGAAAGAAGAAATGAACTTGAAAGAGGGTGGTGAAATTATTACCCCTTCATCGAGTTCTTCCTTTTGATTTGATCAAAAAGGATCCATATGATGAATTTCTGATTAAAGGAGGGACTCTCGGATGAAAGGAGTACAGTTGATATGGTATGTGGGTAGGGGTTTCTCGATCCAAATGTCTTTGAAGGGGTTAATTAGAGAGAAGGGGGAGTGCCCTTTTATAAGAGGGCTCAGGGGCCCCTTAGGAAAGGCTAGAAATATTATTTTATAATAAAGTAATTTTTGGTTTCTAATTTCTCAAAAATGGATTATTTAAATGATAAGATTGGGATGGGTCTAAAAACAATCAACCAATTTGTTATCGATAGGTTTGGGACACTATATTAAACTTAACTTTTAGATATAACTCTTTGTTAAATAGTTTGACATTTACCATGTCCCTTTGTATTTTAATATTATATGGTTTATAAATTTACTATATACTTCCACGAAAACCCCAAGTGGTTCATTAATGATACATATATTATTATATAAGTTCTTAGGATAAACCATAGATTTTTAGGAATCGAATATAAATTAATAATATAATATTTGTTTTAAAAACTCTTTTATGTCAATTTTGACACTATTTGGTATTTTGTTTTTTATAAATTCATAACAATATTATTAGTTCGAAAAAACAATTCATCTAACCGACCGAAATATGTCATATTAACCTAGATAATTAGTTAAATTCCTAAAAAGTCTCAAATTACATTTATTTGGATATATATAATATCAATTATTTTAATATTACATTAATTAGGTAATTACTGCATCACTATTGTGTAAAAAATAAATTAAATTATTTAATGTCTAAAAAATATAAATAAAATACCATTATGTAGGAAATCATTTTATCTTTATAATAAATATTTATAATAGAATTTATCTTATGTATTACCCCATATTAAAAATTATTTAGTTATTAAACATTGATTTTATCTCTTTTAACTCTTCTTTTAATTTAATAATAATAAATGTCCTAATATAATCCATGTGGACCAAAGTGGTTAATTTTTTATTACTAAGGTTGTTTTTGGCCGAATTATACTTATCCATTATATTTAGGTCATGTGTTAAGGTAATAATAATTTCAATTTTACCCTTAATTACCCTATATACTTTTAACTATGGTAAATAAAAGTAAAAAGTTACTATTCACCAAAAAAAATTGTATTATTGAAGCACATTTTACTACTTGAAATTAAACGGGCCTCTAGTATTTTTTAAATTCCACTCACAGAAGCGGTAAAAAAATGTTTTATGGGAATTTACGAATTCTCCTTGGAGATGGGTAAAAGACGGTGAAAAGTTTATTAAAATTTTTATATATCTAAAATTATTATAATATGACTCCATTAAATTACATTGAACATATATACATATTATGTATCTATTTTGACCAAAAATAAATTTAAATAAAATAAATTAGGATTTAAATAAAAATTCGGTTTTAAACTATAACTCAGTGTTTTTTCACTATTAATCAAAAATTGAATGTTTTCAAAAAAAATACCAAAAATTCACACTAGGCTAATTTCGATATTACGAATCGTAAAATGAAGACCATTTTGAAAGATAAAATTTAAAGAATTTCAAAAATTGGGTATTACTATTCATAATGTCTCTTTAGATTGGTTGTGGTGTGTGTTAGAACTCAAAGTTGAGTACAACACACGCTGTTGTATTATTCAAAGAGAGTCATACAGTGGAAGCTTGGGGTGTTACAGTAATTAGTACACAGTGATTTATATTTAGTGATTAATATAGTTATATAATAATTAATGATTAGTTAAGAAATTAATTTAATGTAATTAGTGAGTAATTAACTATAATTAGTACTAACATAATATTAATTAGAAATTTAATTTCTATTACTAAGTTATAAAAATAAGTTAGTTAAATTAATGTAACTAGAAATTAGTAAATGGTAATTATTTGTTAGTTATGTTTAAGTAGTGATTAATTAATTAAAAAAATGTAAGTTATAATTAAAAAAATTAATTAGTAATTACATAATTATAATTAATAAATAATTTATTATTAATTAATTGTAATTATTGATTTGTTTAATATGAATAGGGAATAAATTAATGTAATTAGTAATTAATTAATTATAACTACTATTTATTAAAATATAATTTCTGATTAATTATGTAATTACTTTTAATTAGTAGTTATTTAATGGTAAGCAGTATTTACATAATTTTCATTTATTAATAATTTGTTATTTGATAATTACTATAAGTACTTAGTAAATTATAATTATTGACTAATTAATTATGTAATGAAATATAATTAGTAATTAATTAACTATATTTAGTACTTAAATAATTATAATTAGTAATTAATTTATTATTCATTAATTTTAATTTGGCATTAACTAAATAAATGTAATTAATAATTATGAAATTGTAACAAGTACTTATTTAATATTAATGTAAGATTAATTAATTAATTAATTTTAATTTGTAATTAATAAAATATAAATATTACCTATATAATAGTAATTAGTAATTAATTTTCATTAATTATTTGTAACTGAGGATTAGTTAACATTAATTACTAAATAAATTAATTTCATATGAAAATAATTAATTAATATTACTACCTAGTTTATCTGTAATTAGTGAATAATTAATTTACTAATTTCGTGAAAATATTATTTAAATTTTTATAATTTTAAATTACATGATTATAATGAGAAATTTATTTATTATTTTTTAATTATAGTTAGGCATTATTTAATTGTAATCAGAAAATATGTTAATGTAATGGGGAATTATTTAATTTTAATCATTACATAGTTATTTATAATAAAAAAAATTATTCATATATATTGTTTTTTATATTATAAAGGATTTTATGTGATAGTGAATTTGAAATTTTTCTTCAATAAAAGAGCCATGCATTAAATTTTAGGTGGGATGATGAATTTAGTTTTCCATCTACCTTGACCTCAGTTGGTAATTGTAGTTTAAACTAGAAATTATATATTGAATATATTTTTTGCATATTAAGTGTTTGATATTTCATGAATTGACTATTCTCTAGATTAATGTGTCCCCATGTAGAGGGGATTTTTGTCGGACCCCCTACTGTCAAAGATTATTAACTTGGTTATGAAACTGAATGAGGTTCCATAACTATCGCTCCAGCATTACACAAGTGGTATTTTCCAATATCATATAACATTGTGATTTTAAAATTTATTTTCGTATACATCATGCATATGATTCATATGGATATGTATTAATATGTTAGAATTGTATTTTTGGGTATGCAAAAAAAACATAGGGGTTGTGTAAAGAGTTACAAATAAATAAGGTTTGAACTTATTTATTATGTGGAAGTAATAAGACTCCCACCTAAATTACAAGAAGAATGTAGATATAATTTGTTTTTATGATCAGATGTAATTACTAATGATGGTTTATTTTACATAAAAATATGGTTTACTATATTAATTGGAACGATCAAAAAATTGATACTAGACAAGGGTGTATTTATCTTATATATACATAAAGAGTTATAATGCTTTAAGGTTACACAAAATTTTAAAATATTTGTAGAAATGTTCATTGAATGTCACAACTGGTAGAGAATCAATTTATAGAGTCCATTGCATACATAAATATAAGATTTGTAGATAGGTTTTTCATTTTTTCCTATCCAATAACTGATAATTATAAATGGGAACATATTATTTCATTAGTTAAGTATCAAACCTAGAATAAAATTATTGATTTTTGTGTCACTATAGATATATTGGTAGTCCCATTGACATTGGATGTTTGGCCATTTAAACGTCATGATACAATGTCATATCATCCAACTATAACTCCACATGAAGTTTCATCAGTAATGGTATTTGTTCCATCATTTTCCCTGGCCATAGTGTCTATGGATATTCATCTATATACATTAGATGAGTTGGTCAATAATTGTGAGTGTGATGAAAATTTTAAAAAATAATGTGATGAGGATGTTGAAGAAGAAGGACATGGCCAAGAACATTTTTTACCCACTCTTTTGAGGTTCAAGAAACCTCTGAACTATCCTCCACTATTGGATTCATGGTCTACCGATTTCGTTAAACATTTTCCATAATTTATTTTGTCAGTTATTAATCATAGTAAATAATTTCCAAAAACAATTGGGGGAACAAATCAAGTGTTCGATGAAGGTGTTCGGTATATTGAAAGAGAGATTAAGAGTAAAAAATAAAAATAAACTGTGATAAAAATATAAAATTTAAATACATTATAGAAATGTTGTTGAAGCATTAAAGAGTACCAATAATGTAGTATGATGTATCAAATATGATTCAACTATCAGATGCATCTTCAATCTATAATTGATAAAACATTTCACAGTTGGTGCCTAACTATATTAAGTAAAAAATATTATGTGAACCCAAGATGGTGACAAGAAGACATGTCAAAAGATGTCGATTTTGTATCAACTATTATTGTGGAAATGTGAAGATCATGTCAATATGTTCTTATAGTTCTGCTATTGGACAGAATGAAAATACTTTTTGGTATCAAATCTCTTAATCGAATGAATGAGTGCCATTATAGAAGGATATGGCTAAAGTTTACGGTGACAGACATGACTCATTATTATTTTTACCACAACATTAATATGTTATTCCATAAAAATCACATGATATATCAGTTACATACTACTGATTATGTTAAAAAATACAACCATTTTTATCAGTAAATTTTTTTATAGGTTTTTCTGTCCATTTTTACCATGTGTGGTAGCTTTTTGACAATTCAAACTGTTTATATACATGGATGGAACATTTCTATATAGAATTTATATATGAAAATTTATTATTTCTATGAAACATGATAGTAATCGAGCCCCTATAACATTGGAATTGTCAATTATGGAGATCGAGAAATTCAAATCAAGCAGATGATTTCTGGTCTTACTTCGATATTTTGTTACAAAAGTAGAAGGTATTAGTCTTATCTCCATACATCATCGAGAAATCATGGAGGAAGTACAGTCTGAGGGTCTATCCTAGAGACTACCCTATTCCCATCATCGATACTGTTTTTGAAACACTTCCAGTAATGTGAAAAAGAAGATTCTGGATGAGTCCATGAAGATAGAAATCCTAAAAATTTGTGTGAATAACCTTTTCATTTTAAAAATAATTATCATAGTTATTGTTATAGTTGTTCAGATTAGTTCTTATTTTTAATTATACAAGCCCCAATAAAAATGATGGTGGTTCATCTTGAAGATATTCACAATGCTAATCTTGATGGTTAGGATTACATGATGAAAATTACCAAGCATTAATGGACATTGGAATATGATGAATGGGGGATATCTGGAAATATGATGACAAACATAATAGAATGAATAAACAGTGTTTTCATAGATGTTCATAAATTACCCATAAATGGTAATTAATAATATCTGATTATATGTTTATTATAAGTGATATAATGATGATATAATATTTTTATAATGTTTAAAAAGTTAAATTATAGGTATGGTACGATAAACCTTCTATCCCTGTGTAAATTATTTTGTGGAATTAGGGATTTAGGCTAAAGCGGGTCAAAAAAAGGTATATTCTATGGATACCATATCCAATATGATCTAGATAATGTTATTCAAGAGGTTATGACAGATCATGTAGCTTTATTTGGTTGTGATAATCAATTATTTGTGGTTGTTGAACCCAATGATTTTATGGTTTTCAGTATTGGTCTTGTGAGATTTGTCCTACTATAGATTTCTTAAATTAAATGTGGACACATTCAATCATTAATATATAATTTCACCCATGGGATCGAAGCAAGTGATTATGTACACTTACCTTGGGAACAGTTTTTTGATCCAATTTACAGACTTGAGAGCATCAGCGACTGCTAGAACCCTCTGTGGATCCTAATAGGTGAATATAAGATTTTTTGGTTGTCTGATGGGACACTCATGCTTCTACCAAACATGAATAGGATTCTACCAAGATAAAAGCCAATGTTTACTCGTATTCAAAATGAAATGGATTGGCCTAACGAGAGGGTGATTTTAGGGAGGTGCAACACATACCATCGGGAAGATAAAATGATGAAATGTTGCCATAGACACATAGGTAATACATATAATATTTAAAATTATTCAAATACTCTATCATTTTTTATAATATTTTATACATATAATAATTTGTTAATTATCCCCATTTTTAATGACATTTTTCAAAATTTAATATATAAAATATTTTAAGAAGATATTATTTATTTTAATACTTTAATATATTTAGTATATAAAATCAAATATATATATATATATACAATATTTTATATTTCATTATAAAATATAATGTTTGAATCTATATAAAATATTATACTCATAATAAATTATAACAATTATTCTTTCTAGAAACCAATATATCAGTTCTAAAATATATTTTTTTTGTTAAATTGAAATAATGTTCCCAAAAAAAAATTTCATGAGTTACTTTTTTGTGCTTCTAATATAATAAATTTGAAGTAGAAACACGTAAAATGTACTAAATTATTTCCATGAAAATTTAATTTAAATAAATTTCAAAAATTAAATTATAAAACATTTTATAGAGAAAATGTTCTATACATTAACTTGATATAACAAACTCTATCTTTATGGAAACCCCAAATAAAACATAAAAAACATTGTATATGAAATCATAAAAAAATCTATTATATGATATCGTAAAAAATTATATCAATTATGTATTTTTTGATTTTTTTATTCTAATACTCATATATTTACATTGTGCAGCCTTTGTTACCTTCCCAGTAGTTGCACATAAAAAGTAACGTGTTGGCATGAGGTCCTATTATAATTATTGAAATAGGAGAGCATATCATTTTAATCATGATTCACCCTAGGTGTCTATTTCTACATACCTAAAATGTGACCGATTTTATGGAGTCTCCATGTGCGAATTCAATACCATTGATCACCACTTTATTGAATCATTGGTTGAATGATAGTGTATAAAGACACAAACAATTCATCTATATTAAGGGGATATGACCATTACTTTAGAATACAACACCTATATGCTCGGTGTACCCATCCACAGACAAGAAGTTAAGGGTGACACAAGTTGTGACATATGTGCATTCATACATCGTCTACTTGGCGTTGGCATCTTTAGCATACCAAGTGTCTTCTAGGGCTCCAACTTGTGCATGGGGTGGCTTGATGAGCATTACAACATCATTTCTTATGATAGATGCTAGGGGACACTTATTCATCACACGCATGTATATATTATTCAACTGATTAGAGGCATGTTGTGTGTCAACTACTCCACCACCTTGGTACACATGATTTACCAACCATAACATGAGGATCATGAATACATGACTACATACTTTTTGGGGTCCATGTTAATTTCAAATTTATACGGATGTCTTTGTACATATTTTCAGTTTGATGTGAATCATATTTCAATCTATATGGGTTTAGTATAGTTGTGGGACTAGAATAATTTTCCATTCATCTCTCCTAGAGTTGTCGCACCCCTTCCGCGAGAACTATTTCATGATAGTCCTCAAGGACTCTAGTATGATTGCTTCATTAATTATATTTATTTAGTACGTTTTAATGTATTTTACATAATTACCATATTTTAAATCTTTTTAACTAGGAGGATGCACGCTCAGATGTATTCACATACTTTGAGACATAGTGTGGGAATATTTCGATGGACATTTAATGCCATAAATCCTACTTCTGTAACTTAAAATATAATTCTTTTACACAAATACATTTTTTTTTGTAAATTTGATATGTTATGTCAACGTTATATTATTAACATTATCATGATAATTTATAATTATTTTTATTTAACCATTCAGGTTTCTTGGAACCCATAACATGTTTTGTCTACGCATCACATCCACCATACTAAAGAGATATACATGGATATCGTGGTGTATTGAATCCATTCATCCACTTAAACATCATTGAGTGGAACCATCCAGACTATGTCATGTTCCAGTTTGACTATAAACAAAATATCCCCATGGCACGGGAATAACAAGATGGTTTACATTACATTTTTCTTACGAGTAGACAGATGAAAAACTAGTGGTAGTTTCCTGAAATTTATATCGAGTATCGGGACATAGATGCAAAATATGGTATCATTAAGCCTGGATATCCCAAATACACTATTAGTTTGATGATTAGGGTGATTATGTAGATTGGTTCCGTCAACACATCATCTTGTAACTTATGCATTGGGGGATTAGCATTCAGTAGTTGGTATGATTAACTCGATTTATTATATTTTTTTAGTTAATGTTTTTTTTTTAAATTTGAATGTTATTTTTTTTATGTTAGACATAATTTCTCATCTTACACATATCATAGGTCCTCCAATTAAGGAATTTAATAGGTGGGATGTAGTTCACCTAGATGTGGTGGCTCTATAATATCTTCTATAGTTGATATGTGAGTCTGTCTATGATGAGGATCCACATTTGTATCTAAATCAATATTCTCCGACTGGGGATCTATGGACAGATAATGGCACTATTGTACCCAATGAGGATGATGAACCACCAATACATTCTCAAATAAAGAGGTGAGGAAATCAGAAAGGGTATAGGAAATGACATAGACTTCTAAGAGAGGCTCCTCCAGATGTTGTTGCACTATAGAGAGATGATATTGCACAAAGAAAGGGGGATCTTTCATAGTCATAAGATGCTTATTTTCACCTTATGTCATCTCTATTTGTTTTAAAGGACATCAAGAAGGGTGTCTTAAAACAACTTATGGTGGACCCCACTCCCCCTGATGATGAATTCATTTATATAACACGTATTCCATTTTTAAGTGCTTTGTGTTCATATAGATCTACATAATACAATGGGACATCCTCGACATATGATTAAAACTAATATATTGTGTAAAACACGAAAAGGAGGCATTAGAAACACCGTAAATGAAGAATATGGGCCTCTAGCTAGGACACCAGAGTTAAAAAGTCGTTGGACACAGAGTGAGAAAGAGGTTCATACACTGGGATTTGGTACTGATGGTAATCAACATTTAGGTATTCAGATGTCACAATTTATATATTAAAAACCAATTTATTTACTAAATTGATTTTTCAAACAAATAAATAGAAAATAAAACATATTGTAAAATGAATTACATGAACTATTACTAAATAACAACAAACTCCATACATTTTATAATCTCACATTGATTATACATATAGTTTATATCTTATAAGATTCCTTAAAACATAAAATTTTTAAATTTAAATTATTGTGTCATTAATCTTATTTTTCATTAACTATCATTGAAAACATCTTTTCAATAATTTATTATATGATTAGTCAGTCTGAAAATTTTTATTAAAATTGTATCTATACATTATAATTTCAAAATCCTCTAAGTCACATATTTATAATATTATTATGTTGCATGTATGTTACTTCAAAAGTGTATAAATTGTAAATTATCAATAATATCTAAATTAAAATTTTCTCATTGACTAAATATTTTTATTTATATTTATATTTTTAATATTATTTATATTTTCAAATATAAATATAAATATATGTTTATATTTATATTATTAATAATTTATTATGTTTTTACTAATATTTTAAAATTTTAAGGTATATATATGTATATATATTTAAAATATAAATTATATATATATATTCCATATTTAAATATTTATATATACCATTATAGATCTTATATTTTTCTATTACTAATATAATAATGGATTAGTTGTATTTATTTTATTAACATATTAGTTAAATATAAATATAATCATATATATTATTAAATATATATATATATATATATATATATATATTTAAAATATTAAATTAATTATATTATTAAACATTTATTATATTTATTTATTTATATAAATATATTAATATTTATTATTGAATTAATAAATACATATTTACAATTTTTTAAATATATGTAAATTTATATAAATATAATTAAAATTATTTGTAGACATATTTTAATTAATTTTATTTATATATTTAAATAAATATATATAAATTTATAAATTTAAAACATAACATTTATTAATATTAAAATATTTATAAATTATAAAAAATATAATTTAAATTTAAATGTATAATTATATAAATAAATTATCTAAATATAAGGTTTAATTAATTATAAAATTATATATATTGATTTTATTTATTTATATATTAGAAAATTGGTAAGTAAAAGGGACCTTTATTAAAATTAAAAAAAGACAAGAATATGGGGAAATGGTTAGATGGGGTCACACAAGGAAAACATTCTCTCATCAAAGATATTCAATGTCCATGTTTTTTGAAATTCTTATTCCATGTCATGTGTTCCTCATCCCACATGGAATTCGGATCAATTCTTCCTAATCCACGCCCATGGATACAAACCATGGTATATATGCTCTCTCACACTTTCTTTATGATGGAGGAGGCATTCAATTTCATTTCCCTCAAATTCATAATCAACTTATGATTGCATTCCCTCCTTAGAAGCCCAATCAGAGTGGCCACACCCTCAGCCATGATATTCTGGATGAGGAACCTATTTCCATGATAAAATTAGTTTCCATGTCCCTTTCAGTTCTTCCCTCCTCCATTCATATTTTTCCATCTCAATGGCAGTACTCTCCTTATAATTAATATCACCAATTCCCGCAGAAGGGACATCAACATTAGTTATTTTGTCGATATTATCATTTTATTCCTGTATATTAGAATCCAATGTAGGATTAGAGGGGGATCCATTATAGTGTAATAGAGAAACCCATATATACCAATGCTACTGAAATAAAACTAACATTTTCATAGTTTGAGAGAAATTATTACTTTCATTGATCGGTGCAAGCACAAAAAATGATTTCATTAAGGAACTTGTACTAAACCATTCATTCTGTACACATCATTATAGGTGATATCAAGATCATATAAAGATTTTGATGGGATTAAACCATGTTACCTGCTAAATGTATCCATCTGAAATGTAATGGGATAAAAGACATTTTCTTTGTAATTTCAGTTAGAGGAGACTATTCATGCTCTTAAGGAAGAGAATTTTTCTTCTTAAATGGAACCAGTGAAAATCAATTATTATCAAATAATTTGTATGAGGATTAATGTTTACCTTATTGGGTAAATGTATCATGCACAACTATATAAGAGTATAATTGACTGACAGTGGGAAAACAAATGTTGTTCATTATAGTATTATTTCCATGATGAGGGGAATAAAATACTGACTTAGATTTACCCTTCAACATAGAGGAGTTCAATGTTTTTTTATCAATTTAATGCCTATGTCATTTAAAATATAATTTTTTATGTTATAATTCTATAAATTAGCAGAATCATTAGTAGTATCATGATATTCAATATCAAGATCTATTTTGTCATCCTTTGAATGAGGGATAATATAGCCCCCCCCCCCTTCAAAGTAGCTTCATTCATATTATCCTACATTATTGGTGTGGCATGTTCCTCCATAGTAATATCAACCCACAATTTCCATCCAAGGGTAAAATAAGTGACCTTCAGCACATAAACAAAATTTGTGTTATTCAAGGAAACGACTACCTATCCTCTACCAGTTGAGTCACGAAATTAATTATTTAACTTATTTGATTGAATTAATGATAATCAATTAAAATCCAAGGAATTTCCCAATCCCAATCGCAATCCCATAGACACATGCATCATTGATGTCTCTTATTAATTGAAATATTCATGAAATGGAACTAAATTATATGATTTTCCCAACATATCCCACCATGGTGGAATATACACACCTTGCGATAGTATCAGAAAAGTACTCATATAACAAGTAGAGGCCTTCACAGGCCAAAGCTTCATATTATAATGAATTTACTCATGGCCACGAGCTAAAAGGAAGAACCAAGAAACAACTCTAATGAAATTCAATAAATCATTCCCAATTAACTAGAATTATATCTAGAATAATGAGGGATTCTCATATTCCAAATTCAACTAAAACTCATTTATTTTAGTGGAAACAAAGATCATATCAACCATGTAAAAACATAAGTTGACTTCAACTATAAATTGTGTATAATTTTATAAAAACAAGCCATTTCATTCACTTTGTCCTATTTTATGGGGACTCTAATAGAAACTACATTGTTTTAAATGATATTTTTAGGCCACATAAAACATCTATGTCCAAATATTTTAACCCATAGTTGAATGGATGTGTTTTGATTCTCAATTGGGTTGACATTATTATCCCATTTGGGTTGTGAATGAAATCGATATTGACTGAAATCGAAACAACTCCCCTTGCATGTATATTTATATGATCAGTGGGGAATAGGATATGGAAAAAATAATCCCCCGATGAGACACATCTATAGTTTTCAAAACACCAAATTGTCGATAGCTACACAACTAGGTCATCCGTATTCCATGGTTTGGATCCCCTGGGAAAAATTAAATTTTCACTTGTCATGTGTTGACACAATTTCAGTTCTTCCATGACTGCATCATCATTCTATTTGAGATGAGTTATGTCCTACTTTCAATAAATCATCCCAACAGTGGAATCTTAATAGAGAGGGAAAGCAATGTTATTATATATATAGTTTATTCAATAATTTATTTACATAATTAAATAATGTTTATTTAAAACTATATAAATATCAATTTATAAATATATGATTATAATTATATTATTTAAATATATTTATAAAATAAATTATAAATAATTTAACACGTTTATTTGTATTGATAGCTTTAATTATATAAGTTTATATAAAAAATATTTTTATTTATAATTATATACATTTATATAAATATATTTATATATATACTGACAATTATAATTATATAATTTTATATAAACATAAATATATATTCCTAATTATAATTATTATTATATATTTATATATTTATATATTTAAGGGGAAATGGTGTAACGCCCCGAACCCATATGCCCAGTGTCGGTGCATTATTATATAACATTAGCATGATAATAAAAGATTATGTCTCGAAATTCATATTAGTTGAGTATCCCTGTAAGTAATATATACATTCATAAGGTGTCAATTACATCATAAAATGGAAAACTACAATAACTTTGTTTCCAAAGACAACCATGAGATCCCATAGACTATCCCTGGAAGTCAGTCATAATATACTTATTTGCATCCCGGGAAAAATAAAACACAGAAAGGGCTGAGCTCAGATGATCAGTAAGGATAACATTATACTAGAAACATTCATAAATAATCATAATCATTTAAGGCAATGTATAAATAAAACAAAAGCCTTTTAAACATTAACTTCTGCATAATATGGAAAAAATAAAATGAAATAGTTCCATTTACTTATTCACATGGATATTATACTAGTCAAAAAATCAACTACAATATCAATAACCACATTCATTATGATGGAATGCATAATTCCAGATAATCATAACCACATAGTTAGGGCCTTGTGCAAGACTACAAAAAAGATTGTGTGAAGGCCTTGTGCCAAGACACTAGTTTGTCTCAGAGACCTAGTGATGCATCGAGGAGATATAGCGGGCTCCACACGTCACTTACTAAGTCTAATTCATTCCTCATATGAAAATATTGAAACATAACATAAACATTCGTATAAAAACTAACATACGAAATGCCAATACATTATCCAAAATCCATGAATGGTATAAAAATATCACATCCACAGTCAAACATAACTCATTAGATACAATATGGAAGATTTTATTGTAAATGATTAACCTCAATCAAGACTAATGAAGGATATTGACATAGATGAAAATAATCATCAAAACTATTTGATAGAAATATCCCCCTTTTCGTTAAATCATTTAAAAAGTCAATCTATTGGTGAAGAATCCATTTGAAAATAGATTTTTTAATCAAAGTGACCCATACCACCTTGAATCATTTAAAAGGAATTTTAATTTTAAAAAATTAATTTCTATATAAATAAATCCTTAAAACCATTTTTAAAACATGGACATTAATTAGAGAGATTTAGAATAATAAATATTAGAAACATTTAAAATGATATATTAGTTAGAGTTCCTAACCAAAATATAGACACTTAAATAAAAATAATTGTGGTATTCAAAAATTTATAATATCATGAGAATAAAGGGACTCATGATATACTATGTCAAAGTACATTATATACACCATATAAAAGCGAATTGGTGTATGATAACAATGAAGTCTCAATGGAATGTAAATTGAGATGAAATATCTTATAAAGACCATATCCGAAGGTTAACAATAAATCAATGACATAATTATGTGTGAAAAATATAAATACACTCAATATGATTTGATATTCAGTGTAAATCAACCAGAGGACATTCACACATATTCTTGTGAAAACAACACTAATGAATTGGATATTTAACACAACAAATGAAGATTGAGTTAAAATTACTCGTATCAAGTTCGTATCAATGACAGGAGAATCTATTAATGCTGTGATTATGTGTATAAAATGTATTTCCACTTAAAGGGGAGTGGAAATTATGACATATTCAAATGAATTGTGATCCCACACATAATCGTGGAATAAAATAATCAATGAAGTATGCGTAAAGCCGAATGAGTGGAAATTGAAATTTGAAATTCCCTTATCGATTTGGTAACTTATGAAAAATACAACCACGAAAGAAGGATCATACAATTATGATGTAATTATCCATAAATTATTTTATATTACACAATTAATACAATCATGGGTAGTACACACACCACATGCAATAAATAAGTGGTGAACAATGGAAATCTCACGGAATTAAAAGTTAGATAAGAAACCCCTTACTTTGTACTTTTTCCTTGGTCGAGGGTTTGTTAAAATCTTGTATAATGGGGAAGTAATTGTTATTATATTATAAAAGAATCATATACATTAATATGATATCATATAATATATTTTTACATTTCTCTGTTAATAATATCTTCGTATTATCATCGTTTTGGGTGTTAACTGATTCATTTTCCTTTATATTCCTTATTATGTGGGTCATATTTTTTATTGATGTGATGTATCTTATTCAAGTCCAGAATGATATCTTGTATCTAAAAATTATTTTTAATCAAAAAATTAAATTTATTCTTGAATGGATATGATGGGGAATGAATCTCATCGCGTTTGTGGAGACGGTAATCCGTACGTATGCATGAGTAAAAATATCACTCTTTTGATATTAAAATAATATATAATTGGATGGTATATCATATATAAAGAATCATTATCTTTTTATATTTATTATTTACATCAACAACACATCATTATTATTCCCATCCAAATAATATTTTATTGAATAACAATTACACCATGACGTGGAGACGGCAATCCGTACGTATTCACGTATGGTGACATGTCATTCAAAGGATGGATAGAATAATTAATATGGCTGTACCATATTTATAATAAAATCACAGTATAGAGAATATACGGGTGTTAATATTTTTATAATGGGAATAACAAATAAAGAAGAAGTGGATGAAGAAAAGAAATTGAAACAGGGTGGTGAAATTATTACCACCTCTTCGAGTTTTTCCTATTGATTTGATCAAAAGGGCTTTTTAAGTTGGCTTTGTGACTAAATTAGGGCCTCTAAGATGAAGGGTAGAATGTTGAGAGGGTATTTTGGCAGGGGGTGGCCGATCCAAATGGCTATGAAGTTGGGAATTAGAGAGAAGGGGAGTGTCCTTTTATAAGAGGGGTTATGGGCACCTTAGGAAAAGCTAGATGTATTATAGTATAATAAACACATTTTCGGTTTCTAATGGCACCAAATTAGATTATTTAATGTATAAGGTGGCGATGGGTCGAAAAACACTCAACAAGTTGGTTTTAGAATGGTTTGGGTCACTATATTAAATTTATCTTTTAGATTTAACTCTTAGTTAAATATTGTTACATTTACCATGTCTCTTTATATTTTTATATTATATGGTAAATAAACATACTATACACTTCCAAGAGAATACCAAGTGGTTTATTAATGATACCAATATCATTATATAAATCCATTGGCCGAACCGTAGATTTTTAGGAATAGAATATCAATTAATAATATAATATTTGTTTTACAAACACTTTTATTTCAATTCTGACACTATTTTGTATCTTGTTATTTCTAAATTAATAACATCATTTTAACTATGGGAAAAATTCATCTAACCAATCATAATTTTTCATAGTAACCTATAAAATTAGTGGAATTTATAATAAGTCTAAAATTAAAATTTTTTATATTTATAATATGAATTAATTTAATATTTCATTAATTAGGAAATTACTGCATCACCATTGTGTCATAAATAAATTAAATTATATAATTTCTAAAAAATATAAATAAAATATCATTAGGTAAAAACAATTCTTATACTTATAATTAATATTTATAATCGATTTTAACTTCCGTGTAATCCTGTATTACAAATGTTTTAGTTATTAAACATTGAATTTAACTCTTTTAAATCTTCTTTGAATTAAATAATAATAAATGTGCTAATCTAATCCAAGTGGGCCAAAGAGGTTCATATTTTATTCCTAAGATTTTTTTGGTTGAATTATAATTAGCCAATGGAATTAGGACATGTGTTAGGGTAATAATAATATTCTATTTATCTATAATTACCCTATTTACTTTTAGCCGTGGTAAATAAAAGAAAAAACATACTACTCACCAAAAATTATTTTTATCTTATTGAACCAAATTTTACTCCTTGATATTAACCATGTCTCTCGGATTTTCGAAATTCCACTCCTAGAATATGTAAAAATTTGTTTTCTGTGAATTTTTAAATTCTCCTAGGAGATGGGTAAAAAAGGTGAAAAGTTCAATAAAATTATTATATATCTAAAATTATTATAAACTGACTCCAATGTATTAAATTTAACTTATATTGGTATTATGTATCTATATTGACCTAAAATTAATTTAAACAAAAATATAATTATTTAAATAAATATTTAGTTTTAAACTATAACTCAGTGTTTTTTCAATATTCATAAAGAATTGAAATTTTTCTGAAAAATATTAAAAATTCACCCTAGGGTAATTTCAATATTCTGAATTCAAAAATGAAGACCATTTTGATTGATAATATTTTTCAAATTTCTAAAAGTGGTTATTAATATTCATTACGGCTAATTTGATTGATTGTGGTGTGTGTTAGAACTCGAAGTTGCATACAACACATGCTATTGTATTATTCAAAGAGAAGCGTACCATGGAAGCTTTGGTTGTTACATTCTCCACTCGTTTAAATAAATTGTGTCCTTGCAATTTTAAAAATTGGGCATGGGAATATAATTTAATGTCCCAATTCAAAAAAATAGTCAATAAAACTATCACTTTAAAAGAAAGAAAGAGAAGTACAAGGGTCACCCAAGATAACCCATTCTAGGATTCCATGTAGGGAAACATGGATATGGAAGATAAACTAAGAGTTAAGTTCTGATGGAGAGGGTTGGAAAACTTGATCATAAAAATTTTAACGACATCAAAACCACAATAATGTCATGGGACAAATGGTCATAAGTTTCCTAGTAGGAAAAATAAATGGAAAACATTTTTTTGGTTTTAAGTTACATTTCATAAAGATGAGGAATTTATTTATGATATTGACTAAGAACATAAAGATATATAATTACTTATTAAGTAGAGTTTCATTATTTAATAAATCTCTACCACTGACTCATTTATTTAAACGATGAGTATTTAAGAAGATTGGTCACACCGGAAGAGCTATAATAATATTCTGTAGAATCACATGATTCAAAAGGGATAAACTATATATTTACCTTGAATTTAGAGATTAATCAAAACAAAAATGGTTAGTACGAGATATAATGATCCCCCAAATTGATATTACTTTAGAGAAAGAAACACTAATCTTAATCACTAAAATTAAACCAACAATACCACAATGCTAAATAAATACCCTTCAATAAACAATTGTCCTTAAAATCCTTCAATATAATCCAAACTAATATTGAAACCCAAAACATAGAATAATTTGGTTATGTAGTCTTCCACATTAAATTGTATCTCCAAATGACATCAACTACTCATAAAGTCAAATACATAAAGGTAATTACCCCAATAAAATATTCTCTATTATAGGTTAATAATTTCCATAAATAACCCAAATTACAATAAATCAACAATTAAAACATAGATTAAAATACACCATTACTCCTCAAATAAAATCCCATAGTATTATATTTTCCTATAGCATGTAGTGTTCCCAAGAAAGTGAACGTCTTCTAAAATGACAGTTATCACTTATTTACCAAATCATTTTCCAATACTAATGGTGTTAATTTGATAATACATAAGATCTCAAGTCAAATTATTGTTGATCACTAAAATCTTTTAACTAAATATAATTAGTCATACTAACCAGGGACTTCACGTAGTCTAGTGGAAGGAGATAAATCCCAATCGCACTCTGGTTGTGGGTTTGATTCCCATAACATTTTCCGATGTGATGGGTGGTCACACGGTCTGCGTGTTGTCCTTTTAAAAAAATTATATTTTATAACATTACCAAAAAGATATAAATTCCTCAAAATAACCAAAACATAATTTAACCACAAATGGTATCTCGTACCTTTCAATTTCATCCCAAAATATAATAACTGGAAATTGCCTCCAACCCAATGATCATATAAAACCAAATGGTTATTTATAACTATATCCACAAGAGAAAAGATAATTCTTCAATAAATATCATTTTCAGTTGACAACTGTAGAGTTACAAATACAAGAGAATATTATTCTAAAGTAATCCCATCAACAAGGAGAATTAATACCTTTAAACAATTCACTAACCATTTGTTTCCACATAGCTTCTTCTTTGACCAAGAAATAATCCTATATAATAGGTCATTCACTCGAGTAATGGACATGTCCCTTAAATTTATGGAAAATGACTGTAAATTGATTCTTGGGACCATTTTTATTTTATTCCATAGTACTCTTCAATTTTCCTCGGTAATTCTTTAATTTATGCCCTTCTTTCCCACAAGTAAATAATTTCTTTCTTACATTAAGACACTTTACTGGGTGTCCCCTTCCACATTTCCTGCATTATGGAAATTGATGATTCATTTCTCTATGGTCTCTACTGTTGGAGATCTTATCATTCATCTTCTTTCTCTTCTTTGTTGAGTCCGGGAGTTGGTTAATATATATTTTATTGATCATATTTTTTGAAAACTGATTTGGAAGGAACAGAATATCTTTTAAGACTATAAAAATTCATTTTTCCCTCATTTCCACCACAGTTCCCACATTGTAAATCATTCTCAAAGTTACTATGACTTCAATGTAATCCATCCATTAACTAAAACCAGAAAGCATTGTGTGAGTAAAATTAGTAATAAAAGCATTAATATAATATCATGATAGTATATTTTCAATTTGAAACACCTATGGATTGACCATGGTCATTTATTCTCATTTTATATTAAAATACATCAAATCATTTTGTAAATAAAATGTATATTATCATAAGAATATCTCTTAGTAGTGCCACAACAAAGAGTGAAACAAGGCCTGTTGTCGTGAACTAGTTCTCATTCGTGTCTAGCTCAAAGAGGTGTTTTCTAGTTTTACCCCTAGGTACATCGGTATTAGAGCAGACTCTACCTGATCTTAGGCATACAGAAATTTATTGCTTGGAAAACTCACAAAATAACTACAATACAAAAATTTTAGGAAGTTCCTCTATAATAATCCTCAAAGTCTATCTTAGGGATTTGTGCTCTAATCAGAGTTTGTCTGAATCTATTTTCCAAGGTTTTTACTAATCATCATGTAATAACAATTGTAACGCCCCGTCCCCAGAATCCCAAAGTCGGTGAATTATTACGTACCATTGGCATGATCATAAAAGATCAAGTCTTGAATGACTGATTATTTTAGTAGAATTGTAAGTACTAAATAAATTCATAAGGTGTACATTACATCATAAAATGGAATAATATAAAAACATTGTTTCCATAGACAACACTAAGATACCATACATTATACCTAGAGTTCAGTCATAATATACTTCTTTGTATCTTTGGAAAAATAAAACATAGAAAGGGGTGAGCTCAGATGCTCATTAAAGATAAAATTATAGTGGAAACTTTCATAAATAAGCTTAATCATTTAAGGTAATTATAGCTAAAATAAAAGCCTTTTAAACAATAACTTCACCATAATATGGGAAAAAATGAAATAATTCCATTTACTTATTCACAATGATATTCTAATAGTCGAATAATCATATGCAATATCAATAACCACTTTTATAATTATGGAATGCATAATGCTAGACTATCATGACCACATAGTCAAGGCCATGTGCCAAGACTACAAATAAGATTTTGTCAAATCCTTGTGCCAAGACACTAGTTTGTCTCATGAGACCAACCGATGCATCGAGGAGCTATAGTGGGCTCCACCCATCACTTGCTATGTCCAATGCATTCCTCATATGAAATGTTTGAAAAATAACATAAACATTCGTATTAAAACTAGCATACAAAATGTCAATACTTTATCCCCAAACCATGAATGGTATAAAAATACCACAACAACTGTCAAACATTACTAATTCAATACAATATGAATGATTTTATTGTAATAGATTTACCTCAATCAGGAATAATGAAGGATATTGACATAAATGAAAATAATTATCAAAACTATTCGAGAGAAATATCTCCATTTTTCGTGAAAACATTTAAAAGTTAGACTATTTGTCAAGAATCCATTTAAAAATAGATTTTTGAATCAGTGTGTTCCATACCACTTTGAGACTTTTAAAAGGAATTTTAATTTTAAAACATTAAGTTCCATATAAATAAATCCTTAAAACCATTTTTAAAACATCGACATTAATGAAAATGATTTAGAATAATAAATCTTTAATACATTTAAAATGATCTTTTAGATAGATTTCCTAACCAAAATTGAGACACTTGAATACAAATAATTGAAGTAATAAAAACAATATAATATCATGAGAATAAATGGATTCATGATATATTATGTCAAAGTACATTATATACACCATATAAATGTGAATTGGTGTATGACAACAATAAAGTCTCAATGGAATGTAAATTGAGATAAAATCTCTTATAAAGACCATATCCTTAGGTTAATGATAAATCAATGACATAATTATGTGTGACAAATATAAATACACTCAATATGATTGGATATTCAGTGTAAAGAAACCACAAGATATTCACACATATTCTTGTAAAAACAACACCAATGAATTAGATATTTAACTCAATAAATGGAGATTGAGTTAAAAATACTTTTATCAAGTTCATATCGATGACTTTAAAATCTATCAATGGAGTGATTATGTGTATGAAAAGTATATCCACTGAAAGGTTAGTGTAAATTATGAAATAAGAAAATGAATACTGATTCCACAAATAATCTTGGAGTAAAATAATCAATGAAGTATGCGTAAAGCCGAATGAGTGGAAATTGAAATTTCAAATTCCCTAATTGATTTGGTAACATAAAAATAATAGACCCATGAAAGAAGGATAAAAAAAAGATGATGTAAATATCCATAAATTAATGCATATTACAGAATGAATACAATCATGGGTAGTACACACACCACATGCAATAAATAAGATGTGAATAATGGAAATCTCACGGAATTAAAAGTGAGATAAGAAACCCCTTACATTGTAATTTTTCCTTGGTCGAGGGTAGGTTAAACTCATTTATAATGGTGATATAATTGTTATTAAATTATACAAGAATAATATACATTAATACGATGTCATATATGATATTTTAATATTGCTTTGGTGATATTATCTTAGTATTATCGTCGTTTTGGTTGTTAACATATTCATTTTCATTTATTTTATTTGTTATGTGAGTCATAATTTTTATGGATGGGTTGTATCTTATTCATATATAGAATTATAACAAGTCTCTTATCGTTATATTTAATCATCATATTAAATTTAGTCGTGAATGGATATGATGGGAAATGAATCTCATCGCGTTCGTGGAGACAGTAATTTGTACATATGCACGAGTGACAATATCATTATTTTGATATTATAATAATATATAATAGGATGGTATATAATATATACAGAATAATTATTGAGTTATATTTATTATTTAAATCAATTTGACATTATTATTATACCAATCCAAATAATAACGTATTGAATAACAATTACACAATGACGTGGAGATGGTAATCCGTACATACGCACGTTTGGTCACATGTCATTTAAAGGAAGGATATAATAATGAATATAGTTGTACCATATTTTTAATAACATCATTGTGTAGAGAGTAGGATGGATTAATTATTTTAATAATGTAAATAACAAATAAACAAGAAGTGTAAGAAAATAGAACATGAAAAAGGTGGTGAAATTGTTACCTCTTCTTCAAGTTATTTCTATTTATTTGATCAAAAAGGCTTTGTAGGTTGACTTTCTGACTAAAGAAGGGCCTCTAGGATGAAGGGAGGACATTTTAGAGGTTATATGGGTAGGGTTTGGCAGATACAAATGGCTTTGAAGGTGTGAATTAGAGAGAAGGTGGTTCTCTTTTATAATAGGGGTGAAGGGAATCTTAAGAAAATCAAGAAATATTATTTTATAATAAGATGGTGTTTGATTTATAATGGCTCCAAAATGGATTATTTAAAGGAAAATGTGGGGAGGGGTCGCAAACCACTCAACCAATTGGTTTTTGACTTTTTTGGGTCACTATATTAACCTTAACTTTTAGATTTATCTCTTAGTTAAATAGTTTGACATTTACCATGTCTATTTGTATTTTTATATTATATGGTTAATAAACGTACTATATACATCCAAGATAACCCAATGTGGTTCATAAATGACACACCTATCATTATATAAGTCACTTGGTTAAACCATAGATTTTTATGAAAATAATATCAATTAATAATATAATATTTGTTTTAAAAACTCTTTTTTGTCAATTTTTACACTATTTTGTATTTTGATTTTTTCTAAATTCATAACAACATTATTACTTAGAAAAAATTTCATATAACCAACCTTAATATGTATCACTAAACTAGAAAATTAGTGTAATTCAAAAAAAGTCTCAATTTACATTTATATTAATATTTATAATATCAATAATTTTAATATTGCATTAATTAGGTAATTATTGCATCACTATTGTGTCATAAATAAATTAATTTATTTAATTTATAAAAACTAAAAATAAAATAAATTTATGTAAGAAATAATTTTATCTTTCTAATGAATATTTATAATCTAATTTCTCTTATGTGTAACCCAATATTAAAAATGTTTTAGTTATTAAACATGTCTTTTAACTCTTTTAACGCTTCTTTGAATTCAATAATTATAAATGTTCTAATCTAATCAAAGTGGACCAAAGAGGTTCATTTTTTATTCCAAATTATTTTTTGGTCCAATTATATTTATCCATTATAATTAGGACTATGTTAGGGTAATAATAATATCATTTTTACCCTCAATTACCATATTTACTTTTAACCATGTTAAATAAAAGTAAAAAGATACTATTCACCAGAATTTATTTTGATCATATTAAAACACATTTTACTCCATGATATTAAAAATGTCTATATTATTTTCTAAATTCCACTCACAGAAGTGGTAAAATTATGTATTATGTGAATTTTCAAATTCTACTAGGAGATGGGTAAAAGACGGTGAAAAGTTCAATAAAATTTATATATATATATATAATTATTATAAAATGAATTAAATTAATTAAATTGAAGTTATATAGGTATTATGTATCTATTTTTACCTAATATAAATTTAAATTAAATAAATAATTATTTAAATAAAAATTCAGTTTTAAACTATAACACAATGTTTTTCACTATTAATCAAAAATTTAATGTTTCTAGAAAAACACCAGAAGTTCACCCTAGGATAATTTCGATTTTAAGAATCCAAAAATGAACTCAATTTTGAAAGATAAAATTTATACAATTTAAAAAAGTGGGTATTAATATTCATAACAGATAGTTTGATTGGTTGTGGTTTGTGTTAGAACATGATGTTGCGTACAACACATGATATTGTATTATTCAAAGAGAAGCTTACCGTGGAAGCTTTGGGTGTTACAAATGGGGTGGGGGAATCAATAAAAACACATTTTTAATTGGAGAATCGAAAAAAATAATAAAATTTCATGTTAAACTAGTGGTTTTGTCTTAAACCAAAAATATCCAGTTCAACTGGTAATTGTGTACCCTATATACATAAATATTAAACCCTAACACTCATTTAAATAAAACCACACACTATAGTTTATAATTCTACATCAAATAATCATGTAGAAGACTTAAAGAATACAAACTCTTATCCACATCACCGGGTTACTGAAGAATCATGATCATATGACCAAGTAGTTGTCCAGACTAATGATCTGTGAGAATGAGTGGATTGAGTATCTTGGTTAATGGCTAAACTATCATCAATGAATGATAGTTTTAAACCCATAAAAAAGAAGTGTCAATATATCTAGGACATCAGTGAAGATATGTGCCTGATAGTTGAAACTAACCTTGGTAAACTGGCCAGTTTAGAGAGGACCCTTGATGGATCACACCAAGTGGTATTTTATTTTCATAAATAAAGTTGTAAAATCATACATGTAGCCATTTTATTTATTCTATTCTCCTTTTTAATATCATCATGGAGATTATCCATGATTTGGATGCTCCTCTATTAGCGTTTAATAAAAAGGAAAACTTTTTTCTCAAATGCCTTCATTTATCTTTTCGTAAAATGTCATTAATTCATAACTGGAAAAAAAATTAGATAATATCTATTATATATAAATTTCAATTTTAATATGGTATAAGAAAATTAACATGATAATTTAATGCTCCAATTTTATATTATGAAGAGTGAATCAGTGATTGTATTATTCACTATTGTTATGGTTTCATGGAAAACCCAACAAACATTGTATCTTTATTATTACCACCGTAATTGTTTCTTAATTCCACTATGGTGTGGGGTTAGTGGGCATAATATGAATTTTTCTTAGGCCTCCTTTTTCTTGATTAATACCTAATAAATTTTTTTTCATTTTTTGAGTAATTGAAATTTCTATTTTAAACCAAAACATGCGTTGGCTTAGTGAGCTACTAGTCGTCTTCTAAATAGGGTTTCCTATATAGGTTTTCCACCTTGAGATTTGTGTGTCACTTTTCAGGTGTAGTTTAGAGCCTAGTAAATCAAAATAATTTGAATGGAATTTTTGGTTAGACAAATTTTACCATGAATTATGGGGTAAGAACCCCAAAAGGTAATATTGGAGGATAATGTACCAATGCTCTCCAAACATGAATAAGCTATTTTTTGAACATATTTTTGTTATTTCTAAATATGAACCATGATATAGAGAATTATGAAAGGGTTAACTATAATAAATATTTCTGTGAAGATTTTTTTTGGGAGTACATAGATAGGATAAGCCTCTCATGTGGAATAATTTTCTTTTGGATGACATTCAATTTTTTTGGGTGACTTATGTGGAGCCAACTCTGAATATTGTGCATAGTAAAAAAAAGTGGTCCCATGGAGATTGTCCCTATATTTCTAACAGCCAATTAATTTTTGAATTATTATATTTCTCTATATGTAAAGGAAATTATTTCTAAAATTGATGAGGTATTTTGCATTGATAATGTCCATCAATGAGAAACTACACCAACATGAATTTAGCATTGTGTAAGCAAGGTAAGGAAAATGATTTATTTTAATGTCATAATAATAGGACATAGAACATGTTTCCTAATATCTATGAGAAATTATGATCATGTAACCATATTTAAGGACACATAGAATTCACTAAGGGATACACAATTTTCTCTTTTCACAGTAATCTATCCTAGAACACTCTACTATCTTAAGTCATTAAGTGGAAACATTGTAAGATAAAATTTGGGGGTTTCTAAATCTGAAGAAATATGTGGGATAAAAAACATCGTTGTGGAGTATTGTGATATGAAAATCCTCTCCTAAGTATGAATTTTCTTTTGGTTGATAGATATTTCTTTGGGTTACTTATGAAACCACAACTAGGGCATATTGTGTATAGTCCAAAAATGGTGACCCTAAGATAGTGACCCCATATATCCAATAACCAAGGATGATTATTTATATTCGTACTTACCATGACATAGAGTATCTTTTGATAAAGTAAAGTATATGAATGTGAAAGGAGTATTTTTAACGCCCCAAACCCAAAATCCATGAGTCAGTGCATTATTACGTATCATTGGCATGATCATAAAAGATCAAGTCTCAAAAGACTGATTAGTTTAGTATCCTTGGAAGTGCTAGATACCTTCATACGGTGTACATTACATCATAAAATAGAAAATGAAACAACGTTGTTTCCATATAAAACACTGAGATCCCATATAATATCCATAGAGGTCAGTCATAATATACTTCTTTGCATCCTAGGAAAAATAAAACATAGAATCGGTTGAGCTCAGATGCTCAGTAAGAATAACAATATAGCGGAGAGTTTCATAAATAATCATAAACCATTAACACAATGTATAACTAAAACAAAACCCTTTAAAACATGAACTTCAACAAAATATGTCAAAAAAAATGAAATAATGCCATTTATTTATTCAAATTGATATTCTACTAGTCGAATAATCACATGCAATATCAATAACAACATGCATAATGATGAAATGCATAATTCCATTATATCATAACCACATAGTTAAGGCCTTGTGACAAAACTACAAGTAAGATTTTTTCAATACCTTGTGCCAAGACACTATTTTTTCTCATGAGACCTATCGATGCATCGAGGTGATATAGAGGGCTCCACTTGTCACTTACTATGTCCAATAAATTCCTCGTATCAAATGTTTGAAACATAACATAAATATTCATATTAAAACTATCTTACAAAATGTCAGTACTTTATCCATAAACCATGAATGGTATAAAAATATCACATCCACAGTCAAACATTACTCATTCAATACAATATGGAACATTCAGTTTTAACATATTAACCTCAATCAAGAATAATTAAGGATATTGACCTAGATGAAAATAATCATCAAAACTATTTTAGAGAAATATCCCCCATTTTATTGAAAGCATTTAAAAGTCACTCTACTTGTCATGAAGCTATTTAAAAATAGATTTTTTAATCAAAGTCTCCCATTCCACATTGAAACTTTTAAAAGGAATTTTAATTTTAAAAATTTAATGTCCATATAAATACATCCTTAAAACAATTTTTAAAACATTGACATTAATGAGATAGATTTTGAATAATAAATATTTAAAATATTTAAAATGATATTTTTGTTAGAGTTCCTGACCAAAAGAGAGAAACTTGAATACAAATAATTGAGTTAGTCAAAAAATTATAATATCTTAAGAATAAAGGGATTCATGATATACTATGTCAAAGTCCATTATATACACCATATAAAAGCGAATTGGTGTATGACAACAATGAAGTCTAAAAGGAATGTAAATTGAGATGAAATATCTTATAAAGACCACACCCTTATGTTAAGGATAAATAAATGACATAATTAAGTGTGAAAAATATAAATACACTCAATATTATCAGATACTAAGTGTAAATCAACTAGAGGATATTCACATGTGTTCTTGTAAAAACAACACCAATGAATTGGATATTTAACTCAATAAATGGAGATTGAGTTAAAATTATTCTAATCATTTTCATATCGATGATTTGAGATTATATCAATGGAGTGATTATTTGTATCAAAAGTATATCCACAAAAAGTGGAGTGGAAAATATGACATAAGCAATTGAATAGTAATCCCACACCAAATCATGGAGTAAAATAATCAATGAAGTATGCGTAATGCCGAATGAGTGGAAATTGAAATTTCAAATTCCCTTATCGATTTGGTAACATACGAAACATACACCCATGAAATAAGTATCATAAAATGATTATTTAAATATCCATAAATTAAAGTATATTACATAAGGAAAACAATCATGGGCAGTACACACACCACATGTAATAAATAAGTGGTGAACAATGGAAATCACACGAAATTAAATGTGAGATAAGAAACCCATTAATTTTTACTTTTTCCTTGGTCGAGGGTAGGTTAACCACCTATATAATGGTGAAATAATTTTTATTAAATTATTAAAGAATCATTTACATTAGTATGATATCATATATGATATTTTAAAATTGCGTTGTTAATAATATCTTAGTCTTATCTTCATTTTGGGTGTTAACGGATTTGTTTTCCTTTATATTCCTTTTAATGTTATTAATATTTGTTATGGATGGGATGTATCCTATTCATATACATAATGATATCATGCCTTGAAAAATTATTTGTAATTATCAAATGTAATTTACTCTTTAATGGATATGATGGGGAATGAATGTCATCCCATTCATGGAGTAGGTAATCCGTACCTACGCACAAGCAACAATATCATACTTTTGATATTAAAATAATTGATAATTGGATGGTATATCTTATATACAGAATAAGTATCATGTTATATTTATTATTTACATCAAATACACTACATTATTATACCTATCCAAATAATAATATATTGAATAACAATTACACCATGACATGGAGATGGTAATCTGTACGTACGCACATATGGTGACGTGTAATTCAAAGGATGGACATATTAATTAATATGGATGTACAATATTTATAATAACATCAAATTATAGGGACGATACATGAGTTATTATTTTTACAATGGAAATAACTAAGAAATAAGAAAATGAAGATGAAAAGAACTTGAAAGAGGGTGGTGAAATTATTTCCTCTTCTCCGAGTTCTTCATTTTGATTTGATAAAAAGGGCTCCATAGGTTGGCTTTCTGACTAAAGGACAGACTCTGAGATGAATGGAAGACAGTTGAGAGGGTATTCAGGCTGGGTTTGTCTGAGCCAAATGGCTTTGAAGGTGTGCATTATAGAGAAGTGGGAGTGCCCTTTTATAAGAGGGGTGAGGGGTACCTTAGGAAAAGATAGAAATATTATTTTATAATAAAAACAATTTCAGTTATAATGGATCCAAAATAAAATATTTAAAGTATCATGTGGGTATGAGTCAAAACATACTCAACCAATTTTTTTTATACTCATTTGGGTCATTATATTAACCTTAACATTTAGATTTAACTCTTAGTTAAATAGTTTGACATTTACCATGTCTCCTTGTATTTTTATAATTTATGGTTAATAAACATACTATATACATCCAAGAGAACCCCAAGTTGTTAATTAATGATACATATATCATTAAATAAGTCCTTTGTCCAAACCATAAATTTCTATTAATAGAATATCAATTAATAATATATTATTTGTTTTAAAAACTCTTTTATGTCAATTTTGAAACTATTTGGTATTTTGTTTTTTCTAAATTCATATCAACATTATTAATTCAAAAAGAATCCATATAACCAACCCTAATATGTATTATTATCCTTTAAATTAGTTTAATTCATAAAAAGTCTCAAATTACATTTATTTGGATATTTATAATACATATTTTTTTAATATTTCACTAATTAGGTAATTACTGCATCACCATTTTGTTATAAATAAATTAGAATAGTTAAAGTCTAAAAAATATAAAAAAAATACAATTATATAGGAAGTAGTTTTATCTTTCTAATTCATATTTATAATAGAATTTATCTTATGTGTATCCCTATATTTAAAATGTTTTAATTATTAAACATTATTTTTACTCTGTTAACACTTCTTTGAATTAAATAATAATAAATTTCCTAATCTAATCCATGTGAACCAAAGAGGTTCATATTTTATTCCTATGGGTTTTTTGGTTGAATTTTAATTATCCAAGATAATTAGGACATGTGTTAGGTAATAATAATATCATTTTTACCCTTCATTACACTATTTACTTTTAACTGTGGTAAATAAAAGTAAAAAGTAACTATTTACCCAAAATTATTTCTTTCTTATTGAACCTCGTTTTAATCCTTTATATTAACCTTGTCTCTCAAATTTTCGAAATTCCACACATATAATTGGTAAAATTATGTTTTATGTGAATTTGCAAATTTCCAATAAGATGGGTAATAGACGGTGAAAAGTTCAATTAAATTTATATATATAAAAAATTATTATAAATTTACTCTAATTAATTACATTGAACTTATATAGGTATTATGTATCTATTTTGACCTCAAATAAATTTAAATAAAATAATTAATTATTTAAATAAATATTCAGTTTTAAACTATAACCAAGTGGTTTTTAACTATTCATCAAAAATTGAATGTTTTTAGAAATATATCAAAAATTTACCCTAGTCTAATTTTTATATTCCAAATCCAAAATAAAAGACCATTTTGAAAGATAAAATTTATAAAATTTCAAAAAGTCTGTATTACTATTCATAACGGAAAGTTTGATTGGTTGTGGTGTGTGTTAGAACTCGAAGTTGGGTACAACACATGCTATTGTATTATTCAAAGATAATCGTATCTTGGAAGCTTGTGGTGTTATATTCTCCCCTCCTTCAAATAAATTTCATCCTCACAATTTTTAAAATTGGGCTTCGGAGTATAATGGAAAGTCCCACATTGGAAAAAGGGTCAATAAAACTATCACTTTAGAAGAATGAAATAGCAGTACAAATGTCACCCAAGATAACCCATACTAGGATTCGATGTAGGAAAACATGAATATGAAAGATAAAAAATGTGTTATATTATGATTGAGAGGGATATAAAACTAGATCAGGAGAATGATAACAACAATAAAACCACAAACTTGTGATGGGACAAATCGTCATTAGTTACCGAGTAGGAAAAGTAAACGGACAACATTTATTTTTAGTTACATTTCAGAAAGATGAGGAATTTATTTATGATATTGAAAAATAACATAAATATATATACATAATTTTTAAGTAGACTTTCATTCTTTAAAAAATTTCTACCACTAAATCATATTTTTAACGACGAGTATTCAAGAAGACTTTGTCACACCAGAAGAGCTAGAATAAGATTATTGATAATCACATGATCCACTAGGGATAAAATATATAATTACCTTGTCATTAGAGATTAATCAAAACCAAAATGGTTAGTACAAGATCTTATGATCCCCCAAAAGGATATTAATTTAGAGAAAGAAACAGTAATCTTAATTTCTAAAATTAAACCAACAATACACCAATGTTAAATAAATAACATTAAATAAACAATTGTACTAAAAAACCTTAAATATAATAAAAACTAATATTGAAACCCAAAACATATAAGAATTTGGTTATGTAGTCCTCCACGTTAAATTGTATCTCCAAATGGCAGCAACTACTCTTAAATTCATATACTTAAATGTAATTAACCTAATCACATATTCTCTATTATAGGTTAATAATATCCATAAATAACCCAAATCAATATAAATCCACAATAAAAACATAGATGAAAATCCACCATTACTCAAATGAAATCTTATATTATTGTATTTTCCTTGGGCATATAGTGTTCCCAGAGAAACAAATTTCATCTAAAATAAAATTTATCACTTAATCACCAAATAATTTTCCTATACTAAGGGTATTCATATGATAAGTCATAGGATCAAAAAAAAAATTATTATTGAACAATAAAATAATATTACTAATAATAATTAATCATACAAACCAGGGACTTCATGTTGTCTAGTGGTAGGCGATAAATCCCAATCACACACTGGTTGTGGGTTCGATTCCCACAACATTGTCTAACATGATGGGTTATCACATGGTGTGCGTATTGTCCTTATTCAAAAAATTTATTTTATAACATTACCAAAATGAGATAAATTCCTCAAAATAGCCATTACATAATTTAACCACAAATTTTATCCCATACTTTTCATTTTCATCCCAAAATATAATAACTTGTAATTTTCTCAAATCCAATGATCATATAAAACCAAATCGTTATTTATAACTATATCCACAAGAGAAAAGATAAATGTTCCTTAAATATAATTTTTAGATGATAACTACAGAGTTAAAAATACTATAGAAAATAATTCCAATGTTATCCCATAAACCAGAAGCACTAATACATTTAAACATTTATCCAACAATTAATTTCCACATATCTTTTTCTATGACCAAGAAAATATCCTATAGAAAAGGGCATTCACTCATGTAATGGCCAGGTCCCCTACATTTATGGAAAATGACTGTAAATTGATTTATGGGACCATTTTTATTTTCTTCTATAGTACTCTTAATTTTTCCTCGCCAATTATTCACATTATATCCTTCTTTCCCACATGTAAAGCATTTCTTTGTTCCATTGAGACACTTTCTTGGGTGTCTCCTTCCACATTACCAACATGATATAAATTGAAGAATTTTTCTCCATGGTCTCCACTACTGTAGCTCTTATCATTCATCACCAATCTCTTCTTTGTTGATTCCGGGGGTTGGTTAATATATGAGTTGTTGTTCATATTTTTGGAAAACTGATTTGTCTTGAACACGATATCTTTTACGCCTTTAAACATTCTATTGTGTTTCACATTTCCACCATTGTTCCTACCTTGTACATAATTCTCAAAGTTACTATGACTTCCTCGGAATCCAGCCATTGACTAAAACCAGAAAGCATTGTCTGAGTAATAGTAGTCATAAAATCATATAGAGAATATCATGACACCATATTTTCATTTTGAAAAACATTAAGATTAATCAAGGTCATTTATTTTCAACTTATATTGAAATACATTAAATGGTTTTGTAAAGAAAATGTAAATTATCCTAAGAATATCCCTTGAGAGTGTTGTAACCAAGAGTGTAGCAAAGACCATTGTCATGCACCAGTTCTCGTACGAGTCTAGCTCAAATCATTTTTTTCAGGTTTTACCCCTATATAATCTGTGCCAGAGCCGCCTCTACCTACTCATATCCAGACAATTATGTATTTTTTATAAAACTCATAAAATCACTACAATACTAAAATTTTAGGTAGTTCCTCTATACTAATCATCAAAGTCTCTCTTAGGGATATGTTCTCTAATCAGTGTTTGTCTAAATCTAATTTCCATGGTTCGCAGTAAACATCCTATGACACCAACTATATCGCCCCACCCAAGAATCCCATAGTCGGTGCATTATTACATATCATTTTCATGATCATAAATGATCAAGTCTTGAATGACTGATTAGTTTAGTAGCCTTATAAGTACTAGATATATTCATAAGATGTACATTACATTATAAATTGGAAAACTACAACAACATTGTTTCCATAGATGACACTGAGATCCCATAGACTATCCCTGGTGGTTAGTCATAATATAATTCTTTGCATCCTAGGAAAATGAAAACATAGAAAGGGGTTATCTCAGATGCTCAGTAAGGATAAAATTAAGGAAAAATCATTCATAAATAAGAATAAACTTTTAGGTCAATGTATAAACGAAACAAAATCCTTTTAAACATGTACATTAGCATAATTTGTAAACAATAAAATTAAATAATTCCATTTAATTATTCACATGGATATTCTACTAGTCGAATAATCACATGCAATATCAATAACTAAATTCATAATGATGGAGTGCATAATGCCATAATATCATAACAACATAGTCAAGGCCTTTTGAGAAGACTAAAAAAATGATTATGTCAAAACCTTGTACCAACACATTAGTTTGTATCATGAGACCTACCGATGCATGAAAGAGCTATAGAGGGCTCCACCTCTCACATACTAAGTGCAATGCATTCCTCATATTAAACATTTGAAATGTAACATAAAATTTGTATTAAAACTAGCATATGAAATGTCAATAATTTATCCACAGACCATGAATGGTATAAAAATAGCACATCCACAGTCAAACATAACTCAGTCAATACAATATGGAATATTTTATTGTAAATTATTAACCTCAATCAATAATATTGAAGGATATTGACATATATGAAAATAATCATCAAAATTATTTGAGGTAAATATCCACCTTTTTCTTGAAAACATTTAAAAGTCACACTAATTGTCAAGAAGCCATTTAAAAATAGATATTTGAATAAATGTGTCCCATACCACATTTAATCATTTAAAAGGAATTTTAATTTTAAAACATTAATGTCCAAATAAATAAATCCTCAAAACATTTTTAAAAGATGGACCTTAATGACAAATATTTATAATAATAAATATTTCAAACATTTAAAATTATATTTTAGTTAGAGCACCTACCCAAAAGAGAGACACTTGAATAAAAATAATTGTGGCAATCAAAACATTATAATATCGTGAGAATAAAGGAATTAAAGATATACTATATCAAAGTACATTATATACACCATATAAAAGTGAATTGGTGTTTGACAACAATGAAGTCTCAATGGACTGTAAATAGAGATGACATCTCTTATAAAGACCATATACATAGGTTAAGGATAAATAAACGACATAATTATGTCTGAAAAAAATAAATACCCTCAATATGATTGGTTATTTAGTGTAATTATACCAGAGGACATTCAAACATATTCTTTTAAAAACAACACCTATGAATTCGATATTTAACTCAATAAATGATGATTGAGTTAAAATAACTCTTTTTAAGTCCATATCGATGACTTGAGAATATATAAATGTAGTGATTATTTATATAGAAAGTATATCCATAGAAATGGGAGTGTAAATTATGACATACTCAAATTAATAGTGATCCTAAACATAATCATGGAGTAAAATAATCAACGAAGTAAACGTAAAGTCAAATGAGGGGAAATTGAAATTTCAAATTACCTTATCCATTTGGTAACATATGAAACATACACCCATTAAAGAAGGATCATACAATGATGATTTAATTATCCATAAATTAAATTATATTACACAATTAATAAAATCATGGGCAGTACACACACCTAATGCATTAAATAAGTTGTGAACAATGGAAATCTCACAGAATTAAAAGTGAGATAAGAAACCCCATACTGTTTACCTTTTCCTTGGTCAAGGATAGGTTAAACTCCTATATAATGGTTAAATAATTGTTATAAAAATGTAAAATAATCATATACATTAATATGATATCATATATGATCTTTTAATATTGCTTTGTTAATAATATCTCAGTATTCTCATTGTTTTGGGTGTTAACAGATTCTTTTTCATTTATATTATTTTTTATGGTTGTCATATTTGTTATGGATGGGATGTATCTTATTCATATACATAATGATGTCATGTCTCTAAAAATTATTTTTAATCATCAAATGAAATTTAGTCTTCATTGGATATGATGGGGAATGAATCTCATCGCGTTCGTGGAGACGTTAATCCGTACGTACGCACGAGCGACAATATCATTCTTTTGATATTAAAATAATATATAATTGGATTTTATATCATATATATAGAATAATTATCATGTTATATTTATTATTTACATCAATAAAATTTCATTATTATACCCATCCAAATAATAATGTATTGAATAACAATTACACCATGACGTGGAGACGGTAATCCGTACGTACACACGTATGGCGACCTGTCATTCAATGGATGGATAGAATAATGAATCTGGTTGTTCCATATTTATAATAAAATCACTTTATAGATAAGATACTGGAATTATTATTTTTTAATTGAAATAATAAATAAAGAAGAAGTGGAAGAAGAAAATAACATGAAAGAGGGTGGTGATAATATTACCTCTTCTTCGAGTTCTTCCTTTTGATTTGATCAAAATTTATCCTTATATTGGATTTCTATCTAATGTAAGGCCTCTAGTATTAAGTTAAGAAATTTTATAGGGTATTTGGTCATGGTTTGTCTAAGGAAAATGGCTTTGAAGGTGTGAATTAGAGATAAGGGGAGTGCCCTTTTATAAGAGGGGTGAGGGGAACCTAAGGAAAAACAAGAAATATTATTTTATAATAAAATAATTTTAGATTTATAATGTCTCCAAAATGTATTATTAAAACACTATGTGGGGTAGGGGTCGTAAACCACTCAAACATTTGGTTTTAGTCATGTTTGGTTCACTATATTAACCCTAACTCTTAGCTTTAACTCTGAGTTAAATAGTTTGACATTTACCATGTCTGTTTGTATTTTTATATTATATGGAAAATAAACTTACTATATAATTCCAAGAAAACCTCAAGTTGTTCATTAATGATACAAATATCATTATATAAGTCATTTTTCTGAACATTATATTTTTAGGAATTGAATATCAATTAATAATACAATCTTTGTTTTAAAAACTCTTTTATGTCAATTTTGACACTATTTGGTATTTTGTTTTTTTCTAAAATTGTAACAACATTATTACTTCAAAAACAATTCATATAAAAAACCATAATATTTCCTATTAACCTATAAAATTATTATAATTCATTAAAAGTCTCAAATTACATTTATTTGGTTATTTATAATATCAATTATTTTAATATTTCATTAATTAGTTAATTACTTCATCCACATTCTGTCATAAATAAATTAAATTATTTAATGACTAAAAAATATAAATTAAATACTATTATGTAGGAAATGTTATTATATTTCTAATGAATATTTATAATCTAATTTATCTTATTTTTAAACCAATATTAAACATGTTTTTGTTATTAAGCATTTATTTTAACTCGTTTAACTCTTCTTTGAATTAAATAATAATTAATGTCCTAATCTAATCAAGTGGACCAAAAAGGTTCATATTTTATTCCTATGGTTGTTATTGGTCGAAATTTACTTAGCCAATAGAATTAGGACATGTGTTAGGGTAATAATAATATCACTATTACCCTTAATTACCGTATTTACTTTTAACCGTTGTAAATAAAAGTAAAAAGTTACTATTCACTAAAAATTATTTTTATCATATTGAACCACATTTTACCTCTTTATATTATCTGCATCTCTTGTATTTTCGAAATTACACTCACAGAAGTAGTAAATTTATGTTTTATGTGAATTTTCAAATTCTCCTAGGAGATGGGTAAAAGACGATGAAATGTTCAATAAAATTTTTATATATCTAAAATTATTATAAACTAACTCCAATGAATAAAATTGAACATATACAGTAATTATGTATCTATTTTTACCTAAAGTAAATTTTAATTAAATAATTAATTATATAAGTAAAAAATTTTGTTTTAAAATATAACTAAGTGTTTTTCACTATTCATCAATAATTGAATGTTTTCAAAAATATACCAAAAATTCACCATTGGCTAATTTCGATATTCCGAATCAAAAACTGAAGTCCATTTGGAATGATAAAATTTATAAAATTTCAAAAAGTGGTTATTACTATTCATAACGACTAGTTTGATTGGATATGGTGGGTGTTAGAACTCGAAGTTGCGTATGACACACGCTATTGTATTATTCAAAGAGAAGTGTATCGTGGAAGCTAGGGGTGTTACATTCAACCCTCCTTAAAATAAATTACATCTTCCCAATTTTTAAAATTCGGCTTGCGAGTATAATGGAAAGTCCCACATCAGAAATATAGTCAATAAAACTATCACGTTAAAAGAGAGAAAGAGAAGTACAAAGGTCACCGAAGATAACCAATACTAGGATTCCATGTAGGAAAACATGGATAAGGAAGATAAACTAAGTGTCAAGTTCTGATGTAGAGGGATAGAAAACATGATCAGGAGAAAGCTAACAATAAGAAAACCAAAAACTTGTGATGGGACAAATGGTCATTAGTTCCCTAGTAGGATTTGTAAACGCACAAATTTTTTTTGGTTTTAAGTTACATTTAATAAAGTTGAGGAATTTATTAATGAGATTGACTAAGAACATAAAGAGATATAATTACTTTTTAATTGGAGTTTCATTCTTTAATAAATTTCTACCCTTAAATAATTTGTTTAAATGATTAGTATTCAAGAAGACTTGGTCACACCGAAAGAGCTAGAATACACTTCTAGATAATCACAATATCCAAAAGGGATAAACTATATATTTACCTTGTCTTTAGAGATTAATCAAAAGTTAGTACAAGATCTGATGATCCCCCAAAAGGATATTCCGTTAGATAAAGAAACACTAATATTCATTTCTAAAATCAAACGAACAATTATCAAATTTTAAATAAATACCAATCAATAAAAAAAGTTCCTTAAAATCCTTTAATATAATCCATACTAATATTGAAACCCAAAACAGGGACGAATTAGGTTATATTGTCTTCCACGTTAAATTGTATCTCCAAATGTCATCAACAACTCTTAAAGTCACATACATAAAGTAAATTAACCTAATCAAATATTCTCTATAATAGGTTAATAATTTCCATAAATAACACAAATCACTATAAATCCACAATAAAAACATAGATGACAATCCACCGCTACTCATCAAAAGAAATCCCATAGTATTCTATTTTCCTTAGGCATATAGTTTTCCCAACAAAGAGAACGTCTTCCAAAATAACATTTATCACTTAATTACCAAATCATTTTTCTATATTAATGGTATTAATTTTGTAAGACATAAGATCCCAAATAAACTTATTATTGATCAATAAAACTATTTAACTAAAAATAATTAGTCACACTAACCAAGGACATCACGTAGTCCAGTGGTAGGCGATAAATCCCAATCATACACTAGTTGTGGGTTCAATTCCCAAAGATTCTTCCGACGTGAAGGGATGTAACACAATATATATGTTTTCCTTTTTCAAAAATTATATTTTATAACATTACTAAAATGCGATAAAATCCTCAAAATAACAATAACATATTTTAAGCACAAATTTTCTCTCCTACCTTGCATTTTCATCCCAACATATAATAACTTGTAATTAACTCAAACTTAATGATAATACAAAAACAAATGGTTATTTATAACTACATCCACAAGAGAAAAGATAATTATTCATTAAATATCATTTTTAGATGACATCTGTAGAGTTACAAATACAAGGAAAAATTATTCCTATGTAATCGCATCAACAATGAGCAATAATACTTTTAAACATTTCTCCAACCATTTATTTCCACATAGATTCTTCTTTGTCCATGAAAATATCCTATAGAATATGGAATTCACATAGGTAATTTCCAGGTCCCCTACATTTACGGCAAATGACTATAAATAGATTCTTGAGACCATTTTTATTTTCTTCTATATTACTGTACATTATTCCTCGGCAACTCTTCACTTTATGTTTTTCTTTCCCACATGTAAATCATTTCATTGTTCCATTGGGACACTTTCCTGGGTATCTCCTTTCACATTTCCTGCAATATGGAAATTGAGGATTCTTTTCCCCATGGTCTCCACTACTGGAGCTCTTATCATTTATCACCTTTCTCTTCTTTGTTGAGTCCGAGTGTTTGTTAATATATATGTTGTTGATCTTATTTTTGGAAAAATAATTTGGAATTAACATGATATCTTTTACGCCTATCAACATTTTATTTATTTTTCATTTCCATCACGGTTCCCACCTTGTACATCATTCTCAAAGTTACTATGACTTCCTTGGAATCCATCCATTGACTAAAACCAGAAAGCATTGTGTGAGTAATAGTAGTCATAAAATATTTTAGATAATATCATGACCCTATATTTTCTATTTGAAACACCTTAGGATTAACCAAGGCCATTTATTCTCATTTTATATTAAAATACATCAAATCTATTTGTAAATAAAATGTAAATTATCCTAAGCATATCCCCTGGGAGTGTCGTAACCAAGATTGCAGCAAGGCCCGTTTTCATTCACCAGATCTCATTCGAGTCCAGCTAAAAGAGGTGTTTTTGGGATTTTCCCCTAGGTACATATGTTCCATAGCTGCATCTACATGCTTGTATCCAGATAGGAATGAATTTCTCGGAATACATACAAAATCACTACAATAACAAAATTTTAGGACGTTCTTCTATACTAATCCTAAATGTCTATCTTAGGGCTATGTTCTCTAATTAGAGTTTGTCTAAATATAGTTTCCAAGGATTGTACTAAACATCCTCTGATGCCAACTGTAACGCCCTGACCCCAAAAGACCAGAGTTGGTGCATTATTACATATCATTGGCATGATCATAAAAGATCAATTCTTGAATGAACAATTAGTTTAGTAGCCTTGGAAGTACAAGATATATTCATAAGGTGTACATTACATCATAAAATGGAAAAATACAACAAAATTATTTCCATAGACAACACTGAGATCCCATAGACTATCCCTGGAGGTCAGTCATAATATACTTCTTTCATACTGAGAAAAATAAAACATAGAAATGGATTGAGCTCAGATGCTCAGTAAGGATAACATTATCTTAGAAACTTTCATAGATTCGAAAAAACCTTTAAGACAGTGTATAACTAAAACAAATTCCTTTTAAACATGAACATCAGCATAATATGGAAAAAATAAAATTAATCAATTCCAGCCACTTATTCACATTGATATTCTACTAGTGGAATCATCACATAGAATATCAATAACCTCTTTCATAATGATGGAATGCATAATGATAGACTATCATAAAAACATAGTTAAGGCATTGTGCCAAGACTACAAATAATATTTTGTCAAGGCCTTGTGACAAGACACTAGTTTGTCTCATGAGACCTACCGATGCGTCGAGGAGCTATAGCAGGCTCCACCCGTCAGTTACTAATTCTATTTCATTACTCATATGAAAAGGTTGAAACAAAACATAAACATTCATTTTAAAACTAGAATATGAAATGTCAATACATTATCCCCAGTCCCTTGAATGATATAAAAATATTACATCCACAGTCAAACTTAACTCATTCAATACACTATGGAAGATTGTGTTGTAATAGATTAACCTCAATCAAGAATAATTAATGATATTGACATAGTTGAAAATAATCCTCAAAACTATTTGAGCAAAATATCACCCTTTTTCATGAAAAAATTTAAAAGTAACACTATTTGTTAAGAAGCCATTTAAAAATAGATTTTTTAATCAATGTGTCAAATACAAATTTGAAACTTTTAAAAGGAATTTCAATTTAAAAACTTTAATGTCCATATAAATAAATCCATAAAACCATTTTTGAAACATGGAAATTAATGACAAAGATTTAGAATAATAAATCTATAAAACATTTAATGTGATATTTTAGATAGAGTTCCTAAACAAAAAAGAGACACTTGAGTAAAAATAATTGAGGGAATCAAAATATTATAATTTCATGAGAATAAAGGGATTCATGATATACTATTTCAAAGTACATTATATACACCATATAAAAGAAAATTGGTGTATGACAACAATGAAGTCTCAATGGAATGTAAATTGAGATAAAATCTCTTATAAAGACCATATCCTTTGGTTAAGGATAAATTGATGACATAATTATGTGTGAAAAATATAAATACACTCAATATGATTGGATATTCAGTGTAAATCAACCAGAGGACATTCACACATATTCTTGTAAATGCAACACCAATTAATTGGATATTAAACTCAATAAATGGAGATTAAGTTAAACTTACTCTTATCAAGTTCATTTAGATGACTAGATAATATATAAATGGAGTGATTATGTGTATAAAAATTATATCCACAGGAATGGGACTAGAAATTATGACATAAGAAAATGAATAGTTATCCCACACATAATCTTGGAGTAAAATAATCAATGAAGTATGTGTAAAGTCGAATGAGTGTAAATTGAAATTTCAAATTACCTTATTGATTTGGTAGCATACAAAACATAAACCCATAAAATAAGGATCATACATTGTTGATGTAAATATCCATAAATTAAATTATTTTACACAATGAATACAATCATGGGAAATACACACACCATATGCAATAAATTAGTGGTGAACAATGGAAATCTCAAGGAATTAAAAGTGAGATAAGAAACCCCTTATCATGTAATTTTTCCTTGGTCGAGGGTAGGTTAACCTGTTGTATAATGATAAAATAATTTTTATTAAATTATACAATAATCTGATACATTAATATGATATCATATATGATCTTTAAACATTGCTTTGTTAATAATATCTTAGTATTATCGTCATTTTGTGTATTAAGGGATTCATTTTAATTTATATTATTTGTTATGTGAGTCATAATTGTTATGGATGGGATGTATATTATTCATATCTATAATTATATCATGTCTCTAAAAATTATTTTTAATTATCAAATGAAATTTATTATTTAATGGATATGATGGGGAATGAATCTCATCACGTTTGTGGAAACAATAATCTGTACGTACACACGAGAGACAATATCATTCCTTCGATATTAAAATAATATATAATTGGATTTTATATAATATATAAAGAATCATTATCATGTTAGATTAATTATTTACATCAATTACACATCATTATTATAGCCATCAAAATAATAATGTATTGAATAACAATTACACCATGACGTGGAGACGGTAATCAATCCGTACACACGTATGGTGACATGTCATTCAAAGGGTGGATAGAATAATTAATATGGTTGTACCATATTTATAATAACATCATAGTATAGAGAAGATTCCAATGTTATTAATTTTATAATGGAAATAACAATGAAAGAAGATGTGGAAGAATAAAATAACTTGAAAGAGGGTGGTGAAATTATTATCTCTTCTTTGAGTTCTTCATTTTGATTTGATCAAAAGGGCACTATAGGTTGGATTTGTGACTAAATGAGGGCCACTATGATTAATGGATAAAGTTTATAGAGTATTTGTGCAGGGTTTGTCCAAGCCAAATGGATTTGAAGTTGTGAATTAGTGAGAAGGGGGAGTGCCCTTTTATAAGAGGGCTGAGGGGCACCTTAGGAAAAGTTAGAAATATTATTTTATAATAAAATCCATTTCGTTTTATAATGGCTCAAAAAAGGATTATTTAGAGGATAAGGTAGGAATGGGTCGCAAACAACTCATCCAATTGGTTTTAGACTGGTTTGGGTCACTATATTAACCTTACCTTTTAGATTTAACTCTTAGTTAAATAGTTGACATTTACCATGTCTCTTTGTATTTTTATATTATATGGTTAATAAACATATTATATAAATCCAAGAAAACCCCAATTGGTTCATAAATTATACACCTTTAATTATATATGTCTTTTTATGGATCCTTAGTCTTTTTGGAATATAATATCAATTAATAATATAATATTTGTTTTAGAAACTCTTTTATGTCAATTTTGACACTATTTGGTTTTTTTTCTAAATTCAAATCCACATTATTGCTAGGAAAAAAATTCATCTAAAAAACCATAATATGTCCTATAAACCTATTAAATTATTCTAATTCATAAAAAGTCTCAAATTACATTTATTTGGATATTTATAATTTCAGTTACTTTAATATTTCATTAATTAGGTTATTACTGCATCACCATTGTGTCACAAATAAATTACATTATTTAATGTATTGAAACATGAAATAAAATTAAATTACCTATGAAATTTTTATAGATTTATAATGAATATTTATAATCAAATTTATGTTATGCGTAACCCTATATTAATAATTTTGTAGTTATTAAACTTTTATTTTAACTCTTTTAACTCTTCTTTGAATTAAATAATAATTAATGTACTAATCTAATCCATGTGGACCAAAGTTGTTATTATTTTATTCCTATGATTTTTTGGGTCTAATTATACTTAGCCAATATAATTATGACATGTTTTAAGGTAATAATAATAGAATTTTTACCCTTAATTACCCTATTTAATTTAAATTGTGGTAAATAAATGTAAATAGTTACTATTCCCCAAAAATTATTTTTATCTTATTGAACCACATTTTACTCCTTGATAATTACTAAGTCTCACATATTTTCTAAATTCCACTCATAAAAGTGGTAAAAATATGTTTTATGTGAATTTGAAAATTCTCCTAGAATATGGGTAAAAGACAGTGAAAAGATCAATAAAATTTTTATATATCTAAAATTATTATAAACTAACTCCAATTAATTACAATGAACATATATAGGTATTATTTATCTATTTTGATCTAAAATAAATTTAAATTAAATATAAAATAATTTAAATAAAAATTTGGTTTTAACCAATAACTTAGTGTTTCTTCACTATTCATCAAAAATTTAATGTTTTCAGAAAAATCACAAAAATTCACCCTAGGAAAATTTCGATATTCCGTAGCCAAAAATGAAGTCCATTTTGAATGATAAAATTTATAAAATTTTAAAAAGTGGCTATTACTATTCATTATAGCTAGTTTGATTTATTGTGGTGTGTGTTAGATCTCGAAATTGCATACAACACACGCTAGTGTATTATTCAAAGAGAAACGTACAATGAAATCCTATAGTGTTACAGTATTTCTTGTCAAAAAAATTTAAGAATGGGTACAAATATTTCCCTTACATAGGTCAGACCCATATGTACGAAGGATTTTTTTGTCATTATTATTAGACCTATGATATGTTGTCTAACAATATCTATGTATCCCATCCAAAAAAGAGTCAATTCATACATAGTACCCAGAATATTTCCCCATGCATCAATCAAATTCTCACATTGAAAATGGTATTTTGTTTATATGAGCTCACAAGTGATGTGAGACACATATTGGACCATCTTATAAAGATCTAAATCAAATATAGGAATGTGAGAGAAAACCTATTATGCCCAGACCGAGATATAAGATTTGGGGGTCAAAACATATATCGTAAAAGGGAGAATCTGGCCATATGTTGTTCTTATAGGGTTCTCTGTACAGGTCTGACCTGTACACATGGAAATAAAATTTTAATCTATTGTTTCAATTTGAAATAGGATTGGATATTCTAGTGTCATTATGTATCTTGTGGTGGTAGTGATCAATCCACACATTTTTCATGGCATCCTACAGATTAAAGTCATGTGGATAAGACATCATTCATGCAGTTTAACATCATGGGACTAAAAAATAATTGGGTCTTATGGTACTAGGTCATATGTGTAGGACCATATTTTCATAGAAAAAATGAGTTATAGGAGGCTCATCCGGATGGGATTTTCTGAAATTCCTTGTACTTGAAGGATAAAGAAGATTAAATCCATTAGTCTTTGGTTTCGCATATGAGGATAAATTATATGGGGAAAAACACCATTAGTCCCTATAAAGATAGAAGAGGCCTCTACTGGGAATGAATTTCCCATTGGATGAAAGATCATTTTTTAGACTTATCCAGAGAAAACTAAGGGATATTATGCATAGTCAAACAAATGTTTCCTGAGGAAACTAACCCACCATTTTCATTGTCCTAGTGGAGATTTTGAATATTTAAAATTTCTTAAGGAATAGAGTGTGTTTAATGGAACGAATGTTTTTGGTGTGTAAGAAAAAATCATACTATGATTATCCATGGATTGTGAAATTCGACGCATATATCTGAATAATATGTGGGGGTAATTTATGATTCATTAATAAATACTTTAATTAGGTTTCAAAGATTAGGTCTCTTACATAGATAATTATTTCTATAAATAAGATATTGATATTTTTATGTGTGTTTGTGAATATGAAACAAGTTATAGGATTCACTATGTAGATTTTCAAAATTATAATAAATCCACCAATAGTTCTTGAAAAAGGTTATAGTTTAATGTCATGTATAAATGATATTCTCCATATATTTTAATTTATAGCGGTAAGAATATAGGTTCTCCAATATGAAGAGGCAATATTGCAGCTAGATTCGAGATTATGGACCTATATGTTAATAAATATCTCATTAAATTGGTAATAAATCCATACAAAATTATCTATCTACATTATACTATTAATTTTAAAATCATTTGTTAAGGAAATATGTTGTGCATTTTAAGGTCTTTCAACCATGACCATTCCAACCCTATTGTCGATTGACACACCTGTATCATGTGCGGAATCCACTAATGAAACAAATAATCCCACATTATACATTATCAATGTGAGAAACAAGGTGAAATGAGGATTGGTCCACCACACTAAGAAGATAAAATAATGGTTATGGGGATTTTCAAATTGTGGTGGCCTAACCATTGTAATGAATTTGAGCATCACTATGTGTCCCATTATTGTGTGAATCAAGCTAAATTTATTTCTAGGATCCCATGCATTTTAATGTTATATGATACGGATGAAGGTGTCTAAACATGACAAAGAGGGAATGTTGGTTCTAGACCCAGAATAAGAAATCTGAGCATCACCATGTATCTTTTCATGATAGGAATCAAGACACATTTAGTTCTAAGAAGATTATCTATGAAGATCTTACCCCATAATAGATAAGATGGAATTGTTTTCCTTTGTTATGTTTAGGTATGATATTAGTGATATGGGCATCAATTCATATCATGTTATGATAGGAATCAAACCAGACATAGTTATGAAAAGGGACTCTCTATGCCAGTTTGGTCCACACATAGATGGGGGAATTCTTCCTATAATTGTTGTATTATGGTGGATGGACCCAATATTTGAGATCCGGGAGTCACTACGTATCATGTGTATGAAACAATCAAACCACAGATAGTTTTAAATGTGCTTCCTCATACAGATCTGAGTCATCTGGAGGGAGATGGTACTTTTCATGCAATATACCTGTAAATAAGACCCACTCTAGAGTTTTCTACATCAATTTATTTTGTTTTCATGGTAGAGGAATTTTATTTTTTTTATTGTTGGACCTAGTACATGGGTTATAAGCATTAGTAATTATCCCATAGGATTAGAATCAAGACACACATATTTAGTGAGGAAATCTCGCAACCTGAGTCTCCCCCACACTTAAGGAGTAGAGATTTCCTACTTTTGGGGTGGCTATCCAAGATATAAAATTTCAGAATTGTTATGTATTTTATGTGGATAATAATTAAGCCACATTTTGTTATTGAAGATAGAATTTTAGGTGATTGATTCCAAAGGTGATGTCCTCTCCAGTGACGACATTAAGGTGTTGTGTACTTTAACATCATACAACAAGGGCTTCAATGTCATATAGATTATTGTGTTGAAACATTGATGATGTACCATATTGTTTAACATCATGAAATCATGATTATTGTGTATTATATTAATGAGAAGGAAGATTTTTTTTACTGGTGACAAACATCACCTCGATGAAAAAAGTGTCTATGAGGCCAATGTAAATTAAGAATAGAACCATATAAAGAGAGATAAAATTATCACCATGACTATCACAAAGATGTCTATGTGTCATTATGTATCATATTCCAACATGATTCCATCCACTAATATTTCAAGACGTACTATTTATGATTATTTTTATGATCTTCCCTTCCACCACGTAGATGTGCATGATAGTATTAATTGTTATATTGTATTACTACTTTCCAAAGGATGGTGACATTCATCACTTTCATAGGCGATGTCTAACCCTTGATCAAAATGGGATGATGGGATGTCATTCCCTACTTCCATGGATTCCCCCTTGGAAATGTTCACCTAGTTCGGTTCTCCCTCATAGATTTGGGTCATTCTCATGATGATAATTCCCAGTGCACTCTATTTGAGGATGATAGAAAATTACACTCCTTCTATCTGGACATTATACTATGCCTTGGAAGGGAATAAAACCATTGGTCATGAGAGTATTCACGTTGGGTATCACTAGAATTTATGGACATTGGAATATTTCTCACTAGTATTATTCCTCGTATAAGGGTATCTATGGGCATTGATCCTAATTCATCCCATGTCGATCACAAGGTTTATTGTGCCAAAGAAATATATTCTAAGGATTCCACCTCACAGATCATATTTTTTTCTTGAGGTATCATCATGATAGGGGTCAAGAGTTTTTCATCTTGCCGAAACATAGTGGATTGATCGCAACACCCTATGGAAGAAAATTAATTCATTTCTCCCCTAGGAGGGAAAACGTGAAATGTTTACTAGATGGTTGAATTATAATAGCCCATGCAGTGAGACCTGAGTGGAATGTCTTGTAAAGGGATGATATCACAACATGAAGTTTGATCATAACACCCCTGAAGGTGGATTAGATAAGTACACCCCTATGAGGGGGGAAACATGTTTTACCATTGGTTGTGATTAAACCGTTGGAGGCATCTTATATACAATGTTTATAATCCATGAATAAAAACCCATGTAGTTTGATTAGGGATGGTGCAAGGATTGTGAATTTCAGATACCCTTAACAAGTGGATTTCTCTTGGTTCTATTTATGTGTAGGAAATAGGAAATGAAGATACCAGGGTACTTGTATGATAATTAATGATGTGGATGGGGAGCACACATTATAGAGTACCAGGTGGATTTCATGATCTCTTAAAGATGTTGCAGCCCAGAGAAAACTGGTATGGATTATTGATGGAGTTGATGGAGCGGATGGAAATTTGGATGGTAGGGTTCTGACCTTTGAGAGTATTCCTATGTATCCGAGTTGATTTGGAATCAAACCTAACATAGTTCAGTATGGGTAATTGGGGATTTCGTTGTAGGAGGTGCATGAAAATAGTATATGGTTGGGGATTACATGTAGCAACGTCCCAATTGGTGGGACATGATGGGGCTTACACATATGGAGGATTCCCAATGGAAGTGGATCCAACTATTGGACCTTAAACATGAAAGCTTTATGTGGGGAATTTATGATGCGGTGATAACACATGAATGATTCATAGTGATGGTTGACTGGTTTCATGGTAAATATTATCGTCTATGCCCACACTATGGACACTTGGTGCGTGAAACAAAAGGGTGTAGTAGACCTAATGCCTATTTCATAGAAAATTCAATAATAAGAGATAGTGTTGGTATTATGCATAGGATATTCCAGAGGAGTATGTCATTGCATATAATTGGGATCTTATTCCATATGGGAAATACCTCATTCCATTTCACTCATAATTGATGTGTCATATCAAGGGTGTGTGGTCTTTATGCAAGAAAGATGACCAAGGGTGGAGTAGCATCCTTTAAAAGGGGATAAGATAGTGTCTTGTGGTGATCCTAAATTGGTCTTACCATGGGTATTTCATGGGTTGAGGTCATAGTTTTACACCATGTGTTGAGGATGATGTTACTTGGAATTATTAAATCATTCAGCTTGGATGTGGGGGACTCACTTCTTACCCATTAGGTTTATATAACTCTTGAACATGCACCATTAGGTGGGAAATGATAACATATATTACATGTTGGAATGTTTTGTAGGGGTGGTCCATCATGAGGTCCATCTTAGTGTCCCTATATTTAAAATTAAGGGGGATTATCATACTTATTCTAAAAAGAAAAAGGTATGGCAACACATGAACAAGAGGCGTAGTGGACATCTCGTGAGGGACCAAGAAAATGCTTCGCGCAATCCTAGGTGGTGAGGCGGGAGAGGATTACATAATACACATGAGATGTTTGAAAGAAGTACTCAGACTTTCTATTTTGGAATAGAGGAATTCCAGGGAGCATAAAATAAGAGGTGAAAACAAGAATTTAGGATTCTTAGAAAGATTGGGTTGTCCACAAGGCTAGGGGTAAGTGCAATAATAGTCATTTAATCAGACCTATATTATGATGAAATATGATTGGAATTGATTACACAACTATGGTCCACCTCAAATGAGGACCCACAAGGAATCTATCACACAAGATCACTACCTTGAGGTTTCCATACATTTAATTGTGTTTCATAACATAGTTCTTACACGTAGCCGAGTAACGGTTTGACATCAAGATGATCACCCTATGAGGGGGTTCTCTTACAAATGTAGAGGAACCCATCAGTGATAGTGAACATTACTATTGTCATAGGATATGTTTTACACATAGTTGTAGGATTTTACTCATCGGGAACTCATACAAGAGGCTGATTGAAGTTCAATTTTTCATGGAAGAGGTTTGTGCATGATCAAGTGACTTTCATGAAAAATGAGATCTTTTGGGCACCAAACATGCCTTTTTTGATGGCTTGTACGAAATGGAGCTGAGATTCATTGCACTGATTGTGTAAGAGCCTTCCAAATTGATTTCCTTCTTACAATCACGCCATGAAACATTCACATTCCTTCTCGTAATATGATTTTAAAAGGGACTATATGGTCAGGTTCTTAGTGAAACACCGAAGACCACAATGGATTCTATATAATTCATTAACAATTCATCAGCAGGATCACAAATCCTATTATGTGAACACTGAATCCCTGGTCTAAATATATAAATACATGTAGGGTCCCTATGTAGGGAAACCATTAAATTTTATTTGCTAGGAATGAGTTTATCTCATGTTCATAAGATCAATCCATTATGTGGAAAACTGATAATTAGTTGCTTATTCCATCTATCTACAATTTTTCATGTGATTTAACCATTGAAAAAAATTCCATTAATCCCTTACCTATGGACTGCATGGAGGAAAAATTTATTTTCAATTTCAATAGAGGACCTATGGTGGAATAAGAAGTAGGGTGGAAATGAATTTCTAGAGGTTGGGAATATTCAGCTTGTGGAAAAAGTTAATTTTCATCATAGGTATGAATACCTAACATCAATGGATGTTTTCACCTACCATTGGAGGTATTACAAATCACCACCCAATCTAGTAAAGGGAATTCATCATCAAGAGCTGTATCAGAGGGATACATCAATCGAGCGAGAAGCTAACAAGGAGGGAGATGAGGAGGATCCAGATTATGGAGAAACGTAGGGGGAAAGCTACTCATCAAGGGAGTCCCCAAGAATACAGTGAGATTAAGGCCTCCAAATAATATTTGGCCGAGTATCTCGCGGTAAGATATATTTATTCACATCATTCCTTGAACCATTCCTTTCAAAATTCAGTTCCACTGACCAATGATTGTCTTATTCAATTGAATCTTGATAGTGACCAAGAGGTCCCCACTATAAGGACATGAGATGTACAAATAGCCATGAAGGATTGTGCTCTTGGGCCTATACTCAGGACAAAGGAAGATGGGGAGCCAGCGGAGGCTGGAATGGATAGGGGTATATATTTGGAGTCCCAAGATCTCACTATCATCTCTAGTTAACCATAACCTATTATACTAATGGAGACATCTAATTCTAGAGAGTTGAAACATTTGAGATGGTTTATCATTGAAATACCTCTCATATAAGGTCTGATAATACATCAAATTCAGCCATAATCAGGTTCTATAGAGATTTAGTATAAAATTGTTTTCTTTTTCCATGCATTTTCTACTCAAATAAAATGAGGGGAACCACTTTCTATCATTGAGATACCCGATACTGAAGGGTTTTCTATAATGGAATCCCATGATATGGCTCAAGTGCTCATCCTGGTAGTGCTCAGATCCTATAAATAATTACCTTCATAATGTCGTTCTTCTGAAATGTTGTGTATGTTGGATATCTATTATATATTACATGTAGATCTAAGAGGACTCCATGATCGGTGACTAGATGATGATAGGGAATCAGTTGGATATTCCCCAATGGTATCACCTATTCATGAGGATCCAGTGGTTCATGATGATATCTCCTTGATGGTTCTTGATGAATACGAGGATGCACCTGCGAGTGATACCATTTGAGAGGTAAAACACTATATTGACTAGGTTTTGGATTCCAATGAATAATCACGTGAAGATGGTCACCCCCCTAACATGAAGCCCTATCATTTGTAAATAATACCATAGGAAGAACCTATTGTCAATATTCATTGATGATATCATATATTTTATGCCCGATGACCTTAAAAAACAATATCAATACAATCTGTTTGTGGATGGAGAGAGTCCCATCATTTATAGTAGGACATGGAGGTGAAACTAATATTTCATTGAACTGAATATAGATACAGAACTGGCAGTTCTAATTGGGTCCCTTCATGGTTTGATGCGCAATCTGTGCACCAAAGGGGAAGATGCTCGAGGTGCCCATTAACTAGTCTGTAATTATCATGCTGAAAAGATTCATTATGGGAGATAGCATATTAAAATCACATGGTTTATATAGAATTCATATAGAATCTACAATCTATTATAAGTTGAAAAGGAAATTAATAATATGGTGGAACAAGTTCGAAGGACCGCTTCATTACTCAAATCTCAGCTGAAGGTCATCATAAAACTGAGGGACCAACTGGAGGTGTATGGGGACCAAATAAAGTATGAAACTGCTAATGTTTTCAAAAACCATGTTGAGTGGGATAGAGAAAAGTAAAGGATGATGATCGTTGTCTTGTAGAAATTTATATGGAATTGATGCTCGAGAAGAGTCATCAAATATTTGAGGACACAATTTAGAGGTCGCATGAGTTGAAGGAATCGATCACCAAAGTAGATCTATAGAGGATATAATTATAAGAATCATGATATGCTTCCATATATAGTTGTCCCCTTCCATTATAGGACTTCTTATCTTACTTTTTAATCATCTAAATTCATAAGAACATTTCATTTCATGCTTTATCTATTGTACCTCAATCATTTTTCTGGACGACTAATGATGAGTCCCTAAGATCATGTGGGTCATGCCCGCTTTAATAAAGAAGGTATGATTACATAATAATTACCTCTTTAAGAGAGGTTCAGGTGATCAAATAACAAATAGGGACTTCTTTCTAACAACCAAGAGTGTCCAGGATGAGATAGGTTGTGGCTATATAATATGGATCTTAGAAAAACCAAAATCATTTCCTAACATGTGATTGTGAATGAACTAGATAACACCAAAGGCATGGGGATATCTCAAATCAGAGGGATGTGAGATATGTGGGTCATGATTCCCAATATTCAAAATCCAAGGAGAGTGGCATGGTGATACCTAATAACTATAGACCATGTTCGAAAAACATTACATCATTAGTATTATCCTAGGATTGAGAAAAACATATGATGTTCAACTATTGATCATGTCTATAACATGAGAACTATCTAGAAAGGATGTTTGATATCTTTTATGAAAATATCCTAGGATGGTGGTTGAGTCAAAAATGGCATGATATCAGGACATTAAGGGGTACTTTCATACATGGAAGATGATGAGGACCTGAATGAGGGGCATGTGATGCCAGGAATAGTGTGAAGGGATGTAGGAATAAATCCCATCACACTGGGAAAAACATGGCTAGGACTTAGAGAAAATTGGTAGAGGATTGTTGTATTAATAAATATGAAACCCAACATCCATGTGAGCACTATCTCGAACACCGAATGATGTTTGAAAATTAGAAAAATGTGGTAAATGACTAGAATTGGGTAAGAGAGCCTAAGGAGGGGGCCCAAAAAGTCTTACAGTTTATTGTTATGAAGTGTAGATGATAGACACATGGTATTACAATGTATAGTGAGGATGATTCATTGTATAATTTAACATCCTATGACTGGGATTTCAAATACAGTTAAAGGTCGTATAATATTGATCATGGTCATAATTTTACAAATGTGTGGAATGAACAATAACTTCATAGTTAAAAATAATATAATTTGGTCCAATGAGATGATATCCCCAAAAGGATATGTGTCATGTGATGGATCTAAAAATCTGATGTGATTAAGGAAAAAGAAGTCTCGTCATCACACCATACATTTCTTGTGATTCTCATGCATTTAAAATTCATGATTCCTTGCTCATATAATTCATGTTTAGGGTTATAGATCATGGACCATGGGTTCTTCTAGGTAAATTTACCCTGTCAGTTCACACCTCATCACACTCCTTAGCCGGTGTGACCCATATTTAGTGTGGAAAATAAGAAATGGTATCAGGGGTCATCCAACATGTGGGAGTGCATATGGAATAGAAAAGAGTTTTGTCAATAATGTAAACATTTAGATCAAGGGGAGATTTATGAGTAGGGATAAACTATTGACCATGTTCAAAAATATAATAATCCCAACCAATCATGTCAGGAATGGGGTACAAAAATGTAGGATTAGCAATTGACTATAATTGAAACACATAATATATAGATTTTTCTAAAAAACCCGTTATGGTGATTTCCTAGGATGGGAGGATAGCCAAAATGGATTTATTCCATCACCATTAGGGGGTCAATTTAGATTTGATAGAGGATGGAATCTCAAACTAAAGAAGGATTAAAGTTCTGAATGGGAAGGTATCAGAGATTACAGTTTTTATCCAGATTTTAAAAATATATTTTGGTCAAATTTTTTAGACAATAAAAAATGGTTAATTGGAATGTTTCTAGGGAAAAAGGAATAAGGCCTCCCAAAATGGGAATATGTGGTGTGGTGGAGTGAGACACCCAATGTGAGTGTTGAAAAAAATGGCCCACCACCGAAAAAATATTTCTAGAAAAACTCACATACAATTTAGTGGTGTTATTTTTGTACTTTAACAAAATTCAATGGTCCAATTGACAAATAAATATATGGTTGTTCCTAATGAAAAATTTTATGGACATCTCTAAATATACCATAAGAAGGTGAGTCAATCTACATGTAATTATTGACAGCACATCACAGTGAGAGACCAACACTGGTGGGGTAAATCCTCTTTGGTGAGGAAACCAACGAATCCCATTTTTATCATAAGGAATCATATTTTTTTTTAGGTATGTTCGTATATTATATTCATACGTTGGGGAAACATAACTTCTGGTTTATATTCAAATATCATGGACCACAATGGAGTAACATATCAAATTCATATGTGTTGTTCCTCGTAAAAAAACCGAAATGAATGAGGTTAGTAGAGGTCCTGCACCATATCACACATCTTAGATAAAATCCAAATTTCATTTTAAATTCATGAAGTTTGGACAATGTTGAAAAAAAAGTGATAAAGGTTCAATGGGTTTTCAATTATACCTTAAGAAACATTTTATAGGAGTTTCTACATATCCCATGAGGATGGGGATCAAGCCACAAATATTTATTGAAGCCCCATGCAGTTTAATGTTAATTGGAAAGGATGAGGATGAACTGATGCTAAAAAAGGAAATGGAACATCTAGGCCCATGATTGATAATCTGATAATTAAAATGTATACCATAATGATGGTTATTAAGCCACACATAGTTCTTAAATGAAATATCCCAAGAGAGGTATAATCTTTACATAGAAAGGGGAATTATTTTTGGTGGTTTTTGGATTCTCTATTATTGGGGGGTCGAATTGGGATTTTAAATCCAGTTGTCGCTACATATCCCATAAGGTTGGGAATTACTCCATTTGTAGTTCTTGAACAATAAAGTGGTAGATGAACTATTTTGAATAAGATATTCAATCATGTGAATACATTATGGAATTCCATATTTTATTTTCATGGGGGGGTGATGGTTGTTACACAGTTTAATTTCCTACAGGTGAGATGGGAGGAGGAATGAATTCTAAGAGGGAATGTTCACGGTGTGGTTTTCTATGACATTATATGAATGAGTGAAAAGTTGTACCAACACTACCCCACAAAATCAGAAGTAATACACTCACATGGTTTTATGTCATAATCCCTAAATGAAGTGTTACAAATATTTTAAGTTCATAATACCTAAACCTACGAAAAGAAAATATTGGTCATGCTTCTAGAACTGAGGTTTGTTAGTTTATGGTCATACTGTTTAGACCATGAAGGTAAGTATCTGAACTGACATTGATATGTGGGGTTTGGCTAGAAACCTGAAATGAATGAGGATGAAGGGCACCCATACTGCACATGATATTCATGAGGAGTCCGGCACATATTTTAATGGAATGATGTGGGGATAAGGGGAACACACTATGAAATTTACTTCTTGAGAAACATGTAATTGGTTCGAGGAGCGACATGTTTTCCAAACATGGTGATCAAAGAGTAAACATCATTGGGGTAGACCTCATGAATGATGTATGTTCCTTCCCACTTAGGATCCAACGTTTGTATTCTATTACCAACTGTCATTAGTGTTCTGAGAGGAATAATCGTATCACCATATTTGAAGAAGCGAAGGAACAACATTTGTTTGGACGCTAAAGGTACCTTGTTATGGTGCATATCTAGATTGTGTGAGGCCTACATCTAATTATATATAAGGGGTTCTTGATTATCTATACCTACTTTTGTTATTCCATCTAAATTTTTCCAGTAATATATAGTTTTTCAAAATAATGGAATCTTTATCTGGATAAGCAGAAATAACTCAATTCTATACACCATGGAATATGGAGTCACTTGACTAGAATTTAATGTCATCGTTCGATAATTCTAGAGTTTGGTGGGGTTTTTATCCATCCAAATATTCTTTTTCTATCCCACCATATTCTCTAGAATTCTGGATAGGGTCTTGATGAATGCATGTATCTTTCCATTCACCTATACATGATCTTGAGAAGTATGGATTGGACAGATTATGTACATGGAGTACAACCTATTCATCTATTTCACTCATAATTTGGTGTTTTTCTATGTGATAACTATATGAGTTAATAAGTATCAATAGTTGATATTAGTGCTCCCAAATTCCAAAATTGATTGATCCATGACTTCCTTAAGATGAATTTCTTCCTACTAATTGGAAATGAAATCATTTGTGGTCAAAATGAACTTTCATTGGTGTGATGTCGTCAGGAGATATGGTCCTGCAACATTGAATTCTTGGACTGCAGACATCCAAGAATTAATGGTGTTATAGAGGGTCTCTAGTGGTCAATAAAAATATTTTTCATGTATATGAAATGTGTTGAACATCATTGAAAACTCGATACATTTGGGGACTATGGTGGCTAAAATGTATCCCAACATTCATCTTTTGTGGGAGAACTTCAACCCTTCTTAAAGAGAACCATAGGACCAGACATGAAATTCATATATAACCAAGTGAATCTCATCCAATTTAATGAAATGAATAAAAATTACATAAAAACAACATTTTTATTATGTCTAGATGAGATTAGTACTACTTTAGATGGTGAACTATGATGACATTTGTGTATTCCCTCATGTTCAGCTCTATCCATTTGACGTACGCCATGCTGGAGAAACATAGGAAAGGTGTTGTCCAATCATAGGATTCTACAGCTATGGGGGTGGGATGGTCAGAATTTCCTCAAATAGAAGCACTGATGTTCATGTGATTTACTAGTCGATTTTCATTAACGTTTTATGTGAAAGGAGAAATTACCCTTCAATGTGCCGTAATGATGAATATATCATCTTGGATAGCCTTTTCGAGAGTGGCTTCTAGGATGGACAAGGTGTTAGCTTGACCATTATACAACCAACGAACATGAGTTACCTATGTATAAGATGGGAACTGGTCCATCATTGGGAGAGCGTTCTTGAGAAAATTCATTAGATCTGTCTTCTAGATTATTTAATCACCATTAAATTTCTTGATGACTAACTAGAATTACCCCTTCACATGAAAGAAAGGAACATTAATCAAGAGGGATGAGTTGAGACTAGTAATGTGATCTTATAATTCTTACTCATTGTTGGTGAAGCCTTCAGACAATATGAATGAGTAGGGTACGACAACTTTTGTTGGGGAGATGAAGACGATCACCTCACCTACATTGTTGAGCTTGGGATTGTTGAGCCACCAAATATTTGGGCTCCATGAGTCACCATCAATACGATTATTCCAACATTGAATTACTTGATTAAAAGAGATGATAGACTTATCTAGGAAATAAAAATCTAAAGATATTTCCTCAGGGCCAGGATGAGAGGCTAGAAAGTCTTCCTACATTAGATTGACGATGGACATCTCCTGAATGAATCTATTGTAAAACCATTAAAGGATCTCAACACAAGAAGCTAGTTAGACTACAAAAATATGGACATTATGGATCTAATTTAGCAAATCCAAACTAAAAAACATATATATCAGATGATTCTATAGATTATTATGTAGCATTTTCACTATGAAGACAAGTGCAAGGTATATTTTATCTACAGGAGAATATCTGAAATCAGTATCGAGGAGAATACAACTGAGATAGTATAAACTATTATTTCTCCTATAATTGTTCTTATAATTGATAAGGGAATAAATTGATCATTCTTTGGTGGTTATATAAAGGACTATATGCTTCCCTAATATGGTTTGAATAATAACTGAAGGATGTAGAAGATACTTCTTGATCTTATCAAATGAGGTCTGACACGTTGTATCCTACTTTTAGAAAACAACTTTCTTCATGTTCCTGGAAATGGTATTATAATTTCAATTTAGATTCACGATGAATCATATTATATAACCCAAGTGGCCTTAGAGGCCTCAGTGTTCCTAATGGTTTCATTGAGAAGGCATCTGACTGATGACCTTGATCCTCTCAAGGTTAATATCTAAGCCCTTTTACCAGATGGTGATGTCAAGGAACTTCTAGGCATACCCCAATAGTCACATTTCAGTGTTTCATTATTATATTTTTGGAATAAATAAATCCAAGCACATTGTAATTATCTTTGAGATAGTCCTCATGTTGGGGGAATTTGACAATAGAATAATCTGTATAGAATTCCAAAATCTTTTTGAGGATTGGTTTGAAGATGCAGTGCATGGACCTTTGATAGTTATCTCATAAATAATTTAGACAAAAAGGAATTAATACAAAGTAAAAAACCCTTGTGGTGTTGTGAAGGATTTATAATCCTAATATTTAGTGGCCATAAAGATATAGTTGTAGTCATAGTATCCATCTAGAATCTTATTGGGGCATCAATCAAAAGAAATGTCATGAGGATGGGAAAATCATCCCTTGACCATTGCTGGTTTAGATCCTATATGTGGTTAAAATATCAGATATTCCCAATCATATTCATAACATGGATGATTTTGGAGAGAGAATTTGTGTTCTAAATATTCATGATGAAGGTGAATTGATAAGCTTCTCATCATCAAACCCTACCATGGAACCATGAGAATATTTTATTTTTTAGGAGGATGCATGACCCTATGATTACTTGTTGAAAGAACAAGACCATGTATGGTGACCTACTGTTCTTTTCATACAATTTCATCATAGCTCATGTAAAATAAATCATTGTGTAGCTTCATGAAATTCATGTACTACTATTTTTCCATAGATGGAATGTCTGCACTAATTAGAAATGGTATCGGGTCTGCCTCAGAACCAAGGTTCACCTAAATATACTAATCAAAGGTGGTGGATAAAAAATCATCAAATTTTGGAAGAACGCCTTCTAAATCATCTTCATCGTTTGAGACATGGGGATTTTTGGGAGGAGATAGTTCTTACAAATAGACAAATTATAGGTTAAGACATGCAACTTCTTTGGAGAAGATGACATTTCCATTCATAGAACCGTACTCTAATGAAACAATGGAGATATAGGCTACCATGGAGATTCCATCAGGAATTTCACTACATGGTCCATGTTTTATTTCAAATCAATGGGGATGGGTCAGTCAGTGATGGTTCACCATGACTTAGTGAAATAATTGGGTTTGTTTTACGGATGTAGCCTTGGGGAGAACATCTCGATACTTGACAGGTGTAGGGGTTCTGGTATTACTCAAACCTAGAAATTGTATAATTACAAGGTAATAATCTAGTGATCCTTGTACATAATGAATTAAATCCCTTTCCTCCATGAAATGATGATGTGATTCACCATGTCTAGTATCGTATCCTCTAACCAGGGAATCAAGGGGATGAATGTGTTATCCTGATCATTCCACGGGATGGCTGTGATGAAGGATCAATAAACTTCATTTTTCTACCCCTACTTTTACCTGCTATGGTAATAGGAAGCTTCCATATAATTGGCCTCACAAGATCACAAGTGGTACGCATCAAAATTGATTATGGATACTCGATTTTTAAGGGAGTTCATGAGGCATTAAGGATATGAGGAGGGGATTCAATAATGCAATGGATCCAAGGCTTAACATAAATACATTGAAATTATTATCTTGTGAGACAACCACAAATTAATAATTTCATCCAAATCTACCAAACTGTGTATTTAATAAGATCATACACCCATTATTTGTGTGGTTTTTCATAACACATAATCATTTGTTCAGAGGGTATCATGTCTACTTCTGTGTGTCCCAACCTACCAAGTGTCCAGGTTGAGATGAGGTTGATCTTAGAACCTGTTAACTAGATATTGACATTATTACACACCTTTGAACTGCACATAGATATACCACAAAAAAACTTCCCCTGTTTTTGTGACTCTTCATATTCTATGAATAACAAGATGATGAATTAAAATTCATCCTGATTGAATTCCTTTGTATAGAATGTATGGGTAGCTTCTACCTTTATTTCAAAATGGAGGGGGATTTCAATGATTCTTTTTGAGATTCACTCTTCTTTTTAACAAGTACATGTCCTCACGAATTAAGAGATATACAGGTTTTCTGGAATAGTCGTTCAACACGTTATTCTTTTGTGCTAGGTGTACATTTCTGTCAGCAACGAGTCTCTCGCTGGCGGGATACATGAGTGGAATTTATGGATAACCCACCAGATTCTGGAAGTTGATGGAAATATACTATATCACATTATAAAAACATCACAAAACCACCACTACCTAACTATTAGTTGATTGAGGTAATGATATAGCTAGACAGATTCAATCATGATGCACATATATTTTTTTTGTTGGGAAAATATAAATTTCAACTATGGTGATGATTCTACTAGAGAGATCTAGAAATAATATGCTTTTTATGGAATTTTCATCACTTTCATTCTAGTTTCGGTGGCATGTCTGGCCAGGTTTTAAGCACTTGATTGAGGATTCAGACTGTTTTCATGTCCCCAACTTCTTATTTCATGGAATTTCCATGGCCATTTTGAGGGCTCTCTTGATATTCCTCATAATTTGGGACCATGTAAAGATCCACCAGTTCAATGGTATTCACGGAAGAATACTACCAATCATTAGTAGATTAATATTCAAATAATAGGTACAATATTTTTTTGATCCTTAATTTAGGATTCATGATGCCGTAGATGGTGCTTTAAAATCTATGGGGAACTATTATATCACTTCCACCATCTGCACCTACACTTTTATGATGATGAATGATGATAGTATATGAAGAAGTGGTGGAGGTAGATTTCACATCGCCTTCAACAGGTTCGGACCAGCCTAAGAGGGAGTATATTATTTTATGGACATGAGCTATTAACCTTTGATCCAACCAGTCTTCATACTTCTGATCCATGATGATGTAAACCTACTGCCATACACCGGAACCCTAACAGTCATTGATAGGCATGGAAGATATTTATTCCACCTTTTCCAAGACTTCTCCCAACATGAATATTCTACTAACCACTGAGTCCTAGAGCCAATACTTAAACACAAAGAATTGATTGATTGTATTTCAAAGGATTCTATTGTAAGGAATGTAATCGAGATGAACTATGAGAATGGCCTCATGGGGAAACCTTTATTTTGGAATCATTAGAATCCCATTTTTTAGTACAGTTAAAATAACCATGATCATTAGCTTCTATAAAGGAGTAGGTCCATCTTATCAAATTAAGAAGGGAGATTTAGAATATTGGACCTAACAAGGGGTTGAAGCCTTACAGGGGTTCAGATCCATATTCTATTATCTAGGTAGTGGTAATTTCCATTGATATGCCTTTTAATTCTACAAGTTTCAAGCTAAATAATACTTAGGTTGTTGTCTTTAATGATTTTTTTAATGGTGAGTTTTTTTTTGAAACAACTATAGATGATTAGGAACGCCCACCTATATTTTGGTAGTGATATCCTATTTTGAGGATCATTCTGGAGGATATTATATAGGAAATGGTTGAGCCATCATTGATTGATATGATTATTCCAGTAGATGTTGAAAATTTTCAATGAAATACCAAAATTCTCTAGGGAAATTTTTAGAGATCACTGTAGGAACATATTAAGTCTTGTTGTTCCCAACACAAATAAGAAGAAAATCCTCTTGGGTATGTGTCATTTTTCGTGAGTATGTGAGGCCATCACATTTGAACATAAAGTCTATGAGGTTCTCAATGGGTAGTTTCCTACACTTAATGTGGCCAGAAATACTTATCTTGCATGTTTTAGAGATGAACTAGTAGATAAACTACATGCAACGGCCTTCCCGGCGAGATAAATACACACCCTTACAATGTCTAGACAAACTATTGGATCTTGGTAGCTTCTTAATTCACGAGATTTTACAACATGGGTCCACACCTATAGATGCAGTGTGCCAGATTCCTTAGTGTGTCCTCCATCCAATTGAAGGGGGAGAGAGTGAGATTTCTAAAATATAGGGGTGTTGGAATATCATCAATTAATGCCATATATGGATGTACATCAGATGGTATTTCCACCTATTGTGTGTCCAGGGAATTGGGGAGAGTAGTCAATGTTTCCATCTAACTTTTATGAGTTTTACTTCCATGAGAAGGATTCCTGGAAGTCAATTTATTTATGGGGTCATCAACACAATAGGAAAGCTTGGAGGATCATGGAGCGACCAATGGAGAGGCTGGTAGAGAGGCCTGATTTGGGTCCAAAAGATGTTTCCCATGTTTCAGAGGAAGATTGGATGATGTGTATCACTGTCACATTCCATAATCTCTAACCTCTAGTTTTTTTTGCTCCACGGGTTTACCAGGATTGATTGGGGGAAACTGGACTAGAAGGAAATTTGGTTGCCCAATTTTTCCTAGTTTAGTTTGAATATAATCACACCGATGATCTCTATAATATCTATTCCACCCAGAAATGTTCTCATCAATGATCCAATTATGATCTGAAATATGTTGTTTCATGTTTCTATAATGGGATCAATCTCTATCTTCCATGCGGCATCAGATAGATTAGAGGACATGAATATCCCAATATGTTCTTTGCCTTTTTTGGTATTTTTACAAGAGGGAAATGGTGTTGGAAGATCCCCAAGGTTGAGTTCCTTCCTCTTAAATAGGGTGATTACACCTATATGATGGTCTAACTGATATTGTACTACCTGAGTAGGCCGGTTCTCTTAATTATATCCTACACCATCATCTCATTCCTTAGTAAAACTGTGATCATTCATTTTTATAATGACAATGCCCGGGGTCATATCCTCAATATTTCGGATCGAATTTGGCTATCGTAGGATAGTACTGAAGAGGATTGGATTATATTGTCCCATGTAATGAATCTAAATATATGGATACAAATATTCTATTATTTTATGGAGAAATGTGATACTATAAAAATATCTTTTTTGATGGCTCTAGTGGTAACCATATGGTATAGGATAATAAGACACTAGTATTGTTGAAATATACACCATATGAAACTATTGTTCAATGTCATAGATTTACTCTCAACTCCCAGGATAAACCAACTGGCGATCATTGAGGTGAAAATGTGTCACCCTAATAGTTCATTGAAATCATTCAACCTGGTCCATGGTGAGAGAAATCATAATGTCAATGTTAGAAACTACATTCGGCCATAAGTCTGTGTATAACTAGTCAACCACTAATATTTCCTACATGATTTCATTATTCAGAAGTTGGGCCCGTCTTCTGGTTCTCCCATGATTTTATAAGTACCTATTAAGAAGGTTGTGGTAGATTTGATATGGATCAGTGAGGTAGTGGACGAGTAAATAGAGAGTCTGCTGCATGAGAATACTATTTTTTATATAAATGGTTATCTCTCAGGGGAGATGCTAACTACATCATCACATCCCAATAAGACTATTTTATTACCATTATATCATGTGTGACATAAACAATAGTTGTTTGTGGGTATAGCATATTGTTATTTTCTATCATCCTCCTGAATAACTCTCAATGATCTCGAGTAGAGAAGAATGAAACAGATGATGATAAGGATGACCGCACTATAAGACACTATAAGGTAGAAACATCACCCCCACCTACATTTACCTGTAAATGGATTTTTGAATTTAGAGGATCTCATCATTTATAATGATAAAACTAGCCTTTTGGGATCCTTCCCAAGTCTGTGATGCATTTGATTGGGGTAAAGGATCAATCATTGCATTGCATTACCCATTAGAATCTCAAAATAGAATCAGATTGACAAAAAAATGTGCTTCTCAAAAGTATTCCTTACATATTAGAAGTTAATATTTCTTCCCTGAGACAGTTCTTCAGGGTAGGTATGTTTGTCCTTTTGATGAGGAAATTCATGCTATTGATTGATTAAATCAGGAAGACCCATGCCTTGATATTTTGGGATAAGGGTCGGGCATCCATATTGATTTTTGTTTTTAAGAGGGGAGGACCTCCACTTGTACTTTTGTATGAGTTGGGAGGAGTTCCACTATGGTTGCTGACGTAGTAAGGAGGTCCTCTGATTTGGCCATCAAGAACATAGGGAGGAGCTATGATGCTGGATATGAGATTGAGGAGGGACTCCAATTTGATTGGTTGAATTGTTAGGTGGACATTTTCATTGATTGATATGGATATTTGGAGGTCTTGTATGTTGAGAATCATGAGTATAGGGATGGAACTATGTTGGATGCTGGAAGAGTGGGTAGGACCTCTGTTGTAGTTTGTTGAAACATGGGGAGGGCCTCAAGTTTACCATTGATGGAGTGTGGAGGACCTCTACTCGGGATGGTTGTGGAATGATGTGGACCTCAATGTTAGCTAGTGATGATGGCACGATGAGGTCATTCATATTGATCATTGATGGTGTGGGGGGGGGGAAACCACTTTAGTTAAAGAAATATCAGGGAGGACCATCCCATGAGTTAGGGGTGGCATGATGATGACCTTTTTAGTAACGTTTTATGAAATTGGGAGGATCTTAGTATCATGAACCACATGTACATGCATGGCCTATATATTGTATGTCGATAAAGTAGTGAGGTCACCTACTTCTGCTAAATGTGGGATCAATGGGATGACCTCTTTGCTTAGTGTGAGAGCGGGTGGGGGGGATTCTACATTTGTTGGTGACTACATAGTTGGTTCCTCTGTATAGGGAATCATCAACACATACATTCCATTAATAGCTAATAAAGACATAGAAAGTAGACCGAATCGACCCAACCTTATTATGAGGTGATTCATGGATCAATCCGAATTGGGTGTTGATGTTTCCATTCTCTATCATGGTTGGTATATAACAGATTTTTTTGGAGGTGGAAGGGGCCACTAGTGGTGTGGATGCCGATTCCCCTTGTAGTGTATCATCATGAGCATGATCCCAATGTTAACATTAGGTTATTTGGACTGTACTAGTAGAGCAAGATAATAATCCACCAATTACATGGCTTGGAATATGTGTCATTGGTGGTGCTGATGAGGATTGGTGTGATCCCTAATGGGAGGCTCTTAGGTGGTAGTCATTGTAAGGATGACGTGGGAATCATCTTCCACCTCAACATTGGGGTGAGTCAAACGAATGCTTTGGGAAAAGGATCCCAATGTGGTTTTCTATTAGAGTAGAGATCAATGGAACCCTCTGTGTCCCTTGGGAGCAGTGTTGTCGGTGATTCACAGAAGCCTCTAGGTCATTATTAGCCATATCTCAGGTGGTAATGACCCCTTCCTGCTCATATTCTCGTATGAGGGTGTCCACCAACCACCTCTATATGTTTTCTAAGGGTGATATGGGGTGTGTGTGAAAAATATTTGTAGTTGTAGATAAATTTTTGTAGGAGGTGGAGTCATGAGGGATTATAGCCTTGACGTTTCTCCCCCTCCTACATCAATGATCATTGGGTGTGTGGTGTCCTACAACATGGATCATACAAAGCCGGATAGTTTATCAGTTAGTTCAGAAACAAGGAATGTAATTTTCAATGCCCCATAATTATTTCATATTCCATGGTTTGAGAAATAGATCCATGATGATGATTTCAAAAATAGGAATGCCCAATGTTCAACTACAATAGTTTCGGGGCAGTTCTATTTTGGGCCCACAGATATCATAGAGGGTCCATGAAACAGATAAATAGATCCATTGACATGTTAATCTATTAATCTAATGATAAAAATTTCTAATCTCTATACTTTATTTTGTAATGATTCATTTTTGGTTCATCATTTCATTTTTCAATTCTTTCGGCGGGTAGCCCCATTGTTGTGTCACTACACGCACTGGAAAGCATTACTACCCCAAATTTCCACTTTCAAAAATTGGGTGGTATTCTTCACTTTCTTCAGAGATGTATAATCCTTGGCCAAAACAATATGAGGTGATTTTTTTCCTGCATCCATGGATTACTCCTTGGAATTTTTCCGTAGTTTAAGTCACCTCATAGATTTGAGTCATGTTCGTGAAACTCATTCTGGGTGACATCTCTTTGTGGACACCAATTATTTACACTACTTAATTATAGACATTCTGGGGGGTCTTGACAGGGTAGTAAACATCAATTAGAAGATTATTCATATTTGGAATCACTGGCATGGATGGACACTGGAACATTAGTCACTTTAATTCCTCCTCATACGAGGGAATCTATGTGCAAAGAACCCAAGGCATGCCATGTAAATCAAAAGGTATATAATTCAAAAGTAATATCATCAATGTGATTCACCTCAGGCATCCCTTGTATTTCATGATGTTGCATCATGAGGTGGGTCATGAGTTTAAATCTTTTTGGATATGGATTGGATTGATTTGAACAACCCATGAAGGTAGATCAAGTCATTGTGTCCCAAGTATGGAGAACCTAATAAGTTTACCAGATGGTTGGATCATAATGACATGTGAAATAAAACCATTGAGTTGTGTGTCATAATGAGAAGATTTAAAAATATGAAGGTTGATCAGAACACCCAAAAGGTGGATCAGGTATTTATAACCCTAATAGGGGGAACAAAGTATTATCGTTGGTTCATATTGAACCTAGAAAATAAATCCTTCATACCAAATATAGAAGAAAAGTACCAAAACCATCATATTTTGTTAAGGGATGGTGTGGGGATTTTTCATTTTATATTCCCTTGGATAGAGGGTTGACCTAGTTTGGATTGATGTGTAGGTCTAACTCATGGGAGATTCCTGGGTACTACTAGAAAATGTGATGATGTAGATGTGGCTTAAACAGAGTAGCCAAGATGGATGACATGAACTCACTGAGATGTGGCTGATAATTGAAAATCATGATTAATTATAGATGGAGTGGATGGATTATTGGGATATTCGGTTTGGACCTTAGAAATACATACTACGTAACCTAGTTGGTCTGCAATCAAAGCCTACATAGTTCGATATGGGGTACTGGGGTTACACTATAGGAGGCGCATGGAAGAAGAATATTGTTGGGGATTAAGTTCATGAATTTAATATTTTGGGGGGGGGGGGTATGATGGGGCTTACACATATAGAGGATTCTCAATTGAAGTTGAGGAAAAAGTTGGGTCTTACACACGAAACATGCATATAAAGCATGTATGATACATGGATTGCACATGAAAGCTGACTGAGGATGGGGGATTGGATTCATGGTAACTATCGTCCTCTTTGACCACATTAGGGATAAATGGTGGGAGAAATTACTAGAATTATTAGACCAAAATCTCATATCAAAATATTTGTGCTAACGAGAGATGGTATGGGGCATAGGCATTGGAGTTGCTGGTGGGGGGATTTCATTCCAAGTGAGGATGATTTCATTATATATGACGATTATATCATTCCACTTCACTCATACATAGAGAATACTATCAATGGTGTGTGGGAATTATGCATGAATTCTTCCCGGTACCATTGTGGCATCATTTGGAAAGGGAGAAGAGGGTGTCCCATGATGATCCTACATAGGGAATTTTATATACATTGCATGGGGTGAGGACACATTTTAACATCATGTGTTGAGGATTATTTTTCCTGACGGTCATATTTAATGTATTATGGACATGAGGGAATAACTCATTATTGCTTGGGATTCCATAACCATTTTACAAACACCCTTTGGAGGGGCATAGAATAATTAATGCCATGTACGGACAATGTGTAGTAGTTGTCTATAATGAGGTCCACATTAGGTTCGATATAACAAAAAGAAAGGTGTTAGTGTACCTATTCTAAAAAGAAAAAGGTGTGTAAATGCATGCATTGGAGTTATATGGGACATCTCATGAGGGACTAATAAATTACTTCATGCAAACCTTGGGGGTTGCGTAGAAGTGGTGCATGAAAGACATAAGATATTCATTCAAGAGGTATTCACAATTGTTTTTTTCTATAGGAGACAAGACATAGAGAATAAAATAATGGGTTCACATGAGATCAGGGGCATGAATTCATGAGTTAGGGTTGAGCACAAGATTCAGTTGTGCATTGGTCTTGGGGTACGTGCAAGAATATCATTTTTCAAACACATGGGTTAATATGAAAGAGGTGGTGAGGATTACACAATAGTGGGCCCACTAAATGGAGGATCCACATGGAACCTGTCATGCATGATCTCTACCTTGAGGGTTTTATTCCTTTTTCAATGTCATAGAAGTTCATTCGTAATCACATCAGAGCAGTTGTTCGACTTAGGTAGGATCACCCTAATAGGTGAGAATCCATCAATATATAGAGGAACCTTATGTGAAGGTGTTCATGATTCTGGTGGTGGAAGTTTTTTTCCACTCTTCTAAAGACATTAACTCGACCAACGGTTATGAAAGAGGGTGGTTTATGTCACATTTTATGTGGATGAAGTTTGCTCATGATTAGGAGACTTGTGTGAAAAACAAGTCCTTGGATGCACCAACCTTATTTGTTTCTCTATCCTATGCAGAAGAGTAACAAGTTACAACTCATTTATCATGTATGATCCTTATGTACTTATTTAAATAGTTTTTCACACATTAAAACTTTCATGCACTTTCTTTTCCTTACCCATGTCGTTCCATTGAGTTGGATGGTGGATTCAGTTTACCGAAAGGGAGTTGTTTGCAACTTCACATGAAATTTGGGGCCAATAGGTACATGTAATGTTAACATAATGTGATCAGGATGATGAATATGTAATGTTAGGTGGCATCGTAATGATAAAAATAATATATCAATGAAATTTTTGTCAAAAAGATTATTGTCTTGTGACATGGATGTCGTACCATGTTGTATAACAACATGTGATTGGGACGATTAATATAGAATTGTAGGTGATTTTTTTCCAAGTCGATATCCTCTAAAATGAGGATATTATGGTGATGTGGAGTATAACATCATACAGTGAGGAAATTAATGTCATTAAATTTATTATCTTGCAACCAGGATGTTATACCATGCATTTTAACATAATGTGATCAGGATGATTGGGACTTATGATTACATGAAATAATTTTAAAGGAACCCTCCATTATTGGGGTCCATGTTAAGTTATAATTTCATTGAGATCATAAAATAGTCTCTATTGGAGTATAATTTTTTTATTGTATAGGGTCCCTTCCCCTTTGGATCCAACTTCAGAGGTTTATTTCAATGTATCATTGGAGTCCTGAGGACCGACACAATCTATAACTCAAGGAAATTCTACAGATTATGTTTTTTATTATATCATGAAATATGGTTGTAATGACCTTCCAAAAGATTTATGGTGTGAAATCTCTTATCATCTAATTTTCTAAATTCATCTAGCCATTTTTTGGATTTCTAATATGTGGATAATTGATAACTAATGGAACTGCATAGTGGGGATAAAATAACTTTGACGATAAAGACCACCTCTATCCCTTATACTAATGTGTATTGTGCCACTTGGGTATATCATATTTCCATAAGCCCGCAAGGCATGTATTATATTTTATGTCCAAGAATTTTTATCCTCATTCACCAGATTCTAAATTATATTTGATTGAGTCTTGTTGAAAACATCTATCAGTCCATTTGCAATTACATGACAGTGAGATGAACGATTGGACGTGATGTCATACATTTATTATATTATCTTAAATTCAGTATCACATAAATTATTGTTGTTTTCTATAAATATTTTATGAGGTACACTTAATATGGTGATGATTTTGGCTCTCATGGACCTTAAAATGTTCGTTTACCTGACCACTTTGAGGGGAATGGATTCATCCCACATGAAGAAGAAGTTAGTTATGGTGAGAATGTATGTGAATTTATTGGATGTAGAAGGAGAATATTGAGCCTAATTTCAATTACCCATATAAAAAATGGCCAAGACTATTTGGATTTGTGAAGTAACCTAATGGGTTGGTGAATGAAGTTTTCATGACCTTGGAAGGGATGGAACATTTTCGGTAATTTAGTGTAATCATGCATTATAGTGGGTCATCAGTACCCTAGTATTCATATTTTTTGGAATATGTGGATCCTAAATGGTGGTATATAGAAACTATAGTGTGCACTTCCTTCATGAAAACATTGGTCATTTCTCCATCAATGAACCTGTGAATGACCCCATCAGGGATCCACTTATAGAGTACCATTTGATGATTCGTGTTTTCATACAACAAATATATAATTTCTCATATTTGGATGTGCTCTCTCTTAGATAAATCTAGTGGTGGAACTCCCTTTTGATCGTAGTACACAATTGGTGTTATCTTATTGGCATTAGGACCGTATGGTTCTGGTATGGGTAAAATCTAATCAACCTTATTCATGTTTTCTTAAACGAAAGTTGATACATTCCAGTGATGCGCAAGACAAATTATTTTTTCATCCTGATCTGAATCATCTTGTTTTTTGCCGAATTTTCTAATGAATCATCTTTGTAATTCTATAACCATTATGTGTGAGTAAATTTTTTCTATATAGTTAATTCTAACATTAGTCCTTCTCTATGTTTTAGATGGGGAATTATCTATTCCATTCTAATTTCATACTCCCGATTGATTTTCTTGATGACCATTTATGAACAAAATTTTATATTCTTGTGATTTCCTTGTACCATAAGTTCTACCTCTAGACCATTGATATGAGATTGATATTATGATTTATTTTTCATTCACCATTTTGAAAGGAGAAATGATTAACCTTAGAATTTCTTTCTTGGAGATATGATTGTGACTACTATCCCCATTTCATTGATCTTGGGTTCTTCCATCCTATACCCAATCTGACATCTAGATGAACCATTGAAATCCATATCACATAATTTGGGGCCCTCTTGAACAAATAAAATATAACGACCCACACTTCACATACATTGTTAGTACTTCAAAATTGAATTACACTTATTACAACATATAACAAAACCATGAAAGGACCATATAGGTATTGTGTCTTTAGAAACTGGGAAACATAAACAAATGGTTCATAAAGCGCCTACACTATCTCCCATTTATTTCATCATATCTATAGTCCATTTTGGCATATCTTACTTAATAACCTTCTTCCTGTCCTGGGGAAATAAAACATACAAAAGGGTGAGCTCAAATGCTCATTAAGGGTAAACAAAAGAAATATCAATCACATCATATTCATAAGAAAATAACATTTTGGAAATCTTACCCTGTAAAAGAGATCATAATTTCATAACATGGGATAAATCATGGTAGTGAAATGTAATCACAATAATCATAACTTAAAACATTAAGCTTTGTGGCATACACACATAATCATAGAGAATCATTTCTTATTAGTCAAGACTCATTGCCAAGACTATCTTAGTGGAAAAAGTCCATTTCTGAACTGAGTTCATTACTCATTTCAGTCCTATTTCACTGAACTAGTTTAACCTTCCATTCCATCCATGTCTATCTCATGAGATATAAAATCTTTACCCAATGCATTGGAGGGAGATATAGGTCCCACCCATCTCATAATGATACCATTCTTATGTGTGCCACAAAATCATAAACCATACATCATAGTATAACCCATGTAATAAATATGGGATTCTTAAACATCGTGACATCATAAAACAATTCATATAAGATAAAGGAATTAATAAAAATAATTCCATAACAACATAATCAAATCTATTTAATAATTGGCATAGAAACATAACCCTTTATTATCTTAGATGGAAAATAATTTTGATAAAACACTTGAACTCCATTCTTGAATAAAATATCCTTCCTACTTCAAAAACACTTTCCCTTTCTTAACATGTCATACAATTTTAAACTAAAAGTAGTTGATTAAAAATAAACCTGAAAACTTGTAAAGGAATATTCTTTGAAATAATGTTTTAAAAATCCATTCATTCTGTATAAGTTAAAATAACATTCTTCTCGTACTTTTGTTAGAAAAGTCAAAAAGTACCTCGTACGAAAAACGACAAAAGATTCCTTTCATATATTTTACTAAAAACATACCGAAGGGTAAAATTGAATTTAAACAATTTTAGGAGGATGGATATAATATTTCATATTGAGGAAACATGGATGTGGATGATAAAATACACCCCAGTAAATTTCAAAGTATAACCAATCTCGGATAAAATGAGATCGTGATATTTCCCTTACCTTAGGCCCAATTTGCTTTGTAAGTGTCCGAACCACCTGTATAATGATTTAAATAATGTAATTGACTTATTCCAGAATCATACTCATTTTTATTATATCATATATGGTCATATTTATAGCTTATTATTAGTAATATTTCATTGATACTTGTTATTCGGGTGTTTATTACTTTTTGTTCTTACGCGTGTTTTGTCGAATAAATTTTTATTCTTCTTTTTAGGTTATAGATACCTCATTTTGAGAATGGTATTAGTGTAATATATATCATATTTATTCACTCAATTAATTTATTTAATCATTATGCAATGAAAATCATGTAGAACGCGCTGTATCACATCGTGGAGACGGTATTCCATACGTACGCACGAGCGATGATATCATTCCCATGATCATGGAATTGTATTGGAGTGTATGTATAATATTTCAAAATCAATATCACTTTACAATAATCATATAATTTTTTTTACACCATTATACCCATCCATGTAAGGTGGTGGTGGAAAATAGATTACACCACGGCGTGGAGACGGTATTCCGTACGTACGCACGCGCGGTGATTTATTTTTCCGTTGGATGGATAGATGGTGAAATAGGGTTGCTTCATACTTATAATAACATATTATTATATTAGTGATACTGATGTTATTAATTCATAATGAAACAAATAATGAAGAAGAAGTGGAAGAATAAATAAAGTTGAAAGAATTGGTAATGGACATTACCTCTTCTTTGAAGCGCTTCTTTGAGACCTCATTTTAGGGCACTAAAATTGGCCTTTGAAGAATACCAAGACCTCTAGGATATTTATAGGAAAGTGGAGAGGAGAAATTCGCAGGGGTTGGCCGAGCTTGAAGGCTCAATGTGGTGTGAGGAAGAGGGGAGGAGGTTCCCTTTTATAAGGGAGGAGAGGGGAACCTTTGCAAAAACAAAAAATATTACTTTATTATAAAGCTATATTCGGTTTTAAATAGGTCCAAATTGATTTATTTTGAATCTAAGGTGGGTATGGGTAGAAATAAAATCATCCAATAGAATTTTGACAAGTTTAGTTTACTATTTTAACCTTATCATTTTGCTTTATGTTTAAGTTAGATAATTTTACTTTTACCGTGTCTTTTTGTGTTCTTACACTATAAGGTTAATAAACTTACTATAACAAGCCAAAAGAACCCCAAGTTGTTTATTATTAATATATATAATCTTATCTAAGTCATTTGGCCGAACAATGGATTTTTTGGAAAAAATTAACAATTAATAATGTAATATTTGTTTTAAAAACTATTTTTTGTAAATTTTGACACTATTTAGGAATTGATTTTTGTGAAAATCATAACAGAATGATTAGTTCCAAAAACTTTTATTTATTCATTACCAACATGTTATATTAACCTATAAAATTAGTTTAATTCATAAAAAGTCTCAAATTACATTTATTTGGGTATTTATAACATCAATTATATCAATATTTCATTAATAAGTTAATTACTGCATCATCTTTGTGTCATAAATAAATTAAATTATTTAATGTCTAAAAATAAAAAATAAAATACAATTATGTAGGAAATCGTTTTAGTTTTGTAATTAATATTTATAGTCTAATTTATCTTATTTATAACCCTATATTAAAAATTATTTACTTATTAAACATTGATTTGAACTATTTTAACCCTTCTTTAAATAAATAAATAATAAATGTCCTAATCTAATCCAAGTGGGCCTAAATGGTCATATTTTATTCCTAGGGTTGTTTTTGGTCGAATTACACTTATCCAATTGAATTAGGACATGTGTTAGGGTAATAATAATATCATTTTTATCCTTAATTAAACTATTTATTTTTAACCGTGGTAAATAAAAGTAAAAAGTTACTATTCACCAAAAATTATTTTCATCTCATTGAACAACATTTTACTTACTGACATCAAATGTGTCTCTCGGATATTTGAAATTCCACTCATAGAAGCTGTAAAATTACGTTTTATGTAAATTTGCAAATTCTCCTACGAGGTGGGTAAAAGACGGTGAAAAGTTCAATAAAATTTTTATATATCTAAACTTATTATAAAATTACTTAAATGAATTACATTGTACTTATATAGGTATTATGTATCAATTTTGACCTAAAATAAATTTAAATAAAATAAATAATTATTTAAATAAAAAGTTGATTTTTAAATAGTAACCCAGTGTTTTCACTATTCATCAAAAATTAAAAGTTTCCAGAAAAATACCAAAATTTCACCCTAGGCTGATTTCGATATTCCGAATCCAAAAACGAAGTCCATTTTGAAAAATAAAATTTAAAAAATTCAAAAATTGGTTATTACTATTCATAACAGCTAGTTTTAATAATATTTTAATAGCATATTGTTGTTTAGTGAAACTCGGTATTGCGTACGACGCAAGCTATCAAGGAAGGCCGCAATTACGTGTAAAGTAAGCCAAGATAGTGTTGTGTGTAGTGAATGATTACATTGATGATTTATATAAAATAAAAAAAAGATATTTCTTATAAAAGTCTCAGGTGTTACATTCTACCCCCCTTAAATTGAATTTATCCCTCGAAATTTTTCACTTGTAACAAACAGATGAGGATAACTCTCCCTCATCATATCCTCAAGAACCCATGTCGCATCTTCTAATTGGTTGTTCCACCATAAAACTTTCACAGAATGAGTGGTCTTGTTCCGTAGGAATTTTTCTCTACGATCGAGAATCTCTATTTTCTCTTCTTCATAAGAAAGATCTTGTTCCAGTGGTACAACTTTTGAGCTGAGTACATGTGAAGGATCAGGTATATAATTTCTCAGGAGAGATACATGGAACATGTCGTAAACTTGGAGAGATTCGGTGGAAGTGCCAATCGGTAAGCTACCTTCCCAACATGATCCAGTATTTTGAAAGGACCGATATACCTAGGGATCAGCTTTCCCTTCATTCCAAATCTCATTACTCTCTTCCAAGGAGATATTCGTAAGAACACTTTATCACCCACTTCAAACTCTAAGTCTTTTCTTCGGTTGTCGGGATAACGTTTTTGTCGACTATGAGCTGCTCTTATGTGTTGTTGAATAGATCAGACCTTTTCTGCCATCTCATCAACAAGATCAAGTCCGAATAGCTTTTTTTCCCCAACTTCATCCCAATAAATTGGAGTCCTTCATTTCATTCCATGGAGAGCATCATAAGGAGCCATCTGAATACTAGAGTGAAAGTTATTATTATAAGAAAATTCCACCAAAGGTAGGTGTTGATCCCAACCACCTTTGAAATCCATAGAGAAAGCTCTCAACATATCTTCTAGAGTTTTAATTGTCCTATCAAATTGACCGTCTGTATGAGGATGATAAGCAGTGCTGAAACTCACGTCTGTATCCAGAGTATGCTGAAGACTTCGCCAGAACTTTGAGGTAAACCTTGGATCCCGATCAGATATAATAGAAAGTGGTACTCCATGCAATCTTACCACTTCCTTTACATATATCATGTCAAGTTGATCCAGAGATAAATCCTCTCTAATAGCAATGAAGTGTGCAGACTTTGTAATACGTTCAACTTTGACCTAGATAGCATTATTGCCTTTGGATGTTTTAGGAAGTCCTGTGACAAAGTCCATAGTGATCTTTTCCCATTTCCATTCGGGTATGGGTAATGGTTGTAACACCCCTCTAGACTTCTGTCTCTAAGCATTCACTGGCTGAAAAACCAAGCATTGAGAGACATATTCAGCAACATCTATCTTAATGCCATCCCACCATAAGTACTCTTTCAGGCCCCTATACATCTTCGTGCTTCCAGGATGAATAGAGAATGAAGAACTATAAGCCTCATCCAGCAGCTCCTTCTTTAATTCGGGGATGGGAGGAACACAAACCCGATTCCTAATCTTTATTATCCCATCACAATCAAGGTTGAATTCAAGAACATTTCTCCCCTTCTTTTGTAACTCTACATTTTTTTATGTGCCTCTTTAATCTTAAAATGTATAGATGGTTGAACATTCATTTTAGAAAGATACAATTTTTCCCCTTTCATTATAATTCCAAGATCATATCCTTTGTAAATCCATAAATTTTGGATCTTTTGTCATCCTCATCCTTGATAAACTGGCATGGTCTTGTCGACTTAATGCATCTTCCACCTTGTTTCCTTTCCTAGGGTGGTAATGAATTGAGAATTCATAATCCTTAATCAGCTCCAACCATCTTCTTTGGCGCATATTCATCTCCTTTTGTGTGAAAATATACTTTAAACTTTTATGATCAGTATAAATGTCACACCTTCCTCCATAAAGATAATGCCTCCAAATCATTAATGCAAAGATTACCGTAGATAACTCCAAATCATGAGTTGGGTAATTTTGCTCATGGATTTTCAACTGTCGTGAGGTATAAGCTATCACCATATCATTTTGCATTAGAACTCACCCCAATCCCTTCTTGGATGCATCACTGTAGATCACAAACCTTTCTCAACTACAAGGCAGTGTGAGCACAGGTTCATTAGGTAACCTTCTTTTCAACTCCATGAAATTCTATTCACATTCCTCTGTCCAAACAAACTTAACACCTTTCTGAGTCAACCTGGTGAGTAGATTAGATAATTATGAAAAATCATTCAAAAACGTCAATAATATCCAGTCAAACCAAGAAAACTTCGGATCTCAGTTACTATTGTTGGTCTCGACCATCGTTCGATAACCTCTTTTTTTGCTGGATCCAAATATATCACCTCTATTGAGATTATGTGACACAAAAATGAATATTTTTTAAGCCAAAATTTACACTTGGTAAATTTGGAATAAAGCTTCTCCTTTCTCAGGGTCTTCAATATAATTCTCAAGTGATCATCATCTTCTTACTTTCTCATTGAATATACAAGAATATTGTCTATAAAGACTACCAAAAACTGATCAAGATAGTCTCTAAAGACTCTATTCATCAGATCCATGAAGATAGCAGGGGCATTAGTAAGACCAAATGGCATCACTATAAATTCATAGTGTCCAGACCTTGTATGCAATGCCATCTTTGGTATATCCTCTATTTTTACCCTTAATTTATGATACCCTGAATGAAGATCAATCTTGGAAAAGTATTGAGCTCTGCGTAGTTGGTCAAATAATTCCTCAATGCGTGGGAGAGGGTATTTGTTCTTGATAGTGATCTTGTTAAGTTCTCGATAATCAATGCAGAGTCTCATTGATCCATATTTCTTCTTAACAAACATAACAGTTTCTCCCCAAGGTGATGCACTAGGGAATATGAAACCCTTATCAATATTCTCTTGGAGTTGCTTCTTCAATTCCTGCAACTCAATTGGGGCCATTCTATAAGGTGTCTATGAAATAGGTAAAGCACCCGGTACGAGTTCTATTGAAAACTCAACTTCACGATTTGGTGGAAGACCTGACAATTCCTCCGGAAAGACATCATCAAAATCTGGTACAATGGGAATTTTCTTAGTCGTGAGTTTCTCACCAACCATCTGAGATATATAACCTTCATTTAGTGGAATCAAGACCCATAAGATGGAAGAAATTTCCACTGGAAGTTTATGTTCATCCTTGCATCGATAGATGATCAAAGATTGATCTAGAATATGAAATGTGACTTCCCTTCTTTGGAAATTTATATGAGATCCATATAGAGAAATCCAATCCATGCCAAGAATCACATCAAATTCCACTATTGGGAGGATCACAAGATTTGCAGGAAGAAATTTCCCACAAACATCAATCGGAGAAGAATTATAAAAATTTGATGCGACTGTTGTGCCATTAGGGGTTGTCACAGCTAACTCAACATCTAATTTTTGAGGTAATACGGTGATTCCCTTAAAGGAGTGGGTGGATCCAGAATCAAATAAAACATTTGATACTTTTTAGTGGATTGTAAGTGTACCTTTAACCACTTCGTTATCGTACTCCACATCGCTGATAGAAATTGCATGTGACTTTCCTATGTCTTTAGCCTTAAGAGTTTGTTGACGTTGATCATCATCAACAACCCTTGGATTAGGGCGTTTATTGGCATAATTCCCCATTTCCTTGCACTTGTAACATTGAAGTGTAGGAGGTGCACTATGTGTATCCTTTCCATTTTTCACATCACTAGACATCTTCTTCCCATGATTGCAGCATTAAATTGCCCGATGACCTTCCTTTCCACATTTGAAACATTTACTTGTCCCTTTAAGACAACTCCCTCCATGTTTCTTCCCACACTTTGAGAATAAGGGAAAACTCATCTTCTTTTCAGTGTGCTCTTTAGATTTTCTGTTGAATTCCCTTTTCCTCATCTTATCAAACCCATATGACTGATGGGTTACTCCAATCTCCATCTCAACATTGAGAGCACATCGAACGATTTCCTCGTAGCTATTGAAGTCTCTTATGGCTAACGCCCTTCGAAGACTATGTTTTAAGCCACTAAATAATTGATCAATATTACTCTCAGGTTGGATAATAATACCAGAATCATACCTTGCAAGTCTTGTAAAATTTTCTTCTTAGGTACCAAAAGATTCATCATCATTTTTCTTTAGATCAATAAACTCCATCTCCATCTTTGTTCGGAGAATACGAGGGATGCATTTATTGAAAAATAAGTACTTGAACTTCTCCCATTCCATGGACTCAATTTCATCTATTGGACTCATATTCTTGATAATATTCCACCATTGATCATCATCACCTTCCAAATGATACACTGCTAAGATGAGTTTATCATGATTAGAACATTGAAGAACTGAAAATATTTTTTCATTAGTACTGATCAATTGTTCATCAACTAATGGATCTGTAGACCTGCTGAATGAAGGTGGACGCTGTCTCATGAAGGATTAAACAAAATGTTGCTCCTTCCTTTGCTCATTTGGAAGTCCTTCATGATTCATATCTTAAGAAAATTGTGTGATCATGGCTACAAGATTTTTCATTCCAGCTGCCATAACGTTTGGTTGCTCAAGGGGACAATCATTGCATTTTTCAGTCGCATTCCGCATTAACACGGTTCCTTCGGGTTCCATCCATTGACTAAATACAAGAATAATAGTGTGAGAAACACTAATTATAATAGGAAAACCACATAATCAATTATAAAATTTCACACTTAAGGTCTTATCCTATTTTATTCATGGTTATTTCTAAAACACTAAGATTGTGTTATATGCTTAAACTTATCCTTAGGATTCTTACTAAGGCTTTCACATCCTAGTTTCCAAAGGTTGACAATACCTTTCCTCTGATACCAACTATAAAGACCCATAATTTACATACATTTTTAGTACTTCAAAATTGAAGTACACTTATTACAACATATAACAAAACCATGAAAGGACCGTATAGGTATAGTGTCTTTAGAAACTGGGAAACATAAACAACTGGTTCATAAAGCGTCTACATTGTCTCCCATTTATTTCATCATATCTATAGTCCCTTTTGGCATATCTTACTTAATAACATTATTCCTGGCCTGGGGAAAGAAAACATACAAAAGGGTGAGCTCAAATGCCCAGTAAGGGTAACCAAAATAAATATCAATCACATCATATTCATAAGAACATAACATTTTGGAAATCTTACCCTAAAAAAGAGATCATAATTTCATAACATGGGATAAATCATGGTAGTGAAATTGAATCACAATAATAATAACTTAAAACATGAAGCTTTGTGTCATACACACCTAATCATTGTGAATAATTTCTTATTAGAAAAGACTGATTTCCAGGACTATCATAGTGGACAAAGTCCATTTCTGAACTGAGTTCATTCCTCATTTCAGTCCTGTTTCACTGAACCAGTTTAACTTTCCGTTCCAGCCATGTCTATCTCATGAGATATAAAATTGTTACCCAATGAATTGGAGGGAGATATAGGTCCCACCTATCTCATAATGATATCATTATTATGTGTTCCACAAAATCATAAACCATATATCATAGCATAACCCATGTAATAAAAATGGGATTCTTAAACATCGTGACATCATAAAACAATTCATATAAGATAAAGGAATTCATAAAAATAATTCCATCACAACATAATAAAATCAATGAAATAATAGGGATAGAAACAGAACCCTTTATTATCTTAGATGGAAAATAATTTTGATAAAACACTTGAACTCCATTCTTTGGGAAAATATCATTTCTACTTCAAAAACACTTTTCCTTTCTTAACATGTAATACAATGCTAAACTAAAAGAATTTGATTAAAAATTAACTTGAAACATTGTAAAGGAATCTTCTTGGAAATAATTTTTTGAAAATCCATTCATGCCGTATAAGTTAAACAAACATTCTTCTCATACTTTTGTCGGAAAAGTCCAAAAGTACCTCATACGAAAAATGACAAAAGATTCCTTTCATATCATTTACTAAAAAATCACTGAAGGGTAAAATTGGATTCAAACAATTGTAGGTGGATGAAAATAATATTACATATTGAGGAAACATGGATGTGGATGATAAAATACACCCCAATAAATTTCAAAGTATAAACAATCTCGGATAAAATGAGATTGTGATATTTCCCTTACCTTAGGTCTGATTTGCTTCGTAAGTGTCCGAACCACCTTTATAATGATTTAAATAATGTCATTTACTTATTCTAGAATCATACACATTGTTATGATATCATATATGGTCATATTCTTAGCTTATTATTACAAATATTTCATTGCTACATGTTATTCGGGTGTTTATTACTTTTTGTTCTTATGCGGGTTTTGTCGAATAAATTCTTATTATTCTTTTTAGGTTATAGATAACTAATTTATAGAATTATATTAGTGTAATATATATCATATTTATTCACTCAATTCATTTATGTAATCATTATTCAATGAAAATCATGTAGAACGAGTTGCATCACATCGTGGAGACGGTATTCCGAACATACTCACTAGCGATGATATCATTCCCATGATCATGGAATTGTATTGGAGTGTATGTATACTATTTCAGAATAAATATCACTTTACAATAATCATATATATTAATTATTTACACCATTATACCCATCCATGTAAGGTGGTGGTGGAAAATAGATTACACCACGGCGTGGAGACGGTATTCTGTATGTACGCACGCGCAATGATTTCATTTTCTGTTGGATGGATAGATGGTGAAATAGTGTAGATTCATACATATAATAACATATCAGTATATGAGTGATACTGATGTTATTAATTCATAATGAAACAACTAAATAAGAATATGTGGAAGAAGAAATAATGTTGAAAGAATCGGTAACGGACATTACCTCTTCTTTGAAGCGGTTCTTTGAGACCTCTTTTTAGGGCACTAAAATTGGTCTTTTAAGAAATACAGGACCCCTATGATGTTTATTGGGAAGTGGAGAGGAGAATTTGGCAGGTTTTTGCCGAGCATGAAGGCTCAATGTGGTGTGAGGAAGAGAGGGAGGAGGTTCCGTTTTATAAGGGAGGAGAGGGGCACCTTTGGAAAAACATAAAATATTATTTTATTAGAAAGCCATATTCGGTTTTAAATAGATCCAAATTGATTTATTTCAAATCTAAGGTATGGATGGGTCGAAACCCTCTCATCCAATAGAATTTGGACAAGTTTAGTTTACTATTTTAACCTTATCATTTAGATTTAACTTTAAGTTAGATATTTTTACTTTTACCGTGTCTTTTTGTGTTCTTACACTATATGGTTAATAAACATACTATAACAAGCCAAAAAACTCCAAGTTCTTTATTATTAATATATATAACCTTATCTAAGTCATTTGGCCAAACCTTATATTTTTAGGAATAAAATAACAATTAATAATATAATATTTGTTTTAAAGAATATTTTATGTCAATTTTGACACTATTTAGAAATTGATTTTGGTGAAAATCATAACAGAATGATTAGTTCAAAAATAGTTAATTAAATAAAACATAACATGTCATAGTAACCTAGAAACTTAGTTTAATTCATAAAAAGTCTCAAATTACATTTATTTGGGTATTTATAACATCAATTATGTCAATATTTCATTAATAAGATAATTAATGCATCATCATTGTGTCATAAATAAATTAACTTATTTAATGTCTACAAATTACAAATAAAATACAAATATGTAGGAAATAGTTTTAGCTTTCTAATGAATATTTATATTTGAATTTTTCTTATGTATAACCCTATATGAAAAATTATTTAATTATTAAACATTGATTTTAACTATTTAAACCCTTCTTTAAATAAATTAATAATAAATGTCCTAATCTAATCCAAGGGGTCCTAAATGGTAATATTTTATTCCTAAGGTTGTTCTTGGTCTAATTAAACTTATCCAATAGAATTAGGCATGTGTTAGGGTAATAATAATATCATTTTTACCCTTAATTTCCCTATTTACTTTTAACTGTGGTAAATAAAAGTAAAATGTTACCATTCAACAAAAATTATTTTCATCTCATTGAATCACATTTTACCTACTTACATCAACCGTGTCTCTCAGATTTTTGAAATTCCACTCACAGAAGCGGTAAAATTATGTTTTATGTAAATTTGCAAATTCTCCTAGGAGGTGGGTAAAAGATGGTGAACAGTTCAGTAAAATTTTTATATATCTAAAATTATTATAAAATTACTCTAATAAATTACATTGAAGATATATAGGTATTATGTATCAATTTTGACCTAAATACATTTAAATAAAATAAATAATTATTTAAATAATATGTCGGTTTCTAAATAGTATCCCAGTGTTTTAACTATTCATCAAAAATGGAAAGTTTCCAGAAAAATACCAAAATTTCACCCTAGGCTAATTACGATATTCCAAATCCAAAAACAAAGTCCATTTTGGAAAATAAAATTTAAAAAATTTCAAAAAGTGGTTATTACTATTCATAACGGGTAGTTTTAATAATATTTTAATAGCATATCGTTGTTTAGTGAAACTCAGTATTGCGTACGATGCAAGCTATCAAGGAAGGTCGCGATTACGTGTAAAGAAAGCCAAGCTAGTGTTGTGTGTAGTGAAATATTTCTTTGACGATTTATATAAAATAAAAAGAAATTATTTCTTATAAAAATCTCAGGTGTTACATAAAACCTCTTAATAGGGTAGTTCCATGTCCACTGATGTCATTTATGGTGTAGGGTGCTCTACCATATGATATACTAACTTATGTACATTGATAACATTCTGTGGAAAAAATTGAATGTCAAACCACTACAAGATGACCTCCAACCATGTCATAATTTTGGTCAAATTATGAGGGCTGGGAATTTATTTTAGTGCAGTTCTATGAGATACCTAAACATATATCATGATACTATAGAAAGTTTCTTAGGTTTTCGTCTACAAATACTAGCATTACAAAACTCTTCTCGATGTCTGAATATTTATTTTCAATATCGATCATTGTTCAGCTAAGATAATAAAAGTTTTTTTCTCTATTGCTGTCATTATTTGGCATGTGGAAGGCACTCAGTAATCTATGTAAGGTTTTAACATAAAAAATAAGTGGTATCTTTTATACTGGTAGTTTTAGTATTGGGGAGTATTAAGAGATATTTCTGGACACTATAAAATGCTTCATAACAATCATCAATCCAATTATATTTAACCATGTTATCAATAAACCTATTGAAGGGAATGCATTTTCATTTATTGTTAGATATGTAGCAATGAATTTATTCCAAGTTCCCTTGAATTTCTCTCAACTCCGTGATGTTGTGAGGAAGATAAATTAAAATTATAGACTTTTTCTATTCAATATTAACATTGATTCCCTAGTGGTGTATGATGAGGCCAAGAAGTATCACAAAAGTAATGTCTAATGAACATTTTAATGGGTTCATATTTCAGTTGTGTTGTCATATTTTGTTGAAAACGATTTCAAGATCCCATCAGTGGTCAGAGTGCTGTAAATATTTAGCCACCATTTTTTCAACATAACATTCAAAAAACGTACCCACAAAGGGTTTGATGATGTGTTACATGGCACATTGCTACGTTGAGTTGGAATTTGTCATGGAAAAGGTCTATACATGATAAAAACAATACTCCCCAAGTGTACCTAAAGGTGGTTGATTTTACATTTTCATGGTACATTTTGATATCATTTTATGATTTATATCCATCCATGAAAGAGATATCTATATATCTGGATATTGTATCGATCAACATTTCTATTATTGTGGCCGGGAAATCATTTTTTGGGAAGTGTTATCTGAGATTCCTAAAATTGATACAGAATCTATTTTTTTCTATTATTCTTCCTATTGGGTACAATATTGTCAACCCATTTAGAATATTTTATATTTTTAATGATGTTTTACCTAATGGTATTTTCAACTTCAACTAGAATTTTGGTGTCATGTGTTGGTTCCATCCTTCTTGCTACTAGTTTATTACCCAAGTGGTCCTCTAGCGGGCCTAGGGGGTGAGTGGCCACCGTGTGATTCTGTCCCAACATTTCAATGTAGTTCCATGTGATGTGAAAAAAAATTTGTTTTAGGAAGGAGGTACACGCATCTTTCTCTTTTGAATACATGGCTACACTAATCAAGTTGGGGAATGAGTCTTCTTCGATAACCATATTTACGTATTTTATCTTGTCAATGATAGTAGAGAGGAACTCCTAAAAGGCTGGTGGGGAATCCCTAATTAAATATTGTTACTTATTTTTTCCACTTTATATTTTTTCTGATTTACATAGGGGGATCAAGTATTGGAATTATTTCTCTATTTGGGGGGGGGGAGCCGATATCTAGACATTATGAAGATTAAGAAACTTCCTCATAACCTACTAATAATGAGGGATTTCATTGAAAATCCTGTGAGTATTGAGTGAGAAAGGGGGAAGTAGTTTCTTCATCATTTTTGGTTGATGAGACAACCACCTCTTCCACAACTATTGAGGTGTGGATTTCCTAGAGCACTTAGGATGGAATGTGGGCATTTTTATCTAAGGCTTCAACACTATAGGTAGAATTTCTAAACTATTTAATATTGTTGAACTCAGTTGTCCTGAATGATATAATGAAGACCACTGAATATTCTCCTCAAATTGGAATCATATTCTCAATCTGATTTATGGGAATGACATACTCTTATTATATATATTTTAATGGTATGATATATAACATTTCTATACCATTTGGGGTGGTGACCTAAGAAACACCTACAACCATGGGTAGTTTCACTACCCTATTATTGAATCCATCATCAATATAATATAACTCATAGAATTATAGAAGGCCCTTATCAGCATATAACATTTTTATTTTTCAATTAATGTGGTATTTGATGCATTGACGGCATGATTAAGGGACTATCTTTTGTTGATGAAACCAGACCCTTCCTATAAAGAAGTTGAAATTCATGTTCATACAAACCACCTGAAATAATGAGTTAGCAATAAGGTCATCGAATTGAGAATTGAGAGTAATTTAACCCAATGACATTAATTCGGGTTTTTCATATACCTATAGTGTTATAGAATTAGGTTCAATTAATCCACATCATAGCCCAGTCGATAAAATGTTCATATTTGAATGTCGTTATCATCATATCCCTTATCAATGAATATAATTTGGCATCGACACAACTTATCCTTCCTGATACATATAATGATCTGATGTGACCTTATATAATGGCATAATCATCTTGATCTATGAAGGATATAACCATGTCTAATTCCACAGGATCAATATCTATCTTATTGATATCCCCATAGGCAACATTATCTTCTAAATCTTTAGGGAGTAGGAAAGAATCTATAAGATCTTACCTGTGGTGTTTTAACAAAATCAGGGCATCTATGATTGATAGAATTGTTGGCACTAAGGATAACTATTTTAGGATGTCCTACATATAGTCGGAAGTAGTTCACTTACCTATGTGGGGATACTCTTTCTCAATTGATTTAGGGTACTGATAATTTTATATAGATGGATTTTCCCAAAAAAAATAAGAGTTATAGGTTCTTCTATCCTTAAGGGGTTGGGCCTGGTATGTAATCTTACCTGACGATGGTGATCTAACCCTTGTTAACCCTCCGATTAATATTCAATTGTGACTGGGTTAGGGTGTAGTTTGATAGGTTATGTGGAATTTTCCTACTCATGTTGGACCCATTAAAGAGATCTTCCATGAGTTTCTGTTGAATTGATAGTTTGATTAGGGATGTGAATACAATTCTGGTTCATGTTGCGACCATTCCATCCCTAGTATACTCAACCCCTAAAACATATCCCTTTAGTTTCAAAATTATATATGTGGAGCTTAGTTCTATATACATAGTCATCATCATAGAAGTGATCAATTAAGAGAATTATATTTATGGATCCTAATATTAAACCCTCATACAATGAGTAATTTAGATAGATGATAGATTCTTAAGGAGTTATTCGTTGGGGTGATACCCACGATTTAAAATTTTATTCCATAACTTCTAAGAGATTCAACGATTACTTTGGCCTTGATGCAGTTTCATCCTCCTATGATCTATCTCTATCTTTTCAACTAATAAAATTTTTCAAATGCTGGATTTTGGAGCTTTTTTGGGCTGATGACATTAGGTTTGTTGTAGTAGAAGTGGTTGGTGGTAGAGTTGGATGTTTCAAATTGGAATGGAGAATACCATTAGCATAGTCGAATGATTTTATTCATCCAACCATCAAACTTATTTTCCATTTTCTTAACAACTTCCTTCCACTCACCTCCCTCCTCAAGGGTTGTGTAAAAAACATATTTATCCTATACTGGTTGCATTCCCATCATTACATTCCCAAAATCTACCATTTTCTATACAATTTCATTGAATAAGATGCTTTTCTATATAGTGTTTCCTTGTATCCGGTGAAGGGATCAATATTACGGATGGTCATTGAGACCTACCAAGTTAGTTATTTTGGTCTATAGAGTGAAGAATAAATCATTGTCAATAATGGATATAAAATATCTATTTCTTTGATCATCTCATAATGAATAAACATTATTCCTCCATTCCTAGAATTTATTTTTCATTGGTCTCCCCACTCATCAGGGAAATGTAGGGGTTGTTGTTGATTCCTTGGGGTGCTTCATTTTATGGTATAAATTTTCAGTTGGAGTAGGTTCAAATGATGGATTAAGTTTGATATATGTAACCTTTGTTGTTCCTTCCATTTTCACAAAGACTGTTGGAGAATTCAGGACATCAGTACATTCAATTGTATAGAGTCTTCCATTCATTCAAAAATGGAGGAGGGATCTCAATCCTTGCCGATATATTTTAAATGGATAAATAGTTTTCACTTATCCTTAGAAAGAATCTCTATGAAAATTTTGAGATGATATTATGGTGGAAGTAGTGATTCCAGGGAGTAGATCATCCATTTCCATCGGGAAATGAAATCCGAGACCCCCTCATTTTCTCGCTATTTTCAAATTGATAGGTAAATTATTATTGAATATTTAATCATTGAGCTCAACTATATGATTAATTTTTGAATGAGATCTCCCATTCTCATGATCAATTGAGCTGGAAAACTGGTGTACCAAATAAATGCTATCCTCTTAATGGTTCACACGATGCATCATAGTTTCCCGACATCTTTTTTCCCAGTGATTCGCATCATGGGATCGAAATGGGACACATATTTCAAACAATTTTATTTCGAATCACCAGATCCATTGAATATCGGTTCCACATGACTTATGATGTTTGGTGGTGATAGGGTGTCACTCACCAATTTGGGATATGGATTCTAATCCTACTAAACCATTGTATCATTCTCCTCCACATATTCTAATTGGTATTACAATGAATCGATTGTGTTGATAAACCATCTATTAGTGTTCGGATGAGTAGGATCCTTAGCAGTGAAGCAAGAAGAAGGATGTTTTGTGGCGGTTCTTCCATTATTTGAGGGAGACAAACGGTAAGGGACATATTTTGAATATTTTCACATACTCATTCCTTTTTTTCATTTAAAGGATAGTTATCTTGATATCCATCCATGATCAGGTCCAGGTTTTCTGATGGTCCATAAACTAAGTTAGGCGCATTACCTGGCCTTACTTAAACTTCGAGGATAAATCCTTGTGGCTGATATACTACTTCTAGAAGTTTAAATTGAGGCTCCCCCCATGGAATATATTCAAAAGGAATTATACCATAGGGATGCTATGTTCAGTCACCTCATTTAATTAATTTCTTCATCATACCAAGTGAATATTTCGTGGAGAATCTAAATATTGTCCTTATTGAGAGGATGTGGTGGGTCATATAATACAATTCCATTATTCTTATATGAGATTCACATGATATGACATGAGTCATTGGTTGAGGTAGTTCTCAAATTTAGGGCAATTCTTTGGTTTCAGGTATTCACACATTTATTCTTAATGTGAACCATAATCCAGGTGGAAACATCCTCTACTTTCTCTTCAACATGTTCATCATTTTCGGTGTCATCTGTATGGTGGAATTTCACTGGTTTTAACAATGAATAATTAATTGTAGGCATCGTATTGGATTTTAAATGATATAAGGTTTTTTATATTCCCTTATTGTACCAATCTCTTCATTTCTGGGGTCCTCTTTGAGATTCATGGTGAAAGGTGACTCGGAGGGAACCTGTATATAGCATGGTTGAACACCTACCTTCTAGAAGAAATGGGTCATGATAAAGGATGAAATGGGAGACCAAATCACTTTTTATCCGCCCAAAATGTAAAAATAATGAGTTCTATTTCGGGGTTGGTTGGTGTATAAATTCTCCCATATTAAAAGTTGGGGTTTCACCTATTTTCTTGTATTTGTGACTCTATCTATATTTTTCAGTCATAAAAGTGAATTTTGGGTTAAGACATTCCCCAGCGATGTGGGCTAGGGATGATCTTGTACTATGGTGGCTTCGACTAAAATCACTCCCCCAGATCATGCACATCATTGTTTGACTAAGATTTGGATATGTTTTTGAGTCTGCATGTGAACTAGTTTCTTCTAAGGAAATTATATGTGTTTGGTTATTTTCTTCCCTTATGAATGAATCCAACCGAATGTTTATAGTTTCCTACTTCATTAGTTCTTATATGTCTTTAATTCTTAGGTCTTGATACATTTGAGTCTTATTAACGTATGATTCTTTTTTATTGTAATATATTTCCCAATTAGGGGATTTTCTTAGTGGCTTCCTTGGAGTAGTGACATTACATGTGGTCATTTCTAGTGGGTATTTCTGAATGGAATGTGATGTGAATGAAAATGTCTATGTTCCCCTTATCCCAGTATAGGAACATAGGGAGGTGTGTCCATAATTAGATGATGCAACTCATTCAACACATTAAGGCATGCTGATTAAATATCCTTTATTTCTTCATTAATAATGGTTTACACATATGTGAAAGGCCCTCAATGTTGATTTGACAATGAATATCTCCCAAAATTTGGGCATGATCTACATACCCATTCAAAGTAAGAATGTATTCTTTCAGGAGGTAGAGATTTGGGAAAATATTCATAGAGATTTTCTGTATGCATTATTCTAATAATGCCTCTAAAATTCTAAATAGATGGGTGAATGGGTACCAAAACATGATGTGTATATCATACCTTTACAAATTTATTCCCAATAGATGAATCTCCTTTTGTTATTATATGAGAGAATCATCTACCTGATCAACCTAATATGAATCTTTCTTGATTGGTTTTTCATATGTGGCGGGGCTGGTGGTGGTCTTCATAGTAGGAGAATTCTCTGATGGTGGATTATAGGATGATCATTTCCCATGGATGTCTTTTGGTTGAGAAAGGATGTCTCTTTTAATTGTTAGGGAATCCAACATATCTAGTCAATCTTCCCATTTACCAAATAAAATTAATTCCTTATCATGTATATGTTAGAAATTATGGGAAATACAATCTAAAATGGGATGTCACTATGAGGAGTAGCTTCATAGTTAGTACTATCATGACTTGTAATACCAATATAGCTTCATGTCCAATAGTAGGAATAATTTCGGATACCTATACCAAAGAGATGACCTTCATGTAGGACAACCGAAAGGGTAAGAAAGTATTTTTTTGACCTTTTGGCCCTGAGGAGGGCTAATGTGATGCTCACCAGGAGATATGACCTCATGATCAATCAGTTTGTTTCAACAAAGTGATACTTCATGGTAGATATTCTGGGGAGGATCTCAAGAGGTTCTGGTAAAAATATTGTGGGGAGGTCCTTTTGAACTAGTATTGTCACTCCAAAAATTTTGTAACAGATTATTAGTATCATGGGCCATATTCTATAGGTGTTTCATGGATTCAAGAACTAATGCTTCTATAAAAGTAGGGCTATGAGTCTGGTCATCATTTCCTTGTTTCAATTTCTGTGATTTATTTTTTGGTGCTCTCACGCAGGAAAATAGGGACACTTGTTGCAATTAATGTCCTTCATGTTCGGGGTCCTATTCTAGTGGCTCTTGCGATGCGGTCTGGATATGTTAGTATGATTCTAAAATTCATGCAGGGATACATTCTTTCCCAAGAGTAGATTCTAATGTGAACTGGTGTCCCCCATTTGGATCATGTTTTTTTATCAGGATATTTTAGTTCATTTGTTACAAAATATTGTAGTCGGTCTTCCGAGATGGGAGCAAGGGTACATGTCTACTCTAGAGTGATCACCCTATTGTGTAGATGAGTCACCCCATTTCATGAGGCTAGGTTGTGTCTCTGACTCTAATTATTTTTTGGATGTGTTTACATCTTTTAAATTATTTAAGGAATGGTCATAAATTGGTATCTAAACCTCTAAAAGTTCTATGAAGTGTTGAAAGACCTCTTAAGTGCGAATGGGAATATATGAACTTTATGGTTTCATATCCAAGATATATGCCTACTCTAGTACTCTATTCACATCTATTAAGTACTGTAAGTCCTTATATAAAAGAGAAGTGGTATGAGTCTACGATCAATTCACTATTATGAAATGAAAATTTTTATCTCTAATTTTCATCGTATTTTTCTAATGGTATTAATATGATTATGTTGGAATTTCCATTGGTATATAATTTTCTATTATATTTTCATGGCAGGCTGAATATGAATGATCATGAATTTTCATATAGTCACTGTTTGAAACTGTATTTCACTTGTTGGATTCATATTTGTGGGCATCTGTTTTCTTCTACTTGTTCTCATCTATATTTTCGTATCAGGCTTCAGGTACATAAGCATTAATTTGAATCTTCTCATTGTTTATCATTATCTTCTCATGGAAGAAATGATTTTGTAGTATATATTTTCCTATTCTCATTGATTGACATAATATTTGACTAACAAGATTGGTATGGATTTGGATGATATTCTGTCTACTCATGGTGGTCATTTTATTTGACTAGTGACATCATATTTGAGAGCATCGATTTGCAGCTGCTTATTTTCCATCATATTTTCAATGTGGGGTCAATGTACACGAGCAGAAATTTTCATCTTCTCATTGTTTAACAATGTATTTTCATGGAGGTTAGGATATTTAAAAGCAGTATGTTTTTTCTACTCATATCATTCCAATGTATTTGACTACATGGTTATATAAGAGTGAGAATGAATATAAATCTACCCATAGGTTTTAGACATATATTATTACTAGGATTATCCAAAATGAATAAATATGATGGCATGTTCCTATTTTTCTTCTCATCCCCCTTCGTAAGAAGCCCTAGGTACCTGGGTTTGGTTGACTTCATTTGTGTTCCACATCATGGTATCCGCTTCATGGTGATGATGTTAGGCCATACGACATTGACGATGATGATTACTAGCATGAGACAATGAGTGGGACCCGTTTTCTACTGAATGAAGTTGATGGTGACGACTTTATCAGCCTCTCTAAGTAAGGGGGTAACATTAAAAAAATTCTGGTGATAATACACCAATTAGGTTTTAGACATCAATCGATGTCATTTGGTTTTGAACCATGGACTTTCACTTGGTGGATTGCCTATGGGGATTCATGTACTAGAGGGAATGTCGAACAACCCGCGGGGTTAGGAGAATACTGTTTTGGTGGTACACTGGGACCAATGCATTTGAAACCCAGTTTTTAAGTTACTATAGGTGTTATGGTATCCATTGTTTAGTGGAGGACGTAATCTATTCAGTGTATTATTCTTGTTTCCATGAAATCTTGTGAGATACCTTTGGATTAATGAATTTTTTGTTAGAATGTTCATTCAATATATGTGACAAGTATACAATAAAAATCATATTAAATTATTATATAATTACCAAATGTTTAGCTTATAGTCTTGTTTTTACATATTCTATTTTGATTGTGAAAGGGGCCTGACGTGGGATAACACCACCACCTTGGTTAAAGATTAATGTTAAGGTCACATTTTTGTTTGTGATGGAAATTAATTGGCCGATGATTTATTTATGTGGATCGAGTGTTGTACAATAATTAAAATTCAGTTTACTACTTCCAAACAGTCTCAAATGGTGTTTTTTCATTGATCTGGAAATTACCAATGTATCTCATATCCATGACTACTCATGATCATACATTACAAAGGAAGGTGTTGATTGGGGAACTTGACCAACAACACATAATAACTCACATTGGTTGATTGGATTGGATGAATGAATCATCACACCATTTTTGGGGGAATTATTTCCTATTTAGGGACACTCATATTGATTTAATACATGTTCACTAATCCTTTGTTCGTTCCAATGTATGTGCAACAAGGATCACCTTTTGTTAACGATCACTTATGAACATTCATGGGTCTAGAATAAAATATATATATCTGAGTTAGTCTATTCATAGATATATTTTTTTACATCCATGTTTTTTTATCAGTTGAACCCTTTTATAGAAGGATTAGAGATTCTTTGGTCCTTTATGAAGAAGATGTTGGGTTAAGCAACACAGTGAGGTTCTAGATTATTTTTCCATCAAGGGGAATGAAAGTGATTTTGATATTGGGATGAAAACCATAAGTAGGGATTTAAATGTGTCGTCATGATTGGAATTATAACCCACATAGATCAGTGCCACTAATGTGGACTCATATTCTTTCAAGGTCATGCGATGAGGGAAAAACAATGCAATTAAATGTTATTCGGAAAGGATGCATAAGAAAAAATTTCATAAACACGGTTTTTCATGTGAATTAAACTGAGGCGGCCCAAGGGACTCAAGAATATATATGGTATCCAAGGTGGGTATTTCTATAATAGGAATTTTCCCTAGGGTACTTTAGAGTGAATTTGGGAATAGGGATTGGACCGCATGGTGGATTCCAACGTATCAAAGTTAGTTTGGAATCAAAGAAAACATTTTTCTATGTTGGGGAATATAATATATATGAATCCCATGGAGAATCATTGGCACTTATACAATTTAAGAGGGCCATGGAGCATGATTGGGGATTATACCGTATAGGAGGCCCATTGATCATGACTGAGGATTATTCCATATATGTGTCCCATTGAGGCTTATACCATATGGGTGTACCTTGGTGCATGATTGGGGATTATACTATATAGGATTCTCATAGTTATTTATTTGAGAATATACTATATATTAGGCACATGGATGTTTGATATCATGAGAATATAATGATATCTACTAATGTCTAAGACCACGTGAGTCATGCTCAGTGTGAGAAACAAGAAGAAGCAGTATATATAAAGTTCAAACAATCCACTTTTGTCCACTATTTGATGGATGATAGAGCCCAAAGGGAGAGGGAAATGTATAGATTGTAGTCATATCGTTTTTTTATTATTGTGGATTGTATAGTCAAATATTGTGATCTATTTAGCTATGTCTCGGGATTGAAAAGAGAAGGAAGTGTGTCTCCTCCTACTAAAAAGGATAGAGGTTAATTTCATTAGGGATTACAATCAGGTCCCTGAGGTAGAGAGAAATATTTGAAACTATACCTCATTGAAGGGAAAGGCTAGTAGTTCCCCTCAATATCTAGAATTGGGAGGTTCATGTTTCCACCTCCATGGTCAGAACCCTTGTTACCAAGGGAATGTATACTTGAAAACATTATGAGGGCCCACCCATTCTGAAGAGGTTACATACATGACTCCTCTTACCATTGGTATATAGACTTGATATGACAAATTGATGTGCTTGGTGATCTAACCAAACATGTATGGTTGATTTGGAAGAGGCATCAGTTTGATGTTGTCAGACTAATTCGTGGAGGTGTAAAAGTTGGGCCTAATTTTAAGATAAAAGGGCGAAATGATAGGTGGAGAGTAGAACTACATAAGATGTCCATTTTGAGAAGCATGTTCTTATGTTGGATTGAGATCCTTATGTGTAGAAATTTGCTGTGAGGATGATGGTACCATCCACATAGCATTGTGATACATGAAGTCAAGTTCCTACCATGTTTCATTTTTCTATGCAGGTTCATGTTCCTCCCAAGTAGCATTTTGAAACCTGGGGCGGGGTTACACCTGAGTATCATTTTTCATTGTCAGGTCATGTTCATCCCCAATAGAAAAATGATAATTAGGGATGGATTCTTCCATAATTTTTTTTTATGTGCGATGCTTCTATACAATGGGGGTATCTATTTATACTCCATGGAATAGTGTCTATAAAGGCGTTTTATGTTCATGGATTTTCAGATAGATTTTATTTCCAATTCAACTAAATGTGGTGGTTTTACCTGTTGGTAATTGATGGCTATACTGAATTAATCTTAGAGGCTTCTAGATTGGCATCTACATATCACATCTCATTCCTTCGGTCTCTTTTTATGTTTTCCTCATTGGCTTTTTATAGAATAATAGTTATCACATATAGAGACATGATCAGTCTTCTATAGTGGGTGGTGGGGATTATTCAGCAGGTTTCCAAGAAGGAAACCTCACACCATAAACAATGTCATTTCTATGGGAAGTCATTTGTGATGGAGGAAATCATTGGTAAACCATGAAAACAATATAGTTTCACTTTTGGTCTCATATGGTACCATCTTGTTCCACTAATGAGTTATTTCATGGGAGAATCCATTTTTTGTGGGTGTCAATTATCGCGTGAACATACTAGGTACATGGTTTTATTTTTGGAAATATGTGAAATTTATCATCCCATGAACTATTTCGTTCGCTGGGTGCTTCACAAAGTAGTGGAAATCCATGTGTAGCAGTATTTTGCATATAACCTTTTACTACACAGACATGATCCTACCATCATGGCTTTGTCCACATTGAAATTTTTTCTTTAAATTATTCTTCTAGGATGATTGTTACAATTTTTAATGTGCGTGTGATTCTATTATTCTTGTATTCTTAATTTTGAGGATCAAACAATATAAAAATATTATAAGAGAACTTTAATAAAGAATATGTGTTACAATTTATTGCAGAAATCTGAATCATTGTTGGATTATAAATGGGTTCATATAAATATATCAATAAATATATGTATGTTATTATTTGATAAATTAATTAATTATAGTATTTAATTATATAAAAAGGGGAAATAATGACTTAAGTATAACCCATGTCATCCAATTACTCTATATGTTATGTACACCATCAAGAACCTTTGAAAAATTGAAACTCTCCAACATCTTATACCTCTTTATCCTTTTATGATTCCAAGAAGATGTATCATAGATATGAAATGGTTACCATGGTGGATCTATTACCACTAATTATGAATTTTATTTTAAACCAGACACTGCTGGACACAATTGATATTTGTATAAAATGTAGTTTGAAGATATTGACAGAGAAGTTCATGTGCGATACTATTCCTCATATCATAGTTATGTTGTGTTGAAATTATTCTTATTATCGTTTAGATTTTTATTCTATTATAGTTTCATTATGAGGATCCTATTATGAGTCTGGTTATACAGAACTATAATGCATGTTCATGCAAACTCCCAAAAAGTTGGTTTTGAGGATCATGGCTATAGAATATCCAAGAAGTCATGAGATCATTAATAAATTCCAATAGAAGTATTTTTATATAATTATCAATAAATTACATTAATCCTTGGTTACCTTTAATTATAACACCCTAATATTTTAGATAATAAAACTATGTTTGATAGATTATTTGATAGAAAACACCAAGATTAAATGACACTTGATATTATATAACTATTATAACATAGCCAATAAATTAATAGGTATTAATAGTATTAAAAATAGTTTGAAATGTATATATATTTTTCACACACAATATAAATTATTTATAAATATTAAATAAAAATTAATTATGTTTTTAATATTGTTATTTTATACTTTAAAAATATATTTTCATCAAAAATGATTTTTTCTATTTTAATGAAAAATAATATAATTAATTTTTGAAACATTTAGAAATTTAATTTTCTAAAATGAACATAATTAGTTAAATCTTCATATCAATATTTACTTGAGGTGATGTTTTGATATTGCTTTAGAAAATATTGATTTTTTGTGAAATTTGAAAAATAGTTATCTTGGAAAAAAAGTAATTTATTAATAATAAATTAAGAAATTTAAATTAAAAATTATATTTTAAATATTATTTCATTCATCATAAGTATTTTTTAGTTATAGTTACTCACATTAATTTATTTTTAATCAACATCATATTGGATTTTCATATAAGTTTGTCTTTGGGTTTAATAACTATATTTAATGATAACTTTCTGTTAGTGCAAAACAACTATATTTTATTTAAAATAAATAACCCTAATGATTAATTTTTTAAATTATATTTCTATATATTATATCATTAAATATTAATTTATATTTATAGAATAAGTATTATCTTTCATATAGTTAATATGAAATCATATTTTAATTGAAAACTATACTTCTTGTAAGCCATCTTTCTTATCCCATCTGCAGTTTGAATTTTTAAATTGAATGTTTGCAGATCATGAAATTGAATTAATAAAATGAATATAAATATTTTTAATAGTAACAATATATATTATATAAAATGGTCAAATTAATTTTTTACCATAATTAATAGTAAAAATAGAAAAAATTAATTAGCACGGTTAAGGTGGAAATAGATTTATCGTGGGTTAAACTAAAATGGCAAGGATCATAATGAAAAAAAACTATTATAAGACAATTTTATGGAAATATATAAATTTTTAGTGTATAATTATTGATAATTTTACCTCTAGATATTTTGGATGTGAAACATGTGGGTGCACCATTTTTTTCAGAAAACATTACAAGTGTTCCACTCACCCCACTTATGAAATTCCACCACTAATAATAATCTTAACACATTCATCCAATTTTGGATAATCCATTAAATACACAAATATCTTACCAAAATACATCCCCTTATTATATAGTCCTTCTTTTCCATAAATCCATTCTAGGAATATTTTAGGTATACTCCTAATGATTTTTTCCTAGAAGATGTATACTTCATATCTATGTATTTTTGTTTTATTTCTTATTACACCACCATAAAATAATATTCAACAATGATAATTTGATAAAAACAGTTTCTAGTATTAAATAATATGAAATTATATTAATTCAATAACCGAAATCAATATCATATTCTCTAAAATAGGTTTTGAAATTATCAATAGTCCGTTTGTAAAACAACTGCCTCTCGAACTGATGTCATTCATTTTCTATCATCACCTCTAAAAAAATTCATTAATGATTGATTAAAACTATATATATTTTAATATTAACAAATTTACACTTATTTATTTCTAATATCACATATACAATATTACTTTCCATTATTTGTGCTATATGATAACATTTCTCCTCTGTACAGTAGACTATCTCTTCATTAAGAGATATGATTCAATTTTCACTAACACATTACATTGACGGTAATAAAGATAATTTTAGATAATATAAGTGATATAAATTTATAAATAATTATAATAATTGCATAATTATTATTATTAAAATATAATATATCATTTTTTGTACATTAAAAAATGATAATATCGTTCGTGTACGTGTGGATTTCGGCCTCCATAAAGCGATGTGATCTGTTTTTCATCACCACAACACAATAATGTTATATATAAGTCTATTAATAGGAATATTTTGGTATTTAATATATTATTATTATTATTTAATGATATGATAATAAATATCTTACTTATATAATGATCATAAAAAAATGGAAACATTACTCATGGGTACGCACAACCCACTGTGTCGAGGATCTTAATGTAGATAATTTATCATAACCATTTTTCATGATTGGGTTTCCAAATATAATTGATGAATAAAAATTATAATTATTTAATTATTTTTATTCTACATATGTTACAAAATTTACCAATTTGAGTATTCTTAACACTAATAATCAATTTTCAAATAATAAACCAAAAATCCTTAAAATATAAAATATGGACCTAACTGATTAAGTAAAAAATATGTATTTTAAATTAATTAAAATAAATTATTTATTTATAACATGATAAATTTGGAAAATTTTCATACAAAATGAAATAATTTATTTGTTCATATTTACCAAGAACTAAAGGACGTGAATTGAATGTTTGGACTCAATGTATGAATTGTTTATCCTCTTTATTTTAATCCTATAAGACATATTCCATATTCATCACTTCTTTTTTTTTTGTATGTGACATCCATTTTACTTGTAATACCATTAATCCATAAATAAAATTTTATTTTATGTTTCAATTTTAATTACATAATCAAAATTTATTTAAATTGAATTTTACCAACTTGAATATATTTTCATAACTCAATTTTTTCCATTGTGTTATATTACGTTTTTTATCTATTTGATATTATATGATTATGTTTGTAATGAAACATTTTATTTGGATTTAAATTTGATACCGATAATTTATTCATTTATTAATTCTCAAATTAAATTGTATGATTGCTTTCAGTGTTACTCTTCTCAAATTCTATTTCATTGATATTTATGTTTATGATATGAATCCATATTATTTTTTGGGGTGTATATAATTACAGTTGACATTTTATATCATGAAAATATTTATTTTCATGTTATTTATAAAATAATTTTATATTCTCTATTCATTTTTCATATGGTTTAATATTTACCAAAGTTTCGAAGGATTAATGTAACGATCTCTTTTCATTTAGGATTTTGAATATTAATGTTTATTTTATAGGAAATAATGTGATGTTATTTTCATCAAACATGTATATTTTATTTTCCACTTTTTATGAATGAGTTTAACAGGTTTAATTAAAATTACCATTATTAATGATTAAATAAATATCTAAAAATACAATTGAAAGTGATACCAATCCTATATTTTATTTAATATCAGGATCTTTCACTTCAATTTCCATGTTATCTAAAATGTTTCCAGAAATAATATTTTGCAAAAATAAATCACAATATAATTCAATTCTAAATTATATTTTAACATCCTTTAGAAATTTTTAAAAATAATATTTTTATCATTTTACAAATGGATCACTTTTGACTAAAATTTTCATAAATATTTTTAAAAAATTATTATTTTAAAAAATTATGAAAAGGTAAAAATTACCCTCATTAATTTCTATTATTTTCTTTAATGATTAATTGATATTTTTAAAAAAACATAATTCAAGGAAAATTATTTAAATAATATTTTTTGAATTTTTTTATTCTATTTTTAGAATAAAATTGTTATTTTTCTTCAAAATTATTTTCATGATCTTTTAGGGGAATTTCAATTCATCATAGTCAAAAAAAACCTTTTTTATTAATGATTTATTAGTAATATTTTCTTATGAAACACTCTCATTATTTTTTTGATATATTAATCTAGTTTCAAATATATTTTTATTGAAATTTTTTGTTTTATATGGATTAATCAAGTTTCAATGATATTTTTAGAACCCATTTCATTCATACGGGTTAATCATGTATCAAAGATATTATAATGGAACCCATCTCTTTTCCACATGTTAATAATGTTCGAAAGTGAATACCGTTTATTTAAATGATTCTATTATTAACTGATGGATTTAATTACATTAATCATGATATATGTATTTTAAATTTATAATGATGATGTTTGGATACATTATGAACCAAGGATTGGTGGTTCCATTATATTATAATGATAGTTAGTTATGTTTCTAACTACATAATTTTGGTACTATACTAAATAATGGATGGGTGTGTTAGTTATAGCCCTCTAATTAATTGGGTATTCCAGATATGGATGTTGGCCTTATTGGATATTAATTTTTAAAGAGTAAAATGATGATAATGTTTCATAGATTCTAATATGTTTTCCCTATTCTTGTTATAGGTTTATAATGTTTCATATTATCGTGATTTATATACGTGGCTTATGATTATTGGTTTTGATGAATCGTTTTTTGTTAAAACCATATTCCAAGTTATCTTATTTAATGAACAAGTTATTGATGGGAATATATATTATTATTTTATAGTTATACATTTTTTCTAGGTCATCATACCCGTATTATTTTTTATGCACACTGATTACATTCAATTTTTAATTATTATGTTTACCGTTACTAACAAATTGATCTCAAATTTTTTTTCTTCATTTTCCCTAGGTTATAAAAATTAATTTTGAATAAATTATTTCATAATGGGTTTTATGTGGATAATGATGATAACTTAATGTCAAAATAAAATATTGTTTAATCTGGAGAAATTTCTATTTTAAAGAATGGGTAATGTTTTTGTCAGATAATTTTCTAATTATATAATATTCAAAATTTAAATAAAAATTGAGCATGAAATTGATCCAATTTTTTCTATTGATGTTTTATATTTTGGATGGTTAAAATTTGTTCACATTCAACAATATCAAATCTAGATATGTCATGTTTGTGTTTTTCAAACAAGGTAATGTAGTGCGGGTTTGGGGATATTTTAGTCAGTATTTGTGAGATGGTTTAGATAAATTTTGAGATTTGGAAGTTTTAATGTGAGGTTATCATAGTAAATTTAGATACCATATAAGATATATATGATTCAGGATGATTATAAGTTCAATTTCCTTGACACCCCTATTATTTTTTAAACAATGATATCTCAATGTGCTTAATAACATTTTAAGATATGTTTTATTTGGATAAAGTATATATAATTGTTTGGTATAATTTAGTGTACAAATTTAAATCTTGTAGACATAAGTTTTCATCTATTTAATAACTATTGGTTTAATATAATGTTGGATACTGACTTAATTATGGTAACAAAAACTTTATCTTACTTGTAACCACAAAAATGATGAACAATTTGGAGACTATGTGATTATTGTTGTTTATAAATGATATTTCCATATTATTGTAGTTGTAAGCGGAATGGTATCATATAATCATGGATGTTTATAAACACATTAATTTTGAATTTATTGGGGTAATTTGGGAAATATAGATATTTATTTATGGAATTATTTAGTTTTAATTTTTTTATTACTATTTAATATTAGATGTTGATGTATTTTTCCATTTTAATAAGTTTTATTCATTATGATAATTATATTTGCCTTGTGCTACCCATTTTTTCATTAATTTTTAATGAATTTTGGAATAGATAGATTATCAATTTTGTGGATATATGTTCTTTTAAAGATTATTTATGTGAATCAAACAGGAAAATTCTATCTATAATACTCATTATATGGAAAAATAATTATATTGTAGTGGAAATTGGATTATGGATGAAATTCAAAATATCTAGTTAGTATATTTAATAATTTGTTAAATCTAGATGCCAAAATAATTCCTCACATATAGGAAAAATATCACGAAATAAAAAAAATTTCTTAGTATATTCAATTTTGATGAACCAATGGTCTTTTCAATTATTATATGTTTTTTAAGGTCTGCAACATTCTATTGATCATTCACATTCATATGATAAATTATATATATCACTCTCCATAATTAAATAAAAATTTATCTTATGTTTAAATCATACCTAAACTAAAATAATTCCCAATTTTTAAATCTATTATGTCGTATTCTATAAGTCCTTCGTACTTCCATATCTCAATTATCAAGAAGAGGTTTTATTAACACATTTTACGATGTGGATTTCCAACATTGGTATATTTTTTTAAATGATCAATGTTTTGTTACCAAAATAAATTAAATATTGTTAAGACACAATTTATAATGTGGTGATGTAACAAAATATTTTTTTAAAAAATAAAACTATATTCAAAGGTGTATTGAACAAAAAACAATGATATCAAACAACTAGTGATTTATATATATATATATATATATATATCCATTATTACCTAGCGATAGAATTTGGGGGGGGGGTATAAATAGTATTACATAAAATATGATATATATATATATATAAATTAATGATTCAATATAAATTTTTGATAAATTTTTAGTACCTAATCTTTCAATATTTAGTGATGTAATTTTATTCTTCAAAAATTTGTCTTTGTAAAAAAATGATTTTTATTGATTTTCATGAAAAAATATTGTAATTAATATTTTGATATTTTAAAAAAATTATTTGAAAAAATGAACTTAATTTTTTAAATCATAATATTGAAATTTTCTTTGGGTAAATGTTTTTGAATTGTCAGAAAATGTTGATTTTTTAGTTAATAGTAAAATAGTTTTTTTTAAATGTCATTTTGTTTCAATAAAATAATATCTTTAAAATTAACATTATTTTTTAATTATAATATCATTTAACATTAGTATTATTTACATATATATAAAAAATTAAATTAAATTTTAATCAACTTCAAATTGGATTTGATTATAATTTTGTCTTTGTGATTTATAAATGGGTTTTCTGAATAATATTTTAATGTTGAAAATGTTTTTTTATTTATTAAATAAAATACCCAAATGATCAATAATTAAAAATAAATTTATAGAATATAAATAAATATATATTAATTTTTACTCAAACAATTATTATTATTATTCATATATTTATTATGGAAGTATTTGTTTCTTGTAAAATAAACATTTATAAACCATTATTTTTCATTGCTTCTATGGGTTTAATTTTTAAATTAAATTATTAAATGTCTATTTATAGAATTTGGTAGAATTTATTACCATATTTGGTATCAATATAATTAATTTTATCAAAAATGTTCAATATATTTTTTACCATAATGTACAGTGAAAGTGTAAAAATAAATTACTATATTTACGGTGCCCATAGGGGAAAATAAAAAATGTGATGGTCCAAAATAACTAAAAAGTTGTATAAAAATGATTTAGTGTCCATAATTTAACCATATAAGGTTTAAATATCTAGACTAATACATCTAGGGACCTTTTTCATGCGAGAAATGTGTGTACTCTCTTTTCTTTTAAAATGTAACAGGTTTTCCACTATACTCACTTATAAAAGGCCATCCCCGATCCCCACTAATTAACTCATTAAACACCTATTGGTTCATTAAAGAATTAACCAAATCAATTCCCAAATTTAATTCCCTTATCCTATTAATGGTGTATTTTAATGAAATTCATTCTAGAAATACCTGTTGTGTAATCTTAATGATGTGGTTTGAGAAGTTGTATAATTGCCTACTACGTGTTTCTATTTTATTTATTCTTCCACATACTAAAAAAAATATTCAACTAATATAATATGATAAAAATATCTATTACAAACTTATATGTTATTATATTAATTTAATTACCCAATTCCATCTCATATTCTGTCAAATAGGATATAAAATTATTATTCGTGTGTGCGGAAAACTACCATCTATGGAATCGATGTCATTCATTTTCCATCATCACCTATCAATAATTTTTTAATGATGGATTTAAATTTTTTATATTAAATTTGAAAAATATTCCTATTTATATACTTTTGAAATATCATATACCTTCTCACATTCCATTTTTTCGTGAAATGATAACATCTCCCAAGTGATTGGTAGACTATCACCCCACAAACCGATGTGATTTTTTATCTTTTAACACATTATAAGGTAGGTAATAAAGTTAAATATAATGAATATATGTCATATATATTACATAATAATTATTATAATTTCATATTAATAATTATGAATTTATAATATATGATTTTATTACTTATACATGAAAATATTAACAGTCGTCATGTTTGTGTGGACTAATGCCTCCACAAAGAGATGTGATTCATTTTTCATCACCAAATCAAAAAAATATAAAAATATAAGTATATTTAAATAATTAATATCCTATTTATAATATTATTATCATTCTTGAATGTTTTAATATTAAAAATGTTTTTCCATATTGTTTATGAAAAAATTAAAACATTACTCATGTATATGTACGACCTACCGTCTCCATAATTGAAATGTAGTTCATTTTTCATAACCAAATTTCATTATTAGTCATAGAAGAAAAAATTAAACATTAATATGATAATTATTTAATTATTATTATTCTACTTATTTTAAAATAATATCATCTTTGATCATTATAAACATACCAAATCCATTTTGAAATAATGAATAGGACATCATCGAAAAACTCGATGTGGATTTTACTAATTAATTATTGAAATATGTCAACATAAACAATTAAAATAAATTATTTAATTATAATATTTAAACATATAAAGGTATATTACAAATAAAATAACATATAAAATCATATTCTTCATAATTTAAAGGACATACATGAAAATTATGGACACGGGGTAAGCATTTATTTTTCTTGTCTCGCTTTTACTTATGTGAGTCATATACCATATTATCCAATTATTTTTATTTTTAGGTGTATATACTATCCATTTTACATGTAATATCACTAATCCCTCATACGTCATGGAATTTTATGTTTCAATTTGAATTATTTAATCTAAAAGTGATTTTAATGGAATGTTACTATGCTGTTAATAATTTGATAAACCAATTTATATTCATTGTGTAATATTACATGTTCATTGTATAAATTATTATAAGATTATGTTTGTAATGAATTTTTATATGTTATGTTTTAATTACACTGGTTTTAGGTCAATTTATATTATATTTTCCTAAAAAAATCATTGATAAATTCTAATATTCATGATAAATATTTTTTAGGAGTTATTCATCTCAAATTTGATTTTATTGATAATTAAAGTTCTTATAGGCACCAATATTAATTTATGAGGTTTATATACATGCCTTTGAAATTTTAAATCATGATACACCTTGTTTTCATGTCATCTAATGAATAATTTTATGTTATTATTTCATGTGTATTATAATGGAAGAGTTACCAAAGTGGCGAAGGCTTTATGTTACCATATCATTTCATTCAGGAATGTTTATTTTCATGTATCCATTTTTGGAAATAATGTAATGTAATTCTCATGAACCACATCTATTATATTTTAAACTATTTATTAATGTGGTTCACATTTTTAATTTCCATTTTATTCTTTATTGATTGAGATAACATTAAGAATGTCATTTTTAAGTGATATTGATCTCGTATTTTATATTATATCGAGTATCTTCTATTACATGTCCATGTTTTTTATATTAGATTTAAAAATTATATTTTCTAAAAACAATTACTTCATAAATAAATTTTACTTGACATTTTTACCACTTTTAAATGTTTTTAAAATTAAATGTAATATTTGTTTCTAATTATGTGACTTTTGACTACATTTTTCAAATATCATTAGAAATATTTTATTTTCCAAAATTTATGACATTATCAGTTTTTCAAAATCAAGTACAATATTTTTATATGGTAACCAATACATATTTTTATGGATTTTTTCAAAGTGAAATTTTTTTAAATTTATTTTTTTTTAGAAGTGATTTTTAAAATAGAACGCTTGTTTTCCTAAAACAATTAATGATTTATTAATTGTATTTTTATTTCTCAATTTCAACATCAATAGTTGTTACATATGAACCATTAGGTATTATTTTTAGTAATATAATACATATTATTACTATGGATGGATTTATCATGTTGTAAACTAGTTTATATGGAATACATTTATTTTCTATGCGCTAATCATGTTTCAAATAGATTTCTATGGAAACTATTTCTATTCTATGGATTAAAATGTTTAAAAGAGGTTGTGATGAAACCCATTTATTTTTCATGTGTTAACCAAGTTTTAAAATTAATAAATTTTGTTTCAATGTGTTTTTGATGAAATTATTTCGGTATTCACATTATTCTGGATGTAGTTCTTAGAAATTGATTACGATTGCTGCTAGTTCAGTTATAAACTAAGCATTTGGTGATTCAATTGTAAACCAAGGATGGTGGGTTATGTTATTTACCAAGGAATCATGGTTCCATGATAATAAAAGGATAATTTGGTCTATAATATAACTTCAATACATTAGGTACTCCGGTGTTTTATTTTTTTAATATTCATTATTCCAATTGTAAGAGTCATATTATGAAAATGTTTCCAGGATAGAAATACATTTTATATATTCTTTCATTTGGATTATAAAATTTCTTTTGATCAAGATTGATTTCACAGAACTTATGATTATTTATTTTAATGAATATTTCTTTTGTTAAGGCCTTATGCTCTGTTATTAAGATTGATTATCTTGGTATTTATGGACATTAATATTCTTATACAATACTCTTTCACATTAATTATTTCATTATATCAATATTATTTTCCAATTTTAACTGATAAAAATAAAATGTTTTTTCTTATGGTTACCCTTACTGGTCCATTGAGCTCGACCTACATATATTTAATTTTTCCTAGGTCATAAGGATTTAAGATCAATGAATGATTTAATGAAGGGAATCATAGAGATGTTGAGGCTGATTTAATGTGAAATAAGAAAATATTGGTTTGGTTGGAAAATTATCATTTAACAATATCAGTATTATTTTTGTAAGATATTTCATAATTCCATAAAAATGTAAAACTGAAAGATCCTTTGTAATGAAACTAATCTATTTTCTAATCTATTTTTTATTTTTTCTATGGAAAACGGTTCGTCACTGTCATTAGTATCAAATCTAGGAATGTAATGTTCATGATTTCACCACCAGATTAGAGGGCGTGGATTCAGGGATGTTATATTAATATATATATATATATATATTCAACACATAGTTAGGAATATATGTGTGAATTTATCATGTGTTGGAGATAATTGTAGGAGTAATGAAAAACCCACTATTATAGAATAACGAGTTGTTGGATATATTAAAATCATGATGAAAAATGTCATGTTATACTTGTAAATTAATATCCTCATCATAGATAATATTATTACAGAATGCATCACACTAAATTATTCATAGGGTAGAGGATCTCATAAAATGAGTTCTTAGGTTAATATAGACTCTAATATGTTCTTTTAACCAATGAATTAAACGAATTAAAATAACATAGAGAGAGAGTGATATGAGTGGTGATAATAAAGAGTGAATTCTTATAAAAATTTTCATCCATTCTATGTCTAATGAAGAGATTGAGTTTCTAAATATATATTTATTAAGGCTCAATTAAGTAATGGAATTATTTAACATTTATAATTCCATTTTAATTTTTATTCTAAAGTAATTTCAATGATTCTAAAATATTTCAATTTTGGTTTGTAATTATCATTTATTTATAATTTTGTTTTTAAATTATCAATGCTATATTTTTTTGGATTATTATTTTCCAAAATATTATTTTGAATTTTCAAAAAATACATAAATAATTTTTTTAGAAAAATAATTATTTTTTATATCCCGATTCATTATGGATAATATGATTAAAAAATTAAATTATAAATTTGAATTATGAATTTAGCAGACATAAAAATAATATCTAATATCATGTTGGGTTTAATTATATTTAATGTTATCATTCCATATTTAAGAGGAACGCTTATTTCAAAAATGTATAATTTTTTTGTAAAACATATTCAATGAAAAAAATTAATGTGTTTACATTTTAAGGAATTGAGTTTTATTAAAAAAATATTTTATGTTTCCAATGAATTTTTAAAGGGGAAAATGTTTTAATATTATAAATTTTTATATTTTATAATCAAAACCACTTTCAAATGAAAAATTGTTTTATTTAATTTTTTCTAATACTTTCTACAAAATCCTCAAATTTTAAAAATACCACATATTTTTTGTTGTTGATTTATTGTAAAAAATATACTAATAAATGTTTTTAAATTGTGGTCCTTATAATGTAGTTTCATACATATAATGTTATCATTTTATACATAAATTGTTTCATTTAAAATTTTATTATTACCCACATTTTATTTTTAAAACATAGATTATTTTATAAAAAAATAGTTATGATGAACTTGTTTACTATTACAGATCTAGTTTATGATTAAATTATGATATGTACATACACTGATTCTCTTGTTATGGTTCAATTAATTTTAAAAGAAATATTCCATCATTATTTTGATTAAATTTTTATTTCAATTATTTCCAAATTGAGTTTAAATATTTTCAGTTTTTTAATTTAATTTTGTTTCTGAAAAAAATATTTTCATTTTATTTTTTTAAATGTAAATTTTTTAAAAAAATGTTTTGAACAATTTGAAGATATATTTTTTAGGAAATATCCATTAGAAAAAATCATTAAATAAATTCTTCATTTGAATTATGGATCTTGGGAATTAAATATATATATATATATATATGAGGAATGGAGAATGAACCCAAACCTCAAGGTACTTTTTCAACAATGTAAAGTGTAGGCCCTTCCATGCCATTTCAAGGTTTCTTCAAAACTTCTGAATGTTTTCTCTAAAAATACCTGGATTTATTTAATAAGGAAATGTTTTTATATAATATTCATAATTAAATAAATATAATTAAAATTATATATTTGGAATTTATTAAATATTAATTTATTAAAATTCATTATTGTTGATGTACCCTAACTGCTTACAAATTATTCATTTGTTTTTCTTGTAAAAATCATTCATGAATAATATAATTTGTGTTGTATAATTTTTAAATGGTCCAATAAGGTTTTTTGGGACTATATGGATGTAACTGATGTTGGAATAATTATTTGGACTTGTTTTGGTGGAAAAATATTCCACTTTTTTTGTTTCACTGATTGAAAACTATTCAATGAACACAAGAAACAATGTTATAGGAGATATTTTAGGCATAAGGGAATGCATTGCTTCTGTATTTTTTACAAAAATGATGTGGGAGGAGGAAAAACTTCTCAAAATGACCTCCCATATCTCATACAATTTATAAAACATGACACATACCCATGCATCACTTACCTACCCCTTAACTACCGTTTTGAAACGATTTTGTCTCATTTTATTGTGTATATTTTACTTTAAACTGATGGAGATGCTAAAAGATTCTAAGAAGACGTCACATTATGATTCCCATCCAAAAATATCCGTAGATGTTCATCTGATGATGCATTCCATGGAATAATTGAGTACCTTTCAAAGGAGGATCATCCCATACTATGGAATATTATCCAATATTAATATAAAATGGGATTCAATTATCTATTTTTATTCATAAACTAGACATATTACTAGAGGTATATTATATTTCTCATTTTTTCAATTTATTTATACTATATGTGGATGATTTTTTTAGAAATTATTTTGATTAGTTTGTCTCATTTTCATTAACAAATTATGTTTAGATTTTTTTTGTGACCAAAAGATTCATTCATTATTTCTTTTATTAACCAGAATAAGGATTTGACAGAAATATGACACCAACAAAATCCAGAGCCATAGATTCCATGAGCATGGGATTCACAGTATTTTTTAATTTGGGATTTCCCTTCTTAAAAGGATAGTAAAACTGATTACCAAACCTGATATTTGATTTGAATACTATTTTTGTACAAGTGTATATCCAAAAAATTACTCATTCCATTTAATATTATAGTGAAATGTAATGAATTAAAACCATTTATGTGATTACTATCCCAAAAAAGAATAGAAATTGGAGAAAACCTGACATTTTAGTCCAACCTAAGAACCCTACCGTCAGTCACACTGATATAGCATATGTTGTATTTCCCTTAAGTTTTCATTCAAATTTATGTCACCTATATAATTTTTCAAGGACATATTCGTAATGAATACACTTAATCTCCAAAGGAATGACTTTTATTTAATTAGTTACATTGTCAATTTCGTAAAGGATATGAATTTTTAATTTGGTGTTTCTCGCAATGGATATGTTCGGTTTTTTGCCACTACTGAGGAGAATTGATGATGACTTGTGAATAGTGTAGTCTAGATAGTTATTGAATTTTTTAATTTTTCTTATTTTAATCGAAATATTAAAAAAATGTATCTCTTGTCCAAAATTATCATGAATGATCCACTTGGGGATATGGAATTTTTTGATAGTAGGATTAAAATTTGAGAAAACTCCACTTTTGTAGATAAAACATATGGTTCATATACAGAATATCACCAATGGTGGGATTATTCCCTATGTCCTTATATTTAACCCCCTTTATTTCATAATACATTTGGAAACATTATGGTACAATAAAATCATTCCTAGAAATAGTGTGATGATTCTTTTTGTGGAATGAATAGATAGACATGAAATAATTTCCACCAATTAAAAACAAGAGCCTTCACCTAATTCACATGATGATTTTAATGTTGAAACATTTTTATCAATGATGGAGGCCTTAACTAAATTAAATTTATAATAATCTAATTGGTTGATAATATTTAATTTTTTGGTTGGGAAATATCTGACAAAGTAAATGTACACAATTTTTTAATATTGAGAAGATGTTTTAAATGAGTTCATTGGATGAGGTATATAATCTTACACCCAAAAATAAGAGTATAATGAGATCTTATTCAAATTTTCCACTTCCAATAATGAATTTCCTAATAGTTATCATTTAAAAATTTCGTGTGGGTAATAATTTATTGTTGAAATTGAATATGCAAATATATTTTCAATTAAATAAGTATAGTGAAATGTGGAACCAAATCTTCTATAATCAGAATTTATTAATACTAAATATTTATTAGAATAAATTCATATTGTATATTCAGTAAAATTTGATACTGTTTAATTTGAAAAAATATATTATTATTAATATCAAAATTTATATTTCACTCTCTCTAGAAAGGTGTTTTGATAAATTCATGTTTTATGGCATTTAAGAAAATCTAAATTCCATGGTACATCTATATAACAAACATATAGTTATTAAATATTAGAAAACTCTATTATTGTACTAGGAGGTGGGTATCATAAGTTGAAATGAATAAACATATATCCATTATCGGCAATGTTTTTCAGCAATGATCGTTTTTAAACCACCAACTCATCTTGGTAAAATGTGTTACTCGTCATTAATGTTTTTAGGAACCGGTAACATGTGGTGACTCAATAAGATGAAACCCCAAATTATAATTGAAAATAGATTATTTTTTGAAAACATGGTCACACTACTTTGTATATACTAAGGCATACACTAGGAGGTCACAAAATAAATATATATAGGAAATTATATACTTTCATTAAACATTTTTCAATGTATTTTTAGTTTACATCCAATAAACAAACATTTTTAACACCATAGAATTAAAATTTCATTCATAGGATCATATGTATTTATTAAACTAGGGTATCTATTTAATTAAATTTTAAATAATATGGAGTTTTAAATAATAAAATTCCATGGATTAATTTTTATATGTTTTTATAGAATTATTTGAATTTAATAGTTCTGCATTTATAAAACACCACCATGGGTCATCCAAACCATACACCTGCGACGATTGTTACATAGTGAGGTGATTCCAAAGAACTAAAACAAATCTATAATTTCAAAAAAAAAATATATACAACTAGAGTAATATGAATATTAGAAATATACAACGATATCTATAAAATCCAATCGAAATTATGCTCCACCATAAATTATGGAAAATTACATTTGACCAATCACCACCTCCAATCAACCTTGATATGAATGATACAACCAAAATAGAATCATAAATTCTACAATATGATTGTCTATTTATCTATATACTATAATACAACATCAAAAACTACCCAAAAGAAAAAATTATTATGTGATCACAAATCCCAGTAGCATACTAAAAAAACTCTTTATATAGTCTAACATCAATATTTCCATGATTTAGATTTTAAAGAAAAATAGTTTTAGAAATAATATTTATAAATTAAAATATTTTTTTAATCATTTAACTGTGGGTTTTTATAAAACACATTCATGTTATCAAACTAAAAATATGAAAAGTAGATGTGATAATGATGAATATTATATCAATTCATAATTAGTTAAGAAAGTAAAAAAACATATCCATGAAATAACATCATTTTATGTTATGGGATACAACCTTATATAAAATTCTATATGAAACACATCATGTTAAAAACAAGGTATCCTTGAAATACCTTCATGAGATAAATATCCATAAATGAACTATCAAAATATATTTGGGCTCTACCCTAGAGAGAATTTTTCTATAAATGAAATATCCAAAACAGGAATAAAATTAGATGAAACCAATATTAGGTCCTAGTAAATTACATCAATATCCTCAAAGGATACCTCCTAGTGGTGAAACACATACTAAGGCTACCCCTTTTTATTTACCAATGGACCCAAAGTTCCTAAAATGATATATATTTAATTTGAATCTTAAAATACATGATCACAATTTTTCAGAACTTTTTAAAATATAATATAATCTAAATTTGTGCTGGAAAATCAATTTCCAAGTCAACAAAATTATTTTTGAATGAGGAAAACCCATTAAAAACATTTACCATTCCATGAAATATTTTTAAACCACATACAAAATCAAATAAATGAAAGGCGCAAATGATTTTATCATCAAAATTGTTAAATTCATAAAATTAACTAATTATATAGAAACACATAAAAAAATGATGAAAACCAAGACACAATTTTCAATAATGATTTGAAACTAATATATTGACCACAAAAAGGAAAGGTGTGTCATGGAACTACAGAAGAAATTTAAAAAGTATTATCTGATCAAGAATTTGAACAAAAAAAATTCCCAATAAAGTGTCCATGAATAAAATAATTAAGAAATAGAAATAAATATTAATTTGAGAGGTTATCCAAAATAACCCTAATTATTGATTTTTGGATGAAGGGATCTGTAAATGGTGGGATTGACTATAATTTCATAGGATGAGATCTTGGTCGAGAGAGGTATTGATGTCGACTGAATGAAATGAAAATCAGATATAGAGATCCCTAAAAACAAAATATTTTTTAATTAACATAGTTTTTAATATGAGTACACATTGTGTGATCAATGACGGTTAAAATCAACAAATAAATCATCAACTTTTCATAAAAACCATTTTATTATCACTACACTTCTTGTTACCATTAGATAGTGTGCAACCCTTTCATACCCCAAACTATGTTCATGGAATCTACATGATAACCAATATGTGTCATGAAATCCCATTACATGGCATTTAGAATCCAAAAAAATAGATGATTATCCATTTTTTTAGAAAAAAACATGGATGATGAGTTTTTTTAAAAAGTAGCACTTGAAAAGCACATGGAGGTGTCATAATATCCCCACAATAAATGATTTCTTCCTCGAGAAATCACTTAAATTCCTTTTATTGCAGAGATTTAAGGCCACTATTACTTAATAAAAAATTACCATTCCCATGTCATGTCCCTATATTTTCTAAAAATATCACAATAACCATAGTATAGGAATCATTTTACCAAGCATTACCTTCTCTTAGTAATCCATATTTTGAACTGAATTCTCAACTATAGTGGTGTCAACCTTAATATCATCATCCTCACGTAAATTCACATGGGAAAGATCTCTTATATATGTCTTCATCTAGGAAATATGAAACAAATCATGGATATATGTAAAACCAAATTTCATGTTTAATAGTTAGTTCACATTACCCAAACATGAAACAATCTCAAAGGGGACCAAAAACGACAGTGCCAACATACCTTATTTACCCAAAAGATGATGTCATCAGTAATGTGATACTCTATGAAAAATCCCAATCACCCAACTCAAAATCAAGTGGCCTCCAATGAAATTATTATTAATATTTCTGATGAAGATGTCCCACGCTTAATCTCCTCTAGATCAACCTCACCTTCTTTATCATATCTTGAACAGGACTCATCCTAACAAATTAATACTCTCCCAACTCGTCCTAGAACATGGAAGATATATATGGCCTCCCAAAAAATTCTTCTTAGGGATCCATATTAATCACATACTAATAACTATTTTCATAGAATAATATTAGTAGAGGAAAATGCATTTTCAATGATCCCCCAAAATAAAGAACACAATCGTGAAGAAAATTCCCAAGAACCTAGAATTCCCCCTTTGTGGTTCCATCCGTTAGTTGAAGATAATATATTCTCTATTTAATATGGGATCCCATCACCTCTCTCAAATCATTCTAATACCTGGATTCTAACCATGTTCCAATTTCTCAAACAAATACAGAGGTAACCTCTTAATTATTTACAATATCTAGAAATATAGGTCCCCATTCTATTCCACTTTCATCATCTCCTTAACATGTTATAAGTGAAATGATTTTATTATTACATCAATGATCAATAAATTAATATTATCCCCACTAGGATTCAATAGAAAAACAATAATGAAATATCTGTAAATAGCAACCAACATTCATTCTAAAATTGGTAAGGGGTGAATTAAACCTATGTTTTTTGGTCTTCTTCTTTAATTCTATGAAATTTAAGACACCATGATGAAAAATATACAATTTTATGTGTCATTCATGGCCAATAATAATGAATCCTCATGTCATGATACATATTGTTATCCCCATGGTGCATGTACCAACAAGCATAATGTCCACTTTCCATTAACCCTTCCCTCAAGGAATACTAAATTTCTAACCTACTAAATATGCATAAATCACCACTGAGAGTCTAATAATACTCATTAAATGTCTCCCCCGAATACTAGATTTTACAGAAGCATTGGCACTCAGTTCCTATCACCTCCACAAGCAGAAATTGATCATAGTTAGAAGAGTAATATTTCATCAAAGTAAAAAAACACCTACCCAAAAATCATTTAAACTTCCAATGTCAACTCATAAAAAAAATAATTAAATGCAACTCCAAAAGGTAATTATTCATTTTTTATGTAGGAAATTTTCTGCTCAATGCATTAGAAACCACATTTTCCTTCCCATGAATGAATGAAATTATGAAATTTAATCTAGAGGTATTCCTCCCAATGACTTTTTTTAGGTTTAGATCACTACATGTGAGAATATATTTTAGGATCTTTTGACATGAATTCATAATAATCCACTACCAAAATATATAGTGTCTCAACATTTTTAGTGCATACATAACCACTTCCAACCCAAGATCATTGGTAGGGTTGTTTTTCTAATATGGGCATAACCTATGTGAGCCATTGGCCACCACCAATTTCCCCTGCATCAAAAAACATTCAAAACCCATACTATAAGAATCATTGAATACATAATTACACAAACCCTATTTTGGAATAATAGGTTTTGATGTTTTCCTTTTCATCAGATACTCAATATATCCCTGAAACATTTCATTCCACTCAAATGTTTCACTCCTATGGTTAATATAAATCAATGAATATGCGGTCATTGAAAAATCATAATCAAACTATCATAGAATCCAGCCAAGCCCAATATTATCTAGATATCAATCAAATTTCTTGTCTTCTATTAGAAAATACCTACCAATAAATGTTTAGTATCTATTTGGACCACACTCTCAAATATAAAATACACCATAAATTCACTACCTAGACACTAAACCCACATTTATAAAGTACACTATAAAAATTATTTTCATTAAATGTTTGAGGAATGATATCTAAATTGTCTTAGTAATTCATATTTAACTTGGAGTATACCAAAATTTCATCCACAAATATAAGAACAAAAGCATATAAGAAAAAAAATGTAATATCATGATCATCAAATCCATAAAAACTATTGGATAATTATTTAGAACGAATGGAATAACCAAAAATTCTAAATTCTTATACTGGTTTCTAAATGATTTTATAGATATATCGTCTTCTCAAAACCTCATATACTCATACCCTTACCCATGGTTCAATCACTTAATGCCAACATACCCCTTAAATTTTGTCAAATGGTCAAAAATCCTAAAAAATGATATTTGTTCTAAACGGATACCCAATTAAGCTTCTGTTTGTCAATATAATGTATGATACTACTATCTTACATTATTAAAAAAAGGATAGGAGATACCCATGATGATAATCTATGAAGAATAAATACTCTGGAATCTAGTTCCTCATTCTAGACCATATGATCAAAAAACTCAATAGGTTCCATTTGAAAAGATTTCATAGAAATGGGAACTGTATTATGGAGAATATCAATATTAAAGATAAACAATTTATTGAGTGGAAAACAGGAGACATCTAAAGGAAATACATTTTTGTATACACAATCCACTACATGTTGTTTATCACCTAGACAAGGGACAACTACATCAAGAAACATCTCTAAAAACGGCACATCATTAACCCACCATAAAGAAAAATTGGTCCTACCCTTCATGATCTAGAGTCCCACTCACCCTGAAAGACATGAGTGAACCCCTCAATAGATAAGAATTATACCTGATGGTGATAATATTCTATCTTTAATGACCACTGATCAATAAGTCCATAATTGTAATCATTTGAAAAATTCAATATCGATCACTAAGAAGTCCATCTCCACCATATTGTTGGATACAACCAAACGATATGTGGTTCACATAAAACCTTATTGTGAGATCTTTATTAATCGAATATTAAGATATAATAAGTATAGTATAATCTCTACACAATCCCAACATGTTAACTAACTTTGACAATATATAAGATTATTTGGAACCATTACCAAAAAATATAACATCATATATGATTATAAAAAAACCATACCTATTAGAGTAGATAACATTACATTAGATTCCTCTTACACATACATCAATGTATATAAACATCTAATATAATCTCCCCCATAAGATTTCATTGTAGCATGAACATCACTCTTAGCCTGTGGATATGACCCACTACTATTACAAGCATTTGCATGAACCTATGGTCCTTGGTGAATGCGAATCATCACTTACAATTTTGTGATTTTGTAGAGACCCAGTTTTTTCGATATAAAAATTGGAAATATTTTTAAATATATCTCAAGAGATAGGTGTTGAGTAGGTTTGAGATTGGGAAGCCAAATTTTCAAAGAATAATTATTATAATAATATTAAATATGTTATTTATTACATGCAAGAAGATTCTTAGTAAACTAGTATAGATCATAAATAGAAGATCAAATCATAAATCTATGACCACATTTGATTATGGAATTCAATATTTACCCTTGCTGTCACCTAAAATATGTTAGCATGGGGTGTTTAGATATCTTACCCATTGCAGATATTTTCGGTAGATTAATGATTTATTTTAATTTAATAATTAATTCATTTATCCTAAAATGTTTACTAAAATTAAATCATTATGGTGACTTTCCTAGGGTAATCCTCCTAATCACAGACCATCAGGATCATATTCCCTCGCTTCTTCCAATGGTGAATCACATCAGATAGGGACAAAACCCTAGATCTGAGAAGATCAAGATGCTATGAATGCAAAAAATTCCTTCATTTGTTAGAGGGAACATTCTTAAATTAAATATTATCTAATATATTGCTATGAATTGATAATTTCTGGATTTTTACCAAAATGATGAAGTTGAATTATCACATCAATACCCTCCTTTGATATGACACAATTATGGTGTTTGAACACACTAGAGTACTAGTTTATTAGTTTATTCATTGGATTTATATCCACATATATTCACTTTCTTTATAATTGCCTAATATTTATTGAAATATGTCGACAAACATTTGTTCTTATTCCTCCCCCAACTATAACATGTTCTTCACCAGTATTACCATATGGTGTCGGTTCGACATTGTCGGGCAGTACTGAGCTCTATTGGACCCTGAAAATAAAAATGAAAAAATGAACTAAAGATAGATTGGTGAAAATAGGTTTTTATTCATATATTATGGTATTTGGGAGAATTTCATAATGATTTGAGATCAATCCATTGATAGATGATGAATTAGAACAATGTGTGACGTGGGATGATTCTCCAAAGACTGACGAAATCAGATAACTGGCCACCAGATGGTCTGAAACAATTGATCTAGTATATATAGTTGACTTTATTTCATTTAGAGGTGATATATATATAGAATAATAGCTGGATTCCAATCATAGATAATAGATTCAAGATTCCAGAAAAGTCATGACTACACATCGTGTAGTTCGAGGAACTCATGGTATGCCAGGATCTAGAAAATGGTGACTAAGGTTTTAGCTATTTATAAGTATAAGATGCCATGTGTGATTCCAACACCTCATGTGACCTCACGTTTTAAAACATTAATATTACTCTAGGAGTACATAGATATGATAACATGCACAAATTTGATGTACCAAAGTACATGAACATGGATTGGATAAACAGAAATGGCCAACCACATAGGATGGACTCAGAGGGGTAAGGTCATGCTGCGAATATCCCCAAAATACTATGTGTACTAACATAGTAGATGATCCATGTAGATTTAGGGACATCGACAACTGGTGGAGAGGGACTAGACATCATGTGGGACCCCCACTCACACACTGTGTACCCATGGGATACATTCTAGGAAACATCATTCTTTCGTATATCCATCATTTCAAGTTAGATTTTGGAAAATTAGTAGCATATCCGAAGTATTTCTACGAATAGAATACAAATGTTCCCTGCAATGAATCTATTGTGATGGGATGTTATATTTTCCATTCATGAATATTGTTTGGGCGATGCTAGATGACAAATGTGATCATGCAGGGTAACCAGTGGAATTCTGTGTTGAACCCTCTAGATGGACTGGGTATGCGTACTTGATTACTATAGTATAACCCTCATGCTGGACTGGACATATGTTCTATACCTATAATTTGGAACCCTGATATTAGAACAGGGTATGTGTCCTCTATCAAACTCGAGAGTGGATTCCTCTAGCTGGCATGGGAATGGGCCCTCAACAAATAGAATTGAACCCTCCTATTATTCCAATGCATGGTACCTCAATAGAAAATCAGAGAGTGGATCCATCCTCCAAGGTAGGAATTGGGTCTTATATGAACTATTATATTGGAACCATCCTATTGTAAGATTGTATGGGTCCACTATATGTAGAGTGAGTATTACTCTCTAATTGCACCAAATAATGTGTCTTATAACTAAATATTGTGGCCCCTGAACTATGTGGTACATTGATAAAGTGTGGATTAGCATGAATCTTTTTTTCAGGGTAGATGCATGAGATATTGGACTTCATTTTTAGAGTTATAGAACCATTGGAAACTCTTTCTCTTGGATGATATGTGAGATAGACATCCCCATTCCATCTCATTTGGGATTCTTTGGTTTGAGATTATATATATATATATATATATATATATATATCAATATTCATACATTGGTATTTTGTTACTCTATTACCATGGGTTTCATAGATGCATAGGGTATTCCATGAGAGTTTTTGTTTATATTATCATGGTTGTATGGGTTTACTCTCCAATTATTGTAGGAAAATACCAGACATGAACTCTATCAACACACTATGTTGATCCCCGTATAATTGAATGAGGATACTATTTTTTATTTGAGATAGATACTATTTTATATAAACTTTCCATATATTCATACTGCATATCTTAGTACTACACATCCATATTTTAGTCTATCCTACCATGTAGGTATTTAATCACACTTATATGGGCATTCTACGCATGTGTTGTGTCTTATATAGATGACTGATAGATCAACGATGACCTCATAGGATATTAGAAATATTACATGTTATGGACTACGTACGGTGGTCATTGCCTAGATATTGGGAAATGGGATATCTCTATAGTTTATTTTACATTTTTTAACAGGTTGGGACACATTTTTAGTTGGGCATGTATTTTTTTACTTCACTTTTCAAATTACACTATCTTTCACTTTTACACCCTATAAGTTTTTCATGCTTGGTTTACATTCTATAAGCTTCATATTTTTATTATTATTCCTATTTCTCTTTTTCATTGAATTGTTTTGGTGTGTCTGTGTGGGTACTTTTGTAAAAGTCCTCCCATTAAGGTTATTCATTTCAGCACTTGTCACCACCCCTAGCATTTGGAGGCGTGCATGGGGTAGTAGCGGCTTGAGCCCAGGTTAGGGTCAAGCTTTGATAGATTGGTATCAAGTCTATTAATTCCTTTGGATATTGATTATAGTAATCCCCGTAAATGAATTTGGTTTGTATTAGTTCCCAAATGTCAAAATGTCTCAAGTGAGTCTCTCATTCTAGGCAATCTAGTAACGGTATGGGTGGACAATGTATCCATTTATTATTACCTTGACTTTTTGGTTATTCGCTCAACATAACGAGACATTTGTTGAAGGGATCAATTCTACATAAATAATATATTATTGAGTATTTTACTATCCTTCTAAATTAATAACCCTTTTATTATATATATGTATATATATACTAATCTGACAATGATACTACTAGATTAAAATTTTAGGATTCTTCCGCAATGACAGCCAGTTTGGATACTACATATCGATCATGAGAATGATCCATTGAGTGACGTGGAATCAATTTTGGGTTTATCTTATGGGATTTTTCCTCTAGGTTGAGGTAGTAGGACAACCACCTATTGAGTAGTAGATCATCCCAGTAGATTTGGCTGATGATGCCTATAGACTCAATGCACTTTTTGGGATCCATCACTATAGGATATTGAAGTTTTGTGGTGATCAAAATCCCTAGGAATGGGAGAATATGTTTGAATTGGTCTTCCATGTTTTAAAAATTATTTGAAACTGAAGGATAAGTTGGTTTCATTGGAATACATCCTCTTAAAATGAGTAGATGGGCACTTGTGGAGTCTTTTTAGCCATATGTATGATGACTTGAATCTCACATGGTCCTTCTTCATGCAGTTTTTTCATGAGGAGTACTAACCCTTCTATTTTTTATTATGTTTTATTTAGGACCAGAAAGAGTATCATTACGGAGGTATGATCAGAGATGAGTATAAACCATGTTTCACATTCCATAAATAATACTCCCTTGACGTGGTCAGAGATGGCTACTTCCTAGAACAAATATTTGATTAGGGACTACACAAAGATATTTGTTCCTGTGTGATTCCATTAGGAATTAAATACATTGTTCAGGTGTTTGATATGGCACAAGTGACATAGAACAACCTGTCAGAGGGATTACAATTAGTTAGATTTTGTTCTGGGTTTCACAGAATTTACACTTATATAATAGTTAGCCGATTCCAGTATGTAGGATCTTATCATAGAGGACCCTATCATGAACAGACTCAGATACGTGGGAATTCGGTACAAAGATATCACTACTAACAATGAATATTAGAGATGTATATACATATTATTGGGATATAAATGGTCACATAGCACATGACTCTCTGGATAGATGCATTGAAGAGCATAGTTAGATAGCTGATGGGCTACAACGGAAGAGACAAAGATGTTATCTGGATGTACCAAGAGAGGGCAGGGAGTCCCCCATGTGGGAGAAGATATAGGTGTAGTATAAGGTGTTATGGGAGGGGCACAATGCTACGAGATCCTTCTATAACCAAAACAGGGTGACCCACTTCAGGCTCGATGAGAAGGAGGGTGGGGCCACAGACAACTACATGTTGTGGAGGATTATGGCCCTATAGATCATGAGACGATCTGAGGTACTATCTATTTATTGTATAAATATTATTTAGTATTAGTTTAAAATACCATTAATTCATTCAACTCTACACACTTGGTGTGATAGATGGAGCTCTGAGTTATGGTTTTATCCCAACAACTTCATCTTTTTTTACAATAAGAGATGATTCTTCTATAACATTCATCCGCCTACAGTGCGAACTATATCATGGTGGATATATTTTCATGTGGGATATTTTAGTCATGATGATGGAATAGTACGATTTCATCTGTGGTATGGATTGGTTTCCCATGGTCTGAACCCATATTGATTGTCACCAATGTCAATTCAGACTCCTTCACACTAATGGGTAGAGATTCACCACTATGGGAAACAAAGATATTAGCGGGGGATGTGTGTATTATGTTCACTGGAGGATACATCTCATAACCCATTAGTTATAAATTATATCCCTTTCCATGAAATACACTTCAATTATCTGAATTACATCATATTTGGAGGATTACATAGACATCCACTTCATGACTGGTCTGATATCTTCATTGAATATCATATTTCCCCTAATGATATCTAGGAGATAAGGTTGTAGTTGTTAGACATTTAAGAGAAAGGATTCATCTGGACAAGTGTTTCCACATGGGCATCCCTAGATTTGTTCATGAAAATGTTTGATGGGATATCTTGGGTTTTCATTGATTATCATACCCTACACTGGCCCAGGATAAAGAACAAGTACAAATTATAGGGGATTCAAATCCGATTTAAATGGTTACGTGGAATAAAATAGTTCTTGAAGATTAACTCCAGGTCTGGCTCGCACATGTTCTAGGTTCATGAGGTTGATATTCTAAATAAGCAATTCGGATGTCGCTATGGAAAAAATGAGTTTCTCATGATTCTCTCTTTTGTGATGAATTCCCCCACCAGGTTTGTAGCATTAATAAAATAGATCTTCTATTCATGTTTGTACAAGTTTTTGGCCTCATTCAATGATGAAAAACTCATCTTGTAATCTTCATTGGAAGATAATGCAATGAAACTTTGTATTGTTCATGATTTTCATTGAGATAACAACTTTATGGAAATATTTTGAAGTTTTAGTTATGGATTCATGTGGTTCATTTTTTGGCCATGTCATTTCAGAGCATGGTTTAGTACTGGACCTAGTGATGACTGATGGAGTGTTTTCAATGGATCCGCCCAGGATCATGGAGGGGTGCTTATTTTTCTTCATATAATAGGGTACTACATATGGGTTTTGGAAAATATATCCCAGATTGCATCCCATTTGACCACCCAACCATGGAAAGGGAAAACTTTTATCTAGAAGAGCAGTTCTAGAGGGACATAGAGGATTTGAGGTTGATATTTAATAGTTATCATGTGTTTAGACTACCAGAGGAGAGTATGGACTACGTGTTGTATAGTGATTCCTCATGATTGGGTATCGACTATGTGTTGATGCAGCGGTGGGTAGTTATCACATATGGGTCAAGGAAGATGATAACACATGAATAAAACTATGTGACTCATGACCATGTGTATAAAGTATAGTCATTAACCTAATAAAGTGGAGGAAATATATTCTGGGAGTGAAAGTTTTGGTTTACATAATCGATCAGAGTCTCATTTATATCTTCACACAGAGAGACTTGAACCAGAGATAGCCGTTCTGGTTAAAATTCCAACAGGACTATGAATTTGATATAGTCCATACCCTTGAGATGGGAAATTAAGGAGTAGATTACCTTAGATGGAATTCATTGGATTTCTTGGTGTAGAAGTCTTATAATTATTTGGATTCCTTAAAGCTAAACATGTTGAAGTTGGTGGGTAAAGATTTTATTCAGCTGATATGGTTGACTCCTTTTCTTCTCATGTGAGTGAGAGAGTCCGAGTTGGATAAAATAGAATATGAGGTCTTCCGTGACCAAATATCGATAGGGGATTCACAATATGAATATTCTAAACGATATAATAACCTATTATTAATTTAGGGATAGATGGACGTTTGGATAACAATGTGAGAGTGTATGATGCAACAGTTCCCTACATCCCTTTTGGTTATACATCCCATTGTGGGAACGATGTGCAGGTGTCATTAGAGGTAGTTTTTGTGATCTGTAATGAGATGAAATGTATCTTATAACATCTCTTGGTGCCTCACCTGTCGGTCGGTGAATGATGTGAACCGGGTTTTGGTAGGTTTGTTCGATCCCATTTAGGTTCCAGAGTGGAAATCTTAGGATATATCCATGGACATTATGATAGGACAACCACATACAATGAAGGGTCATTACACCATCTGGGTGATAGTTTACCAAATCACAAATTCATCAAACATTGTTGCTATTAGGGGAAAATTTCCAGTGGATAGTATGGGGGAGTTGTACACATGGGAAATAGTTCTCGTACATTAGGTTCCTTCGACAATTTTCTTTGATCGGGAGGAATAGTTTTATTCACCATTGTGGACAGTCCTATAGGAGGATTCCAAAACCCAGATGTGGTTGAGAAAAAACATTCACCATTCGATAGATGGGAGGACTAAGAATAAATTCCAATTTTTTGTAGGATACATATAAGGATTACATTATAGACTTTGGTTGGATCTAGGAGTATCATTTACCCTTTATATTTTTTACGTAAAACAACAATTTCCACTCTACTATCAGCATTGAACCTTTCAAGGTCTTGTACGACAGACCCTGAAGGCCACACTTGTGATGGATTAAGATTCGAGAGGCATCTATTGTGGGTCCAGATATGGTTCAGGAGACAATGGACAATATCTATTCCATCCATGAGTGTATTAGGTTATCTTGATGAAGGTAGAAATATTACACAGATATCTGTTATTGGCCCTTGGAGTTTGAGCATCGAGACCATGTATTCTTGAGTGTCCCCAAAAGATGAGGATTGTATTGGTTCAGTTGAGGTAGAAATCAATCCATAGTTTATTTCATTTTATGAGATTATATAGAGGGTTTGTGAGGCTTCCCACTAGCTTGACCTACCCCCATAGTTAGTGTGGGTGCACAACGTCCTCTATGTGTCACACTAGAGAAGATACTTGTATGAACCCACAAATGTTATTTACTGGGCTGAACTGGACATCGATGATGGGACCACCTCTATGTATCATGTAGTGGTGATTGAGGATTGAAAGGATAGAATCGTAGGTGGGTGGACCATCCCCTTGGTCCGTGTGTTGTGGTAGCTTGATAATGTGAAAGATACCTCATCAGAGTGGGATAACACAATGTGGGATAAGTATCCTATGTTGTTTTTTAGATTTTTTTATTTTGGATGAAAAACTATCTGTGGGAATGAAGCACAAACAAGGTATTCTACATGTAACTATTTGAAATTAATATATATATATATATATATATTTAGAGCCCTGCGTTCATTCGACGTGTGATTCCATGGCCTGATATGCCCAAAATTGATTTTACAAAAATAAAATATATACTTTTTAATATGTACACAATATTTTTTAAATAAAATCGGATAACCCTTATAAATAATCTCATATCACATATCTTAGTCCATTATTGAGTCTGGAACATGATTTTAACCATATACACAACCTTAAATATCTCACCATATGTTGTATAACATATTTCAAGTTGGTGGTATGTTTAGTGGATTAATTAATTATTTAAATTAATAAAATAACTCATTTATATTAAAAAACAAATACATATATTTTTATTTTAATTGACTAGGGTTAGCCATATTACCCATGTATTGACAAGATCTTATTCCCCCTATCCTTTCATTGGGGAATCACTTCAGATGGTTATGAAACTCTAGATCAGAGTAGATCGTGACACAGTGACCCCAACAACATCCTTTAATAAATGGTGAGGGTGTTATTCTATGATGAATTATCCAATATCCAAAAGGACTCATAAATATTTTTATCATTCCCATTTCAATTAAATTGACTGAGAAGATCTGTTTTCTCTATTTATTTGCGCCAAATATTGAATTTTCTTACACCCCAGTATAAGTTTATTTGTTTATTATTTGGTTTTTTGACCCCATAAATCCACATTTAGGATTATTGGCCATGAATACATGGTAAAAAAAAAAAAAAATTGTTCACGTGCCTTCATACGTTAATTTATTCATGTTTTTTACCAGTGAGACCCCACATGGATGGTTTTGTGTTTTTTGGTAGTACCAATCCCAATCGAACCCCTAAAATCCGAAAGAAACAATACATGATGGATAGATCAATAACACATGGGTTATTAGGTACATATTATAGGATTTGGTTAATATTTTGATGATCAGAGATTCAAACATCGACAATTTACAAATCAGAGGCATGTGGGATGTTCAACGATCCTCCAAGGACAAACGAAAAAATATTTCCAGCTAACTGATGGCCGAAAATGATAGATCTGTACTAGAACCCAAAATTTTGGATGGTTTTTTGGTGATAGCTATAGTTGAATATCTGAAAACTATGCAACAAAAAATATATCTTGGATTACTTAAAAATATGAACTACATACCATGTAGTTTGAAGAAAACACGATGTGTCAGGCTCTAGTTATGGAGACACGAGTTTAAGAAATTTATATGTATTACGAACAATTTTTTATCCATAAATGTTGTGTGAAATCATGTTGGTAGTTGAATCATGTGCTATGGGAGTACATTATCACAAGCATGGCCATGTACACTATATACCAAAGTAGACATACACGACTACGACACATGGACACAACTAAGAACATTTGAGGGTTCCCGAATGGCTTGGGAACATCATGTATTTCCCGTACATGCTAGGTATACCTACATTGTAGGTGATCCACACACCTCTAGGGAAATTAACATTTGATGGAGAGGGACCACACACATAGTGGGTTCCCTCACACTTTGTGTACACCTAGGAACCTTTTGATGAACCATCAATATTTTGGATATCCTTTCTTTGAACTCATCTATGGGCCCACGAGTATTCTATCATGAGGGTTTTTCTGTGCAGTATCTGATGGATCACATTGATGTAGATTCCAAGATTCTATGTGAGATATTCCAATCACAGTTCTTGTTTATAAAACAATTGATTAAGGAAGAAATCGTGAAGGATCACCAGTGGATTTAAGAATGGAACCCTCTAGATAGGATCTGTATGGGTCCTCGATGAATAGTGTGGAACCTTTAAGTTGGGACTGGCATGGTTCTTCTTCCTTCAGAGTGAAACCTCATATTGGAATATGGTATGGGTCCTTTATCGACCTCTAGAGTGGAACACTCTAGCTAGCCAAGGTATGGGTCCTCTACCACTAGAGTGGAACCCTCCTGTTATACCTGTTCATGGGTCCTCTATCAACTATCAGATATTTTAACCCTCCTTATATGAAGGGAATGTGTTTTCAACTAACTATTACAGTGGAACCCACCTGTTTGAATAGAGGATGGTTCCATTATCATTCCACTGAGTTTAACCAACAAATTTTACCAGGGAACAGTTCCTCTACCTAAGGATTATGGCCCCTCAACTGTGCGGTATAGTGATGAAGTGTGTCTTGACTTTTATCGTTTTTTCTATGTTGATGGCCAAGATAATGGGCATCATTTTGGTATATTTATAACTATTGGTGACACATTTATTGGGATGTGTTGTGAGATGGATATCCTCATTCTCCCCTGTTTGGGATTATTTTTTTGAGCATATATACATAAATATGTATCCATACCTTTATATTTGGTTACTCTCCATATATAGGTTTTGAATATGTGTGGGCTATGGAACATTATTTTTACGGTTATCATCATATTAGTTAGTGAGTTTAATCTATTTCCATGGGTGAAAAAAAAACATTTATCCTATCTATACACTAATGTGAGCCCCATGTTCTTGTATGGGGACACAATTTATAATTTCTTGGGATATGTTTATTCCTTTTTACTATATATTATCCTCAATTATAATTATATCTCTTACTAATTATACTTTATATTTCATGGTTTCCAAATAGTTACATATATACTACCACATGAATGGTATTTGGACAAACAAGTTGTGTCTTATACAGATGACAGAAAAGTCAACGGTAACCTCATTAGATATTAGGGATATTGGGTTTTGTGGACCGCATACATTGGTTTGGGCTTGGATATTAGTATATGGTATCTCTTAGTATTTTACTATAATTTTTTTGTTAGTTTGGGAAAAATTTATGGTTGGGAGTGTATGTTTCCCCTTTATTTTTCAGTTTACACTATTACACTCTTGTACACCATCGAGTTTTTTCATTCTTGGCATAAATTCTATCGGCAACATATTTTAATTATAAATACACTAACCTAATGCATTGATATGGGTGTGTGTGTGTATACAAGTACTTTAGGCAAATGAATCATATTTTGGTTATTACTTTTAGTTCATGTCGCCACCCCCAATCCTATAGATGTGGGCTTGGGGTCCATGCGGCTCGAGTGCTGTTTAGGGTTACATTGTGAAATAAATCCTTTAAAAAACATTTCCTATTGTTAAATAATATATAAAGATAACAATTATTGGTATCCTAATCACATTTAGGATTCTTATTACCTCAACATTAACACTTGAAAAATAGAAAATGTTTCTTCTCAGTCGAAGCCCCTGAAACAAGTCGGTAATAAAAATGACCACCCGTGCACTTCCTTTTTTGGCTATAAGATATGCCCTGGATAACAAAATATCCAACTAAATATCCACTAAACATATCTTTATATTTATTTCTACCTTAGAAAATGTTTCATAAAGGTCATATGTCAAATTAGAATCAACATATGACAAATATTATGCCCCGATATCAACTCAACCCTTTATGAAATTAAACACTCATTAGTAGAAAGCTCTGATTCCAAATGTACAAACCCAATTAAATGTGTAGAAACAGTAGAATAGTGTTCTACCCTTTCTCTGAGTATAGAAAATCTCAGGTCCCCAATACATGAAATGTATTAGGGAAAAACAGATGAATAAAAATTGTGTATAAAGAATACTAGGTATGGTCCTGTTGAAACATATCATGCACAATAGAGTCCCACCATCCCATTCATGGTACCTCAAGAATATACATGGTGAAGCCCACCTTATGTACTTTGGGAGTCTTCTTGATGTTGAATATCTTCTCAATCCAATCAAGCCACTACTTCATGAGGTCCTTTGTCCTCATATATGATGAGTACATGCTTCTTGGTAAATGAAAATCCATGATCCCCCACACATCCTAGGATCCCATCTCCCACTTTACCTGAAGTCATAATAATTTAGACTATAACTTATACCAATGAATAGTGCACATGAAGATTCGTGAGCAAAACATACCTCACATTTTTATCTCTCATATTTGGAAGATCTATTCCCATAAGAATTATATAATAAATAGAATATAAATATAAATTGATCAAAAACATATTAAATAATCTTTTGACCCCTTTTAGAATTCAAAAAAATCATTTTAAAAATAATAATTCGATTAAATTATGAGTTATTCCAATGAAATACTTTACTCAATAAGGAATTGTTCTATATAAATAATATTCCCATATAGTTAATTCAAATTACCTTAAACTCCATGTCACAAACCTGGAAAATTTCAAAGATCACCCATGAGAACTCTAGTTTATTCTAAGATTTTATATGGGAATTCCCCTTTTCCACACTTAAAATATTAATTTTTAATATCTTAAACCCCATATACAAATGACTTGGAAAAAAATCAGGTAGTGATAACACACATATAGATGAATCATGTGCTGTGTTCTTTGACCAAATCATTACCTTTTAAAAAAACATATAGATGAATCATCCTCTAATTAAAAATAATATAAGACCAACCCTACTCAACCAAACCATACACCCAATCCAACCATCCCATAGATATGTGAAGTAAAAAAATTGTAAGATGTCTTGAATATAATGAAAAACTATAAACCAGACTACTATGTTGATGAAAAATATATAATTATATCCATACAATCAAATCTATAGTAGTATAAACCCAAATGTATGAAAAAACTACATGAAACCAAAAACCACCTCTAATCCACACTACTACGAATGAAAAGAACAAAACAAAAGTTTAAATCCTACATGATGACTTTATCATTATCTGATGCTGGGAATACAAATTCTACAACCACCCAAATCCAAAGTAAGAGTGTGAGCACAAATCATGATGTGATTCCAAGGTAGATTCTATTCAAGGTATAATATCAAGATTTACATAGTTCATGCTTTTAAAAAAATCTATGATGTAATTTTATAAATCCTAATCTTTTTTATAAATCATTTTCCCATTACTTTTCAAAAAAATAATATCAAATTTCCAACCCAAAAATAGGAAAATTTGATGTGATAACACTGGAAAGAATATCCATGCTAAATAAGGTAAGAAAGTAAACACATATCTAATAAATTTGGTCTTGTAATTTCATGTGATACAACCACATATAATAACCATTGAGCAACAATCCATGAATAAAACCACAAATGCATGAAATACAATCATACAAGAAAAATTTATAAATTACCAAGAACGTTGTCATTTTTTCTCTAGTCTATGTGAAAATATGTACTCGAATCTCATGATCATTAATAAGAATAATGTTGGATCTAAAAAATATATATACTTTCCATAGTCCATCGATATCCTAAAAGGCTACATCCTTATGGTTCCACATACAATAAAGAAACACATATCTCTTTTGTAGTTTGCCTTTGGTTCTCAATGTGAGAAGATTTTAAATTTTAATTTTCAAAAATCATGATCATAGTTTCACACAACATTTCCAATTAAAATCCAATCTAATTCTATGTTTTATATCCCATTTCCAGATTAGAAAAAATCTTTATTCAAATAAAACCACTTAAAAAACAAATTTCATTATAAGAAATATTTTTAAACCCCATATCAAATCCAATAAATGATCAACCCAAAGAAATTTATCAAGAAACAAATAAATTCATTAAATTAATCCATTATACAATACCACTAGCATAAAAATTGTATAATCCTTTATACATTCGACAAAAATGATTTAAAACTAAGAGATTGTATTTCAAATGACAAGTCATGAAAAAAATACAAATTATAAATAGAAAACACTATTTAATCATGAATCCAAACAAACAATTCAGCACACATAGTGTCCATGACCAAAGGAATGAATAACTTGAAGGAAATCTTGCCTAGGGTGGAACATTTAAAAAATCAATGATGATAGATCTTCAAATGAAGGGATCCATAAGGGATTTAATAACCCAAAATCACCTTGGGTGAGATTTGATTCATGAAGTGGAGGACTCCAGACTGTATAAAATAAAAATAATCCATTCAACACTCTAAAAACCACAATATGTGACATTTTCACTTGCATTAATCCCATTATAGATCATGTAATTCTAGAAGGATGAAATTGTCAAATAAACAAGTCACCTTTTAATAAATTTTTTTTTGACATTATGCTCCATGTTAATCATACATGGCATGTAACCCTTTTAAAACCTGAGATAAGTTCAAAATGTCATTATGAAAAACATTACCCAACATGTAATCCCCTTAAATGGTGTCTAATATCATTGAAGATATAAAACAAAAATGTTTTTAGAAAAAATGGAAAACCAAGGATGAAGAAGAAATCATGATCAAATGAGTTCCTGTAAATCATAACAGGCTGTCAAAACATTAAATTATATAATAGAGATGGGGTTTTAAACTCATATGTTCATAAAGAAGTGACATGAGAAATCATATGGGAAGTGTTGTTCAAAATATTCCTTGTCTTATTTGTTTTCTAGGTGAATTTAATCTAATGATATATCACATATTTCATATACATACCCACCTTGATGCCACACATTATAAATAGATTTTTTATGTGTGGTTGAGGTTCTCATATGTACCACAACATGAATAATTCATATCTCATTAAATATGTTTTCATTTTTTATGACTATTTGGTTGAATTTTATAAATATCACATATTTATATTCACTAAATTATAAAATATCATGGATAAAAATATTGATGTTTTAATACATGTATTAATAAAACTTTTTCCTTCTTAATTAACAATAGTAAAATCTTTGGAATTATTACTTCAAAAAAATTTATATAAGTATTACATGTCAATTCAGTAGTGTAATTTTATGAAACTCTTAAATATAAAGTCTTATGCATTTAGGGGTTATAATCCATTGAATTTTATCATGTCACACATGTGGTCAGTATCAAGTATTGTTTTCATGATATCTTGACATAAATTTAAAAATAATCAAGGTGAGTCTTAAAAAAATGAGAACAAAAATTATATTTATATTATCTAAAATTAATTAAAAATGATTGATATCAAGAATCCATCAAAGGATATTGATAAACCTATATCATTATTCAATGTTGCATGTTAATGAGGTTTTGTAACCTATAATAGTGGTCACCCACCATTTTATGTCAACAAAATATATATTTATCATACTGAAGGGTATGGGTAGATTTAAATGGATTGGGTGACATTTTTAAATATAAATAAGTGTTGTCTCATAGTTAAAAAAATTTAATAAAATTATTTAAAATGGTCTTGAATATAGTATTATTATCTTATTTGAATTCTAGACAGCTAAGAATTCAGATTGTAGGAAACTATAGAATTTGTCAGTAAAACTCATGTTTATTTTGTTGATATTAATTTTGAAGTTTATACTAGGTTTTTTGTTCCCTTTAGAATTATTGTTTAGTGTTTCTTGAGAGAAATAAATGTTAAATAGTAGGGGATTATGTTATGTCTAAATTATCCACAACTTGTTTGTATATTATACATGTACATATTTTTCACATACTATATAATTTCTATTTTATCTTGTTAAAATGTCCCATTTAGGTTTATTTTTCCAACATGGATGTTCTCAAGGAAGAATGATTTCTAGGAGGTGTTTTGGATAAAAAAATAGGCCCCTTTTGGGGGCACACTAGAAACCATGCTTGAGTGAAATGTTAGGTATATGAGAACAAACACTTACCTCCGTGTTTACTTAAACAATGTTGAAAATGTGTAGTATGAAATTCCCATTTCTAATGTGAGAGAATGTTTTCCAAATGCTTTACAAATTATTCCACTTATCCATGCATCACTTACCTACTCCCCCCATAATTATTATCTTGATTTGGGGACATTATGTGGGTTATTATTTAACATATAGCATGAGGGATATTATAGATTTGACTAAAAAGTATTCAGAAGAGGTTCCCCAACCAACCCTAACCCTAGAGGAGAATCTGATGAAGGATTTTAATGTAGATTTGAGAACATTTCATGATAGTATCATCTGAGACCAATGAACATTATTTAATATTTGTATAAAATGTTTATTGATTGTCAATGTTAATTTAATCACTATTTGAATATATAGATCAATATTGTAAGACTTCATCCTTGTTTAATTGGATACGTATGAATAATGAATGATTTTCTTTTGTACATGATTTCAATCAATTTGTGGTGTCTTAATTTATGGATTATGTTTGGATATTTATTATATTTATTCAATATTTAATTATTTTTTAAAATTAATAGAACAAGTATTTAAGATAGAAAGGGGGTCAAACCCATAGAGTAAATAATAATGCATATTCTCCACTGGAATTTTCAGGGGATTGCAAACCCTTGAACCCTTAATGTTTTGATGTGTTTTATTTTTACCCATCGTCCTATGTTGATTTCCATTGCTGAACCTAAAGATAACTTTGCCCCTAAATTCACGCATCTGTGTAACCTTGGTTTCTATTTCTTGGGTGCTTCTATCAATGGTTATGTGGACTCTCTTTGGATTTTCTATCACTCCTCTCTGCAAAATGTCAACATATTTAGTCTCTCTGCTCAAGCTTTAACATGCGATTACTACCTTGACAGCACTCAAATCTGCAATACCTTTATTTATGACAAAAATAATTACCTTGATTAAAGATCTATTTGGAGGGAGATTTCTGACATCAGTACCAATATTCAAGATCCCTAGGTATTGGTTGGGGACTTTAATGATATTTTTTCACCCTCTGAAAAAATTGGCCACTCCTCCTCTATCTCCTCCAGAGAATTTAATGCTGCCATAAAAGGAAATAATCTCATTGAGATTAACATTACTAGTGCTCAATTCACTTGGTACAGACATCACTACAATCACGTGGTGGCGAGTAAACTTGATAGAGCTTGCACTAATGAGTCTTCTCTTGATAAGTATAACCAGATCTTGTTTTCTACCCATATTAAACTTGCTTCTGATCATCATCTGATCTTAGTCAGCTTTCCTCAAAACTCTCGGAAACCTTCCTTTCCTTTCAGATTTAATTTGTCCTGGTTATCGGACTCGGATTTTGTCTCTTTTATCAATTCTTCCTGGACTAATATGGGCAATCACAATGATGCCTTTGCGTGCACCACTAAGTTGAAAAACCTTAAAAAAATTCTCAAAAAGTGGTGCACTGATAAAACTTCTTTAATTGACAAAGATATCCAAGATTTGGAAAAGGATTTGTCTCTCATTCAAAATAATAACACTTTATCCAATTTCAATTCTGACCCACATGATGAAATCAACATCTCTACTTAATTGATCTCTCTTCTAAACATTAAAGATAACTTAAAGAAGAAATTTTTTAAAACTAAATGGCTCAATGATGGGGATAGAAACACCAAATTTTAAAACTCTTTTCAATGGGTTAGGAAAGATTGTAAGCCTCTCTCCTGCTTAAGAGTTGATGGTAATCTCATTGATTCTGAGGAACAGATTGCTAATCATGTTGTTTCCTACTTCACTGACATTTTCAATGGTCCTAACATCAACAAAGATATCCCACCAAAAATTATTCCATGCATGGTTACTTCTGAGGAGAACTGTCTTCTCAACTGCATCCCCCTTGATACTGAGATTAAGGACACTGTCTTGGGTCTAAATTCAGATAGTGCCCCGGGTCCCGATGGTTTTAACAATTGTTTCTATCAAACACATTGTGATGTCCTTCAAAATGATGTCCGTAATTTAGTTAAATAATTCTTTAAAAAAGGGGTTCTTCGCCATGCTCTCAACTCTCAATTCCTCATATTAATTCCTAAAGTTGATAATGCTGATGAAATTCACCTCTTCCGTCCCATTTCCCTCTTAAATTTTCTCTTTAAAATTATTACTAAGATCCTTGGTAATAGGCATTCTAATATTAGCAACAAAATTGTCTCTTGGAAGCAGTTTGGCTTCATTAAAGGCAGATCTATACAAGATTTTATTTTCCTCACCTCGGAATCCATTAATTTATTGGATAGAAATACTAGAGGTGTGAATATTGCTCTTAAGTAGGACATCACTAAGGCCTTCGATACGATTGACTGGACCTTCATTTTTAAGGTCCTCTCCCGTTTTGGCTTCAATGATTCCTTTATCAGTAAAATTAAAATCATCTTCAACTCATCCAATATCTCTATTCTTATTAATGGATCACCTAGGGAATATTTCAAATGCTACAAGGGTGTTGGACAAGGAGACCCTCTCTCTGCTATCATTGTTTCAATTACTGAAAACTATCTTAGTAGACTGCTCTCCCTCAATGTTGGGGGAGGCAGAATCAAACCAATCATTGCTTCTAGAAATCTTCATGCTCCCTCTCACCTTCTCTATGCTGATGATATTATTTTCTTCCCTCAGGGAGACAAAAGAAATGTTAATAACCTTAAATCCATCATTTCTCACTACGAGGAGGTTTCCGGCCAATGCATTAACTGGCAAAAATCATTCATCTACTTCGGTAAAAAAATCCCCTCTAATAGGAAAACTCATATCACCAATGTCTTAGGGGTTAAGGAAGGATCCCTCCCTTTTACTTATCTTGGTTTCCCCCTTTTCTGTGGTCCACCCAAAGCTTGTTTTTTCTTAGCATCGTTGATCAAATTCAAAAGCAATTTTCTTCCTGGAAAAGTAAATCCCTTTCAATGGCTGTAAGAATTTTCCTTGTTAAATCCACTATTGTCTATAAGCTAGTCTACTCCATGATGGTCTACAAATGGCCTTTCGGGCTGATAAAGACATTAAATGTAGCTATACGAAATTTCATCTGGAGTGGAAGCACTCTGGAAAGGAAACTGGTAACGATCTCTTGGGCCACTTGCTGTAAACCTATTGAAAATGGAGGAATTGGTATTAAGAATCTTAAAATCATTAATGAGGCCCTTCAGGCCAAACTCACATTGTCCTTCATTCATAATAACTCTCATTCCATGAGATTTCTCATAAATAGATTCCTTGATAAGCTTAAGTCTGGTTCATCTAATTACATGACTTCTTCTATCTGGCCATCGATCAAAGCTTATTTTCACTCTATCTTGGAAAATTCTAGATGGCTTGTTTGTAATAATTCTTCTTTAAAATTCTGGTTTGATTACTGGAATGTCCACCCTCTCATTTCTGATATGCTTAATACCTTTTCCCCTAATCCCCAAAACTGCTCTATTAGGGAGATGATCAATTCCCCTGATTCTCAACTTCTGAATCCTATCAAGGGGATTGTGGATAATTATTATTTCATTTCCAATGAGGATCTCCTTGTTTGAGAACCTGCTCATAATATCCTATTAGACTCCAAAACCTTTTATCGCTATCATTTCCCTAATGAGGATGAATTTTTTTATTGGGTTTCCAATTTCAATAAAGCCTGGATCAAGCCTTCTCGTCTTACTCTTATGTGGCGTATTGCACATCAAAAAATTCCAACTGATGTTTGCTTGCAATCTTATGGCTTTAATCTTTGATCTAAATGTAGATTATGCAATCAGCATCGCGAGGACATCAATCATATTATTTTATCTTGTGATACTGCTATGGCCCTTTGGCATTACATCTTTGAACTTTTTGGATGAAGATGGATTTTAGATACTTTTATTTTCTCTCAACTGAAAAGAACGTTGGAATTCCCAAGATCTCCCCAAATCAAGAATCTATTTCTTACTACTGTTGCGGAGCTTCTACATATAATATGGTATTGTAGAAATGATTCTTTTTTCAACAATAAATCTATTAATATTAATACAGGTAAAATGAGGATTCTTCTGGCTAAAAGGGAAGTGGCTACGATCCAAAAAGAATGTTGTGACAATTCTAGCATAGATTTTGAAACCCTTCACCGATTTGGTGTCAAAGGTCTCTTCCCGAAGCCATGCTACACTATTGCAGTTTTCTGGAAGGCACCTCCTCCTGGATGGATTAAGGTAAATATGGACAGAGCTTCAAAGGGCAATCTTGGAATTGTTGGATGCGGAGGAATTTTCAGAGACCATTAGGACCGGATCCTCAGATGTTTCATTGGAAGATGCGGAAATGCTTCTGCGCTGGAGGCAGAAATTCTTGCAACCATTCATGTCGTCTCCTATGAAAATCATTTCAACTGGAAAAATATCTGGATCGAGAGAGACTCCATTACTATTGTGCAAAACATCTAGAAGGGTGATGTCCATCTTGCATGGTCTCTCACCCCCAGATGGATGGACTGCCTTGCTACGCTCAACGACCTTAACTTTATTTCCACTCATACCTATCGGGAGGCTAATATGATCGCTGATGGGCTTGCCAACATGGGAGTCTCTCATGAGATCACATGGAAGAATGAACTCCCGCCAGAGTTGATTCCTTCTTTTATTAAGGACTCTAGAAAATTGCCCTCTTTCATCTGTTGTAACTTGTTTGTGCCTCTTTCTATTTGAATAAAGCTCTAAGTTCTAGTCTTTTGACCAGAACCCACTTTTTAAAAACATTTAAGAGAGATAAAACACCAGTAAAATTGTTCTATGTGGATTGCATGACATTAAATTCAATAAACATTTACCATAATGTTTTTTCTTTTATGAGATTCTGGTTAATATGAATACAATAATAAGCTATGATTAAACTAGATGTATTATGTGTGTGTCATACTAAGTAATCACACTTAAAATAAAATTTTATAGAGATAATTCACGAATTTAAACAATTTGTGTGATTATTATCCTAACAAACAACTAATATTATATTTCCATTTTCATTGAATCCAAATATAGCACATTATATCATGTATAAGTAACAACAGAAAATTTTCAATTTTCATTCCTATTTATGTTGGAACTGGACATGAATCTGAAGCCCCAAACAGATGGGTTTTTAAAATATTTCCACCAACGGTCGACGTAAACTAGTCGACGTCGGAGAAGAGTATGCATGTCTTTGCCGACGACCACGCGTGGAAGATTTTTAGCATAAACAAAAATCGTAAAATTTCTGGTTTAGATCCAAAGCTACGCATGGCATCTGCTCAACGTTGGTGATCGCCGCTCAAATAATCAAAAGCTGAATTATTCTAGATCATCCACATGTGCTTCATGGAATCCGCGGGAGCGCCATTCATCATAGTCTGAGTGCTACGGTGGAATACCAAAAATGCCTTCGACGTTCCAACAATCACTGCATCGCTTCACTTGTGATTCCCGGGAGAGAGCTCCATCTATGTTCCTTGGATCCAGAGCATCTCTCTCTATAATGTGGGAGAGAGGAGATGAGAGAGAAGCTCCTTGAATAGTGATAGAAAAATGCCCATCCTCTTCGATTTATAGTTCTTAATTAAAATACCCAGTATCGCCTCGCCAGCCCCATATACTTAATGCACTTTCAACGACATTTTATGACTACACGTCTGAGTCATAATTATTATTATCACTTACTTGTAATATATTAAAATATATTACATGATAATTATTAAGTCATTAACTTGACTCGTCACTCCTATAAATATAAATTTAACTTTGAATAATTTAATATTCATCAATTAATATTTTTCATGTATTTAATAATACTCGTAAATACATTTAATAAATAAATTAAATACTCGTTATTATAAACTCGAATAATATGTATTTATTTATTTCATTGGAGATCTATTATCTTTTGAAAAATCCCGGACCCCTGTAGCGGGGACCACCATGTCCAAAACTCATATTCAACAGAATTGGGATGATTCATGAATACACTATTTTGTGTGACCATCTAGGCCCTTATATTGACAACTGTGAATTGTATTCACAAACCAAGAGTGGGATCTAGCAACCCATCATGGCCCCGGAAGAAATAAAGATTGTCAAAGAAGTGAAAACCAACCTATGAACACACACTTTGTAATATAATCTATTTTTATATAATATCTCATAGATCAGGATGCATTCACATGTCATCACCCATTTCATGCTTTATAGTTTGTTGATTTAACTAGATGGATTGACACTTGACTACCATGGAAATGGTCATATAATGGTACTGCCATCCATATCAACATGGCCAGAGATATATTACATTCATAACCCGGAAGTGAAAAATCCTTTCATGACCATTCAACCAATGTCTTGACACTAATGACGTACCCGACACAAACTACCTCACCACAACATCATTGCCATGGTTTTTATCTTCCATTGAAGTACGCAATACAATGACATACATTGGTAATGATCTCAAGTCAGGAGACCATTACACATGATCATAGATATGAACTTATAATGACACCCAAATCATGGGGAGTTCCTATTGGTGGGTCAGTCCTCATGATCTCATTACTAGAGATCACCAAGTGCGAACTTCATGAGAAGAAGCTTCAATGCTTATGAGCCTCCAGCACCTGATATTCAAACATATAATGTGTCTTGTTAGTAAGATGTAACCATACAATAGAACATATATTTATGATTAATGTTATAGTATCGAGAGTTTCTCATTATAGCCTGGGAACTGCTATAACCTTTTGATACGACAATTAATATTTGGACATTCCCATTTCTATACTGGACGCAGAAAAGTGTACACTATAATGGTAAGATGACATCATGAATAACATACTATATACATGATCTAGTAATCAAAAGAACTGAATAATTGGGTGTAGGGAACCCACTATTTCAACAATTTCCACTCACATTTTTATCATACATAATTTTAAAAATCCATATACCCAAGGAGAACTGATTTTTTTCCATGTGATTTACCCAAATTCTACAAGATTAATAATATGTAGATTTAGGCCATGTAACACCCTGAATTTTTAAATTTATTTTTATTTGATTATTTCATCGCTTTGGGTCTCGTGCCAAGGTCCATGTTGGGTCTCGGTTAAAAGCTTCTGTCATTTGATAATTTTACTGGGTTTCAGACCCCTGTGCAGTAACTGCATTCTTTGAAGTAGTCATGCAGTCAGTCAAGGAGTTTTGAAATTACTCATTATTTTTAATATTTTTTTTATTGTATTATTATTTTTATAATTATTATTTTTACTGTTATAAAATTTTATATTATTATTATGCTTTTTATTTTTTTTATTACAGTTGTGATTGTTATTTTTATTGTTATTAATTTTTAGTATTTGAATCTCTATTATTATTATTTATTATTTTTATTATTTGTTTTATTTTTATTAATATAATTATTATAAAATGAAAAAAACATGAAAACCCTAGAGCTGCCCCCCCCCCCCCGGGCTTGACTCGCAATGCACAGCTCCCCCGCACCTCACACCTCCTTTCCCGCTGTCAGCAGCTGACCCCAACTTCTCATTTTTCCTCATGTCGCCATTAGCTTATCCTAGTGGCCAAATTCTAGCCTTCCACCTACATCCCTACCTCTACACCATTGCCCTCCACCTCAGACCTCCACACCCCGGCCCTTCACCTCTGACCACTCAGCCCGCGTCCCGACCTCTACACTACGGCACTCCTCTATTGGTCTCCCAGCCACCACCATTCTTCACCCCACAAGCCTCACCCTCTCCCACTCCTTTTGACCACTTACCTTCACCCATGACACCAGGCCTCTATATCTTGCCACTTATTCTCCTCCCCACTTGAGCTTCGACCTCACCTCATCCTTATGTTATCCTCGCTTCACCGGCGTACCCCCTCGCTTGAACATTTTCTCCTGCCAACAGCGCTGCAACCCCCCCACCCACTTACTCTTCATTGTGTTTTTTATTAAATATTTGGTGTTTTATTTTCTTGTGAAAAATAATAACAACTGGAGTTGTGTTTTTCTCGTTTGCCTCATTGTATTGGGTGTGAAATTAGTTCATTGGGTGTTGTTTGTCTTTCTAGAGGAGCATCGTTGTGTCTGTACTTGATTGTAGATAGTTTAAATTTATGTGATTTATTTATAAAGAATTCCATTAATGCCTTCATTATTTCGATAATTTTTTTAATATATGTTGCACCTTAAATATGGTTATGACTTGTTTTTGGGTAGTGTATTCCTATTGATTAAATTTGTTGGAATTAGTTTTCAAATCGTGATTATGGGATGGTTTTTTCTTTTAAGTTGTTGATTAAATTCCATTTTTTCATTTAAATGATAGAATTCTGGTGAGTTGTATGGTGTTCTTACTCTGTGAATTTTTGTTAAACAGGTTGAGAATCATATAGCATTCCATAAATTGTGTAGGTGGATTATTAAATTGGGTGGAATTATGATAATATTATATTGGTATATCCATGGTTTGAATTAACTATTAAAATTGGATTTCTATTGGGTATTTGATGAAAATACTTATTGTTATACATAGAGTTGTTTTTTTAATTGGTTAAAATAATTATTAAAAATGTGTAATTTATTATAAATCATGTTTTCATGTAATTATGATGTGTGTTCTATTGGGTCATTTTTTGATATGGTGGTCATATGGAAATGTTATAAAAACCGTTAAGTGGTGGCATTGGGGTTATTTATGTATTATAAATGAGGTGGCTGGTATAACATTGTATTAAGATAATTGGTGGGTTTTGGGGAAATTGTTTTTAAATGTGTCTTTGTATTTTAGTGTTCTATTAGATGTCATCAAATCCATGAGTGCACATGGTGCACCCATGGAAGTGTCCTCAATTGAATATGTCACTTGTAAAATCACATTCTTTATAAACATCTGTCTCATAAATGGTTTCATAGTTTTCCAAAAACGTTGGTCCCCATTTCTGGTTTCTAAAGAGGTTTTTTAATAAGGTTTTATGTATTGTGGCATCATGTGTTCTAGAAAACACAGTATTAAATGGGTTCTTCTAGTACATTCCATTTGGATTGAAACAGGTTTTGCTTTGGGTTGAAAAGTGTGAAGGCCTAATTGGTAACTATGTATTGTTCAAATGTGTGTTTGGGACATAAAGGCATATGTGGATCTTCCATGTCATTGGTGATGATGTGTTATTTTATAGAATGGATTTTGTTTTGAAATTGAGTTTGTCTGGTCAGATTTTTAAATGTTTCTAGAAAAATGGTTTTGACATTGATGTGACATACCCACCCATTTTGAACTTTCATCATTAGTGTAATGTTTTTGTTGTTTCTTCAAATGGATGGAGTTTTTTATTATTTTATGATGATTTACTAACATTAAAATTTTTTAAAAAGTATAAAATGGTTTTAATGAAATCATGGAATGACGCCCCAGTTGGAACCTTGGTTGACATGATGAATTTATGAATGTATAAATATTTTTGAGGAACCTCTATAGGGGGATATCCTTTATGGGTTATCATATGGAGTGTCCGTGTTTGGGGGTAGGCATGTGTGGTGAGATGAGTTAGGAGTTCAAGGGCCTCCTACTAACATAGTATTATTTTAACCACCATGGGTTCTTGGGTGTCTTTTAGATGATTGAGTGAGGGTTTCTGATTAACCATTAATTGATAGGTCGGTACCCCCTGGATTTTTTGTTATGCCAAGTGGGATTTTCTACTAGATTTTTCAATTATAGGGCTGCTAGATGGTTATAGTCTTAGGTGTTTCTCCATATTCTATCTGGTGGTTCTGAACCATGTACATCTATGTATCTTCTAGGGAAGTTTATACTCACCCATGGTTACTGGATTATTTTCATTGTATGTTCATGGTCCTTATACTGGTTTATTTCAAGCTAATTTCGGATATGGTATGTCAATTGGTTTGGATTTTTAATCGCTAAAAACATGCTTCTTATTTTATAATAAAAAAACACTAATTTTATATTTTTGTTTCAAACTTGAGTTAATGTATAATTTCCTGAAATAAGACATTAGATTATGTTAGTTTTTCTTGGAAACCATTCTAAGAATATTTAATGGTCACACCTATTTTATCATTTTAGTTGCAGGTACCCTTTTTTCAGGTTCTTCTGTATGAGTTGTTCATTATTGGAACGAGGTCGTCCTTTGGTTGGGAGGTCATCTAGATTTTCAAGTGGTGGAATGTGTGGTTTTACATTAATTTTTTGTTGCAAGTGATTACTTTTATAGTTTGGTTTGTTATTGTAAATTTATTTATATTTCATGCTCCAAATCATTACTAGTGATTAATGTTTGATGCCCGACACTAGTTTCCAGCACATGGGGATCAGGAACACCTCTTGATACATGTGGTGGACTGGTTCGGGTGACCGATTTAGGGTCGACCCTAGAAGGTTCATGAAAAAATGGTATAAGAGGAGGCCCCTATTATTTGGGGTGTATGGTATATTGAGATTAGGACTGTCGAGACTCAAGAGGTAGGTACCAGAAGGATTTCATGAACCCTCACTCATTCCAAACCTTGAGTCGCAATGGGCAGTTTGGTAATTGAGTCCTTGTCTTGTTCTAGTTTGTTTAAGATAGGGGGATGAAAGTAGAGGAAAGATGATGTTATTTCATGATTTCACCTCTAGGAGTAACCCATGTGGAGTCCGAGTACACAGTTTAAGTTCCTCCTAGTTATTGACACTAACATGGGGCATGACCCACTACCATGTTTCTAGGTTAAGCATAACTAGTAGTCCCTCAATCCAGTACTTTGATGCAATTTGAGTGTTTTCTAGGTTCTTATTAGTGTAAGTGTGCTTTTGAATATGATAATGGGGTTTTTATGTGAAAATGAATTAATTTAAATTTCATTAAATTTGTGAACTGAATTTTAAAACTGAAAGTTGTTCGTCTAAAAATCTCGGGTTTTCGTGGAACTAGTATAGAAATGGTTTGGGTGCAACCTCGAGTACTCTTTATAAACATTTTCAAATGTGAGTGGATGCATGTGAAGTGTGTATTGTTGAATTTTGATGAAATAAAATGATGAAATGTGTAACAGTTCATGGGATTACTGATGTGCATACTTTAAATTAATGGATTGACCTAGTTTTTATAAATTGATTTTAAAATGAATGATGATTTTTTGTAATTGAATTTGGTATGAAAACTGGGTTTTGTATTTGGACAGTGTCCTGGAAATAACATGTATTGAAATATAATATTAAAACGGGGGTTTTAAATGGGAATTTTGGGGTTATGTTTGTAACTTTTTTGGTTTTTGTGCGGGTATTTTTGACTTAGGATGTTACTTTCAATTATACTTTTATTTGATATCAGTTTCAGAATTGTGGTTTATATTTTGTTTAGAAAATGTCTCACAAAAATGACCCCATGGTTTCTGATAAGTCATGCCTAGTATTTGTCTCTTCTCAAACATTCTCTATCCTTAATGGGGATTATAGTATGTTAAAGGCAGTTATGTGGTTCGAAGAGGTCGAGGGTGTTTTTAGGATGTTGGGAACACCAGAATCTATTAGTGTTCTAGCTGTCCTCGGATTGTTTGAGGGTATGATTTTGGATGAATTGGAGTTGGTTGCCCCACTGTAAATGTAAGTTGGGAAAGCATGGGATGTCTTTAAATACTTTTTCGTTTGATGGTTCATACCACAAAAGGTGAAGAAAAAGAATAGGGAAGAGCTCATGAGTATTCAAAAAGGCCAATAGACCATGAATGAATATATTGACCATTTCAAGGAACTGGTTTCCATTTCTCCGGAAGAAGTGTCACAAGATAATATGAATACTTCTCTCTTCATAGAGGGCCTTATCCCAGAGATCAAGGAATGGTTCCTCTCATCTAGGGACCGTTATCGTGAGAATCTAGTGGATGAGACGTTCTTAGCTGAGCTGGTCTCCGGAGGGAAAATAGTTGGAAATCCATCATATCTAGTTGCACGTGATGGTTCCCCCTCTATTTATAAGAGTGTGATATAGGGACTTATATCTAAAGAGTCTTATGCAGTGGATATGACTTCCAAATCATTGAACCGTTAAATGGTGTGCCACCAGGGTGGTCGGTTCGGCCACAAGAAGTAATCATGTCACATCCCAATGAATATGTGTCGTCGTTTCTGTTTGTTTGGGTCATTTGGAGATGGTTTGCAGGAAGTGTTTACTGAAGAAGAAAATATGACCGGATGAATTATTGTTCATGAATGTGAGACAGGTGATGCTTCAGCCATCAGATTCCCAACCATATGTCTTGGGTGAAGCTCACGAATTATCAGAAGTTACAGGGTGTGTGAAGCCTTGGTCTGGGATTTCTATTTTGTATTGGGAATAGAATAATTAATTTCTTTCCATTCTATATTTTATGATGTTAATGTTTTGAATTTGATGTATGTTCATTATTTTGTTGTGATGTTATGAGGGACTCGTTCTATTATAACCCAAGCAGTCTGGTTTGTGTGGATGTGGTTTTCAAAATTGCACATTTTTTAAGGTATGTTTGGACCTTGAATGGGTTGATCTCAGTTTAGCCATGTTCATTTGGAGGTGTAAGTGACTATTTTAGAATTGGTTTTAGTGATTATGCATAGAATCACAGTTTGGGATATATTCTACTTAGTGGTTTTTCTCTAGTGATGGGGGTTTTTTCTGGGTTGAGAGTTCTATGATTCAGCAGAGGAGTTGTTTCGCTCATGCTATAGATGTTAGTTTGGATCAGATGGGAGTTTTCGCCCCCCCCCCCTTCCGGGGTGTTTTTTAGATATATGATTTTTTCAGTACTTGAGTTCTTATTATGTTGAGATCCCTCTCATGTTCTCCAATTCTCTTGTGGTTGGGTTTCTTTTGGTTTCAATCGGTCATTCATTCTTGTTTTGTCTATTAACTGACTGGGTGAATTTCTGGGGGAAAAAGTGACTTTGGTTGGAAGCATTGTCACACCCCATTTATTTAAATTAATTTTTATTTTATAATTTCGAGGCTCCGAGTTCTTGCTCCATTGTTCGAGCTGGGTCACAATTAACAAATTTTGGCTTTTGACAATTTTACTGGGTTTCAAATTTGTGCGCGGTTACTGTGTTGTTGGAGGTAGCCACATAGTTGGGTCTGGAGTTTTGCAATTGATGATTAATCTTATTATTGTTATTATTATATTATTTCAATTATTTTTATTTTTATTTTTTTTCTTATTTTTAAATTCTTATATTATTATTTTTATTATTATTTGTGTTATAATTATTATTTTTACGGTTTTTAATTTCTATTATTAGTATCTTTATTATTATTGTTATTATTATTGATTTAATTACCATTATTATTATTATTATTATTATTATAAAATGAAAAAACTAGAAAACCCTAGATCTACATCCCCCCTACTTGAATCACTGTGCGCAATGCCCCCTCACCACACACCTCCTTTTTCACTGCCTACAACTGACCCCTCCTTCGCCCATTGTCTCATGACGCCCTCACCTTCTCCCACCAGCTGAATTCTAGACTTCCACCCATGTCCCAACCTTCACATCCCAACCCTCCGCCTCTGACCTCCACACCCGGGCCCTCTACCTCCGACCTCCATTATCTATCTGGGCCTCTCCACTCTCGTATTCCGCCTCTGGCCTAATAGTTGCCACCCTATATTGCCCCACTGTCCTCTCCCTCTCACACTCTAGCTGACCGCCACACTTCACCTAGAACACCAGGCCTCTCCGGCCTACCACTGCTTCACCTCCCCACTAGAGCTCTAACCTCATCTCCCCCTTGTGCCAACCTCGCTGAACCAGTATACCCCCTCTATCACCCTTTTTCAGGTGCCAGCAGCCTGCCAACCCCCCCCCCCCCCCACTCATGCTTATGTTTTCTTATTCCTTTATTTGTGGATTATATTTTTGGATAAATCATAATAATGAGATTTGTGTTTCACAAATTTTTCTTATTTCATGGGACGTGAAATTGGTTTATAGGGTGTTGTTTGCCATTCATCAGAAGCATCTTTATGTTTGTACTTGATTTGAGGAAGGTTCATTCATGCATTTTTCTTTCCAAATAATTACATTAATTCCTGATTTCATTCATTTATTTTTTTAAACATATTTCAAACCTTAAATATTCATTCAACTAGATTTTCAGTAGTGTATTCCTCTTGACAAAATTTGACAGAATTAGTTTTTAAAACATGATTATGGGTTCGTATTTTCCTTTAAATTGATGATTAATTTCCACTTTATAAATAAAACTATAGATGTATGATGATTTTTATGGTGTTCTTACTCTGTGTAAATTTCTTGTTAACTGCATGAGTCACATGAAATCATTCCATAAATTATGTCGGCGGTTTATTAATTTTCAAAGAAGTTTTAGAAACTTATTTTGGTAGGTCCTTGGGGTGTATTTTCATTCAAAAAAAGATTTTGGTTGTGTATTTGATGAAAATCATTATTTTTATACATAGAATTATTTTTTAATTGGATATGTGGTTTATTAAAAATGTGTAAGTTATTGAAAATAATGTCTTGAAATAATTTTGTTGTGTGTTTGATTGGGTGACCTTATTGCTTGGTGGTCATATAGAATTGTTATAAAATGAGTTATAAGGTGTATTTGGAGTTTTTTTATGTTTGGTAAATGATGTGGATGGAATAACATGGTTTTATGATAATTTTTGGGTTTTTTGGTAATGGTTTTAAAATGTCACTTTGTATTTTATTGTGCCATTGGATGTCGGCACATCCCTGAGTGCACTAAATGCACACATGGATGTGTCCTCAAATGAATATAGAACTTATAAAATGATATTCTCTATAAACCACCATTTCTTTAATGGATTTTTAGATTTCAATGAATGTTGTTCCCCATTTTTGTTTCTAGAGAGGGTTTTAAATGAGGTTTTATAGAGTGTGGATAAAGTGTTTTGGAAAACATGGTTACTAATGGGTACTTCTAGGCCTGGACATTTGGTTTGAAAAATGTTTTGGTGTGGGTTGAAAAGAGTGAAGGAATGTTTGGTTACTAGTGAGTTTTCGAATGTGTGTTTGGGACATAAAGGCCATTTTCACTCTTACAACACATGGGTGAAGATATCTAAATTTTTTCAATGGGTTGTGTTTGGAAATTGAGTGTTCCTAGTTGGAGTTTTAATTGTTTCTAGAAAAATGGTTTCTATATGTATGTGATGTGATGGCCCGTTTTCCACTCTCCACATTAGTATAACTTTTTTGAATTATTTGAAATGATGAAATTTTGATTGCTCTATGACCATTTAAAAACATTAATATATTGTAAAAATTATCAAATGGTTTTAATGAAATCATGGCATGACAACCCGGTTGGATCCGTTGATGACAAGATACATGTATATGTATATATATATATATATATTTGGGGAACATCAATAGGGGTATCCCTTATGGGTAACCATATAGAGTGTCCGTGTTTGGGTTAGGCATGTGCAGTGAGATCTGTCACACGTGTGAGGGCCTCCTACTTACCCAGTATTATTATAACCACAATGAGTTCATGGGTGTATTTAAGAAGATATATAAATGCTTGCTAATCAAACCCGATTATACAGGTTGGTACACCCTAGATTCGTTATTAGGATAGATAGGCTTTTCCACTGGATTAGTGAATTATAGGGTGTCTAATTGGTTATAGATATAAGAGCTTTACCATACATCAGTAAGTGTATCTAAACAGAGTATGTCTTATATTATTGGGATGTTTAGGATCACCCATGGTTACCAGATTATTTTCATTTCAAGTTCACTTTCCATTATACTAGTTTATATCCAGTTTACACTGTTAACATATTTTAATTTAGCCCATCTGTGATATACATTGTGCTGGGGTTTTTTTTAATTAAATGAAAACTAATTTTGGAAATTGTATGTCTCAGTTTTAGGATTTTTTAAATAGGAAAAAAAATTCTTTTTTTAAAATAAAGAAAACTCTACTTTTATATTTGTATTTCAATCTTCTGTAAATAAAGTTTTTCGAGAAAGGAGATGTTGGATTCTATGGTTTATCTTGGAAACCCTACTAAGAAATTTTAATTCTCAAGAATATTTTTTTCATTTCAGCTTCAGGTCCCCTTTGCATTGGTTCTCATGGACGATTTTCACATTATTGGAGCAAGATCAGCCTTTGGATGGGTGGTGATGTGGAAGGTCATGTGGAGGTGTGTTCAGTTTTAATTTCTTATTACACTACTAGAGATTAGTTTTATTTTTCAGTTTATTCTTGTTTATTTATTTATATTTCATTGGACAATTCTTTCCACGCAATTATGATTTGATTCCCCCCACTATTTTCTAACCCGTTGGGATTGGGAATGCCCCTCTGGACATTTCATAGACCAGCTCGGGTGACCAGTTCAAGGATGACCCATGCTGATTCATGAAAATTCATATATTGAATTTATGAATTTGGTACATCTCATGATGGGTGTCCAATATCTAGTATGATTTTTTAAAATATTCCAAATAATTCATTACAATTAATTAAATTTTAAAAAATAATTATATATACTATTTTTTCATAAATGTAGAAGTTGAATTTCATTTTGAAAAAATGTTTTATTAAATTTCAATTATTTTTTAATAAAAAATTTCAAAATGAATTTTCAACTATTTTTAATTAGTTATATTTCAAAATCCTAAACTAAGAAATTTTTTCTCATCCCATGCTTTCAATTTTTTCTCACTAAGCTTAGCGATGAGAATAAGAATCGATAAAGTATGGCCATCATTATGATGTTTAGAATGATTGGATCCATAGTAGAAATGAAATTATTTTTTTAAAATAAAAAAAGGTATACACATTGTTTTTAAATTTTATGATATGTTTTTATTTCTAAAAAACTCTAAACAGAAAATACATCTAGTTGGTCTATGTGACTCAATAATTTTATTTGAGAAAAGGATTATAAAATATTAAAATTTTGAGTCCCTTATTATCTATTGATGTTAAAAAACGACACTTTTGGAATGAGAGCTAGTAGTGTGGATTTGAGAGGATAAAGGTTAGTAATATTTATGATTATATAATTATATAAGGCTTATAATATTTTGATTTTACCAATTGTATGATGAGTGGGAAATTTAGGAACTCAATTGCGATAGATGGAGGAAATATATGGTTATACATTGCTAATGTAAATGTGGTATGCATGTTTAGTTGGGTGATGGCCATATTATATAACCATTAACATAAATAAATTCGAAAATATTTATTCATCATCCAAGTTAATATATAAATAGAAAATTATTAATATATGAGTATTCTTATTGGGATTGACATACTTTATGTCCTAGAGTTACATGGTGTCATCGATAAATGTATTAAATGATACTCAAATATTATTCTCCTTTATATAAACACTTTTTCATAAAAGATAGAAACCATGAAATTCCAACCCAAAAAACATAAAATAATATATGAGAATAAAAAAATATTAAAGGAAATCTTGAACCTGTTAGAAGGTATATCCCTATAATGTTTCTAGATAGGGCCATCTACACTTCTTTATATAAAACTATATATCATATTCTATCGATAGATAAATGATTTAAAATATGGGTTGTACGTTCTTACATTTCAATTATCTTTTAGGTGTAGAGTTTTTTATCTAATAAAACCATCACATAACCTAATTTTCATTTCCACATACTGTAACTTTTTAACAGAAAAATATTTCCTATGTTTACCTTCATGTTTCATTCGTGAAACCTTTTAAACATTTAGTATATTTTATTATTAACCCCGATAAAATCCATATATATATTTATTTCCAATGAAATTTTTTTGAGATCAATGGATGATGAAAATAATGATAAGTAAGTTATGTAAAATAGATGAACCCATTAGTTCTTTTCCCAGAATTTAAATACCCTTAATAGAAGTTTCATTTTTATATAATATTGTTTTAACTAAAAATAATAATTAGTTAATAATGAAATCATCTTCAAAGACTAAAGGATTAAAAATTAGGCATGAAAAAAAATCATGAATGTTTTTTGGAAAAACTATGTTCTCATAAAAACATTTTCCACCATTGGAAGCCAAAAAAATTACATAAACCTAATTTCATTCTCTTTCCTAAGAAAAATTAAAATATTTCCTTCAAAACACGTATAAATCATTGAAAAATATTTGGGTATTTTTTTAAATTATCATTTAAATCCATATTTTAAGAAGATATACAATGGAATAACCATCATTGTTAATTACAACCTGTATTTTAGGAGTAAATTATTCGCTGTAATTTTTATCATCATGACAAGATGAATTGGAGAGCTGTATAGGGAACAACTATTACCTGAGATATATCTTACACAAATATTACGATACAAAATTAATTATATAGACATCATTATAAAAACATAAAAAATCATTTTCATCATAAAAGCCAAAAATTTATGATTATTTCTCATTAAAAAATTCTTCCAATTGTATTATTTAAATGAAGTGAAGTATACTTTACTTTAGAATAGATTTTAAAATAAAAAAAATCAAAAAATAATAGGATATTCTTTGAATAAAAATAGAAAATATATGTTATTGTTGATAACGAATATTTTCTATGATTATTGGAAAAGGAGGTAATGTGGTAAACATGAAAATATATAATTTATACATATTTTTAAAATTGGTTTAAAAGTGGTGTGTTTAAAAAAAAATTAAAATATTATTTTAATCATTTTTAATGAAAATGTAATTAGTGGATAAATCCTTTATAAAAAAATATTGATTGAAAATAACCATAAAAATTAAAACATGGACATGGATGTTTTTTTTAATTCAATAGAAAATATTATTTAAATAAAAACCCTTACCTTATGTAATCACTCAAAACATATATACTTTAATTTCTAAAAATACTGAATTATAAAAATTTTCAACATCATTAATAATCTAAATTTGTTTTATTCTCTTATTTTAAAATCTTGCATTTATATTTTTACGATTTCTGATATGATTTCATATTCTGTTTTTTTCTTATTCTCTGCATTGGGGTTTTTTTGTTCATAACATAAAAATAAGATCATTGCACTAACCATGGTCAAAAGTCGTCATGGATAGATTATCATAACAATCCTATACATTTTATAATTATTATTTTTCATTTAATATTCATGTATAGAAGTATCTGTATGAAAGAAAAAAAATCAAGAATATAATTTTACAATGGTAATATTCAATATATACATATTAATGACATTTTAATTTTTATATTGGGTGGAAAATAAATAAATTAAAAAATATTTTACTTTTTTAATATCATAACTATTTTGTACATGTCACAATTATTCATTACATCCATAATTATGAAAAACCATGAAAACTTGAAATGAAAAACAAATCACATCAGTTCGTGATAGTGATAGTCCACACACACACAGAAGAGGAATTATCATTTTTTATCATACTAAAAGTGTTATAATGTAGGCAATATATTATAATTATCGAATAAAAATAATTCTATAATTATATTTTGTGATCATTATTTTTATCATTATAATCAGTTGTCTGAGGTAGTGATGGATATTTAAATACATCACTTTGTAACATCGATATATTCTAAAATAAAAAATTTATATTTTATAACGCATTATTCTTGAAAAACCAACCATAAATAACACACTAAATATATTTCCCTAATTTTAATCTCTTTGATATATTGTGATGCATGCACCACTACATTTAAAAGAAACATTATACACTATCTTTGTAATCATGCCCCTTATAACCTACCACATAAAATTATGGGTATGAATAAAAATAAATAAACAATTAAATTATATGTTTACATGTTTATAAAAGATAATGTGTTGAAATCTATTTATTTGAAATATACTATGAATTATACGACATAAAATGATGTGTTTTCGGAAAAAATACATTTGTAAGAAAATGGATTCGTCACTTCTCATAAACTAATGGTAAAAATAAATTGTCAAACATTAATAAAAATTATTTGATAAAATTAATTTATTTTATAGAATCATAATAACAGAATTATATTATAGTTAATTTTGGGCATTTTTTAAATGATTCATTTTTTTATAAATGTTGAAAAATACATTCTTTTATTTGAAAACTGAATTTTCCTTAAATTTATTTAAACTTATAAATAATTTAGTAAACTGGTTTTAATATATCATTACATAAATTATAGTATAATATATTCATTTTTGGTCATTTAAATAATCATTATATTTATTTTTATATTAAATATTTCCTATCTTGATAGAATTTTCTCTATGAAAACACACTTTTTCAACATGGCTATAAATTTTATTTCAAATATAATTTTCCTCTTTTCAAAAATAAAATTTAGTAAAATGGATTCCATCTTATAAAAAAATAAAAAAATTATTTTGTCAAATAATTTCCCCATAATTTTAAGAAAAAAGAATCATAAAAATAGTTAAAATTAATTACCACGATTAATAAACAAAATCGAGTTACCATGGGGTTAAAATAAAAATATAATAGTTATAATGGAATCATAATTTTTATATGATTTATTTTATGTACATATTTAAGAAATATAATGTATAATTATTTATAATAATCAATTTTAGATCCTTTTTTCATGTGAATGATGTGGTTAATCAATTTTATTTTCAAAAACAAGTCATATTCCACTCACTGATCTTATAAAAGGTCATCACCCATTCTCAATTCTTCCTCAAATCCTAAAATTTTAGTACGGGAAGTCCATACCAAATAACATACCAAATTCAATGACCTAATCATAGAAGCCATTTATTTAATATATATAATTTTTAAAAAAAATTATACGCTAGAAGAGGTCGTCTGAGAAGAGGATACATTGAAAAATATGTGATTTTGTTTTATTTATCCCTCCCCATCCACATGAAATTATTAATTTATGAATATATAATAACCAAGTTATATACCATATAATAAGATGTTATTATTTTATGGTAATGATCTATATTTATCTCATATTCTGGAAAATGGGAAATTATAACGTTTTAAGTGTGCACAACGGAATACTTTCTCGTGGATAGATGTGAAATAGTTTCCATCAACACATCTCATGTATATGTATTATGATGGGTAAAAATATATATATAATATTTTTAAATACATAGACATATGGAGTAATTATACCATATTGATATTTTTTACCATCTCTTCCATAAGGGATATGATGACGACCCTCGTGTGTACCGTGGACTACTGCCTCGTAAAGCGATGTGATTTGTTTCTCCCGAATGCATTACTTAGAATGTAAATAGATAATGTTAATGAATATATTCAATATAAATTACATAATTATGATATAAATATGATATTTTTATTATTACTAGTTAATATATATCATTTTCATTATCACATTGTCACTCACTTTAATATGACAATGTCGTTCATGTATGTGTGTGCTACAATCTTCACAGAGCGATGTGGATCACTTTTTATCACTAGAAAACTTGGAAAATATATGCAAGTACATTAAAAGATATAATATTATATCTAGGATATTATTATTAAAATAGAATGTTGAAATATTAATTATCCCATTTCCATAATGATCATTAAAAATTTCAAATGTCACTCATGAGTATGTATAACTATTTAGTCATTCCTTGAAACGTGGGATCTAGTTTTGAGAATCACTACTTACATTATGTTTTCATTGGATTTATTCATGGAACTAGAAAATCTCAGATCCTCTTTATCGAAAAGGGACCTACTTTCCAAAGTCATGCGTTCATTATGTTTGAACATTACGATACTTAGGAACATCCATTGGTCGAGAGGATGGGAGGTCAGACTCATCACACCCATTGGGGGGTGGGGGAATAATTTTCTACTACAATTCTCTCTTTATAAATTTAATATATTTTCATGAATCCTTATTAATTCACCAAGTATAATAGAAGTTTCTCCTATAATTTTCAATCACTTATTAACATCTGTAAAATTTAGATTCATCAGTATGTATTCAAGGTTATTTACTAATGGAGATATTCATATGTATTCGAGGATATCCAACAATGTTTTCCTTTAATTTACTATTTAGAGATTCTTTTATTCATAATTATAAAGATACTAGTTTCTAAGCCACTTATTTGGGCACTATAGAATTTATTTTCATCCTAGGAGAAGAATTATTGTTTTTCTATTGGGATTATACCCATTAAAACGGATACCTACATATCCTTGTGAATGGAATTAGAACACTCATAGACCAGTTCTGCTTAATGGAACACATCATACCTTTTAAGGTCATGTGATAAGGACCTTGTCGTATAGTTTAATTTAATTTGGTACAGACATCTATGAAAAAGGTTCTTATTCAATGTTTAGTGTGGGAATTATGCCTAATAATCCCAAGGGATTTGGAATGAATATGGGTTTCCAAGTACGATTAGCCCATTTTGGAAATATGGCCCTATGAGAACAAGGTTGATTTGAATTGTTAGGGTTGAACCTCAATGAGGCTTCGTATATATCCCATGTGGTTGGGAATCAAATCCCACATAGTTCGTTTCATCTCAAATGCGAGTGTATTCCATTTGGAGAAATGGGTTTGGATTACATCTTAAAAAGGATGCCTTGATGATTTGGGGGATTAATTTATCGCTTATTCATAAAGAGGATTCCCAGATTAAAAGAATTAATGTTGGATTCCTGAAGAGGATATCATGTGAGCTCGGGCCCTGAGAATGCTTCCTACTTATCACATTTATCATGGGTATTAGATATTTCATAGTTAATTATGTCATCAAAATGTTCTGACCATGACGAATCTTTAATCCCATGTGAGCCATTCTCAGTGTGAGAAACAATAAGATGTCAATTATTCCAAAAAGTAACCCACACTTTTCCTCCTACGCTGGTGGAATAGGGTGAGCCTATAGTGGCCAGTGTGGATAAGGGAAAGGCATGGATCCTTCCCTCTGTTTTCTTTAAATTGTGCAAGGGTCTAATGAAAGGAAGAAGGCATGATGTTCAGTGGATTAAACATGGATTTCTACCGTAGAATTGATCCTGGTGGGGGTGAGAGACTTATCCTTTTTTCAAAATGAAAAGTAGGTGTGAACTGTACCTTCCCTACCAGAGACATCAGTTTCTGGGTCTTTGATAAACTTATTTTTGTTGGTTCATGGTGTGAATTATATTTAAGAAGAGGATTTATATTTTTTATTTACTAAAAATCCCTATTTTTATACTTAAAACTATTTTTTAATTGGTTAAAACATTTATTAAAAATGTGTATGTTATTACAACTGATGTATTCATGTCATTTTAGTTTGTGTTTGATTGAGTCATGTTATGGCAAGGTAGTTATATGGAAATTTTTTAAAAAGTGCACTATGGTTTCATTGCGGTTGTTTTATATTTTCTAAATGATGTGGCTGGTTGAAAATGGTTTTATGATAATTGGTGGGTTTTGGGGAAATGGTTTTCAAATGTGTTTTTGTATTTTTAGTGTTCCATTGGATGTCATCACATCCATGAGTACACATGGTTCACACATTTAAGTGTCCTCAAATGAATATGGAACTTGTAAAATCATATTATTTATAAACCTATGTTTCCTAAATGGTTTAATAGTTTTCCAAAAATTTTGGCCCCATATGTGGTTTTTAAAGATGGTTTTCAAAAAGATATTATAGAGTGTTACTTCTTGTGTTCTGGAAAGCATAGTTTTTAATGGTATCTTCTTGTTCTATCCATTTGTATTGAAACATGTTTTGGTGTGGGTTGAAAGTAGTGAAGTCTTATTTTGTAACTAGGTAGTGTTCAAATGTGTGTTTAGGACTTAAAGGCGTCTTTGGATCTTCCATGTCCTGGGTGTTCATGTGTTATTTTATAGAATGGTATTTGATTGGAATATGTGTGTGTCTGGTCAAAGTTTTAAATTATTCTATAAAAATGGTTTTGACATGGACGTGATGTAACAACCCATTTGGAACAATCAAGATTCGTGTAATGTTTTTGTTGTTTCTTTAAAAGGATAACATTTTTATTATTGTATGAAATTATAAAAACCATCAAATTTTGTTAAAAGTATAAATTTTTTTAAATGAAATCTTGGAATGATGCCCTGGTTTGCACCTTGGTTGACATGATGCATGTATATATATATATATATATATATATATATATATTAGGCCCCTCTATAGGGGGGATATCCCTTATGGGTTTTTATATGGAGTGTATTTGTTTGGGGTAGGAATGTGCAGTGAGATGAGTCACGTGTTCAAGGGACTCCTACTTACAAAGTATTATTTTAACCACCATGGGTTCCTTGGTGGCTTTTAGATGACCAAGTGAAGGTTACTGAATAACCCCTATTATTCAGGTTGGTATCCATGGATTCGTTGTTAGGCCAGGTCAGATATTCAACTATCTTGGTAAATTATAGGGCGAACAGTTGGTAATAGTCTTGGGAGTTTTACCATATGCCAGTAGGTGGTTCTGAACCAAGTACATCTTTGGATATTTTACAGATGTTTATGATCACCCATGGTTAATGGATTATTTTCATTATTTGTTAACTGCCATTATACTGGTTTATTTCTAGCTTATTTTAGAAATGATATGTCAAGTGGGTTGGATTTTTAAGTGGTAAAAACATGTTTCTTATTTTATAATTAGAAAATTCAAATTTTATATTTGTGCTTCAAACGTGTGTTAATGGATAGCTTCAAGAATGGAGACGTTAGATTATGTGGTTTTTCTTCGAAACCATACTATAAATATTTAATTTTCATTCCTATTTTATCATTATAGTTGTAGTTCCCCTTTGCTCATGCTCTCTTGTATAAGTTTCACATTATTGGAGCAAGGTCATCCCTTGGTTGTGTGGTGACCTGGAAGGGAACGTGTCGTTATATGGGGTTTTACCTTATTTTTCTTCTGCTAGAGATTAGTTTTATTATTTTTCTTGTTATTGTTTATTTATTTATCTTTCATGGTCCAAATCGTTCCTAGTGATTATTGTTTGATGCTCGGCACTAGTTTCTGGCACATGGGGATCGATAATGCCCATTGAGACATGTCATGGACTGGTTAGGTTGACCTATTTTGGGTCGACCCTGGAAGTTTCATGAAAAAATGGTATAAGAGGAGGCCCCTTTTATTTGGTGTGTCTTGTAGATTGATATTAGGACTATCGAGACTCAATAGGAAGGTACTGGAAGGACATCATGAACCCTCAACCATTCCAAACCATGAGTCACAATGGGTAGTTTAGGAATTGAGTCCCTATCTTGTTCTGGTTTGTTATAGATTGAGGGATGAATGTAGAGGAATGCTAATGTTACATCCTGATTTCACTTATAAGAGTGACCCATGTGGATTCTAAGTACATAGATTAAGTTCCTCATAGTTATTCATGATTACTTGGGGCATGTTCCACTACCATGCTTCTAGGTTGAGCAAGACTAATAGTCCCCCACTTGAATAGTTTGATGCATTTTGAGTGTTTACAAGGTTCGTATTAGTATAAGTGTGCTTCTAAAGACGAAAATGGGGTTTTGATGTGAGAATGAATTAATTTATATTTCATTCAATTCGTGAAATGGGTTTTCAAATCAAAAGATCTTGGTCTAAAAATCAGGTTCTTTTGGAAGTATTAGAGAAATTGTTTGGGTGAAACCTCGGGCACTCTTTATTAACATTTTCTCATGTGAGGGGATTCATGGGAAGTGAGTGTTGGTATATATTGATGAACTAAAATGACGAAATTTTTAACGGATCAAGGGATTAATGAAGTGTGTACTTGGTATTAAAGGTTTGACCTTATTTTTATAAAGTGATTTGAAAAGGGAAAATGATTTTTGGTAATTGAATTTGGTATGAAAATTGGGTTTTGTATTTGGATAGTGTCCTTGAAATTACAAGGATTGAAATATAAAATGAAAACTATGTTTTGAAATGGGAATTTTAAGGTTATGTTAGTAATTGTTTTTTGGTTTTTGAGCTGGTGTTTTTGGTTTAGGATGTTACTTTTATGTATACATTGATTTGATATCGGTTTTAGTATTGTGTTTTATATTTTTTAAGAAAATTTCTCATAGAAATGTCCCCATGGTTTCTGATATATCATGCCTAGTTTGTCTCCCTTCTCAGACATTTTCTATCGTTAATGGGTATCAGAGTCCGTTAAAGGCAGTTATGTAGTTTGAAGTGGTCGAGTGAGTTTTTTGGATGTTAGGAACACCTGATTCTATTAGATTTTGAGCTATCCTTGGATTGTTAGACGGTTCGGCTTTAGAGGAATTGGAGTAGATCACCCCACCGTCAATGTAAGTTGGGATAATGTGGGATGTCTTTAAATAATTTTTCATCAAATGGTTCATACCAGAAATGGTGTCGACAACGAAAAGGGAAAAGCTCATGTTTATTCAACAAGTCCAACAAACCCTGAAGGAATATGTTGATCATTTCAAGGAAATATTTTCCTTTTCTTCGGAAGTAGCATCACACAATAAGATAAAGACTTCTATCGTCATCGAGGGCCTTCTCCCAGAGATCAAGGGGTAGGTCCTCTCTTTTGGGGACCATTATTTTAAGAAGCTACTCGATGAGACATTCTTAGCTAAGTTATTCTCCAGAGGGAAGATAGTTAGAAAACCATAATATCCTGTTGCTTGTGAAGATTCCCCGTCTAGTAATAAGAGTATGACAAAGGGAACTATATCTATAGAGACCTCTGTAGTGGTTCTGGCTTCCAATTCATCGGACCGTTCAACGGTGTGCCACCTTGTGGTTGGTTCGGGCACGTGAAGCTATCATGTCACATCCCTATGAATATGTATAATCATTTGTGTTTTTTTGGGTAATTTGGATTAGTTTTGCAGGAATCTTTTCTTGAAGAAGATGATATGACTGAAGGAATTCTAGTTCATAGCTATGAGGCAGGTGATGCTTCAGCCATCAGAGCCCCAACCATAGGTCTGGGGTGAAGCTTACGCACTGTCAAGAGTTGTGGGGGGGTGTGAAGCCTTGGTCTAATCTTTCTATCCCATGTTGTCTATAGAACTATTAATGCATTTACATTATAGTTTCTATGATGTTAATGTTTTGATTTTGTTGTAAGTACATTTTTTTGTCGTGATGTTAGGATGGAATCATTCTATTATAATCAAAGTAGTCCATTTTTTGTGGATGTGGTTTTTTGAATCGTGTGTCTTTTTAAGGTATCTTTGGCCCTTGAATGGGTTGATCTTAGTTTAGCCATGTTCATTTGGAGGTGTAAGTGCCTATGGTAGAATTTGTTTTTGTGGTTATGCTCATAATCACATTTTTGTTTATGTTCGTCTTAGTTGGTTTTCTCTTGTGTTGGGGGATTTTGTCTGGGTTAAGAGTTCTATGTTTCAATAGAGGAGTTGTTTCACTCATGTTGTAGAAGTTAGTTTGGATCGGTTGGGAGTTCCCACGTCCCCCCTTTTGTGGTGGTTGTCTTGGATATTAATGTTTCACACAAGTTGAGTTCTTGTTGTGTGGAGAACCCTCTCATGTTCTCCAATTCTCTTGTGATGGGGTCTCTTTTGGTTTCAATCGGGCATTCATTCTTGTTTTGTTTATTCATCGGCTGGGTGACTTTTTGGTGGGAAAACGTGTCTTTTATGGGAATAATTGTCACACCCCGTCTTTTTTAAAATAATTTTTATTTCATTATTTCATGGCTCTGATTTGTAGATACATGGTTCATAATGGGTCACAGTTAAATTTTTTTCACTTTTGACAATTTTACTAGGTTTCAAATCTGTGCACGGTCACTGTGTTATTGTTGGTAGCTACGCACTCGCGCCAGGAGTTGTGAAATTGTGCATTATTATTATTATTATTATTATTATTATTATTATTATTATTATTATTATTATTATTATTATTTCTATTATTGCTATTATTTTTATTTTTATTATATTTTTTATTTTTTAATTTTTGATATTATTATTATTATTGTTTTTGTTTTTTATTATTGTTATAATTATTATTTTTTATTATTTTTAATTTTTATTATTAGTATCATTATTATTATTTTTAATGGTATTGGTATTATTATTATTATTATTATCATTGTTATTATTATTATAAAATTATAAAACTGGAAAACCCTAGAGCTACATCTCCACCCCCCACATGACTTGCTGCGTGCAACGCCCCCTCTCCATGCACCTCCCTCTGTATTGCCGGCAACTGACCCCTACTTCTTCCATTGTCTCATGCCACCCTCATCATCTCTCACCAGCCAAATTCTAGCCTTCCACCTGTGTCCCGACCATCGTACCCCAACACTCCGCCTCCACCCTCTGCACCCCGGCTCTCCGCCTCCGGCCTCCCGCCTGCGTTTCTGCCCCTACACTCTGGTCTTCCTCCTTCGACCTCCTAGTCGCCACCCTACATTGCCCCACCATCCTCTACCTCTCCCAATCCATCCAACCATCAACCTTCACCTAGTGCACCATGCCTCTCAGGACAACCCCTGCATCAGCACCCCACCAGAGCTCTAACCTCATCTCCTCCTTGCGCTGGCCTCGCTGCACTAGCATACCCCCTCACTCAATCATTTTCTCTGGCCAGCAGCCTGCAGAACCCAACCTCACTATAGTGTATGTTTTCTTATTCCTTCATTGGTGGTTTATTTTTTTGGATTAATTCAAATAACGATAGTTAAGATTCATACATTTTTCTTATTGTCTTGGACGTGCAATTGGTCTATTGGGGGTTGTTCTCCTTTATGTGGAAGCATCTTTGTGTTTTTACTTGATTTGAGGTAGGTGAATTCGAGTGTTTTTTATTCTGAAGCATTCCATTAATGCCTGATTTCATTAAATTATTATTATCCTAAATATTTTTCACATTATATGTTTATAAAACTAGTTTTATGGTAGCGTATTATTGTTGATGAAATTTGATAGAATTAGTCTTTAAATTATGATTTTGGGGGGTATTTTCCTCTAAAATGATGATTACTTTCCACTTTTTAATTAAAAATATATAAGTATGGTGATTTGTATGGTGTTCTTACTCTATGTGTATTTCTGGTAAACTAGCTAAGTCTCTTGATAGGATTTGAGAAATTGTGTTGGCGGATTATTAAACTATGATGATATTTTAGAAACTTATTTTTGTAGGTCCATGGTGTGCGTTTTCATTCAATAGTGGATTTTTATTGTGTATTTGATGAAAATCCTTACTGTTCTACTTGTAAGTATTTTTTAAAATGGATAAATGGTTTATTAAAAATTTGTAACTGATTGCAAATAATGCCTTGAAATAATTCTATTGTGCATTTGATTGGTTCATCATATGGCTTGGCGGTCATATAGAAATGTTTTACAATCAGTTATAAGGTAGAGTTGGAGTTATTTTATGTTTTCAAAATTGAGGTGGATGGTAGAACATGGTTTTTCGATAATTTTTGGGTTTTGTGGGAATGGTTTTAAAATTTCACTTTGGATTTTAGTGTGCCATTGGATTCCAGCACATCCATGAGTGCACTAGGTTCAGACATGGAAGTGACCTCAAATTATGATGGAACTTATAAAATGATATTCTTTATAAACCCCAGTTTCCTAAATGGAGGTTTAGATTACATAGAATTTATTTCCACTTTTTTGGATTCTAAAAAGGGTATTAAATGAGGTTTTATAGCGTGTTGAGTCAAATGTTTTGGAAGACATGGTTTCTAATGTGTACTTCCAGGTCTGACCTTTTGGTTTGAAACACATTTTGGAGTGGGTTGAAAAGAGTGGAGGCATGCTTGGTAACTGGGGATTGTTTGAATGTGTGTTTGGTACATAAAGGCCCCTTTGTCTCTTCCTACACATGGCTGATGTTGTGTTAATTTTTATAATGGTTTGTGTTTGGAAATTGAGTGTGACTATTCATAGTTTTAATTGTTTCTAGTAAAATTGTTTCCAAAAGGATGTGATGTGACTGCCCGTTTTCCACTTTCATCATTTGTGTATTTTTTTATTGTTTGAAAGGAAGGCGTTTTGATTCCTCTATGGCCATTTACAAACATTAATATTTTGTAAAAAGTATCAAATTATTTTATTGAAATCATGGAATATGGACCGGTTGGCACCTTTGATGACATGATATAAGTATTTATGTATATATATTTTTTGTGAATATCTATAGGGGGTATCCCTTATGGGTAACCATAAGGAGTGTCTATGTTTGGGTTAGGCAAGTGCAGTAAGATAAGTTACACGTGCGAGGGCCTCCTACATACATAGTATTTTTATAACCACCATGAGATCATGGGAGTCTATTAGATGATCGATAAATTCTAGTTGATCAAACATGGTCTTATAGGTTGGTACACCCTAGATTGGTTGTTAGGAAAAAAAGATTTTCCACTACATTAGTTAATAATAGGGTGGCCAATTGGTTATAGACATAGGAGCGTCACCATATACCAGTAAGTGGATCTGAACAGAGTATGTTTAGGGTTATTATTGGGCTGTTTAAGATCACACAAAATCACTGGATTATTTTCATTTCTTTTCGGCATTCAATTAAACTAGTTTATATCCATCCTAAACTATTTACATATTTTAATTTATCCCATATTTGATATAATTGGTTGGTGGGTTTTTTATAAAATGAAAAATTATTTTTGAAATTGTATGATACATGGATAGGATTTTTTAAATAGGATATTTTTTTCTTTTTATAAAATGAAAAAACCCTACTTTTAATTTTTGTATTTTAAACTTATATAAACAAATTGTCCCAAGAAAGGAGATGTTGGATTATATGGTTTTTCTTGGGACCCCTACTAAGAATTTTTAATTATCATGCCAATTTTTTCATTTCAATTCCAGGTTCCCGTTTCTATGGTTCACTTGGATGAGTTGATAATTATTGGTGCAAGGTAGGCCTTTGGTTGGGTGGTGACCTAGAAGATCACATGGAGGTATGTTCAGTTTTACATTCTTTTTACACTAATAGATATTAGTTTTATTGTTCATTATATTCTTGTTTATTTATTTAGATTTCACGGGCCAATTCATTCCCAGTGATTATGTTTTGATTCCGGGAACTAGTTTCCAACACGTGGGGATCAGGAATGCCCCTCCAAACATGTCATGGACTGACCCGGGTGACATGTTTGGAGTCGACCAATGCTGGTTCATGAAAAGGCATACATTGAATTTAGGAATTTGGTGCACCTCATAATGGGTGTGTAGATCTATTATGATTTTTTAAAAATATTCCAAAACAGTCATTATAATTAATTACTTTTAAAAAAATATATATATACTCTATTTTCATTAATAGAAAATATGAATTCCATTTTGAAAAAATGTTATATTAAATTTCAAGTATTTTTTTAATAACAATTTTTAAAAAGTGTTTTCAACTATTGTTTACTAGTTATATTTTAAAATCCTGAACTACGAAATAATTTCTCATCCTATGCTTTAAATTTTTTCTCAATGATCATAGTGATGACTATAATCATCATTAAAGTATGGCCATAATTATGACATTTAGAATGATTCAATCCATAGTACAAATGAAAGGATTTTATTAAAATAAAACAAGAGGATACACATTGTTTTCCATTTTTATTATATATTATTATTTCTATAAAATCTAAACCAAAAATAAATCACATTGGTCTATGTGACTCGATAATTTGATTTGAGAATGGGATTATAAAATATTAAATTTTAGAGTCACATTATTTCTATTAATGTAAAACAATTAACCATAATCGCTAGTAGTATGGATTTTTAATGATATAGGTTGGTTATTTGTATTACTATATAATTATATAAGGCTTATCCTAGTTGTGATTTTACCACTTGTATGATTACTGTGACACATAGGCAGTTAATTGTGAGATATGGATAAAATATATGGTTATACATAGCTAAGGTAAATGTGGTGTACATATATATTTGGGTGATAGACATATGATATAGACATTATCTTAAATGAATCCCATCAGATTTATTCATCATTCATGTTATTATAAAAATTCCAAATTATTAATATCTGAGTATGATAATTGGGATTGACATACTTTTTGTCATAGAGTTACATGGTATCATGGATAAATGTAATACATGATACTCAAAAATTATTATTTTTTACAAAACGCTTTCATCAAAGATAGAAACCATGAAATTCCAACCCAGAAAACATCAAATAAGATATGAGAATACATAAATATTAAAGGAAATATTGAACCAGTTAGAAGAAATATCCCCATAATGTTTCTCGATAAGTTCATCTAAAATTTTTTATAAAAAACCATATAACATAATCAACTCATACAAAATTGATTCATATAAAGGGTTATCCATTCTAATATTTCAATTATATTTTAGGTTCAAAGTTTTTTCTATAATAAAATCATCACATAACCTATTTTTCATTTCCACATAGTGTATATTTTTTAAAAAAAGTGTTTCTTATGCTTAACTTCATGTTTCATTCATGAAACCTTACCATCATTTAGTATGTTTTATTATTGACCCCAATTAAATCCGTACATATATTGAAATCCAATGAAATTTTATTGATAACAAAGGATGATGAATGTAAAGATCAGTAAGGTAGGTAAAATAGATGAACCCATTAGTTATTTTCATAAAAGGTGAATACCCTTAATAGTATTCTACTTTTTACATAATATTGTTTTACAAAAAAATAAAAGTTTGTTAATAATGAAAACTTCTTCAAAGAATAAATGATTAAAATAAAAAATTAGTCAATAAAAAATGAAAATAAGTATCATGAATGTCTTTTTTGAAAACCTATGTTATCTTAAAAATATCTTCCTCATTTTGAATCTCAAAAATATTACATAAACCTACGTACATTTTCTATCCTAACAAAATTAAAATACTTCTTTCAAAACTCATAGAAATCAATGAAAATTATTTTAGTATCTTTCTAAATTATCATTTAAATGAAACATTTAAGAAGGTATACAATGGAATAACCATCAATGTTATTTCCAACCTATATTTTAGGAGTAACTTATTCCCTTCAATTTCTATCATCATGACACATTGCATTGGAGAGCTATATAGGGCATGCCTATTACCTGAGATATATCATACTCAAATATTACCATAAAAAATTAATTAAAAAATATCATTTTAAATACCTAAAAAATAATTTTCATAATAAAACCCTAAAATTTATGATTATATCCCATATAAAATTACATTCAGTAGTCTTATTGAAATAAAATAATTTATCTTTTACAGTAGAATATATTTTAAAATAAAAAATTCAAAAAATAATAGGATATTCATTGAAAAACAATAGAAAAATATGTGTTATTGCTGATAACAAATAATTTCTATGATAATGGTAAGAAGATGTCATGTGGTAAACCTAAAAATACATAAATTTACATTTTTTTAAATGGGTTAAAAGTGGTGTATATAAAAAATATTTGAAAATATTATTTTAATCATTTTTAAATAAAATATAATTAGTGGATACAACTTTTATAAGCTATTATGTATAATAAACACCCATAAAATATCATAACATGGACTTTGATGATTTCTTTATTTCGTTAGAAAATATGGTTTAAAGAAAAAACCATACCTTATATCATCTCTCCAATGTATATAATTTAATTTCTCAAATTAAGGAATTATATGAAATTTATACATCATTAATAAACTAAATCGGGGTTATTCCACAATCATAATATCTTGTATTTAACATTTTACCATGCCTTATATGGTTGGTTAATCAATTTTTTTTCCATATTCCCTTTTTTGGGATTGTTTTTTTCATAACATAAAAATAAGATAGATGCACTAAACATGTTCAAAATTTATCATGGATATATTTTAATAATAATCCAATAAATTTTATAGTTATTATTTTTTATCATTTAATATAATTGTATAGAAGTCTCTGTATGAAACTAAAAAAAATCAAGAATATAATTTTACGAAGGAAAAATTGTATATGTACATATAAATGACATATTAATTTTTATATTGGGTGGAAAATAAATAAATTAAACAATGTTTTACTTTTTTAGAATCATAACTATTTTGTACACATCACAATTATTCATTAGTCCCATTATTACGAACAACCATGTAAACTGGATGTGAAAAACTAATCACATCAGTTTATGATGGTGATAGTCCAAACACACATAAGAAGAATTATAATTTGTTATCATATTGAAAGGGTTAGAATGTTGGTAATATATTATTATTCCAGAATAATAATTATTCCATAATTATATTATGTAATCATTATTTTTATGATTATAATCAATTTTTTTGAGGCAGTGATGGAAATTGAAATATATCACATTGTTACAACCCTATATTATAAAATAAAATAAATTATATTTTATAGCTTATGATACATGAAACCCACACCATAAACAACACACCAAATATATGTCATTAAATTTAATCAATTTTAAATCTTGTGATGCATGCACCGTTTTGTTTAAAAGAAACATGATACTCTATTGTTATTTAAACATTCACATTCTAACATACCACATAATTTTTTAGGTATTAATAATAATAAATAAACTATTAAATTATATGTTTACCTATTTATAAAATATAATATTTTGATTTCTATTTATTTTAAATATACTATGATTCATATGACAGAAAAAGTCGTGTGTTCGAAAAAATTATGTTTTCATAGAAAATCGTTTCGTCGCTTCTCTGGAAATAATGGTAATAATAATTTATGAAACATTAATAAAAATTATTTGATATAAATAATTTAGTTTTTATAATCATAATAACAGAATTATATTATGGTTATTTTTTGGTATTTTTTTAAATGATTCATTTTTTGATAAATAGTGAAATATACATTATTTTATTTGAAAATGGCATTTTCATTTAAATTTTAAAAACTTTTAAATAATTCATTAAACTAGTTTTAATGTAACATTAATTAAATTATTTTATAATATATACAATTTTGGGCATTCAAATAATATTTATATTTAATTTTAAATGCAATCTTTCCATACTCGATAGAATTTTCTCTACAAAAACACTCTTTTTCAACTTTCCTATAGGTTTGTTCTCAAATCTAATATTAAAATTTTTAGAATTTAATTTCATAAAATGGATTCCATTATTTTTATCATAAAAATTAATGTTTTCTAATAATTTCATCAAAATTTTATGAAAAATGAATAGTAAAAATATTAAAAATTATTTACCTCGACTTATGTAAAAATTGAGTTACCAAGGGGATAAACTAAAAATATAATAGTTATATTTACATAAAAATTTTATAAGATATATTTTATAGACATATTTTAAACATATAATGATTAATTATTTATAATAATAAATTTTGGATCCTTGTTTCATGTGAATGGTGTGGTAAATTCTTATTCCTTTGCAAAATTAATCGTATACCACTCACTAAACATATAAAAGATCATCACATATTCTATCTTCTTCAACCCATCATAAAATTTTGGTACGGAAAGTCACTACCAAATAACATACCAAATTCAATACCCTAATCATATAAGTCTTTAATTGAATATAGTTACTTTTTAATAATAGATTTTATAGTCTTTTCGAGGTCGCCTAAGAAGAGGAAAAATTACTAACTATGTGATTTTGTTTTATTTATCCCTCCCCATCCACCAAAAATTATTATTTTATCAATATATTATGAAATAATTATATACCATATACTAAGATGTTATTATATTATGGTAATTATCTATATTCATCTCATATTTTAGAAAAAAAGGAAATGATAATGCCCTAAGTGTGCATAGCAGAATACCACCACCCGGACAGATGGGAAACAGTTTCCATCAACACATCTCATGGATGGGTATTATGATGGGTAAAAAGTAAATATTTAATACTTTTAAATACATATACATCTAGAGTTATTATACCATATATACATTTTTTACCTTACATTCTATAGGGGATACGATAACGACACTCGTGTGTATAGTGGATTGCTGCTGCGTAAAGCGATGTGATTCGTTTTTCCCAAATGCATTTCATAGAAAGTAAATATATAATGTTAATGAATATATTCCATATAAATTAAGTAATTATGATATAAATATGATATTTTTATTCTTAAAAGTTAATATATATCATTTTTATTTTTAAATTTTCACTCACTTTAATATGACAATGTCTTTCATGTATAAGTGTATTGCAACCCTCACAAAGAGATGTGGATCACTTTTAATAACCACACAACATGGATAATTTATGTAAGTATATTAAAAGATAAAATATTATATCTAGGATAATATTATACATATGGAATGTTAAAATATTACATAAACCCTTTTTATAATAATCATTTAAAAGTTGAAATGCTACTCATGAGTATATATAACTATATAGTCATTCCTTGAAACGTGTGTTCTAGTTGTAAGAATCACTTCTTACATGATGTTTTCATAGGAATTATTCACTGAACAACAAACTCCCAAACGTTCTTTATCCAAAAGGGAACTGCTTTCCAAATGCATGCGTTCGTTATGTTTGAACATCATGATAATTAGGCACAAGCATTGGTGGAGATGATGGGAGGTTGGACTCATCACAACCTTTTTGGGGGGAATTATTACCTACTCCAGGACTCTGTTTATATATTTAATATATTTTCATGAATCCTTATTAATTCACCTTGTCTAACATATGTTTCTCTTATAATTTTCAATAAATTATTAACATGTGTAAAATTTAGATTAATGATTATGTATTCAATGTTACTTGTTAATGGAGATATTCATATGTATTTGAGGTTCTACATAACATTTTTCTTCCCATTTACTATTTTGAGATTCTTTTATTCATATTTTTTAAGATACTTGTTTTTATCCACTCATTGGGGCACTATGGAATTATTTTTCATCCAGGGAGATGAAGTGTTGTTTTTATAATGGTATTATACCCATGAAATGGGCTACCTACGTATCCTTGTGAAAGGAATTAGAACCCACATAGTTCACTTCTGCTTAATGGAAAACATAATACTTTTTAAGGTCATCTGATAAGGACCTAGTTGTACTGTTTAATGTCATGTGGTACAGAAATCTATGAAAATGGTGCTTATTCAATGTTTAGAGTGCAAATTATGCCTAATAATCCCAAGGGACATGGAATGAATATGATTTTACATGTAAGATTAGAACTTTTTAGGAATATAACCGAAGGCGAACATGGTTTATTTGAAGTTTTGGGGTTGAACATCAATGAGGCTTCCTACATATCCCATGTGGATGGGAATCAAATCCCACAAAATTCAGTAAATCTCACAGAAGAGTGTATCTCTTTGAGATAAATTGGTTTTGGATTACTTATTAAAAAGGATACCTTGTTGAGTTGGGTGGTTTAATTCAGGGATTATTCCAAAGGTGGATTACTAGATTAAAATAATTATAGTTAGATTCTAGAAGAGGATATCATGTGATCTCGGGCCCTAAAAATGATTCCTACTTATCACATTTATCATGGAAATCAGAGTTCTCGTAGTTCATTATGTCATGAAAATGTTGTGACTGTGAAAAATCTCTAAGACCTAGTGTGTGATTCTTGATGTGAGAAATAATAGGATGTTAATGAATCAAAAAAGGTACCCACACTTTTCCTTCAATGCTGGTGAAAGAGGTCGAGCCTACGGCGTCCAGGGTGGACGAGGGAAATGCGACAAACCTTCCCTCTGTCTCTTTGCATTGGTCAAGGGTCTAATGAAAGGAAGAAGTCATGATGTATAGGGGATTAAACTAGGATTACTACACTATAATTGATCCTTGTAGTTGAGGGAGACTCTTCCCTTTTTCAAAATAAAATATAGTTGTGAACTGTACCTTCCTACAAGAGACATGAGTTTTGGGGTCTTTGAGTTGGGAGAGGTCAGAAACCAAACCCTAATCCTCTGAATTAGGATCTTACAATCATTATTCCTTGGATAAATTTCCATGTGACTATGGATATTCTAACCCACCAGTTATTCCATGAATTCTAACTCAATTCAAAAACAAATTTTGGAAACCTCTGAAAGTGGATATACAAACCTAAATATAAGTCACACTGATGTGACTTTTCCAAAGGTTTGATAAGTCATGATGATTTGGTGGTGGTATCAACAGAATCAATTTCAGACAAGGGAGTCAATTAAGATGATGCCTTTCCATAAATGGCATTGAAGTGGGATTGATGTATTGTAGACTAAATATTTTGGATGAATCAAAGAGCGGCAACTAAGTAGGTACTGGCACACAATTATGGGCGTGAAAGTAATCTTGGAAGACCTACTGATCACTTAATAGAAGACCATAATGTATGTTAATATATGAGAGATAATTATCTCAATAATTTAAGAGTATTAACAGGTGATCCCTTATGTGGGGAACTCATATTCTAGTGAAAGGAATCGGTGGTATAATGACCCATACTTTACATACATTGTTAATACTTCAAAATTGAAGCACACTTATTACAACATATGACAAAACCACAAAGGACCGTATAGGTATAGTGTCTTTAGAAACTGGGAAACATAAACAACTGGTTCATAAATCTTCTACAGTGTCTCCCATTTATTTCATCATATCTAGGGTCCCTTTTAGCATATTCTACTTAATATCCATCTTCCTGACCTGGGGAAAAGAAAACATAAAAGGGTGAGCTCAAATGCTCAGCAAGGGAAAATAAAAGAAATAAAAATCATATCATATCTTTTTGAAAATCATAACCTGCAAAAGAGATCATAATAACTTAACATGGAATAAATCATAGAAGTGAAAATGAGATCCCCATAATCATATCATGAAACTTGAAACTATGTGGCATGCACACATAATCATGGAAAATCATTTCTTGTTAGTCATGACTCATTGCCAAGACTATCTTAGTGGACAAAGTCCCTTTCTGAACCGAGTCACCCTCGTTCCAGTCCTGTTTCACTGAACCGGTATAACCTACCGTTCCAGCCATGTCTATCTCATGAGATATAAGATCTTTACCCAATGCATTGGAGGTGGATATAGGTCCCACCCATCTTATAATGAATCCTTTCTTATGTGTGCCACATAATCATAAACCATACATCATAGCGTAACCCATGTAATAAAAATGGGATTCTTAAACAACATGACATCATAAAACAATTAATATAAGATAAAAGAATTCATAAAAATATTTCCATCACAACATAATCAAATCCATTTAATAATAGGGATAAAAACAGAACCCTTTTTATTATCTTAGATGGAAAATAATTTTGATAAAATACTTGAACTTCATTCTTGAGGAAAATATCCTTTCTACTTCAAAAACACTTTTCCTTTCTTAACATGTCATAAAATTTTAAACTAAAAGAAGTTTATTAAAAATAAACTTGAAAACTTTTAAAAGAAGCTTCTTGGAAATAATGTTTTAGAAATCCATTCATGCCGTATAAGTTAAAAAAAACATTCTTCGTACTTTTGTCGGAAAAGTCAAAAAGTACATCGTACGAAAAATGACAAAAGATTCCTTTCATACATATTACTAAAAACTCACCGAAGGGTAAAAATGGATTTAAACAATTGTAGGTGGATGGAAATAATATTACATATTGATGAAACATGGATGTGGATGATAAAATACACCCCAGTAAATACTTATGAATAGACAATCTCGGATAAAAATGAGATTGTGATATTTCCCTTACCTTAGGTCCAATTTGCTTTGTACGTGTCCGAAGCTCCTGTATAATGGTTTAAATAATGTTATTGACTTATTACAGAATCATACATATTGATATGATATCATATAAGGTTATATTCTTAGCTTCTTGTTAGTAATATTTCATTGTTACTTGTTACTCGGGTCCTTATTGCCTTTTGTTCTTATGCGTGTTTTGCCGAATAAATTCTTATTCTTCTTTTAAGGTTATATATACCTTATATCCAGAATGGTATTAGTGTAACATATATCATATTTATTCATTCAATTCATTTATATAATTACTATGTAATGATGATCATGTAGAATGAGTCGCATCACATCGTGGAGACGGTATTCCGTACGTACGCACGAGTGATGATATCGTTCCTATAATCGTGGAATTGTATTTGAGTATATATATATTATTTCAGTATCAATATTACATTATAATAATCATAAATAGTTACTCATTACACCATTATAACCATCCTTTTAAGGTGATGGTGGAAAATAGATTACACCACGGCGTGGAGACGGTATTCCGTACGTACGCACACGCGGTGATTTCATTTTTCCGTAGGATGGATAGAAGGTGAATTAGGGTTGTTTCATATTTATAATAACATATCATTATGTAATTAATACTGATGTTATTACTTTATAATGAAACAACTAAAGAAGAAGAAGTTGAAGAAGAAAGAAATTGAAAAGATCGGTAATGGATATTACCTCTTCTTTGGAACGCCTCTTTGAATCCTCGACTTAGAGAACTAAGATTGGTCTTTGAAGAAAACCAGGACCTCTAGGATTATTCTAGGGAACTGGAGAGGAGAAAATAGCAGGGGTTTTCCGTGCTTGAGTGCTCAAATTGGTGTGAGGAGGAGGGGGAGGAGGTGCCCTTTTATAAGGGAGGAGAGGGGCACCTTAGGAATATCTCAAAATATTATTGTATATTAAAGTCAAAATCGGTTTATAATGGTTCCAAAGGGTCTTATTTCGAAGCTAAAGTGGGGATGGGTCGAAATCCTATCAACCAATAGGATTTATACAAGTTTAGGGTATTATTTTAACCTTATCAATTATATTTAACTCTAAGTTAAATAATTTAACTTTTACCGTGTCTTTTTGTTTTCTTTCACTTTATGGTTAAAACACTTACTATAACATGCCAAACGAACCCCAAATTGTTTATTATTAATATATATATCCTTATCTAAGTCATTTGGCCGAACCTTAGATTTTTAGGAATAAAATAACAATTAGTAATATAATATTTGATTTAAAAACTATTTTGTGTCAATTTTGACACTATTTGATATATGATTTTTGTGAAAGTCATAACAGAATTATATGTTCGAACAAAGTTGATTAAATCAACAATAATATATCATAGTAACCTAGAAAATTATTGTAATTCATAAAAAGTCTCAAATTACATTTATTTTGGTGTTTATAACATCAATTATGTCAATATTTCATTAATAAGATAATTACTGCATCATCATTGTGTCATAAATAAATTAAATTATTTAATTTCTAAAAATTACAAATAAACTACCATTATGTAGGAAATCGTTTTAGCTTTCTAATTAATATTTATAGTCGAATTTATCTTATTTATAACCCCATATTAAAAATGATTTACTTATTAAACTTTGATTTTAACTATTTTAACCCTTCTTTAAATAAATTAATAATAAATGTCCTAATCTAACCCAAGTGGGCCTAAATGGTCATATTTTATTCCTAAGTTTGTTTTTGGTCGAATTAAACTTATCCAATAGAATTAGGACATGTGTTAGGGTAATAGTAATATCATTTTTACCCTTAGTTACCCTATTTACTATTAACAGCGGTAAAAAAAGTAAAAAGTTACTATTCACCAAAAAATTATTTTTATCTCATTGAACCACATTTTACTTACTGATATCAACTGTGTCTGTCGGATTTTCGAAATTCCATTCACAGAATTGGTAAAATTAAGTTTTATGCAAAATTCAGTTTTTAACCTACCACTTAGTGGTTTCACTATTCATCAAAAATTGAAAGTTTTCAGAAAAATACCAAAATTTCAGCCTAGGCTAATTTCGGTATTCCGAATCCAAAAATGAAGTCCATTTTGAAAAATAAAATTTATAAAATTTCAAAAAGTGGTTATTACTATTCATAACGGCTAGTTTTAATAATATTTTAATAGCATATCGTTGTTTAGTGAAACACGGTATTGCGTACGATGCAAGCTATCGAGGAAGGTCGCAATTGCGTGTAAAGTAAGCCAAGCAAGTGTGTAGTGAAAGATTCTTTTGATGATATATAAAAAACAAAATATTACTCATAAAAATCTCGGGTGTTACATTCTACCCCCCTTAAAAAGAATTTCGCCCTCGAAATTCGTCACTTTGTAACAAACAGATGAGGATACTTCTCCCTCATCATATCCTCAAGCTCCCATGTAGCTTCTTCTAATTGGTGGTTCCTCCATAAAACTTTCACCAATCGAGTGGTCTTGTTTGTTAGGACTTTTTCGCAACGATCCAGAATCTCTATCGGTTGTTCTTCATAAGAAAGATCTTGCTCCAGCGGTACAACTTCTGAGCTGAGTACATGTGAAGGATCAGGTATGTACTTTCTCAGGAGAGATACATGGAACACATCGTGAACTTGAGAGAGATTCGGTGGAAGCTCCAATCAGTAAGCTACCTTTCCAACACGATCCAGTATTTCGAAAGGACCGATATATCTAGGGCTCAACTTCCCCTTCTTTCCAAATCTCATAACCCTCTTCCAGGGAGATATTCGTAAGAACACTTTATCACCCACTTCAAACTCTAGGTCTTTTCTTCGGTTGTCGGCATAACTTTTCTGTCGACTCTGAGCTGCTCTTATGTGTTGTTGAATAGATCTGACATTTTCTGCCATTTCATCAACGAAATCAGGTCCTAATAGCTTTCATTCCCCAACTTCATCCCAGCAAGTTGGAGTCCTGCATTTCTTTCCATAGAGAGCTTCATAAGGAGCCATCTGAATACTAGAGTGAAATCTATTATTATAAGAAAATTCCACCAAAGGTAGGTGTTGATCCCAACCTCCTTTGAAATCCATAGAGCAAGCTCTCAACATATCTTCTAGGGTTTGAATTGTTCTCTCAGACTGGCCGTCTGTCTGAGGATGACAAGCAGTGCTGAAACTCAACTTTGTATCCAGAGTATGCTGAAGACTTTGCAAGAACATCGAGGTAATCTCGGATCCCGATCAGATATAATAGAAAGTGGTACTCCATGAAATCTTACCACTTCATTTACATATATCCTGGCAAGCTGATCTAGAGAGAAATCCTCTCTAATAGCAATGAAGTGTGCAGACTTTGTAAGACGATCAACTATGAACCAAATAGCATTATTGCCTTTGGATGTTTTAGGAAGTCCTGTGACAAAGTCCATAGTGATGTTTTCCCATTTCCATTCGGGTATGGGTAATGGTTGTAACATCCCCTTAGACTTCTGTCTCTCAGATTTAACTTGTTGACAAACCAAGCATCGAGAGACATATTCAGCAACATCTCTTTTCATGCCATCCCACCAGAAGTACTCATTTAGGTCCCTATACATCTTCGTGCTTCCAGGATGAATAGAGAATGATGAACTATGAGCCTCATCCAGCATCTCCTTCTTTAATTCGGGGATGGGAGGAACACAAACCCGATTCCTGAACTTTATTATCCCATCACAAACAAGGTTGAATTCAGGAACATTTCTCTCCTTCTTTTGTAACTCGGCATCTTCTTTCTGTGCCTCTTTAATCTTCACATGTATAGTTGGTTGAACATTCATTTGATAAAGATAAGATTTTTCCTCTTCCATTATAATTCCAAGATCCATCCTTTGTAAATCCATAAATATTGGATCTTTTGTGATCCTCATCATGGATTAACTAGCATGGTCTTGTCGACTTAATGCATCTGCCACCTTGTTTGCTTTCCCAGGGTGGTAATGGATTGAGCAGTCGTAATCCTTAATCAGCTCCAACCATCTTCTTTGACGCATATTCAACTCCTTTTGTGTGAAAATATACTTTAAACTTTTATGATCAGTATAAATATCACACCTTTCACCATAAAGGTAATGCCTCCAAATCTTTAATGCAAAGATTACCGCAGCCAACTCCAAATCATGTGTTGGGTAATTTTGCTCATGGATTTTCAACTGTCGTGAGTCATAATCTATCACCATATCATTTTGCATAAGAACACACCCCAATCCCTTCTTGGATGCATCACTGTAGATCACAAACCTTTCTCCACTACAAGGTAGTGTGAGCACAGGTGCACTGGATAACCTTCTTTTCAACTCCTTGAAATTCTCTTCACATTCCTCTATCCAAACAAACTTAACTCTTTTCCGAGTCAACTTGGTGAGTGGATTAGATAATCGTGAAAAATCTTTTACAAAACGTCGATAATATCCAGCCAAACCAAGAAAACTTCGGATATCAGTTACTGTTGTTGGTCTTGACCATCTTTCGATAACCTCTGTTTTTGCTAGATCCACAGATATCCCCTCTTTTGAGATTATGTGACCCAAAAATGCAACTTTTTGAAGCCAAAATTCACAGTTGGTAAATTTGGCATAAAGCTTCTCCTTTCTCAGGGTCTTTAGTATAATTCTCAAGTGATCTTCATGCTCTTCCTTGATCTTTGAATAGACAAGAATATCATCTATAAAGACTACCACAAATTGATCAAGATAGTCTCTAAAGACTCTATTCATTAGATCCATGAAGATAGCAGGGGCATTAGTAAGACCAAATGGCATCACTATAAATTCATAGTGTCCATACCTTGTAAGGAAAGCCGTCTTTGGTATATCCTCCCTTTTGACCCTTAATTGATGATACCCTGAATGAAGATCGATCTTGGAAAAGTATTGAGCTCCGCGTAGTTGGTCAAATAAGTCATCAATGCGTGGGAGAGGATATTTGTTCTTGATAGTGATCTTGTTAAGTTCTCGATAATCAATGCAGAGTCTCATTGATCTATATTTCTTCTTAACAAATATCATAGGTGCTCCCCAAGGTGACGCACTAGGGCGTATGAATCCCTTATCATGATTCTCTTGGAGTTGCTTCTTCAATTCCTGCAACTCAATTGGGGCCATTCTATAAGGTGTCTTTGAAATTGGCAAAGCACCCGGTACGAGTTCTATTGAAAACTCAACTTCACGATTTGGTGGAAGACCCGGTAATTCCTCCGGAAAGACATCATCAAACTCCCGTACAATGGGCATATTCTTAATCGTGAGTTTCTCACCAACCATTTTAGATAAATAACCTTCATTTAGTGGAATCAATACCCATAAGATGGAAGAAATTTCCACTGGAAGGTTATGTTCATCCTTGCATTGATAGACGATCGTAGATTGATCTGGAATATGAAATGTGACTTCCCTTCTTTGGCAATTGATATGAGCTCCATGTAGAGAAATCCAATCCATGCCAAGAATCACATAAAATTCCACTAAAGGAAGGATCACAAGATTTGCAGGAAGCACTTTCCCACAAACTTCAATCGGAGAATAATTATAAAATTTTGATGCGGCTGTTGTGCCATTAGGTGTTGTCACAGGTAACTCAACATCTAATTGTTGAGGTAATACGGTGATAACCTTAGAAAATTTTTCAGAAATAAAAGAGTGGGTGGATCCAGAATAAAATAAAACATTTGCTACTTTAGAGTGGATGGTAAGTGTACCTTTCACCACTTCGTTATCGTACTCCACATCGCTGATAGAAATTGCATGTGACTTTCCTTTATCTTTAGCCTTAAGATTTTGTTGACGTCGACCATCATCATCAACCCTTGGATTTGGGCATTGATTGGCATAATGCCCCATCTCCTTTCACTTGAAACATTGAAGTGTAGTAGGTTCATTCTGTGTGTCCCTTCCTTTGTTTGCATCATTAGACATCTTCTTCCCATTATCGCGGCATTCAAATGCCCGATGACCTTCCTTTCCACATTTAAAACATTTACTTATACCTTTAAGACAACTCCCTCCATGTTTCTTTCCACACTTTGAGCATAAGGGAAAGCTCATCTTCTTTTCAGTGTGCTCTTTAGATTTTCCTTTGAATTCCATCTTCCTCTTCTTATCAAACCCATGTGACTGATGGGTTACTCCAATCTCCATCTTGACTTTGAGAGCACATCGAACGATTTCCTCGTAGCTATTGAAGTCCCTTATGGCTAACGCCCTTAGAAGACTTGGTTTTAAGCCACTAAAGAATCGATCGATCTTACTCTCAGGTTGGATAATAATACCAGAAGCGTACCTTGCAAGTCTTGTAAAATTTTCTTCATAGGTACCAACAGATTCATCATCCCTTTGCTTCAGTTCAAGAAACTCTTTCTCCATCTTTGTTCGGAGAATACGAGGGAAGTACTTATTGAAAAATAAGTTCTTGAACTCATCCCATTCCATAGACTCAATTTCATCCCTTTGCCTCATATTCTTAATATGATTCCACCATTGATCAGCATCTCCTTCCAAACGATACACTGCTAGGATGACTTTATCATGTTCAGAACATTGATGAACTGAAAATATCTTTTCAGTAGTACTAATCCATTGTTCAGCAACTAATGGATCAGTAGACCCGCTGAAAGAAGGTGGACGCTGCCTCATGAAGGATTCAACAGAATGTTGCTCCTTACTTTGTTCGTTTGGAAGTCCTGCATGATTCATAGCTTGAGAAAGTTGTGTGAGCATGGCTACAAGATTTTGCATTTCAGCTCCCATATTGTTTGGTTGCTCAGGGGGACAATCATTGCATTTCCCATCGCATTCCGCATTAACACGGTTCCTTCGGGTTCCAGCCATTGACTAAAACCAAGTAGAATAGTGTGAGAAACACTAATTATAATAGGAAAACCATATAATCAAGAATAAAATTTCACACTTAAGGTCTTATCCTAGAGTATTCATGGCCATCTCTAAAACACTAAGATTGTGTTCTATGCTTAGACTTATCCTTAGGGTTCTTACTAAGGCTTTCACATCCTAGTTTCCAAAGGTTGACTATACCTTTCCTCTGATACCAACTATAATGACCCATACTTTACATACATTGTTAATACTTCAAAAGTGAAGCAAACTTATTACAACATATGACAAAACCACAAAGGACCGTATAGGTATAGTGTCTTTAGAAACTGGGAAACATAAACAACTGGTTCATAAATCTTCTACAGTGTCTCCCATTTATTTCATCATATCTAGGGTCCCTTTTGGCATATTCTACTTAATATCCATCTTCCTGACCTGGGGAAAAGAAAACATAAAAGGGTGACCTCAAATGCTCAGCAAGGGAAAATAAAAGAAATAAAAATCATATCATATCTTTTTGAAAATCATAACCTGCAAAAGAGATCATCATAACTTAACATGGAATAAATCATAGAAGTGAAAATGAGATCCCCATAATAATATCATGAAACTTGAAACTCTGTGGCATGCACACATAATCATGGAAAATTATTTCTTGTTAGTCATGACTCATTGCCAAGACTATCTTAGTGGACAATGTCCCTTTCTGAACCGAGTCACCCTCGTTCCAGTCCTGTTTCGATGAACCGGTATAACCTACCGTTCCATCCATGTCTATCTCATGAGATATAAGATCTTTACCCAATGCATTGGAGGGAGATATAGGTCCCACCCATCTTATAATGAATCCTTTCTTATGTGTGCCACATAATCATAAACCATACATCATAGCGTAACCCATGTAATAAAAATTGGATTCTTAAACAACATGACATCATAAAACAATTCATATAAGATAAAGGAATTCATAAAAATATTTCCATCACAAAATAATCAAACCCATTTAATAATAGGGATAAAAACAGAACCCATTTTATTATCTTATATGGATAATAATTTTGATAAAATACTTGAACTTCATTCTTGAGGAAAATATCCTTTCTACTTCAAAAACACTTTTCCTTTCTTAACATGTCATACAATTTTAAACTAAAAGAAGTTGATTAAAAATAAACTTGAAAACTTGTAAAGGAAGCTTCTTAGAAATAATGTTTTAGAAATCCATTCATGCCATATAAGTTAAAAAAAATTCTTCGTACTTTTGTCGGAAAAGTCAAAAAGTACCTCGTACGAAAAATGACAAAAGATTCCTTTCATACATATTACTAAAAACTCACCGAAGGGTAAAAATGGATTTAAACAATTGTAGGTGGATGGAAATAATATTACATATTGATGAAACATGGATGTGGATGATAAAATACACCCCAGTAAATACTTACGAATAAACAATCTCGGATAAAAATGAGATTGTGATATTTCCCTTACCTTAGGTCTGATTTGCTTTGTACATGTCCGAAGCTCCTGTATAATGGTTTAAATAATGTTATTGACTTATTACAGAATCATACATATTGATATGATATCATATATGGTTATTTTCTTAGCTTCTTGTTAGTAATATTTCATTGTTACTTGTTACTCGGGTCCTTATTGCCTTTTGTTCTTATGCGTGTTTTGCCGAATAAATTCTTATTCTTCTTTTAAGGTTATAGATACCTTATATCCAGAATTGTATTAGTGTAAAATATATCATATTTATTAATTAAATTAATTTATATAATTACTATGTAATGATGATCATGTAGAACGAGTCGCATCACATCGTGGAGATGGTATTCCGTACGTACGCACGAGTGATGATATCGTTCCTATGATCATGGAATTGTATTTGAGTATATATATATTATTTCAGTATCAATATTACATTATAATAATAATAAATAGTTACTCATTACACCATTATACCCATCCTTGTAAGGTGATGGTGGAAAATAGATTACACCACGGTGTGGAGACGGTATTCTGTACGTACGCACGCGCGGTGATTTCATTTTTCCGTAGGATGGATAGAATGTGAATTAGGGTTGTTTCATATTTATAATAACATATCAGTATGTAAGTAATACTGATGTTATTACTTTATAATGAAACAACTAAAGAAGAAGAAGTTGAAGAATAAAGAAATTGAAAAGATCGGTAATGGATATTACCTCTTCTTTGGAACGCCTCTTTGAATCCTCCACTTAGGGAACTAAGATTGGTCTTTGAAGAAAACCAGGACCTCTAGGATTATTCTAGGGAAGTGGATAGGAGAAAATAGCAGGGTTTGGCCGAGCTTGAGTGCTCAAATTGGTGTGAGGAGGAGGGGGAGGAGGTGCCCTTTTATAAGGGAGGAGAGGGGCAACTTAGTAATATCTCAAAATATTATTTTATATTAAAGTACAAATCGGTTTATAATGGTTCCAAAGGGTCTTATTTCGAAGCTAAAGTGGGTATGGGTCGAAATCCTATCAACCAATAGGATTTAGACAAGTTTAGGGTATTTTTTTAACCTTATCAATTAGATTTAACTCTAAGTTAAATAATTTAACTTTTACCGTGTCTTTTTGTTTTCTTTCACTATATGGTTACAAAACTTAATATAACATGCCAAACGAACCCCAAATTGTTTATTATTAATATATATATCCTTATCTAAGTCATTTGGACGAACCTTAGATTTTTAGGAATAAAATAACAATTAGTAATATAATATTTGATTTAAAAACTATTTTGTGTCAATTTTGACACTATTTGATATATGATTTTTGTGAAAGTCATAACATAATTATATGTTCGAACAAAGTTGATTAAATTAACACTAATATATCATAGTAACCTAGAAAATTAGTTTAATTCATAAAAAGTCTCAAATTACATTTAATTTGGTGTTTATAACATCAATTATGTCAATATTTCATTAATAAGATAATTACTGCATCATCATTGTGTCATAAATAAATTAACTTATTTAATTTCTAAAAATTACAAATAAAATACCATTATGTAGGAAATCGTTTTAGCTTTCTAATGAATATTTATAGTCGAATTTATCTTTTATATAACCCCATATTAAAAATTATTTACTTATTAAACATTGATTTTAACTATTTTAACCCTTCTTTAAATAAATTAATAATAAATGTCCTAATCTAACCCAAGTGGGCCTAAATGGTCATATTTTATTCCTAAGTTTGTTTTTGGTCGAATTAAACTTATACAATAGAATTAGGACATGTGTTAGGGTAATAGTAATATCATTTTTACCCTTAGTTACCCTATTTACTATTAACCACGGTAAAAAAATTAAAAAGTTACTATTCACCAAAAAATTATTTTTATCTCATTGAACCACATTTTACTTACTGATATCAACCGTGTCTATCAAATTTTCGAAATTCCATTCACAGAAGTGGTAAAATTAAGTTTTATGCAAAATTCAGTTTTTAACCTACCACTTAGTGGTTTCACTATTCATCAAAAATTGAAAGTTTTCAGAAAAATACCAAAATTTCACCCTAGGCTAATTTCGGTATTCCAAATCCAAAAATGAAGACCATTTTGAAAAATAAAATTTATAAAATTTCAAAAAGTGGTTATTACTATTCACAAAGGCTAGTTTTAATAATATTTTAATAGCATATCGTTGTTTAGTGAAACTCGATATTGCGTACGACGCAAGCTATCGAGAAAGGTCGCAATTGCGTGTAAAGTATGACAAGCAAGTGTGTAGTGAAAGATTCTTTTGATGATATATAAAAAACAAAATATTACTCATAAAAATCTTGGGTGTTACAAGTGGCGTGTATGTGTTTCCGATTTAAGGAGTTTGGCTGCTTCAAGCACGCTTTTGCTATGGATTTCAAACACTTAAAGGAATTATGTCCTATGACCCTCCATAAAATCCTCTGAATTGTTTGTTAAATAACTCTCTTGAATGTTTAGGAGGACTTGTGAGAAGTACTACTACTACTAGAGCAGCAATTCAGCTGCAGAGAATTGTTTTTGTAAAAACAGTGGCCCCAAGGGTCAATTTATAGGCAATAAAAAACATTGTGCATAATAAAATTGGGTTCTCAAGTAGGCCACATGAAATATAGGGGACCTCAAGTTGGCATCGCAGCAAAGGCCTCTAGCCCATACTAGGGTGACCCAAGGCTTGTTCCTTTTCAAATTTTTATTTTCTTCAGGTGTTTTCCAATATTTTTTCTAATGAATTGGCCTTTTTCATTTTTCATTACACACAATGATGAAACAATGTTTCATAAAAATCCCCCCACCCCTATGAGATGGATCCGGAATGAAAATATGATCTTATTATAAGGTAAAGTAATGAGGGAGAAATAAGACGATATTGGGGCACTCCAGTTTTAACCATGCAGGGAAACTGGTTGTGCAAGCTGATAGTGCGTATGATTATAGTGAAGAGGGTTCCTTCCATTGCATATATAAAGTGGATACACTTCCCTGGAAATTATCTTCCTTCTAGAATATTAGCTCTGGATACACAATTCCTTGTTCACACACACACTTCTGTATTTATTTTCATATTCTGTATGTTTTTAGTTGCACTCTTCAACTGGGGTGCCACACATGGTGGAGATATAAATTTGTGTTACATGTGTTATAATTGCATTCCATAATGCCTTTTACAATTTTTTTCAATTATTATTTCAAAAATGGAGAATTTTTTTACTTAAATGATTATTTTTTGAACTTTTTTCAGGTTCAATGGCTCCCAAAATATTTTTGAACTGCTGATGAAATAGCCAGTACTAGGACTTTTGACATGATGAATGTCATCGATCATGTCTACGTTGATGTATGTGTTACCACCCTTCCATACATAGAATAATATCTGAAGAAACATCACTTAAACTTTCTCATAAGCACATATTTCCATATATATAGCTATGGCCATCTATAGGACTTCAATATCCCAGGCCCGAAGAATTATGTGCCAAATTCTTGAATTTGAAATTATACTATCACCTCACCTACCATTGATTATATTTTGGATTTATTTTTGAATGAAGGGATAGCAGAAAAAGATCATACCATGAATCATAGCCCACATGATCCATATTTGAAACTGATCCCACCCAAGCTCTTGCCATGGTGTTATTTATCCACATTTGGAAATTCTCATACTGATAAATCCAATGGATATAATATGTTTTGGAATTTCCTTTGTAGAGGAGGTTTAAAATATGCATGGATGTGGGTATACTGGGTGAACAATACGTGTGATGAATTTACAGATGACTTAAGAGGTTTTGCGATTTATGAGGCTGTCTAGGTTGAGAAAGCATATGTGTATAGGAATAAAGATTTTGTGTCAGAGTTACATTGCCAATGGAGCCCAGAAACTAACTCCATCCATTTAATACATAGGGAGGTAGGCATCAACTTATCTGACATATACAAAATTTCTATAACTCAAATCTTTGGAGATATGTATGATGAGTTTATTACTCCCCTGGTGACATGGAATGACTGGGAAAAGACACAATCATTGATTTGTAAGTTGATGAAAATATTTAGCAAACTCAAAAACAAGACCACCATGAAGTTTTAGAAAATATGGGATATTTATCTCGAGGAATGGATGGAAATATTCTTGGTAAAGATGAAGGAAAAGGGTCCCACCTGTAACCCTCTGACCATCTATCCAAAGTCAAAAAAAAGAGGTACCCCTGACATTTTTTTGGACTATATTGGAGGGAGGGTTTGATATGTGTGGAAATGAAGTATATTCAAAGAGACCTATGAAGACATTCCAGGACAGTTTCATGGGCATGTCGCTTGGTGTGTACTTAATAACAGTCCAAGATTCCAAAGGTGGAGTGAGGCCATGAACGTTTTTTGTCGAGGCCAAGATGGTTCAGAGAAGGATGGTAGGGTTGCCATATCATATTTTGGATAAAATCTATAGGATCTTGCTACATATTTATAGGAGGATGTATCCTTTTAAGATATTGGGATCATTACAACTATTATGGAGATGGATTGGTACTCACTTCAGAACTTATAGTGTACAAAGTGGGGTACATGTCTTTGAATGTTCCTTCTGACCATCTATTTAGGGTTTCTCCGATATTTGACCCTTGTCTATGACTGTATTAAATATCAAAGGAAGGTTGAGTATGCATATAAAATTTCATTTCTTCCCTATTGGCGACCCACCTATAAGGAGATTTGTTGATGATCGGATGGCCAATATAGAGTTGATGGAATACAAGTTAGTTTGGAGTGATGATGTATTGGCCACCATGATCGACAGATAAATAATATGTGAGGCATATGATACTTATATATTTTCACATCAATTCAAATATCTAAAAAAAAGAATTTATCCCTGCTGTGCATTTCATTTTAAAGCAACATTTGATGGTTGCCTAAGAATTACGGTTACTGACATCTATGTAGAATACGGAGGTAGTATTTAATTTACCTGTTTCTGATTCAGTATGTACATTTACTATCTGGAATTCTAGAAACTAGGACTTGTATTACCTTAAAGGGGTTTTAAACCATGTCCCCCCCCCCCTCGAGTGGGGGTAAATAAAAGTAGTATGGGGTAACCCCTTCATTTGGAAGGTAACTCTTCATTTTCAGGGGCTGAATCATTAGAGTCAAAAGGTGGAGGTGATGAGGATCCAAATTTCCCAACATGACCTCATTCTAGATATAATCCACCATCCAGAGTTAAGAGAGTCACCCCATTAATCTCTAAAGAAGCTATACCGAGGCGATGTAGTCGCAATCAATCCCAGGTGTGATGAGACCCATCCACTCATCCCCCATCTACGACTATAGAAGATGGGAATAAACATAAATCCAAAGGTGTAAGATCATATTCACAACCATCTAACATATTAACTATATATATACAACCATAGGCTGTTCAAATATGGCTTAGATTATACTATGATGCTGAAACCATGTGGATGGATCTGCCTGAAGTGCTTCATTTTCTTGGAGTAGGGGATCTACTGGCCTCTTATGATATTCTATTTAAGTACAATCCCAATGAAGTGAGGACATACATCCTAGAGCTATAAATGATCATATATTCCACTGATGAATCAATTCACACTATGAAGCTCTTGATGGAAATGATATATCATTGTACCACGGATGGGATTGGCCCTTCATTAGATGAAGAATGGAATGATTTTTTGAATCCTCAATATCTATTTTTATTTTTTTCACATTCTCTTCTACATTGAAATTTGAATTTTTTTAAAGCATTTTTACTCAGGGGAAATATAACCTTATCTTGCAACTGGTAAAAGAAAAATCAACAGATGTTCCTACACCATGGTATAGCTCTGTAGGTACTACTCATGGAGCTGTCGGATCACCCCGTGAATCGGGATAAATATCTACAATTCAACAAGCCAGGGGGATGAGAAGGAAAGAGTATTGTCATCTCTAATACATGTATTTGGAGATGATGATGCAAGTCCTCCTATGAATGTGAATAAACAAAATCATTGAAAAAATAAATCCATGGTTAAATTCTTTCTAAGTAGTGTATGCCATTCTGATAATCATGAATTTTGTCCTGTAATCAATAAATAAGTGTTTACACTTCTTAGAATTGTAGGGGATTCTTTTTTTTCTTCTATAAAAAGAAAATAATAATAATCTACATGGATCCATGGATGGTGCTAAAAAATAGACACAAATTCCTGCTAATCGGGTTGTTCCTTAAGAGGCATTAACGCCAAAGGATACAATGTCTATTCCTAGCACTGTTCACATTCCTACTATCAGAGGAGAGGAGGGTTCTCGTAAATCCATAAATATTTATAAAACATCAAACGTAACAGCAACTGATTTACATCTTGTGTAACATTAGGTTCATCACATGAACCAAACCATCTTGCAACAACTAAAGTTGATCCTAGTACTATTGTTGAGGAAGATATTTTGGATCAAAGGTTGTTGGAAGAAGGTTGTGAAGAAAACACGTCGAGTTCTCCAATGGGTGAGACTAACTAGGGATCTGTGAGATCATTGGATGATATGATGATACTTTTCATGTCTTTTGAAGAATATTTTAAAATTTTATATACCAAATTCTTTTTTTTTTGTAATTTGATGTCCCTTGTATATAATCAATTGGAAATGAGTTATCATTATTCGTCCTATTAAATTTCATATGAATAAATTTCTAACCATGTTTGGTCGAAAAAATGCAGTTCCATCTGGAGAAACTATTGTTGCAATGATACTTGAATGAAGTATTAATATTAATGCCAAACCCATAATTGTAGATACTTTCAATTAGGTGAATCATGAGACAGAAAATAATCCTATGATTCATTCTAAGGATCCTCATCAAATTAATGATATCACTCTAAACCGAGAGACATCAAACACAACTATTGAAATTGATAATATTGGGGAGGATTCTTCTCAAGATGATGACCTACTATTAGGTAAGAGATAATAATATTGGGATTGTACTCACATTGGTTATTCTGTGAATCTAACCACAACCATATTTTTTAATTTTCCAAATCTGTTTATAAACATCAATGGCTAGGTCTGGAGGTTAATCTGCTACATCAACCCAAACATTACAAGAAGGTGAAGCAGCCATTGCACATGATGGAGTAGAAAAGGCAACTATAGTGTGTGCATTAATCCTTGAATGAGTCCTTACTTATGAAAGCGAATATAAGTCATACCCATAACTGTAAAAGGATATTTTTCTTGCACGTTGCAAGACATGTAAGAATATATTGAAGATAATATCTGATATTCCCCTTTAGGAACATACTTCAATAATTCCATGACTCTCATCTCTGTTTATCACACATGGATTTGGCGGTTTGGAATACTATGAAATTGATACCCCGGTGAAAGTGAATATTTGACAGATGTAGCAAGAGAAAAATCTTTGGAAATACTTGATAAATGCTTAAATTTTGATTAATAGTGAATAATTAGAAGCGTTGATTTGCCGAGCTAAGGATAATTATAATGCTAAGTTGAAGGAACTAAAGAAGAGGATCAAAGAAACAATTGTTCAGAAGCTGTGTCTTCATCATGTATTATATATCATCACATGGGAGCTTGACCAGCTTTATAGCTCATTAGCTGAACTCCAAAATGATTGTGAAAAATCCATTTTAGATGCTAAATAAGTACTTCATCATGATGAAGTGAGTGGAGCTGGTAAAATAAAGGGATTCAATGGTCAGTGGATGGGACTCAAGAGGTTGTTAACCAAATGAGGAATTATATTGTAAACCTTTCGTTATTTTTGATAAGAGAGAGTCTATAATTTTTAGATTCTCCTCTGTGAAATTTTTTTCATGGTTGAAAAGTTTTTTTTCATCAGTCATCTATGTTTTCATTTTCTAAAGATTCTTTTGTTTTACCTAAACCATTGGGACTAGTATGTATAGTTTTATTTTTTCTATGGTTTTATGTAAAACCCATGATACTTGGTATCATTTGACTTTTTATTTCTCATTATTACCTTAATCATACAAAATATTTGTTTAGTGAGCGGGGACCCGACTTTTTTTCAAAGTTCCCCTTGTGGGTTCTCAATCAGGTGAGTACCTCATCTTTTGTAATTGGTGGTTTAGAGTCATGCATGTTGGATTATAAATGGATAATGTTTAAGGTCGAATACTAATGATAATAAATTATTAAATTAGTTCCCAAAAAGTCTCAGTGGATAAGAATTTCTTTAATATTCTATTAATATTTCTAATGGGAATCTTGATCCATGATTTTTATGGTCACCAAATTTAATACTTTTATAAACATAAGTGGTGTCTCCTCCAAGAATGAAGTTATAATTATTTTAAAAACTCATTACAGGAGTTCTGCTATGTAGGGCCAATTTGGGCATATCCTACATAGCCAAATAGTGGAATATTTTATTGATAGGCCCATTATGTAGGAAAATTTGATGCAAGGCCACCTAAGGGCATGTACAACATAGTCAAGAAAATGATATCTTATGAATTTTTCATTTTATTCCTGATAGACAAGATAAAATATGATTTGGGAGAATCAAGACAATAGTGGGTGGTTTTTTAAAGGAATGGAATTTAAAAAATAATTTTTTTTTTGCTGATATTTGTCGTGAATAGGTAAACCATTTCTATAAAAATTTGGTGTATAAGGAATGGTTAAAAATTATCAGAAAGGAGAAACTATTATATCATATTTTATAGTTTTATGTCATGTAGTGATTGCATTTTACTTCATAGTTTTAAGTCATCTATTGAGGACATTGTGTGGATTTAATTTAAGATATTTTTCTTCGACCAAAGGTATGAGACTCTCCAAATTTCATTATAATTTGGTTGAAAACATAATACCATATATTGTCATGGAATGGAAAATTGTTAACTATGAATAGGAAATTCCTATATCAGATGCCTAAAATGGAAAAAGGGATAAAAACATTAGAGTAAGTCTCTTCGAAGAACAAAGATACCATTATTTGAGAAATATGTTATGTTGGATGTGTTATGATGTGTCAAATAGGGCATATAGTGCATATCCAAATAGTGGAAAATTTATGACAGTTAGGCCTATTATGTAGGAATCTTATGCATGGCCACCTAAGGGAATGTAACGCCCCGAGATTTGATGAGAAGTATTATTTTTAATTTATTTGATGTCTTGTGTTGTATGATACCCCATGATTATCTTGCTCTATACGCAACACCATATTATCTTGCAGTATATGCAACACTAATCTTGGATCGTGTTACACACAATTTCAACTTTGTTTGATAGTGGTTATTCTAAGAAACATTGTGTATATGTATATATATATATTCAATATATTAAAGAAATATGGATGGATTTTGTTATATGCAACAAAAAAGGAGTCGTTCACTACACGCCACCCTGGCTTGGCTTACATTACACACAATCTTGACCTTCCTCAATGGCGTGTGTTGTATGCAATATCAGGTTTTACTAAACAACGATATATTATTATAATATTATTATGAACTAGCCATTATGAATATTATTAACTAAATTTTGAACTTTATAATATTATTATTCATCTTACACATTTTCTAGAACATGGTATAAGAACAAAATAATTTTTTTGGGTATAATAAGTATTTTTTAAAAAATAAAGTTTTGCCGCCTTTTGAAGGGGAACCCTCATTAAATCTAGTTTTAGATATGTTTATAAGTTCAATTTGAAAAAATAAAATTCTTATTTGAGATCTGGATATTAAAACATACTCTGTATAAATTTTTCATATTATTCTGATAACTTTCATATTTTAATGAATAGTAAAAACATGCTATATTTTAATTAGAAACAACTTTTTTCATCGTAATAATTTATATGGTTAGATTATAATATTGAATGGTTTTAAATTATAAATAGAATATATTTTTACCATTTAATATAATGTATCTCATTATCATTTATTTTACATTAAATTCATAGGTAAAATCAATTCAATCTTTTACAATGTTTTAACTTTTAAAACTCATTTTCATAATAGCAGGATTAATTTTAAATTAATTACTAAAAGTTATGTGTTTTTAATTTTGAAAAATGGATTCCATATTTGGAATCAGTAGGTCCAAATTATGTTAATAGGCTACTTTATATTTTTGGGCATTATGAATAGTAACTACGGTAATTTTTATATACTTTAGTTAAACATAAATCGGGAAATTAAGGGTAAAACTAAGATTATAAAATTACCCTAACACATGCCAAAATTATATTGGATAACTAAACGTCGACCCATATCACCTAAGGATCAGATTAGATTCATATTATGGACTTTTGACCATGAAAATAATTTAATTATTATAAAAACCAAAGAAAGTGACAACATGTCACTCTGTTAACTCTTCTAAGTATAATAATTTTAATTTAGTGATAAAAATCATGAAACTTAGAAAATTAATATTATACACAAACCTAACACAATTATCTACATCATTAGAATTTATTTAGTATTTTTAGGGATTATATAATTGTCATTAATGGTGACACAATAGCGATGCAGAAATTGTTTACTTAGTGAAAGATCAATAATATAGTTTTTATTAAAATAACAATACCTATCAAAAGGACCCAAAACTTGAAAAAACATTATTTTTCAAGTATATATATTCCCTAATCATCCAATGGTATATTTATTGACCATTTGGAGCCTTATAAAACCCATTATGACATTTATATTATTTTATTTTAAATGATGTCAAAGATTTTACCTTCATAATTTCATAAATATAACAATTTACTTGTTATGATTTTGAAATGATAAATTCACGTAATAATATTATTATGATTGTTTTTATATTTATATTCATCATATGATTTTAGTTTAAATTTTTATGCAACAAATATGTATATTACATAATTATACAAAAATGTTGTTGTAATTATTTTATTAAGAGACATAACAAATAAAAGGTTTTAAAAATATTAAAATAAATATTATATGAACTATTTAATGTGCTCAAATACTTTTATAGATAAATATGACATGTTCTTAATCTATTAAATCTTATAGTTTGAACATATCTTCTGTGAAGATTTTATTTAAATTCAAATAAATGAATAGTGTCAAAATTGACACTATTGTAATTTTATAAATATAACATAATATAAAATTGTTTAAAAATTACAAAAATATTTAAATATTATAAATTAAACTTTATATGGTCCAAAATTTCATAATTTATCTATTTATGGTCAATTAACATCCCATAAGTAATTATTTATAACAATTTAAAATTTAGAATCTTATTACCACAAATAAACATTAATAGATTAAATAAGGATAAATCAAGTTGATAATGTTAAAAATAAATTCAAAATATGTCTAAATTTTATTGGATGATGCTATTACAACCCTATATAATCTAATATTAGGATTTGATTCATTTGTTAATTTTATATGTGGGGTTTAAATTTATTATAAATTAATATTTCTTATAATTCCAAATGTGCCTATCTCCTCCCTTATAAAAAGGGCACCCCTTCCCTCTTCTCCTCACACCCTTTTAAGCCATTAATCTAGGAAAAACCCTGACCATTTCCCTTATCAACCTCTTTAAAAACATACTAGAGGTCCTGGTATTTTTCAAAGACCAATTTTAGTGCCCTAAGAGAAGGTTTCAAAGAGGCGTGTCGAACAAGAGGTAATATCCGTTACTGATTCTTTCAAATTTATTTCTTCTTATACTTATTCTTATTTAGTTGTTTCATTATTAATTAATAACATCAGTATAACTCATATACTGATATGTTATTATAACTATGAAACAACCTTATTTCTTCTTTTATCAATTCTAAGGAAAAATAAATCACCGCGCGTGCGTACGTACAGAATACCGTCTCCACGCCGTGGTGTAATCTGTTTTTCCACCACCACCTTAGTTGGATGGGTATAATGGTGTAATGAAGAACTTTATATGATTATTATAACATTATACTGATTCTATTATATTATATCATTCACTCCAATTCCATTCAATAAATATTGGAACGATATCATCACTCGTGTGTACGTATAGATTACCGTCTCCACGACGCGATGAGATTCATTTCCCATGTTAACAATTCAAAAATGATTTTAATGCATATATAATAAGTAACCACGATATATATGACATTATAATTCTACTGGATTTATTTATATATATATATATATATATATATATATGTCATCTACTTAATTCCATTCAATTCAATAAGGAAACGAAAACAGTGTTCATGCGTACGTACGACCTACCATCTCCATGAACGGTGTACTTATTTCCATTTATCGATCTATTATATATATGTATATTAGGAATAAGTATTATATTTAAATAATGTTTTATATTCTATAATTATATAATAATGATGTAATTAATCATATTAATAATTACAAGTCAAAACACTGACGATAAATGAATCGATTTTACCCAAAACGCTATTTTAACATGAATTTACAAAATAACAGAGAATATAAAGTTATAAGTGAACCATATATTATATCATAACAATTAATATGATTATTTAATAGTTAAATGACATTATTTAAATCATTATACAGGGGGTTCGGATACGTACGAAGCATATCAGACCTAAGGTAAGGGAAAATCTCGCAATCTTATTTTTATCTGAGATTGTTTATACTTCATAATTTACTTGGGAATATTTATCATCCACATACATGTTTCATCAATATGTAATATTATTTCTATCCTCCTAAAAAATTTTAAATCTAATTTTACCCATTGGTAAGTTTTTAGTAAAATATATGAAAGGAATCTTCTGTCGTTTTTAGTATGAGGTACTTTTTGACTTTTCCATCCAAAGTAGGATAATAATGTTTTTTAACATATACAGCATGAATGGATTTTTAGAACATTATTTCCATGAAGCCTCCTTTACAAGTTTTCATGTTTATTTTTAATTATCTTATTTTAGTTTAAATTTGTATGACATGTTAAGAATGGAAAAATGTTTTTGAAGAAGAAAGGATATTTTCCTCAAGAATGGAGTTCAAGTGTTTTATCAAAATTATTTTCCATCTATGATAATATTGGGTTCTATTTCTATCCCTATTTGCACATTTATTTGATTATTTTATGATGTAATTATTTTTATGATGCCCTTTTATCTTTTATGGATCTTGTTATGATGGCATGACGTTTAAGAATCCCATTTTTATTACATGGGTTATGCTATGATGTATGATTTATGATCTTGTGGCACACATAAGAATGGTGTCATTATGAGATGGGTGAGTCCTATATCTCCCTCCAATGTATTGGGTAAATATTTAAATCTTGTGATATTGACATGGCAGGAATGGAATGTAAATTTGGTTCAGTAATACAGGGCTGGAACAACATGTAAACCCGATTCAGTAAGGGACTTTATCCACTAAGATGGTCATGGAAGCAATGTCTTGGATACTATGGAAAACATAAAATGTGCTTAATGGTTGCCATAATTACATCTTTTATTCCCATTATATTTTATCATGGTTGATGTTCCATTATGATATATGCCTTTTGTACTTCCACGATTTATGTCTTTTCTCAAGATTTTGATGTTTAAATTTAATATTCATGTTTTTGATTTCAAATGTTTATGGATTGTTTTATGTTCTCTATGTTTTCCCTTACTGAGCATTTGAGTTCACCCTTTTTATGTTTTCATTTCCCCAAAATATAAAGAAATGGTTTAGGTATGAAAAAAAAAGTAAGATCTTAATGGGAGATTTTGAGGATCTTTCACAAATATTAGAAGCTAATGTTCCATGTTTCCAAAGTCACTAAACTATTACGGTCCTTTGGTGTCTGTTATTGTTATGTATTATGTATTTAAAAAAAAGTAATGTAATTTCCATATACGTCATGCTTTGGGTCTCAATAGTTGCTATCATAGGAAAGATTTAGTCAACCATTGGAAACTAGGATGCGATAACTTTAGTGAGATCCCAAGGGATATTTCTAAGGTATGTCTAGGGATGCCCCTAAGGTTAAGTATAAGTATAGGTTATAGTTCTTGAATTACGGTAACAATATTATAATTAAACCTAGATTTTATATGTTGAAGTTACTCCCCCTTTATTATGATTTTTTCCTCTCACACTATTCTTTTTGGGTTTTAGAAAATGGCTACCAACAAGAAGATTCATGATAATAGAGGATATGATGGATAATGGCCTGATATTCTTCATGAGCAACCAAATGAAATTGGATCTAGAGGTCCACATATATTTATTATTCCTAATAATAAATCTCATAATATAATCAATAATCTCAACTTTGGTAAGTTTCCCAAGTCATCTAATAAGAGAAAGATGGAGTTTCATGATGATTATAGAGGAAAGCAAGTACAATTTCCCTCATGTAAATCATGTGGGAAGAGGCATCAAAGAGAATGTTTCAAAGGAACTGGAAGATTCTTTGGGTGTGGAAAAGAAGGAAACAAATCCAGTAAGTGTAAAGGAAAAGGTTTCGTTAACACCATGGACAAGGATAATGGTATTGTTATGACATCAAAAAAGATTAAATGTTTTAAATGTGGAATTTATGGGCATTATGCAAACCAATGCCCTAAGGGAAAGTCTCATGAAGAGAATCAGCATGGTCGTATGGGTAGTATTTATGTTGGTGATGATGAAGAGACTACAAATGGTATACGATATGAAATATGTTTAGAGGAATACAATGATGAAGCTCGGTCAATGGTTTAAGAAGGTAGTGGAATTATTTATGTTTATCAAGAGTTATGTTGTATAGGTAATGGTACTATGGAATAAAAACACATCTAAGGATTGTTATACTGTTGTTTTTCCTAAGTATTTGATAGTATATGTTGAATGGTACCAGTAACAATGAAACGTTATTCGAATATTTTTGGAAAGTAGATCATATGCGCGTAATGAAGGGATAAGGAGAAAATAATATGTATGATAGTATTCATGAACTAATGACTATGTTATATCATGGTTTGAGTATATCCAAATTTTGGGTTTTGGTATGTGGAAAAAGTTATCTTTTGACAGCATTCATGTTTTCACCAAGGTTCAATGTGTATTAATTTTTCAATAGAATACATGATTATGGTATTCATATGTTTTGAATGTCACTAACAAGATATATTTTATGATATATAGGGGACAAATGATGGTATTCACATGCTCGGTAGATGAAATTTCTAGTAATTGTTTTCATTATACTATGATCTTGGTCAAGAAGAATTTTGGATAAGCCTAAAGATTGGAATGAATTAAGATAGTATTTTTTAAGGATAGAACTTTTTTCGATATTATTGCAGGAATGTTAGGATATTGTTGTTTTATAAAAAGGACAACCCATAGGATGGGCGACAACCCATCGCGTCGGACAAGGCTGTGGGAATCGAACCCACAACCAAAGTGTGACAGGCCTTTAGCGCCAACCACTGGCCTACAGGAAGTCCCTGGTTAGTAGAAACTAGTTTTATTTTATAATGTGGTATGATAGATGAAGTATAAGTTCAATTTTGGAATCATATACGATTAACCTCACCATAGATGGACTTATGTATATTTGATAACTTTTTCTAAAATTTTGTTTGAAACAGATGGAATGACTCATCATTCTATCACATGGTCTGCTAACACTTCACGAATGACAAATTCAACTTCATTTCATTAAGAGATGAAGTGGAAATTGTTTAAGGCACAAACAACGGTGAGATAGTACCAAAATCAAGTAAGTATTTCTTTTGATTCGAAAATTATTCAACATTAGGGAAATGATATTGAAAAAAAAAAAATTTTCCTAGGGCCCTCATATCTGATGAATCAGATGATACCTTAGATCATCACGAATTTACAACTTTGTGATTGTTGGAATTTTCATTTCCATGTTCTCTACCACTCTCCATCAGAACATGATGTTTATATTTCTCTTCCATATCCATATTTTCAGCTATGTTCTCCAACGAGGAAACCCAGTGATGAGTTAATTTGGGTAACCGTTATGTTTCATACATCACATTTTAAAATTATTTTTTAGTATTCCTTTTTATTATGTGGGTTTCTATTAAAGAAACTTTCAAGTTGTAAACCATTTATAAACCCGACGAATTTCAAGGGCGAAATTCCTTTTAAGGGGTTAGAATGTAACACCCCGAGATTTTATGAGAAGTATTATTTTTAGTATATTTGATGTTTGGTGTTGTATCATACCCCAAGATTATCTTGCACTATACGTAACCCCGTATTAGCTTGCAGTATATGTAACACTATTCTTGGATCGTGTTACACACAATTTCATGTTTGTTTGATAGTAGTTATTCTACGCAACATTGAGTATATATATATATATATTCAATGTATTAATTAAATATGGTTGTATTTTTTTATATGCAACAACAAAGAATTCGTACACTACACGCAACCATATCTTGGCTTGCATTACACGCAATCATGACCTTCCTCGATAGCGTGTGTTGTATGCGATACCAGATTCTACTAAACAACGATATATTATTATAATATTATTATGAACTAGCCGTTATGAATAGTATTAACTAAATTTTGAATTTTATAATATTATTATTCATCATACACATTTTCTAGAACATGTTATAAGAATAAAATAAATATTTCAGGTAGAATAAGTATTTTTAAAAAAATGCAGTTTTGCCGCCTTTTGATGGCGCACCCACATTAAATCTAGTTTTTGACATGTTTATAAGTTCAATTTGACAAAATAAAATTCTTCTTTGGAATCAGGATATTGAAATTTACTTTCGATAAATTTTTCATATTATTATGCTAACTTTCATATTTTAATGAATAGTAAAAACACGCTATATTTTAATTAAAAACAACTTTTTTCATCATAATAATTTATATTGTTAAATTATAATATTAAATTGTTTTAAAGTATAAATAGAATATATTTTTACCATTTAATATAATTTATGTCATTAACATTTATTTTACATTGAACTAATAGGTAAAATCATTTCCATCTTTTGCAATATTTTAACTTTTAAAACTCATTTTCTTAATTGCGGGATTAATTTTAAATTAATTACTGCAACTTCTGTGTTTTGAATTTTGAAAAATGGATTCCATATTTGGAATCAGTAGGTCCAAACTGTGTTAATAGGCTATTTTTTATTTTTGGGCACTATGAATAGTAACTACGGTAATTTTTATTTACTTTAGTTAAAGATAAATCGGCTAATTAAGGGTAAACCTAAGATTATAAAATTACCATAACACATGAAAAAATTATATTTGATAAGTTAATGTCGACCCATGTCACCTAAGGGTTGGATTAGATTCATTTTATGGGCTTTTACCATGAAAATAATTTAATTATTTTTAAAACCAAAGAAATTGACAATGTGTCACTCTCTTAAATCTTATAAGTATAATAATTTTAATTTAGTCATAAACTTCATGAAACCTCGAACAAGAATAGTCTCCAGAAATCTAACAAAACTATCTACATCCTGAAAATTTATTAAGAATTTTAATGGATTAAATAATTGTCATTAATGGTGACACAATAGTGATGCATAAATTTTTTATTTAGTGAAAATCAATAATATAGTTTTTATTAAAATTAAAATACCTATCAAACTAACCATAAAAATTACCAAATATTATTGGTCGAGTATATATATACCCTAATCATAAAAGGGTCGATTTGTGGACCATTTAGAGACTTATAAAACCGATTATGACATTTATATTATTATATTTTAAATGATGTTAAAGATGTCACCTTCATAATTTAATAATTATAACAATTTGAATGTTGTGATTTTAAGATGATAAAATCATGTAAGAATATTATTATTAATTTTATTATATTTATCTTCATCATAGGATTGTATTTTAAATTTTTCTGCAAAAACAATTATAATAAATAATTATAGAAAACTGTTGTAGTAATTATTTTATTAAGAGACATACCAACTAAATGGTTTTAAAAATATTAAAGAAATTATGATATGAACTATTTAATGTGATCCACTAATTTTCTAGATAAATATGACATTTTATGAATCTATTTAAGATTAAATTTCGAACATATCTTCTGTTAGGATTTTATTTAAATTCAAATAATTGAATACATTGATTTACCCAAATGGAAATGAGATTACCTCGTAATGGAATTTATCATAGGGTTACCCCGAACTCATAGAGTTTGAGATGGTATTTGGATATTTAGAAATCAGTTGATGATATTGGCCAACTTCATATAGATCATGGAGTTTGGAACCACTGATGTTTGGATAAAGAAGTGTGTGGATGAGTAGGTTCTGATATATTATGTTCCAAGTAACATTATATCATATGAGGATTGTAGTTTTACCATGGTAATCTAGATAGGATTGCATAATTATTTGGGCACTCAGTTCTACCTCAGAACTAGTTTTCAAGTCAGATGGATGTGAAGACTGAGAGGATTATCCGGACACCAAAGGACATGTTACGGGAGTGAATCATGTAATTTTTTATATATTGGGAAAATTAAATTCCTTGTTATTATTTTTATAATAATAATATATATCACTTGACAATAATCTTCCTCTAGCTTGAGGCTTTTCCTGGGTATTCATGTTTTTTCCTGTTGTGATAGGCTATGGTTGGTAGAAGTCATATGTTAATCAAATGAGTAATTCCATGATGTTTGAGATTAGATACCATGTGTTCCAAAAATAATCTCCTTGATTTTGGTAGTGGAGGTTTTAAAGGGGTAATATCTTTCCCATGTTTGTTGGGTCTTTTAAGGTGTTCATCCAGGTGAGTGAGGGGGTTTATCAATTGATACTCTCACCATGGATTATTAGATCCTTGAGATATTCAATGAGTCTTTGGAAAAATTGTATCTTTATTTTGAGTCCCATTTTATTTATTTTGGAGATAAGGATATTAATCACAATGAGGAATTTTTGGAGTTTCCACTTGAGATCCAGGATCATCAAGATAGTCTCGGTGAAAAAATCCAGTAGTTCTCATGTTATGGACTCATGGTGATCTGGAAGAGAGTAATTGGAGAATGAGACAGAAATGAGAAACTAGTATCCTATGTTTATTCATGTTTTTTATTATTTATACTTTCAATTTTTATGTGATATTTGAATCTTTTTTTATGAGATGCATGTTTTATTTTCTGTAGTGGGTGTTAATGATTCCAGTATACATAGGGGGAGCTAATTACTAATCAGTATGTGTTATACTTTTATATGTATTAAAATCGTATGGGTAATTATGTTCTTCCCATATAAGATAATATCATGATATCGAATATATAATTCCTTGATTTTTATTTTTGGGTCAGTGATATGTGACAGTCATGGTTATCATTAGATTGGGATATGAGGGGGTTGAGATGGGTGTGTGGATGGTTATGAGGAAAGATGGTTACATGTGGATGGTGGAACTATATGGTAAAGTGGTTCTATGGAATTATTAGTGAATGTTATACCTAGTATTGGTCTTCCTGGTAAGTGGTGGTGTTTATTTGTAATAGGATCCCTGACAGGTATCTCGAGAGGTGTTTGTTTGAAACAATTCTTCATTTTCAAGCTATGGGTTAGTATTAATTATAATGGATGATAATTGTTTGAGAGGTATATGATGTAATGTAATAGACGTAGAGGATCATTAAATTGTTGTAATTCTTATGGTAGAGGAGTTTGGGGGATGTCCCGAGGAGTTTAGAGGGTAAAAGGAGGATACGGAGTTGATATTTTAACTCAAGAGGCCTCTACAGCTTGGAGTGTTAGACTCAAACTTCTGTGGTGTAAAGATTAAATATTTAATTTATAGGATCATTTTTATTTCTTAGGAAGTCATACTATATTTGGAATAGTTACACTGTGGAACGGTGATGCACAATGCCTTCATTGATCTATTTTGTAGAGGTGTAGGTTATGGTATGGGGTTTTATGGGAGTGATTATGGAGGTTCCATTGTTATCAAGGTAGTTATGTCCTAGTGAAAGGATATATAATAAACACTTCATGGTGAGATGGGGTTTGTAGAATGGTCATTCGCACTATGATATATTCCCTCCTATTATATTATTGGATATATATTAAAGAGATAGCCACATTTCTGAAACATGCCTTTGACCAGCAAGGTTGTGTCATGGCATATCCCCTTTTTGTATTGGTCTCTCTATTTCACTGTAGTTATATATCTTTATTCGGTAGGTTGTGTTGTGGTATTTGTTTTTCTAGATTACCTGTAAAGACCTAAACAACTTTCAAAACCAAAATTTTGTTTGGATTTTCACAAATTTCATGGGTGAGCTAACTGCATCCAAAAGTGGTAATTAAACCCAATTTTAGTGTCATTCAATAGTGGACTTGGTAGATTGATTAGTGGGGGTTTTAAGTAAGTTTACTTCTCTCTTTTTTATTTTTTTCCTTTCCATGGAGAAGGGTTTTATCATGTAATCATTAGTTTTGGTGTTGTCTTACTAAGTTAATAACCTGGTTCGATGTGTTCTAGGATTTTAAATGTGTTCTCCTTTGTGTATGTTCTTTGAATATGTATTTATCTATATCCATATATTAGCATTTGTTCGGAAATCCTTGTTTTTGTTAGGGTATCCTTCATCTCTCATATAGAATTATTATATAAGAGAAGTTATACACTTTTTTTATTTTGGGAAGATACTACACAATTGACTAATTAATATAAAGAATTGTTTAAATTGATATTGATGGTGAAGGGGAAGAAATTAAATGTTTTTATAATTTTTTATTATTGAAATTGAGATTGTACATGCTTAACGCCTTCCTATAAATTGTTTTCATTGGGTATTTTTTTCTGTTGTGGTTCTTGTGACCTCAGAATCCTTATTCTGGGTTTACATTATATCACCAAAAAATTAAATTGGGTAACAATTATTGCAAGTTAATTATATGTTTTTCCCTAGAAATGAGGCATTTGTTTATAATTCCCTCAAATAAAGAAGGTAATGTGATTAAAATACCTTGATAAATTTGAAATAAGGTATATGAAAAGTGTTTTTATGTGTATTTGTGATGTGGGGTTGATATGATGAGATGTGGCATATAGAGGTTGTGATAATGAAAGTGGATATGGTTTGGAAATGGTTTTAATGTGTCATCTATTGGAATTATAAATATGGATTTTTGTTGTGATCTATGTTTATGTAGTAGTTTCCCAAATGTGACAGAATAAATGGTTATTAATGAAATGTAAAATGTTTTTCAGTGGTTTGACTATTGGATTTAAATTATTAATGAAATCTTCAATTAAATGGAGTTTTTAGTTCAAATAGATATCGGTAAATATGTTATAAATGGGATGGAAAATTTAATTTTTTTTTGAAAATGGGAAATATGGAAATAATAATAACATAAAATTAAAGGAAAATGTGTTATTTAGAATGTGTATTTATTTTCTGGTGTTATTAATTCAATTCTGGAAAGCTAAGTGGAATAGGTTGTGATGTTTTAGTGATGTTCTAAGTTGGGATAATATATTTTTTGTAATCTCTGATGGTGGTATTCTCTGTGGTTATGCATATATACCTTGCATCTTCATTATGATTTTTATACTCACCTCAACCATGTTTATATCAATGTTTGAACAAAGAAATTTTTGGGAGGTGTTTTCCCAATATCTACATGGTGGGGATAGATGTATGAGTACCCACTCTTCTCTACTCTCACTTTCATGTGATGTTCACATGCATTGTCTATGATATCTAGATTTCAAATGTGTATTGTTTAGATGTTTAATCAAATGGAATTTTGGTGTGTTCATGCATGCTTGGAGGATAACCCAAGGTTTATGTCTTTTATGTTCATGATAGAATAATATTATAGTTATGAATCTTATGTATTTGGGATGACCCATGTTCCTTTAGGTGAGATGATATCTAATGTGATGGACTACCTATCATCAGGTGAGATGTGATTTGATTTGATGGTCGAGGTATCTTCTAGTGATATGTGAGGTCATGTAATGTTATTAGTTTCTTTGAGAGATATATTGTATGATGTGGTGTGACGGTCAAGGTGTGTGTGGGAAGGGTTAATATAAGGAAGATATGAGAGTGATAAGATGTATCACATTGGGGTGTGAGAGTGGAAAATAGGTTAGAATGTGGTGTGTGGTACATTTTTATTGATATGATTCTTATTCTATTACTTTACATGGATGCCTTATTTGGGGAGTATTCTAAGTTAATATTGGATTGGTTAGTTGACTTATTTTGGTGTTGTTGGTTTTTTATTTGACCAACGGTAGATTGGTATGCTCTTTCGACACGTGCATGAGAGACTTTGGTTGTGATATTACTAATTGTCCTTGAATTATCACCATATATATATATATATATATAACTTTTTATGTTTTTAGGAGGACTACGTGGAAATTACTGGATTAAACATTTGGAGTTGTTGTTCAATCTCTACTATAGCACCTTTATTAGGGTATTTTATTTGGATACTCTTGTATCTATTAAAAATATGTAGAATATGTGGGATGGATTTAACTTATGATTTATATTAGGTTATTTTATTTCTTTTATTTGATTTATCTAATATATTGATAATATATTATAGAGAGAAATGCCTTCCATTTATGAGAGTTTTCTATACATTTGACACTTTCCACCAACTAGGGGCCTATAGGAAGATGTAATAATGTGATCATTATGTATCTTATTTTATTTTCATCCTAGAATAGACACCATTGGATGCTAGTGTTCTTGAAATTTCATATTTTTTATCACAACACATATTGAACTATTTTTATTTTTTATCTTTAATTTAATTTTTATCTTGTATTAATTACTGGTGTTGATAGTTTTTCGGATGCTTGGTTTGGTTGTTTAATTTATCTATGGGTTTTTATGTATCATTGTTTTCTTAGGTGATGTTCAATATGAGTAAAATTAAAAAACTTCTTTGTTGACATGTTTGTTTCTATGATACAAGGAATGGTTATACTGAACTCCCAAGTGGAAGATCATTTATAGTAATTAATTTATTAAGATAAATAATTACAACTATTGTATATTTTGATACCCCAACATGAGTTTTGACCCCCTATAAAAAAAAGAAATTCACATTGGGCTTTATGGAATGCCAACATGGGAAATGTGGTTGGTTGAACTAGGTTGTGTCATTAATTTATTTTTGATTTATTTTTATGAATAAAATTTCTTGTATTTATTTTTTGGATTCCATTATGATTAAATTTAATATTTTGGAACCATTATTTATATAATTGCATAATATTAAATAATACTTTAATATCAAGATATGTTTTAATGGGTGACTAGTGTTATATATTATTCATGGCCATTATGGGTAATATGGGAAATTTAAACTAATAAATGTACCAATTCAAGAACCTAACAACAATATTTAATCAAGAATGGATGTTTTTTATTATGATTGATATTTGATTTTGTTATAATATTTTTGAGATTTTGGATTTATGAAACGTTTTTAATATATATTTAAATAAATGCATTTCTTAAATTAAACCCTAATTCTATTTGTAAATAAGACGTTATAACATTTTTAAAATGGGCTAGCTCCTATATTTTTGTCTACAAGTATGGTTAAATTATGTAAAGGTGGTTTTATTATTGATTTTATGAAAATCATATGATTAATGTATTCTTATATGATCTGGTCTCAATACTATGTGTATTTTATTCCAATTATCTCTAAATTTATAATAACAATTACATGTGTTAGTTCCTGACATCTATAATAGATCAATTCAATTCTAAAGATGATACAAACTAATGGGAAAAGTAATATTCAAAATTAAATGCATCATTCCTAAGAGTATTTAAGGTCAGTTTTTTACTTTTTTTTATAAATTTATGAAGAAACATTCCTCAACTAGAATCATATGATATTTCATATATTGAATATAAATTAATAATAATATTTCCCAAGGACACTAACAACACAATGATTGATGTTGCAAACTCAAACATATTTGCGAGAGATGTTTTGTCAAAATTTACCATTTCACTTGAATTTTGTTTCCTTAAAAATGGATTCATTAGATACAAAAAAATAATTTTGTGTTTATGTAGTATATAAAACAATGTTGATGAATTTTTGAGGTAATTAGATAAATATTTTTTATTTAATCATTGTATTTCATTATAAGATTATATGATGATAGATAAGTGGAAAGGGAACTATGTGTACCTAATATTTAATCAGAAGATTGAGAAAAATCTATACATAAATAACTCTTTTTAATATAATAGTGAAGCCAAATATTCCATGTGGCACACATATAGCCTCCAGATCCATGGTTTCAGATATCCCAAAGGTTGACTATTGGATAATTTTTATTGAGAATAATTGAATTTATTTGATTAATTAAATCCATGAATCACACTAGTGAAATAGTTGAGTGTGAGATAGTGCATGAATATCCCATTATTAGGGTCAATAGGTGTCTCTTCAGGGTATTTATTGGTTTATAGATATGTGGTATGGCGTATAGGGGAACCTGAAGTTCCAAAATTCACACACAAAATTCTAGCAAGCTCTTTTGACAATTGTAGGGTCCTAAAAATTCCGCAAAGGAGAATGATGATTCCCTTTAACGCAAGGGAGATTCTACCCAATTTTCCCTCAAAAGAAGTGGGAAAATGTGGAGAATACTCAAGGATGGCGAAGGATTAACTGGTCGGCGAGCCGGTTTAATTTTAGTGAGGCATGCCCGGTTCCGCGAAGCATCCCTCCTCCATGGACTGTTGTTGTTCGCGAGATGGAGGCTGAGATCCTCCGCGGTCGCGAGGCAGGACAGGCGCCAACCCGATTCACCATTCCAGACCGCCCCAGTCGCGAGCCGCGTCAACCAGCCCAAACCTCTTCCACTGTCATTCACGAAATGGAGGTGGAACCCTCCGCTGCCGTGAACCACTCCCCGAGTTTGGTTTGCGGAGGAGGTGTGTTTATTGACCCGAAAATTGAGGATTGACCAAGTCATCCATGAACTGGGTTTTCAGTCATGGGCCTCTGAAAAAGGTGATTCATGACCATAGATACATCTTTTTCCCCATTCTATAAAAGGAGACTGTAAAGGAAGAGGGGGGGAGAACAGAGATGAGATCAGTCAGATTCGGGTGGAAGGATTTTGAAGGAAGGATTAGGATTTGGATGTTCCAGTTCACGAACCGGAGCAGGTATGAACCTCAGAACGAACTAATAAGGAACCAAAAAATGCATAACAACTTGGTGAACCATGAAATGAAAATAACAAAGAAGAGAAAACCATGAACCAGGGTCCCTCCGCGGATGTACTCCCTGCGGACCAGGGAGATTATTCCTCTTCTGATCTGACGCACCATGTAGGACCCTCCTACGCGGGCAAAGTCCTGACCGACAAGCCTCCAGCAGGCGCCACCCTTGGCTGCAACTGCTCGCATGGACCAATACGCGTACCAACCTTTTATGCGGACCGAACCCGAAGCCGCGAACCCTCTTGGTTCATAGGATGCCAATCAGTCCGCGGACCCTCCTGGTTCGCGGACGACCAATCAGTCCGTGGACCCTCCTGGTTCGCGGACGGCCAATCATTCCGTGGACCCCCTGGTTTGTGGATTTCCAATCATTCTGTGGAACCTCCTGGTTCACAGATAGCCAATCATTCTATGAGCCACCCTAGCTCGCAGGTGGTCTCTCCAGCCGCGTAGCTATTCCCTACGCGAAGGGCGCCACCACCCATACCCCTATGTGGCCTGCCAAAACCTTCAGATATCCCATTCCTTGAGCCAGATAAAATCCTTCCAATTTCAATCTATCCTGATCCTTCACAGCCTTTTCATTGTCCTACTCATCAGCCCCAACCCGAGGCCTCCACCAGAGCCACCGGATCTATGTAGTGAAACCCTAAGGGGCATCAGCATGCCGTTTTGAGTTCACATACCCATGGTAAACAGGGGCAAAGGGGTTTCCCCGACCCTTGGGTGGATTCCCGAAGCATGTCTGGGTTCACATTCCCGCGGTAATGCGGGTTCTGAGCCCGAGAGCCCCCTTTCTACCTCTACCCACCAGGATGGGGGACTGCACACTTCGGCGGTTGGGCACTTCTCCCCTCCCCGAAGAGGGGGTGGCATACCCATCTGAAGGCAGCTGTCACCATGAACCTCGGTACTTTCCTAGGGAACAAGAGAGGTGATGAGAAAAAGAGCATACCTTTCCCTCTCCTGATGTGATTTGTCTCCATGGGTGTCCATCCCAGTGTAAGCCCTGACTTTATGGGCCACCCTCATGCGTAAGTCCCACTCCACCTCTCACGGACGCACTTCGTGACATGATCGTCTGGTCCCTGCTGCCTCTTGTTTCTCACACCGAGCCTGACTCACATGGGAGTAGAGTAAGCATCGACCATGACCACCTCTTTTGGGCCTCCTCAGAGTGTAATCCCCAATCTATCACTCTGGGATGCCTCAGAGCGTAAGTCCCAAGCCATTACGTACTACGTGGACTTTGATCATTGTCTCTTAGGCAGGGTATCTAGGAGGCCTCCCTAATGTTCAAGACCATCATCCACACCTTGGTCCTCCTCAGAGTGTAATCCTCAATCCATCACTCCGGGCTGCCTCAGAGCGTAAGTCCCAATCCATTACAAACTACGTGGACTTTGATCCTTGTCTCTTAGGCAGGGTATGTAGGAAGCCTCCCTGAGGTTGAATCCAATAATCCACACCTTGGACCTCCTCAGAGTGTAAGCCCCAACCCATCTCTCTGGGATTCCTCAGAGCATAAGTCCCAAGCATATTATGAACTATGTGGACTTGGATCCATGTCTCTTAGGTAGGGTACGTAGGAAGCATCCCTGTGGTTCAAGCCCATCTCCACACCTTGGGCCTCCTCAGAGTGTAATCCCCAACCCATCACTCTGGGCTACCTCAGAGCGTATGTCCCAGGCCATTATGAACTACATGGACTTTGATCCTTTTCACTGAGTTAGGATACGTAGGATGCCTACCTGAGGTTCAAGCCCAAGAACTGGTCGATCCGACTATCTTCACATCGGTTCACCGCACCAATCCTAGCACCTCCTCAATGAGTCCCGACTCCACGGGGTCATTAATCTATCGAGGGATGGTAAACCTCAGGCCTAAAGGATTCCGGACCCCTGTTTTCAACTGACCATTTCCATCCAAGAGATATCTGTTGATACAATTCTTGGGTATAAAAAAAGATTCATGAACATATGAATACGTCTTAAATCTATAAGAGAGTCCCATAACAGGAAATAATTCCCCCAAAAGGGTGCGATGAGCCTGAATTCCCATCCTCTCGACCAATGTGAATTCTTAAGCGTCGCTGGTCAGACTATCCGGCGAATGCCTGCCTCTGGAAAGCAGGTCCACATGTCATCGGATATGTAACCGTTGAGCATTTCGAGACCGACCCGAAATACAAATGGTGAACCCGACGTGAATCTTTAACCAAGCATGGCGGATTTAACCTAATCCCACCCTCTTCGCCCATTTTACTCATAAGGTGGGAAAATCAAGATCATTAATTATGCATGGGATCATGAGATGCTGCTTTGATGGGTTTGCTGTTTGTATTTGTTAAAATGTTTTACAGGTACTATACTGAACTCTCATAGAGATAATGTCGTCCTGAAGGAACTCACAAGTGCGCACTTCACGCTACGCGATGACCGGGAATCCTCACCAACAGAGGACCACATCACCCACCCAGTATCTTCAATGTTGGGTCTCGGATGCGCTGATCCGAGAGTACCACGTGAACGGTACTCTCCCATCAGTGGAGGCGGCCATGCACGCCCTCCAATCCACCAGAAATTGTCGGTCGCCTGCCTAGAAGCGGTCGCAAAGGCAGATCCAGACAGCCCCTATTGTTGTCTCTAATAGTTTCGGGAGCCTATCCCCGGAACGGGACAATGCGTACCTCTCTTATCTTAGGGAGGCGGATGAGGTCGAAGTTGAGGACTTCATCCCCGTTGAACGGGGGTTCCACTCCAAGGCCCCCGCCGGCAGAAGTCGTCGTGATCACACCACGACTCAACATCCTCATGCTCAGGAGGATGTAGCCCCGAGGATTCAGGCCCATGCTCCCCGAGCTCCAGCCCCTCGGACCACCCGACGAGGGCGGAAAACGTACAACCAGGGACCAGTCATTACCCTAGTCCCTGAGGAGGAGCTCAGCATCCCATCCATAGAGACGTACCACGAACAATCACCTACACCTGTTCTCTCCCCCCGAGCCGGCCATCCAGACATGGTGGCATCATACAAGCCGGCGTGCATCCCCGCCAAGCTCCATCAGGCCCGTAGATCACATAGGATGACACTTTCCCGGCAGGAACCTCTCCCTTCCTAGGGTCGTGAAGCTCACCAGCTTGACGTGGTGGCATCCCAGCACATGCTGTACCAGATCCTAGCAGATGCTTATGATGCCCTCTATCCTAACATGGTGGTGATCAGGAAAGCCCGCCACCCAGATGTGGTGGAAATTATTCTGTGGGCACATCTCCCCGCCGACAAAGGCCACCGACTCGATATGGTGAGAAACCAATATATGCAGGGCCAGCTCCCTGCAGATGCAATTAATGTCTGCCATCCTGATGTGGTGTCCAATGGAGAGATAAACCAGCATATCTTGGTACAGGGGAAGATTCGTTCATTTTCCCCGACATAGGAGAACTGTTAGTAACCACTGACGATTGGAGGACTAGAGCAGGATATTCCTACTCCGATACCAGAATGGGCCTTCATACCCATTCCAGCCAAATATGTCTCTCTGCATATCTTGGAAATGATGGAGGAGTAGGTATCGATCCCAGATCATATCTTGCAGACTTTCCAGAATGTAATTACATCAGAGGAAAAAGAAATGATTCGGGCCCATGAACCCGTCTCCCCAATTGAGGCGACTCATCTAAGTGACGAGATAGCTGCCTTGAAGTAGGTCTGCATCCCTAATTTTTCCCAGGAGGATCGCCGACCATATTCCATGACGCAAGGGAAACCGGATCGAGCAGCTTCACTCATTCCAACAGGGGGACACCCGTCCGTCATGGTGGATGCTCTAGAAAACGAATATATCCCTTCTAAAAGTCAAGATGTTCATTGGTGTATCTCGGCAGCATCACAAGACCCAATTAGACAAGGAACCAAAGGTGAAGGTCGTTGTCAACAGCAGACGGTCCCCACTGCCTGCAAGAGAGCACCCCGAATGCACCAAAGGAAGCCAGAAAATAAAGAGCGGGTTCATGACTCTGCTCTGCAGGAAGTTGGGGTTCACAACGCCGCTAAGGACACATTGCAAGCTCAGAACCCTGGCCATCCATTTCCATATTATGGGAGTGGAAGTAGCAGTTGCGAAGGACCTCCCCGCAATCTCACTACCAGCAGCTCTGAAGGTCCTCCCCAGAGAACCCGTGGGGGCCTCCCCCGCGGGCATATAACGATCGATCACGTGAGCTCCTCTTTTGATGTGAGTCACGAAAACCCTCCATGTCACCAGAAGATTGAGCAGCAAGAAGGTATTCCACTTTCTGTGGTCCACCCTGAAGTTCATCCCCAGGGTATATGCTCCAAACACTCTCCATACAGTGGGACCACAGATAATGATAGTAGTCCTCGCTATCATAGTTGCAACTGCGGAGGCCCTCCCCGTAGTGACGTCTCATCACGACAAGATGCCCCCCCCCCCTTTCGTAGACTGCCCTGAAGGTCCTCCCCATGGGTTACGCTGCAACGAATCTCCACAAAGCCGGCCATCAGATCACGGTGGTAGTCCTCTCCACCCTGATAACGGAGGTCCTCCCCGTAGAGATGTTAAGCAACGAGAAGGCCCTCCCCTCGTTGCGGTACATTCTGGAGGCCCTCCCCAGGATGTATCCACGGATATTCTCCCTATGGCAGCTGTAATGGTAGTATTTTCCATTTTTGAAGCTGTGATGGTAGTCCTCTCCACCACAACCGACATTGCGAAGGTACTCCCCGCATTAGCCCCAAGGAACAAGAAGGTCCTCCCCTTGTCGTAGTGCACCCTGAAGGTCCTCCCCAGGATGCACATCGAACATCATGCCATGATGTTCATCCTCACCGTGATGGCAGTTGTTGTGAAGGCCCTCCCTGTGACGACGCTACTCAGCCAGAAGGTCCTCCCCTTGCTGCGACACGCCTTGGAGGTCCTCCCCAGGGTGTGCAATGCGAAAGTCCTCTATGCAGTGAAGCATCAAGCAGTAATGGTAGTACTCTCCATTATGGCCTCCATTGTAGAGTTCCTTCCCGCGATGACATATCATGTCAACAAGAAGGTCCTCCCCCTACCGAATCATGCACTGAAAAGACCTCGTATTCCGAGGCACTCAGAAGGACAGGATTAAGCATGCTAGATTCCCAGTTAGTAACCGAAGACATCCTTATGCAATCAGGAGACGGTCCAGGGCCGTGTTCATCCTCTGAACCACCTCAGAATCTCCCACATAATGACTCAGCACCTACCGGTCCCACATCCTCAGACCACATTGGCAGCGAGCATCTCAGTTGGGTTGACCAGGTAGAGGGGTCACTAAAGGAGGAGTATGCTGATATGCTACACCTGGGGAAACGACTGGCCAGGGATGATATACCAGTAATGTTTTGGCCTAAGGCCACCTCTTAGTTCGACATACCCAGAGAGTTGTTGGAAGAATGTGTGCATGACATCCGCCATAATATATGGACAACCCTTCGCTGACTGAAATCAAGATTTAATCCCTACGTTGGGTATGTAGACCACTTCAAGACAATAGGAGACCTCCTGCATCACATCGACAGGGAAGCTCTTCCTTCAGCACGGCAACAGCGACCCGAGAGGTGCAAAGGAAACATGGAGATAGCCTACCTTCGTGCGCTGCACCAGCTGCGCCGCCTCATCGGTGACGCTCCGACGGGAGTCCATATCAGGGGGTGGGGAGAACATGGAGATCTGAATTTCACTCCGCTCCCCGCCCAGGAAAACCCGTTCGGCATGGTGTCTTGCAACGTCATCACATAAATACGACAATCGAGTGGACTTCTTGTTCAAGAAAGGATATACACCCAACAGATTTAGGACTTGAGTAAGTCCCAGAAGCATCAGGCACCACGGTAACGAGCTATTCAAGAACTCCAGAATCAGTCCACCGAGAGCATACAACTGGCCTCTTGCCTAAGAGAGGGAAATCAGCGATCTCTGCCTACCTCCCCAGAAGGGATAGGTTCATAGAACAACTCGGTACCAAATCCAGTTCACCTCCGAAAGGGGGAACACAAGATCAGGCAGGTAGCAATTGCAGCAACCACTGCCGCGGTCCACGGTCAACCCCAGCCTACAGGGATGGGGCACTTTTAACAACAAATGCCCCCGTAAGACCAATAAAACCGAGAAGAAACTTGATTTCCAAGGAACGGAGCCAACCCCAGCCCTCAGGGATGGGGAATTATTACCCCCTCAACAACATCCTCCCCCATGAGAGTTAGTATTCTCTCATCAAGGGAGGACAATCAGAAGATGAGGTTCACGTCCTATCCCTTCATTTGAATCATCATCCCCTCTGAGAGGAAGGCGCACCGTAAGGTCACATCAAAGAACTCTCTGCGTCACCCTTCGTCAAGAAGTCCGAAGGCAATCCCAGGTTACGAAAGGGAAGGCTAGAAGAAGACACAGGAGATCCTCTTCCAATTTGGAAGATGAAATCTCCTCTGCCCTACGATATGAATCTATCAACGTCATAGAGGTTAACCCCACGGGTGATGCCAGAGATACTGCAAACCATGATAGACCAGGAGATGATAGTTCCGGTCAGGCTATGACTCACAACGAACCACCAAGTGTGCACACCAGGAACCAGAGGGCCACCCTAAATATGGTCGTCCTTCCAGCCAACCCTCCTCTGCCTACCCAGTGAGTTTCCAATAAGGATAAGAATAATGGGCTGGTTACCCTTAACCTGCCTCCTTCTCTCGACAAAGATGAGCCACTCACGCTCGAAGAGATATTCGCTCTACCGGAAGAGGAGATGAAAGAATTGAGGCGGCTTAACGCCGATCTACTCTAGAGGAAACCTTATTGAAAGTGCGTCCCAGGAGGATCCACATCATGCACTCAAAACAAGTTCTCCTCAAAGACTATGGTTTTCCCCGTCAAACGAAATATGGTCAGGGCTCCCGTCCAACAAGGCGCCCGGCCCATCCAACTACCTAAACGTAGATTCATATGAATACCAATACTTCCCTCCACTCAGAAAGAAACCAGATCGAGTACACCTGAACCCTCTAAAGGTGCCACAAACAGCACATGCACCCCCGGTGCCAGCCAATCCGGATCCTCCGGCAATGCCTCGGGCTACGCCTGCCCAGGACTGGGCCCAACAGGATGTAAAACAGGGTCTCACTAACACCATGGAGATACTAACAGCTTGATTGGAAGCGATGGAAGTTCGACGTGCTCTGATACAGCCATAGTGGAAACACTACCTAGATTGGGTGACCAACACACTGCCTCCACCCAATTTTGGGAGCCAGGTATTTCCTGTTTTCAATGGGTCATGCGATCCGAAACAGCATTTGATGCACTACGTGTCTAATTGAGATCTTGTGACGGGGACTCCGGAACAAGAAGATGCAGTGAAACTCATATGCTTCGTACGGACCTTGCAAGGATCATCCATTGTCTGATATACGAGTCTGCTATCCTAGTCAATAAAGAGTTGGGAGGACCTTCGGTCGTAGTTCCTATTCCACTTCAGCTCAACGTTGCCCAAGACAATGGTCAGTGGGTTCATGATCTATAAGAAGAGGGAGAACGAGAGGGTCTCAGATTTCATCACCAAATGGAAAGGTCTGAGGTATTCCCTAAATAGGCCAGTGCCTCAAGATGAGATGTTATCCATATGAATCGATAATATTTGAGATGAGCTGCGAACACTACTCATACCAGTGGAGTGCACCACTGTCTTCTGCCATCTCTTGGCCATTGCCCAGAGAATTGAGGACTCCCTGCAGCAGACTAATTCGAAGTCCCAAATAGCCTCACAGGCTCCTACGAAAAGATCCCCTAGAGTTGAAGCATCCGATGTCACACTCAAGCCGGCCCCTATGCCCGCTCCACCGCTCAGGCCTTCACCAAATCGTCAAGGGCCTTCTGCATATCAGCGGCTGCCTCTGCCTAAACGGGATGATCAGCGAGGACCGAAGTAGAACCTGTTTTAGGAATGAAGAAAAAAAGTATACTCGTTTCAAAAAGATCATGTCCACAACTACTTCATTGACACCATGAACTGCAACATGCTCCACCTCCCGGAGCTGAGGAAACCTGAAGAAGTCATCCGAGATGATAGGCCCGATTACTGCCTCTACCATCGGATGTTGGGGTATAGTATCCAAGAATGATTTGTCTTCAAAGACCTCCTGCATAGGATGGTAGACTCTGGATAGGTCGACCTGGGACTACCCCCATCACATGTGTCATGTATCTCTACCACTGACTCTGAAAAAGAGGAGGGGTGGCAGAAAGTCACCAGCAAGTAGGGGCAGAAATTTGACAACTGGAGGACTCGAAAGACTATCAACCGAGCCCAGGGCATAATCTGAGCTCAACTATAGTAGCTGGTGTTCCCACCAATAGCCCCTGATACCTCAGAGCTGACAGTATCAGCCCCCCAACCCTCCACAATCCAGTCATCCGGGCGTAATTGAAGATGGTGGAAACAAGCGCAAGATGAGCAGTCCACGACAGGGACAAAGTTACTCCCAACCCTGGAAGATTATATGCACTCGAATTTGGCACCATAGGCACCGACCCACCAAACAGCACCATCAGGGACAAACGACCAGGTTGACCTGTCAGAGGATGAAGATCCAATCTTTTGTTCTATTATCGCCATCCATCTCATGGAATCGTCCCCTAACGAAGGGTATGGTTATGAACCCAAGTTCCCTGCACGAGGAGCCGGGAGGAGGAATTGCAGAGGTAGGGGATACCAGGGGAGACGCAGCCATGGCCGAATGCAACCATATGGTTGGACCTCAGCCCAAACCATTTATATTGTGGAAACCCATGGGAGATCCATTCAACGGACTCAGAAGGAGAAAGAATTCCCCTCCACCTCCACAAGAAGCCACTCTCACCATGTTGTTCTGCGATACCCACCAAAGGAGGAGCAAGTGTCTGGCTGCCTGGTGTGCACAAACAGATCGGCTGGGCCAAGACCTCAAAATGCGGGAACACCATCGATATCCAACCTCATGGATGGTCCCTCCTCATCAAATTTTCTAGCACCTAAAGCACCTTCTAAGACTGTCCCGCCAACGGAGAAGCGTCAGCCGCTACAGCAGAAATATGATATCCTTAAGCAGTTGGCATCGGTACCAGCCAAGCTATCAATCCTTGATGCCCTAGGTCTATCAGTAGACCTCATGGAAGCGCTTGTAAAAGCATTGATCAACCCCCATGAGTTTCAAGCCGAGGTAGCTGCCGCCGAGATTTACCAGACGTAGACTGACTCGGCTAAATGCAATGCGGTGATTTCTTTCACCGATCAGGATGAATATTCCATCATGAAAGGACACGTCAGACCACTATATGTGTCTGGCACACTGAATGGTATTGATATACGTACTGTCTTTATAGACAATGGCTCTGGGGTTAACCTCCTTCTCTTACGGTCAATATGTAAGTTGGGCTATAGTGAGGATGACCTAATTCCCTCGGCCATAACTTTGTTGGGTTACGATAAGAGTGAGCAGAAACCAATGGGACAAATTAAGATAAAGACCAATTTTGGTGACCTAGTAGGCTACACGAATGTCCTGGTGGTCCGGAAGAGCATTGCATTCAATGACTTGCTGGGAAGGTCGTGGCTCCATAAGTACATGGTCGTTCCTTCATCCTACCACCACTGTATCAAGTACTACATCCGTGGACAAATTGGAACATTGCACGCCCACAAGGCCCCTTTCGAGCTCTCCGAGTCACATTACATTGACACCGGGTTCTATGAGAAAAAGAAAAAGAAGCCTCTCGTCGATGGTGTCGACTGGATCCCCACTCCAAATGGCCTGGAATGGTTCCTGATGACCCCCTCATGTAGCTTGGAAGAGATTATGTCATGCCCATCAACCATGCTGAGAGTAGTAGTTCAAGTACAGACACACCCTCAGATGTCCTCATGACTTCAGCCACGATGGTCGAGCACGAAAATGCAGGAATGTCCGCCAACCCTTGATCTGGGGACAAATACTCATGCAGGGATGCCCACGATGCCTCTCCCTCAAACCCTCGAAGGCTCAGACCATAAACTCTCCCCCGATCAGATTAAGAAGATGACGTCTTGGGAGAAGAAGAGGAGTAAGATCTCCAGGATGCACCTCCCGTATTTGAGGAGGGTATCTCCACCACGGTGGACGAGCTCAGGGAAATAAACCTGGGTACTGAGGAAGATCTGAGGCCTACTCTCATCATTTTAGCCATGTACCCCGAGGAGCACGAGGTATATACCTCTTTCCTAAGTCAACAACGGGTTGTTTTTTCCTGGAATTACAAAGAAATGCCTGGACCCGATCCTGAAGTGGCGATGCATCAACTGGGACTTCCAGAAGACCACCGAGGCTATACACAGGCCGCCAGAAGGACGCATCCCTCACATGCCGCCAAAATAGAGGCTGAAGTCGATAATATCATTAAATCAGGCTTCATTTAGGAGGTCCAATACCCCATTTGGTTGGCCAACATCGTCCCCATCAAGAAAAAGAAAGGTCAAATCTGCGTCTGCATTGATTTTAGATCTCTCAATCGGCATTGTCTGAAAGATGATTTCTCGGTCCCGGTCACCGAGTTATTAATCGATGCAACGACCGGGTATGAAGATATTTCCATCATGGATGGCTATTCTGGGTATAAACAAATCAGGATGGCTCAAGAGGACAAGAATACACTGCCTTCAGGTCCCCTCAAGGGGTATTTTGTTACAGGGTCATTCCCTTTGGTCTCAAGAACGCCGACACCACATATTTGCGTTCCATGCATCTGATCTTTAAACCATTCCTAGGGAAATTCGTTGAATGTTACATGGATGATCTGGTGGTCAAGTCCAAACAGCGCTCGGATCACCTGTCAGACCTTGGGACAGTCTTCATCAAACTCTGACAGCATAGCTTGAAGATGAACCCCTTGAAGTGCGCCTTCGAGGTTACCTCATGGAAATTACTTGGCTTCGTCATACACCATCGTGGCATCGAAGTAGACCCTGAGAAGACAAATGCTATACTTGGATTACCACCTCCCCAAAATATCACCGAGTTGAGGGGATTCTATGGACACCCTGGCCTATATTAGGCAGTTCATATCCAACTTAGCAGGCAAATGTTTTCCCTTCACTAGGTTAATGAAGAAGGGGGTCACGTACCAATGGACGGATGACTGCCAACAAGTATTTGAAAACATGAATATGTACCTCTTAATCCCACCAGTGCCCAAGCCCCCAGTTGATGGAAGATCTCTCATCTTGTACGTGACAGCCTTAGAGCGATCACTGGGAGCCTTCCTCACACAAAAGAATGACGCGGGCAGTGAAAACAGTCTCTATTACCTTAGTCGAACCATGATTGATGCTGAGACTTGATTCTCAAATATCAAGAAGAGTTGTTTGGCCTTGGTCTTTGTAGTTCAAAAGCTGCGACATTAACTACAGCATCATGAAGTCCATTTGATCTTGCGGAGTAACCTGCTCAAGTACATCCTCAGCCGCCAGATGCTAACTGGATGCCTATATCGATGGGTTCTCATCCTGAAATAGTTTGACATCCAGTTTGTGCCTCAAAAAGCCATCGAGGACCATAAATTAGTAGACTTTCTAGCAAAGCACTTTTCGATAGGGACCACTACACCAGATGTCGAGATACCTGATGAAGACATCTTCTCGGTTCGATAGGAGTTCCCTGCATGGGAAATGTACTTCGACGACGCATCCCAAAGCCCAACCGGGAAGAGGATGAAGGATCCCAGATTCAACAAAGTGGGTTTGTGGAAAATCCTCATGTCCCCAGAAAGGGAAGTCTTTCCATATTCCTTCCTCCTATCATAGGGATGTACAAACAATGAAGCAGAATATCAAGATCTCATTGCAGGCCTGGAGCTCACACTCTAGGCACAAATACAGCACCTTAAGGTAAAAGGTGACTCGGAGCTGGTCATCAAGAAATTCAATAGAGACTATGCTATTAAAAAGGAGGAGATGATCTCCATGTTTGACCTTGTCCGAGGGTTAATGGAATAATTCTCCATAGAACCAACATTGACCTATATTCCCTGATCTTAGAATGCTCAGACTGATGCGTTAGCCAACGCGGCCACAACCCTAGTTGACCCAGGCCGGGATGAAAAGGTTATCAGTATTTCTCATTGTCGAATGGTATTTCCATTTGTTCAAGCTAAGATGGAAGAAATCCATGAAGTCAATCCTGTCCCTGATCCATATCCTCATGCCATCGGCTGGATGAACCCCATTCCAAACAACCTTCAACAGGGAGAACTTCCATCAGAAAGGGATTAACGAGAGCAAATACGGAGAAGTGCAATCAACTTTGTCCTATATGGTGGTGTGGGTCAGCAAGAGGTACTCTACAAAAGAGCCCTCGATGAAGTTCTCCTCAGATGAATTTATGGAGAAGAAACTGATGCCGTAATGAATGAAGTACATGTCGGAGCATGTGGAGCACATCAACCGGGGACCAAGCTTTCCCATCAAGTTCGAAGGCTTGGGTACTACTGGCCCATAGTGGCACGAGACTAGAAACATTTTACCGTGGAATTCCACTCATTCCAGATTCTTTCCAACATCATTCACCAACCCCCAGAGTTACTTCATCAAGCCAAGTACTCCTGGCCATTTTCCGTTTGGGGGATGGACGTCGTGGGACCATATCCTCCCGGCACGGCCAAACAACTAAAGTATATCCTCTCGATAACCGACTTCTTTTCAAAATGGGAAGAAGCTATACCTCTTAAGGAATTCATGGCAAGATGCATTTTCAGCTTTGTAAAGACCAATATCGTCACCAGATTTGGTGTCCCTCAAACCATACTGACGGATAATGACACCAACTTCTGCTCTGCTGAATTGGAGAAATTATACCAAGAATATTATATCAAGGCTAACCACTCATCCCGCTACCATGCAGCAGCCAACTGATGGATAGAGGATTTCAAAAAGACCCTATCCAATATTCTCCAGAAAATGGTGGACAAGGACAAGAAGTTGTGGCTGGATAAAATCCTACATGCGTTGTGGACTTATCGAACCACAGCCCGCACTGCTACTCGGGCTACCCTGTACTCATTGGTGTATGTCACAGAGGCCGTCCTGCCCATTGAACTCCAACTTCCCTCACTCTGTGTTACCATCTGTGATCAATTATTCAACGATGAGCAATCAGAAAAATGGATAGGTGAATTTGAACAGCTAGACGAGAAGAGGTTGCACACTTTGCACCATCTGGAAGTATACCAGAACTGGATCACACGAGCCTTAAACAAAAAGGTTCGTCTTCGGTATTTCTTGACAAGAGAAATAGTGTTGGTCCTCAAGACCCCAATGATACCCAGCAAGAATCCTCCAAAACTAGAGCCCAAGTGGGAGGGACCATATGTTGTACACAAGGTCTACTCCAATGGAGCATATACCCTGATCTCCATGGACAGACAATTTACAACCTCTCCTACAAATGAGAGATTCCTAGAGAAGTATTTCACATAATAACTAAAGGTGTACTATTCTTCATCTGATCTTTATGATGTTAAACTGCCAAGAATCCAATGGTCCAAACTTTATGACCATACACAAAGATCATTTCGTCCTTACCACATGACGTTAAACTACATGGATAACAAGAGTTAAGAATGTCTATTTCCCCCGTGTATGAACCAGACATGGAAGGGGTGTATTATTCATCCGAGTTGCATGACGTTAAACTGCCAAGCACCCAATGGTCCAAAATCAATGACCTTAAACTAAGAGCATTTCATCCTTACCGCATGACATTAAACTGCACGAATAACAAGAGTTAAGAATGTCCCTTTCCCCCGTGTATGGGCCAGACTTGCACGGGGTGTATTTTGGCATCCTCACTGCACGACGTTAAACTGCTTGGACAACGTCCTCACCGCATGACATTAAACTGCACATATTTCAATGAAATATGCACAACATGATTCCTTCCCTCGCAGGATATGTAGTGACGCCAGGGTTTCCCGTCCTGGCCGAGCCACTTCCGAACTAAAGTTATAAATGTCCCCTCCCCCTATGTATGGACCAGACCTACACGGGGTGTATTTCCTTTTAGTGAACTACGTACGGCTTGATTCCCGCCTTTGCAGGATACGTAGCGATGCCAGGATCCATCCTAGCCTAGCCACACCCAAATGAAATAAAATATAAATTAACAATGTCCTCTTCCCCCGTGTATGGACTAGACCTGCACAGGGTGTACTTCTTCCAGAGAACTACATGCTGCTTGATTCCTGCCCTCACAGGATACGTAGTGATGCCAGGGTTCCCTGTCCTGGCCTAGTCCCCTGAATAAAAGATAAAAAATGCCCTTTCCCCCCGTGTACGGACCAGCCCGGCATGGGGTGTACACCTCGTCCTTACTGCACGACGTAAAACTGCATAGATAGAAAGATTAAAAAATGCTCCCTTTTCCCCGTATGTGGGCTTGACCAGCACGGGGTGTATATTTGGGTCCTTTCCGCATGGAATTAAATTGCATAGACAATAATGTAAAAAATGCCCCCTTCCCCCGTGTACGGACCAGACCTACACTGGGTGTATACTGCTTCCTTACTGCATGATGTTAAACTGCACGGACTTCGTCCTGACCGCATGACGTTAAACTGCGTGGACTTCATCCTCTCCGCATGACATTAAACTGCACGGACTTCTTCGCGACCCACCCAAGACACATAGCGAAATGAGATGGAGATACTCCTTACACATTTGGATTCATCCTCTCCATACATCAGAATCCATGATTAGGATAATTATGGATCTTCATAACCATTCATGGCCATCAGAAGTGGAAATTCATTGACCCGTGGACAACTTAGTAGGGCTATACATACCATGCCCTCAGTGGCTCTGCATATTGATAGCCCCTGGCACGTCTATCAAAGGAAAGATTTCCTCATGCGACACTCTTTCTAGCTCCGTACGCCTACCGGCCACAGAGCCCCCATATCACATCTCCCGATCCAAAAATTTATGGAGCAGTGGTTTACAAGTTCGTTCCACTTTTCACATCTAAATGTTTCCAGGGTACCCCTACCTGGCTAGCCTATGCATCTGCCGGTGGTTCACATAGAGACCTGCATCAACGAACATCAATCCAGGACTAGGCTACATTGAATCAATGGATAATTACAGTGATGATGTTTCTTGTATACTTGGACACCATTATCTCCACGTGTCGAACTCTGCACTGTCAGCAATTGTAGATTCTCGTAATCATTCATGGCCATCGAAAGTGGAATGTTATTGACCCGGGGACACCTTTTTTTGACTATGCATACCATTCCCTCAGCGGATCTGCATAATGATAGCCCCTATCTCATCCATCAATGGAAAGATTTCCTTGGGTGGTACTCTTCCTAGCTCCGTACGCTTACCGGCCTCAGAGCCCCCACACCACACCTCCTGATACGGGAAAACTCAAAGTTGCAGTTTACGAACATCATCACCCACCAAGTTCCAAGTATATCAGAGTGTGTTGACCCAGTTATCCATCAAGTGACCATAGAAATATCCACTCAATGGTCTGAGCTCTATGACTACTAAACTGGGAGTACCTCTTCCTTGCCGCACGACGTTAAACTGCATCAAGTAATGGTACACCCCCGCATGCAAAATAAATCAACGCAGGGAGCTCTCTAGGCTTTAACAGCAACCAGGGCCGAGTATGCCCGACATGTTAAGTCATTTAATTCCCCGATGACAGATTTCGTGGCCTGGATAATTGTGGATCAAAATAACCATTCATGGCCATCGTATGTGCAAAGCCATTGACCCAGAGACACCTTTGAATGACTATGCATACCATGCCCTCAGCGTCTCTGCATATTGATACCCCTGACTCATCTACCAAATGCAATATTTCCTTGGGTGATACTCTTCCTAGATCCGTACGCTTACCATCCCCAGAGCCTTCATATCATCTCTCCTGATCCAAGAAGCCCCAGAACCATGATTTACACCATCAACCCTCCTCCACTTCTTCGAAATGCTTGGATACACGGGCCCAGTTACATTCTAATCAAGAGAGGACTTTTTAACTACATCCTTTCTACATCACATAAAATGGCACGGATCTCTTCTTGGCCACTTGGCATAAGGCTGCAAAGACCAAGCATTAAACATCCAGGGGAATTAATCCAACAAAAATAATTTTCCCTAGTTTAATAATGATCCTCGTCCTTACCACACGATGTTAAACTGCACGGTCAATCATCCTATTTGCACGACATTAAGTTGCACAACATTGGAAAAAGAAAGAAAAATTCCCCCCATCCTTGTTGCATGACGTTAAACTGCACAACATCCTCTAATAATGCTCTTAGTCTTTACCAAATGACGCTAAACTGCACACTCAAACCCGTCTCAGGTTTAGTAAGGAACAGAGGCTTTTCTCTGTCCTTCAGTGCATGGGTCAGACCAGCACAAGACAACATCTCACAACCGCATAAGAAGGGATTACATCACCCATTCTTGGGAAGTTTAGTCGAGATGTTTCCCCTGTATCCAGGAACCCTCTCACCATAAACCATAATTTGTACTCAGAAAAATCCGGGCTCTCATATGCCACCCCTAGTGGTCCCAAATCTCAACTTCCCTGAAGATGCTTGGATATTAAGGGAATAAAATCATTGACCTCGGGACACCTTTGCAAGACTATGCATACCATTCCTTTAGTGGCTCTTCATATTAATTGTCCATGGCCCGTCTACAAAAGGCAGGATTTCCTTAGGCAATGATTCTCTCTGTACGCCTCTTGGCCTCCAAGCCCCCATGTCTATCACAGGATTCGGAAACCCTCTGAGTTACAGTTTACCAACATCTTTCACAAACCTACCTAAATATGGTGGAACATCTATGACAAGATTACCAAGGACTAGGAGAAGCCATTCCATTCTAGATTATGTCCCAGCTGCATGACTTTAAACTGTCCCAAGATTAAACCATCCTTTATGCTAGATAAATGCATAGGACATGAACCTTGCTTCTACACTCCTTATTGATGCAGATGTTCTCAAAACCTTGTAGCCGTCACATACCCTTTCCAAGCCACCCCTAGTGGTTTTTATAATTTTCCAAGCCACCCATGGTGGTTTCCATAAGATAGACTTTCATGAAGTCCTATAGCCATTTGAAATGGAGAGTCATTGACTTAAGGACACCTTTTCATGACTATGCATATCATTCCCTCAGCGGCTCTGCATTTTAATCGCCCCTGGCCTGTCTTCCAAAGGAAATATTTCCTTAGGCAATTCTCCTCCCACCTCTGCACGCCGATACAGCTCCCATTCCTTGAGACATACCGTGTGGGTCGTTCAAATCTAAACACACTCCCTCCACATGCGTTTGAAGGACACCGAGACATATTTTAATCACCCAAACCTCATTGGGGCCCTTGCCCCACAAGACATGGTCAAAGTTGTTCAACCTAAAACATCATTAATGATATTCTTGATGGCGGGACTTTAAACTGCCCAAGAAAAGAGGCACAAATCATGTTAAGACGAAAACCTGAAAAGGGTGACCTAAGTAAATGTCAGGCCATTCCCACTGGGTTCACACTAAATGAGCCCAGGAAATATTAGGGCCTTAAAAGAGAAGACAAAATGTTTGTAGGGTTTTTCTAAAAAACCCTAGCAATAGTCGAACTATTCTCGCTAGACCCCATGGTCTAGGAAAAAGTTAGAGTTTGTTTTCCTGAGTTATGATTAATTCCGATTCAGTGAGTTGTTATTTACACAACAATTGTTCTAGTAACAATCAAATTTTACAGCGACAAGTGATTGAAAGAGACTGTATTTCATTCGAAAAAAAAGGGAAGACATCCAAAATCTTGGGTCTCTCCCTCATAGAAAAAGGAATGTGGTATGTAAAACAGAGAGTACACGAGTGGCTCTAATAGTCATAAAGGAGCCTGACTCGCTCTCTCCACCAGATTGGCGGCTGTGCGGTGGAGGTCTTTGCAAGACTGTTCCAACACGACCATCTCCCTGGATTCAACCTCAGCCGCCGAACGAGTACGCTCCACTATTTTTAGTAGATCATTGATCCCTTTTATGGTGGCTTCAATATGACCAGTCATAGCTGACAACTGATTCCTCACCTCAGAGGTTAGGACGACCGACTGATCTCGAGAGATCGCCTCCTGTTCTATCAGCTGATGGAGCTATATCGTGTCTTCCTCCAGGGCTCTGGTCCCGCAATGAGCGGCAGCAAAGTGATATATTTTTCATTCGCTAGTGGAAACTTCCTCACAGTCCATGACAACTTTCCAAGCAAGAGAATGGAACTGCCGATAGTCAAAGCCACCCGACCCCAAACCCAGGAAGAACTTTCGAAGAGCTTCGGTTTTAGTTGCCATCTTAGCTAGAGGATTTTTGGCAATGATCTCACAAATCTGAGGCCAGGCCCACCTGCGCACCACCTGGTGGTCTGCCATGACATGAGGATCTTTGGTATCCTCATCGGATAGCATGGGAATGAAATCTGGAATTTCAACTAGCGCAGGCACATGCTCGCTAGATGTTGGATCCGAAGATGGAATGTCTGGAGCCTCTAACCCCGGATCAAGCTTGAGGATCAAGTTTCTAAACCCGGTATCGACTGGTAAAACTTCCTAGATTGTCTTTCTAGGACCTGGAACCACAGGTTTGTCCTCATCCACATCCAAGAAGGATGAACCCGTCTGAACTACGGCCACCGCAGGGCTGGGAGAAGAAAATCGCCTGAGTCACTTTGATCTATGAGCCATCAGTAGATCCTCATTTAGAGCTGATGAGTAAGGTGCAGTGGACGCAACAACCACAGTACCTCCTGATTTGGGAACCTACTGGACAGCCTTCCCTAGGAACCCATCTGGATAGTTTTTTTCCCACGCTTTTTCATACTCCATAGAAAGGCCAGTAACCACCCCCACGATAGGCAGGGGAATGCTTTTGTCAGATCCCTCCCATGTTAGCGTCAGCCACCATTGATGAAGTATGGCCGGGTGCAGTCCTTGAGCCTGAGGAGGGGGAAGGGAAACTTGGACTTGCATGCACCCAAACTGGCAAGAAAAACGATACGGGACATACAGCTCACACAGAGAAACCCCAATGATCCACGCAGACAGAAATCCGTCCCGTAGAGAGATCATGTAAGAACGCTCGTCCAGGCTCCCCCGGCAGTTGCCAACTATGACGCCGGAAGTGGTGGGGTAGGTAGTGAAAGAAAACTGGGAGAAGTTACTCAGAAGCTCTAGGAATTCACCAGAGTTGAGGGATTTCAATAGAACTCCAGCTATATCAAGCAGGGTAGGCCGAAAGGTAGGATGCAGGATGACCGTGTTATGAAAATACTCATAACATCGAAAATGATCCACTAATCAGCCATACTAAATTGATATTGACCACTCAAACAGAAAGGTGACCCACCCTTCTGCATGTTCCCTAGAAGTTCATAAATACGACCCAAAGTGGGCACAACTAAGTTCACCAGGTGGCCCTCAGCCAGCTGGACTGCAATCATCAAGTTATAAGATTTGACGCCTGGGTTGATATCCCGAGAAGGGAATAGCCACCTGCTCAGAAACATAGCAAACAAATATGCCAGCTGAAGCATAGGCGGAACACCGGGGGGCACCTCATAACCCCATGAAAGGTAGTTGTCTGCCTCCAGAACCACCCAGTAGGAACCTAGGGTGGTTCGTAACTGTTGAGAAGGGTGAGTCCTGGGGGGCTTGATCTTCGGAACAAGACCACTGTTGTTCAGAAATAACTCTATCCTGGTGCTATAGGGAATAAGAGAGTGGGAACACAAGGCCTCACCCATTGATTGCTCCACCATAACTAGAAGATCTTTCGCCAAAGAAGTCACTTGTTCAGCGTCATCCCATGCGTCAGGGGTGGGCAGAAACTCATCATACATCTAACTGATAATCGTTAGCCCTCCCAAATTGATGGATGTCCCACGGACTAATGTCAACTTCACCATGGGCGAGGTGGAAAGTATTAGTGCTTCAACACCAGCGACTGAGCAGGTCAGGAAGGATTAGGGATGGTGGGTAAACAGCAAACTGGGAGACCCGTACTGCGGAGTACAGATTGACTGCTTCCAGCGACTCGGGAGATTCCCGGCAATGATGATGGACCCAAAAGGCCCAGGCCCAGTCATTCGAGAAAAGCCCACCAGATCGCAGATCCCACTTAGAAATCCACGCCGCGTTAGGGTCCAGTTGAGCAAGGTTGATTATCGTGGGTAACTCTTGAAAACAGCTTCCTGAGAAATGTTTTGGGAATGCTGATCATTTTGGGTCCAAACAGAGTCTCTCAAAATGAAGGTATCTTTCTGGTCAGAGTCGGAAACCATCTCCCCGATTGGGTAAGGTTCTCCTGAATACACTTTGACGATGCTTCCAAGAAAGGAGAAGGAAGACCTGAGAACATGGGGGGAATAGGGACATTGTCTGGAAGACAGAATCCATAAAGCGGAAGCCAATTTGATAGTGGATAATCCAGGAGCTCAAGAGGGAGAATGTCTTTCAGGACACCATCTTCAGGAATGATGGACCGACTAGGGTCCTCTTGGATGTTCTCCGCTCTGTGAATCATAGATAAACGTCTCCTTGAACCAATTGGGAGAGGCTCGATGGTAGGCCTAGCTGTAGAATGAGGGGGAACCATATTTTCTCCCTACACAACGAAAGCCAACAAATTGATAGTCCAAAACTAATGAAACTTGGACAAAATACCAAGTATTTGCAGAAGAGTCCATCCAAGCTTCATAGAAAAATCTGTGAGGAGACCTCGAAAGTTGGTTTGTGATGACGACACCCTGCGAACCAACCCTACGCATAAGTAGTTCATGATACTTTGGCCCATGGAGCGTTGTCCAGAAAACTGCGGACCAGGTTGCTCTGCGGAATTTCAATCCCGAATTTAAGTGGTTATGTTCGAAAGACATATAAATTTTTTAAAGTTTAGAATATTTTAGACCGCGGTGCATCGAAACCACGGAGCATCGAAACCGCGGAGCACCAAAACCTCAAAGTGAGTTCCTACTCGGCCCGTTGTGACTTAATTTTTTTTAATTAATTAAATTTGTTAGTTCGCGGTTGGGACATTGGTCCGCAGATGAAGAACGGCGCGAATAATAAATGGTTCGTGGAAGTAGCAAATGGTTCACGGACAAAGCGTTTCGCGAAGGAACAATCATGCGGAGGCAGACAAGCAAGGGAGAACTGGTATTCGCAAAGAATCCAGTAGAAGAAAAATTAAGGTCCCTCCATATTTTTAGGCATGGTCCCATACCGGGTCCACCTCTCTACTATGAATTACCTGAGTTTCAGGACAACTCTGCATCAGAATGGCTTTCTCTTCGTTCGGATCAGACCCCATTCTGATGGGGGGTATTTGTAGTGTCTTGAAAATCCACAAAGGAGAATGATGATCCCCTTTAACTCAGGAGAGATTCTGCCCAATTTCCCCTCCAAAGGATTGGGAAAATGTAGAGAATACTCAAGGATGGCGAAGGACAAACCGGTCCACTGACAGGTTTAATTTCAGCGATGAACGGCCAGTTCCATGAAGTGTCCCTCCTCTGCGGACCGTCGTCATTCACAAGATGGAGGCGGAGATCCTCCGCGGTCATGAGGTGGGACATGCACCAACCAGGTTCACCATTCCGGACCGCCCTAGCCGTGAGCCGCATCAACAGGCCCAAACTGCCTCTTCTCTCATTCGTGAAATGGAGGCGGAACCCTCCGCGGCCGCGAAGCACTCCCCGAGTTTGGTTCGCAGAGGAGGAGTGTTTAATTCCCCGCGAATTGTGTATTGACCAATTCAAACGTGAATCAGGTTTCCGGTCATGGGCCTCCCCAAAAGGTGTCGTGTGACCATAGATACATACTTTTCCCTAAACTATAAAATGAGATTGAAAAAGAAGAGGAGGGGGGAGAATAGAGAAGAGATCAGTCAGATTCTGGTGGAAGGATTTCGAAACAAGTCTTAGGATTTCAGAAGTTCTAGTTCGCGATCCAGAGCAGTTATGAACCTGGGAACGAACTAATAAGGAACCAAAAAAACAAATAATAACTTGGTGAACTGCGAACATAAAATAACAAATAAGAGAAAACCGTGAACCAGGGTTCCTCCGCGGTTGTGCTCCCCGTGGACCAGGGAGATTATGCCTCTTCTGATCTGCCGCACCGCGTAGCACCCTCCTACGCAGGCGAAGCCTCAACTGATGAACCTCCGGCTGGTGCCGCCCTTGGCCGCTGCTGCTCGCGTGGACCCCTCTCTGTACCAAACATGTACGTGGACCGAACTCGAAGCTTCGAACCGTCTTGGTTCGCGGGATTCCAATCATTCTGCGGACCCTCCTGATTCACGGATGGCCAATCAGTCCGCGGACCCTCCGGGTTCACAGACGGCCAATCAGTCCACAGAACCTCCTGGTTCATGGATGGCCAATCAGTCCACCAACCCTCCTAGTTCGAGGACGGCCAATCATTCTTCAGGCCACCCTGTCTCGTAGATGTCCTCTCCAGCTGCGTAGCACTTCTATATGCAAAGGGCGCCACCACCCATACCCTTGTTTGGCCTGCCAAATCCTTCGGAGTTCCCATTCCCCGAGCCAGATAAAATCCTTCCAATTCTAATCCGGCCTGATCCATCGCAACCTCCTCATTGGCCTACTCATTGTCTCCAAACTGATGCCTCCTCCAGAGCCATCAGATACATGTAGTGTAACCCTCAGGTGCAATAGTGTGCCATTTTTAGTTCACATACCCATGGTAAAAAGGGGAAAAGGGGTTTCCCTGACCCTTGGGTGGATTGCCGAAGCGTTCTTGGGTCACATTCCCATGGTAATGCGAGGTCTGAGCCTTAGATCCCCCTTTCTACCTCTACTCGCCAGGATGGGGGACTGCACGCTTCAGCGGTCGGCCACTTCTCCCCTCCCCATAGAGGGGGCGGCATACCCATCTGAAGGCTGTTGTCCCCATGCACCTTGGTACTTCCCCGGGGAACAAGAGAGGTGACGGGCACAGGAGTACCCCTTTCCCTATCCCACTACGCTTTGTCTCCATGGGCGTACATCCCAGAGTAATCCCCGACTTTATGGGCTTCCCTCATGCATAAGTCCCACTCCACCTCTCACGGAAGAACCTTTCGCGACGTGATCATCTATTCCCTACTTCCTCTTGTTTCTCACACCGAGCATGACTCATGTGGTTTTAGAGTAATCATCGACCATGACCTCCTCTTATGGGCCTCCTCAGAGTGTAATCCCCAATCAATCACTCTGGGCTACCTCAGAGCGTAAGTCCCAAGCCATTACGAACTACGTGGACTTTGATCCTTGTCTCTTAGGCAGGGTACGTAGGAAGCCTCCCTGAGGTTCAAGCCCATCATCCACACCATGGGTCTCCTTAGAGTGTAAGCCCCAGTCCATAACTTTGGGCTACCTCAGAGCATAATTCCCAAGATATTACGAACTACGTGGACTTTGATCCTTGTCTCTTTGGAAGGGTACGTAGGAAGCCTCCCTGAGGTTCAAGCCCATAATCCACACCTTGGGCCTCCTATGAGTGTAAGCCCCAATCCATCACTATGGGCTGCCTCAGAGAATAAGTCCCAATACATTAAGAAATACGTGGACTTTGATCCTTGTCTCTACGGATGGGTACGTAGGAAGCCTCCCTGAGGTTCAAGCCCATCATCCACACCATGGGTCTCCTCAGAGTGTAAGCCTCAACCCATCACTCTGGGCTGCCTCAGAGCATAAGTCCCAATCCATTACGAACTACACAGACTTTGATCCTTGTATCTTAGGCAGGGTAAGTAGGAAGCCTCCCTGAGGATCAAGCCCAAAAACTAGTCGATCTGACCATCTTCACATCGGCTCACCACACCAATCCCAGTGCTGCCTCAAATGACTCCTGAATCCAAGGGGTCATTAATCCAATGAAGGATGGTAAACCTCAAGTGTAAATGATTCTGAACCCTGCGTTCAGCTGACCATTACCAACCAGAAGAAATCCATGGATACTATGCTTGGGTATAAACCAAAGATTCCCGAACATATGAATATATCTTAAATCTAAAATAGAGTCCCAGAACAGGAAATAATTCCCCCCAAAAGGGTGTGATGAGCCCGACTTCCCATTCTATCGACCAATGTGAGTTATTAAACATTGCTGGTTAGACCATCCGGTGAATGCCTGCCTTTGGAAAGTAGGTCCAGGTGTCATCAGATACGGAACCATTGGGCGTTTAGAGACCGACCGAAAACAACAACATAGACCAAATGTATCTTTTTCTGATGCTTTCATCAAGGAACACGTGTCCATATCTTTCGGGGGGACGGCATCACTGTCTGTTTCCCTGCATTCCCACATTCCAAAGGCAGGCGGAATCTGCTCTTTATTTAGGGACTTTTTCTCCTTGATAGAAATGGGATGATGGGATGTCTGTTCTTCCTTCCCTGGATTCCTCCTTGTAACTCTTCTCCTAGTCTGGGTCTCCCTTATAGATTTAAGACGTTGTTCGTGGAACTCTTCTAAGATCCATATCTTCATGGACACCAGTTAATTTCACTACTTCTATTAGGATATTCCAAGGGGTTCGGTTAGGGTAGAAACCTTCAGTCAGGGGAGTAGTCATGTTGGGAATCACTAGTGTGTCTAGGAACTAGGACAGTAGAGCCTATATCTTCTGTCCCTTATTATAGGGCTTCTGAAGAGCGCGAAAGCATGAGGAATCCCACATTTAAAATAGAGAATCATATTCCATGGGCATGTATCTGAGGTTTTTCTTCAACTTCCCATGTTTAACACAGGGTATTCTACAAGTTTAACGTCCATCAGAGACGGATCGGACTGATCAAAACACTGATTTGAGCGAATTAGATTAGTGTAACCCCTAGAGGGAACATTTATGTTAGGGAAAACATGTAGTTGACCTCCCGGTTACTTTTGAGGGGAATTGGGAATGAAGTGACATGATCCCACCGGGATGTGGCGGCCCGGATAAGAATCATAATGGATGATGAGTGGATGAATGAAGTGGATGGGGAATGAAATAGAACACTCACAAGGGTGACGGTGAATTTGGGCTTGAGCCTCTAAGAGACATCCTATGTATCCACATGAAAAAAAATCAATGTATGTGTAGTTTAGTGAATATAGTTCATCATGGGGATGGCTTACTGCTGGTTGGAGATCCAACGACTTATCACTAAAAGGGGTGGCAATGGATTACAGCTAAATGAGGCTGAAAAAATCTCACTGTTGAATGGAATCACAACAGATTGCTGCTGAATGGGGAACAAAAAGTGGAATACAGTTTAACGACATGAAAGACAAGGGTGGACTAACATGAAGTGGTCGGGACCATCGGTTGCTGGGATCGAACCCCAGGGAGGCTTCCTATGTACCTTGCCTTGGAATGGATGAAAGACCATGTAGTTCAGGTTATAGGATGGCATTTGGGGGTTACGCTCTGAGGTGGCCCATGTTGCTGGTGAACCGATGTGAATGGGGTCAGAGCGACCAATGAGTGGTGGGATTGAACCTCATGGAGGCTTCCTACGTTCCCTTACATAGCAAGGATCATTGACCATTTAGTTTAGGATGGTTTGGGGCTTACACTCTAAGCCACCCAAGGTGTTGGTGAACCGACGTGAAGGAGGTCGGCACAATCGAGGTGGAGGGATTGAACCTCATGGAGGCTTCCTATATACCATGCTTTAGAAAGGACCAATGACCACATAGTTATGGTTATCGGGGTTTTGTGAAACGATGTGAAGATGTTCGGGACTAATGGATGGTTGTGGGCTTGAACCTCTGGGAGGCTTCTTAGGTACCGTACCCTGGAAAGGATCAAAGGCCATGAAGTTTAGTTTTTTGTCGGTGAAAAAATGTGAAGGAGGACCTGGGGTCCAATGGTTGGTGGGCTTGAACCTTGTGGAGGCTTTCCACACACCCTACCTTAGCAGGGATCAAATACCACATAGTTCAGGATGGTGTTAGTGAAATGATGTGAAGGAGGACCTGGGGTCCAATGGGTGGTGGTCTTGAACCTCATGGAGGCTTTTTATATAATCTACCTTAGCAAGGATCACAGACCAAGTAGTTCATTATGGTGTGGGACTTACACTCTAGGCTGCCCGAGGAGGATGTCATGGTCTGTGCTTACTTTAAGCCCATGTGAGTCATGCTCTGTGTGAGAAACATGAGATAGTAGAGACCTGAAGATCACGTCGTGAAAGGTGCATCGGTTAGAGGTGAAGTGGGGCTTACATGTGATCACATCCAAAAGAGGAAACATGGGCTTATGCGTTGTTAGAAGCCTGAAGAGGTTGGGACTTACTCTATGATAAAGTCCCGATGGCGACAAAGACCAATGAGAGAGAGATTTGGTACCGATGAAAGGAGGGGTCTGGTGTCCATTCCCCCTGGTCCTTCGGACTGAAGAAGAAAGGAGGTACAAGGATGCTTCCTCCTACATGAAATCTAGGGGATTCCACCAGGGTGGTTGACCTATCCCCACGGACAGACGCCACTCTGATAAAGAGGATCATATTCCTTGTGAGGAATTATCTCACTCATGTGGACACCAGTGGGCATGGAGAATGTCCAAGGTGGGGGCCCCCAGCGTTCGAGGCATGGGGCATGGTCATAGTTTAACGTCATGTGCTGAGGACGATGGTTCATGGAATTTTAATGTCCTGCAGCTCGAATGAAGTGGGTTCTCTCCACACCCCTAGGACTTACATAACCTGTACCCTCTGCACCTTGGTGAAGAGAGGGGACATGAAACACCATGGCTAGGTGGAGTTATAGGGAAAAACACCGGGGGAACATGTTATCATGGATATGTGAACAAGCAATAGTCATTAGCATGCCAATGCGAAAAAGCATGAGGCAAAGCAACACAATTGGTAGCATCATGCACGGGAATTTGAAGTTGCTTTGTGAAAACCTAAAGGGAAACATGGGAAAAGGAGTTTTAGTGCGAGAGAGGCCACAGGTAGAATCCTTGTAATGATCTCATGCTCCATTCAATGGAGGGGCTTCAAGAAGGGTTGTGCTTCACGAAGTGATGTTTCATAGGCTAGGCATAGGGAATAGATGCATATGGGAAAAGCATTGCGAAGAAATGGAGCCTTACAAAGCATAGCATGGGGTAGCAATGTGCTTAGTGATGCACACTGACCCAGCCTTGGCACTTGGGTTACATGGAATGGGGGAGGGGGTGCTTCACAAAGCATAAGTGCTCCACGAAGACCTGAGTCCCCTTGAGGACCTCCTTGTTTTGTGAAAACTTGTGGGTTTCGTGAAAGGAATCCCTCCATGAAGAGGGGCTCAATTAATACTAATGGGTAGGTACTTCCTGGAGAGGAATGTACATAGAGGAGCTCATGGTTCTCCGAGCACATGTGCATCCGGATTCGACAGCTAGGAAGAGGAATGGTTGAAAATTCTGTCCAGTGGGCTCGAGGGGAGCCCTTTATTTAGAGGCCATAGGCACAGCGAAGCAGGGTGCGCTCAACGTGCGGCGAGCTCCTTGGTAGGTCATGAACATCACCAGTTATTGAGGAGCGGTACCCCATACTCTCTTCGCAGGATCTCAAAAACGTCATAGGGAATCATGGAGCGGTCCCGCCTCCTGAGGGATTCATGGAGCTGTCCCGCCTCCTCACTTCGTGAGGGCTTGTGAATGTCAGAGGGCTTCACGAAGTGGTCCCACCTCCTCTCTTCAATAGGGCTCGCGAATGTTAGAGGTATTTGTGGAGAATTCAAGCCTCCTCACTTCGGGAGGGCTCGCAAACGTTAGTGGGATTCATGGGGCGGTCTCGCCTCCTCACTTCATGAGGGTTCACGAACGTCCCCATGGGGTGATCCCACCTCCGCCCTAAGAGAGGGCTCGCGAACGTCAGAGGGATTCATGGGGGGTGTTTCCTCCTTGCTTCGCGAGGGATTGCGAATGTTATAGGGATTCACGTTGTGGTCTCGCCTCCCCTCTTCGAGAGGGCTCACGTAGGAGCTATCGTGCACCAGCTGTAGGGCTACGGTGGCTTCACGATCTATCTTCACGAGGTATGCATAAATTATTTCAGGATATTTTTCATACCTCCAATTTTGGAGTCAACAAATTATCCCCCCCCCCCTCAGACTGGGAGCCAAAGAGAAATCGAGAATAAAAGTCTAAGGGTCTGTTTCCAATCTTTCTTGGGAACCCACAAGGCGGCCTCACGATGGAGGCTCGCAGGGCGGCCTCAGGAAGGAGGTCCGCGAGGCGGAGCACCGATTCATGGCCGGGGTGCACCGTGAAGTCCGCCGCAGCTGGATGCTCTGTGAATCACCCATAGTCATCACCTATAAATAGTTGTATTGGCCTTTCTTTTGTCTTTTTCTCTACACGATTTAATATTTTTGGCACTCTCGATTCGTGAAGCTCCACGTACACCGCGATCACTATCCATGAATCGGGGCCTTGATTCTCGGCACCCAGCGAATATTCAAATTCTCATTAGTGTGCTCTATGACGTGTGTTTGATGGTCTGTGCTAGGCTCTGTGATTTCGCTATCTGTATCGAGCTCTGTGATCGGTCTCCACGATTGAGCATCACGACCGAGCTTTGCGATCCAGCCCTAAAGTCATCTAAAATTTAAGGATAGGATTGCTCACCAGGAGGTCGTCAGGGGGGTCCTTGTGGATTCTTCCCAAAGGGAAGAGATGGAAAATATATTGGGTCTGGGGTAGTTGGTAAGGATTCATTCCGACCATGAATAGATGGTGCAGTTATTTTCAGAAATCCAATGGGGCTACCCATTGTGAAAGAGGTTACCCATGTATGGATTTAGACTGAGGGATGATGTCTTCATCCCTGAAGCAAGAAAGGACGAGCCGGCCTTCTGGTTCAGGAGAACGCAGTGCCGGTGCCAGTGGTTCAGGGAATCCAACAACCATGCTTAGGAGGACTTTACACATGTTACCCCTGATTGTTTGTAAAATCATCTAAATGAAAATTATGGGAAAGAATTGCTGTCGGAGATGTCCCCTCCTCTATACCAAACCATTCTAATACCAGCCTTGAAGAACCCAAAGAAGGGATGGTCTGATGAGTGGGACCTGTACCAAGGTGGAAGTTTCACAGAAGGTTAGGCCTAGGCCAACATTGTAAGCACCTCATGTGAAGATTTTGGGGGCAGAGCTGAGGAGAGTGGGCCTGTATGAGGTGGATTGGGCCTCCCAATTTTACATCTACCAGTCGAAGCAGCTAATGCCATAGCTGTTGAGACAGTGGTCACTGGGGACCAATACCTTCCAACTATATCACGGTGAGGTTGGAATCATCTTATGGGACATGCATTAGATCTCGGGGGGTCCTGATACTAGAAGAAATGTATGATGGATTACCCACTGTTATGGGTGCATGGGATGATCTGGAGTAGATTCCACCACTGGGGATGGCATTGATGAGACTGGTGCCGGGAGAGGACAAGTAATCGGTGAGAGATGTCCACTTCAAACAGTGGTTCAAGCAATTTATAAACTTCCTAAAAGACTTGTAGTTTCCAATGTGGCTGCAAACTTTCCCAAAGGGTGCTCAATAGGGTAAGGAGCACTCATACTGGTGGCTAATCGAGGATAGTCAGTGGAAGACCTGCGGCGTCAGCATCAGCACTGAACAGTAGCCGATGGTTAGGCTTGCGGCCTTCATTGCAGCTATTATCTGTGGCTGGATCTTGCCGGTGAGGGATACAAATATGGGCATGCAACCAAGCACATTCATCATGGCCTCCATGCAAGCGACCGGAGGGCGGGAGAATCTCCGAATTCTGATCCCTTCCAAGATATACAAAATGATCTGGCACATTAGCGAGGGGAAGAGGCCACAAGGAATATGTGGATCGTTCCACCTTCTGTATGGGTGGATAGTAGCACGCATTAGGGGGTTTATGAATACCCAAACCCTATTTATCCTCTGGGATTGGACTTTCTTCCATCTATCCTGAACGCTATGGGGAGCCTTCTGGAAAAGTTGATCGTACAATCGGTATTAAACCGAATTTGGAAAGTAGAAGAGTTCAAATTACATCCATTCATGTTTCCAACGGTGACCTTCACGGATGATGGCCATGGGACAGAAGATCACCAGTCTTATCTATTGACCTTTCGAGGTGGAGTCCTAGTGGTGATGGTGGACCATGAGCCGATCTGCAAGCCGTACACCCCACACCTAATTCCCCGGAAATTTATGTGCATGCAGCGACCGACCCCCCAGGTTTACCTAGGGCTGAACCTTGAAGATAATCCATGCGTGATGAGGTAGATGTGGCTCTTGTTCACTCGTGATGATGGAAAGATGAGGAATAAGATACCTTCGCCTACTAATGCCTTCTGGTTGGTCAAAGAGTATGCCCAATGTTGGGAGGCGGCCTACCTGGGGGAAATGCTGATGCAGAAAATAGTTTGGTTCAGTGATGGTGAGCCTTCCCAGCCTCGGGGCCGGGGCCGGAAGGCATCGAGGGAATCTCACGATGGTGGGGCTATAATAGCGGTGATACCCAAGTCATTTGAGGGTGAGGAAACGTTGATATATCCAATGACGATAGTGAACACGGTGGACCCCAAAGAGCAGATTTATTCAGAGGGGAGGACGCTGAGAGGGTTTTGTAGGATATCCACTCAGGCTCTGGGAAAGTGGCTGCATCACATAGACATGCCAGAGGATGGTGTCTTCCTAATGGAATTGGATATCTTAGAATTCAACAAACAGTTCCTAAACCTTACTAAGATTTGGAGAAACTTAAACCCTCTCAGGATAGACTTTTTAGGTATATTCCCTATCAGGGTCAGCTATGCAGTGTCCTGAGCGGAGGTGTAGCAGTACCTGGCAGAGCTGGAGGACGTTGTTCATTCTTGGGGTGCCCTGCGTCCAATGGCAGACCGCATCAAGGTGATGTTGTATCATACGGTCCCTCCACAATTATCGTCCGCCGAACTGGGAGAATGCTTCCCTATGCTGGACGAATCGGACGAGTCCTCTTGGGGGGGTGAGGCCGGTAGAGGGTGCCCATTGGAGGAGGGTGATGTTGGAGATCAGGGATCAGACCATGAAGAATTCACCAAGGCACTTGGGGTAAAACCCCAAACCCCTTCGTCAAGGTCTAATTCCAAGGTAATTTTTAACTCCTTACTAACATCTAAACTATGCTAGAGGACCTTATACATATGACCTACTCCCATCCCTCAATTAATGCTAATACAGGACCTCCAGAATCTATACTTGTGGTTGCATCAAATGCCAATTTCAGCGGGGCCAGGACACCTGACGTGACCCCTTTGGAGCATTCAAAACTTCGGATATTATTTGGGGGCCATGTATCAGGGTCCCTACTACCTCAGCATAAGAATGGGACAAAGAATTCGATATTTTTAAGTTCACTCTACTAATTTTATGACTCCCATCACCTAAACATGATTACTGAAGTCCATGTACTTTTTGGGCGCACACAGTTCTTCAAATGGCATGGGCCACCATGCCGAGGTAGGTCGGAGCTTCTTCAGGCATCCTTCCTAGGGGAATCCTCGGGATCGTAGAGGCGGAGGCCCAAACTGACCAAGTGGCAGCGCTCCTGATCATGGGAGGGACCATCAGCATGGCTGAACCTGAGATCATTGATGTAGGATCAGATGATGAGGATCGATCAGATAGTCCAGTCCTACCATGCCCGATCAAATACAAAACGTGGACACTGCTGAAGACATCATGGGGACGTTCCCTGCGTATGAGTCTTCCAATTGCGCTGACTGGGACAAGACGGCCTCTGACGAAGAGGATAGCAAGACAGTCCATTGCCGATCGTGGATGTTGATCAAGAGCTTCATCGATTACTCCCCTCTAGCACTATGGTTGGATGATATGGACAGACTTCTCACGCAATTGTGAGATTTGTGTATTGGGGGTGTGGATGCCCATCATCCCCACATGCTCGTCTGGGATCTTTATGCGGAAATGATTTGGGAGTATGATCGTGGCCTCGGTGTGGGTTGGAAGCAGAGGAAAGCGATAAACATCAAGAGGCTCTGAGAAGCTGAAGATGAGGTCCAGCATCTGCAGAGTCGGGCGGACAAGCACTTGACCTCCCATAACGTGCAATCTGAGATAATATTACGATTAAAGGCCCACCTGGAAGAGGCTGAAGAGGGAATGAAGAGAGCCTCTAAGGAGATTTCCATCATCCTGACCGACAGGGAGCAGGCCTAGATTGTAGCCAATGAATTGCACCCCATCACTGCCGAGAAAGAGAGGGGGCTGAACAGGAGGAAACAACTCCTAGACACCACCAGCCTAAGGGTGGTAGAGCTATTGCGCTCTTTTGATGAGGATAACCCGTACATGGGGGGAAATGACCCTCGACTACTATAATTATTACTAACCCTCAAACTTACTTTCATTATTTGATCATTTGATGTCATATCCTTCATGTGTTCCATTATTTATATTGGTTTTACACACATCTATTATATTCGCAAAATACCCAGTGAACAATATCTAAGCTCACACGGGCCGAGCCCAACGTGAGAAACAAAGGACGACCTCTATGTCATTTCGCATGAACATAAGTGTGCTGACTATGTTTCAGGCATCCGGGGGTTAAAAAAATAACCTGGATTCCATGTAAGAGAAGGTAGATACCTGACTGGAGAGTGAATATCTCAGAACTGCCAAATTCCCATTTTCCTAGTGGGCTCTTGTGAACGAACGGGGTTGTGCCAGGGGCATTAGAATCAATCCAAACATAGTGGAATGGAAAATTTAAATCACAATACCCATGATTCGGAACACTGGGGGCGTGGTGTGACCATAAATAATAACCATTGACTACATTAGAAACACAGTATCCTTATTGTGTTACCCTGGATTGGGGATAACAAATGAGGGCTCACCATAGACCACGTTGAAAACAAGCGGCCTAACTCAAAATGTCATCCATTAGTCTATCAGAATGTTGGCCCATGAACATAGGTGGTCCATAGGCCGAACATCTATACAGTTAGCGGGTTCCCTTAGACATGAAAGAGGACGAGGGTCCGAATAAGGGGAATGAAAAGTGTGGAATGTGGAGTGATGGTTTGTTCTTACAGAATCCAACACCCTTGAAATTACACTGTCGTCGTGGAAACACAATAGATGGGGGCATAAGTTTGATCATGGATCATTCCTACTTTCAGAGAGGACCTCTCTGGCGAGGGAGCTGTCACTTCCCAATGTCATCGCGGGGCATCCCGAACTTGTTCATGGCACAGCTGTAGTTACATGTTTTCCCACAAGGGGTCAGGCCAGGGGGCCAGAAAAGAGGAGGAACATGATTTATGATTCCTGGGGATGGACCTGAGGTGAAATGACTGGGTGTTTCTATGTATCCCATGAGGATGGGAATCAATCCATATGTAGTTATAAGAGGGGTCTTAGTTTAAGGTATTAGAACTCAAAGCAATGATTTGTAAGGGATTCAAGGGAAACATGGTAATGTAATTATTAAACCCCACGTGAATGAAGACATGTGTCTAGATTACCAAGTGTTCCCTGGGGTAGTATTTAGGTCAAGTGACCAAACACAAAAGTAAGGCTGGGCCCATGGGGAAGTTCCCAGGCATTCCTACATATCTCATGAGAATGATAGTCAAGCCGTACGTAGTTATAAGGGGTGGAAAGGTAAGGTACCAGTACCTGGGATATAAGGTTGTGAGGGTTTGGCCCTCGTAGTAAAAGAAGTGGAATTTGATAAATCTTGTTTTTCTTTAGGGTGAATGGACATTTCTTTTGTGAAACGACAAGCCTAGGATAGAAAGTCTTTGAATCCCCGCAAGGATCAATCCAAAGGAAGGCATTGACAAATGGTTTGGTGTCTGACCGATAGCAAACATGTTGTCCCTTAATAAAGGACATCACTATACAGTGCCATTTTTCATCATGCGGCCAAGACAATATTGTCTCAGTTTAAGGTCATGTGATAGGACCAACCATGCTTTTTAACGTCGTGCGGCACAGATGAAGAAGAAACCAGGCTAAAAGGGGGGGAATGTGCGTGGTGCAATAAAGCACACATGACGTGAATGAGGAAATGATCCCATACCACACCGTGTGCAATTCTGAGAAATAAACCTCAAGGAAATGGACCATAAAGAGCTAAGAGGGTAGGAAGTAGGATATTCTAGCTCTCAATTAAGCTGGACCCGAAGACACGATGTCCAGGTGTTTCTACGTATCCCAAGAGGACGAGAATCAAGCTATATGTAGTTATTGAAGGATCCATTTACCGTCATGTAACACAAAATATATTTTAATGTTATACAATACAATATATAGGAGGTACTAGCTCCTATAATGCGGTGTATGTGACATGGCTCTTGGAAACCCAATGTGAATGAGGAAATAATCACATACACGCCACATAGTGCGGTCTTATAAGGGTGAGGGCCTAAAATTTAGAGTAAAAGAGATAAATTAGCAGAACCGAGCTGGGCCCAAAGTCGAGATGTATGGGAATTTCTACGGATCCCATGGAATGGGAATCAAGATGTATGTAGTTCTAAAAAGGGGAAATATGAAAAGATCTTAGTTTATGGTCCTATAACATGGACAATGTAGAAGAGAGACTATCCCAAATAAAGGCGTACCATAAACAAATCCCTAATCCTACATGAGTCGAACTCAGTGTATGAAACAAGAGAGGATAAGGTATTTGAAATACGTGAAATACATGAAGAGAGGAAATCGATGGAGCCCAAAATGATTTCCTTATCATGGCTTTTTCCTCCTAACGTGCGGATGTGCATTGAGGAATAGTACCAACAATCTCAAAATTTTACTTGGACATGATGAGGTGGAGAACGGTGTGAGTCATGTAACTGGTATTTTGGGCTTACTAACTTTTTGCATAACAATGATGGATAACCATTGATAGTGATCGAAACATAGCATCCATATCGCGTTATCCTGGAATGGGAACAACAAATGTGTATCGACCATGAACCAAATTCACAACGCAGGACTTTTATGAATTTATTGCTGAAAATCCTTGAGGTTGTTTGGCCCATAATTGTTGGAGGGATCTTGGGCCGAGCATCCACGCCATTCGGGGGTCCCTTTGGATATGAAAGGGGATGGACGCCCTAATGATGGAGAACACGAAGCCTGTAAAATGGGTGGAAGCATGTCTGAGTAGAGTCGGACATTCTAGGTATGAAACTAGTGTACCCTCATGCACATTGGTGAATCACCGAAGAAGACTAAGGGTCTCATCTTGAGAGTGGCCGACTTGAAATGGAGAGGTTAGAACAAGGGGATGGAAAACTCTCAAGAGGAGGAGGTAAATGGCATGGTTGTTACAAGAACTGACGTGAGTGAGAACATAATCTCATACCGCACTATATGTTCCTTTCTTTGGGGGAATGCATGACAAGGGGCCATACTGAGAGGGATATTTATAAGAGATGGGGCTAGACCCAAATTATAGACATTCATGAGGTCCTATGTATCCCATGAGGATGGGAATCATGCCACACATTGTTCATGAAGGGAGTAATGTGTAGTTATTCATCACGCAGTAGGGACCCAAATGGGAAAGGTACCGTACACAGAGGAGGTGTACAAAATAATGAGTAACCTGATGTGAATGTGGACATAATTCTATATAACACTGTACTATCCTATGTGAGAACCTGGGCCGGGGGCCCAGAAAGGCCTAGGGGCCAGAGGCTAGGCCTCGGATGGAAAGGCTCGACCAGTTTGCAATTTAACATCTTGCAGTGTGGACGATGAAAGGTATAAGTTACCCCAATCAAGTTAGGTTTACGGCGCAGCGAGTAACCTCATGTGAATGAGTACATAATCCCATACCACACCGTACAATCCTGTAAGAGTTAAGACTTGGGCCAGGGCCCCGAAATTGAGCACGCGAAGCGCGGCGGGGCATGTTCTCATGAAATGGAAAATAAATGATGGGATGGATTCCTCAAGGGGATATGTGTGGCATAGAAAAATAGTCTGATTTTAATGAGGAAATAAGTCCAATCCAAACCACACAACCCTAAATGATAACTTGGGCCATGGGCCAGAAAGGGTCAAGGGGCCTGAGGTCGGACGTCTCGACCAATGGTAGCCATACGACCTCTTGTGCGATTACTACCTCATCAAAGCTCCTATGCCCACGTGAGCAGTGCTCAGTGTGGGAAATGAAGACCCGGATTTGGATCTCCCTGCCATATAGGGGTCTAGTGGCTGGCATCACTCGAGGGGAGTTCGTAACATGGATATAAAATGGTGCAGAATGAACCACTACCCTCGAAGATTGGGACATCATGGGGTGGACCTAACAATAAGGGATAGTTGTTGACCATGTTCGAAACAAATCATCTTTATAATGACCTGGAATGGGAACAAAAAATGAGAATCGACCATTGACCATATTTTTAACGTGGGACTTGTATCAATTTTCCTCTCAACATCATCAAGGGCATTGGACTAAAGTGGTAGGAGAGACCTTGGTCAAAGAATCCCTACTGTTCAGGGGCTCTTCTAGATGGGAAGGATAATGGAGTCCCAATCAAAGGAGTGGGTGAAGCATAGCTGTACCCATACATTTTAAAGTCATGCAGGGCAGTGAAAGAGGCGGAAACCTCTGGGGAGTGGGACGTATGGTGGAATCGAGATGATCTCAACGTGTATTGAGGGAAAAACCTACACCACACCATATGTCTTGACCTGAGGGGAGATTATGGCATTTGGGTTGGGCTTACAGATGGAATTTCTAGGCTTTACAATGTATCTCATGCGGATGGGAATTAAGCCATACATAGTTCTTGAAGGTCATGCAGTTTAACGTCATGCGGTGAGGACGTGGGAGTATAGAAGAAGGGGGAGGGGGCACATGGTGCGACCATTATAATCCTGACATGAGTACAGCTAAAAAAGCCTACACCATATTATTCAAGGATCCTTTGAGATAACTATACCCAAGGGGGATAGTCAAAGAGAAGAGTTATGGGGATGGACTCAAGACGAAACGCTTGAGCATTCTGTCGTATCCCATGCGGATGGGAATCAAGCCACACATAATTCTAAGGGTCTATTTTAACATCATGTGGGAAAACATATTGTTTAACATCATGCCGGATGAAGCAATTTAGGGTCATATTGGACCAGTCGGCTCAAGCAAAGTATTGCTTAAGAAACATGGTAATTGGTGGGAGAAGTTATACCCTCCCCATCCAAGGTCACTTGGGAGTATTCTCCATTGGGGTAAACCTTTTGGATTATGTAAGGTCTTTCCCATTTAGTCTCTAACATGGGTGGTTTCCTTCCAGAGATAATTGGAATCAAAAGGGCCAACACCAAGTCGCCTTGCAAGAAAGAGCATTGGTGAACCTTTTTGTTGAAGTCTCTAGCTATCTTGTTCTGATGCCTTTTCAGATTGTGCAGGGCACGAAGCCTATTCTCGTCATGTGCTTTCAATTCATCCATGCGAATTTCGGATACATTATCTAATTCCTACTGGTCAAAGACCGTTTTGCGTAACAAAGGAAGCTGGATCTTGATGGGCATAACAGCCTTAGCTCCGTACACTAGGGAATATAGGGTCACCAGGGTGGAATTACGAGTCATCGTTCGATAACCCCAAATGGCATTGGGGAGGTTGTCTGACCAACTCTTCTTATTCAGACCAACCATTTTCTAAATAATGTTAGATAGGGTTTTGTTGAATGCCTTGATTTGTCCATTTTCTTGCACGTGGTAGCAGGATGTATGGTTAGAAATGATGTCGAACATGGCGTACAATTTCTTCAGCTCGGCTGCTCGGAAGTTGGTGCTGTTATTAGTGAGGATTGCATGAGGCAGTCCAAACTAGTAGATGACATTGGAGATCACGAAGTAGATGATAGAACAATACTTGACCTCCTTGATCAGAAATACCTCTTTCCACTTGGAAAAGAAATCCATGGCGGTCAGAATGAACATGCACTGATGATCTATCACTGGTGGATATGGTTCCACGACGTTGAGTCCCCACACTACAAATGGCCAATAGAACATAGTGTAGTGAAGAGGTTCAGGTGGCTGATGCATGATGTTATCATGAATTTGGGATGTGTGACATCTCTTGGAGATCTCGATTCAATCATGGATCATGTAGGGTTAGAAGTACCCCAGTCTCCAGATCGGATGGGATAGCTTCAGCTGAGTCTGGTGAGCCCCACAAGAACTGGCGTGAACCTCCAGCATTACCTGAGAAATCTTGACTCCTTGGATTAAACAGAGGAGAACACCATCGAACCCATGCTTGTAGGGAATCTATTCAAGACTGGGACCACTCCGAAGTGTAAACTGCAGTGTGCGGCATTGGATTTGCTAGCACTCGGCCCGATCATCTAGGAGGAAACCATTATGGGGATACTCAACAAAGGGGACTCTCTATTCGGGGGTCACTGCAACCACCACATTTGAGGGACGAGGGGGTCCTGAGGTGGAGGCTCTAACAATAAGATGGATTACTCACAGGTCATCATCATAATATGAGGTGAAAGGAGCAATGAATCTCTAATGTTACACATGTATAATCAGATCATCCTTCTCGGGTTCTGGAAGGGATGCGTCTAGGTCGGCCAGGGCATCGCCTCGACTATTCAGAGACCAAGGGACATGGGTAACTTCTGGCCGATATGGAAACTGGGCCATTAGCTAATGGGTGCACTCCAACAATGGTAAGAGATCTATTTTTCTGATGACATAGCCACTGTTGATTTGATTAATGACTATTTCAAAATCCCCATTCACATGAAAATGGGGCACATCGATCTCGAGGGCCAGCTCAAGTCCACTGATAAGAGCCTGATACTCTACCTCGTTGTTGGTGAAACCTTCTGAAAAATGGAATGACTATGGTAGGATGGCTTGTGCTAGGGTAATAAAGACAATACAAAGGCCTACCCTGTTGAGATTGAGATCATTGAGCATACTGATGGTGGGGCTCTGGGAAGCACCATCAAAGTGCTTCTGCCAACATAAAATGGCATGATCTACCGACATGATTTCCTCATCGATAAAATATAGGTCCAAGGAATTTTCCATAGGGATTGGATGGGATGCTAGAAAATATTAAATGATGGTCCCTTGATAGAATTCTGAGGCACAAACCTGATGTCAAACTGCAGGAGGATTACTACCTACCGTGCTAGATGGCCGGTCAACATGGGGCAGTTTAGAATGTAATTTAGCGGGTCTACCTAAGACACCAGCTATACCTCATGGTGCTCCAAGTAGTGTTTCAATTTCTGTATAGCGAATACTAGTTCAAGGAATCTCTTTTAGATGGGAGAGTATCTGGTCTTCATATCGAGGAGCATGTTGATGAGGTAGTAGAGGCTGTTTTCTGTCCCCTCATTGTTCTTCTAGGTGAGGAGGGCACCGAGAGATTGTTCTAGGGTAGTCACGTACAAGATCAGTAGCTTTCCGGATCTGGGTGGCATCAGTAATGGAGGCCGGAGCAGGTACCAATTTATTTCCTTGAACGTGGCCTGGAACTTTTCATCCCATTCGTAGTCAGATCCTTTCTCCATGAGTCATGAAAAGGGCTTACACTTACTGCCAGATTCGCAATGAATCGACATATGTAGGCTAATTGGCCTTGGAAACCTTAAAGCTCCCAAATATTTCTTGGGGGAGGCATCTAACAGATGGTCTTTATCTTCTTTAGTTCGATCTCGATTCCTCAGTACATGACAACAATGCCAAGAAACTTTCCAGAGGTGACCCCGAAGGCACACTTCGATGGGTTCATCTTCAGGTGGCAGGAACGGAAGAAGTCGAACACTTTCTCAAGGTCCTTAAGATGGCCATGGTACTGGAAAGATTTTACCACCAAATCATCCACATATAATTCCACCAATGTCCCAAGGATTGGCATGAATATGCGGTGCATGGCCTGCGGATTGGTGGCACCTACATTGTTCAGGACGAAGGTCATAACATGGTAACAGAAGGTACCTTGGGGCGCCCTGAAAGGTGTGGACTCCTCGACCTCAGGGGCCATTCGGATCTGGTTGTATCCGGAGTAACCATCCTGAAGAAGAGGTCTAGGAACCCATCCATAGAATAAATCAACAATTCTGTCACAGGAAGTGGAAAATCATCCTTTAGACAGTGACGGTTGAGATCACAGAAGTAGATGCAGACACTAATATATCTGTTCTTCTTCTTGACTAGAACAATGTTGGCTATCCACAAGGGGTACTAGACCTCCTTGATATGTTGGATTTTATGAGCTTGTCTACTTTAGCCTTGAACATGGCACCGTGAGAAGGGTGAAACTTTATGTGAGGCTGATTGAACTCACAATGATTTGCAGGGAGACCGAGGTGGTGGACAACTACCTGAGGATCTAGTCCTGGCATCTTGTCTTAGCTCTAAGTGAATACATCACGATGATGCTTCAGTAAATCTATGTACTGCTGCTGCTCCTCGAGGGACATGGCAGCACTGATCAATGCATGTCTCAGGTCTACCTTGCTACCAAGGTTCATCAGTACCAGTTCATCGACCGTGGTGGAGACGCCTTCTTTGAAGTTGGGGGAGTGTCCTCTAAATCCTCTTCCTCACTTGCGTAAGAGGGATACCCAATGGGAGAAGCTTCCTCTAGGTTGGCAGATCCCGACAGGAGGCTGATACCAGCCTGGTATGCAAGGGACAACTTATTGGGAGATTCATGTGCTGCTAAAACCACAGCAATGAAGGCTATCAATCCGATCACATCTGGTCATCATCCCAATGGGCCACGCTTGATGATATCAAATCAATAGTGGTGTGTCGGATTGAGTCGGTTAATTACAGCCCAGTGAAACAAACATGTATGACATACTGTCATTGCTATGGGGTTGACATCCCGATACCGTACGGGGGTAGGAGGCTACGGGATCACTTGAGCCTGGTTTGTGTAGGAGTATGAGGTGATCATCCGCCGTTGCTTGGACTTGGGAAAATGCTTTCCTCTCATACCAGAGATGAAAAAACATTGCCTCATGTTGGGGGTTGTGGCCTCTAATCGATGGATTGGGAAGATGTAGGCATCATCCAGACCTACCCATGGGTCGGTTGCGACCATGGCGGGCTCAACCTCACTTTCCTGAATATGTTTGTCCTTGTCCTTTTAATAGTTAGAATCTAGATAGCGAGATTCACAAGAGGCGAATGGAAATGCATCACCTTGGATTACACCTAAATGACCATTAATGGAGTACTTGAGGCACTAGTGATACGACACGGGGACCACCACATGCATGTGAAGCCATGGTCTGCCCATCAATGCATTGTACGCGGTGTCCTAGGAGAAAACCATAAACTCTGTGCTGGAAACTAGGCCACTGAACTGGGTTATCAAACAGATCATACCGACTGGGTCTACTATGTCCTTTCATATCCCTAGATTCTTAAATAAGAGGGAGTCAGGTCATCTTCAGATAAGACAAGCTTCCGCAGTGCCCACGTTGGGATAAGGTTAATCCCGGAGCCGGTGTCAACAAGACAACGGTGAACCTCCATGCCGTTAAATTGGTTTTTATGTATAGTGGGAGGATGTTCCTCTATATAGAAGAGCCTTCATCCTCTCCACAGAACAAAATGATGGCCTAACATTCAGCGTTCTCGACCGCTTCATCATGAAAGGATTCTATAGCTTCTACCTCCGACTCAAACTGGAGGGGGATTCTTAAAGCCTCGGCGAGGGACTCACGCATATCTGAAAATAAGCGAAGGGCCTCATGGATGTAAATTATCATTGGGATGTTGGAAAGGTGCATGATGACATCATATTTTGATGTCAGGCATGAACTTCTTCTTGCAAGAGGATGCTCCATGATATGAGGCTTTGTGGGCCCTGCCGACATGACCGGTTGCTGGATGGTGCTGGGTATGTCTCACCATTCACTAGTTGACGCCTGGATAGTAGATTCTGGATGAGTAATAGATGACTGATATCGTCCTATAGTAGGGAAATCCTAGTAGTTTCATGGTTGAGATAGCTTTTCCTGATCCTGTAGCACAAACGGTGGTGTAGGTGGGCCCGCCAACAATAGATGAAAAGGCTACGTGTGACAAGTTCTTCACTAGACCTAATGTCTGGTATTAGTGGAATGCACGACCATGCTATAGGTGTCAACTGATGTGCCCTGATGACCCATCTGATCATGACTCTGCTGACATTGGCATCAGATAGGGACGTTGAGGAGGTTTGTTGGGTGCTCCCATCGTCAGGAATCATGTAGGGGATTAGCAACTCCGCTGTATAAACCGATTTGTACCCTTGAATACCACTTGAAGATTCATCCACTATTAGGTGGATTCTGGAAGATATCCCCATATCAGGGGGAATTAAGTCATCGAGAGTGTGGGATGATGATGGAATTGGCGTGGTGCATTGCTTTCCTGTGTACCGCTGATGCTTGTTCTTCTGGGAAGTGGTCGTCTGAGATGATGATACAGATGTTGTGGTTTAGGCTTCTAAATGCTACAGCTGATTCAGGTGCACATGGATGACACCATGGGCACATGAAACCATTTTGTGAGCCATACAGTCATCATACTTCTCCGACCAGCGATTGGAAACCTGCTTCCAATCGTCTTCATCGTTGCATTCTCTATCCAGCCTTATGAAGACACTCGCCACTTGTGCCAAGGCTGGTCCCTACTTGACTATGTCTCTATCGACCTGCTCTTGAATCCAGTCTTTAAACACATAGCACTGATTGATTGTGTTCACCAGGATCTGATGATAGGGGCAGTAGTTGGGACGATCAGTGAGGTTCACCTCCTCTGGCCCTCTGCACTCAGGAAAACACACGATCCCATGTTCCAAGGAACTTCTGAAATAGCCAGGAACCTGATCCTCATTATATGAGTAGGTCCAGTTTCTTCTGTCCGGGAAGGGGGCCCTCGGGGCCTGGCCCTGACGAGGAGCTGGTAGAGCCTGTCGAGAAGGTGGACCCCGATTTCCTCGCCTCTGTGGTGGTGGCACAATACATGGGGGCACCTGCCGATTCTGGGATGGACGCTGCTGGGCTGGAGGTTGTTCCTATGGTGGAGGGCCTCTGCATGGTTGCGGAGTCAGTTCCACTGGTAATAACTCCAGCTATTTTGAGTCCTCTTTTTGGTGCACCGTGGCAGGCTCGGCTCTGAAAGACCTTCTCATGGGAATTGTGGGAGGCAATGGATGTGCCTGGCCAGCCGGTTGCAGAGCTTCCTCCCAGCGCTAGGCCTTATCGGAGAAGTCTCGAAACCCTCCAGGGTAGTTCTGGGTGATCAGAGAGGGAACTGGTTCCGTCTTGACGTACCCTATGCACATCTTCAGTAATTTCTCCTCGGTCAGTGGCATGTCAAGGGAGTATGTTAGTCCCTTACACCATGTGATAAAGACATTGAATTTCTCATTAGGCTTTTTTTTGCACTTGAAGAGGTCCGTGATGCTGGTTTTCTACGTGGTGGAGCTGAATTGGTAGATTAATTGATTTCAAAGGTCCTCCCAGTTGGTTACGAATCTGACGGGGAGCTGGGTATACCAGAAAAATGTTGGCCCCTCCAATGTCTGAACAAAACAGTGGAGCTTGGAAGCCTCCTTCTATTCTGGAGACCCTAACATGGGCGTGCATATTGAGTTAAAGTGGGATAGGTGTTGCGGTGGGTCCCTTATCTCGTTCAAGGCGGAGTAGGTGGGATTCCTGAAACCCTAAAGTACCAGCATATCAACCACCCCTGCCGGATATGGATTTCCATCAGGCGTGATCACCACCCGTCACATTTCTAACACCTCAAGATGAGAAATGAGTGTCACGATTGAATTACCTGGGCAAGGTCCCTATCATGATGGGGATCCCTAACCACGAGTGTGATGGATGGTTCTTTAACATGGTAAGGCAGATCAGTGGTTGGTGGAGCTACTGGTGGAGCGGCTGGCGGAATGACCCTCGGGGGCAGTTGGGGGAGCCCGAGCTGTGTTCCTCTGATTACCATGCCATTTCAGAGGGTTTTTTAGGACATACCGTGATCTATTGTTGTGCACTCCGGCTTCAACCCTGTCCGTGGGGGCATCACGATCATGGATGCCTAAGGGAAGCTCATAGAGGGGAAGTTGTTCCTACCCCTACTGTACTGGCCTAGGACTGTCGTAGTCTGGCCGTCGCTCCACGATGAGTTCATCCATAAGTTCATCGACTAACGTTTTCTGCTCAGCATGTTGTTGGAGCAATGTGGCCTTCTCAGGGTCTTCCTCTATCTTCAGCACTGAAGCGGATGTGTCGGAGTGCTTGGTAGCTTCGACGTTCTCTTTTCCCTTACCAGAATTCCTATTGTGTACCAATACCTCGTTGGGCATAGGGAGACCAATTTGGTTCCTCTAATGATGAATAATCCTTCCTGATGGATCCAGTAGTTTTGGCATTCCCTCGGGGGGTAAGTCTCCATCGGGAAGCTCCAGCTTATCTTCCTCATCCATTATGTCAGCCATGTTGACCGCAACCCTTCCTGGGGGTATGTCCTCGATATCGCCCAGCGAGTCAGTCTGCCGCTGGATAGGACTAAAAAGGAGGGCAGCATACTGCCCCAACCATGGATTTTCAAATGGGGGGTAGGCTCATTGATACTTTTCGGGAGTACCTTGATACTCTAAACACATTTACACTAGAGGGCCTCACGGTGACCTGGTGACTCACGATGCTAGTCCATAGGGAGTGCGGCCAAATTGACCAGATGACATTGCTCGCTGATGTCTTAGAAATGTGTTTGGATCTTAGGATAAACCACATGTTGATGATGAAGACTAAAATGTGTCACCTGGAGTGTGTGGTGGAAACACTCAACATCCTCTAGGGTGAGTAATTATGGTATGCATGAAATTCAGTGCTGCCATGAGCCAGAGCTTCTCGAAGAAGTGGTCCACTGCAAGGATGTTCCATAAGCTCATCGGCTTAGATTCAGGTTCCAGCCCTTGATTTCCCCATTCATCAAGTAGGGGTGGCTGAGGAACATGCAGTGGTACTGAGGTAGACCGTTGGGACAATAGGCTTGCCTGTAGAGAGTATGGCGAACGAGATGACTGGCCGCCAAATCTCAGGTTGTCCTCTGAAGAGTGTAGTGACCTAGACACCACGTCACAATAAGACAAGCTGATAGCCGCAATTCCTATATCAGGGGCTAGGTCTACTATTGATAGGTCGCGATGCTTCCCACCCGCCATTGGTCAGCAGAATAACTCTATGTGATCTCTTGTTGAGGTACAGAGCGCTTCCGGTGATTATGCTAGTGATTGCATGACTGTAACCTATGGGGTCACCATATTTAAATCCTCATGGATATACATGTGGAGGGAGGCGGTAATCCAATGGACCTTGCATTCCGGGAGCACCAGGATGATGTACCTCATCCCTGTCCTGGTGCTTGACTCAGATAGGTAGAGGAGGGTTCCCACACTACGTCGTACTCCTCCTTGGAGTCTGAAAAGTAGGCTGGTTTGATCTTTGTCTGGACCTTCCCAGAATCCTACATATGGAGGTGATGACCCACCTTCCTTCCCATGTATGGCTCTTCAGGACATGGCATATTTCTGACACGAGGTCCTTCGACTGCACTGTTGGTGGGGCGGAGAGGGTTTCCACCCGAGAAAGCCGAGGTGTGAGGAGCACAAGGAAAAATGACAAAGGGGACATGGGGAGGACCTACATGGGTAGTTCTGGAGTGGGAAAGACCTCCACTGGAATTGGAAGAAGCATGGAGAGAACCTCCACTCTTGTTTTCCCTGGAAATCTAAGTATGAAGATTGTCCTTTTACCGGTCTAACTGAACACACGTAGGACCTCTGTGCTAGGTGCGGGTGGAGCGTGGCTTGCCTTCACCCCTCTGGTTGATGAGGCGAGGAATAATTTCTCCAGCTTCTCAGAGGATGGGGGTAGGATCCACATGTTGAGGAGAGACCAGACGTACGATGTACCTACACCAGTGGTCGGGGGCAGGATAAATGACTCCATACCCAGTGTAATGGGATCAAGAAAGGCTTTCGTACCAAGTATCACCGTCGCGGGGGAGACCCCCATTTGTATTGATGGAGATATGGGGTGGACCTCCATGTAAATACTTGAAGTGGGTATATCCCACACTCTCCAGGGTATTGGTACATGGAAGACTTTTGTACAGGGTGAAATCACTATGGGTTAGCTCGCGGTGACCCCAGCTCATGCTGGCGGCCAAAAGAGTCGACCCAGCCTACCTGTGGGGTGGTTGGCGCCTCAATATTAGTCGGGCATATAATTGATCATGCTCAGTGTATTTATGGAACTGATGATATGTGTTGTCAGTGGCTAAGGCCACAATAGCCATCGATGATGATGAACCTTGGTGGGTATCTTCTTCATCTTCCGCCCGACGCTGGCGTCGGGTTGGACGAACTTGGGCCAGTGCGGCAGGCATGTTCCTTAACTTCTCCTCATCTAGCAAGACCAGGCGACGGTGCTGACGTGACTGAGTGGGAGCCCTCGTTGGGAGCCCCTGGAATGAGACTCTGACTGGGTTGGGTTGGGTGTCACCTACCTATTCAGCGTAAGGCATGGAGTCGTCAAAGCACTATAGGGACAGGCTCCTGAAACGGTTGTATACCAGGGTGGGGAGCAATGGCTCCCTATGCTGCCCTTGGGGGTGGCATTGGCGGTGAGGCGCAAATGCCTCCAGATCCAGGTGGGCAATATCATGGGTTGAGATTATTCCCTCCTCCTCATAATGGTGCACAAGGTCAATCATTACCCCCCGTTGAATGACCTCGGACGGGGGGAGGGGGTGTGGGTGCCCCATGGTCATAGATGTAAAGGCTGTCGTGGGAGAGGGGAAGCCACGTCGAACGACCATGTTGGCGCTACCCCTGGCCCTGAGTCGATGGGAAGGTGGTGATCACATCCCTGCAGCAGCAACATGATTCTTGAGATTAGGGAGATTAACTCATCAGTGCTGAAAGAAAAATGAAAGAACGACCAATTCCCCAGCGCCATCCCGTCTTCCATGGCTGGTAAGGGAGATCCACGCTGACAATGTCCAAGAACTGGATGTCCAATGTTTTACTGCCCTAAATTCTGGTGAATTTCACACGAGCCTAGTTATTTTCTTGGTAGGATCCAATGCCGAATAACTAGATCTGGTGACATGTCAATCCATTGATGCCTTGAGCACTACAAATCTCCATATTGAGAAGAAGAAATTCTTATCAGGTTCACCATTTCTCTTTCTGATGCTTTCACCAGGGTGCATGCATCCGTCTTTTTCGGGGGGGACTGTGGTGCTGTCTATTGCCTCGCATTCCCACTTTACAAATGCAGGAGGCATCCGCTCTTTATTCGAGAATTTTTATCTAGGATCCAAACGGGATGATGGGATGTCGGTTCTTCCTTTCATGGATTCCTCCGCAAAACTCTTCACCTATTCTGGGTCTCCCTTTTAGATTTAAGACGTTGTTCATGAAAATCATCGTAGCATCATGTCTTCAAAGACACCGGTTAATTACACTGCTTTTTTCGGGACATTCCAAGGGGTTTGGTCTGGTAAGCAACCTTTAGTCGGGGTAGTAGTCACGATGGGAACCACTGGCATGTGTGGGCACTGAGACAGTAGTCCGTCTGTCTTATGTCCCTTATTTTAGGGCTTCTTGAGGGCGCAGAAGCCCAAGGAATCACAAATCGAATGCGGGGAATCACATTCCATGGGAATGTATCTAAGGTTTTCCTCATCTTCCAATGTTTAACATAGGGTATGTCGCAAGTTTAACCTCTACGAGAGACAGATCAGACTAATTAGAACACCGATTAGAGTGGATCATATGAGTACCAACCTCGGAGGGAACACTGATGTTGGGGCCAACATGTGGTTGACCTCCCGATTACTGTTTATGGGAATGGGGAATGAAGTGGAATGATCCCACCAGGATGTGGCGGACTGGATAGGAATCAGTATGGTTGATGGGTGGATGAATGATGTGGATGGGAAATGAAATAGGACCATCGCAAGGGAGATAGTGAAGCTGGGCTTGAGCCTCGAAGATACTTCATACGTATCCATGTGGCTGGGAATCAAGGTCTGCGTAGTTCGGTAAAATTATTTCATCTTGACAACGGATTACCACAGGTTATAGTTCCAATGGCTTACCACTGAAAGGGGCGACAACGGCTTACCAATGAATGAGGCTAACAATAGCATACCACTGAATGGAGTGACAAAGACTTACCACTGAATGGGTAATAAAAGGAAGAATACAGTTTAACGTCATGCAGGATGGGGATGGACCAATGTGAAGTGGCCAATATCATCGATTGTTGGGATCAAACCTCAGGGAGGCTTCCTAAGTACCTTACCATGGAAAGGATCAAAGTCCTTGTAGTTTGGGTTATAGGAGTAATTTGGGGGTTACTCTCTAAGGCGGCCCAAGATGTTGGTGAAATGATGTGAATGGGGTCGGATCGACCAATGGGTGGTGGTCTTGAACCTCGTGGAGGATTTATATGTACCCTTCCTTATCAAGGATCAAAGACCACGTAGTTCAGGATGGTGTCGGGCTTACACTCTAGGCTACCCAAGGTGTTGGTGAACTAACATGAAGGATGTCAGAACGACCGAGGTGGTGGGATAGAACCTCATGGAGGCATCCTACGTACTCTTCCTTAGCAAGGATCAAAGACTACGTAGTTCTGGTTATGGGGGATTGGTGCACCGACGTGAAGATGGTCGGGACTAATGGATGGTAGTGGGATTTAACGTCAGAGAGGCTTCCTACATTCCCTGCATTGGAAAGGATAAAAGACCACAAAGTTCATATTGGAATCAGTGAACCAGCGTGAATGAGGACCTGGGGTTCAATGGCTAGTGGTCTTGAACCTCATGGAGGCTTCTTACATACCCTGCCTTAGCAAGGATCAAATACCAAGTAGTTTAGGATGGCTTCGGTGAATCGGCTTGAAGGAGGACCTGAGGTCCAATGGGTGGTGGGCTTGAACCTCATGGAGGCTTCCTACATACCCTGCCTTAGCATGGATCAATGACCACGTAGTTCAAGATGGCGTGGGGATTACACTCTAGGATACTCGAGGATGATGTCATGGTCGGTGCATACTCTAAACCACATGATTCATCCTCGGTGTGTGAAACAAGAGGCAGTAGAGACCTGAAGATCACGTCGCGAACGATGCATCTGTCATAGGTGAATTGGGGCTTACACATGATCACATCGCAATGATGAAACAAAGGATTATGCATGGTTAGCATCTCCAAGAGGTTGGGAATTATTTCAGGATGGAGGCCCGATGGCGACAAAGCCCAGTGGGAGATGGATTTGGTACCAATGAAGGGAGGGGTCTGGTGTCCATTCCCCCTGGTCCTTGGGACCAATGTAGAAAGGAGTTGCAGGGATGCTGCCTCCTACAAGAAATCTAGAAGATAACAACCGGGTGGTTGACCTTTCCCCACGGACAGACGTCGCTCCGGTAAAGAGGATCTCATTCCTTATAAGGAATGATCTCACTCCTGTGGAGACCAGTGGGCATGCAGAATGTCCAAGGTGGGGGCACCCCACGTGCGAGGCACGGGGAGATGTCACAGTTTATAGTCATTTGTTCAGGATGACTGTTCTTGGATGTTTAGCATCCTTCAGCTTGAAAAAAGTGGGTTCGCTCCACACCCCTATGACTTACATAACTGGTACCCTCAGCACCTTGGTGAAGAGAGGGGACATGCAATGCCATGGCTATGTGGTGTTATGGAGCAAACCATTGGGGGGTCCACATTAGCCTGGATATCTGATGAAGCAATAGCTGTTAGCGTACATATGTGAAGAAGCATGAGGTGAAGCAACACAACGGGTAGAATCATCCAGGGGACTTTGAAGTTGCCTCATGCAAACCTGAAGGGCCGCACGGGAAAAGGAGTTGCAGAGCGAGAGATGTCATAGGTAGAAGCCTTGTGAAGCTCTGGTGCTCCATGCAATGGAGGGCTATCACGAAGGGTTGTGCTTCACGAAGTGATTTTTCATAGGCTAGGAATAGGGCATTGGTACATATGGGATGTAACACCCCCAAATGATAAAGGGTTAAATGACTAAATGATATGACTCATGTCAACAAGGTGCACCTTCCATTTCGGGAGCCTGTCTGATTAGAACTCCACAGTTAAGCGTGCTTGACCTAGAGTCGTGATCAGGATGGGTGACCTTTTGGGAAGTTTCCCATGATGTGTGCGACTGAGGACAAAGCACACTGGAAAGGACATGTGTTGGCCTATGGGGATAATCACTAGTCAGATGACCCGTTCAGGCATGTGGGTGGACCATAGGGTGGGACCCATGTGTCTGTGGGGCAACTGGTGGGTGGGGCCTAGTTGTTACATTTGGTATCAGAGGAGGAACCCAGCCTTAAGTGTGCAGTGCACTACCTCGGTTGAGATGTAGGGCCCACAACGAGGGCGTTGTGCTCTAAAGGGGGGGTGATTGTAACACCCCCAAATGATAAAGGGTTAAATGACTAAATGATTTGACTCATGTCAACAAGGTGCACCTTCCTTTTCAGGATCCTGTCTGATTAGAACTCCATAGTTAAGCGTGCATGACTTGGAGTAGTGATCAGGATGGGTGACCTTCTGGAAAATTTCCCTGGACGTGTGTGAGTGAAGACAAAGCACACTGGAAAGGACATGTGTTTGGCTAAGGGGAAAATCATTATTCAGATGACCCGTTCAGGCATGTGGGTGGACCCTAGGGTGGGCCCCACGTGTCTTTGGGGCAACTGGTGGGCGGGGCCCAGTTGTTAAATGGGAGGAGCTTCGCGAAGTGGAAATGCATTCGTGAAGAAATGTCTCACGAAGGAAAGGTGCCTTACAAAGCATAGAACGGGGAAGCGATGTGTTTTGTGATGCCAAGTGACCCGACCTTGGCACTTGGGTTACATGCGCATGGGGGTTGCTTCACGACGCGTAAGCGCTCCGTGAAGAACCGAGTCCCCATGAGGATATCCTTAGTTCATGAAAACACGTGGGCTTCGTGAAAGGCATCCCTCCAGGAATTTGGGCTCAATTAACACAAAGGGGAAGGTACTTCGAGGAGCAGAAAGTACCATGAGGATCTCATGGTTCGCCGAGCACAGGTGCTTCGTGATTTGGGAGCTAGGAAGAATAATGGATAAATAGTCTGTCATGTTACCTTGAGGGGAGCCCAGTATTTATAGGCATGAGGTGCCGAGTGACCCGATCTTGGCACTTGGGTTACATGCACATGGGGGTTGCTTCACGAAGCGTAAGCGCTCCATGAAGAACCGAGTCCCCATGAGGATATCCTTAGTTCGTTGAAACACGTGGGCTTCGTGAAAGGCATCCCTCCAGGAAGTGGGGCTTAATTAACACAAAAGGGAAGGTACTTCGAGGAGCGGAAAGTACCTTGAGGATCTCATGGTTCCCCGAGCACAGGTGCTTCGTGATTTGGGAGCTAGGTAGAAGAATGGATAGATAGTATGTCTTGTTACCTTGAGGGTATCCCTGTATTTATGGGCATGAGGTGCCGCGAAGTAGCACGTGCTACGCACACGACGAGCTCTGCGGCGGGTCGTGAACGTCACCTACCGTCGCGGAGTAGTACCGCCTCCCAGCTTCACGAGAGCTCATGAACGTCAGAGGGCATTGCTGAGAGGTCCCACCTTCGGGCTTCATGAGGGCTCGCGAACGTCATAGGGCTTCACGGAGCGGTCCCACCTCCTCACTTCATGAGGGATTTCAAATATCAGATGGCTTCACAGAGTTTTCCCACCTCCTCCCTTCCCGAGGGCTCGTGAACATCAGAGGGCTTCATGGAGTGATCCCACATCCTTAATTCATTGGCACTCGAGAATGTTTGAGGGATTCACGGAGCTGTCCTGGCTCCTCTCTTCGTGAGGGCTCACAAAGGTTAGAGGGCTTCGCGGGGCGGTCCCGCCTCCTCGCTTTGTGAGGGCTCACGAACATCAGAGGGATTTGCAGGGTGGTCCCACCTCCTAACATAGAGTGGTATAGAGAACTTTAGAGGGCTTTGCGGCACTGTCCCGCCTGCTTTCTTCACGAGGGATCACGTATGAGCTTTCGCGCACCGGCCTCAAGGCTTCGGCAGCTTCACGGTCTGTCTTCACGAGGTAGGACTTAATGATTTCATGATATTTTTATTTCCTCCCATATTGGAATCAACATTAACATTATTTGAAAAATATTGGTAAAGATTTATCTTCAAATTTTTTATCATTCACTTTTTATGAGTTTTATAAAATTTAATAATTTTTTATCGAAATTTTTTTTGGAGGAAATATTCTCAATGATAGTGTAGACTAATTATTTTAACGATTTAAAATTTATATCAATGAAATAAAAATGTTGTGGTGAAATTATAGACATCTAGTAAACATTTCAAGTCACTCTTGTTTCTTTATTAGAATTCACATAATGATAGTGTAGTATACTAAGATGCTAAAAGGAATATTGTGTCTTCCCTTATTATTTATTTGAATATTTAATAATCATAAATATAAAATTTATAGCAGGTGGTGTGTTTGTTTGTAAGTTTAGAAATTCATTATAATGGTTTAGTATAATTGTTTTTACCTTTATTTTGATGGTATTTTTTTTATTAGAATACATTCATCGGAGTATTTATCATTTCTTCACAACCAAAGAACTATGCTTGAGTTTGACTTGTTATAGGGGCATTTATCTAACATTATATTTTAGAAATATTTCACGGGGATTCATTGAGTGCGGATAATGATGTATGTTCCTTATATTATGATTAATTTATATTTTCTATAAGCATTGAAATTAAATTCATTTTCAAGATGGTATCTTGGAGGAAGGAAATTGGAAAATAATTCAGTATTTGAATATAATCTACGTGATGAGTGATGAAAATCACATACATCAAACAAGGAATGTGAAAAATATTATTCTTTCTAGAAAGAGTATTATGACCATTAAATTTATTTATCTATATTTTTTGCAGATAAAGTAAATTTGTTGACTTATTTGGTTGATGGGTTCATTTAGAAGGATGTAGTATATTAGATACCATTATTGGGGTTATTATAATGTTTAGAATATATATATATATACAGAATTCGTACTTTGTTATTTTGTAACTGTAAATACTATGACCTTAGGGTATATTTAATAGGAATTTATGGTTGTTATTATTTTGGTATAAACATTATATAATTCATACATAGTTTTTGTTTTTTGAATGGGTTGGAATATTTCATTAGGCGACTAAAAATATAATTACTTATCATCCATATAAGTGAAGATAAATATTTTAACACTATTAATTATCTAAATCTATAATAGATGTTGGCATGTTCATTGGGTTGTGTAAGAACCAGGTTCTTCCTTGAGGTGTGTATCTTGTGTTTTCCATAAATTATATGTTTAATTACTTAAATATGACCGTTTATGAATTCTCATTGGGTTCATGGAGGTCTCGATGGTGTCCATCGATGCTCTGAGCTCGGAACCATAGTTTTTAGTGAATAAATGAGGACACACTGTTAGTGGAAACCATTCGGGTAAGTTCAGATGTCTATGTGGAAGATCTATAGTTTTATTAGACATAGAAAAAGGGTTATGCACGGTTACAACATGGTTTGAAAAACTGTGTGAGGTAACCATGTGGTTCCCCTATCTCTTACAGAGAGTTGTGCATGGTTTCTGCACGGTTTGGTAAACCATGCTGGTAAACCATGCGACTCATATATTATGTGTAAAATGACTATTTACCCCCTATTTTTTTCATTTAAAAATTATTATCCCTCCTTCATTGCATAATAGGAGAACCATATAAGATCTATCATTAATGTATTTTCTCATTTTTAAAATACCTTCCTCATATGGCCCCTGAATCGAGGTTTTTTCGTCTCCTTGGATTCCTAATGGTGAGTCCTTGAATCCTTTTTATCCTTTATTGATTATTTAGAACAACGGTTGTGCTATTTGGATTTAGGCTAATATGTCATAATATCCCATTCTTCATTTTTTCTTCATAATATTTCTGAATCATTATGAATCAGAGCTTCATATTTTATGATCTATAAAGACTAATTATATGGTATGTGGTCTTGTGCCTTTCACTAATTATTGAGTTGTTTCTATATGTCTGGGTGATGCATGCCCATATTTAGGGTGTCAACATGAATTATTATTAAACCCAGTTGATGACTATTGTGGTGTAGGTAATGGAATAGGTGTTTTAACACATTAATTAATAACTTGATTAACGGCCACACCATGGGTGGGTTCACTTATATAAACATTTATGTACATTTGGCTTAGGATACCTAGGATATATGCCTTTTATTCACATTCAAGGGTTGTTAAAATTTAATTTTTTTGTTAATGGAATTTACATTTTGATAGGTGGATTTTTTTTTGTTTTAGGGTAAGGGATGGTTGACTTACCCTCTGAACTATATAGTCCATTAGTTGTTTAAGCATGTTTGGATTGATTTGTTCAATCTATTATCCCACCCACGAGATTTGAATATTGTTAAATCCAAATAGTTGACTAATTTTCTTTTAATTTATTATTATGATAAATGTTCCCTTGTGAGTAAATGAACAACCAAGATTTTTTAGGTTGTTCATTTCATTATAACCCTTTTGTGGTGAGTTATAATATATTATTTTGGGTTTTCACCATAGCATGCCTAATGAAATATTAAAATGAATTGAAGGATGAATTGGTAAGTAGCTTTGGGTGAATCATGGATTCAGTTTAGAATTCCATTGACGAGTTTATGTGACTATTGTTCCTTTTTCCATAAGTAAACATTGGATCCATATTTTAATTACAAGGATGAGATCTAATGGTTTATCATCTAAATCTATAAGTAAACTATGGATACCATGGATGGGCTTATAGTGGTTCTGTACTAAATTGCTGAGAGAATCAAGGATCCTTATAGGATTCCATAGACGTGCTCAAGAGGCATGGATTTCATGTTATTAGTGGTACGTGGGGATCCCTATAGAACCACCAAGGAAGGGCTCAGTAGATAGGGACATAAACCCCACCTAGAGTGATATCAGGTGCCTAATAGGTTCACCAAGATGGGCTTGTAGGGTGTTGGTGGAACTTCACCTGAAGTGATACACAAATTCCAGATCAGGAATGCTAGGGGTGGGCTCAAGTTAAAAATTTTATATTGAAATGAAATGGATTATGATGTTTCTTCAAAGACAAATAAGAAGCTTTGATTCTGTCTTAACTCGCACTTGTATAGTTTTCCTTTGGTGTTTTTTATTATGCTTACTGTAATACGGGGGATTTGAGTCTTAATCCGGATCATGGTACTTATGAATTCAATTTATTTGAATTTTTAAATGGATAAAAATTGAAATGTAAATGGAAACCAATAATTGTTAGACTGTTTAAATTTGAGTACCCACAAGTTTATTTCTTTCACTATTTTCCTCTAAATGTTATATATATTCACATACAGATTGGCACCAACCATGGGTAGTTGTCTACTAGGATTTAGTCTCTCACCTTATTTGGTCACTCTTTGTTCCCAAACAGATTATATGATTTTAGGTGTCAATAAGGGAAAGTACCCTCTTATACATACTGGGTATTCTGCTTTTTAGAAGTAGATCATGGGACCAAGATGAGGATTATGATGATACTGGGTTTATTTTTGTTCTTTTTACTTTTGGGAAATTTATTTTATAAAATGTCAGTGTACCTGATTGGACTGTTTTATTAGAAACATGTGACATGTATCATCATCTTGTGTATGATATGATATAGGTTTAGTTATACTATCAGTCTTCTAGTTTTTACTTCTTTTGCATGGTATTATTGCTTTCTCTATTGAATTGTTATTATATTAGATTGTATTACACTCTGAAAATGATGAAATAGTCGCCCCACTATCACACCCAGTTCCTCATTTCAATTCGGAAGCCTCTAGAACTTATGGAGATGTGTTGAGGCCATGTGGAATAATAGTGTAAGAGCACTGTTACATTGCATCCTAGTTCGGGGCATTAAAATGTGTAATCAGAGGGGTCTTTTTTGTTTTTTTTTCTATTTGGAGTTGATAGTATTATATAGTAAGTAAATGAGATTTGGTAATAAGTTATTCCTATGAGTATCTACCCCGCATACATGGAAAAACAAAATTTATTAAAATTGAAATGTAATTGTTGGATTATGAGTTATTATAGTTGATTTGATGTCACCCATGGTTTAAACACATGTATTGTGAGGTTATTATTGATATGATTGGGGGTTATATTGTGTCTCAAACTAATGAGATAAGGGTATTGCATCTCATGCATCAAATACTAACTTCTTAGATATCACATACCCTACATTCATTCCATCTCATTTAGAAGAATTACTGATTGTATGTTTTTGGGATATGCATTGTGACTGATATGACTCTCGTTTAGTATAATTGTTTTTGTACATGATAAGTTTTAAATTGGATAGATGCCAACAAATGGTTACTGAGTTGTATGGGACTTCTTATATTGGAATTTTTTGGATCAGGATCCAACATTATATAGATTTTCATTTCTAAGTGCTATACATGGATGTCAAGATTTGATCCATAAAGATTATGGGCCCCCACAGATCGTAATTTTGCAATACATTGGGTTTACCCTTCTAAAATGGAATGTGACAAATATAAAATGAATATGAAATCATGTGACACTGTGATGGATTTTTATCAAGACCTAGAAAATACCCGACATTAGTAGTGAGATTTTGGTAGTCTCTCATTTATTTGAAACCTAGACTCGACCACTGGTGTATGAATATGGGTGAGTTATTAGAGGAATTCTTTGACCTATACCATTTTGTAACTAAAATTTTCAGTTGAGAAACATAAAAAATATCTTGAACTAAGGTGTGTGTTGGAAATTTTATAGTCATAATACCATGGAGACCTCAAGATATACTACAGGAGGGTGGAAATGTCCATACCATAGAGGTGGTAAGATATTAGCTAGAATTGGACCCTCAAGTCATTCTAGTTGTGGAACAATTTTTTATACTAGCCAATGGTTCTAATGCATAGTTTTATGAAGGATTTATGAGGTTAATAAAAACCATTCAAGGAGCACCATAGCCTAGAAAATCTATGGAAGAGATAATGTGGGTATTCCAATAGACGCATATTCACAAATTTTAAAGAGTTCGGGGACCAAATTTTGTAGTGTCCTAGCTAGAGGCCATGCTTTTGATTCTCAAGCATATGGAGTTCCCTTCTGAGAAGATAGAAAAGATCTCTATGTACATTTTGCATGATTCCACAATGAGAAGGTGGGGTTGTATCACTTGTGAAGAGTGTCAATAGGATATGGTGATATTTTTAGAGAGTATTTTTCGATTAATACTATCCTACGATACTGAGGGAAAATTGAGCCTGGGATTTTATGCATCTAGAGTTGGGTGCTTTGTTAGTTAAGGACTATTTGGTCAATTTGACTCATCTCTAGTGCTTTGTACTTATTCTGATGGGTGATGATGTATCCAAAGTTAAGATATTTGAGGACGGTCTCATATATGACATCTGATCATAGGAAAATACCATCTGGTTGACTATTATGTCTAAAATAGTTAATCTGGCAATGATCACTATGTGTTACCTAAGGTAATTTGTAGGTTCAAGCTAGGGGGTTTGGAAACTAGATCTAGTGTTTTCTACATAGTTTGTAGTAAGCATCAACTGGAGCTTTCTCACAGTGATACTGGTAGTCAGAACTTATCTTCAAGTATCCATGTGAGATAATAATATTGTGGTAGACTGGGGCAAACAAGGCCACATTGTCTTCTGGACCCAGTAGAGTGCTGATCTTATGGCACGATGGGCCATATATAGCATTTCTGAAGGATGTTTCTACTAGAATCTAGTGAGAGAGGTTCTGAAACATCTCTATGTTCAGAAGTGGGTTTGAAGATTCTCACTTATCATGGATATGGAATACATTAAGCCATTTTGTAACGCCTCGACCCTAGATACCAAGAGTCGGTGCATTATTACATAACATTGGCATGATCACAAAGGATCAAGTCTCGAAAGACCGATTAGTTTAGTAGTCTTGGAAACACTAGATATATTCATATGTCTTAAATTACATCATAAGGTAAAAAAACTACAACAACATCTTGTCTTCATATCCCCTCATACTATCCCTCCAGGTCATTCATAAATTACTTCTTCACATCCTGGGAAAAATAAAACATTGAAAGGGGTGAGCTCAGATACTCAGTAAGGATAACAATATAGAAGAAGCTTTCATAGATAAGCATAAATAGTTAAAGTAATTTATAACTAAAACAAAAGCCCATTAAACATGAAGCATAATATGGCAAAGATAAAATGAAATAATGTCATTTACTTATTCACATGGATATTCTACTGTCGATCAATCACATGAAATATCAATAACCACTTTCATAATGATGGAATGCATAATGCCAGACTATCATAACCACATAGACAAGGCCTCGTGCCAAGACTACAAATAAGATTTTTCCAAGGCCTTGTGCCAAGACACTAGTTTGTCTCATTAGACCTACTGATGCATCGAGGAGCTATAGCGGGCTCCACCCATCACATATTAAGTCCAATGCATTCCTATATGAAATGGTTTAAACAAAACATAAACATTCGTATTAAAACTAGCATACGAAATCTGACTACTTTCTCCATAAACCTGAATGGTATAAAAATAACACATCCATAGTCAAACATATCCCAAAACCTTCAATAAAAGTTTTGTATAATAAATCAGATTCAAATGAGCTTAAAATCCATCAAATGATGAGTAGAATTTTTTTGAGAGAAATATCCTTTTTGTAAAATCATTTAAAAGTCACACATTAATAAAGGAAGTAATTTTAAAATAGATTTTTGAATCAAAGTGTCCCATACCACTTTGAAACTTTTGAAAAGAATTATCATTTCAAAACATTCATGTCCATATAAATAAATCCTCAAAAACATTTTGAAAACATGGACATTAATTGAAAATATTTAGAAAGATAAATATTTAAATTATTTTAAATTTTGATCTTGATAAAGGGTACCTTTGAAAATCCATAAAATCTTCATTTTGAAATCATTTTTGTGAAAAATGGACATGGATGATAAAAATGTCCCAGTAAATACTTACACATAAACAATCTCGGATAATGATGAGATTGAGGAATTAACCCTTACAAATTTGGTAACTTACGAAACATACAACCCATGATAGAGGTATCATACAATGAATATGTAAATACACATAAATTAAAGTGTATTACACAAAGAATACAATTATGGAAAGTACATACACCACACAAAAGGTAATAGTGGAAATATTGCATGAATCTCATAGGAAAAAGGAGTGAGATGAAAACCCCTTACTTTGTACTTTTTCCTTGGTCGAAGGTAGGTTAGCCTCCTGTATAATGGTGAAATATTTTTTATTGAATTATACAAGAATCATTTACATTAATATGATATCATATATGATCTTTTAACATTGCTTTGTTAATAATATCATAGTATTATCGTCATTTTGGGTGTTAACTTACTCGTTTTCCTTTATATTCTTTATTACGTAAGCCGTGTTTGTTATGGATAGGTTGTATCTTATTCATATCCATAATTATATCAAGTCCTTAAACATTATTTTTAAATCAAAAAATGATAATTTTACTTGAATGTATATGATGGAGAATGAATCTCATCTCTTTCATGGAGACGGTAGTCCGTACGTACGCACGAGCGACAATATCATTATTTTGATGTTAAAATAATATATAATTGGATGGTATATCATATATAAAGAAGAAATATCATGTTATATTTATTATTTACATGAATTACACATCATTATTATACCCATCCAAATAATAATTTATTGAATGACAATTACACCACGACGTGGAGACGGTAAGCCGTACGTACGCACGTATGGTGAAATGTCATTCAATGGATGGATAGAATACTTAATATGGTTGTACCATATTTATAATAATATTATTGTATATAGTATATACTAGATTCATTATTTTAAAATGGGAATAACAAAGAAAGAAGAAGTTGAAGAAGAAAATAATTTGAAAAAGGGTGGAAAAAACAATACCTCTTCTTCGGGTTCTTCCTTTTGATTTGATCAAAAGGGCTCCTTAGGATGGCTTTATGATCAAAATAATGCATCTAGGTTGTAGTGAGGGAATTTTAGAGAGTATTTGGGTAGGTTTCGGCCGATCCAAAAGGCTTTGAAGGTGTGAAGTAATGAGAAGGGGGAGTGCCCTTTTATAAGAGGGGTGAGGGGAACCTTTGGAAAAGCTAGAAATATTATTTTATAATAAATTCATATTCGGTTTCTAATGGATCCAAAGTGGATTATTTAAAGGTTAAGGTGGTTATAGGTCGAAAACCACTCAACCAATATAATTTAGACAGGTTTGGGTCATTATATTAACCTTATCTTTAAGTATTAACTCTTAGTTAATTAGTTTCACTTTTACAATGTCTCTTTGTATTTTTATATTTTATGGTTAATAAACTTACTATATACATCCAAGAGACCCCCAAGTGGTCCATTAATGATACATATATCATGAAATAAGTCTCTTGTACGAAACTTAGATTTTTAGGTATTGAATATAAATTAATAATATAATATTTGTTTTAAAAACTCGTTTCTATCAATTTTGACACTATTGGGTATTTTGTTTTTGATAAATTCATAACAACATTATTACTTCGAACGAAATTTATATAATCAATCATAATATGTCATATTAACCTATAAAATTATTGTAATTTAGAAAAAGTCTCAAATGATATTTATTTTGAAATTTATAATATCAATTATTTTAATATTTCATTAATTAGGTAATTAATGCATCACCATTGTATCATAAATAAATTAAATTATTTAATGTCTAAAAATTATAAATAAAATACCATTATGTAGGAAATTTGTTTAAAATTTCTAATTAATATTTATAATCGAATTTATCATATGTACAACCCTATATTAAAAATGTTTTAGTAAATAAACTTTGATTTTAGCTCTTTTAACTCTTCTTTTAATTAAATAATAATAAATGTCCTAATTTAATAAAATTGGACCTAAATGATAATATTCTACTCATAAGGTTGTTTTTTGTCGAGATAAACTTGTCCAATAGAATTAGGACATGTGTTAGGGTAATATTAATATCATTTTTACCCTTAATTACCCTATTTACTTTTAACCGTGGTAAATAAAAGTAAAAAGTTACTATTCACAAAAAATTATTTTCAACTCATTGAACCACATTTTACTCCTTCATATTAACTGTGTCTCTCGTATTTTTGAAATTCCACTCACAGAATCGGTAAAGTTAGGTTTTATGAAAAAATCAGTTTTTTAACTACCACTTAGTGGTTTCACTTTTCATCAAAAAATGAAAGTTTCCAGAAATATACCAAAAATTAGGCCTAAGATATATTTGATATTTTGAATTCAAAAATGATGTCTATTTTACCAAATTCAAAACATATCAGTTGCATTAATTAATTTAATAATTAATTCCCGTCGTCAAAACAAATAGCGTGTTTTTAAGAGATAATAACTATCAAAAGATTGACACTTGTTTATGTCTGGTTTATATGTGAAATCTCATCCAATGACCAACATTGTATTAAATTGTAAAAATATATTCTAAATATACTTTAAAACCACTTAAATTAATAATTTTTCACTATTAATTATTTCAATTAAAAAAGTTGTTTGTAATTAATATTTAGTAATTTTCACTATTCATCAAAATATGAAAGTTATCCGAAAAGTAGAAAAATTTCACCCTAAGCTAATTTCGATATTACGAATCCAAAACTGAAGTCCATTTCGAATGATAAAATTTATAAAATGTCAAAAAGTAGGTATTACTATTCATAACGGCTACTTTGATTGGTTGTGGTGTGTTAGAATCTCGAAGTTGCGTACAATGCACGCTATTGCATTATTCAAAGGGAAACATACCGTGGAAGCTTGGGGTGTTACACATTTAAGATTAGGGGTTGGTCATGGACATGTTATCATGACCCCAAGATCATAGAGATAGTAGGGTGGGTCATCTCAGTGTACCCAATCAGTGTCACATGGTCATGGTGCATGCCAAATATATGCAGCACAACAGACCCAGTAGGAGCAGGATCCTAGAACTTCTACAATCAAAGGTAATATTCTAGTAACCTCTATTTTAGCTTATGAACATTTGTATATAGGGGATTCACATAGTTTTATATTTATTCCAATTTTGGAGACCCTTGGGCTCCATTTTTTACATATAACGATGTTATGATTCTAGACACTCTGTAAGGGATTATAACGACATGTTTGAATCAGTGAAACATGTTCCACCATGAGGCTGGTGGGTGTCACTTTGTATGGGACCTATATGTCATAAAAATTAAAGGATTTTATATAATATTTAGAATGTACTGGTTGGTTTTCTTTTAGTACATTATTGATTTCTATCAACATAGGGTGATTTTTACATCACCAGTGGTGGATCGTTTCTAAAAACATATTAATTGGATATATAGGTGAGTCGAGCTGGACCTGAACATTGTGGAATGGGTGGGATGACATCCCAGATTGGGAGTTTGAATATGGATGAATAGGTAACATTTCATATGGTTTTTCCTTCAGTGGTTGATGGTTTTAGAGATTTTAGTAGAAAGACATTTCATGTTTACCTCTAGTGAGAGATGTGGAGTTCTCTATTAATCATGATCCAGGAGTTTCATTGTTATCCATTCATCCTTCCTAGATGTCTACAACAGAGTTCTAAGTGCTCAAGAGGCATCTAGAGGACTTGGATTCAAAGGTTTTTAACCAAACCATTACTTCTCAGTGGGGTTCTCCATTCCATTTGTGAAAAACTCTGACAGTACCTATAAATATCATAACTGTTTTATTAGGTATTACCTAAACCTCATCATGGTTTTCCCCTATTTTTGGATTGGGAATAAAACTATAATGGGTAAGTAATTGATTTATTGGACTGTCAACCTTAACCATCCTTTTTTGCAGGATGCAAGATTATTTCACATCGTGTAACTAGGTTACACTCCTTGTAATTGTTGTTGGGTAAGAGCCATGAAATGGGATTTATTCTATGGAATATTACATGTTGTGAATGGTGGTTTCACATAATTAATGTTTTAATGAAAATATTTTTAATTAGAGGATAATTATTTTTCAGCATATTTGTACACCGTGGATTTGACGACATGTAACTATATTACTCATTTTGAAGTGTCCCACATCAAGATTTTAAAGTGGGTGAGTGCATATTTTATTGTGGGTATTTCTCGGGACCACGTGGCTCTCAAGACAAGGATCTTCCTATGTGAATTTCAGAGATATCGGTCCTAGATTGATTTATTTGGAATCAGAGCTCTATTTGTGGTTGTGTTTCATCTCTCTAGGAATGAATCCTTTATTCTTCTTCCTTGTTTTTTATCACAATATTGCATTAGGGTGGTGTCAATGGATCTATTTGTTTATTATTGTTTGGTCTTCTTGTTTTCTCCTAGATACATTATGATATCCCATTCCGAAGGAGTTTTTCATTGTGGTTCATTGTGCTTAAGGTTCATATCATTATGGTATATAGGCTTCTTCTCTCATGAAAACCAAATGTCTTCTAAATTGATTCAATCTCTATGTGGATTTTACTCTAGGTCCTTTCTTGACGTTATGGGGTTTTTTTATTTTGGATTATGTTATGAGCAAGTAAAAACAATGTATTTAGGTAGGTGGTTCCGCATATAGACATTGATAACAGATCTTGAAGTTTTTCATTATAAACTGATGCATATAGAAAATTGTACAATTGTTTTGTGGGTATTGACATGGGTTTTAAATGAAACATGGGTTGTTATTATTAATTAATAAATGGAGAGAAATGTTTTATTTTCAAATTATTAAAATGGAATTTTGGAAATGTTCATGAAATGGTTTTCAAATAATTGAAATGAATTTTTAAAACAAGATCAATTGATACCTTAGGTACTTAAGTGGAATTTTTATCTTGGGGAAATCATCCATTATTTTACAATTATCAAGGAGGTTTGTCTTAGGGATTTCTTCTGTATCCTTCTACCTTTGTTCTACAGGATTGTTATTGATATTATTTTGGGGTTTAATAATGAGGTATACTTCTACTTCCTAGGCCCATTATTCTAGGAACTGGATGGTGCACTTGATTACTGTGGTATGAATAGTTTGTGGCATGGACTAATAGTATTACTTGGTGTTGCAGTACCAGTGATTATATTTTTTATTTCATTGCATTCTGAACTAGCCTTGGTATCCATATTTATGGTTCTAAAAAATTAATACGGAAAATATTCTTTGAAATTGATATACTGGATTTTTTTTAGAATAGCAGAAGTACGGAAGAAAATTACATGTTTTCTATAAAACCTATTTACTGCTTATCATTCAATGTTTTTAAGTATAATGGGATTTTAGGAATTGTTATACCTTGTTCTGGAACACCTAGGTGGGATTCTACTAATCCAGTTAGCTCATAACTTGTGCACTTATTTGGGGGTGTGTACACCTCTGTTTGTCTTCCAGTGTAGGGAAAGGTCAGGCTCTATATTGAGGTGGTGAGGTTCATGTCAGCTAGTTTGGTAGATAGTGGTGAGATGGTGGGAGTTTATCCGTGCCCTCATTTAGAGTAGGTATTTGGATCGGGTCCTTTGTGTTTGGAATTTTCCTTTGAATATGTTTTCTACTTTTTTGTCTATTTAAACTATTTTATTACAGTCATGAAATATATACCTTGTTCTTCTTCCAATGGTCATTTTTGTTTAGTATATAAATTCCATGTTTTTTAACATGTTGGGTGAAATCGTTCCCTTTGTTGTGTTGTTCAATGGATGGGTAGTTATTGCCAGCCCGTGGGGCACAAGAATGCCTTTCGGGTTTGTAATGGAACTGGATGGGTTCTAGATTTGAGGGAAAACTAGTTCGGTTAGTTCAAATTTTGTATCAGAGCAGTTATGTTTTCTAGAGTCCATGTATTCATACATCTGTTAGATTGCATAGAGGATTATCATGACTTAAGAGGTATGTTGTGATATGTTTTTGGCCTACACTTGTCGTAATGAGACTCATGTTTACATGGGATGTGATTCTATAGTATTGGTTTTGTTTTAAAAATATTCTTTTTCTTTATGGGATTTCTAGTTTGAGATGAGATTTGTTCTATTATCTAATCGTTATTGTGTTTTGGTGTGCAATAGTATGCCTCTATGACGTCTTCCATGAGTTCCTCAGGAAGGTAAAACAAATAATCTTCAAGTGAAACACCCTATAGATCATAATATCACAGAGACTTTTGTATGGGGAGTCTGTCTTGTTGATCATGATATACCACGAGTTTAGAACACTGTTGTTGAGGTATAACTAGGAGATGGAGGATAGAAATATCTATCATTGTAGTTCCAGCGTGAGAGACCATCATCCTTTAAAGTAGTGACTGGTATACTACAGGCAGAGGAATACATGGATAGGATTGATCAAATCTTCAACATTCTAAAGACACCTAAGAACATCAGGGTAAAGTGCATAACATTCATATATGAGGTGTCTGGAAATCAATGTTGGTATTCTATGGTCCATGAAGATATGAATGTAGACTTTGATGGAAGGATTTCAAATCAATCTTCTTTTAGATCTTTCTCCATAGTCTCTAAATATAGAGAAGTTTCTAGAGTTCTTGTATTTAAAATAGAGAGATCATTAGATATTGTCCTTCAAAAATGATTTTGCTATGATTTTCCATTTTTTATTGGATGTGTGGAAGAATGACGAGCTGAAGGCTTAGAAGTACCTGCAGGATTTGTAACTGGATATCAGATCACAAGTGTATATATTGAATAATTATACCTTTGTGGAGATGGTAGATAATTTTATGATGGAAGAAGTTAATATGTAAGGAAAGGTTTTATTTTTCACCTCTTCTCTTCCATTGGGTAGCAGATTTAGTGGTGTGCATGGGAAGAAGAGGAAGTGTCAATATTATCCCATGTTTAGTGGAGGAAGGTCTCCACAGCAAGCCTCCTATACACTTTCGGTTACAATGGGTAATGTTCCTTTAACTTGATATCAGTGTGTAAATGGAGGATACAGCATATTTTCTTATCTTATTCCCGTGAAGACATGAAATAGTTGTGGATGCATTGGTCACATACAACACTTCTATTAGGATATGACTATTCCTTGTTATGGTTAGGGTTTTTCACCTCCCAAGGATACTACGGTGTAGTTAGATGCTTCAAAGACTTTAGGGATCTAGCCACATGCCTCAATAGTGAATAACTTTCACGTAGTACATGAGTGTCCAGATGAAGTTGATACAGGTTCAGCAATATTGAGAGGTATTATCCTTTTACCTTCAGTAGCAATTGATTTATTTGATAATGTAACCAACCACTAATTTATTTCTTCACATTTTTTTATGTTCGTTAATGATATCTGATTTAGGGTTGGTCTAGGATTTTCACATTCATGATTTTGATATTTTTTACGTCATCATAGGTATGGGTTGGCTTGTTCCTCATCAAAATGAGGTTCATTGTTATCATTTTTTTTAGTTTCATGTTGTTTATGTGAGATATCATGGGTTTTAGTGGGAGTAAGACCCAAGGTTATGCCTTGTACGACCTTCCTACCCAGAGCAGAGTAGTTTATTAATTTTTTTCGTGTTTAAGCCCAATGTTTTCTCTCCTACTGTTTATATTAACAACACTGTTCAGGAAATTCCCAATATTTTGCATATGATTTCTATGTTATTCCTCTAGAGGGAGAAGTAGTGTTTACGAACAATCAGGTTCCAGGTACACAACCGATATTGATACCTTCTTCTCATATGGCATGAGTGGAGCTAAAAGATCTCAAGATTCAGTTGGACATCCAATTGGAAAAAGGATTATTTTACCCTAGTGTTTCACCATGGGAATCCCATATGCTCTTTTCTATGAAATAAGATGGTTCTCTTCAATTATTTTTGGAATTGGAGAAAATGAAATGGGTAATGGTTATGAAAAAAATATTATTTTCCTCTATTGAATGATCATTTTGATCAGTTAAAGGGTGAAAATCGGTTTTAGAATATTTATATTTGGTGACATTGTCCTTGGAACAGATTTTGTGTGTCTAATATTCCAAATAAAGTATTCAGGATTAGGTATATCCATTAGGAATATTTTTTGATGAAATTTGGTCTAACTAACCCTCCTACAGTTATTATAACAATGATTAATTGTATATTCCATCAATATCGTGACACATTTATCATAGTGTTCGAGGATGATATTCTAATTCATTTGAAATCTAAGCATTTGAACGAGCACCATCTGAGTTAGGTTTTGGAAATTTTGAGAAGTCACCATTTGTATGGAAAGATTCCAAAATGATGTTTTTCGATTCATGTAGTGATCTTACTGGGGAATAGAATTACTGATCATGGCTTATCATTTGATCTAGAGATGTTGAAGTCTATTTTTTCATAGAGGGAATCATAAAATTTATCTGAGATACAAAGCTTCCTTTGTCTTACAGGACACTACCACTGGTTTGTGAAGTATTTCTATAAATGGTGACACCAATGAATTCTCATACCATGTAAGAAGATAAATTCACATGGGATGAAAAGTATCAGTATTCATTTGATGAACTAAAAATGCATCTTGTCATGGGCTCCTATTTTGATCTTACCGGAGCCCGGTATTGTGTATGTGGTGTTTTAAAATTATTCAAGTGTTGGTTTGGGATGTGTGATTATATGGCATGATAATTTGGTGACTTACGGATCTCATCATCTTTTACCGCATGAAAAAATTACCCCACTGACAATTTAGAAATTTTCTCAATCATGCATACGCTTAAATATTGGAAGCACTATCTATATTTGGAGAAGATCACAGTCTTTTCTAATCAAAAAAGCCTAAGGTATATCTTTTCTTAGAAGGTTCATAACATAAAATAGAGATAATGGGTAGAATACCATCAGATGTTTGAAATTAATATCACCAATAACCTTGGTAACTAAAACTTTATTGCAGACACTCTTATTTTAAACATATTGTCACAAGCTATTCTGGAATCAATGGAAGGGTGGGAACTTTTTTGGATTTTCACTAAATTGAATCTTAATTCTTAGGAAGATGCTTTTGGAATGGTTCTAACCAGTGTTTATTTATCATCATCTCCCCTGGAGTCTATTTTGTAGAGTCAGTAGTAGAATGATGAGCTTCATAAGACATGATAAATCATATTTGGTGGGGATACCTCTTCTAGTTGGTCTCTCTATTCAGATAGTATGCTTTACTTTAGGATATTGATTTTCATCCAATAATCTATGATGAGTTTAATAGTGTTCTTTTTTTCTATCACTTCATGGATATTCATCGAGGCACTATGAAGATGTATTATCACTTGAGGCAGCGATTCTAATTGTATGGTATAAAGCATCACATAGAGGCGTTTGTGTCTTGCTATTACACCTACCAACAAATAAAGTCATGGTAGTTGAAAACTTTTAGTTTTCATTATCCTCTTTGGGTGATGTTATGCAAATGGGATGAGATATCCATGGATTTTTTTGTTGTATTGCCATGGACTCCCTGGGGAAAGAATGATATCTAGGCTATTATTGATTGGTTATTGAAGTCTGATCATTTCATTCCGATCAAAGACACCAATAGAGTTGATGATATAGGTGATCTATATGTGGAGGAGACTGTGAGGATACATGGGAGTCCATATTCCATTTTTTGGATAGGGATCCCAGGTTTACCTCAAGTTTCTAGAGGAGTCTCGAATAAGCGATAGGAACTCAGGTCAAGTTGAGCACAACTTACCATCCACAGATAGATGTTGAAACAGAGCAACTAATTCATATTTTGGAGGATATTTTATGCACATATGTCTTGGATTTTGGAGGATCATGGGATTACCATCTGGGAGTGCATGAATCTTTTTACAACAATAGTTTTCTGTCATCGATATTAGTTGCTCCCTTCGATGCATTTTATCATCACCCTTGTATGTTACCTATTTGTTGGGATGAGGTGGGAAAGGGTCATTAGTTGGACCAAGTTTGGTTTAGGAGAAATCTATGACGATTATGGATATATATCAATATCATTTTATATCCCAGATTCGATAGAAATGGTATGTGTATTGGCGGCACTGATCTTTGGAGTTTTCCATAGGTGACTTGGTTTTCATGAAAGTTTGTCCTCAGTTGGGTCCCCATCGACTTGGAATGTAGGGAATGTTGGATCTACGATATATTGGACCATTTGAGGTCACTATTCGGCTAAGAGAAATTTGTTATTAGTTATAATTATTAGTTCATTTGATAGGTATTCATGATGATTTCCATATATCATTGCTTAGGAAATATCAGCCTTAACTCGCTCACATTTTGAGTTGGGAAGAAATTTTTTTAGATCCAGATGGTTCTATTCTATAGAAACTAGTTGAGATAATAAAATTTTGAGTGAATGTCTTATGTTTAATTTCAATTCCATTAGTTAGAGTTTAATGGAAACAAGGATCAAATTCTCATGAGACATGGGAATTGGGATTGTTGATGAGGTAGTAGTTTCCTCATATTTTTCCAGGGATCAAATCTTTAACTTGACTTCCTAGGGATAGAATTTCATTATAGTGGGGAGTTTTTAACATCACATTACTATTTTACTAGGTACACCCTTAACCACATCTTGGTTTTCCCTTTGATATTGGGATGATTTCGATAATGGTGAAGTCAGATAATTGTAGAACTTTCAACATTAACTAGAATATTATACAAGATAAAATATGATTTCACATAGTGTAACTGGGTTATACTCCATGTAATTATTTCATGCTACATGACATGAATGGGGATTCACGCTGTAAAATATTACACAAAGTAAATGATGGTTTAACATCATAAATGTTTTAAATGATGTATTATTAATTCAAGGTGTCATCTTCTTTGGCTTATTTTTACCTCATGGATTTCATGGAGTGTAACCATATTATATGTTAGGAAATGGCCCACATCCAAATTTTAAAGTGGGAAGGTGGCTGTTTTGTCTTGGATCTTTTTCTTGACCTCTTGAATATAGAACTTAGGCTCTTCCTAGGCAATTTTCAGAGACACCACTCCTCCTAGATTAATCTATTCGGTATTATATATCTTTTGCGGCTATGGTGGATCTTTATAGGTAATTGATATTTTTTTATTCTTCATTTATTTTGATCATATTATCATTTTTGGTGGCACCTTTGGATCCTTTTTATTAATATGGTGTTTTATTCATGGTTTCTCCTTGATTTGCTGTGTAATATCATTCTCGAGGCCTTTTTCTTCATTGGTCATGGTGTGACAGGCATTTGTCTTTAAGGTATGTTGGTTTTCTATCTTCCACTGACCACTTGTCTTATAAATTGAATCAGTATTTATGCGGATTTGATTCTAGGGCCTTTAATGACATTGTTTGTTTTTGTTTATTTTGGATTCCATTACACCTGTGTGCAACCCACGTTTGGAGGTAGGTGGTGCCGTCTCTAGCATATGATAACAGATCTTGTTGTTTTTCTTTACAAACTGATTCATATAGAAATTAGAATGATTGTATTGTGTGTGTTGAAAAGGGTTTTAATGAAAAATGGGTTTTCCTAGTAATTTATAATTGGAGAGGAAATGGGTCATTTTCAAGGCATTTAAATGGAATTAGTGAAATGTTTTTCAAAGCATTGAAATGAATTGTGAAAATAAAGACATGGTTTACCATAGATACTTAGGTGGAAGGTTATCCGTGGTTCTATCGTACATTGTTTTGTGATTATCAATGATGTTTTTCTTTTATATTTCATCTTTTTTCTAGGCTCGTTGTCCTAGAGGAAAAATATTGTCATTGTTGAGGGTTTTACTCATGGGTTATTCCTCTGCATCTGATACCCATTATTCTAGGAACTGTTTTGTGCACTTGATTATTACGGTTCAAGTAGTCTCTAGCATGAACCTATAATATTACGTGGTCTTGCGAGACCTGTGTTTCTATTTGGTTTTTGATGGATTTCTGACCTATTCTTACTATGAACATTTATTGTTGTGAAAAATCATATTGAAAATGTGATTTTAAATTGATATACCCACTTTTGATTAGAACTATAGAAAAAGGAAATGATTATCGTGTTTTCTATACAAGTACTTTACTGATTATCATGTCGTGTTTTTACTTAAAATGACCATGCATGAATTGTTGTACAGAGGCTGGTTATGGAATACCTAGGTGGGGTCCTACTGGTCATATTAGCTCATACCCTGTGCACCTCTTCGGTGGTGTGTAGATATTATTTTTATTCCAGTGTAGGGAAATACAGGGTCCCACAGTGAGGTTTTTTGGTTCTTGTCATTTGGTTGGGTAGATGGTGGGGAGATTGTGGGAGTTCATCTATGCCATAATTTGGAGTAGTCATTTGGCATGGGTCATTTACAGTTGGACTTATCCATTTGAATTTTTAGCTACTTTTTTATTTTCTATTTCCATATTTTTTTTATATTCATGGTATAAATTTCTTTTTAATTTTCCACTGTTATTTTATAGTGCATAAATGCCATGTTTTTTATCATGTTGGCTGAAATCATTCGCTCTATTGTGTAGATCGATACTTGGGTGCTTTTCCCCATCCCATGGGGATCGATAATGGCCTTTGGGTATATAATAAATGCTTCAGGGTGCCGTATTTGAGTGAAACCTTTCTCGTTATGTTAAGAACTAGTATCCTATTTTGTGAGTAGATGATCTATTCGACCATATCTTTGTAACTCATCATTTCTCAAAGAACAATTTGAGATCCAATTATCATTAAGTGCATGTTAGATCATTAAATATAACTCACACAACCTTTCTAAGAAGGTATGTTATGTATGAGTATCTTGTTATGTTGTTCTGTTTCATGAATGCACTAGATATATTCATGGAATTGATGAATTGTGTGTTCCATCCTTATCTTGAATAATTTGTTGTGGTTTGCATGGATGTTCTCTTGGTGTATTCTCACAATCGACATGATCATTCCAATCATGTTGAGATCGTTATGAGTACTCTAAGAGAGAATCAGTTATATTATAATATTAGAAAGTTCCACTTATGGATTGATCAGATTCACTTCATGGGTCACATAATCTCAGAGAGTGATGTATCAAAAAACCAAGAGAAGGTCAGAGTAATGGTTACCTAGGTGCTTCCCATGAACTAATTTGAGGTGTAAAGTTTTTTAGAAATGGATTTTTACTACATGAATTTCACATAGGACTTCTCACATTTAGTAATTTTGTCGATCGGCCTACACAAAAAGATTGTTAAGTATGTATGGTCAGATTCCTACAAGACATCATTTTAGGAGATGAAAGGGATATTGACTTCTGTGCTGATACTAATTATTCAAGATCTAGAAATGAGTTATATGGTGTAATAAAAAGAATCAGGTATCATGTTGGGAGAATCTGTTATGTAGGGGGATTGAGTCACTGAGTATGGGTCATAGTAGTTGAGGGAATAAGATAGTAATGTCCCGAAGCACAATCTCGAGTTAGTTGTGGTTGTTCAACCATTACGTTTCTGGAGAAATTACTTACTAGGAGATTGTTTTGTGTTGTGCATGGACTACAAAATCGTAAGAACATATTCATATATTTTGATCTGAATTTGAGTTAGTGAAGATGTGTCGAATACCTATAGTATTTTATCTTTGAGCTTGCCTACATGATTTAGAAAGGTAATGCGGTTGCTAATGCACTGAGTTAGAGGACTCAAATGTAGGCAGTACGACATGCTATTAGTCAGGGGTAGCTTATGGATTTTTTCTCTAAGATGCACTTCAAGGAGCATTAAAGTAAGGGACAATAGTTTCTTTTATCCTTACCTATTATATCTTCCCTACTGTAAAGAGTGAGGATTAGGAAACTATTGGATTCTGAAGGCCTTGATCTACAAGATAGTGTGATAGGTGTGGACCCTCTTCCTGGTTTGACCATTGTTGAGGATGAGGTTCTACATTTACGTGGTTGCAAGTGGGTCTCTTCAGACATGTATGTAGAACTGTTGTTGGATTTTAATGATTCTTCTTTATAAGTACATCTTAGTATCACTAAGATGTATCCGGATTTACAAACTCATTATTTTTGGTTGGGTGTGAAAATACATGTATCTAGTTTTCTCATGATTTGTTCCACAAGTCACTATGTGAAGGAGGAACACCAATGACCAGCCAAGCTTTTACATCAGCTAAATATTCTAGAATGAAAATGGAATTATATCGCCATGGATTTCTTAATGGGTTTATAGAGGTTGCTTCGAGGAATTGTTTTTTGGTATTTCTAGACAAGATAATTAAGGTTTTGAATTTCATGCCGATCAAAGAATCCTTCTTTATTGATGAGATTGGGTGGTTATACACCCATTTAATTATATGGCTACACTTGTTCCCATAATCTATAATTTTTGATAAGGACACCTGGTTTACTTCTTGTTTATAGAATGATTTCCATAGGTAAATGGGTACACTGGTTCTTTGAGCATAACATACCACCCCCAGATGGATGTCCTGTTAGAGAGCACGATTCAGGTCCTTGAACACATACTAAAAGCGTTTGTCCAAGATTTTGGGGTTCATGGAAGAGGAACACACCCATGGTGGAGTTTTCATATAATAATATATACTATGATACTATTTAGAAGGAAATATATGAGGCTTTATACGGTATGCCATTCCAGTCACCGCTATATTGTCTAGAGGTAGGAGAGGCAGCTTCTTTGGGATGTTGTCTTGTGCAGGACACCACTGAACAAGTTCAGTTGATTCAGAAGGGGATGGATACTTCACAGTACCCTCAAAAATCTTATACTGATCACCACAGAAAATATATAGATTTTGAGGTCGATCATAGGGTACTCCAATGTGTTTCACTCAGGTTGTAAGACAAGATAATCAAGAGAGGGTAAAATTTAATCAAGATACATCTGTCCATTCGAGATTCTGGAGAGGGTCAGGACCATTGTGTCTTAGTTTCAGTTACCTTAGAGATATCAAATATTCATGAATTCTTCTATGTTTCTTATAAACAATGTTACTTTTCAAATCTATCTCATTATTTTCCGCCTAATGAGGTTGAGTTACAGGTAGATGCATCATTTGAGGATCATCCTACCAAAATAGTGGATTGTAGAATGAAGGTTATGTACATCTGATCCATTCCGTTAATAAAAGTTATACAGTAGAAAAGATTTGTATAGTATGAGACACTAGAGATAGAGGCCACTGTATGATTAGAATGGTCAGAGTTTTAATCTAATATTTCTTCACCACCCTGGAAGGGAAATTCGGTGATGAATTTCTTTATGGGAGAAGTTTGTATGAGATTGGTTCTTCCATTAGGAATAAATCGTATGATTTATATAAATATTTAGCTTAATTACATAAATATAGCCTTTTATGAATTCCCATGGCGGTCATGGTGGTATTTGGGATGTCTCGGTCTATTCTAGAGCCATAAACCTTTGTTTTGGGTGAAAATAGGAGGTCGCACGGTTAGTAGAAATTGTGTGGGTTGGGCCGCACGGACTTGTGGACCCTCATCCTTTTTAGCAGACATGAATAGTGGGTTATGTATAATTACCACAGAATTTGAAAAATCATGTGGGGTAACTATGAACGTTCTAATTTTTCTTATAAATAGTTTTTCATGGTTTCTTCCTAGTTTGATAAACTGTGCGAGTAAAAAGTGTGACACATATTTTTTGGGTAAAATTACCACATTTAACCTGAAATTTTTTTAACCTAGAAATTATTCTCCCTCCATCCTTTCATAAAAGGATAACCATTGGAGGGAAACCATTGATTTTTGGTATAAATGTTTAGTTCCATTATTCATCAGACCATTTAATTGACTGATCTTCATATCCATGGATCTATAATGGTGTGTCCCCAATTTATTTTTAGAATTTCTCGATTATTCGGAACAACGGTTTCAATATTTGTATTTAGGAACATATTTCTTTAATATCCCATCTCGGGATAAATATTATATTTATACTGGATGAGCTATCTGGAATGAGCATAAGGTAGTTGGTCTCATGCATGTTGTTAATTGTTGTGCTGTTTATATATGCCAGAGTGCCACAAAATAATTATTAGGGTGTCACCTTGAATTATAATTGAACCATGTTGTATCCTATTGTTGTTTAGGTAATTGAATAGGTGTTTTAATGCATATATTACGTTTTATTCATTGATTAAGGTCCAACCCATGCACGAATTCCCTTATATGACATTTTATGGCCGTTTTCCCTAGAATGCCTATTAGGATGCCGTTGAATCCATTTCAAGGGTTGTTAAAAATTTATTTATTTATTAATGGAATTTCCATGTTGTAAGATGGAATTTGTTTTTATTTAGGGTATGCGATGGTTTACTTTCCTGATAAACTAATTACACCATTACTTTTTTAATAATGTTTTCATTGATTTTCTCAATCTATTGACCTACCCAGGTGAGTTGAATAATGTTAAATCCATTTAATAGTTTAGTTTTCATGTGATTTTTGGTTATGAGAAATGATCCAATGTGATTAAATGAAACACCAAGACTTAAAAGTTGGTACTTTCTTGAGACACCCATTGGTTGGGATTTACATTAGAAATCCTCCAAATCCTTTTTTTTACTTTTTAAGAGACACTTTACGGAAAAGTGGTAACCGTAAAACACAAAATACATCACAAAAATTCAAAAACTGCACCACATACAAAAACTCACATCCCAAATTTTCCAAAGACAAAGTGCCACTCCACCACAAGAGATTTCAAATTAAAAATTCATAAACAAAAACAACATTCCAATCCACGTGCCATCCGTCATCATTCCGAGTTGATCCAAGTACCACCTCGAGTTGCGTAGACACCGAATCCCTCACCCACCTCGATTCGAGCCGACTTCGTAATCATCATCCAGTCACCTCCATCATCATCGCTTCTAGGAGCCACCACAATCATCATCGCTGGAGCTTCCATCACCGGCGTGGATGGAGCTTCTAATGAATTCTTCGTGGTCTTCATTGCTCGACACCAATGGACACTTCTTGGTCATCTACCACCTTAGGGAGTTATATTAGATGTTTTTGGGTTTTGACATTATCATGCCTAATGAATTGTATAAATGAATTCAATGATGAATTGGTAAATAGACTTGGGTTAATCATGGATGCTGTTTAGAATTCCATGGACGGGCTCATGTGACTATTGTACCATGTTCCATTAGTTCACCATGGATTCAAATTGGAATTACAAGGGTGGGAACAAAGGTTTTATTATGTTAAGATGTGTGGGAACCAAGGACACTATGGATGGGCTCACAAAGCCTATGTACTAAAATGTTAAGTGAATCGTGGATCCCTATAAGATTCCATGGACTGGCTCAAGAAGAATGGATTGTATGTCATGAGTGACACTTGGTTCCCCTAGTAGAACCACCAAGGAAGGGCATAGGGGACATTGACTTAAACTACACCAAGAGTGATATTGGGTTCCTGAGAGGTTAGTTGAGATGGGATTTTAGGGTGTTGGTGGAACTGCACCTAGAGTGATACTTAAATTCCATCTTTGGAATTTCAAGTACAGTATCAGGTTAAAAATTGAATATTCAAATGAAATGATCTATGATGTTTCTTCCATGCCAAAGCACAAGAAAGGGTTTAGTCTTCAATTTTACTTGTAAAGTTTTCCATTTGATGTATTTTTGTTCTTACAATTATAAATGGGATGTCCGGCATTGGTTGGATCTTGAGACATAAGCATTTAATGTATTTGAATTGTTCAATGGATAATAAAGTGTAATGAAAATAGAATACAGTTCATATAAGAATTTTTACTTATGAGTACCTTCTATCATACTAAATTCAATATTTTACTATGCCTTATATATATATTAACTAACATATTATCATAGTCTTTGGGTGGTTTCCAACTAAGATTTAGTTTAATGCTATGTTTGGGTCATTCTTTGGCCCCAAACAGATTATATGATTTTATTTGTTAATAAGGGAAAGCGCCCCCCCAACATGTACTTTATATGTTTCTTAAGAGAAGGAGAGCGTGGGACCATGATGAGGCTTGAGATGATATTGTGTTTCTTTTTATCATTTTTTCTTTTGTGAAAAGTATTTCATATGAGTACAGTGTACCTGTTTTAGCTGTTTTATTAGAAACATTTGACATTTATCATTATCTTTTCTATGACCTGATTATAGTTTAATTATAACATCGGACTTCAACTATTTACTTCTATTGCATGGTATTACAGATTCCGCTATTGAATTGTTATTTTATTAAACTGTTTAACAGTATGCTAATGAGGTCATAGTATCCCCACTATAACACATAGGCCATCGCTACTAGTCGGTAGCCTCTGGAATTTTGGGAGATGCACTTGAGTCCATGTGGCCAACCAGGCTCAAATCAATATTACATGGCATCCGAGTTTTGGATGTTATAGGTTTATAGTTAATTGTTAGTGGAAGTATAATAATATTCTTTAATAAGACCTTTTATATTGTTCTCTGTTAGTTTTATTTTCATTTTTTTAAGGTCTGGTATTAAACATTTTTTCATTTTATGGTGGAATGAAATTCATGAATTAATTATTTCATTTAATTCATTTTATTTTATGGTTGATGATATTTAATGATTATTTAGATATATGTCATTTGTTGAGGTATCACCTCCCATTTTGTGTGTATACCATAGTGTTTTTGAGTAGCACCTAGGGAAGTAGATATGAACATTGAGAATTGATTGATAGGATTTGTTTAACATGAAATATTTTTATTATAAAATGAAGATGGTTTTTTGTGTGTATGATCATTAGGATTTTTTATTAATATAAAATCGTTTTATGACAACAAAAGGATATAAATTGAATTATTCATAGTACAGAGGTTATAAAAGTTTTCAATAAGTCTAGGTATTCCTCTAATAGACTCATATTTAATTCTATTTGACAAATAAATTTGGTATAATATTGATGTGTAATATGAGTGGGAGACGTGCATCATGTTGAAAAATCTCACGATTTTTTACATGGCCTTGATATTGAATTCGAATGCAAAGATTATACAATTGGGGGTGTACATATTTATTCCTCATCATATACTATTTTCTTAAATCATTATATTATATAAAATTTCTATATTTAAATTCTAATATATTAATTTGGTAAGGTTAAGTGTTTTTCGGAAAGAGGATAAGTTATTTCATGAGGATAAATAGAATCATTGATAATAGTTAATGTTGAGGTATACCACCCACTGGTAGATGACATATAAAATGATGGGGATGAGTTAAATCCAGCAATTATGGTGGGTAAATGGTGGTTAAATGATGATATTGTTATTTGATATGCCTGGATGAAATTTTTACTCAAATTTAGAATACTATTATTCTATGGTTCAAGTTTGGGGACTTAGAAAACATGGATAAAATATGATAGATAATGTAGATATATCATTTAAATTATTGTACACACTAGTATAACAGTGTGTTTTCTTAATTGATAGTCTACTTCATGATGTGTCTTTATTATGGTGGTTATTTATCTACAATGATAGGGAGTCAAAGATTAAATGGTATGTGTCTCATACCCTATTCAATTTAGAGGTTATATAGAAAACTCTCCATGAAAATATGTAGTAAATTATTTTTTTCATAATAATAATAAGTTTTAGATATGATGGAATTAATATCTATTTCATATGATAAGTACAATATTAATTAGATAATATTGAAAAATAAGATGATATAGACGTAATTTAATACTGAGTCATAACCTAAAATCCAAATAAATATTGGAATTATAATTATATACAATTTTATATAATATAGGGGGAGTGATAGTTTTAGGTAGGTCACTCATGAGGATAGGTTCTAGATAAAGTATCAAAATTGGTATGGAGGTGAGGTATCGAATATGGGCTATATCATATAGTGAATAAATAAAATCACTAGTTCTAAAGTATCATTTTGATAGATAATGTTTTCTTATATCATTATTAACCATACCTTTCATAGTCACATTCATTGGGATAGTGTATTTTTTCCCCTATTAGGTTCACTATGTTATAGAATATCATTATATATATATATATATATTGTGGTTTAAGAAATATATAATATGACTTCCCAGTATTTTAGATTTGTAATCATGGATACGTGATGCTCCCATGTCTGGAAAGATCTAGAGTTGAGGTATAGGTAAATTATCTATATTATTTACCTTTTTAAGATACTCCATTTTATCCCAATATCCCTTACATGGAATGCACTCAATCCATGCTAAAACAATTTTTTCACCCTTACTCGCATGCCTACACATGAAATCACATAATAGAAACATGAGAATTTTTACGTTATTCCCTTAAAAGAATGATCACTTTTGTGATTATATATACACTAAAATCATTGATTCAAAACATTATCCACAATCATATAAAAATAAAATTACCTTCTATATAATTTGATTATATATTTACACTATGTTCCAACTATTGAGTCACATAAGAGAGTCTATGGTTTCACACTTCATTTGACAATTTTTTTTCAAACATGTATGATCAATATATTCTACACTATGTTCCATATAAAATACATATAAAATGATCTTCCCCCATGATATTCATGGATGAATAATTCATCTCATTTACATGTAAACAATTGTACATACAATAATTCTTCAATATTGGGACATTGAATTTATTCATATTTTCAATCAGTCGCATGAACTTTTACTCCTCATTGTTTTTAATATATGAAATAAAAAACGTTTTATTCATCATGTATGTCTCTTATATTGGATATCTTATTCTCAAATTTTAATTCATTGATATGTATAGGCACTAAAAATTCTCTAAATTTATCACACTCAGAACATTTCATATTCTCTCACCTTTTAACTAGATGTTTTTAGTCAATGTATATCAACAGGAAGATATATTACCTATATTTAAAAAAAATTACAAATATATATTAATAATATTATATCATGATTGATATTAGTTACCAATATTTAATTCTGAAATATTTTTGATTTTTGTAAAATGAAAAAAGATATCAACTTTTATTTTCATCAACAATATCTCATTTTTATATACCATTCAAACCAATTTCAGTTTTGGTCATGATATTCATTTTGAATTTACTAAATTGATGGATTTAATTTATTTTTCTTGATATAATATATCATGATTTATTTTTCATGAAATACAAAGTTTTATAATCCATCCAAATATATTAAAAATAGAAACTATTGAGGGGAAATTACTTTTTTGGCATTAAATTAATCTCGACATACATTCATTTCTTCTATAAATGTAATCCAAATAAATGATCATAATATTTAATCCGTGAAGAATGTTTCATAAAAATAATTTTTTATTTCATTTTACTAAGATTGATTTATTCTTGAATACTAAAATATTCATACCCACTCAATGAAATCATATATGCTATGAAAATATAACAAAGGTAATCAAAACACTATAAAAATAGATGAAATGTCTTACAGTCTTCTTAAATATTATAAATTCTATTAAAATGTCAAATATTGTATGAATTTTTCCATTTGAAATTGTTGGTTCACTAATATATCAAACAACAGATAGAAATACCTTATGCGAGCAATCTTATTTCACGTGAAAAAATCACATACTCATTGGTAAAAAGTATAAGGCACGATACAATTGTATAATGGGTAAAATATTTTTATTATAATTCCATGAGGATATAAAATTTACTCAAATATATTAAATTTAAAATTCAATTATGTGTATGAAATATATCTTATTTCTTGTGATATGTTTTATGGACTCATATGTCTTATACACATTAATATCTTATACATTGGTGTAGATTTTTACACATACATTTTTAGCCTGATGTTTATTAATTCCATACATCGCTCTGTTTTATCATGAACCTTTCCAAATTATCCCATGGAGTTATCACTCATTCATAAATACAATTATACATCATACAATTGTGTTCCTTAACATGTTCTAAGTTTTATCTTTCAATGCTTTATAAGTTTCTATGGACAAATCCTCAATGAATTTAGTCAACTAATCATTTTTAATATTGGTTCTCTAGCCTCCCACTAACCTGAAGATTCGATAAAACTCTTCCAAACATCAATACACTATTTCTTCCATATTATAACTTAACATTAAATTTAATACAAGTAAAAAATATAATCATAATTTAAAATTTTCTTTTAATTGAATATTCTAAAATTTTTACATTTAAATTATTCAATATGAAGCCTCAAACATCCTCTTCCATTTATCATGGATTTTCACGACCTGTCCTCAGGGCCCGTGCCATGACTACCCCAAGCCCGCCTTTAATAGGCCAGGTGCTGGCGACTAGCACTAACGGCGTAAATCCCAGTAAAAGGGAAGGAATAACCATTATAAAAGTAAGAAACAAAACAGAGTACGCAACAAAGGTAAGCACTAAGATGAACTGTATACAAAAGTAAGTACTGAAAAGAAAGGGGTAAGAAATACTACCCCAACTGTAAGTACAGTACAACTAAAAGGTTAGTAAATCTGCAGTAATGTAAAACAGAAATCACCGAGTCATCCTCCAGGTATCCCACCTGAAGGGTGGGTACAAATGGTCTCCTCCGCACCTCCTCTCCGTCCGTCTACTCCGTGTATGTCTTGTCAAGTGGTCCACCTCCACATACTGTCCATGTCTACAAGTCTCTACCTTGATTTGTGTTGTCCATCGTCTGCATCCAACACAATGTACTGTGGGCATAACCCGTGTAGGTGTGAGTATAATAATACTCAGTAGAGACCCGGAGACCCGCAAGGTCTCACAATATCTATTAAGGATAAAACAGAAGTAAGATACAAACACGGTGCATCAAGCAACCCTACATATGTATATGCCCATACATATAACTAAGTCTTCAATCCTGTTCAGCTATAACTCTTTAGCCCAAGCACAACCTAGTCCACACAATAAAGAAGTCAATCACATCGATGACACTGATTGAATGTCATGACTCTGCTTTTATAGGTATAAATAATTCATATAGAGATAGAGACGATCAGATGTAGTCACTAATTCATCATCGCTGCCGAACCCACGAAGGATTCTAGTACAGTTGTCTTCACTGCCGAACCCACAGAGGATTCTAGTACAGTTTCCGTCGCTACCGAACCCATGGAGGATTTCAGTATAGTTTTCATCGCTGCCAAACCAACAAAGGATTCAAATACAGTTGTCGTCGCAGCCGAACCCACGGAGGATTCTAGTACAGTTGTCCTTGCAGTCGCAGCCAGCTCTAGGGTTCCCGCACATCGAATGCTCTATTTCGGGAGGGTCCGCTCTTCGAACCAAGGGTTCAATACATCAACTATCACGAAGTCCAGAGTTGATGTATCCCGAAGTTCCGTCTCGTCAAAAGAAACCCAACATGACAGACAGTGCGTCAATCAGACGCTCGGTCTGAGAGTTATTAGCATCTTTGTTCCAGGGGCCCGGTTGGAAATATGCTCATTCCAAACCTAGTCGTTTTCCAAAGTCATCCAAAACTAACTTAGAGTATAGTAAATGGACTATGTCATCATAAGGGTCCTAGTTCCGTAGATGGCGCGTTGATCGGATGTGTGGTCTTTAAGTTATTCATGTTTATGTGAATTGGCCCCGGCCCGATAAGCCCAATGGGCTGGCGGGTCGGCCCGGTCTGACTCGGAGGGTCTGACCCGTCTATGTGGTCAGCCCGGCCCGAAAATGTGTGGCCTGTCCTGGTGGGGCTGGGCCCGGCTCGTGGCAGGCAGCCCGGACAGGCGCGACCCGCTGCCGGCCACGGCGCAGCCGGCTGGCCGAGTCAGTGGGGCAGGGTGTGGCCCCCAGACTTCTTGAACTGCCGACACCGAGTGGCGCTGCCCTCCTGTCCGGCCGGTCGAAGATGGAATGTATTCCCGTTTTGAGCAGCCCACGGTTGTGGGCCTCTATCCCTCAGTCACGTCAACTATGAGCACCGCCGCTCCTTCTGCTCGGCTGGCCGACAAGCCGGGCAGTTCTTCCGCCAGAGCGGCCCGCCCTATGCAGGACACGGTTTCCTGTAGCGTGACGTCATGGGGCAACGTGGTTCCACTAGCCCATCTGACTATGGCTGGCCAATTACTCTTCGGCCGTGCGGCTCATAGTTATGGGCATCGGTTCTTCAGCACGCGGTTGCCGCGCGGCCGTCGCCACCTCCATTCGCCATCACCTCCCTTTGCGAATTAAAAATCAAGAAGAATAACGGAGGGTCGTCAGGCCGTGTTTATTCTTCCTACACCTTCCACGTTAGGCTATAACAATCGGCCATAGACATCCATTCGTATTCAACAATAATGAATGTATAATTTATTCGAATTAAATTATACAAACACCCTAACTTGAATTCTGGAGTGGATCACATAAACGAATCGCAGAAGACAAGCATCGTGGATTTCAGGCGTCACGAAACGCTATCATAGATGGTGTTCCTTGAGAGTGGTGTCTTCAACCTTGACGCAAAAAATAAGAAAGGATGAAGGTGTTCCTCACATTCATATTACGGTCGATGAGAGGATATCGTTCCTCGTGTTCTTCATTGGTGAGGGAGGAAGCTCTCCTCCAAATTCTCCAGAGGTTTTTCCACACAAAATATTTTCCATGCAATTCAAATTGATTCAAAATGAGATGTACCAATTAATTAATGAATTCATTAATCTAATTGCATTGGAAAACTTAATGAGAGGGAAGTGGAGAGACTCCACCATATTAAATGAGGGGATGTTTTCAAATTAATTGGGGGTGTTAATGGGGAATTATGGGAAGGTGAAGGGTTTGGAATCATGTGGTCCCACCCATGCTAATTCCTTTCATGGGAGGTTATGTGGGTGTGGGACCCACCTATAACTCCCCTTGGGAGGAAATAACCTCCACTAAATAATAAAATTGTGTACGAACAATTTTATTAATTTAGTATGAATTCCTCAAAATATAACTTTCATCCCGCATAAAACACAACTGCGGTGAAGGTCCCCTTAAGAGAATATCGACATTGAGAGTTCATTGGTGTCCTCATATTTCAATTCTGAGCACCTGTTAAAAAGATAGAAAAACCCGCACATACATTTACTGAAGGTACCCAAACAAAACATCAGAAATTGATTCTAGGCACACCAGGCATCGAAATCAAGTGCCGTTAGAAACCACAGACTCATAAAATTCCAAAGTATTTAAGAAAAAAAATTCATGAATTTTTCGGGTCTTTAAATTACTCCCACATCAGGGATTTACGTCCCCATAAAGCTACAACACGCAAACTAGGAAAAAAATTGGTGTACTGGGCACGCATCTTAACCTCACTCTCCCATGTGCTCTCTTGGAGGTTCTCGTGCTGCCAACAAATGTGCACCAGAGGAATCGACTGTCCACATAGGACCCTCTCCTGTCGATCCTTGATCTCCACCGCGACATCCGTGAATGTCGCCCTGTCATCGATGGCTAGCCCCATGTGGTCGATGATGTGGGTCGGGTCGTGCACGTACCTCCTCAGCTGAGATACGTGAAAGACGTCATGCACCCAGTGTAACTGAGGTGGTAGATCCAGGTGGTAATCCAACTCACCTACATTGCTGAGGACCTGAAAAGGTTCGATGAAACGTGGAGATAACTTGCTACCCCGACCAAATCTCGATAGACCTCATCGAGGTGAGACCCATTGGAAGACGTGGTCACCATCCTCAAACTCCAGTGGTCTCCATCTCCTATCAGCATAAGATTTCTGCCTGTTATCTGCAGTCTTCAACCTCACCTGGATGATCTGCAAATTCTATGTCGTAGCCTGAACCATATCTGGTCCTACAAGTGCTGACTCCCTAGGTTCAGTCTACCACAGAGGTGATCTGCAAGTTCGGCCATAAAAGGCCTCGTATGGTGTCATTCCGATGGTGGAGTGGTAGCTGTTGTTGTACGCAAACTCCACTAAGGGTAAACGATCATCTCATCTACGACCGAAGTCAAGGACAGATGAAAAGAGCATGTCCTCAAGAGTATGAATGGTCCTCTCTGTCTAGTCATCCGACTGAGGATGGAAGGCGGTGCTTAGATGTAGTTGTGTCCCAAAAGCCTCCTGTAACACCTTCCATAGCCGGGAAGTGAAACGAGCATCACGATCGGAAACGATAGACAAAGGGACACAATGAAGCCATATGATCTCTTGAATGTAGTGGCTTCCCAAGCTCTATACTGAGCCCTGCTCTCTGATCGGTAGGAAGTGGGCCGACTTGGTGAGTGGGTCTATGATCACCCAGATAGAGTCGTGTCCTCTGGATGAATGTGGATGCCCCGTTATGAAATACATAGATATCCCATCCCACATCCACTATGGGACCTCTAAGGGCTATACCAAGCATGCTGGTACCTAGTTCTCTGCCTTCACTTTCTAACAAGTGAGGCATCATGAAACGAACTCTACTAATGTCTTCTTCATACCCAGCCACCAGTGCTGTCATCTAAATTCCTGATACATCTTCGCCACTTCTGGATGTACTGCTAGAGGGGAAGTGGGGAAATCACTCAACACCTCCTTTTGTAGTGCAACTGGTACCATGGTACGTCCCCTAAAGATGATGACCTGCTCCCCTCCTTTAGAAAATCCATCAGGTGCATGTCCTAAGTATATCTGAACACGTCGTGCCTTACAGTCAATGTCCCCACGTTGAGCCTCTCTGGCTCGCTGAAGAAGTGGAGGAGTGAATTTGAGATACTGAAGAAAGGATGCTCCATCAATCTCCACAAAGGATATCTGCAACGCGGATAGCTGATTGGTTGCCTCTCCTAGCAGTTGAATGCCTGATCTCCTACTGAGATCATCAGATAAAACGTTCCCCTTCCAAGGAGTGTAGACTATCTCAATGTCATAGTCTTGGAGGAACACGAGCCATCACCTCTGTCTCAGGTTAAGGTCCTTCTATGAGAAGATATACATGAGACTTTTGTGGTCAGAATAGATTGTAAAGTGCTCGCCCATCAGATAGTGCCGCCACATCTTCAAGGTGAAGACCACTACTGCTAACATCATGCCCTTTTTAGTGTAGATCTGCTCGTGCTATCGCAACTATTGTGAACCATACGTGATCACTGCTCGCTCCTGTATTAGTACACACCCGAGTCTGGTCCCGTATGCATCGAATTAAACTACGTACCCAACACCCTCCTCTGGTATCCTCAAGATGGGCACACTATTCAACCTCTGTCTCATCTCTTCGAAGGACTATTGGAAACTATCTGACCATACTAACGGTTTCCCCTTCTTCTTCAAAGCTGAAAGAAGTGCTGCAACTCTGACGAAGTCTAGCACAAATCTCTGATAGTACCCAGCCAGACCCAGGAAACTCATCACCTCAGTCACACTCTTGGGTGGCTCCCAAGCAAGTACTACCATGATCTTCACTGGATCCACTGAATCACCAGCCTCCGAGATGACGTTTCCCAAGAAGTGATCCTCTCAAATCCAGAACTGGCACTTCAAGAGATTACCATAAAGATGGTACTCTCGAAGTGTATCCAGTAAAACCCGCAAGTCATTGGCATGCTCCTCCTCAGTGGTCGTGTAAATTAATATTTATTCGATGAAAACTATGACTAATAGATCGAGGTAAGGCTGGAAGATCCTGATCATGAGACTCATGAACACCACTGGAGTGTTGGTTATGCCGAAGGGCATAACCCAAAACTTGTAGTGTCCATACCGACACCTGAAGGTCGTCTTCTGCACATCCTTGTCTCAAAATATAGGCTGGTGATAGCCTGACCTGAGGTATATCTTTGAGAACAAACATGCTCTCCTGAGCTGGTCAAAGTGGTCTTCAATCCTCGAGAGTGGGTACTTGTTCTTCACGGTCACCTGATTCAGTAGACGGTAGTCAACAAAAATGTATCAAGTTCCCATCAGCCTTCTTGGAAAACAAAATCAGAGAAGCCCAGTATGAAACACTAGGTCGGATGAATCCCTTTCCCTGCAAGTCCTCCCGTTGTACCCGCAGCTCTCGAAACTCTACGGGATCCATCCGATATGGTGGAGTAGATATTCATGATTTCCCGGGGTACAGGTCAATGTAGAAGTCTACCTCTTTGTGAGGAGGTAGTCCTGGGACGTCATCAGGAAAAATGTCCGCATAATGATCCACCAAATCTGGAAATCTCAGACTCCGCACATCAACTGCTCCAAGGATGAGTCTCGCCAACTGATTTGTGATCGGCTTCCCTCTCCTCTGTGAAAGTGCATCCTATGCTGCAAAGGATCCCTTCTCACCAGTGAAGGTAAACCTACTCCCATCCGTGTGGATACACTACACCTTGCACCTAATATAGTCGATTTGAGCATGGACTGTAGACAACCATTCCATACCCATGATGACGTCGTAAGGCCTCGAAGCCACTACAAGAAGATCCCAACCGAAGCTCTCACCTTCTAGAGTAATCTCACACTGCTGGAACCAGTGTGTAATAGTCGAGTCTGCTCCCATAGGAGTCTCTAGCCATCAGGATTGAGCCAACGGCTCCATAGGAATCTCCGAGCTTCGTACAAGAGATGTGGTAATAAAATAATGACTCGCAACCATGTCTATATGTTATACAGTAAGGGTAGAGTAGACACAGATAGTACCTCGAATCATCTCAGGTGCACCGTGGTCATAGACCACAATTTCCTGGAGCTGAGCCTGCCTTTGTCCGCCAGCTCCCTATGGTTTGGGTGGACTTCCTGGTGGTGGTGGTGGTATATCCTTAAAATGATGTCCACCACTCGCTACTCGGACAGCTCCTCTACCTCGTTCACCTGCTCCCTGTGGACCACCATAGTCGAACCTCTACCTTAGCCTTAGAGGTCCCTCTACTGTCTGATGCTCATCCGTAAGGTGGGTCGAGCAGTCTTGAGCCATGTGACCCCGGCCGCCGCATGCATAGCATTGGCTACTCCTTGTATATCTGTCTCTGTTCCATGTGCCCCACACAACCGAACCTGTATCCTGAGGTCTCCCACCTGATGGCCTGGTCCTATTGGACCCTTGCGTCATTTGTCTACTACCAGCTGCAGAAGACTCTTCTACATGTCGCCCTGTGGTGGGTCTCACTACTGAAGACTGCTCAGCGAGGAGGATCTCCACTAGAAGAGATCGCTCTAGCACCCACGCCTGTGTCGGGAGGCTGAGGGAAATCGTCAAAGCTCTAATATCATGCCTCCGTCCCTTCATGAAGGTTTGGGCCCTGATGAATGGGTCCCATACTATATCTGTGGAGTAGAGTGAGAAGTCTGTAAACCTCACCGAATACTGAGCTACTATCATGCTGCCCTGCCGCGGATGAAGTAACTCCTGGATCCGCACTGCACGGAGGGTGTCTGGAACAAACTCCGAGTAGAAGAGACTCTCGAAGTCCGTCCAGAGAAGAGATGCCTCGTTGTGCACCTATAGAATCAAGAACCACCATTTAACTACTGCTATATGTAGGAGACTCACAGCAAGGATCACCATAAGATCAGTTGGCGTCCCTACTAATCTGAAAACCCTGACGACCAACCTCTAGCCAATCCTCGGCTGCCTGTGGGTCCATCTCTCCACGAAACCTAGGAGGACTCTATCACTGAAACTTGTGCAATGAGATCATGTGACATGCACTCTCTGCTTCTAGATCCGGTGGTATCGGTGGATCTGTGGGTAGTGGTACCACTGCTGCCTCTACTGTGATCGGGCCCTGCACCAAGGCCTCGCCGCTCAATGGGCTACAATCTCACACAAAACTCGGAACCCTAGCTGGCTGCCTTCGTGGGGCCATCATGAAAAGAAACAGGTGTTCCATGGTCGAACAATATACCTGGTGTGCTGACAAAATGTAATCACAAAGAAATATTTTGAAACACAAATGCAATCAGCGTTTTCGTGCACCGAGTCAGAAATCAGAGGTCAGGGTCCTGGTGTATGGATACATCAGCCACCCTACCAACACTAGACTCCCTGGACTGATAACCACACCCAATACTATTAACACTATTGCTTCACATAAAAGAATAATCATATTCCTGAGTTCTATGGTAGAACCAACTCCTTTGACACCAATTTGTAACAACCTGCCCTCAGGGCCTGTGCCTTGACTACCCCAATCCCGCCTTCCATAGGCAAAGGTCTGGCAACTAACACCAAAGGCGTAAATCCCGATAAAAGGTAAGGAATTGACTTTATAAAAGTAAATAACACAATAGAGTACGCATGATAAGTAAGCACTAAGAAAAACTGTATACAAAATTAAGTGTTGAAAATAAAGGGTCCGGAAATAAAGCCCAACTGTTAGTACAGTACAACAGAAAATATAGTACAACTGTAGTAAAGATAAAAAAACAACTGAGTCATCCTCTGGGTATCCCACACAATGGTTGGGTACAGATGGTCTCCTCAGTACATCGGGTTCGGCCGTCTGCTCCGTGTACATATCTCGAAGTTGTCCACCTCCTGGTACCATCCAACTCTATAAGTATTTACCTCGATCAGTGATTCCCATCGTCTGCATCCAACATAACGTTGTGTGGGCATAGCCCATTCAGGGGTGAGTATAATGATAATCAGTAGGGACCCCGAGACCCACAAGGTCTCACAATATCTACTAAGGATAAACAATAAGTAAGATACACACACAGTGCATCAACCAACCCTACTTAGGTACATGCCCATACATATACGTAAGTCTTCAATGCAATTCGGATCCAACACTCGAGACCAAGCACAACACAGTCCACACATGAATGAAGTCAATAACATCGATGAAGATTATTTAATGTCATGACTCAGCTCACATAGGTATACATCATTAATATAGAGATAGAGATGATCAGATGTAGTCATTGATTCAACGTCACTGCCGAACCCATGAAGGATTCTAGTGAAGTTGCCTTTGCTGCTGAACCCACAGATTATTCTAGTACAGTTGACGTCACTGCCGAACCCAATGAGGATTCCAGTACAGTTGTCGTCGCTACCAAAACCATGGAGGATTCTAGTACAGTTGTCGTCGTTGTCGAACCCATGGAGGATTCCAGTACAGTTGTCCTTGCAGTCGCAGCCAGCTCTAGGGTTCCCACACAATGCACGCTCGATTCCGGGAGGGTCTTCTCCTCGAGACAAGGGTTTGATACATCAACTATCACTATGTATAGATTTGATATATACATTTGTTCCATCTGGTCAAAAGAAACCCAACGCTACAGACGGCGCGTTAATCGGACGCCTGATCTGAGAGTTATTAGCATCTTCGTTCCAAGGGCCCGGTTGGAAATACGCTCGTTCCGAACCCGGACATTTTCCAAATTCATCCAAAACTCACTTAGAGTATCGTAAATAGACCTCCTCGTCCTAAGTGTCCCAGTACCACAGATGTCGCATTGATCAGACGCGTGGTCCTTAAGTTATTCACGTTTAAGTGAATCGGGTCTATCCCGATAAGCCCGGTGGGCGGGCGGGTCGGCCCATTCGGACTCGACGGGTCCGACCCGGATAATTGGTTATCCAGGCCAGAAAATGCATGGCCCAGCCCGGTGGGGCTCGACCCAGCTCATGGCAGGCGGCCTGAACCGATAGGGCGCGTCCCACGGAGGGCTGCGGCTCGGCCAGGTGGTCGAGCCGGTGCAGGAGGTGGGGCCCAACTTCTCGAACCGGTGGCGCCGAGCGGCGCCTCCCTCCGGTCCAGCTGGCCGGAGCCGGATGGTCTTCTCGGTGCGAGCGGCGCAAGGTTGCGGGCTGTGATCCCTCTTCCACGACGCCTATGAGCGTCGAAGCTCCTTCCACCCGGTCAGTCGACGAGCCAGTTGGTTCTTCCGCCGGAGCGGCCCGCCCTGTGCGGTCCGCAGTTCTCCGCAGCGCAGCGTCATGGGGTGATGTGGTTCCACCAGCCCGGCCGGCTATTTCCAGCCGGTTCCTCTTCGGCCGTGTGGCCTGTGGTTGCGGGCCGTAGTTCTTCTGCACGCGGCCAGCGCGCGGACACCGCCTTCATTCACCACCGCCTCCGTTCGCCACAACCTCTCTTTTGCAAATAAAAAATCAAGAAAAAAATGGAGGGTCATCGGGCCATATTTGTTTGGCCCGCGCCTTCTGCGTTTGGCGGTAACAATCGACCATAGACTACCATTCACATTCAACAAGAATGAAGGTATAATTTATTCGAATTAAATTATACAAACACCCTACCTCGAAATCAAGAGCAGAGCACGTCAACAAGTCATGGAAGACAAGCATCGCAAAGGTCGGACGTCACATAACGTTGTCGTAGATGCCATTCCTTGCGAGCGGTTTCTTCTCCCCTGATGTGAAGAAGAACAAAGGATGAAGGCATTCCTCACAATCTTTTTCCGGTCGACCAGAGGATATCATTCCCCGTGTTCTTTGTTGGTTAGGGAGGAATCCCTCCTCCAAATTTTCCAGAGGTTTTTCCACACAAAATATTTTCCATGAAATTCAAATTGTTTCAAAATTAGATGTGACAATTAATTAACAAAGTCATTAATCTAATTGCATTGGCAAACTTAATGAGAGGTTGGTGGAGAGACTACCCCATATTAAATGAGGGGAAGTTGTCAAATTAATAAGGGGGTGTTAATGGGGAGTTAAGGGAAGGTGAAGGGTTTGCATTCGTGTGGGGCCCACCACACTAATTCCTCTCATGGGAGGTTATGTTGGTGTGGGCCCCACCTCTAGCTCCCCTTGGGAGGAAATAACCGCAACTAAATAATAAAATTTTGTTCCAAAAATTTTAATAATTTAGTACTAATTCCTCAGAATATAAATTTTAACCCGCATAAAATGCAACTGAGGTGAAGGCCCCCTTAAACGAATACTGACGATGCGAGTTCATCGGTGTCCTTGTATTTCAATTCTGAGCACTGATTTAAAATATAGAAAAACCCGCATGTATGCTTACTGAATGTACCCAAACAAAACTTCAGAAATTGATTCCGGGCCCACCGGGCCCCAGAATCAAGTGCCGTCAGAAACCGTAGACTCCTAAAATTCCAAAGTACTTTAAAAAAAATTCCTTGAAATTTCAGGGTCTTTACATGGATGCACATCCATTATCATAGAATACGTTGACAGTGCAAACCACACACATAATGAAAAAAATAAAACATCATAATTTTTTCATTTCAATATCCCCTAATATATTTTTGTGTAATACCGATTTTATCAATATAAATGATATATAAATTTTTTCCCACATATTTATAATAAATTATAACATACTATGATGGTCATCTTATCTCACATCCTCCTTCACATGCCTTCATGACATATTTTTCCCATCCTTTTAATTATATTAACTTCTAGACAGACTAGTGATGGTTGGATGGAACAAAAATATTTTTCATATCTATGATTCTTTAGTTATTCTATTCTATGTCAACTTGGGTTTACCTAATATATAATACAAGAGGTATATCACCAAGTATTTCAATGTATTCCATAAAAACAAACATACATTATACCATATCAGATTATCAATATTGGGTCTACATATAAAAGCAATTATAAAAAACATTGTATCTTGCACAAATATTAACAAACATGTCAAAATTCTTATGTACATGTCATGCATGTACCTATAAATATCATTTTTTCATAAAAAACACTCCCCCATTAACATATATTTGAAATTAAAAAAAGGCATTGTAAATGTGATTAGAATACATTAATCTCTAGGTTTTCAAGGATTCTATTACTTTCAGGATTCATTATATTGATATATATTGGTATATTATCTTCATTATTCCACCCATAAATGGATATAACCAAATTATACTCCCCACATTGGTTAGGATAATACATATAGAGAAAGATTAAGTTTTATAAACTAAGTACATAACAAAATTATTTACTTTAGTTCCAAACATGAATGTATAAATCTGAAAAATATAATCAAATATTTAGGTAAATATTTCCTCAATAGATGTAACATTGGGCCTGAGTGTTTTCTCTGAATCTATATTAAATTTCCTCTAAACTCAACACTATATATCTTGTCAAAAACCATAATACGTTTCCTGATCATCTTATTTCTATGATTTCTCTTCATATTTTTGGGAATCTTGTTTACTTCCATGGATAAGGAAAATTCATAGGCTTGTGATTGCTTTGTCATTTTTATAGTATAATCTTGATCATGTATAATGGTAATACATCCCTTTATATCATTACTAGTATATTCAAATTATTAAATAAACATTCATTGATTTTAAATATCCTAAATTTTGGACCCCTTATCATTAAACATGATCTCATCTTCTGTTACCACTATTTCATTTTCATTAAAACTTATTTTTTCATTCTATAATTTTTTCACCACATCCAGGTGATCATGACACGTTGTTAGCCACTATTTATTAATATGATTAGTATACATGAATTTTTCATAAAATTACTTGGAATAATAAAACTTTTATGACATTTATTTTATTTTATTTGGAATTTTCTTTAAATTTATGCCCATAGGGAAATTTTTTAGTGAGCATAGTCTTCCACTACTCTTCTTTGTTATCTTTTTTACTTACCTTTCTAGAAAATTTCTTATAGAAATGAAAATATATTTTGTGAGGATGGATTATATGTCTTCTTGACACCATATCATTTCCTCTTTAAACATGTACTCAAATATCCACCAAAAATATTTGTTAATTCTTGTATTTTACATAGTGATGGCATATTAAGGAACATGAATTGATATTGTGTGTATACCTTCCCAAACATTAGAAGCACCCCAAAAAAAGCAGTCTTTCTCATTTTTTATTAGTATATTAAGAATATTTTTATTTTCCTTATACAATATAAACCTTGTTTTTTAAAAAGAGATATGGTCTTCTTGAAATATTTCATCCTTCTTTTTATCCAACAATTTTCCTTTCAACAGTTTTGTTTGTCGAAGTAGCTTGTGATTTTCATTTATCATCCAAAATTTTAGAAATATCATATTTAACATAGTGAATATTAGGTGATTATTATTCATTCCTCTTGGAAAACCTCATTTTACCATCATTGGAATATTCTCTCTAAACCTCATAATACATACATTGTTATTATTCGATGTTTCTAATCGTGGTGAAAGATCTTCAACATCTCCCATAAAGATCTCCCACTTTTTGTTTCCTTACCTAAAACCTTTCTTTTAATCTTGGGGGAAAATAAAACATAAAAATGGTGAGCTCAAATTCTAAGTAAGGGTAAGCATGGATAAAATAAAACATACCATATACATTTGAACTTAAAAACATGAACATAATGTTTAAACATCAAAATCTTGAGCAACGACTTAAAACATGGAAGTACATAAGGCATAGACCATAATGGAACATAAATCATGATAAAATAGCATGGGAATAAAACAATTAATTGTGGCATCCATTAAGCACATGATATGATTTCCTTAGTAGCCAAGGCATTGCTGCCAGGACTATCTTAGTGGACAAAGTCCCTTTCTGAATCGAGTTCACTCCTCGTTCCAGTCCTGCATTACTGAACCGGTTTACCTTGCCATTCCAGCCATGTCTATATCATGAGATATAAATCTTTACCCAATGAATTGGAGGGAGATATGGGTCCCACCCTTCTAATAATGAAATCATTCTTACTTGTTCCACAAAATAAACTTAAAACATTCATCATAACCCAAAGAATAAAAATGGGTTTCATAAACATCATCCCATCATTTCATAATCCATATAAAATAAATGGACATTTCATCATGCGAAAATTGAACCATGTAAATCATGGAGACATTAAACTTGAAACATACACATATCAAATAATGTCATCTTAGATGGAAAATGGTTTTGATAAAACATTTTAAATGAATTCTTGAGGAAAATATCCTTTCTTCTCCAAAATCATTTTCTTTTCAAAAAAATGCCATGCACTTTTAAAATAAAAGTATTTTATTGAAAATATTCATAAAATCATGTAGTGTAAGCTTCATGAAAATGAGGCGTTATGAAACCGTAAAAATCCGTTCACGTCGTATAAGTTAAAAAATAGCATTCTCCGCGTACTTTTGTCAGAAAAGTAAAAAAAGTACCTCGTAACGTAAAAAAAAGATTCCTTACATACCATGTAGTAAAAGAGTCAAAATGGGTAAAAAGGAATTTAAACATACATGAGAACAGTTTTAAAAAACATGGACATGGATGATATAAATAACCCTAGTAAATACTTGCGAATAAGCGATCTCGGATAAAAATGAGATTTGGAAAATTATCCCTTACCTTAGGTCCGATATGATTCGTACGTATTCGAACCTCCTGTATAATGATTTAAAAAATGTCATTGAATTATTAAATAATCATATTCATTGTTATGATATCATATATGTTTCACTTATGACTTTATATTACCCGTTCTTTTGTAAATTCCATGTTAAAGCAGCATTTTGGGTAAAATCATTTCATTTATCACATCTATTTCGACTTGTCGTTCTTGATATTATTACTTATATCCTGATTTACATAATTCCAGAATGTAAAACATGATTTATATATAATATATATTCATCATATACATATATATATTATAGATCGATAAAAGGAATGAAATACACCGTTCATGGAGACGGTAGGCCGTACGTACGCATGAACGCTGTTTTCATTTCCTTATTGAATTGAATGAAATAAAATGGATGACATACATATATATATACATAAATCTAGTATCATTCATATATTTCACTATTATTCATTGTATAAACTTTATGATCATTCATGTATGGTTAACATGGAGAATGAATCTCATCGCGTCGTGGAGATGGTAGTCCGTACTTACGCACGAGCGATGATATCGTTCCCATAATTATTGAATAGAATTGGAGTGGATGGTATAATATATAATAATCCGTATGATGTTATATTAACCATATATAGTTATTATTTACACCATTATACCTATCCATATAAGGTGTTTGTGGAAAAACTGATTTCACCACGGCGTAGAGACGGTATTCCGTACGTACGCACGCGTGGTAATTTAGTTTTCTGTAGGATGGATAGACGGTGAAATAGGGTTGTTTCATACTTATAATAACATATCATTATATGATTTATACTTATGTTATTACTTCATAATGAATAAACTATATAAGAAGAAGTGGAAGAAGAAATAGAGTTGAAAGAATCGGTAATGGACATTACCTCTTCTTTGAAGCGCCTCTTTGAGACCTCCTCTGAGGGCACTAAGATTGGTCTTTGAAGAAAACCAGAACCTCTAGGATGTTTCTATGGAAGTGGAGAAGAGAATTTGGCAAGTTTTGGCCGAGCTTTAAGGCTCAAAGTGGTGTGAGGAAGAGAGGGAGGAGGGGCCCTTTTATAAGGGAGGAGAGGGGCACCATTGGGAAAACTAAAAATATTATTTTATTATAAAGTAATATTCGTTTTTTAATAGCTCAAAATTGATTTATTTCAAATATAATGTTGGGATGGGTCTAAATACTCTCATCCAATAGAATTTAGACAAGTTTAGGTTTCTATTTTAACCTTATCATTTAGATTTAACCTTCAGTTAAATAATTTTACTTTTACCGTGTCTTCTTGTTGACTTACACTATAAGGATAATAAACTTATTATAAAAATCCAAAAGAACCCCATGTTGTTTATTATTAATATATATGACCGTATCTAAGTCATTTTCCAGAACCTTAGATTTTTATAAATAAAATAACAATTAATAATAGAATATTTGTTTTAAAAACTATTTTATGTCAATTTTGACACTATTTGGTAATTGATTTTTTTTAAAATCATAACAGAATTATTAGTTCGGAAAACGTTAATTAAATAAATACTAACATGTCATATTAACCTATAAAATTAGTGTAATTCATTAAAAGTCTCAAATTACATTTATTTGGGTATTTATAACATCAATTATGTCAATATTTCATTAATATGATAATTACTACATCATCGTTGTGTCATAAATAAATTAAATTATTTAATGTATAAAAATTATAAATAAAATACAATTATGTAGGAAATGTTTGTAAATTTCTAATGTATATTTATAGTCGAATTTATCTTATGTATAACCATATATTAAAAATGATTTACTTATAAAACATTGATTTTAACTATTTTAACCCTTCTTTAAATAAATTAATAATAAATGTCCTAATCTAATCCATGTGGACCTAAATGGTCATATTTTATTCATAAGGTTGTTTTTGGTCGAATTAAACTTATCCAATAGAATTAGGACATGTGTTAGGGTAATAATATTATCATTTTTACCCTTAATTACCCTATTTACTTTTAACCATGGTAAAAAAAAGCAAAAAGTTACTACTCACCAAAAATTATTTTCATCTCATTGAACCACATTTTAGTCCTTGATATTAATCATGTCTCTCAGATTTTCTAAATTCTACTTACAGAAGCGGTAAAATTAAGTTTTATGAAAAAATCAGTTTTTTAACTACCACTTAGTGGTTTCACTATTCATCAAAAAATGAAAGTTTCCAGAAAAATACCAAAAATTAGGCCTAAGCTATATTTGATGTTATGAATTCAAAAATTATGTCTATTTTACCAAATTCAAAACATATCAGTTGCATTAATTAATTTAAAAATTAATTCCCGTCGTCAAAACAAATTGCGTGTTTTTAAGAAACAATAACTATCAAAAGATTGATTCTTGTTTATATCCAATTTCAAAGTGAAATAAATTCCAATGACCAAAATTGGATTAAATGGTAAAAATATATTCTAATTACAATTTAAACCCAATTAAAAATATAATCTAACCATATAAATTATTGCGATGAAAAAATTTGTTTTTAATTAAAATATATCAGGTTTTTACTATTCATTAAAATATGAAAGTTATCAGAATAATATGAAACATTTATCCAAAGTAAATTTTTATACCCTGATTCCAAAGAAGAATTTTATTTTGTCAAATTGAACTTATAGAAATGTCAAAAACAATATTTAAGGTGGGTGCGCCATCAAAAGGCGGCAAAACTACATTTCTTGAAAAATACTTATTTTACTTGAAAAATTGATTTTGTTCTCATACCATGTTCTAGAAAATGATTAAGATGAATAATAATGTTATAAAATTCAAAATTTAGTTGATACTATTCATAACGTCTAGTTCATAATAATATTATAACAATATATCGTTGTTTAGTGAAACCTGGTATTGCGTACAACACACGCTGTCGAGGAAAGTCGTGATTGCGTGTAATGCAAGCCAAGTCAGGGTTGCGTGTTGTGCAAGACTCCTCCGTTGTTTCGTATAACATAATCCAACCATATTTCATTTATACATTGAATATATATATATATATATACTCAATGTTTCGTAGAATAACCACTATCAAAATTTTGTGTAACATGATACAAGAATAGTGTTGTGTATACTGAAATCTCATACGGTGTTGCGTGTAGCGCAAGGTAATCTTGTTTTAGCATAAAACACAAGACATCAATGATATTAAAAGAGTATTTTTCATAAAATCTCGGGGTGTTACATTCTACCCCCCTTAAAATGAATTTCTCCCTCGAAATCCGTCGAGGTTATAAATGGTTTACTACTCGAAAGTTTGTTTAATAGAAATCCACATCATTAAAAGGAATACAAAAAAATAGCATTAAAAACTAAAGTATGAAATATAACGGTTACCCAAATTAACTCATCACTGGGTTTCCACGTAGGAGAACATAGGTGAAAATATGGATATGGAAGAAAAATCTAACCATCATGTTCTGATGGAGAGTGGTAGAGAACATGGCTATGAAAAATCCATCAATCACAAAGCCATAGATTTGTGATGATCTAAGGTAACATATGATTCATCGAATATAAGGGCACTAGGACAAAATTTGTTTGGTTTTTTAGATCATTTCCCTAAAGTTGATGAAATTTTAATTAGAAGAAATACTTTCGTGATTTTAGTACAGTCTCACCGTTTTTCGTTCCTTGAACAATCCCCACTTCATCTCTTAAAGAAACGAAGTTGAATTTTTCATTCGTGAAGTGTTAGCAGATCATGTGATAGAATGATGGGTTATTCCATCTCTCTCAAACAAAAGGTTATCAAAGTTATCAAAAATACATAAGTCCATCTATAGTGAGATTAATCATATATGGTTCCTAAAATGGACTTATACTTCATATATCATACTTCTTAATATAATAAAACTAGTTTCTACTAAACAGGGACTTCCTGTAGGCCAGTGGTAGGCGATAAAGGCCAGTCGCACTTCGGTTGTGGGTTCGATTCCCACAGCCTTGTCCGACGCGATGGGCTGTCGCCCGTCCTACAAGTTTTCCTTTTTCTAAAACTACATTACTATAACATCCCATAAATAATATCGAAAAAAACAACTATCCTTAAACAATACTAACTTATGTCCAACATAATCCATTCCAATCTTTAGGATTATCCCTAATATTGCATTCCACTCTCATATTATAGTGAAAACGATTACCAGAGATTTCATATAACAAGCATGTCAATTCCATTATTGATTCCCATATATCATAAGATTTGTCTTGTTGGTTACATTCCAAACATTTGAAGGCCTTAATCATGTATTCTCTTGAAACATTAATACCCATTGAATCTTAGTGAAAACATGAGTGCTGTCAAAAGTTAACTCTTTCCACATACCAAAACCCCAAAATTCTATATACTCAAACCATGATATAACTATTTCCTTATATCAGTCATGAGCTCATGAATACTATCAAACATTTAATTTTCTCCTTATCCCTTCATTATGCGCATATCATCTACTTTCCAAAAATATCTGAATAACCTTTCATGGTTAATGGTACCATTAATCATACACTTTCAAAACTTAGGGAAAGACAACAGTGTAACAATCCTTAGATGTCTCTTTATTCCATCGTACGATGCGATTACTTATACAACATTACACTTGATAAACATGTAATCATTCCACTACCTTCTTAAACCATTGACCGAGCTTCAACAATTATTTCATCTCACATATCATTTGTAGTCTCTTCATCATCATCAAAATAAATACTACCCATACAACCATACTGATTCTCTTCATGAGACTTTCCCTTAGGGTATTGGTTTGCATAATGCCCGTACATTCCACATTTAAAACATTTAACCATTGTTGATGTCGTAGAAAAACCATTATCCTCATCCATGGTGTTAGCTGAACCTTTTCCTTTGCACTTACTGGATTTGTGTCCTTCTTTTCCACACCCAAAGAATCTTCCAGTTCCTTTGAAACATTCTCCATGATGCCTCTTCCCACATGATTTACATAGGGGAAATTGAACTTTTGTTTCTATATGATCATCATTAAACTCCATCTTTCTCTTGTTATCTGAGTCGGGAAACTTACCAAAGTTGAGATTAGTGATCATATTATGAGATTGCTGATTAGGAATAATAACGATGTTTGGAATTCCAAATCCCGTTTCATTTGGTTTCTCATGAAGAATATCATTCCATTGTCCGTCATATCCTCCATTATCATGAATCTTCCTGTTTCTAGCCATTTTCTAAAATCCAAAAAGAATAGTGTGAGAGGAAAAAATCATGCTAGAGAAAACATCCTAGTAAAGGGGGATCACCCTCAATATCTAACATCTTAGGTTAAATTCTAAGATTCTTACTGTAGTTCTAGGACTACATCCTATACGTATACTTATCCTTAGGGACATCCCTAGACATACCTTTGAAATATCTCTAGGGATATCACTAACGTTTTCGCATCCTAGTTTCCAATGGTTGACTAAACCATTCCTCTGATACCAATTGTAATTACCCGAATCTTGACGTACATGGATATTACATTACTTTTGCGGAATACATAATACAAAACAAAAAGAGACACACAAGGACTGTAATAGTTTAGTGTCTTTGGAAACTTGGAACGTAATCTTCTAATCGTGGTGAATGATCTTCAACATCTCCCATAACGATCTTCCACATTTTGTTTCCTTACCTAAAACCTTTCTTTTAATCCTGTGGGAAAATAAAACATAAAAAGGGTGAGATCAAATGATTATTAACGGTAATCATGGATAAAATAAAACATACAATATACATTTGAACTTAAAAACATGAACATAATGTTTAAACATAAAACTCTTGAGCAACGACTTAAAACATGGAAGTACATAAGGCATAGATCATAATGGAACATAAATCATGATAACATAGCATGGGAATAAAACATGTAATTGTGTCATCCATTAAGCACATGATATAATTTCCTTAGTAGCCAAGGCATTGCTGCCAAGACCATCTTAGTGGACAAAGTCCCTTTCTGAATCGAGCTCACTCCTCGTTCCAATCTTGTATTACTGAACCGGTTTAACTTGTCTTTCCTTCCATGTCTATCTCATGAGATATAAATATTTACCCAATAAATTGGAGGGAGATATAGGTCCCACCCATCTCATAATGAAATCATTCTTACTTGTGCCACAAAATAAACTTAAAACATTCATCATAACCCAATGAATAAAAATGGGTTTCATAGACATCATCCCATCATTTCATAATCCATATAAAACAAATGGACATTTCATCATAAGAAAATTGAACCATGTAAATAATAGAGACATTAAACTTGAAACATACACATATCAAATAATGTCATCTTAGATGGAAAATGGTTTTGATAAAACATTTGAAATGAATTCCTGAGGAAAATATCCTTTCTTCATCAAAATCATTTTCTTTTCAAAAAAATCCCATGCACTTTTAAAATAAAAGAATTTTATTGAAAATAGTTATATAATAATGTAGATTAAGCTTCACGAAAATTAGGCGTTATGAAACCATAAAAATCCGTTCACACCGTATAATTTAAAAAATAGCATTCTCTTCGTACTTTTGTCGGAAAAGTCAAAACAGTACCTCGTAACGTAAAAAAAAGAAATATTCCTTACATAACATGTAGTAAAAGTACAAAAATGGTTAAAAATAACATTCAACATACATGATAACACTTTTATAAAACATGGACCTGGATGATATAAATAACCCTAGTAAATACTTACGAATAAGCAACCTCGGGTAAAAATGAGATTTGCAAAATTATCCCTTACCTTAGGTACGATATGCTTCGTACATATCCTAAACTCTTGTATAATGATTTAAATAATGTCATTGACAATTACAGAATCATATGCATTGTTATGATATCATATATGTTTCACTTATGACTTTATATTACCCGTTCTTTTGTAAATTCCATGTTAAAGCAGCATTTTGGCTAAAATCATTTCATTTATCATATGTGTTTCGACTTGTCGTTCATGATATTATTACTTGTATCCTGATTAACATAATTCCAGAATGTAAAACATGATTTATATATAATATATATTCATCATATACATATATATATTATAGATCGATAAAAGGAATGAGATACACCGTTCATGGAGACGGTAGGCCGTACGTACGCATGAACGCTGTTTTCGTTTCCTTATTGAATTGAATGAAAATAAATAGATGACATACATATATATATACATAAATCCAGTAGAATTCATATATTTCATTATTATTCATTGTATAAACTTTATGATCATTCATGTATGGTTAACATGGAGAATGAATCTCATCGCGTCGTGGAGACGGTAGTCCGTACGTACGCATGAGAGATGATATTGTTCCCATAATTATTGAATAGAATTGGAGTGGATGGTATAATATATCAGAATCATTATGATATTATATTAACCATATATAGTTATTATTTACACCATTATACCCATCCATGTAAGGTGTTGGTGGAAAAACAGATTTCACCACGGCGTGGAGACGGTATTCCGTACGTACGCACGCGTGGTGATTTAGTTTTTCGTAGGATGGATTGATGGTGAAATAGGGATGTTTCATACTTATAATAACATATCAGTATATTAGTTATACTGATGTTATTACTTCATAATTAAACAACTAAAGAAGAATAAGTGGAAGAAGAAATAGAGTTGAAAGAATCGGTAACGAACATTACCTCTTCTTTGAAGCTCCTATTTGAGACCTCCTCTTAGGGCACTAAAATTGGTCTTTGAAGAAGACAAGAACCTCTAGTATGTTTCTATGGAAGTGGAGAATCTAATTTTTCAGGGTTTGGACAAGCTTGAAGGCTCAAAGTGGTGTGAGGGAGAGAGGGAGGAGGTGCCCTTTTATAAGGGAGGAGAGGGGCACCTTTGGAAAAACTAAAAATATTATTTTATTATAAAGTAATATTTGGTTTTTAATATCTCAAAATTAATTTATTTAGAAGATAATGTTGGGATGGGTCTAAATAATCTCATCCAATATAATTTATTCAAGTTTAGGTTTCTATTTTAACCTTATCATTTAGATTTAACCTTAAGTTAAATAATTTTACTTTTACTTTGTCTTCTTGTTTCCTTACACTATAAGGTTAATAAACTTATTATAAAAATTCAAACGAACCCCAATTTGTTAATTATTAATATATATGATTTTAGCTAAGTCATGTGGCCGAACCTTAGATTTTTAGGAATAAAAGAACCATTAATAATATAATATTTGTTTTAAAAACTATTTTATGTCAATTTTGACACTATTTGGTAATTGATTTTTTTGAAAATCATAATAGAATTATTAGTTCAAAAAAAGTTAATTAAATAAATAATAACATGTCATATTAACCTATAAAATTAGTGGAATTCATAAAAAGTCTCAAATTACATTTATTTGGGTATTTATAACATCAATTATGTCAATATTTCATTAATAAGATAATTACTGCATCATCTTTGTGTCATTAATAAATTAAATTATGTAATGTATAAAAATTATATATAAAACATAATTATGTTGGAAATAGTTTTAGATTTCTAATGAATATTTATAGTCGAATTTATCGAATGTATAACCATATATTAAAAATGATTTACTTATAAAACTTTGATTTTAACTATTTTAACCCTTCTTTAAATAAATTAATAATAAATGTCCTAATCTAATCCAAGTGGACCTAAATGGTCATATGTTATTCCTAAGGTTGTTTGTGGTCGAATTAAACATATCCAATAGAATTGGGACATGTGTTAGGGTAATAATAATACCATTTTAACCTTAATTACCCTATTTACTTTTAACCGTGGTAAAAAAAGTAAAAAATTACTATTCATCGAAAATTATTTTCATCTCATTGAACCACATTTTAGTCCTTGATATTAACCGTGTCTCTCGGATTTTTGAAATTCCACTCACAGAAGCGGTATAATTAAGATTTATGAAAAATTCAGTTTTTTAACTACCACTTAGTGGTTTCACTATTCATCAAAAAATGAAAGTTTCCAGAAAAATACCAAAACTACGCCTAAGATATATTTGATATTATGAATTCAAAAAATGATGTACATTTTACGAAATTAAAAACATATCAGTTACATTAATTAATTTAAAAATTAATTCTCGTCGTCAAAACAAATCGCGTGTTTTTAAGAAACAATAACTATCAAAAGATTGATACTTGTTTATATCCAATTTCAAAGTGAAATTAATTCCAATGGACAACATTGGATTAAATGGTAAAAATATATTCCAATTACACTTTAAACCCAATTAAAAAGATAATCTAACCATATAAATTATTGCGATGAAAAAAGTTGTTTTTAATTAAAATATAGCGTGCTTTTACTATTCATTAAAATATGAAAGTTATCAGAATAATATGAAACTTTTATCCAAAGAAATTTTTTTTACCCTGATTCCAAAGAATAATTTTATTTTTTCAAATTGAACTTGTAGACATGTCAAAAACAATATTTAAGGTGGGTACGCCATCAAAAGGCGGAAAAACTACATTTTTTGAAAAATACTTATTTTACTCGAAAAATTGATTTTGTTCTCATACCATGTTCTAGAAAATGTGTAAGATGAATAATAATGTTATAAAATTGAAAATTTAGTTGATACTATTCATAACGGCTAGTTCATAATAATATTATAACCATATATCGTTGTTTAGTGAAACCTGGTATTGCGTACAACACACGCTCTTGAGGAAAGTCGTGATTGCGTGTAATGCAAGCCAAGTCAGGGTTGCGTGTTTTGCAAGACTCCTCCGTTGTTTCGTATAACCGAATCCAACCATATTTCATTTATACATTTAATATATATATATTTATATATATATACTCAATGTTTCGTAGAATAACCACTATCAAAATTTTGTGTAACATGATCCCATAATAGTGTTGTGTATACTGAAAGCTCATACGGTGTTGCGTGTAGCACAAGGTAATCTTGTTGTAGCATAAAACACAAGACATCAATGATATTAAAAGAATATCTTTCATAAAACCTTGGGGTGTTACAATTTCTGAATCAACTGAACTTTTTCTTCCATCTCTTCTACCAATTCTGGTCCCATCAGCTTCCTTTCACCAACTTCATCCCAAAAAGCTGGAGTTCCACACTGCTTCCCATATAATGCCTCAAACGGAGCTATTTGTATACTGGAATGAAAACTGTTATTATATGAAAATTCAACCAAAGAAAGATGTTGGTCTTAACTTCCCTGATAATCCATCGAACAAGAACGTAGCATACCCTCCAAAGTCTGAATTGTTTGTTCTGACTGCCCATCAGATTGATGATGAAAAGATATACTAAAATTTAATTCAGTACCCAATGACTTTTTAAGGCCTTTACAAAAGTTAGAAGTAAACCTGGAATCACGATCAGATACAATGGATATGGGAACTCCATGAAACCTGACTATCTCTTTAAAATACCATCAAGAAAGTTGATCTAGAGAGAATGTATCTCGAATAGGAAGTAAAGGAGAAGATTTAGTCAATCGATCAACAATAACCCAGATTGCATTATTACCTTGAGATGTCGTCGGTAATCCCACAACAAAGTCCATGGATATATTTTACCATTTACACTCTAGCAATATTAATGGCTGAAGCATCCCTTTCTGTAACTGCTGCTCTGCTTTAACCTGCTGACAATTCAAACACTTCACAGTAAAATCAGCAATATCTCTTTTCATTCCATCCCACCAGTAATACTCCCACAGATCTCTGTACATCTTAGTACTGCCAGGATGAACTGAAAACGGGGAACTATGAGCCTCACATAACAACTCATTCTTCAACTATGAATCAATAGGCTCACATAATCTCTTCCCAAACCTCTAAACCCAATCATTATCAATGTTAAATTCAGGAAACTTACCCTTCTGAACCAACTCTACCTTTTTCTGCAACTTGTTGTCTTGCTTCTGTGCTTGATTAATTCTGTCTGATAGAGAATTTCACTGATACCTGAAACAAAACATAAGGAATTCCTGCACAAACAACATCTATGCCAAAGTTCATCAAATCTTTAACCAAAGGATCACGTTTCAAACACAACATTGTTAATGAAGCATTAATTTTTTGACTTAAAGCATCAGCCACTTTATTTGCTTTTCCCAGATGGTAATGAATTGTACAATCATAATCCTTGATTAATTCTAGCCATCTCCTCTGTCTCATGTTCAATTCTTTCTGATTGAATATATACTTTAAGCTTTTGTGATCGGTATATATTTCACACTTTACTCCAGACAAATGATGCCTCCAAATTTTTAAAGCAAAAACAATAGCAGCTACTTCCAAGTCATGTGTAGAGTAATTTACCTTATGAGTTTTCAACTGACGTGAAGCATAAAAAATTACCTAATCATTCTGCATAAGGACACAACCAAGTCCTTTCAATGAAGAATTACTGTAGATAACAAACTCACCATTCCTGGAAGGAAGTTCCAAAACTGGAGCATTCACCAATCTTCTTTTCAACTCCTGAAAACAATCATCACATTCTTTTGTCCAGATAAAAATATCACTCTTTCGAGTTAGCTTAGTCATTGGACTAGATAATAATGAAAAAATTTCAAAAAACCTTCGGTAGTAACCTGCCAAACCAAGGAAACTACGGATCTATGTTACATTTGTGGGTCTTGGCCATTCTTCAACAACTTTTGTTTTAGCAGGATCAACAGTTATGCCATTTTTTGAAACAATGTGACCAAGGAAAGAAATTTGTTGTAACGCACACTCACACTTGCTGAATTTTCAATACAGTTTCTTTTATTTTAAGGTTTTCAAGATAACCCTGAAATGACTTTCATGCTCCTCTTTACTTTTAGAAAACACCAAAATATCATCAATGAAAACAACCACAAACATATCCAAGAAATGATGGAAAATTCTATTCATAAGGACCATGAATATAGCAGGTGCATTGGTTAACCCAAAATGCATAACTACAAATTCATAATGGCCATATCTAGTATGGAACGCAGTCTTTGGAAGGTCTAATTATTTTAATTTCAACTGATGGTACCCCGACCTCAAGTCAATCTTCGAAAAATACTGAGCTCCCTGGAGCTGATCAAACAAATCATCGATATGAGGAAAAGGATACTTGTTCTTAACAGTAATGTTATTTAAGGCTCTATAATCAATGAAAATTCTCATTGATCCATCTTTATTTTTAACAAACAATATAGGAGCATCCCATGGTGATGTTCTAGGTCGAATGAAACTTTTATCTAATAACTCTTGCAATTGATTATTTAACTCTAAAAGTTCAACTTGATCTATTCGATAAGGGGGTTTTGAAATTGTCTTAGAATCAGGAACTAATTCAACAGTAAATTCAACTTCACGGTCATGAATAATACCAGGTAACTCATCAGGAAAAACATCAAGATACTCATTTACCACTGGAACATTATTAATCTGAACAGTTCCTTTATTTTCAACAATATGTGCAAGGTAACATTCATTTCCATCTTTTACTAGTTTCTAAACTTCCTGACATGTTATGAAAATCAAGGGTTTATTCTTGTACATAAACTGAAAATCTTTCTGAAAAGAAACCATATTAGCTCTGTAGTCAATCTTAGCATGACAGAAAGAAAGCCAATCCATGCCCAAAAAAACATCAAACTCTACTAGAGGCAAAACAATAAGGTTTGCTGGTAGATTCTTTCCGCACACAAGGATAAGAAGGTTCTTATAATTCCTTTTTGTCCCAACGTTCCCTCCAGGTGTTTTTATCATAAGTTCAGGATTCATATCTTGAGATGGAATTTCCAAGTTACTAGAAAACATCTCAGAAATGAAAGAATGTGTAGACCCTGAATCAAACAACACATTGGAATAATCTGAACAAACAAACAGTGTACCTGATACTACTTCATTCGATGGCCCAACATCTGCTGAAGTAGTTGGAAAGGAATTCACCACCCCTTTTAGCTTGTAGTCTGGCTACTTTTCCCTAGTTGAGTTCTTCGTTAGACACTCATTTGCATAATGACCCATTTCATTACACATAAAACATCTTACCTCTGTCTTTTCATTGCCTGCTTGATCATCTTCCTTACAGTTACGAGAAATATGACCAGACTTACCACACCGAAAGAACTTTCCAAACATGGATAAACATTCTCAAGGATTAATTTTACCACACTTCTCACAGGATGGATATTTGGTTTTCTTACCTCCTTGTTTCTTTGATGAATTCTTCCCCTTTGCCTGCCAACTGGACCTCTAATTATGTTGTTTGTCAAAGATCACCTGATCATCGGAAAACTCCATTTCCACCTTCTCTGCACATCGAACAATTTTTTCATAACTTTTGAACTCTCTAGAAGCTAAAGCCCTTCGATACCTTGGCTTTAACCTTGAGTAAAAATGGATAATTTTACTATCAAGATCTCGTATGAAGTTTGGAGCATACCTTTCTAGTCGAGTGAACTTTTCTTCATAAGCAGCCACTGAATCATCCTCCTCCCTCAATTCTAGGAATTGTTTTTCCATCCTAAGACGAACCACCTTAGGAAAATATTTCTCAAGAAACATACCTTTGAATTCGTCCCATTGAATATCATCAATCTCATCACTATCCCTGATATTTTTCATCATCGACCACCACTGATCAGCTTCACCTTCAAAACGGTAAATAGTAAGACTAACCTTTTGATGTTTTGAACACCCAATGACATCAAAAATATTCTCTAGTGCTTTAATCTACCCTTCAGCTAGCACGAGGTCAGATGATCCTCTGAATGATGGGGGATGTTGCCTCATGAAATGTTCCACCACTGACATGTTCCTCTGCTGTTGATCTGGCTAATCTCGTGCATGGATACCACCACTATTTATAGCCTGATTCAATTGTGCCATCACTGCAACAAACTATTCAATTCTGATTCCGACCATCTCAGGTTGCTGATTTGGAAGGTTGTCTTCCTCTTGATGTCGTCCCAATATAGCTCCATTGTCTCCTCTTCGGAAAACAATTATGAACACAGAAATATATTAAGCGAAGAAACATGGTAATCTTTAAATGCTATATCATTTCAATCATACCATAAATTAATTTATAATTTAACAATTTTCTAACTCTTAAATTTTTCTAAACCTCCCTTTGATACCAACTATAAGGTCCTAGCCTCAAACCTTACTTAATATTGAATTAAATGAATAATTCACATTGAGGATCTTTTCAAGTTTAGAGTTTTAGAGAATTATGACATAACTATTACATCTCAAAAGATTAAAAAGTAGAAACTTCTACTAAGTTTCCATAAAATAAAAACTCTTAAAAAGAATCATGTCTAGTTCCATGTTTTAGATAGCATGACTTTTCCTTGATCCCATCCTTGACCCTATTCTACATTAAGTCCTGTGAAAAACATTTCAAAAAAACTTGGGGTGAGCATAAAAATATCATTAAGGGATACACAATGAATGAAAACTGTTAGTTTTTCAAAACAACAAGTAAACCATCTATACATTATCAATGTAATACTTTTCACCTTTATGAAGTAGTAAAAACTCTTCACTGAATAAAATTTCTTTACTTACCCTTTTGTAACCAAAAGATTACCATAAAACCCATATAAATATCACATAACATATAAAGGTAACCTGGGACATAAACATACTTAAATGGAATAACCATACGGTCGACTTCCACACATATCACTTAATGGAATATCCATATGGTTGAATTCCATACCCAATGCATTGGAGGTTATAATGTAACCACCCATCATGGTATTCACGACACCACTCATCATATGTTTTATCACGTAACCACCCGTCAAATGTCCAAGTACCATTATAAAATCATAAGACATAAAACAAATATAATGGAAAGATAACATTTCCAAACTTTGATAACAATATATCACTTAATATATTGACATAACAAATCCATTATAAAAACCATTTTCAATACCAAAATACATAAAATAGTATATGGTATTTATTTCATTTTAAAAACATTACGACTTTTTGAGTAAGCCAAAGACCAAATAATACTCACGGTGGCGGAAAATGTCGTTGTCACCGCGTACGTTAAAAGAAACCTTACTTTTCGTTGTTTAGTAAAACGCTTCATAGAAAAATATTCCTTTTGTATAAAAGTAAAATTATAAGGGGTTTATACACCATATAAAATAAATTTGTGTATAAAACGAAATATTCCTCAAGGAAAGGAGATTGAGATGAAGTCCCTTCCCTCAGGTCCGACTTGACTCGATCATTCTTTAACGTCCTGAATAATAAAATTGAGTTAATTCATACTAGCTTAAGAACCTTCTTCATGTTCATTATTACTTTTATATCACTTATTATCATGTTATAAACATTATGTAATCATTTATGTTAATAATGTTTGTTTTGTCGATATTTGGTTCTTAAGTCAAAAGTGGACTTCTTACGATTACATGTTGTTCGTGTGGTCAGAGATTCATTATATCCAGAAAGATATTCATGATTTGGATATCATATATATCATATATATCCAGCATATACATGTATTTATAATATTACATAATCATTTAGAGGTAAGAAATGAAATGCACCATTCATGGAGACGGTAAGACGTACGTACGCATGAATGCTACTTTCATTTCTATGTCATATTAATGGAATTAAAACTAAATTATAGGTATGTATATTTTAATTCAAGAATTATATTAATCATTTATATGTAACATACACCATATATAATAACTTTAAATCCATCATTTATACGTCTCACATATGGAATTAACGAATCAAATCACTTTGACGGGGCGGTAGTCCGCACTTTCTAAAATGAAGATATCGCGTATACCCATAATGGAAGCCATAAAGGTGTGCCATAAATGAAAAATACAGAAGATTAAGGAAAACATAAACATATTATATATCATATATAAATATAGTGACATCTTAATGTCCACCTTTGAAGGTGTTAGAAGAATATTGAACAATCATCGTTTTGTGAGGCAGAAATTCGCCATCCACGGAAATAGTATGCTCTTTAACCATTAGATGAATGTGTTTGTAAGTGTATCTCAAATCCATCACAAAACAAAATACTAGTATATTTAAGATACTGGTTTTGTTACAAATGAAAGGAATAAAAAGAGTTTAGGGGGTTGGAGAAGCAAAATAAAACATAAGAACAGAAGAGAAAACACTACCTTTAAAACGTGTAATGCTTTTTGATTTGAGATCAAAGGCTTCCTTGGGAAGACTTATGCACAACGTGAGGCTTCTAGAAGTAAGAGAGGGATGTGGAGAGACAAAATGGGCAGAGCTATGCCGAGCCAATTTCTTGAGAGGTGTGGGTAAGGAGGTTGAGGTGGGGGCCTTTTATAAGAGGAAAATAGGGGCACTCTTGGAAAAATATCGAATGTTACTTTATTTTCAAATTATTTTCTGATTTTAAAGGTCCCACATTGATGTATTTTGAGGATAAGTTGTTAAGGGTTCTAAATATACTCATCCAATAGGTCTTTGACAAGTTTAAGTCTTAGAATTTACATTATCTTTTCATTTTATTTAAATCGTAATTAATGCAGTAATTGCTGCATCATCACGATGTCATAAATAATTTAATTTATTTAATGTCTAAAAATTATAAAAAAAGTACTATTATGTAGGAAATCTTTAAGCCTTCCAATTAATATTTATAGTAAAAAATATGACTTGTATAACCTCATGTAAAAATTGTTTTAGTAAAACAATACATGTTTGTGTCATTTTTACTTTTACTTAAAATAAAAGGCATTAATGTCATTATCTTACCCATGTGGCTCCATGGGGTCCCAAAAATCAACCCATGGGTTTTCATGGTCGTCCATGAATCATCCAATAGGTTTAGTACAAGTGTCAAGATATTTTCATTTTATTATAATATCATTTTTACCTTAACTCACACTAATTACCTTTAATCATGATTAATAAAACTTAAAAGATACTTTTCAACAAAAATTATTTTCATCCCATTGAACCAAATTTTACTTAATAATTAAAATCATTTATATTGGATTTTTGAAATTCAAATCACAGAAGTGGTAAAGTTCCTTTTAAACGAAAAATCAGTTTTTGTAACAACCACTTTGTGGTTTCACTATTCATCAAAAATTAAGGTCTTTCAGAAAAATACCAAATATTCACCCTAAGATATATTTGATATTCTGAATTAAAAAATGATGTATATTTTAAAAAATTAATAAAATAGAAGTTTCATTAATTAATTTTATATTTAAATCCCTCTGTCAAAACAAATAGCGTTTTTTTAAGAAACAACACCTATCAAAAGATTGACACTCGTTTATGCCCAATCTCAAAGTGATATTAATTCCAATGACCACCATTGGATTAAATGGTAAAAATATATTCTAATTTCAATTTAAAACCAATTAATAATATAATCTAACTATATAAATAAATTAGATTAAAAAGATGTTTTGAATTAAAATACAACATTTTTCACTATTCATTAAAAAATGAACTTTATCAGAAAAATACCAAAAATCTACACAAAGTAAATTTTGATGTCCCGATTGTAAAAAAGAGTTTTATTTGGTCCAATAGAATGTATAAGAGTGACCAAAACTATATTTAATGATGGTTCTCCATTAAAAGGTGATAAGTCAACCTTTAGTGAATATTAGAGTATCTATGCCTAAAATTGAATTCTTTTCTTATTTTAAGCCTTTATCTTTTATGGGAAAAATGTAAAACCATTTAATAAAACATATATAATCATATTTTAGTTGTTTTTATTCATTCTCTCCAATACAACGGTTACTTGTTAACTACCATTTAAAATAATATTATTTTATTACTAGTGTGCAGCATAAGATTTCAAAGAAACTCTTTGTTCCGTATCGGGTACCCTATCGAACATAGCAACCCCTTTAAAGTAAAATTAATATTTAATTCACAAATATTAATAAATATGAAAATGTTTTATTCTTTATTTACCTGGTATGTTACATAAACACTATTTGGTCTTAATGAATTGTATACAATAAAAGAATTTGTGGAACTGGAACTTACATTACAACTCTGGTTTTTGAAAAAGGTAGTAGATGTTCCAGATTTTGGGACCAAATGTGATTTGGATAAATTCATTTGGCCGGGTTGATATCCTATCCCAGAAGTATACTTAGGAGCTATTTTTTTACCCTGAATTTGATTAAGATTATTTTTTACAATAGTATACTTATTGAAGTCTTTCTTCAATTATTCATTAGACATTTTTAACTAATTGTTCTCTTTGAGTATTTGAGAATTTTTCTCCATTTCAGTTGTTTTTTTAGATTTAGCTACCACAGTAAGAACATGTTGTTTCTTCAAAGATTAATATTTATCTTTCAACTGATTACATGTTTCTTTTAACATGTTGCAATATTCGAATAGTTCAACATTTTTCCTATTTTCAGATTCAATTGAGCTATCCTTGGAGGCACTCCAGGTGGAATTCATTGCTTTCTTATACCTTCTATCCTTATTTTCATACTATTTCTTGTATTTCATCTATGTATAGTCAGCCTTGACATGTACTTTCCTTTTAAATTCATAACATATTATCTCTTCTAATTTATCATTTTTCTTCCAATATTTCTTCCAATTGACCTTATTATCATAATTTCCATTATAACTATTCTTTTTGAAGAACTTCCTTTTACTATATAATTTCTGGAATCGTCTTTCCAACTGGGCCATTTCTTCATCACTGTCTGAAGCTACTTCATCACTACTTGAGCATTCGATAGCAGCTTGAATTGTCTCTTTATCTTCACTATTGGTTGTTGTTTTCTTGAAAGCTATATACTTTCCTTTTGGTTCATCCTCCTCTTGATTTACCTTCAATTCGTATTCATACATCATTAATTTTCCAAAAAATTCCCTCACTGGAATTTTATCAATATCACATGATTCTCTTACAGACACAGATGTTCCACGCCATATTTTTGGTAGGCATCACAGAATCTGCACGATATGATCTTTGGAAGTTACTTCTCTTCCTAAAGAAATCATTGTATTTATAATTTCATTTAACCTGAGATACATATCAGAAATTGACTAATCATGCTTCATTATAAAATTTTCATATTGAATAGTACAAGTATTTAATCTCATTTCTTTAACATTAGATGTTTCTTTATGAGAAACAGAGAGAGTGTCCAAAATTTCATGTGTAGTTTTAGAATAAGCGATACAGTTAAATTATTCATCTCTTAGAGCACAGTATAGAGCATTCCTTGATTTATAGTTATTGTTATAGGTAGTTTTGGTAGGTTCATCCCACTTGTTTCTAGCAGTTTCAAGTATTTCATATTTACTTTCAATAGTAGTCCATATTTCAAACCCCAAACTTTCAAGATGTATTTTTATTTTAAGCTTCCACTAAGAATAGTAAGTTCTATTAAAGAAAGGTTGTCTATTGGTAGCATCCCATTCTAATCTATTTTCATGATAAAGTTTGTAAAAGAATTTCAAATATATAAAAATTTAGAAATAACAAAATTTTGAAGATCATTGAAACACAACTAGAATCACAGCTGACATGATTTGAAAAACTAAAAGAAACTTTCAAAATCCTCTGATACCAAATGTTGGTCAGAGTAGATGACTCAAGAGGGGGGTGAATTGAGTATCTATAAAAAAAATTAAAAGGGTTTTTTTAAAAAATAATGTCCCTCTCTGAAAATAACCACAAAGTTAGTTTGTAATGAATTTATAAAATTCTTGAAGGTTCAATTTGTTTCTCTGAAGATTGATTAGTTCTCACCTTTCCCAATCTAATGAATAGTAAAACTTTTGAAACAAATCTACTAATTAAAAATATAGAAAAACACTTGCTAAACTAACAATTAATGTTAAATTTATCTTAATGCAAGAGATACGTAGCAGATAAAAAAATATAAGATAAATAGCATAGAAGATAAAACAAGAGGTTCAGTCTGAAGGAGAGACTTAGTCCTCTCTAGTTAGTGATCACCCTATACTGAGCAGTTAATATTAATAATCATTTGATCCACACCCTATATTGGGGTTCCCAACATCACACAGGTTGTCCAGATCACACTTGACCTCTACCATAGTTATTTGTGGCTAAACACAAATAATCAAATCTCATAGGATCTCTTCCACAGTTCTACGTGGGATACAAGTGTACGAAGGGATTGAAAGTGAGGATATTTTGTTTTCCTCTTGTTTATCCTAGGAGATTGTGTGAGATATTCAAACTGATATACACAGTTCTCAAAATAGAAATGAAAAGAACACAACATAGTTATGAAAGAGAATAGAGTTTATAATTCCTTGTGTGTTGTGAAGTAATTCTCTGGATTCAATGGATGTTGATAAATGATATGCAAGTCATCTTCTGAAAGATGGATTTAGAATAGAGTGTCACAATTTGTTGTGAAAGTGTTCATCTCTTCTTTTTGAGGTTGTTCAGCAAGCTCTGGCAGGTAGTTTCTATGTGATCCCAAACTTCATGTTTCTCTTTTTTCAATATTCTATGTTCTCACAGTCTATATTTCAGTGTGTACTACAAGATCTACGTGTATCTTTATATCACTATGTCTCCATATCTTTTGAACTCTGATTGGAGTTGTTTTATACTTCAAGGTCTACCGTGCATAAAGATATCTGCACATGCATGTACCTCGTACTGTCTATAGATAGTCCTACAGAAAACATTAAATAATGTAAAAAACATTAATCTGTCCAAATATGACCGTTAAAAATAAATTTCAATTAATAAAATCACAATAGTTATTTATGAATATCGATGAGTTATATTGGGTCATTTTTCTTTTGTATAGTAACATCGGTCTGTCATCCTCTGTGTGTTGACTTTGGTGTGCCGACTTCGGTTTGTCATCTTCAGTGTGTCGACTTCAGTGTGTCAACTTTGGTGTGTCGACATTGGTCTATAAACTTCGTTCTGTCATCATCGGTGTGTCGACTTCAGTCTGTCCACTTCAGTTTGTCAAACTTCGGTGTGTCGACTTTGGTGTGTCGACTTTGGTATGTCAATCTTTGGTGTGTCAACATCGTTTTGTCAACTTCGGTGTGTCAAACATCGGTGTGTCGACATCGGTGTGTCAACTTTGGTCTGTCAATCTTCAGTCTGTCGACTTCAGTGTGTCATCTTTGATGTGTCAACTTTGGTGTGTTGACTTCAGTCTGTCAATATTTGATATGTCAAATTCGGTCTGTCGACATCGGTGTTTCAAACATCGGTGTGTCAAACTTCGGTGTGTCAAACATCGGTGTGTCGAAAAAACATTCCGTGCCAAGGAATATAGAGAGGTTGTCAAGTTCATGTCATACACAAAACATTATAATACAATGTGTTATCCAATAATACATGTATATATACACTTGAGAACATATTTATTCATGAATATAGGTTATTTACTTATTTAAGTATATTTTTCTATATGACATAATTGATTTACATAGATATATTAAAATGTCATGAAAGAGTAGAATCTGTATATTTACATTATTTGTGATTATTAAAACTACATTATCATCAAGGGTCCAACAAAATTATTAGTGAGTAGGGACATGAATTTATCTTAGGCATGCCATCACAGGTTGTTGTCCTAACAATTTTCATTTTTCCTGTATAATATAAAAAATAAATAAATATATATATATATATATATTAGATGCCCAATTTTTCCTAAATCATAAAAGGTGTTCTCTTAATAGGAAATGACCCAACGTCTACACAAACCAGTCTTAGTAGTTTTTCTTCTTCGAGAGTATCTTACATCATTCCATTGGTATTTGATGGTCTTGCTTTTCGAACCGATGAGGTGATGTTATTTTAGGATGAAATGGTTAGACTACATGTATTATTAGTTTAAGGTTATATGGGATTTAGATTTTGTTGATATTGTTTAGGTTCATATTGCACGGACCTTATATAAAATAAAATTACTAAGACATGGTGTAGTATATAAAGGATGGGTGTTCAAGAAGAGACCCAGAACCCATCATCTTTACTATAAGGATGTATATTCATGAAGTATTATAACACCTTGAATCATTTTTGAGATTATGATGGATGTATATTTTAGAAAATAGGTTTCTCATAGCTAGTAACAGAATTTATTTTGTTTTATTCCTCAATAAACACTAGGTTGATCAATGAGTTTGAAAGGAAATGGATCTTAGGGAGTATGTGGATTCAGTATTATGGATTAAGGGGAACGAATCCTGAAATATAGATTACTGGGAATGAATCTTAAAATATATTTTGATGGAATTTGTTTCATGAATATTGGAGTTTCACAAATATGTGGAGATTCATGAAAGAATATATATGTGTGAAGGATTTATGGTTTGTGATAGTGGCTCTGTGAGAGTGGAAGAGTAATGTTAGGGTAACGATAATCTATTAGATGATGAGATGAATTTTGAATAGAATAATTTCACTGACAATTCTGGATTAAGTGGAGCTTCAAAAACGTGAATTAAATTTGTTCTCAAATAGTAAATTGGGAGCTTAAATGCTTCATAGAGACAAATTTTCTATAAATTGGTGGCCTTGGACATCATTAGCAACATGGAGAGAATTTGGAAAAGGTTGAAATGATCTGATTTCATGAAGGTCCCTTCACTAAGATATTTTTTTTCAAATTAGAAACTATTAATGAACACAATGTTCATGAAGAAAATGGTTAAGTACTGATTGACACTATGGAATTCTAAAAATGGGGTTTTTAATATGATTGTGATATTCATGAGTTTTTGGAGTTTCTCCATGGCTTGGTGATTTGTGAAAGGTAATGGGTTCTCAATGTCTTGAGTATCTTTGAAATTAGAAGAGGGTTTCGTGAAGGTTAAGAAAATCAAGGAGAGTAGTGTTGAAAATATTGTTTTACAGAATTGTTCTTCCATGTGAATCAATTCTAGACTATGGTATAAGAAGAGTCTCATTATATTCATTGGAAAAGGCTTAGATTCCAAATCTATAGAAGTATAAATTATGTCGATAAATTACATAATACATATCCCAATACATTGTACAAGGGTTAGTTGATAGAATTGATCTGAAGGAGGAAATGTTTTATCTCTAAATGTCTTCTAAAGTTAGTGATCATATTTTGGATTGATAGAGTTTGAATAGTTTTAATCCGCAAAACCTAGTGAGTCTTTCTGAATTAGTGTACGACACATTTTCTATAGGTGTTTTCTCCTTGGTCTATCCTTTTCTGGTGAAGTAATTTAAACTACCGTGTTGTGTTTATATTTATGCATATGGGTTTTGATAACAATAATATTCCATCAAACTATTTTAATAGGTTCCTGCCAATGTGGGCACAACATGTATCTCATTTAATGAAAAACTTTACACACATATTCACCTCTCCCCTTACAGAGTGTTCTACTGTTCTAAAAGTCTTTTCATATCAAACATGTTATTGGGGATAAATATATTTTCTAATATTATATGGATTTTGTTGGATTTGGTGGAATAGAACCAATTAATTTGTACATTATTCATTAAATAATCACTTTACCACATCTTGATTGTTTTTCAGCATGGAAATGCATGTGATAATGTCCCAAGGATAGCAATTGCATTAAAGGGTCATAGCTGATCCCTACTATGATGGGAACTCTGAAGTTCCATAACACTATTCTTGAATATATGTTCTATGGCTGGATGATGTTATTTGAGCGACACAAATAATACAGGCCATTAGGGGTGAGGACTCATAAAACTTTTAGGAACCTTCTCATGGGGTGCGCCCTTGGTAATATCCAGGAGTTTATTATGAGAACAAGACACACCAGTAGTAAATCCACATTTCATAGTGTCTTTGGATGTTTCTATCTATATATGTGTGTATTTGTCCTTAGAATTTATGATTATTATTGATGGGTATTACAACTCATGCACATAGATGTAGTGACAGAAACTATGATGACACACTGTTCACAGAGAGGTTGGATACGTTGGGTGCGTCACGAGTAATACTGCATTAATAGATAATGTGAGAAAGGATTTTTCTATTATTTTCCATAATGGAAGTAGATATCTCAGGCCCTTTGATGGAATTGATAGAGCCTAAATAAATCCATGTCCATGGTAAGTAATAGGATAATTCAATTCCAGAAAGTAAAAGTAAGAATAATCAAGAACATGGGTTGAAAGCACTAGCATGCAACCCGCTTGATTCGAGATATCTTGACAAAGGGATTATATTAAATGGTAAGAATTCGTATGAGGTGACACATCATTTCAGTGTTAACTTCTTTCTCTATGGGTGTCTTGGCGTGTTTCTAGATGCTAACCTTGGAATTTAGGGAGGCTCCACCCAATGCCACTGAAAAAGAGACCTAGAGGGTCACATACTAAGTGTGTCCATGTATCTCAGTTAAATATTAATTTAACAAGTTAAATATAGATTATTACTGATTGTGGTTTGATAATTATTTAAGGATGCTTGGTCACATTTATTTCGACACTTTTTATTCGAGAGAATATATTGTGGGTGAAATAATATATATTTATTTGCAAGTAATGCAGTAACATTTATTTAAGAAATAAATAGCCCTTACTCGAGGTCTAATAAATGTGGAAAAATAAATAAAAATGAAAAAAGCTAAATATTTCATGTACATTGAATGTACACACCGTCTAGTTTTCAGGGAAAACGAGTACACACTGTGTATTAATGATTACACACCATGTAATTTTTCTAGTCGGGATTTTGAGGAAATAATATCATTTTATTAAATGATATTTATTATAATCAGAGTGGGTGCATGTTAAGGAATTAATCCTTCAACGTGGGGATTTTCAATAAGAGTTAATGAAATAAATAAAATGCATAACGCATTTAATTATTTTCATAACTCTATAAAATAAAACCCTATTATAAATATCCTCACAACCCTAACACTTTTCCAGACAGAATCATTGTGGACAACAATTCTGGAAAATTCTCTCGCGGATGAGAGAAATCCTTCCTCCAAGAACACTCTCAAGACTAAGAGAGATCCTCTCCCATCGAATCAAAGGGATCTATGGTGGAAAATACGAGCAAAGGATTCTCTATGCTATCACCCAAATATTCTTTTGGTGACGTCCAGAGATACGTGGTGCACGTGTGAATCACTGATAGAGGATGTCTACACTTGGCTTCTGCGAGGCAACGACGAATCACATCAGATCGTGACCGAAGCCATCAATGAAGAAATAATTCCATCAAGATAAATCTTATAAATTAATTAAATTTATTATAACCAACATATGATTATCCTATCTTTATGGTTTCGGGACTCACATTTTTTTCATTATTATTTCTATTCTGAATATCCGACATTTTATTATCATGACATATCTCGGATTGATCATTGTTAATGCTACAATTAATGTTGGGTACACCCACCAACGTGCATCTGCTGCACTCGGAACCTACAAGTGATATCAGAACGGTCATATCATTGATTATAATTATTTAGTTTTCCATTGGTGATTTATGCATTTAATAATTTAGTTATTTCAACACAATTTAATCATTCTTTAAAATCTGAATCTCAAGATCTATTCCTCCCCACTCATTTCTTGTTCACCTTACAAAAATGAATTTTTCTTTTATTTTTGATTAAAATAAAACAGAGGAACTCATCCAGAGTTTCCAAATGCTCCTGGTTGTATAACACCAGAATACACAGCTTGTATTCGGAAGTACATGCAATGTAGTCTAGGTTAAATGCATTGACTGATCCACCAAATCAGGCAGTGTATTGGATCCTATCTAAGTCATTTATTACACCATGTGCTGACAAGAAACAGGTGCCCCATAGTTTCAGAGTACACACCATGTGGTCCAACTAAACAAGGCGTGTGGTCCCGTTGGGTTAGGGTTGGACCTTGTACCCTATACATGGCTTGCCCGGCTGGAATTTGTGTAATGCGGATACTACACGACATGTTTCCAATTGAACACATCATGTACTACAAAAATTTCTGAAGTAAATCTACACGCCATGTCCCCGGGCATATACTTCAGATGGACAGTGAACAACATTACACGCCGTGTAGTCGGAACTACACAATGTGTACTCTTGCAAATTATGAAGATTTATTAAAATTCATTATTATATTATACAAACACTTGAGATGCGTACCATAGTGCAGGCGTAAAGCTGAGGCACAACAAGTGACACATGTTTTATATATATGTGTTTAATTTAACATATGCGTAAAGAACGAGAATTTATTGGGTTGCCTCTAAGGTACATGTTACATACAAAAAATAATTTTAAATGAATTTATTTGTCTAAAAGCATGATGGATGAGAATCTCAAGGAAATTCAGAAAAGAATTTTATATAAAAGGATTGATTAATTAAAGATAATTAGTTGATTTGACTGTGATTTATCTTAAGAAAGAACGATCAAATAATTGAATGCTATTTTTATTTATGCTTAAATATCGTTCCATGTATGGATGATCATGATTTAGACCAAGAATTTTTTATGTGAATGGTTTCTTTTTATTTATTTAAATTAAATTTGTTGGCATGTGAGACTTCTCTTCATTAATATGTAGGGCATGCACGCCCAAGGAAATTTTATGTAAAACCCCTTTTACCCATCTCCACCATGTGAGATAAATGCATATTTAATGGATGGAGCTCTCAAGCTAGTGGAGTCTATGCAAGTGAGGATCCATGGTGAAACCAATACAAGGAGATACCAATTTGGACAAGTGGAAAGCTGTAAACTCGAACCCAAAAGGTTCTAGGTTTTTCTACCCTAGGTCTTGGGTTAGTTTATCAACTACTAGATAAACTAACCAATAGAACATGCTCATGATCATACCATTTATTTTATTTCTGTCAGTTGCATGGTTTATTGATTGTGGGTGTGTTGTCACAATCACATAAATAATGAATTAAACAATCATGAAAGATGGAACTAAAATGCGATCAGATTATGTGTAAATATTATTTTTCATATGGTAAATCCCTTATGTATATCCTAGATAATATTAAAAAGAATGTAATCAAAGATAATAAAATTGAAATTTATGTATAAGGATAAAATCCCTCAAATAAATATTATGTCGGTGTAGCCTTCCATAATCTTGGTTAGAATCGAACCATACATCAAACTACTTGACCAACCCTAGTTGGGGTGCTTTAAATTATAGGGGAATTATAATTCAAGATTTTGGGTTGAATTGAATTGCTTTGCATCAAGGGTTGAGTGCCACAATAGGACTTGGTGTGACCAAGAGTAAATGGTTGAGGAAATCCAAAATAAAAGGATTTCAGGATTGGTTAGTCCACTCAGCGGATCAAGGAGCTGCGAGTTAATGCAGTTGGAATTTGAAATGCCTACCTAAAACCCATCATGTTGGTTGAACGACCCTAGTTGAGGTAATGTGAATGTCATTATGGATCCATGTAACTAGAATATTCAGGAAACAGAATATTTCAAAACCAATGGTGAGGGTTATTGGATGTCATCCAAATAGTGGGAGACTAATAAGTATTAATTCATTTATTTGTCTTAGTTTTTTATTAAAGTAATAAACCTTTTCTCATCTTAATTTTTAGAAATGGAAAGAAAAATGACTTCAAACATATCATTGTGAACCATACTATAGAAGGAAAAACTTCTCACAGGAACCAATTTCCTAGAGTTTTAGAGGCGTTTACGCGTTATCTTTCTCCACAAAACGAAATTGTATTTTCTGGAACATGTTATACGAGATGAATCTAGAAAATAGGCAAGTGATGAGGAAATATCTTTATATGTGAAACATATGGATGATAGAATAGATTTCCAAAGTTTCATGCTATCAGCCATGTCTAACGAGCTCTTAAAGTAACATGAAATTAAGGATGTGTATAACATGATGTCTCGCCTTAAGGATCTCTACCAAGAGAAGGTGAGACAAGAGAGATATGAGATCTCTAATGATTTTTTTTACAACTATGATTAGGTATTCTGCTCCATCTAGGCCTCATGTAGTCAAGCTTATTGTTAAAATCGAATGCCTAGACATCTTAGGGATTAAATTCTCGGATGAGTTGCATAAAGATCTTATCCGATCATCACTGAACAAGACCTTATCAAGATTTATTGTCAAATAAAACATGAGAAATAATTATAAGAGTCTATCAGAACTTATAACCTTGAGTCTCTAGGTAGATAAGGACATGGGGCATAAAAAACCCGTAGTCCTCGTGGTGAATAAGAAAAGGAACGACAAGGTAAAGGGGCTAAAGATTTATAAATGGTCTAAAGCCGCAGAGCGCCATCGTTCCAAGAAGGGGAATATCCAGAGGTAGGGAAAGGAATGGTTGGCGGTATGTTTTTCATGTGGAAAGCAAGGACATTGGAAGAGTAACTACACCCAGAAGCGTGGGGATGCTAATGGTGAATTCGTTTTTGAGTGTAGTATTTCCATTTCTACACAATGGGTATTAGATACAGCTTGTGGGGCTCACATATGTATTCAAATGCCAGAACCAAGTGTATTTAGAAAGATTTCCATAGGAGAGTTGGATCTTTGAGATACTAATGGCACAAGGCTAGCTGCGTTGGCCAATGGCGATTACCACCTCTCATTGCTGACTGGGATTATTTTGGTTTTACAAAACTATTATTATGTGCCTAGTGTTACCAAGAACATAATTTCTGTCTCTCATTTGGATATAGATGGATTTATTTTCATGTTTGGAAATAAGGGTTGTCTTTTTATATGAATAACGTATGTTATGGTAAAGAACATTTAAATAATGCTTTGTATGTATTAAATTAATAAAACCAAGTGTTGGAAATCAATATCGAAACAGACTCACATGACTCATACATCACCTAGTTGTGGCATAACTATCTCAGAAACATAAACGAGAAAACCTTGACAAAGCTCTTCCAAGATGGCTATTTAGACACTACTTAGCTAGAACCACTTGATAAATGTCACACTAGTTTACAAGGTAATATGACCAAGTCTCCTTTCGATTGACAATGTGAAGGGTCCACAAAGCATCTAGGATTGGTGCACACAGATGTGTATGGACCACTTATAGAAGAAACTAGAGGTGGATATTCTTACTTCATTACTTTTACTGATGATTTGAGTAGATATGTCTATTTCAACTAAATGAGGTATAAGTCATAATCCTTATAGAAATTTATGTAATTCATGAATGAATTAGAGAAACATCTTGGTATGAAGATAAATAAACTTCGATCAGATAGTGGTGGAGAATATCTGAACCAAGAGTTCATCGATTTTCTATAGGAGTATGGGATTTTATCTCAACTCACTCATCCTTATACACCACAGTTGAATGGTGTTAGTGAAAGGATGAACCCCACCCTGTTGGACATGGTGACGTCAATGATGAGTCATGCAGATCTTCCATTATCCTTTTGGGGATATGCATTACAAACTGCAGCATACACATTAAACTGAGTACCAACTAGGGCGGAAAATGGAATTCCATCAGAGTTATGGAATGGAAAGAAACCCATTTTGTCGCACACATGTGTATGGGGATGTAATGAATTTGTTAAGGAATTGTAAGGCAAAAAACTAGCACCCCAGGGCACGAGGTGTATCTTTATAGAATATCCCAAGGAAAAAAAAGGATATATAACCCTTTGGAGAAGAAAGTGATTGTCTCCAGACAAGTCATCTTTATTGAGAGGGAGCACATCCTCAAAAAGGATAGTGGCAGCAAGATTGACTTCGACGATGTTGATGCTCAATATACACATGAGTTGGTACAGGAAAAAGTTCCACGGGTCCCCGTAGAAGAGGTTCTAAAAACACAAGTACTGCATAATAGCTCAAGAGATGTAAGGGAACCAGAGGGATTTGGTTTCCTAGTCACCGAGGATGGTGAATCATTATTTTTGGACAATGATGTAACTCTCTCCTATAAGGAAGCAGTAGAAAGCTCAAAAGTTGCAAGATGGCTGGAAGCTATGAATTCTGAGATGGATTCCATTTATCAGAACCATGTTTGGGTTCTGGTCGATGAGCTAGTTGATGTAAATCATGTTGCATGCAAATGAGTATTCAAGATAAAACTGGACATGGAAGGTCAAGATAACACCAATAAAGCAAGGCTAGTTGCAAAGGGATTCAGACAACATCAAGGAATTGAATATGATGAAACCTTTTAACCATTTTCTGTGTTCAAATCCATTAGAATCATACTTTCCATAGTATCTTACCATGATTACGAGATTTGGTAGATGGATGTCAAAAAGACATTCCTTAACGGGAACCTTCAAGAAGATGCCTATATGTCACAAATAGAAGGGTTTGTGACACTGGTTGAATCCAATAGGATTTGCAAGTTGTAGAAATCCATTTATGGATTAAGGAGAGCATCAAGGTCATAGAAAATTTGATTTGATGAATCCATAAAATAAATTGGTTTCATTAAGAATGAATGTGAGCCATGTGTTTATAAGTGGTTTAATTAGAATTTGTTCATTATCCTAGTAGTATATGTTGATGACATATTTCTTATTGGAAATGATGTACTAGTATTACAATCAGTTTAGGACTGGTTGAACAAGTGTTTTTCCAAGAAGGACTTGGGTGAAGCAGCATACATTCTAGGGATCAAGATCATTCATGATAGATCCAAGAGGATGGTTGGACTATGTTAGGGTACATACATTGACTAGATACTAATGAAATATAGAATGGAACAATCCAAGAGGGGATTAGTTCCAGTGTAACATGGCCAACATATTTCTAAAAAAATGTGCCCACAGACACAACAGGAAAAATATAGAAAGAGTAAGATCCCATACGATTCAGTTATAGGATCCATCACGTATGTCATTTTATTTTACAGGCTTAATGTTGCCTATGCATTGAGCATGGTAGGGAGATATCAAGAAGATCCTGTAGAATAGAATTGGAGTGCTGTTAAGACTACCCTTAAGTATCTGAGAAGAACTAAGGATATGTTCATAGTGTATGGAGGAGACGAGGAGCTTGTCATCAGAGGGTATGCTGATGCTGGTTTTCGCATAGATCAGAATGATATGAAGTTGTAATCTGGATATGTTTTCTATCTCACTGGAGGAGCTGTGAGCTGGAAGAGTTCAAAGCATCTAGTTTTCGCCAATTCTACAGAGGAGTATGGATATATAGTGGCTACTGATGTAGCCAAGGTAGTAGTATGGATTCAAAACATTGTCCAGGAGCTTTATGTGACACATAACAGTAAAGATCCTATCACGTTGTATTGGGATAATACTGCAGTGGTGGATCTTGCAAAAGAACCAAGGTCACATCAACGGAAAAAGCACATACTACAAAAGTATCACATCTTTAGGGATTTCTATCAAAGGGGTGAAGTTGGAGTGAGCATATTGTCCACAGAAGAGAACGTGGTGGACCCCATGACTAAAGACCTATCTCAGTAGAAGCATGAATATCATGTGAGAGCTAGTGGGTTAAATGTTGTTAGTAGTTGGATCTAGTCGAACTGGGAGTCTGTTGGATTTGGTGGACTAGAACCAACTACTTTGTACTTTATTAATTAAATAAACACCTTATCACATCTTGATTGTTCTTTTGCTAGACAATTTATGTGATAATGTTCCATGGATAGCTATTGCATTAAAGGGTCATAGCAGATCCCTACTATTATGAGAACCTGGAAGTGCCAGAACACTGTTCTTGAATATATATTCTATGGCCGGATGAAGTTTTTTGAAGGACACAAATAATATATTCCATTAGGGGTGAGGACTCATAAAACATTAAGGCCCCATCACATGGTGTGATCCCTTGGTAATATCCAGATGGATATTATGAGAACAAGACCCACCATTAGGAATTCCACATTTCATAGTCTCATTGGATGTTCCTATATACGGATGTATTTATTGGTCCTTAGACTTTAAGATTATTATTAATGAGTATTAAAACTCGTGCACTTAGATGTATTGATGAAAACTATGATGACACACTCTTCGCAGTGAGGTAGGATACGTTTGGGTGCATCATGAGTAATACTGCATTAATAAATAATGTGAGAAAGGATTTGTCTCTTCTGTTCCATAACTGAAGTAGATATCTTTAGCCCGTTGATGGAATTGATATAGCCTAAATAAATCCATGGCCATGGTATGGAATGGGCGAGTTCAATTCTGGAAAATTAAAGAAATAATAATCGATCCCATGGGTTGATGGAAATAGAATGCAACCCGCTTGATTCAAGATATCATGACAAAGGGATTAAATTACATGGTAGCATTCATATGAGGTGACACGTCATTTCAAAATTAACTTCTCTTTTTAAGGGTGCCTTGGTGTGTTTCTAGACACTAACCTTGGACTTTAGGCAGGCTCTGCCAAATGCCACTGAGAAAGAGGCATAGAGGGTCACACACTAAGTGTGTCCATCTATCATACTTAAATATTAATTTAAAAAGTTAAATAAAGATTATTCATGATTTTGGTTTATTAATTATTTAAGGATGCATGATTACATTTATTTCGACACTAGTTATTCGAGAGAATATATTGTGGGTGCAATAATATATATTTATTAGTGAGTAATGATGTTACATTTTTATAAGAAATAAATAGTCATTAATCAAGGTCTAATAAATCTGGTTGAGGAAATAATGAAAAATGAAAACAAGATAAACACTCTGTGTACATTGAATGTACACGCCATGTAGTTTTCATGGAAAACGAGTACAGGCTGTGTATTAATGATTACATTCCATCTAGTTTTTTCAGTCGGTATTTTGAGGAAACAATATAATTTTATTAATTTTTATTTATTATAATCAGTGTGGGCGCATGTTAAATAATTAATCATTTGACATAGGGGTTTTCAATAAGAGTTAATGAACTAAATAAAACATGTAACTCTTTTATTTATTTTCATATCTCCATAAACTCAAACCCAATTATAAATATACTCACAACCCCAACACTTTTCCAGACATAATCATTTTTCACAACAAATTCTGGAAAATTATCTCAAGGATGAGAGAACTCCATCCTCTAAGAATTCTCTCCAGACCAAGAGAGATCCTCCTCCATCGTATCAAGGCGATCTAAGGCGGAAAATGCAAGAAAAGCCTTCTATACACTAGCACCCAAAGATTCCTTTGGCTATGTCCAGAGATACATGGTGCACATGTGGATCACAACTAGAGGAAGTCTACACTTGGTGTCTACAATGCAATGACGAATCACATCTGATCATGACCAGAGACATCAACAATGAAATAATTACATCAAGGTAATTCTTGTCAATTTATTAAATTAATTATAACTGACATATGATGATCTTATCTTTATGGTTCTGGGAATCCCTCTTTTTTCATTCTTTGTTCTATTTTGAAGATCTGGCATTTTATTATCATGTCAGATCTCAGATTGATTGTTTTTAATGATAAAATTAATGTTGGGAACACCCACCAATGTGCTTCCACTGCACCCAGAACCTACAAAATTTATTTAATGTTAGAGGAGTTCAACATTTTTTGGAAAAACATTTAGATTATAAAAAATATAATGATATCTTATATATTATCTAATGAAATTAAATTCACTATGACACAGGTTAATGGATTTGGGTTATTGATGTCATAGGTCTTTTTTTGATTGAAATATATAGAAAAATTCAGGATAAAAATTCCAGAGTTAAAAATACACTTACCTCGATTCTATATAATATAGTCTATCTAAAAGTGATGTGTTGGATAATATTCTCATCCATGTGTTAGATAATGGAATCTATATGTGAATGAAATAATAAAGTGAAAGTGTCTAAACATCATGATTTTTTCAAATCTATTCAATGATATGAAAATGAATTCAGTTGAAAATATAGATATTAACATTAGTTTCATTATATAATATTTGGAGATATTTGAGGACATTATAAAGAAATTAATGATATTTAAATTGTGTAGAAAATCATCTAAAGGATCCAACATTTGTAAAATAAAATGGTGTATTCAGATTGAGGAAGTAGATATTTTAAGATTTCTATTGATGAACTTATATGAAGTTTAATGGATTATGAAATGAGAGTCAACGATTAAGAATCAATAGTTTGAGTGATATATGAAATTTCATTCAAATCCATTGAAACAATTGCAATCTCAAGAGACATTAATGATGGAGAATATGTGGATGAAAAAAAATTCTTTGTTTGAAAGCTATTTTAAGAGTTGAAAAGAAATATTTAAGGGATATTTTACAATGGATTTCTTGGTGTGGTAATTTAGGGAACATTTCCACTTAGTTCCCAAGGAAATTCTATGATATTGAATATTAAGCACAAACAATACAGATTCCTCAAAAGAAAATGCCGCAAAATTAAGAATTAAAATCAGAAAATAAATCATATAGAATGATATTTTTCTACAAATTGGAATGGGTTAATAATGAATTTTTAAAGGATGTTTAACCAGAGATTAAAACAATTATTTAAAATTCCATGATGTCTATATTTGAATAAGTATCACCTAAAAATTATGAAATAATTAGTCAAATGGTGTTGTAAATTTTAATATAGAACATGAGGGTCCTGTATATGAGCTTAAAAATAAAAAAGAATAAAAATAGAAAAATTAGAGTCTTGCTTAAATTGTTATCATAGAATGTCGATCATCTTGAATAAAAATTGATTGACAAGAAGGAGAGGAAGAATAATAATTTAAAACTCTTGAATGATCAGATGAGGTTTTGAAATTTAAAATCATGATTGATGATTTGGAAAAATTCATCAATTACCATACATGTATATTAGACAAAAAGGATAATGTAGTTGATGGGATTGAAGAAGATGTTGTTAATTTAAGTAGTACACCAAAAACAGAATCAAAATTAGGGGAACATTGGAGAAATTATAGTTGAAAATATTTTCAATTACATATCTTTTGGAAAGAGATAAATGTGGTTTTGATGGAGTTGAAAAACCCATGGATGGTCAACAATCAATATTTATGGTAAAAAGATGATTTTATTGTGATCAAAAATAGAGAAATATGATAGGACAATGTATATGGAAGTATAATGTTTGTAATATCACAATGTTGATGGATTTATAATTAGACACATCATCAAACCAAATAGAAAAGTGTGTAAAAATAGTGCTCAAGTATCTATAAATGGTCATATATAAAATACTATTACAATAGAGGACAACATGTGAAGGAATGGATGTGTTTTGATATTTCCCCTTATGCAATTTCTATTACGTGGACTTCTAGGCCATACCATATATTATTGTGAAATGGAAATGAGCTATCTCACTGGGAAAGAATGTTTAAGTATTCAAAGGATAATGACACCATATCCTTTATTGTATAATAAAATTCTTTCTATGGATATTTGTTTCATTGTTATTACTATGGCTATAAAACTATTCATTGCGGGTAGAGAAAAGGTGGGAATATTACAATAGAACTCCATGAAAAGTCAAGCCCTCTCAACAAAGTAGAATTACCCTTCAAAATATGTATTCTCATATAGAAGATGAATATGAGTATTATTATACCATGACTAATGTAAAGAGATTGGAAAGTACATCTTTTTCCTCTACTTAATAAGGTAACTCATTAATGAAAACTTATATGATTGAGAAATCCATCCCAATATAAATAGTTTTTAATGCTACAGTGAACAACATTACCTTGATTTGGGATAGTGGATACTCATCCCACGTAACCTAAAAATGAAGATTTGTTGAAAAAATTTAACAAAAGTGTTCATGGAATAGTGATATTAAAAAATGAAGATACCTTAGATATGAAAGGATTTGTAAATAAGAAACATGAAAAGGACTAGATAATAAAAATAGAAGTTATCTAAATGGATGGTTTACATCATAATCTCCCAATTTTGAGTCAACTCTATATCTCTGGACTCAAAGTAAAATATAATCAGAAGGGGTTCACTATCAATGTAAAGATGTGAAATTATCACTTGAAAGGATAAATAAAAAATTGAAATTTATACCATGTTACAAATGAAGAAAATACATTTATCATAACAACTGATTAATAAAATAACATATGGCATAGTGGTATGGGACACACCAATCAACATATCAAGAAAAAACATTTCTAAGAAAAAGTTTGTTTAAAAAATTCCCAATCTGAATCATGGTTGAGAAAAGACATGTGATTCATTCAAGCAAGGAATGATAGTTTGGAGATCATATCAGTATAAGAACAAAAGAGAATCAAATCTTCTAGATCTCATCCACACAGATGTCTGTGGTAAAATAAATGTGTCCAGAACATATTTAGAGAGGTAATTCATTGTTTTTAATGATGATTATATTCGAATGTATTATTTGATACTTGTGAAGAATTAATGAAATGTTCTTTCTTACATAAAGATATATCATTAAAGAGTTGATAATGAAGTTGGACATAAAAGAAATATATTACAATCATAAAATTTAATATAATAGACATCCATTGAATTTTATACATACCTCAATGAATATGGGGTAAACAATTTGGTGTCTTCAGTAAGAACCCCTCAAAATAATGGGTTCATTGAACACAAGAAATGTATGGGTGAATAATATGGATAGAATTATGTCGATTGAGAGTTTTGTTAATTATTATTATTTTAAAGAGGTAGTTCATGTTTAGGTGTACACACAAAACTAAAAAACTCATTGTATGAGATGGAATATGACACTATATGAGATATTCCATGGAAGGAGTCCTTCCCTAATGTATTTTCATGTTATTTGGTGTAAATATTTATTCCTAAATAGTCAAGGAAATCATGTAAATTAGGGTGATCCTATAGATGAGGGGATGTTACATGGATATTCAATGAAATATAAAGCATACAAATGTTACAAAAAATATATTAGAACTATTTTGGTGAGTAATTATGTTATGATCATTGAGTATAAAACAAATAATTACTCTAGGATTTTAAATGTTGAAATGATTGATGATGATAATGGATGTGGATAATAGAATTCTCAAATACCAAAATTGTAGAAGTGTTGTAAGGCATTCAACACTCTCCAAATGATAATAATCGAAAAAAGAATCGTCTAAGAAAAACATGGCTGAAGAAACTATACCAAAACATCCCATGAGAAATAAAATATAAAAAGTTCATTAATACAACATCCTTGGGTATTGGACCACCCTTACATAGACAATGTGAATGCGGCATGAAGCATATTCTACCATCCTTTCAATTGGGGAACCAACCTCGTTTGAAAATGTAGTGAAGCATTAATTTGGTTTGATCCATGAATACTAAACTAGATCATATTTAAACGCAACCAAACTTGGGATCTTCTTATGATACTAGAATATCACCAATGGGATTCAAATAATTTGGATCTTCAGAATGAAATTTGGTTCGAATGGAAATGTAATTAGAAAAAAGTCTGAAATAGCATGCTATTGAAATTCATAGATTGAAGGCACTGATATTGTTGAAACTTTTTCTACAACATGTTAATTGGAGTGAATTTTAATATTTATAGCCTTTGAAATAATAAAGGGTTTTAATATTATCATGTGTATTTCAAAATGAAATTCATAAATTATGTTCAAGAAGAAGAAGTATATATTGAAAAAAAGTGAGATTTATTATTTTAATTAATTATACAATGGATTTTAAATTAAATAAGGCTCTCTATGGTCTAAAGATGGAACCACTGTTATGATACTCCCAACTAGCTTCTTATCTGTAGAAGTCAGAATTTAAAATATGTGGTGTTAATAATAATATGTGTGTGAATAATTCAATAGAATATCAATTTATGGTGATTTTGTATTTGGATAATATTAATTTTTTGGAAGTATGAATGTATTAGTAAAATGTTTAAATAATCACATGAAATTGGAATTTAAAATGTCCATGACTTGTGAACTATAATTCTTTTTGGCCAGTAAGTGATTCAAAAGAAGGATTACACCTCCATTTCTCAAAATAAAATTTCAAGATAATGTTTATATATGTTCTACATGCTTGACAAAAAACCAATGATGAATCTATTTATAGTTGGGAAAACATGGAAAGCATGAGTATGGTAAATATATGGATACCACCTATTATAAAAGAATCATTGCAATGTCATTATACCTGACTATAACATATGAAACTATCATCTTTTCAACATTTTTAGAAGTTCTCTTTGAATGTAACCTGAAGGATGTTCATTTTGAATCATTTAACAGAATAATAATTAATATTAAATGTACACTCAAATTTTGAATATACTTTATATTAGGAAGATATGATGAATTATATGAATTTTTTTGATGCTAACTAGGCTAGATATGTGGAATATTGACTATCCACATGTGTTGGTGTATTGTTTATTAGAATAAAATATGTGGGTTGGTTGAAAAAGATAAAAGAAGTCATTTATATTAGTACTTATCAATAATTATATATATATATATATGACAAGGGAAAGCACTAATCTATCATGGATAAATAAGAAACATACTGATATTGGTGATGAGGTGAAACATCTTATGGTGATACAATTTGAAAAAAAGTGCATGACCGATCTTATAATAACATAAGTTCAACACTTCCATACCAAATATACTGTGATCATATAGCACATCATCACAGAAAAAAATTTAGAAGGTGTGATTAGTAGGGGGAATTGGTAACTAATGATCATGTAGATTAAATTTGAATTATGCCACTACTAGTGTAAATGTTTGAGAAACATTATTTGAACCTATATATTCAGACACTTCATAGTGCATGAGGTGGTTATCACTTTTTCTAGGTACCAGGTTCACAATGGAAACCAGTGGAATTGGGGTTTTAAAACAAATATCATCAATGTGATGAGACTTTTATTCTTTGAAGATACAATCCATATCATGGTATATAGGATCCTACATAAATTAATAGAGAACATAATCAAAAACACAAAACATACATTTTCATATCTGAAACCGGAATAGAAATATTCTATTTTTCTGAAATTGATTTAGAAAATATACAAATAAGGATCCTTCTATATCATCCAAATGTTCTTCAAAAATTTGTTGGAGGGTCGATCATTGTATTTTGGGTTCATCTGTGGAGATCTGATGGCACCTTTGATGCCGTGACTATCACTGCATCGTCGAGCTTGCGATGTGTGAGGGAGAACTAGATATGATCTATTAAAACCATAGTTACTCTCACTAGAAAGTGGTAGAGGAGATATGGTCCCTAATTAATTATCCATGAATAGTTTCCAGCAAGATTCTTTCTCCTCCATTATATAGTGGATGTTCAAAATGCCTAGAAGGGTTCATGACCCCCATGAATTTAATGTCCACTTTATAAATAATTGTGACAAACTAAACTATGTGATAAATATTGTATATTATTTTATCCCATACCTTTAATATATATTAAATAGTTTATGTCATAAAACTGATTCATTAGCTTGACTCATAATTCCCTGTAATATTAAACGGGCTAGAAATATTATAATAATATTCATTTGATTAATACTATTTCTCATATTTATTTAACTTATAAATACTTTTAATAAATAAATTCAACCAAATTATTCTTTAAATTAATAATAATGAATCTATTTATTTATTGGTGATAAATAACTTACACAATAATCATATCACGTGGTGGGGATCAACATGATCACTATACTGATTCAATTAAATTGGGTGGGTTATGGAATAATATATCTTATGTGGCCCTCTATATACGTAACATGACGGTATGGAATAATATTCATAGACCAAGAGTGGAGTCTAGAAACCCATCAATTCCACTATAGAGATAAAGACAGTCATTGTAACGACAACCAACCATTGAACACATACAGTGTGGTATATTCTCTTCGTCTTTATATATATTATAAAGAAGGATGAACACTTATGTCATCATCCATTTCGTGCTTTATTATTTGTTGATATAATATGAAGGTTTTGAATTTTTACTATTGTGAACAAATATTTGTAGAGGTACTACATCTTGGTCATCCAGGCCTGAGATATAAAACTTCTTCAACTTGGATGTGACAAATCATATCTTGATAATTCAACCAATGGCATACCACCAATGATGCATCCAACAAAATCTACATCACCATGAATTCATTATCATGTTTTTTTTACTTTCATCAAAGTACATGATCAAATCGAACAATATTTAAATTAACACAGGTCAGAAGACCAATACACATGTCCATCGATAAGAAAACCCAATGAAACCTAAAAAACTTTATGCTCCAATATGAGGGTCTTTCCTCATGATCTCACTACTAGAGAACCCCAAATGGGAACTTCATGAGAATAACTCTCAATGATTAGGAGCCCCTAACACCTGATAGTCAGACATCAAATGTTTCTAGTCAATAAAATGTATCTAGACCATAGTACCATTGTTTACAATTAATTTTATAGTATCCCATGGTTCTAATTATGACCTCAGATTTGATAAAACCTTTTTATCTGACAATTATTATATGGATATTACAATTTAAATAGTTTAAACAAAAATGTATACACTATAATGGTACAAATATATCATTTATATCTAACTATATAGATGATAGGTAAATAAAAATTATTTTTCAAGTTAGGTATATAGAAACCACTATTACAACACTCCCACTTACACTAGAGCCAACTTGCTAATAATCCTTGTTAGGTCTACCAAGAAAAAGATCATGTATCTATTGAGTACAGACTTTAATAGTTGGGTCTAGCATGTTTCCACCACGTGGCTATTCTACTATCTGCATCTTCATCACCTTGCATAAAACATACCATGATATGGTGTCCCGAGTATATCCATTTTCCCTCTTTTAAAAAATTCCCTATTGGATAGAACCAGTAATAGATTTATCATTTTTAAAAAACAATACTTGGTATTTGAGATTCTAAGAATTAGAGAAAATCATTAATCTTTATAACTTCCTCTTAGCTACCTCATAAAATTAAATATACTCTTTATATTATATTTATTGATACCAATAGATTTTATGAGAATTTATATATCATCACCTTATCCTAGATACGATATTTAGATCAAATTGTTCAAAGGAAGACAGACTATTGCCCTTCAAAACTTGTATTCATTCCTCTTAACCTACCATGTACATATATTTTGTACTTTCCCAAGTTCAATCAGATAGTTTTGACTTCTTCACTTGATGTCCTCCGAGATATAAATAATATTTTCCTAGAATAAATTATGTATTTTCAATATAAATTTTTTTATATGTCATGGAAAATGTGATTTATCCATCACTACAGTGTATGGAAGTCAACTGACCACTTCATCTCCTCCTTTTCCATTTCATGTCATCCTTTAGGGATTTATGCCATGTGACATTGGTGACAATTCCCTCTTGAATTATCTCATCTTGTATTTTTCAATTTCATGTCACTATATGAAGGATTGACTAGTTCCAATCCCCTATTAGATCTACCTTATTCGATCATGTTCCCTATAACATTGTATGCTACTTTATTTAAATCACTAGAGAATTAATTTTATACTAATATTAACAAACTATAAGACCAATTTTTATTTTCCTAGTTCTTTTAAACATATTTATCATAGAAAAGAACTATTCTCCCATTAACAATTGATATAAACCTGAAAAAAGACATTCCAAATGAATATACAGTGATCGAGATGCTTACATTAATCCTAAAATGGATTTAGGTAACTCAAACACTTATTGGGAATCTATGATGTCACTATCCATTTTTGTATGCATCATATATACAAATTCTATAGAATTTAGTCTTGATATGAAAATTTCAATCAAATGATCATGTATAGTAGGTATAAAAATAAATTTCCTAATGTAATTATGATTAATGACATATTTTGACAAATGGATCCTTTTTCAGACTGCACTTTTACCATCCATGTATCATCTCCCTTGAATACACATCATATGATTAAAAAAATCGTATTACCCATTGAATTTTTATACTTGGAATCCAATTTTAATTTTTTATTGACCATTCCAATAATAGCTGATTTCCCAATAATACATACTTCTTGGAATTATTATTCAAAAAGAATAATTTACCACAAGTCGTGGTAAATACAAAACCATTGCCATGATTTCAACCTTCTTACATTGTATGTGTCTCTAGAATAGTCATGTTCCCCATAAACTGGTGGAAGTACTTCTAAAAAGAACTAAATTTTCATCACTAGCATTCACTAAACCCAAGCCAATTTGGATCCCACTATCTCTAATAGATATGTTTATCCTTATATTGAAATTTAGTCTATCATCTGACTACAAATTTTCTATTAATGGGATTTCAATAATATCATATGTAACTTTTAGGATCATTACCTTATATACACATTGTGTTTTCCTGATACATTATTGTTTATAACCATAAAAATAGTTGTATCTAAACACATGTCCTATGAAATTATAGATTTCCATCATACTATAACTCAAAAGATATCCATTTTCATTATAGTTGGCATATTTTTGTGGGATATCTCCAATATTTACAAATAACGTCATGAAATATAATGGATGTTTTTGTATGTGGAAACCTTAATACTACTTACATCATGAATGTGATATAAAAAATGTTCATTTATAAATTTATCCATTCTATATTCCATTGATCAATGTTAACATATAAGACTCATCGTCTTTATTTACTATCATCAATGTCAGGATTCCAATAATGTAATGTACATTTAGGAATTTCTCCACAATACATTATATTGATTGAGGAACACATGGTAAAGATATTATTTGGAATTATAACGTGAAGAAACACATGCATTTTGATCATTCATCTATCATACCATACCTTACCTTTCTATAACCACTTAATGGAATCCTATTATTTATATTATCCACTATCTTACCCCTATAATAGTACACACAGAATTATTGAACTAATTCAGAAATATTTATTCCATACCTTTATTTCTAAATGATCATTTTTCCAAAACTATGTATATACATAGATGATACCTAAGTTTTTTAGGTTGAATAAGTCTAAATATCATACTGGGTATAACCTGGATGTCTTATTTTTTCATGAAAAATATTATATTTTTACATCAAGGTCTGTAAGTCTTACATTTTATATTCATAAAGTATTTCCAATGATTGAAGTATCACCAACTATTTGTTGAGTGTGAGCCACCACAAACTACATTTATTACTAAACATGGAATAATGTCTCCTATTGTACAGTGTATTGATGAGATAAATGTTTTTCTAATACATAATAATAGTTTGGATTAAATAATTAACTTAGCAATTATAGGTTGTGTACTTCTAACAACTGACTTAGGTATCACCCTTTCTCGACCGCATGGGTAATACACCTTACTTCTTGTAATGTTTATCTTACTTCATTGGTTACTGTATTGAAATAAACATATTTGAATGGTGTATTTTTTTTAATTCCCATGAATTGTGACTGAAAAATTAATTATTTATAATATACATGAACAATAAGAAATAAATTACTTCTTTCATTCAATTTTTGGAGACTATACTTCAATAGATTTATTTCATGACATGTGATTCATATAGCCTCATTTTTTTATAACAAACCTCATTTAATTAAAGGATATTGTGAATGTTCCTTTAGCATTACACTTTACAATGGCCTTTTCCCTATGCATTTCAACTTCTTCCCCATATGAACTAAAATATTAAACATTATTTAATGTTATTATTGACATGGAAAACATTAACCAAAGGGTTATGAAGCATTTAGTCAATAATTTTTAACTTTGTAAAATAAAATGAAACTATAGTAAATGGGTGAAATTGATTTTGGAATAAGATGTATTAAAATCTCATGATCTACTTTTCATATTTACATGTAAGCAGATTAATAACATCTATTCTTATCTTGCTTCACAATAACCACTTAAACTTCTCTAATATGAATGGACATGTAAAAATATCGATGTCTTGTTGTTGTAACCACAACTTACATTAGATTTTGATGAATTCATGACATAACAAACATATTATACATCTATGAGTCACTTGTAATAATTTTTACACCCTCGTTTTTAAATTATTTTAATAGGTACTAAGACACCAACACCATGAATTTAATATATCATATTATTATGCCCACACACCTAAATTATTCAAAGAAATTAGTTCCTGTGATAAAGTATACATTTTGTATTATTTATCAAAGTATTGGATGTGTTATAGCATTCTATTTTCAAAAATATAAAATATAGAAGATTGTACTTGTATCTTCATTCCCAAATTAGATGTTATTGATTAATTATATCATTAAATTTCTCTAGCTATTTAATATAATTCTAAGAACCCTATATAATATAATCAAAATAATACATCACTTGATTATTCTTATAGAAAGGATCCTTTAACTTACCCTCATAGTCTACAAGGAATGGCTATGCCACTACTTGGAGTGATCAAGGTAGGATTTGGATTATCCAGCTGCATTATCTCACGACTCCTTGATCTGTTGAGTTATGTCAAAAATTATAAAACACTAAAATTTATTTTACCAATTCTTGCATCTAATGTGATATAAAGTCATCAATGGATAATAATTACTACTATTTTAGATATGTAAACTCATAATTCTCATAAAAACTCTCCATTAGTAAGTGGAACTTTCAACTATGGTTGACCCAGCACCCCAAACAAATAGTTTTTTTCAAATTCAAACAGCATAAGGCATTTACGACATAATATTTTATTGTGGGTATTTGTGTTTTTATATTGAAGAATGTAATAAATTTACATTAATCTTGTTCATCTATGATGCATATGTCACATCTGAACATTAATAGAGAACAATTTTTTATGCCTCTTAATGCATTTTATTATTTATTATTTTATGTATATTCCCACTGTAATAAAATGCATAAAATAATAAATAAATCTATAAATAAAATCTATTATCTGAATGGTATTGAGAATAAAATATTGGTTGATACATTTAAATTCAGTTCACCATCCATGACATATGATCATTATACCCAAGTCATCGATTGAATCATAACATAGTTCTCCCTCATCTTCTATGTGTACTAATCAAATAGATTAACCGCACATATTGTAAGGGTCCACATCTCATCTAGTATGTCTCCTCATCTTGGTGTTTTCTACATCATACACCATTTTCATCAGGGGGTACCACCTCTTCTTGGTGGGTTCCACATTGAACATCATGTTCATCCAATATACCAAAATACTCATCTGCAAGTGAGGGAGACTTGGGTTTCAATGTAAATAAGATAATTTGGGAGACACATTACCCTATAGACATATTTCCAAAAAATAAACAATGTTCTACATACCATCTTAATTAATTACAATCATCCCTCACGCTTCCAATAATTAATAAATTAAATTTAGAGAAACAGAGGTCGGGTCAATGATCATGAATAATTATAGTAAAATAAATGCACGATAAAAATTGAACTACAATAAATTAAAGTAAAATAGATATTAAATAAAATAAATTAATTAAATTTCAAATAAGTTATTCAATTCAAATTCAAACAATTAATTAATTTAATTTTAATTCCATGAATTAAATTAATTAATAAATATATTTTAATATAAAAAAATAATTTTTTAATAAGGTATTAATAATATAAATTTTATAAATAAGCAATATTTTTATTAATTTAATTACATTGTGACATTAAATTTATTAATTATATAAATTGTATTAATAAGGGCAACAAAACGCAGTGCAGGGCTTGTGCGGGTTAGGTGGAACCCATGTATGCACATTCCAGGCCTTGCAAAGCATGTGGAGAGATATTTTGGACCATGATGTTCTACCCATACCCATTAGAGTTTGGGAAGACCTACACATGACCATATCACTGCATATCCAGTCCTTTGGTGATTTACCTCTGTAGGGCAGTGCACCGGTCGATGTCCGATTTGTAGCAGGGTCGTGGCATGATTCATACCTACTACCCGATGACCAGACTAGACAAATCAATAGGGTATATCATGTAAGATGATGTTTGAGGATGTGGGATCACATAAATGGGTTCATTAGGTCAAGGGATCGTTAGTTCCATGAAGGTGGGTCTGTCGGATTGGGGTCATCCAGCTATGGCATACCCATAGTGGAGTAGGTGACGTCAGCTGGTGCTGGCAGAGAGATTCTCGTAGTGGTAGTGGTTTCTTTGAGAAGCAGCATGATGAAGGGTTATACTGAAGGATAATTATGACCCTAAAGTGGTGGATATCACATTAATGAAGGCCGATAGTCACATATTAGGATAGAGGGGGGTCCCGATGGGGTATGTCGTGGAAGACCGAGAATGTAGGGGGATGATATTGGAAGCATTGAGGTTGATGAAAACTGTGAGAGTGAGGTGGGATGAGGTGTTGTCCCATTTTATTCCATTCCTATGAAATGCGGATCTGGCAGTTTGGTGGGGATAGGGAGTGATTTATGGGAATGCGGGTGGAGGGGGCACTATGGAGTTGGTGCAGTTGAGAAGGTAACCCCGAGTAGGTGGTCAGTGATTTGGTGGTCCCTACCTTGTGGAAGAATACCTCACTGGGTCTTGTATAAATTATTTTAATTTGATTTATGATATTTAAAATATGTATTATAACATTTATTTATAAATAAAATTCAAAATAATAGACATACATTTATCTATTGATGTTATGGATTTGATTCTCATTGATTTTCTCCCATTCAAAAAGTTTTTTTCCTTTTATTATTCTTTCTTCAGTGTTAGTTTTTATGAAATGTAATAGGATTTTGATTAAGAAATAATAGTAAAGGGTAATCCCTTTAAATAGGGTTAAAACAGATTTCATTGGTTGTTATTAAATTAACAGGAAAATTACATCAATTTGAAAAGTTTATCTCTCATTATCAAATTATAATAATATTCAATAAAATTTAATGTTAGTTATTCCTAAATTATCCAACTTAACTGATGTGATACTACATTGTGATGTTTAATATTATATTGGCAATTATACACATTTATATCTATTCTATAATGTATTTAAAATTGTCAGAATTATGGGTAATGTCCACATGAGTCATTAAGGTCGTATGTTATCTACAAATATATTCTTTTTCATGTACTACAATATCGAAATTTCTCATATCACAATTAAAATTTGAAATATATAATTAGCCCAATGATAATGTATTTATTAATTTTTATGTTTTTATCAGTATTGAATTCAATCATAATTTCTTATTGAAAAAATAAAAAACATTATCAATAGATTTATAAGTCCAAGTGTCAACTAGACTATTCATAACTGGCAATACATATAATTAAATAGACAGAGTGATAATTCACATACAGTCACGATGTAACATCCTAGGTAAATAAAGAATAAAAAATTTTCATATTTATTAATATTTGAAAATCAAATATTAATTTTACTTTAATGGGGTTTCTATGTTCGATAGCGTACCCGATATGCAACAAAGAGATTCTTTGAAATCTTACGTTGCATACTAGTAACAAAATAATATTATTTTAAATGGTTGTTAACACATAGTTGTTGTATTGGTGGGAATTAATAGAAATAACTAAAATATGATTATATATGTTTGTTAAATGTTTTTACATTTATCCAATAAAGGATAAATGCTTAAAGCACGAAAATAAATCAATTTTAGTCATATATACTCTAATATTCACTAAAGGTCCATTTATCGCCTTTTGATGGCGAACCGTCGTTAAATATAGTTTTGGTCACTCTTATACATTCTATTGGACCAAATAAAATTATTCATTAGAATCAGGACATCAAAATTTACTTTGTGAAAATCTTTGGTATTTTTCCGATAAAGTTCCTTTTTTTAAAGAATAGTGAAAATGTTATATTTTAATTAAAAACCTCTTTTTAATCTAATTATATGATAATATTATCTTTTGAATTGGTTATAAAGTTAAATTAGAATATATTTTTACCATTTAATCCAATAGTGGTCATTGGAATTTATTTCACATTGAAATTGGACTTAAACAAGTGTCAATCTTTTGATATATATTGTTTCATAAAAACACACTATTTGTTCTGACAGCGGGAATTAATTATTAAATTAATTAATGTAACTTACATGATTTGGATTTTTTAAAATAAACATCATTTTTTAATTCAGAATATCAAATATAGAATAGGGTGAATTTTTGGTATTTTTCCGAAAAACTTCAATTTTGGATGAATAGTGAAACCACTAAGTGGTACTTAAAAAACTGATTTTTTTGTTTAAATGACATTTTACCACCTCTGTGTTTTGAATTTCAAAAATCCGACATACATGGTTGTCATTAGAAAGTAAAATGTGGTTCAACGGGATTAAAACAATTGTTTGGTGAATAGAAACTTTTATGTTTTTAATCGCGATTAGAGGTAATTAGTAGAATTTAAGGTAAAAATAATGTTTCAATAATATGAAATGACCATGAAACATGTATTAACATTATTGGATGAGTCATGGCCGACCACGAAAATCCATGGGTCAACTTGGGGACCCCATGGAACCACCTTGGTAAGAAAATGACACTAATAACGTTTTATTTAAAGTTAAAATTAAAATGTCACAAACATGTGTTGTTTTACTAAATAAATTTTTAAATGGGGTTTTACAAGTCATATTTTTGACTATGAATATTAATTACAAAGAAAAAAAGATTTTATACATCATGATATTTTTTTATAATTTTTAGACATTAAATAAATTAAATTATTTATGACACCATGATGATGCAACGATTATCTCATTATTTAACGATTTAAATAAAATGAAAAGATAATGTAAAATCTAAGCCTAAACTTGTCAAAATCTTATTAGATGGGTGTATTTATAACTTTTATCACCTTATCCTATACATATATAATTTTGGGACCATTAAAATCCGAAAGTCATTTTATAATAAAGTAACATTTTATTACTTTCCAAGAGTGCCCCTCCTCTCCTCTTATAAAATGCCCCCACCTCTACCACCTTACCCACACCTCTCAAGCCTTTGGATCGGCTAACCCATGCCCATTTAGTCTCTCCACATCCTTCTCTTACTCCTACAAGCCTCACTTTGGGCAGACGTCTTTCCAAGGAAGCCTTTGAGCTCAAATCAAAAAGAGTTGCCTGATTTAAAGGTAGTGTCTTCTCTTGTGTTCTTATGTTTTATTTTGCTTCTCCAACCCCCCAAACTCTTTTTATTCCATTATTTTGTAACAAAACCAGTATCTTAAATATACTAGGATGTTTTTATGATAATTATTATAGCTACACCTACACACACCTTCGCCAAATGATTAAAGAACATACTGTTTCTGTGGTTGGCGATTTTCTGCCTCACGAAAAGATGATTGTTCAATCTTCATTTAACACCTTTCCTAGTGGCCATTAAGATTTCACTCTATGTATATATGATATATATTATGTTTATGTTTTCCTTATTCTTCTGTATTTTTCATTTGTGGCATACCTTTATGGTTTCCATTGTGGGTAAACACGATAATTTCATTTTAGGAAGTGCGGACTATCGCCCCCTCAAAGTGATTTGATTCGTTAATGCCATATGTGGGACGTATAAAGGATGGAGTTAATGATATTATATATGATATTATACTGGAATTATAATATACATTTATATCATTATGATTTCACTCCATTAAATACAAAATATAAATGAAAGTAGCGTTCATGCGTACGTACGACTTACCGTCTCCATGAAGGGTGCATTTCATTTCCTACCTCTAAATGTATGTACTATTATAAATACATGTATATTATGGATATATATGATATATATGATATCCAAATAATGAATATCATTCTGGATATAATGAACCTTTTACCACATAAACAACATGTAATTGTAAGAAGTCCATTTTTTGACTTATGAACCAGATATCGAAAAAATGAACATTATTAACTTAAATGTTTAAATAATGTTTATAATATGGAAATAAGTGATATAAAAGGAATAATAAACTTGAAAAGGTTATTAATAAAATAGAAATTAACTTTAGTTTATTATTCGGGAGATTAAAGAGCAATCGAGTCACGTCGGACATGAGGTAAGGTACTTCGTCTCAATCTCCTTTCATTGATGCATATTTTGTTCTAATACAAGGATTTCATTTAAACGATGTATAATCCCCTTTGAATTTTAATTTTATACAAAAGTAATATCTTTCTATGAAACGTTTTACAAAACGACAAAAAAGAATGTTTCTTTTAATGTACGCGGTGACAACGACCTTTTCTGCCGCTGCGCGTATTATTTGGTCTTTGGCATCCTCAACAAGTCGTGATGTTTTTTTTAAATGAAATAAAAAACATATAATCTATTATGTATTTTGTTATTGAAAATTGTTTTTATAATGGATTTGTTTTGTCAATATACTTAAGTGACATATTGTGTTTGAAATATGGAAATTTTTTCTTTCCATTATTTTTGTTTTATGTCTTATGATTTTATAATGGTACATGGACATTTCATAGGTGGTTACGTGATAAACCATATGAAAGGTGGTGTCGTGAATACCAGGATGGGTGGTTACGTTATAACCTTCAATGAATTGGGTATGTAAGTCGGCCGTATGGCTATTCCATTAAGTAATATGTGTGGAAGTCGACCATATGGTTATTCCATTTATGTATGTTTATGTCCCAAGTTACCTTTATTTGTTATGTGTTATTTATATGGGTTTTATGGTAATCCTTTGGTTAAAAAAAAGTATGTAATGATATTTTATTCACTGAAGAGTATTTACTACTCCATAAAGGTGAAAAGTATTACTTTGATAAAGTATTCAGGGTTTACTTATTGTTTTGAAAAACTAACAGTTTTCCTTCTTTGTGTATCCCTTACTGAGATTTTTTATGCTCACCCCAAGTTTTTTTGAAATTTTTTTCACAGGACATAATGTGGAATAGGTTCAAGGATGGGATCAAGCAAAAGTCATGCTTTCATAAACATGGAACCAGAAATGATTTTTTTTGAGTTCATGTTTTGAAAAAAACGAAACATTGTAGAAGTGTCTACTGTGTAATATTTTGAGATGTAATAGAAATGGTATAATTCTCTAAAACTATTAACCTGAAAATATACTCAATGGGAATTATTCAATTAATTCAATATTAAGTAATGTTTATGTCTGGGGCCTTATAGTTGGTATCATAGGTCGGTTTAAAAAACTTTAGGAGTTAGAAAATTGTTAAATTATAAATTAATTTATTGTATGATTGAAATGATATAGAATTTGAAGATTACCATGCTTATCCTAAGATATTTCTGTGTTAAGAATGGTTTTTCATAGAGGAAACAGAACAGATTTTGTGGGAAGACATACAGTGGGAAATGACCTTTCAAATCAGTATCCTGAGATGGTCAGAATCAGAACTAAACAGTTTGTTGTAGTGATGGCTCATTTGACTCAGGTGAAAACTGTTGGTTGTTTTTTATTGATGATATTTTAGTATTTTATAAAAGTAAATAGGAGCATGAAAGTCATTTAAGGGTTATCCTGCAAACCTTAAAAGAAAATAAACTGTATGGAAAATTTAGCATATGTGAGTTTTGGTTGCAACAAATTTCTTTCCTTGATCACATTGTTTCTAAAAATGGCATAATTTTTTATCCTGCTAAGAAAAAAGTTGTTGAAGAAGGGCCAAGACCCACAAATGTAACCGAGATCCATAGTTTTCTTTCTTTGGTAGGTTACTACCAAAGGTATTTTGAAATTTTTTCACGGTTATCTAGTCTAATGACTAAGCTAACTCGGAAGGGTGTTAAGTTTATCTAGACAAAAGAATGTGATGATTGTTTTCAGGAGTTTAAAAGAAGATGGGTGAATGCTCCAGTTTTGGAACTTCCTTCCAGGAATGGTGAGTTTGTTATATAAAGTGATGCTTTGTTGAAGGGAATTGGTTGTGTCCTTATTCAGAATGATCAGGTAATTGCATATGCTTCATGTCAGTTGAAAACTCATGAGGTAAATTACCCTACACATGACTTTGAATTAGATGCTACTGTTTTTGCTCTAAAATTTTGGAGACATCATTTTTATGGAGTAAAATGTTAAATATATACTGATCCCAAAAGTTTAAAGTATATATTCACTCAGAAAGAATTGAACATGAGATCGAGGAGATGGCTAGAATTAATCAAGGATTATGATTGTACAATTCATTACCATTCGAGAGAAGAAAATAAAGTGTCTGATGCTTTGAGTCGAAAAAGTAATGCTTCATTAACCATGATACATTTGGATCGAGATCCTGTGGTTTTTAATTTGATGCACTTTGGAATAGAATTTGTTGGTGTAGGAAGTTTTTCTATTTTGTTTCAGGTATTAGTGAGATCGTCCCTATCAGACAGAATTAAGAAAGCACAGAAGAAAGAAAGTGGGTTGCAGAAAAAGGTAGAGATGGTTCAGAAGGGTAAGTTACCTGAATTTAATATTGATAATGATTGTGTTTTAAGGATTGGGAAGAGATTATGTGTTCCTAGTGATTCATAGTTGAAGAATGAGTTGTTATGTGAGGCTTATAGATCCCCATTTGCAGTTCATCCTGGCAGTACTAATATGTACATAGATCTGCGGGAGTATTACTGGTGGGATGGAATGAAAAGAGATATTTCTGATTTTACTGTGAAGTGTTTGACTTGTCAGCAGGTTAAAGCAGAGCTGCAGTTACCAAAAGGGTTGCTTCAGCCTTTACCAGTGCCAGAGTGGAAATGGGATAATATATCCATGCACTTTTTGTGGGATTACTGAAGACATCTCGAGGTAATAATGAAATCTAGGTTATTTTTGATCGCTTGACTAAATCTGGTCATTTCCTTCCTATTCGAGATAATTTTTCCCTAGATCAACTTTCTCGATTGTATCTTAAAGATATAGTCAGGTTGCATGGAGTTCCCCTATCCATTGTATCTGATCGTGATCCCATGTTTACTTCTAACTTTTTTAAAGGCCTTCAGAAGGCATTGGGTACTGAATTAAATTTTAGTATAAATTTTCATCCTCATTCAGATGGGAAGTCAGAATGAACAATTCAGACTTTGGAGGATATGTTACGTTCTTGTTCGATGGATTATTAGGGAATTTGGGACCAACATCTTTCTTTGGTTGAATTTTCATATAATAACAGTTTTCATTCCAGTATACAGATGGCTCTGTTTGAAGCATTATATGGTAAATGGTGTCGAAATCCATCTTTTTTGGATGAAGTGGGTGAAAGGAAGCCGATGGGACCAGAATTGGTAGAAGAGATAGCAGAAAAAGTTCAGTTGATTCAGAAACACATGAGAACAACTCAGAGCAGGAAGAAGTGTTATGCAGATAATCGGAGGAAGGATCTATCTTTTGAGGTAGGTGATCATGTTTTTCTCAAAGTTTCACCATGGAAAAGTGTGATGCGATTTGGTAATAAAGGAAAGTTGAGTACATGGTTCATTAGACCATACGAAATTCTGGAGAAAGTTGGATCAGTTTCTTACCGAGTGGCTTTACCTCCGAGTTTATCTCAAGTACACAATGTTTTTCATGTTTCGATGTTGAGAAAGTATATGCTAGATCCATATCATGTTTTGAGCCCAGAGGTAGTTCAGTTGGAAGATACTCTCTCTTATGAAGAACAAGTAGTCAAGATTCTACACCATAGAGAGAAATTTTTGCGGAATAAGGTAATTCACCAGGTAAAGGTTTTGTGGAAAAACCAAATGGTTGAAGAGGCAATGTGGGAATCTGAAAAGGCTATAAGGGATAAATACCCCCACTTATTTTGATAAGTGAATAAAATTGAGAGGATGCAATTCCAAAAGGGGTAAAGGATGTAACATCCGAGGTAAATAAAGAATAAAACATTTTCATATATATTAATATTTGCGAATTAAATATTAATTTTCTTTTAAATGGGTTCCTATGTTTGATAGCGTACCTGATACGCAACAAAGAGATTCTTTGAAATCTTACGTTTCACACTAGTAATACAATAATATTATTTTAAATGGTAGTTAACACATAGCTGTTGTATTGGTAGGAATGAATAGAAATAACTAAAATATGATTATATATGTTTGTTAAATGTTTTTACATTTATCCAATAAAGTATAATGGCTTAATGTATGAAAATAATTAAATTTTAGGCATATATACTCTAATATTCACTAAAGGTCCACTTATCGCCTTTTGATGGTGAAATGTCATTAAATATATTTTTTTTCACTCTTATACATTCTATTGGACCAAATAAAATTCTTCTTTAGAATCGTGACATCAAAATTTACTTTGCCAAATCTTTGGTATTTTTCCGATAAAGTTCATTTTTAATAAATAGTGAAAAATGTTATATTTTAATTAAAAACCTCATTTTAATCTAATTATAAGATTATATTATCTTTTTACTTGGTTCTAAAGTGAAATTAGAATATATTTTTACCATTTAATCCAATATTAGTCATTAGAATCAATTTCACTTTGAAATTGGACTTAAACTAGTGTCAATCTTTTGATATATATTATTTCATAAAAACACGCTATTTGTTCTGAAAGCGGGAATTAATTATTAAATTAATTAATGTAACTTATATGATTTTAATTTTTTAAAATAGACATCATTTTTTAATTCATAATATCAATATATCTTAGGGTGAATTTTTGGTATTTTTCCGAAAAACATCAATTTTTGATGAATATTGAAACCACAAAGTGGTACTTAAAAAACCGATTTTTCATTTAAATGAAATTTTACCACCTCTGTGTTTTGAATTTAAAAAATCCAAAATACATGGTTGTGCTTAGGAAGTAAAATTTGATTCAATGGGATTAAAATAATTTTTTGGTGAATAGTAACTTTGAAGATTTTAATCGCGATTAGAGGTAATTAGTGTAATTTAAGGTAATAATAATGTTTTAATAATATGAAATGACCTTGAAACATGTTCCAACATTATTGGATGAGTCATGGCCGACCAATAAAATCCATTGGTCAACTTGGGGACCCCATGGAGCCACATTGGTAGGGAAATGACATTAATAACTTTTTATTTAAAGTTAAAATTAAAATGTCACAATCATGTGTTATTTTACTAAAACAATTTTTCAATGGGGTTATACAAGTCATATTTTTGACTATAAATATTCATTCGAAAGATAAAAAGATTTAATACACCATGATAATTTTTTTAAATTTTTTATACATTAAATAAATTACATTATTTATGACATCAGGATGATGCAACGATTACCTCATTATTTAACGATTAAAATCAATAAAAAGATAATGTAAAATCTAAGACCTAAACTTGTCAAAAACCTATTGGATGTGTGGATTTCAAAATATTATCACCTTATCCTCGAAATATATAATTTTGAGACCTTTAAAATCCGAAAATCATTTTATAATAAAGTAACCTTTTATTACTTTCCAAGAGTGCCCCTCCTCTCCTCTTATAAAAGACCCCCACCTCGACCACCTTACCCACACCACTCAAGCCTTTGGCTCGGAAAAACCCTACCCATTTGGTCTCTCCACATACCTCTATTACTCCTAGAAGCCTCACTTTTGGAAGAAGTCTTTCCAAGGAAGCCTTTGAGATCAAATCAAAATGAGTTACCCAATTTAAAGGTAGTGTCTTCTCTTGTGTTCTTATTTTTTATTTTGATTCTCCAACCACATTAACTATTTTTATTCCTATATTTTGTAAAAAACACAGTATCTTAAATATACTAGGATGTTTTTATGAGAATTATTAGATCTACACCTACACACAACTTCGTCTAATGGTTAAAGAACATATTGTTTCTGTGGTTGGCGATTTTCTTGCCTCACGAAATGATGATCGTTCAATCTTCTTTTAACACCTTTCATGGTGGCCATTAAGATGTCACTATATTTATATATTATATATATTATGTTTCTATTTTCATTATGCTTCTTTATTTTTCATTTGTGTCATACCTTTATGGTTTCCATTGTGGGTAAACACGATAATTTCATTTTAGGAAGTGCAGACTACCGCCCCCTCAAAGTGATTTGATTTGTTAATGCCATATGTGGGACATATGAAGGATGGAGTTAATGATATTATATATGATATTATACTGTAATTATAATATACCTTTATATAATTTTGATTTCACTCCATTAAATATGAAATAGAATTGAAAGTAGCGTTCATGCGTACGTACGGCTTCCCGTCTCCATGAACGGTGCATTTCATTTCTTACCTCTAAATCTTATGCACTATAATAAATACATGTATATGATGGATATATATGATTTATATGATATCCAAATCATGAATATAATTTTGGATATAATTAACCTTGGACCACATAAACAACATGTAATTGTAAGAAGTCCATTTTTGACTTATAAACTAGATATCGACAAAACAAACATTATTAACTTAAATGTTTACATAATGTTTATAACATGGAAATAAGTGATATAAAAGGAATAATAAACTTGAAAAAAGGTTCTAAAGCAAGTAAAAATTAACTTTAGTTTATTATTCAGGAGATTAAAGAGCAATCGAGTCACGTCGAACACGAGGTAAGGGACTTCGTCTCAATCACCTTTCATTGAGCCATATTTTGTTCTCATACAAGGATTTCTTTTATATGGTGTATAAACCCCCTTTGACTTTTAATTTTATACAAAAGGAATCTTTTTCTACGAAGCGTTTTATGAAACGAAAAAATGGAATGTTTCTTTTAACATTTGTGGTGACAACGACCTTTTCTGCCGCCGTGAGTATTATTTGGTCTTTGGCTTCCTCAACAAGCCGTGATGTTTTTTTTAAAATGAAATAAATACCATATACTCTTTTATGTATTTTGGTATTGAAAATTTTTTCCATAATGTATTTGTTATGTTAGAATATTTAAGTGATATATTGTGTTTGAAATGTGGAAATGTTTTCTTTCCCTTATTTTTGTTTTATGTCTTATGATTTTATAATGGTACTTGGACATTTGACGGGTGGTTACGTGATAAACCATATGAAGGGTGGTTCCGTGAATACCAGGACGGGTGGTTACGTTATAACCTCCAATGCATTGGGTATGGATGTCAGCCATATGGCTATACTATTAAGTGATATGTGTGGAAGTCAAACGTATGGTTATTCCATTTAAGTATGTATATGTCTCAAGTTACCATTATATGTTATGTGTTCTTTATATGGGTTTTATGGTAATCTTTTGGTTACAAAAGAGTAAGTAATGATATCTTATTAAGTGAAGATTATTTACTACTCCATAAAGGTGAAAAGTATTACTTTCATAAAGTATTCATGGTTTACTTGTTTTTTTGAAAAACTAACAGTTTTCCTTCTGGGTGTATCCCTTACTGAGCTTTTTATGCTCACCCCAAGCTTTTTTTATATGTTTTTCACAGGACATAATGTGGAATAGGGTCAAGGACAGGATCAAGGAAAATTAATGCTTTCTGAAACATGGAACTAGGAATGAATTTTGTTTTGAGTTCAAGTTTTGAAAAAAGGAAGCATTGTAGAAGTGTCTACTGTGTAATCTTTTGAGATGTAATATTTATGGTCTAATTCTCTAAAACTCTAAAACTGAAAATATCCTCAATGGGAATTATTCATTTAATTCAATACTAAGTAATGTTTAAGGTCGAGGCCTAATACACAATGTCAAATTAATGTCATGGGACGAATCCTTATCATAAAAGGGCCAAAATTCATAACTTTTGTTTTAATATGTAAAATTTAAACCTTTTGTTTTTTGAATTACTCCGTAATTAAAAATTAAAATAATTCCATGTGTTTAGAATCTTTGGAATAACTGTCATTCATAAAAAAAAATATTGTTACGGTATTCTCAAAATAATATTTCAAGGGCTTGGTGATACTTTAAAATTTTCAATGTCCATAAATAAGGATCTTCAACAACATACCATAAATTATAGCTTCATGGCATGATAGAAATTCATCTTACTAGGTTATAGAAGCTATAACAGATTTATTTTCACTATTCTCTAATATTCCCTCTTTGGTTAAAAGATACACATAACCCAAAGAGGAATTTCTTATATCAACACAACTAGAAATTTTTGAATTAGAGTATCCAATCACCTCACTATCATTGGATCTTTTAGAAGTAAGCATATGATCATTTGTTCATTTTAAAAATCGAAAAACATTATTTTTATATCTACAGTGACCTAGTCCATGATTTCTTTGGTATCTTCCCAACATACCAAGTGAAATTATAATAGCTGGTTGGGTATATGTTTGAGCATAAATAAAGCTTCCAACAATATATGAATAAGTAATTACATCCATATATTTTAATTGCAAACCATTTTTGTAACAATAATTTAGAATAAATTTGTTTCTATTATGACTTGGAAGTGGTGATTCTGAACATTCTTCGGTCCTAAGCATTTCCTAAATTTTATTGATGTATGATTTTTAGAAATGATCGATAAAATCTGTGTTCTCTTATTTAATATTTCTATTACAATCACATTATTGGAATCTACCATGTTTTTCATTTCATAATTAATAGATAGGAATTTATTGGTCTCACATAATAGATCATGATCATTTCCATCAATCCACATGTCACCAACATATAGAATCAAGAATATATATTTACTCAAACTGCACTTCTGGTATAAAGACTGATCAACTATTTTTTATAAAAATCTAAAAGTTATAATGGTATCATTAAACCTAATATTAAATTTTATAGAATCTTGTTTAAGTCCATATATTTTTTTCTTTAATTTACATACCATGTGTTCCTTTCCCTTAATGGAATAACCCATTAGATAATCCATGTAACCTATTCCTCTATGAATCCATTACGAAAGGCTATGTTAACATTAATTTGATGTAACCCAAAATAATACTAAGATACATATGCCATATTAATTATAAAACAACAATTCCTAGAACCCAGTGACAATATTTACTTATGGTTTATACCATTATTTTGAGTGAGTCCTTTTGAAACAATTTTTTCCTTGTAACGTTAATGGTTTCTATGAGAGTCACATTTTTTTTGAAGACCCATTTGTATATAACTATTTTTCTTTCTTCAGGAAATTACATAAGGTCCCATAAATTAATTTTTTCAATGAAATTCAACTCCCATTTAATGGAATCTAAATATTTATTAGAATTTTCGCTAATGATGGATTGAGAATATGAAACAGTATCATTATCAATTATTAGATCACTTTATATTTCAGGAAGATATAACACATAATCATCAGAAATAGACAACCTTCCTTCCCATTTGGATCTTCTTACATCTATATCTTATGGTTCTTCAAAAATTTCATCATTATATATTTGGGAAATAAGTTTTTTGTTCTACATGACTATTTATTTGATCAAATAATTTCAAGAACAAAAACTAGTGATCTTAGAATAAATGAAAATGGAAATAAAATTCTCTCTTTATTAATTTAAATATTTTTTGGAATGTCACTCCCACTAGATTCACCATTCATGAAAAATCTATCATTTCCAATTTCAACAATTTTCATCCAATGGTAATTCCAATAAAAGTTATACCTCATTGATTTCTATGTATTACTAATGGAATATCCCCTAATTTTATTTCATTATGTTTTCATTATTGTGGAATATATTATATTTTTTCTAACTGACAATCCCATATAGACATGTTTCTCAGACAAGGTTTCTTACTTGTATAATGTTCAAAAGTAGTCTTTGGAATCTTCTTACCAGAAAACCTGATTAGTAAATACATTGCAGGTTTTAAATCATAAATCCACAACAATAAGTGTAAATAAGAATGAAATAACATACCCCTAACCATATAAATTAATGTTATATTATTAATTTCTCCTACTAATTTTTTGGTGTACCTAGTATAGTGTATTATCTATATATGGAATGAATTTGTAGAAAATTTGAAAATGGACCATGGTTTTTTTCAATATTCATCAATTCGTCCATTATATTAACCACCCATATTATACATTATGGTCGGTACCTTTCTGTCTAATTGCCTCTCAGCTTCATTTACATAAATTTCCATTGAATTTATTATTTGATATTTTTCATGACATAAATAGAGATATCCATAATGTGAAAAGTCATTAATAATGGTGATAAATTGTTTTTATTTACTAGAATAATTAAAATCAAATGATACAAATATATAAGAATGTATGATCTCAAGGAGTAGAGAACATCTAGTTTTACCTTTCCTTGGGTGTTTTTTCCTTTAATACTACCCACATTTATGATTAGTATGGTAACATCCATATTTGGAAGGATCTCAATTTAAATAAACCTCTCCAATCATTATTTAGAAATATACCCTAAATTTTTATTCCAAAAATAATCATATTTTCCATTTACTAATCCACATTTAGTACCAAAATTATTAACCAAGTTCATATTTATTTCACCAAACATTATATCATTATTTAATTTATATAAACCGAATGACAATAAATTAGATCCAATCTTGATTCTATGCTTAAAAAACAAAATACCCATTCCCAAAATTAAAAGTGTATCTAAAATCAAAATGTTTCGATAAAGAAACCAAATTCATAGATATAATAGGACATAATGGTTTTAAAATAAATCCAAACTATATCTTATATCAAAGATTAGATCGTAATTATAACACCACAAACATTTTATGGTATGTTTCTCTTAAAGACATTATATTCATTAGATAGCCAATATTTAATGAAGCGCTGAGTCTCTATGAAACAAAATTTGGTTATTTATAGGAGAATGTCATATCCTGGCCATGAAAATTTCATTTTCCACCTATGTGTTTTTAATTTCGAAAAACGTACATACATGGTCGCGATTAGGGTGATATTTGGAGTCCGAATGAATCAATATAATTTTCAGTGATTAGCAACCTACCCTTATGAATAGTAACTTACCTTTATGAATATTTAATTACCCTTATCAATAGTAATATGAATATTATTAATGGTAAACATACCCATGGAAGTGTAAATAAAATTTTGGCTCCTAAAAATTAAGATGAATATTTTAAGTGTTGGTATTTTTTTATTAAATGAGGAATTCAATTAAAAATTAAAATTCTCATATTAAGATAATTATTTTTGAAAAATGGAGATCATTATTGGATTATACTTGTTAAAAAATGGTTAGGGTTATTTTTAGATATTATTTTGAAATACATGAATTTTTTGTCAATAGTAAAATACCTTAATTTACCATATAGATACATTATAAATCAAATCCACTATTCAAAGCATCTTGAGTGATGTAATCACCAAAATATTGAACTCACATGATCTTAATACTATTATAGGTCATTCAATCCTTAATATATCTTCTCTTTGGTTAAAATAATAAACTAATGATTAAAATATTAAGAACCCCCCCCCCCCACTATATAAACCACCTATCACCCCCTTCCTCCCACACCACTAAAGTTGTGATCCATACCTAAGTTCTACAAAAAAAACATCTGAATCCCTCCCCCCAAATCAAAATCCTACATGTCTCACCAAAAGGAAAAAAAATATGCCTTAAGGTGATTATAAAGGAGGAGTACTAAAGAGGTGGTCCTCTCTTTCTATTTCTTTCTATTTCTTTTACAAGTTATATTCTTTTATTTATCTCTCATAACCTCACCATACCATAATTATATTATAATTATAATAACATACATGGAACTGAATATTAATATGCTAATGCAATTTTTCATTATCATCTCTTTTACCCTACTCTTACACTATAAATGAAAATACAGTCTTCGATGTGTTAATTTATCACATTCAAGGATGACGTGTTTTCAATTTCTATTACCATCTTCAAGAATGGTCATGAAACATTTTTAATGGTTGAAACAAATCATAATATATGTATTTTACCTTATTAAATGTTCCATAATCCTTAAACACTCATAATATAAAATAATAACACAAAACATGTTCATTATGCACAAAACCACCAAGTTAATCCAAGAATTTATTATTAACAATTAACTAATGAGTCATCCTATTGGTATATAATCCAAAATCATTATTATATAATTTATATCTCTTAAATTTTACTAATAATATATATTAACTATTTTGGATGTTTATCCACATTTCAATCAAAGATCCATTCATGAATACACGTAAACCAATCATGAAAATCAAGGAAGAAAATGCTTCCAAAACAATAAAATTAAACCTCTTAAACCCATAAAAAAGCATGGAATGAGCATAATAAGTTTTTAATAAATAAATTATATGTATAATAGGATCTTTAATTATTAATTAATTAAACTTAATTATATTTTTTAGGTCAGTAAGATCAATCGTGAACACCTTCGGGCATAAAGTAAGGGGTTTCTCATCTCACTTTTAATTCCATGAGATTTCAATTGTTCGCCACTTATTTCTTTCATGTGTTGTATGTGTACTTCCATTTTAAATATATATATATATATATATATATATATATTATAATTATTTTATTTATATTTATGGTATTCTATGATTCATTTGGTGGTTATGGATTTTTTTGTCGTACGACTCAATTGATTACAACGTGGTAAGGGACTTTGTCTCAAATTCCATTTCATTGAGAATTACTTGGTATTGTATACAAATATTTCTTATGTGGTCTATACACTACCCAAATGAGATAATTTTTCATTTAAAATTTTAATTATATTATATATCTATATTCTAGTTTCATGGATATGATTATTGTCTTAAGCTGTATAACGTTTTTCAAACAGTGTTTATTTAGAATGTTATTTTAACTATGCAAGTATTGAGGAATTTGTATCCTATACTCTATAGAGATATTGAAAATGAATATTGTAATTTTATTAAATATATGTACAAAAAATGCTTTGTACATGAATTGATGGGTGGGGCCTACTATAGCATCTCGATGCATTGATAGGTCTCCTGAGACAAATCATTTGATGACAAACCCTTTGAGATTGTTTCCAAACATCAGATCTATTTCTACCCACAAGTGTAAACCATTTTAATGGTATAGTGGTATCATGTGACATGTTCAATATTTCTAACTAATAAGAATCCTATTTATTCATTTTCAGTTATTACTATTCATGATCTTTTCACTATGACAAAATATATGGATGCAGTTTTATTATCACTTTACTAATGGTGTGTGTTTTTCATTAATTCACCATTCCATATTTATTATGCTGATTTCATTATGATTCAATTATTATTGATTTATGCATATTCTATTTTTAACCCGTATTTATAATTTCATCTCACCCCTTTCATTTGATTACATTCAAGATGTTATGAAGAGGATGCCATTTATTGAGTTCTCACAGATGCAATTTATTAGTTTTTGTTATGTATTGTAATTTTTTCATTCCCAATGTAATACAAGTTTCATGTATGTATCTAGATTATTCAAGACTACTAAAATGAACATTCATTCTGGATTTTATTCCTTTTAATGATGCCAATTTAATAAGTAATGTATTGGTTCTAGGCTTTTGGGTCGGGGTGTTACAATTAGTATGAGAAGATGTTTGGTAGTAAACATGGAGACTATATTAGAAAAGGTAGATTATGAAAAAAATACCTAATGTAGTAAATGAGGATAAATATATAATAATTTCCTTGAATTTTGGTAAGGAATATATTATGTGGATCTTTCTAACAAATATATCCTTATCTTGATATGAATAACTAGAGGTGGCTCTGTCACAGATGTACCTAGGAGTGAAAGCTCTGAAAAGGAGTTTTGAGCATGAACTAGGGTATCTACTTCACAACAACGGGGCTTTTTTCACTCATGGTTTGAAACTCCCAGGAGATATGTTTAGGATAATTTACATTTTCTTTACAAGCTATTATGAAGGATTTGAATGTAAATTTTCCTCAGAGAAACCATGTTTATGAGATTAGTTATGCATAGAATTTTAATTTATACTAAGTAATTTTATAATTGATATTATAAATTATGATTCATAACATAATATAGTTTATTCCATTATTTAGAAATGTCACCTAATGGAATAATTGGAATCAATACTCGTGGACAATGTATGGATTTCCCCACTAAGCAAGTCAACACATTCAAAGTTGGAGCACATAAAATTATGACCATATTAGTACAAAAAATCCAGGTTATGATGAATAACCATGATACACCTGTATTGAATCATTTTATATAGCAAAAAACCCCATCTTTTAGTTGGACTGCTAATCCAGTTGTAGATGAACATTGGATCAAGGACCTTGAAAAGATATCTCAAGGCATTAAGATGCAATGAAAATGAAAAGTTAGTGTTGGTGTTATATTGTCTCATGGGTGACACTATGAAATGGTGTTCATTGATCTAGAATACCATAGAGGAATAAGAAATATAATATATATAATGGAGTACTTTTAATGAAATATTCTTCGATAAATATTTCCCTTGTGGGAAACGAACTAAAATGAAGAGAAAATTCCTAGGATTAAAGCAAAGAGAATAAGACAGTGTTGTAGAGTATGAGGGTACATTCACAAGACTAACCAGGTATGTCATTGATTACATACGTGACTCAAAATACAATATTGGTTATTTTTTTGAAGTTCTTAATACAAGTCTTCAACGGGCACAAGCTTCTCAATAATTTGTATCATACGATGAAATTGTATTAATTGCTATCCAAATAGAGAAGGAATTTTCTAGATCAAATTTGTTCATGTTGAATAAATATAAGAATAAGAATTATAATAACCATGGAAAAGCTAATGTGACAATAAAGAAGAAGGTAATGAAGTAATTTTCATTGTGTGAGAACTATGGAAATAATAATCTTGGGAAATACTTTTTATGGCATGGGAGTTTGTTATAATTGTTGAGAAAAGGGTCATCAATATAATGAATGCAAGGGGAAGAGACAATTCAATAATGTTCAACGGTATAATTTAGAGAGATGAGAAACTATTAAAATTAGTGTCCTCATCCCCAAGGAAACATTCCACAAAAAAGGCCATGCGAGAAAGGGAAAGCTTATGTGATTACAACTACAGAGTTTGAAGTTCCAAATGATGTAGTGGTAGTTACTTTAGTTGTTTCTTAAAAAATAACGAATTATTTAATAGATTCTGGATCATTTCATTCATTTATATCTTCTAAGTTTTCCACGAAATTTATACATGTCAAATTTGATTTAATAAAATATTTTCAGTCAAACACCTAAGGGATGCATCACTGCAACAAAGATGGGTCGATTAGTCCCCATCGAGGATCATAAACAAGTTTTAGTTTCAAACCTTATCATCATACCAATTATTGACATTTATTGAATCATAGTTATGAATTTGTTGTCAAATTATTATGAAAATATCTATTGTAAGAAGAAGGATGTTACATTTTTTTAAAAATGGTATTGAATCCCTTATATTTAAAGAAGAAATCTTGCCATCTATTTCTTATATAGATCCACCCCAAGTTACTCTGCTGAAATAAATTCATTGAGAGTAAGAGAACCCAATATCTATGGGTGAAGAAAGAAATCATAAAATTGAATATGTATATATAGTGCAAGAATAAATTGACGTATTTCCAGATGATTTACCAAGACTTACTTCAAAGCGGGAAGTCGAGTAATCTATTTATTTAATTCTTGATGAAATACCTGTATCAAAGACTCCCTAGAGAATGGAAACTATGGAATTAGTGGAAATAAAGAAACAACTAGAGGAATTGAGTGAAAAAGGATTTATTTCACCTAGTGTTTCTCCATGGGGAGCCCCTTTCCTCATAGTCAATAATAAATATGGATACATGAGTCTATAGATTTATTTCGGGGAAATAAATGCTACTAGAATAATGAATATGTATCCTATGACATGAATTAATGATTTATTTGATGAACTTAATGGATAAATATATTTTTAGAACATTGAACTTCAATCTATATATCATCAGCTATATGTGAGGATGGAAGATATTCCAAATAGAGTATTTTGATCCAGGTATAGGCATTACATGTTTATAGTAATGCCTTTTGGACTAATTAATATACCCTCTATATTCATGGATCTAATGAATATGGTTTTCTTGGAATATATTGATGACTTTGTTTTGGTATTTATCAATGATATCCTTGTAGAATCCAAAAACTATGGAGACCATGAGAATCACTTGAGGATTATTCTAAAAACTCATAGAAGAAATGAATTATATGGGATGCTTAGAAAGTGTGAATTTTGGATTAAATTAGTTTCTTTTCTTGTCCATATTGTCTCTATGGATGGAATCTTAGTTGATCCTATGAAAACAAATGCAATCCAAGAATGGACCATGCCATTGAACATAATTGAGGAACATAGTTTTATTGGATTAGTAGGTTACTATTGGTGTTCCATTCAGAATTTTAACCTACTGTCTGACCCACTAACCAATATCACACATAAAGGGGTTAAGTTTGTATGGATGAGATAATTTTCATAATGCTTTGAATAATTGAAAAGAAGATTGGTCGATGCTGCAATTTTTACTCTTCCATCAGGAAATGATGTACTTGTGATATATTGTGAGGTATCATAGAATAGACTGGGTGGCATACTTAGGAAAAATGATAATGTTATTGATTATGCATCAAGTATGTTGAAGAATAATGAGAAAAATTATCCGACTCATTGTCTTGAGTTAGGATCCATAAACATTACATCAAAAATATGGAGGCATTATCTATACGGAGAAAGATGAGAGATATATATGGATCACAATAGTTTGAAATAAATTTTTACACATAAATAACTCAACACAAGGCAAATGATATGGATTGAGTTACTCAATGGATATGACTATTCAATACACTACGACCCATGGATGGAAAATAAGGTGGAAAATGCATTAACCATGAATGATCATGGATTTCGGACCCAAATGAGGATTGAGAGAGATTATATACTAATGTAACAACTAAAAATGGATATGGGAATTCTTAAAGAAGTGGAAACATAATTCCTCTTTCAATAGATTTCTAAACTTTAATTAGCAGAGAAGATAAACAAATATCAATATGATAATGATAATCTACAAAAGAAAATTAAAGCTCTTAAGGATGGAATATTGGTAGAATTCGTGTATGAGGATAATGTAATGAAATTTCAGAAGAGGTTATGCATTCCATCAGTACCTAAGCTAAAGCTCAAATTTCTCTATATGATGCTCAAAGATAAAATTTCACTATAGACCCTAGCAGCACAAAGATGTATAGAGATATAAGGGAATATTTTTTGTAGGATAATATGAAGAGATACATTGTTGACTATATGACAGAGTGTCTAGTTTCTCAACAAGTGAAGGCTGAGAGACTACATACTAGCAGTTTCATGCAACCTATACCTATTTATATGTGAATGTGGGATGAAATTACAATGTATTTTTTTCATAGGACTATTGAGGACACCAAGATGTAATGATGTAATATGGTAATTGTTTATCATCTCACAAAATCAGTACATTTTCTTGCTATAAGATAGGATGTACCTCTTGAGATCCTATAAAGACATTATATTAATGAATTTTTAAGACATCATGGTGCACCTCTATCGATTGTGTCAGATCGAGATCCATGGCTAAAATCAAAATTCATGGAAATTCTTCAGAATTTTGTATATACTAAACTTAATATGAGTACTGCTTATCACCCCCACTCCGAAAGACAGTCTGAACATATTATTCAAACACAAGAAGATGTTTTGAGATCATTCACTCTTGACATTGATGGAATTTGGGATCAATACATTCCCTTGGGGGAATTTTACAATAATAATAATTTCCATTATATCATTAAAATGGAACCATATGAATCATTATATGGTAAGAGGTCTCGAACTCCAACAAGTTGGGATGAAATTGGTGAGAGGAAACTTATAGGCCCAAGACTTATCGAAGAGACAACTACAAAGGTAATGAAAATTTTGGATCATATTAAGACAACACAACGATTGAAAAAGAGTTATGTTGACAACCAGAGAAATGATTTGATATTTCAAGTTGGAGATCGTGTCTTTCTAAAAGTATATTTTTGGAAGGGTGTCTTAAGGTTTGGTAAGAATGGGAAACTGAGCCCTAGGTACATCGGACTGTTCAAAATTCTGGAAATAATTTGAGCTGTAACTTACAATTTAGTAATTCAACCAAGTCTCTCTAAATTTCATAATGTGTTTGAAGTGTCATTGTTAAAGAAGTACATGACAGACCCAACGTATGTACTCACCTATGAAGAAATAGGGCTGGAACCTGACTAGTCATTCTGTGAAGTGTCTATCGAGATTCTTGACACATGAAAGCAGGTATTCAGAAATTAGAAAACTCATCTAGTAAAGGCTGTTTTGATAAACCATAAACATGAGGAAGAAATGTGGGAACCTTAGGTTGTTATAAATAATAACCACCAATATCTTTTTAGCGAGAAATATACATGATAATATTTGAGGATGAAATTTCCGACGGAGGGAATAATATAACACCCCAAAAATTTTACAGTATTTTTTACGTAAATACATTATATTCATTAGATATCCTATATTTCATCAAGCACTAAGTCTCTATGAAACAAAACTTAGCTATTTATTATATAAAATCAAAACATATCCATTAAAGATAAATTTTCTACTTCTGTATTTGGAATTCTGAAAAACAGACATCCACCATTGCGATCAGGGTGGTATTTGGTGTCTGATAGAATCAATATAATTTACGATGAATAGTAACCTACCCTTATGAATAGTAATTTGACATTTTGAATAGTAACATACCATTATGAATAGTAATATGAATATTATGAATGTTAACCATACACAAGAAAGTGTAAATAAAATTTAGACACCTTAAAAATGAAGATGAATATTTTAAGTGTTGGTATTTTTCAATTAAATGATGAATTTAACTATAAATTAAACTTCTCATATTTAGAAAAATATTTTTGAAAATTTTATTTCATTTTTAGATTAAAAAAATGAATAATTTTTATGGTTAATATTTGATATTTTTCTAAAATACTTGAATTTTTGGTTATTAGTAAAATACAGTAATTTACCATATAAATACATTATAATTTAAATCCACTATTCCTTGCATTGTGAGTGATGTAAGCACCCAAATATCAAACTTACATGAACTTATTACTATTATATGTCATGGAATCATCACTTCTTCTTATCTTAGGGTAAAATAATAAACTAATGGTTAAAAATTTAAAGCAAACCCTTATACCCTCTACTATATAAACCACCCCTCACCCCTCTTCCTCCCACACAACTCAAGCATTGATCTTTACCTAAGTTATGACAAAACACATCCCAAGCCCTCCTCCCACATATATGATCTTCTATTTCATGAAAAGGAAAAAAACAATGGCCATAGAGAGATTCTCATGGAGGAGCACTAAATAAGTAAACCTCTCTTCCCTTTTCATTCAATTTCTTTTACAAGTTATATTCTTTTATTTCTCTCTCATCACCTCCCAACATAAAAATTCTATGATGATTTCAGTACCTTAAATGGACTGAAATTTTATTTTTCTAATCGAATATTTAATCATCCCCTCTCCTTTTCCCCTCCACTTCCACTAGAAATGAAAATATCATCTGAGATGTGTTAATTAATCGTATTCAAGGACGATGTGTTTACAATTTCTATTACATACTTCAAGAATGGTGATGAAACCTTTTTAATGGTCGAAACATATGATAATATATGTATTTTACCTTATTTAATGTTTTGGAATCCTTATACACTCATATCTATAAAAATTCACTAATAATATAAATTTACAATTCTATATGTTTAACCACATTTCAGAAGAACTTCTATTCTTGAATACAATCAAACCGATCATGAAAAACAGGGAAGACAATGCTTGCAATACAATAAAATTGAACCTCTTACACCCATAAAAAATGTAATGAATGAACCTAATATGATTATAATAAATATATTAAATGTAGTGTAGTTTTTGGAATTATTAATTAATGAAGCTAAATTTGATAATTCAAGTCATTAAGATCAACCGAGAACCCCTTCTGGCACAACGTAAGGAGTTTCTCATCTCACTTTTAATTCCATGAGATTTCCAATATTATCCATATATTTCTTCCTTGGGGTGTATTTTTACATCCATTTGATATATATATTATCATTAAACTCTTTATATTTTTTGTATTCTGTGATTTATTTGGTGATTATTGATTTTTGGTCATATGATTCAATTGATTACAATGTGGTAAGGGACATTGTCTCAATTTCAATATCATTGAGACTTACTTCATATTTTATACCTAATATTTATTATATGGTTTATCCACTCCCTAATTGAGATCATTTTTCATATTAAATTTAAAATATATTATATATCCATATTTTGGATTCATGGATATGATTATTGTCTTAAGTCGTATTCCATTTTCATATGGTGTTTAGTTTTAATGTTGTTTTAACTATGGAAATATAGAGGAATATGCATCATATACTCTATATGGATATTGAGAATGAATATTTTACTTAAATTAAATATATGCATAAAAAATTATTTTTACATTTAGTGATGGGAGGGGCCCACTATATCACCTCGATGCATCAAGTGGTCTCATGAGACAAATCAGTTGGCGAAAAACCTTTTGAGTTTGTTTCAAAAAATAATATAGGTTGATACCCACAGAAATAAACTATTTTGATTGTATAGTGGTATAATTTGAATAATACATGATTTAAAATTAATAGGAATACTCTTAATTCATTTGCAGTTATTATTATGCATGAGGTTTTTACTAAGACAAACTCAATGGATGCAGTTTTATTATCGGTTTACTATTGGTTTGTGTTTTTAATTTATTCAAAAATACATATTGACTATGTAAATTTTATTGTGAGTAAATTATTTTTGATTCATGCTTACTCTATTTGAAACACATACTAATCCTTTGAGTTTACCATTTCATTTGTTTACCTTCAACATGTTATGAAGAGAAGACTATTTATTGAGTTATAGGGGATACTGTTTATTAGTTTTTATTTTATATTGTATTTTGATACATTCCCAATGTAATGTGAGTTTCATGTATGTATCTAGTTTCTTCTATACTACTAAAAAAACATTAAAAATGGATTTATCTCCTTTTTTCATTGAAATGTTATAATTAATTCAACGGATTTGGGCTTCTATGGTCGAGTTGTTACAGTAATTCCCAAAATCTTCAACATGAACTGTCACTCTAGTACAAATGAAAATGCTATTTTTAGTTGGGCTTGTGATTTTTGTTTATGGTAATCCTTGAATTATATTAGAAACAAGAGTCGAAAAACTAGTATCAATCCACCATGTATTATTTAAAACATCAGATAATATTGATTCTTTACTTGTGTAATCATTTTTTATACCTTTATTTTCATATAAGTCCTTTAGTTTTAGGAAATTATTTTTAGATGTATAATATTCTTGTAGAAATGAGATTTATCATTATTTATTCCTTCTGCTTCTTTCTAAGGGACTCCTTGACATTCACTGGCCCCATATCTTTTCCATGATTCTTTATACCATTCTTTTTTCCTCCTTGATGATGCAGATAATGGATAGAGTGGATTCCTTGACTCTTTAAATGTGCTTCCTCATGAAATAGAATACTATCAAATTCATTCACATTCAATTTATATTTCATGGTGTTTTTGATAATTTATAATGGTCAATACTCATACAATAATGAGTTTAAGACAAACTAATGAAACATTGACCACTTCCATTACTAAAGATATAAGTCTTGCTGCAATATTAATCATTTCAGGACATGCTCCTGCATAGTATGAGAGGCATCGATCCTCATGGTGGAAAATATACTCATTAATTCCACAAAAAGAGTTCTTTAAACAGTTTTATAATGTTCTCTATTTTTGTTTATAAATTATTCATCCCTTTCAATTTTATGGATACCAAACATCATGTTACTTTCTATGCTCATTTTCATGAACATCAAAAATAATTTTTTTATATTTCACATCTAGTATAATATAATTTATTATCATCACTAGTTTCATCCATTATTGTATCATGTTTCTCTACACAAATTTATAAATCAAGATCCAATACCCCATGGGGAAATTGGAGTTGTTCACTAAAATAGAATACATTTAATCTATTAAGAATGCAAAGAGTTAATGCATGTGATTGCAATGATTATAGAAATCTAACAATAATAAACACATGCATAAAACTAATGCATTGAATAAAATTAATAATACATTGATTCTAAAATCATATTTATCATAAAAAATTATTATTATTTCCCTTTTTGTTGATACACTAATCAAAAATCATAATTAAATATAATTAAATTAACTATATTTGTAAAACATTTATGCATCGATTAGATTTATTCATTATCTATGGATATAAAAATAAATCTCATAATTCATATGTATCACAGAAAATTATATACATTAAATATAATAATATGTAAATTTCCATTCCAGAATTAATAATTATCTTATAATAAGAATTTGAATTACTCTTAAAATATCATAATAGTATCAAACATATGAGAAATCAATATATATAAATTTTACTATAGTTTTGGAAAAAAATAATTTTATTATTTGGAATCATTGGTGATTAAAAAATTACATGTAGTAATGTTCCAAATATAAAACAACATAACATAACATATTTATAAATAGAAATATATTTTAATAAATATAAACCCATATTTTGTTTGCACTTTCTTTATTTTTTATTGGAGACAAATTTAAAACAATATTAATTATTTTTAAATATTTTTAATCAATAAATTTTAGCCTTTTTATTTTTTTAAGAGCCAATAACTTTAAAACGTATGACATTAAAATTTAATATTATCTATTTACTTATTAAACAACATAACCATAATATACTATAGTAATTATAAATAAATAAATTTAAAATCATACTGCATATTGATAATTTTAAAGGTGTGATTATTATATTAAATATGAAATAACATAGTACTCCATTTTTTAATGTCTTTATGAATTACCACATTATGTTAATCAATAACTATAAATGGAAATTTAATAAAAATAATATTTTCCAATGTAAAACATTCCATTTCTGAAAATAAAAAAAAATATTGAGGAATCCTTTTTTTCTTCTACTTTATACTATTTAATATGGAATATTAATAATAAAGAACTTAGTAGATATTTAAAGTTCTGAAACTGAAGATATAGGAAAAAACATTTCACAATCACCTGTCTATAATAGAATGAAAAATAGTTGGGGAAGAACTATTACTTTAATGGATTATATAAAAAAATAAATTACACCACTTCAATGGGATTTCAAGAAAAAATTGCACAGTTTCATAGAGAGTCAATCCATGGAGATTTAAATAAATTATGGAAAAACACCATTGGGAATTTAAAAAAAGGAAATGCATTGTGGATTTATTATGAAAAAAATTTCCATAAATCCATTAAGTGAAAATTAAGGCATGATTTAATTATGATCATAATACAGATTTCTAATTTTAAATTTTATGCAACACATGATATATTTATATATATAAAAACAAATATTTCACAACCAACCACTTATATAACATGTAAATTATTTTATTTTGATTTAATATCTTAAAATTTTGTATTTATTACATATCAAGATAAATAAAATTCAAAATAAAAGAGATTCCTTAATCAAATCAACTCCTAGTTTTGAGTCTCCATGATTTTCTCCCACTTAATAGGATTTCTATCATTATATAATTCACTATTCTGTGTCGGTTTTAATGGAACATACAAGAATTTTGATTAAGACCTAATCGTCAAGGACAAGACCCTCTTAATAGGAATAAGATAGTTTTTATGGTGGTTATTTAATTAATTCTCAATATCCATTAATTTATAAAATTTACCCCTCATCTCCCCATTAAAATAATTTTAAACAAAATATGATGTGATTTATTCTATCATTTTTTTCTCTCTTTTATTGGGTCTTGAATTCTACACATTTAACAAATTTTCATTGCCCATATTTAGATTTTCTACATTCTTTATAAAAGAGAATTGGATTATAATAATAATAATAATCATCATGATAATAATAAAATAATAATTATTATCATTATAATAATAAAATGTTAACTAATATTAAAATAAAATAATAATAATAATAATAATAATAATAATAATAATAAACCCCATAATTGTGGAATTGGTCCAATTATTGGCTGAAATAACAAAAAACATCGAATAAAAAGGGAATGATCAATAACAAAAAATATTGAACTCAATAATCGTAAAAAGATCTATATTAAAAAAAATTATAGAAAAAACATAGATGATGTGATGGTTTTTTCAATGAAAACCTAAATAAAAATTTTAATCCTAATAAAAATTCAATATAGAAGTCTCTGTATTGTCTCTCGAGGAGGATTAAATTTGAGTAGTAAAACTGTCACTTTTGTTTTGATTATTTTTTGTACGATGAAATATATGGGGGTTTAATTTAAATTTATACTATATAAAATAAATATAATCTATAGTACATGAAAATTCAATAATAATATAGAAAATATATTGAAAATAAATTGATATTGATTATTTAATTTAAAAAGTTGTTTTGGACAAGTTTAAACCTCTAAGAATATCCCCTCCTCATTGTTTAAAATGATTTCCCAATTGAATCACTCGATGACTACAAAAATAACTATGGATAAACACATTATTTTTAAAGGGTATAATATCAATACCTTAATATGACTATTTCCCCTTATATATATATATATATACATTTATCAATTTCATGAATACCTTAAAGCAATCAACCCAAATTGAAATCACTATTCTCAACGAAAAGTCCTCACTGAGAAAATTTATTTAGTTTTATCAACTATTTTACTTCATGGATTGGGAAAACATCTAAAACAAACAATTTGAAAATATATTCATGAAAAAAAATCTATGTCATCCAATAAATTTATGATCAATATAAATTCAGTATAGATTACAAATGAAGATTAAAATTCACAATAGAGAGTCAGTTGGTTTTCATCATCAACAACAACTTGGTTCTTAGCCTCATAACACAAGAGGAACCCCAAAATTTTCCACTCTAAATATATTAAACGGAATCGTAATTATTATCTCAATCTAAACCTAACCTTCTCTCTCTCTCTAGGAAAAACTCTATTTTGAATGATGAAGAGATGGAAATTTAAGGAGAAGGAGGGCTGGAAAATCTGTTGTGTAGATCTTATTTGTCTGAAGATAGCCTTTTTTTCACCTTCCCAAATGAGTTTCTATACGAACACTTCTAAATATTTTTTCATAATAATATCTTCTATAGACCCTCCTAATTTAAGAATATTTTTAAATGTTTTGAATAAGATTTGAATTTATTAAATATTGGAATTGTTTCTTCTCAAAGAGACACTTCATCATCCACATCATTGACTCACTCAAGGCTGAACCATATATCAAATATTTATTTTATATTTTTCATTAATGAGTGAATTTGATTCCTATTTCACCTCTAACTGTAATCAACACGTTTTGACACCTTTAGAAAATGTAATAACTCATTCAATGAGGTGCTTCCATCCTATGAGCTTGAATAACATTCTACATATACTTATTTTTTGTCCTTATAGATGGCTGAATCAGAACTTGGACCAATTGAAAAATATGTATCCCACATATGTGGGGTTTCAAAAAGAAATTATTTGATTTGGATAAAAATACAAAAGGATAAACCCAAAATAATAAAGCTATTGAAAAAAATTAAAATTTTAGAACTGTTCAATTTTCCTTTTCAAGCTCAAAACATCCCTAAAATCCAAAAATAATGAAATTTCACATAAAATGTCAAATTGGTGTGGTTGGAATATTTTAAATGGAAATATAATACCCTAAAAATTTCAACTCTTTCAATTCCCCGACACAAATCTCTGGGACTTTAAGACAAGTAAGCACTCAAAATAAAAAAAGTAAAATATATACTAATGAGGTTCACTAATTAATCACCAAGAAACAAAAGATATCATGACTCATCAAAAACAATGAACCATAGGCATGAAAAAAAGGAATTTCTCATCCAATATCATCCAACAAAAACCATAGGCCTGAAAAACATATAAATCTCAACCCAATATGATCCAATAAAATGAAATTATCATTAGGAATTTTCATGGTTGTTTTGTGACTTATGGTCGGAGGGTTTCAACTCTGAAAACATATGCTGATGAATAAGGAAGTATGGGCTCTTTTTGATGAAATAATGTATGATTCTAAACTTTTATCATGTATGGTCTCCAAATTACTCCCTATAGAAGAAAACTGAGTCTAAAAATATGGTGAATCTATTTTTAATCTTATAATATCAATATTTTAGTAGAAAAATGAAAATTTTCATATCCCCTCTTTTTTTCATTAAATACCCAGATAGGGACAATATTTCATCCATTGAAAGGTCCAGATAGACACAGCTCTATTTCATTTTAGAGATCCATATGGGAAAATCTCTTAGAAAAATATTTTCCCTGAAAAAATAAATTTTGAAAGTTTCAATATCCATCCAAAGAAACATAAAATGATGTACCACACAATAATTCATATCCCCCACCACACACAGAATTTCAACTAGATTATGCATTTTTACTTCTAGAATAGGTTGGAAATGGAAAATTAGCTTGTAATGTGGAAAACCCAATAGGTTGTACAAGGTACTATGGGATTATGAAAGATAAAATATATAGGGAAGCCCAAATTATAATGTATTATCATGAAAATTGAGATTTTTAATCTCAATTAATTTCATCAATCATTTAAATCACAAGCACCTTAGCCACCAATTTTTGACAAAAATTATATCTTGTTTTGGTTCAAATAACCATGGGTTGGTTCTCTCAAGAAATGAGTTTAATGTGAATAAGATATAAATGGGTTCAAAAGCATCATGGGAATAGGTATTACAATAAAAAAAATATAATGATATGTGGCATGATATTAAAAAATGAGAGTACCTTTCAAGAAATTTCTAAAATATTGAACTTTAAGCAAATTCATTCTCAGTATTCATTTATGTTCAGTTTCAAGGGTTCAATTTGATCACTCATTAACATGGGTTTCAATGGTGACAGAGAAGACCATTTAATATCACTAGTTTATTTAACCCAAAAGTTTATAATAATAAAAATATAATTTGATAAAAACATATGAAACCCACAAAAATTAAAAACAAAAAATTTTAAATGAATAAAAAAAGTTTTAATCTTCATAGAATGTTCTTCCACCACACATATTTCCTATATTTTACTCATTGTTCAAAAAAATATGAGAATAAATTTCAATAAATTAAATACATAAAAAAAATAATCAGAAAAGGCACAATATAGATTAAACTATATTCAACTTCATGATGATGGATATCCTCCTCTATAGGATCTTGATTATTCTCTCTAAACAACTTCAACTAATGACCATTGACTGTGAATGGTGTCCCTTTATCTTGTTTTTTTATCTTGATTGCACGAAATGAAAGACCATGAGTAATAATGAAAGGGAAAAACTATTTGGAATGATGTTTACCTATGAAAAAGATCAATATTGAATTGAACAACAACACTTTTTCTCCTTCCTGAATGTTTTTGTTGACAATCATCCAGTGGTGAAATTATTTGGTTCTTAACTTGTACAAAAAGGAACACTCAAATGCCTAATTTATTTTATCCTCTTAATCCTGCAAATAAATTTCAATTTTTCCAGAAGAAAATATATTATTGTTATATGTTTTAATAGCCCAAAATGATTTTTTCTCCAGCTCAATTATAATGTGAAATAATTTTTGACTGACTAATCTAAATAGTGAAATCCCAATTTGGGTCTCTAATGCAGTCAAATAATCCTATAATTAATCAAAATTTATTCCAATATCAGATTAAAACATTGGGATACTTGATCCATAATAAAAAAAATTGGAAATACACACCATAATAACAAATTTCCAGTGAAAAAATTGGACATAGGTTTGGTATCATCAGCTCTCATGGGAATAGCCTCTACCCTCATGGATACAAAATAAACAACAAGAACGATGTAAATATATCAAAATTAATGGGTAAAATTTCCTGTAAAATCCATAACCCATATATCAAATACATCACAAAAAGGATGTTTTGGAATATCATTCCTTTTGGCAACGCTCCCTTAAAATTGAAAATTTATACTGGTTAAAATAATTATAAAGCATCCCTTAAAATAATGGGCCAAAAAAAACTAGAGTCCTTCTCTTTTAGTGAAATTATTTGTGGCCCAAAGTTCCCTCCATAGATCAAAGTGTGAAAAAAAATCAGGATGGACATAAATCCAGAATTTGGAATGCATATTCTAATCATTTGTTCAGAAAAAACATCATACGAGAAAGGATCATCCCAAATGTAATTATTTGAATTTCTCACCATTTAAGAATTTGTTTTGGGAATATATTTGGGATCTTCATTATCAACTAAATAATTCACAAGATCAGAAAATTGTGGTCTTTCACTTAGACAAGTATACAACTCCTCATCTAAATTTTTTTGTTCCATTGGTGGATAGATCTCATGTTTCCCAATCAAAACTAGGGTTATTCTACTCAAATGATGAGAAAAATCATTCTCACTTACTTTTTTATACTTTATTTCAACATAAAAATACTTTAATAGATATATCTATATAAAAAGACCTGGTTTTCACCATGTTTCTTCATAAAAAATAGTATTTCATAATAATATATCAAAAAATCACCTTGGATCCCAGTAGATAATATTTAAATTTGTCCAATGAAAATAAAACAACAAGGTGTTCCTTATCAATTTTTGTTTTGTTTTATTAGGACCGATCTAAAGTTATTATGGAATAGGAAATCATATGAGATTAATTTTACAACCTTTGACTCAACACCACCCTAAGAGAAAAGATAGATGCATCAGCCATGATTTCAAAATGAATGTCACATTTGGGAGGTTGAATATGGTAGGGTTTATCGATTTTTGTTTCATTAATCGAAAATGAATAATTATAATTCTCATTAAAGATAAATGGTGTAACGACCTGAAATTTTATTAATGAAGTTTCCCTTTCTGATTTATTAAATTATTTACTATGTAATATGGTTATAGAGAACACATACACATGTCTTTCGTAATTATCTGTAATTGGATTTAAAAGTTAATAAAAATCTCTACCATTTATAATAATGCTATTAAATAGTTATCACATGATTAGTATAAATATACAACTTTAAAGAATCCAATCGACGCAGACATATGATGTAATGGACAAATCCAGTAGGATTATACCCTATGAAGGAAATATATCAAATATTATGAGGGTGATAGAATCAATGGGATTTTTCCTTGACCAATCACAAGTTGAGGTCCAACAACTTAAGAATAAGCAATCCCATTTATAGGAGAATTTCAATCTCATCGAGACCATAATCCAAACTATGTTGGTTGAACGACCCCATTAAGGTCTCACTATAATACACCTTAATCTTTGGGAATACTCCGGTGTAATAAATGGATATGTATCAAGACATTGATAATATTAATACATATATTGTACATAATAATGAATTTATTTTCATTTTATTATTACGTTATAAATGATTATTATTATTATTTAATTGAACTCATATTGTATTTTCATGTAATATTTAAAATCAATTTAGATATTTATTTGGATGAATTAATAGATTTTGGAAATACATAATATTTTAATAAAACTGTACTATTAAATAATTTTTATTAATTATAAATGATTATATAATTTATATGAAATGAAATTTACTTTTTATAACTGTTCAAAAACTAGTACTGTCAAAACCCAACATTTTTCAATAAATATAGATTCTTATTTTAAAAGTGAAAATTAAAATATTTGGAAAATTAATTAGATAAAAGAATAAATTTTTTGGAATTATAACATTGAAATTACCTAATGGTGAGTTTTTCATAAATTTTGGAGATAGTGAAATGTTTAGTTAAAATTAAATACCATATAAATATACGGGGTGTTTTATGACATTAAAATGACCGGAAAATGATGTAATAAACACTATGATGGGTTTATTCATCAGAATCAATGTTTTCCCATTTCAATAAAGTTATTTTATTTTTATTTTATTATTTTTATTAAGCCTCTATGAATCCTCAAAAACCATTGATATTTTTTAGAGCTTCATATAAATTTATTTAAAAGTGTAACTCACATCCACATCGATTGGGGAATTATTTTAATATGTGTGGAATATTTAAAAATAAAATAATTAAAAAAATACTTTTTTTAAACCCCAAGGGAAAAACAATTGGATGGTTTGTGGTTTTGAATATTTTATTACATAGAGTAAGAAACTATGTTAGTGAAATATTAAATAATTCCACACTCATTCCCAACATAAACCCATCCAAACGCTAACTTATATTCACTAAAAATCATTGTAACATTTACTTACTCTTACCTTACCTCTCTAGAATCCTCCCAATGTGTATTAACCTCTCAATAATTACCTCACGATCTTAGAACCACACACTCATGTAAGGGTTCTCATGTTTATCAAAGTTTATGTATATTGTTATGCCCTTTTATGTTCAATTACTAATAATGGGAGATTTTTTCACACCTACCCCATAATTACTTTATTATTTATAAATTATTATTGACTCCTTTCACTCTCATTAAACCCCCCCCCCCCAATTTACACATATTACCATGCAGAAAATTTGTTAGATTCCTTACCTTTTTGTTTTAAATAAAGATTATTTTTTCTCAAATTCTATATTTTATCTAATAAACTCTGTGTGGACATTTATTTAAATGTAATTGTTACTATCACTTCATATAAAAATTATGAGAGACATATTTCACTCTCATCCACTCATTTTGTGAATTTTATGTGAGGCTGTTATGCTGCTGAATTTTCACTGGAATTTTCCATGCCAATCCAATTATATAGTTAATACCATACCCATTTCCCATCAAGGGTGTTCAGTTTTATGAATATTTACCATTTTATTGGGGACATAAATTAATTTTTTCAACACTATATTAGCATGGAATAATGTATGATGATTAATGAATACATGTTTTAAGATCTATGTGGCACACTTAACCATGAGAATAAAATGAAAGTAATCGGTGCACTCAGAATTATTTTGCACTCTACTGCATTGGGTAATGATTTATATCCTGATACGTAATGTTATGAATGTGGTGTACCTAATTCCTTAATTGGATTTTTTCCAACATGATGTTTTAGCGGTTTATCCTTGACCTATGATGTTGTGTTCTAAGTTTTTTACAAATTTTCCATGTAATAATTATCATGATAATAAATTTATTATTATTAAATTTCCTTTATTCTTCATTGATATTCCTTGTATAACTTGTATTTTTATCTTTATGTAATTACATGTTTATTCCCTTACTAGTCTCTTTGTATCACCCCTTTTTTATGTATTCTCCCATCTTATAAAATGTATTTTTAAGGTCAACCATGTTGAAAACATTCAATAAATGTACTGAAATTCATTTTTAATGTTGTAATAAAATATATCTAATTCCCAAAAACATTAGACGTATTGGTATTTAATGTTTGGTTATGTTTAATGTTATATAATTAAATAATTTATTAATGTTTAATAAATATAATGGTGGTTATAGATGGTATCATAGGATAAGCTTAGCTATTTTTTTTATTATTGTAAGAGAAATCTAGATAAATCCTTATCGATAAGATAATTTATAAGAAAACATCCCTAAATGTTTCTTATTATAGAGTAAGTGGACTATCAGGAAAATAAATACATGTCTGGATTGAACATGAAGATGTGGATCTGCATAGATATACCTAGGAGTAACAACACTGAAAAGGTGTTTTGTGCCTGACTCAGGGTAACCTGGTACATGAAAATGAACCATACTGTGAACCTGATTTGATAATACAGGGGATAAGATTTGGTAATTCATAATCTCATTACGAACCATTATTATGTGAGTAATAAAAATTACCATTAGAGTAAGTGATTGTAAATAGATCATTGATAATAAAGACTGTAGCCTATAAATCAACATGTTGATGAAATACATGTATGTTATATGTTATCCTTTTATGGTCATTAAATTCTTGTTTGTGTAATTAAAAGGTAAGTATATTCATCTTTAGTTTTCCTTTTACTATAAAAGATGGATATAATTATGATAAATCATCTAAAAATCAATGTGAGGAGTAATGTGATGACATCCCAAATGAGACGACCATCTCGATGGGAGCATGAATCGAAACATTTTTGATCATACTCTCTTAGATGAATCAGTTTATGACTATAATACTAGATCATAAAGAGTATCCAAACTCCCCATAATAGAGAAAAATACAAAATAGAGAGCTTCATGAATCAAAGTACTCATATTTTAAAAGAGTCTTCTAATAATTTAATTGAAGAAAAGTGGATCAAATCCATTGAAATGATCTTCTCCATCGTTCAATTATCTAAACAAAAGAATGTCCAGTTAAATTTTTATCATATGGAAGGTGAAGTTGATGAGTGGTGGACATTGATAAAAAATATTAACCCTGAAGAAGAGATCAATGAAATGGTGTGGATGGTTTTTTGAATAATGTTTTTCGATAAATATTTTTCTCTCACTCTCCATCTTATAATGGAGATGGGTTTTCATTCCCTCAAGTATAAAAGATGAATAATATATTAAGGTGTATACGGAAAACATCACATGGATTGCCCAATAAGACTATGATATTATCATAAACATTATTTTCATGGTTTATCTCTTCTTTGGTGGGTTAAAACCTATCCTATAAGAATCCATAGAGATTTGTGACATTGATTGCTATGAAAAAATTGTCTAATGTGCCCTTACTGACGAAATGGAGATAGGTAAATCTCATGGATATAATGGGGATAATAATTGGAAAGTGGAGATTAATTCAAGAATTCCTATAGTGAGATATAATGGTGCCACAAAATTTCAACATCCCATATTCTCAATTTTTGGAAATAAGAACCCAATAAATTTCCAGAAGGGGGTGAGGAAATTCTTTAGTTGCAGGAAGAAAGGTTACCTAGCCAATGATTGATGGAAAGAGAAACCTTATACTTCGAAAAATTAAAGGAATTCTCCTAACGACCCTCAGTGTATTGATCATTACTACAACAACTAGAAAGCAGGGTACTTTGTAAACCAATGGACTATGTCAAGGGTTTTCAGAGAGAACCAACAACCTCTAAGGTAGCTAGGGTTTTGTTTTTCCATCACTACCGCCGGAGTGAATCCTAACAACAAAGTGGTGAGAGGTACAAAATTTATTCATTTATAAAGAGTGACTGAACATGTTGATTTTGGATCTATTCATTCCTTCATTTGATAGAATTTTAGTATAACTATCAAAACACAACCACATAGCTTGGAAGAAGACAATTTTGTGAAAATAAAAAATGGGGCAATTAATTCATCCAAAGTGTATAACTCCACCATTGTCAATGTTTGTGGGATGGAATTTCCGAACACAATTTTCATACTCCCATTAGTGTAATTTTGTATCAGCCCAATCATCCATGGTACACATCCCTTTGAATAATACCATAGCTTTCGTTATACGTAACTTGGAGTTCTAGCACACCATGACCAATCAAACTAGCCATTTAAAAAGAAGTAATGAATAATAATACCCACTTTTAGAAATTTCAGAAATTTTATTTTAAAAATGAACATTATTTTTTGGAATCGCAATATCAAAATTATATTAGGGTTATTTTTTGGTATTTTTTCGAAAACATTGCATTATTCATGAATAGTGAAAAACACTGTGTTATTGCTTAAAAAGTAATTTTTATTTAAATAATTATTTTTTAATTAAATTTTTTATTAATTTCAAAATAGATGCATAATAGATATATTGGACCAATGTGATTAATTGGAGTCATTTTAAAACAATATTACATATATAAAATTTTATTGAACTTTTTACAGTCCTTTTCCCACAATCTAGGCACATTTGAAAATTTTCATAAAACGTAATTTTATAGCATCATTGAATTGAATTTCAAAAATCCAAGAGACACAGTTGAAATTAGTAATTAATATGTGGTCCAATATGATGAAAATATTTTTTCATGAATAGTAATTTTTTAATTTTATTTACCATGGTTAAACGTAAATAGGGTAATTAAACGTAAAAATGAAATTATAATTATCCTAACAAATGTAATAACTCTATTGGATAAGTTTTTTAAACCTAAATCAACCTTTGGAAAAAAAATATGATCATTTTGATCCATTTGGGTTCGATTAGGACATTTATTATATTTTATTTACAGAAGAGTTAAAAGTGTTAAATTCAAATTTTAATAACTAAACCATTTTAATATAGGTTTATACATATGATAAATTCGACTATAAATATTCATTATAAAGGTAAAAAATATTTCCTACATCATAGTATTTTATTTATAATTTTTAGACATTAAATAATTAAATTTATTTATGACACAATGAGGATGTAGTAATTAAATTATTAACGAAATATTAAAATAATAGATATTATAAATATTACTATATTTGTAAATTGAATGTTTTTATGCCATACACAAATTTTCTCAGTGAATATGACATGTTACGGTTTATTAAATGAATTTTGTTTTGAATAAATCAGATTCTTATGACTTTCACAAAACCCAAATACTAAATAGTGTCAAAATTGACATAAGTGAGTTTTTAAAACAAATTACATTTTATTAAATTATATAATAGTCCTAAAAATACAAGGATTGGCCAAAGGACTTACATAATGATATATATGTCATTAATGAACCACTTTATGTTCTCTTGGAATTTTATTATAATTTTATTAACCATATAGGTTAAGAATAGAAGAAGACATGATAAGAGTTAAACTATTTAACTAAGGGTTAAATCTAAAATATAAGGTTAATATGGTAACCTAAACATGTCTAAAACCAAATGGTTGGTATTTTTTCGTCCCATACTCTCTTTATCCTTTATATAAATTCATTTTTAGCTATTGGAAACTAAAAATGATTTTATTAGAAAATAATATTTAAAGCTTTTCATAAAGTGCCCCTCGCCTCTCTTATAAAAGGATACTTTCCCTTCTCTTAAATTAACTCCTCAAAATCCATTTTTATTAGACAAACCCTACTCAAATATCCTCCCAACTACCCTCACTTAATCCTTTAGTCCTTACATTGATCATAAAACCAACCTATGATGACCTTTTGTTCAAATTCAAAGGAAGCCCACAGAGAAGAAGTAATTATTTCATTACTTCTTCGGAAGCTCTTTTCTTATTCCATTTCCTCTTTCTTGGTTGTTTCCATAATAAAATAATATCTCCAGTATGTTATACATACTTAGAGGTTTATATAAATATTTTAAAACTATATTCATTATTCTATCTATCCTGTGAATGAAAAAGTCACCATACGTGTGTATGTACGACTTACGGTCTACACGACATGGTGTAGTTTATTATTCAACACTTTATTATTTGGATTGGTATAATAATGTTTATAATTGATGTAAATAATAAATATAACATGTTAATTATTATTTATATAAAATATATCATCCAATTACATACTATTTCACAATCAATAAAATGATATTGTCGCTCGTGCGCATTACGACTTACCGTCTCCATGACACGATGAGATTTCATTCCCTATCATAACCAATCAAGAATAATTTTGATTTGATGATTAAAAATAATTTTTAAGAACTTAATATAATTTTGGGTATGAATAAAATACATAATATCCATAATAAACATGACTTACATAAAAAACATATAAAGGAAAACAGATTAGTTAACACCAGAAAGAATGATACTACTGAAATATTATTGACAAATAAATATTATAGGATCATATATGATATCATGTTTATGTATGTGTGTCTTGTATAATTTAATATCAATGCTTTCACTATTATACCAGAGGTTAAAATTACCCTCGACCAAAGGAAAGTATAAGGTAAGGGGTTTTCATCTCACTTTTATTCCCATGAGATTCATGCTATATTTGCCACTTTTTACTTTTGTGTGGTGTATGTAATACCCATGATTGTATTCTTTGTGTAATATACTATAATTTATGGGTGTTTAAATCTTAATTTTATGAACCTTCATTCATGGGATGTATGTTTCGTATGTTACCAAATCGGTAAGGGAATTTTGAATTTCAAATTTCCACTCATTTGGTATTACACATACTTCAATGATTATTTTACACCAAGATTATGTGTGAAATCACAATTTATATATTTATGTATTAATTTAAACTGCCCATTATGTTAATATACTTTTTATATAAACAATCACTCCATTTATAAATTCTCAAGTCATTGATATGAATATGATAAGGGAATTCATAACTCAAATTCCACTCATTGAGTTAAACATCCAAGTCATTGGTTTTGTTTTTAAAAGAATATTTGTGAATGACCTCTGGTTGACTTAAACTGAATATAAAATAAAAATTGAGTCTATTTATATTTTCAAAAATAATTATATCATTTATTTATCATTAATATAAATATACGGTCCTTATAAGGGATTTCCTCTCAATTTACATTCCATTGATTCTTCTTTGATGTTATGAACCAATTCACTTTTATATGGTTTATATACCATAATTTCACATAATATATCTTGAATACCTTTATTATTATGATATTATAATATTTTTATTAACTATATTACTCAATTATTTTTATTCAATCATCTCTCATTTGGTTGGTAACCCTTTGACAAAAATATAGTTTTAAATGTTTTAATGATTTATTCTTCTAAATCCTTCTCATTAATGTCCACATTTTAAAATGGTTTTAAGGATTTATTTATATGGAAATTAATATTATAAAATTAAAATTCCTTTCAAATGTTTCAAAGTGGTATGGGACAATTTGATTCAAAAATCTCTTTTAAAGGAATTATTTTATATATAGTCCGACTTTTAAAAGTTTTCCTGAAAAAAGGGATATTTCTATAAAATTGTTTTACTGATTATTTTCATCAATTTCAATATACTTAATTTTATTTTATTCTTGATTGAGGTTGATTTATTATTATAAAATATCCCATATTGTATTGAATGAGTAATGTTAGACAGTGGATGTTCTATTTTTATACCATTCATAGTTTCTGGGTAACGTATTGACATTTCATATGCTAGTTTTCATACAAATTTTTAGATTATGTTTTACCCTTTTCATAGGAGAAACACATTGGACTTAGTATGTGATGTTCAGGGCTCATTATAGCCCATAGATGCATCATTAGGTCTCAAGAGACAAACTAGGGTCTTGGAACCAGGCCTTGACAAAATATATATCTATTTTCATGGCACGAGGCCTTGACTTTGTGGTTAGGATGTTCGTCATTATGCATTCCACCATTATGAGATTGGTAATTGATATAAACATTTGATTATTAGACTATTAGAGTATCCATGTGAATAAGTAAATGGAATTATTTAATTTATCTTTTTCATTTTATTCTGAAGTTTGTGTTTAAAGGTCTCGTGTTTCAACTTTATGCCTTCCCATAAAATTATATGATTATTTTTTATAGTTTCCACTATATTGCTTATCCTTACTAAGAATCTAAGCTCACAAATTTCTTATGTTTTATTTTATCAGGATTCCAAGAAGTGTATTATGATTTATATGAAGGTTTGAGCTATGATAATAATGGAATTCTCAAAGGATTTTCTATTTTTTTATTTTGAAATTGTAATATAATGTTATTGTATGTAATATATTTTCCAATACTGCTAATCTGATCAGTCATTATGGACTTTATTCATTTTAATCATTCTAATGCAATGTAATAATGAACTAAATCCAGCCTCTTGGGGTCAGGGCATTATATTTGGTATCTTAGGAAGTTTATTACAAAACTTGGGAAGTATATTTAGAAAAACTCTGATTAGAGAATGGTACCCTTGGATAGACATTGAGGATTAGTATAGAATAATATCTAAAAAATAGGTAATGTAGATATTATGTTGGTTGTTGACGCTGAAAAAATCCCACAACTCCCGGAGGAAGTTTTGGAATGACGAAGCGAAGTCATATTCGGAATCAGAGGCCCGATCCGGAGGCCCGAGAAGTGGTGCGCGAAATAAAGGAGGATCCGCGCGCAAAAATGTTTTGCGCGCGAAGTGCTCCCGGGATTCGCGGAATTGGACTGGTGAGGTGCGCAATAATTGCGCGCCCCCTTTCTCCGCGGCGAGATTTTGCGCGCAAACGGTTCCCGGCGCGGAAAACTTCGTCCGCCGCCTGGATTCCGCGTCGGAGGTCGCCTATAAATATAAGGTGACCCCGAACGGTTTGGGGGTTGAGGAATCTGAAGCGACTCTCGTGCGCGCAATTCGGCTCCCCCCACGGGAAAGATGACATCCAGGTAATCCCAAATTCCGCGCAACCTTGCCCCGGAGATCGCCTTTGCGTGCAACTCCACCAGCTTCAGTGAATTTGCCCCTTCCCCCAGTTTCCCCACTTGCGCGCAATCTCTGGTTTGCGCGCGCAATACCCTACCGTGCGCGCAATACCCTGCGCGTAATTCCCTATTCGCGTGAAATTCCATTGATCCTATTGCGCGCCGTCCTGGTGTTTTGCGGGCAAATCGTCCCTTTTGCGCGCTCAGAGCTGAGGACCCCTCACCTTGACGCCCCTTGGCTGCCCCCTTCACCGGCACCTGATGTCTCCCCTGCCGGGCATGCGCGCCATGTGTTGTTTTCCCGCACGGCCTTCCAGGATCATGAGAAGTAACCTCAAGGTCCCTTGGGCCATGTTTCCAGTTGTGTTGCTTTGCCTTATGCTTCTCTGCATAGGCACGCTAACTGCTATTGCTTCTTCGCATAGCCACGCTAACGTGGACCCCTCGGTGGTTTGCCCTGCGGCCCCCCTTCACCACGGCCTTGATGATGCCTTCCCTTACACAAGGGGTAGAGGGAGTTGGGCATGTAAGCCCTATGGGTGTGGAGCAAACCCACCTCATCCAAGTTGCAGGACGTTAAACTTCTAAGCACCTCGTCCTTAACAAAATACGTTAAACTGTGGTCCGACCCCGTGCTTCGCACACAGGGTCCCCCCAGCTCGGACATTTTTTACACTCACTCGTCTCCACGGGAATGGACTCTTCCTCACATGGAATGAGATCCTCCTTTTCAGAGTGGCATTTTTCCACGGGGGGAAAGGCTGCCTTAGAGCGTAATCCCCTAACCTTTCATACGGATGATTGCACCCGTGCATCTCCATACTTCCCCCCTGCCAAGGCCAGTGGAGTCTTTCTCATTGCGCTTTGTCACACCACAGGCCTCCACCCTAGATTAAGCCCCGACACCAAGGGATGATAACCACGTGTAAGCCCCTATTTCCTCTCTGGGCCGCTCAATGCGTAAGCCCCATTCCACTTCTCACGGACGCACCCTTCGCGATGTGATCGTCTGGTCCCTGGTGCCTCTTGTTTCCCACACCGAGCATGACTCACGTGGGCTTAGAGCGCGCATCGACCATGACCCCCTCCATGGGCTGCCTCAAAGCATAAGCCACATCCCAGCGAACTACGTGGACTTTGATCCGTGCTAACGCATGGTACGTAGGAAGCCTCCACGGGGTTCAAGCCCACCACCCGGTCGTCCCGACCTCTCCCTGTCGGTCCCCTGACCACCTTGGGCTGCCTCAGAGCGTAAGCCCTAAATCTGGCATCCTGCATGACGTTAAACTGTATCCCGTCCCACATGACATTAAACTGTATCGCGTCCCGCATGACGTTAAACTGTATCCCGTCCCGCATGAGGTTAAACTGTATTCTGTCCCGCATGACGTTAAACTGTATCCCCCCTCTTGGGCCATCTCAGAACGTAAGCCTCATGCTTCACCCTACCATCCATCCTGATCCTTACCCGGGCCGCCACATCCTGGTGAGATCATGCAACCCTTTCCCACTCCATGTTATACGATAGGCCACCCATGTGATGGCCCCAACATCGGTGTTCCCCCTAGGGGCCCTTTAACCCGATCTATCACCGCAAGACGTTAAACTCGCGACATACCCCATGTTAAACATGGGAAGCTGAGGAAAACCTCAGATGGAACATGTTCCCAGTGTTCGATGTGGGATGCCTCGGGCTTCCGCGCCCTCGAGAAGCCCTGTGATGAGGGACCAAAGATAGACATTCTGACGATGCTCCAACGTGACCATTCTCCTCACCGCAGGTTGCTGTCCCGACAAGACCCCTTTGAGAGACTTGACGGAAGCAGCGTAATTAACTGGCGTCCATGTAGATATGGCACCAGGAATGAGCTTCACGAATCCATCTTAAATCTTTGAGGGAGACCCGGACTAGGTGATGAGCTCCGAGGAGGAATCCACGGAAGGAAGAACCGACATCCCATCATCCCGTTTTCGATCAAGGAGCAGACGTACCTGAACAAGGAATGGATGTCGCCCGCCTTTGGAAAGCGGGAATGTAGGGCCACAAGCAGCGCGCCCTCCCCCGGCGGACGGACGCACGCGCCCCGACGAAAGCGTCGGAAACAAAAAATGGTGAACCCGACGTGAAGCTCTTCTCCTCAACACGGGGAATGGTAGCCGTTGGAGCATCAGAATAATAGCATGTCACCAGGTCCGGGTAACCCTCACAGGGACGTGAACCTGCCAGGGGTCGAGGCTGTCAGGACGTTGACTACTCCGTTCTGTGACGTCGTCAGCATGGTTCCCTCTCGCCGACCACTGAAGATGGAATGATGCTGGGCCTTGGTTGTTGATCTCCTTTCCTGTTGATACTAATGGGTTCATCTCCCTGTTTCCAGGAATCAGATCACTGCATTCGGTGCTCGATCGCAACCTGCCCACCGGCGCAGGGGCAGGGGCAGTGCCGACGCGGCTACCCCGCACGGTCCCGCCTATCCCACGGTCGCTCCGACTTCGACCGCCATAGCAGCCAGGCGCTTGTGCCCCCTCTCCCTGTCATAAATCATCCAACGGAGGGTGATCAATAACCTGGTTAGTAGGTATGACGAGGAAGGGATCATCCCCACCAGGGGCATGGCCCACTTGGATCTAGAGGCGGTCGTGCCTCACCACCATCGCCGCCCTCGAGGGCCGCGCAAGGAGCCGTCGCTCCCCACGCTGACGTTCAACCGCTTCGGGAGCCTATCCACGGAGCGATGTGACCTCCCTCCCCTACGCCAATGAGGTGGGGGATGTCCGGGTCCACCCGATCGGTGTTCCATCATAGGGGTTACCGGCAAGAACCCCCGCCAGGCCGCGTCGACGCCGCCACCTGACTCCCCGAGCCGAGGAGCAGGCAGTCTTCATGCCTGCACCGCCGGCTCCGACCCATTTGACTCGACGCCAATGTCGGGCGTGAGTGGGGAGAATGTCCATCCTGGGGCACCAGCATCAGCAACCATTGTGGCCCCAGCCACTGCTGACTCCTGTTCCCAGATCCCTGCTCATGTTGTGCATGGGCAGCCGCGTGCCCGACTGCGATCGAAACCCCGACCGCCCTGCAGGTAGATTGGGTCGAATCTCCCGGTCGTGGACACTGGCAATGGCCACTGCGGACCAATCCGCGGTAGTGCCGCTCACCATGAAGGCTCATCCCGTGCCACCGATCTGGGAAGCCGAAGGCTTCTTCACGACGGCTATGCTTCGGGTACGACTCCTTCCAGCACCCACTGCATGGGGTATGAGGTCACTCCCCCTACCACCGGTTGCGAGCATGGAGCCGTTGTGTATCCAGTCGCCCACTCACATGGAGGTCCTCCCCATGTCCCTTTCGACATCTGTCCCGGTGCTTCTCGCACCCCAGCCTTCGGTCCCCTCTTCCCCAGCTCTATTGTGGTCGGGGGACCTGATGACAGAAGTCGTCCTTACCTTGAGGAACTACCCAGGGGAGGGAAGGTCGGGAATAGTCTCCATCGGAGGAATGTCAGGGGAGTCCGGACGGGAATCAGACCAGTCCGTTTCTCGGATTCTGAGGTAGAGTACGACTCGACGATAGAACCACCCCCCCCCCCCAACCTTTCGAGTTGAGGGCAGGGATGGGGACGCGGCGCGTCAGTCTCGTACTCCCCGAATGTGAGATCTATATGATTCCCTCCTCCCTTCGAAGGTATATCCAGGAGGATGAAGACTTGGCGTACCGCCAGGGATCAAGCCCGCAGTTGTCGCTGATCTCCTCAGAAGCACCTCCCGCCCCTGTTAGGGAGGATGAGGAACCATTCTGGGGACCGACGGAAGGATCATGAGGCAACACACCCTCGGCAAGCACCGACGTTGTGATAGGAGGCCCATCCACCGGCCCATCCTATCGCGATGTGGCGGCCAGGGCACTGCAACCTCGGGAGGATGACCCGGGGATCGGCGACCAATTGGCCTGTTCACCGTATTCCCCGCTGGCCAGCCCACCGCCCCGATGGCCCGCCTCGACGCCATTGCCAATTCCCCTACTTTCCTCGGTGGATGAGCAGGGACGGCAAGTTCCAGACCCCGAGCCGGAGCCGTGGAGCTTCTGGACCGTTCTTGCAGTGGGCCACTTCCTTGAGAAGTTTTGGTCGATCGCAGAATCGGGTTTTGATGTGCCAGAGTCACTCACCCCGGGAGAGTTTGAATGCTTCCGCCAGATTCTTCGGGTGACTCACTCTCGCCTCCGTCACCAGCTACCGCCTTATCCAGGGAACCAAGCGCATCTCAAGGAGATTGGTGAGCAGTGCCGCCGGGTTGACCTAGCAGCACCCCCCGCGGTCCGGCACCCCGAGTCGCCAGGCCTCCGCGAGGCCCTTCAGCAACAATGCGTCCAGAGTTTTCATGTACTCCACAGAGTTATTGAGGAGGCTACCCCCACGTGCACGTCCACGAGTGGGGGAAGTACGCTCCTCTCCTCTTCTGTGCGATCCGCCGGCAGCCCGATCCACTGGGCAGCCCTGATGGAACGTCGCCAAGGGCAGTAGCAGTCAATATGGCCAAACCTTCAGATGAGGGAAAAATTGTGGATCCCCTCGACGGGGACTCACCCGCCAAGAACAGGCCACTGCTCGACCCATCTGGGAGGATTAATCACCAAAAGAGGAGCCTCCTATGCCTTCCTGTACCCACGGAGGCACTGACACTGAGCCGAAACATTGGCAAGGGTAAAGAGCCCGTCGGGTCTGTCAAACTCGCCGACCCATCTGCCTCAGTGCAGAAGGCAGAGGAAGATCCCGAGAAGGCCACGCTGTGCTAACAGCTAGCCGAGCAAAAAAGGATGGTTGTGAGCTCCTGGCCGAACGCATTTTAGAGCGGCGGCCTGTCTACTGCAACCCCAGACCAGGACAGCAGTGGCAGGAGCATCTACCCCTTGCTGAGATCCCCCCGGGCAACCATGACCATGTCATGTTCGCCGACAGGTGAGACACTGGAGCCCATGGCAAGAGGGCGCGATATTTTTCGTCGAACCCTCCCGAGCAGCGAGGCAACCTGGGAGACCCTGCTCGGTTTCCTCCCGCCGCTCCGACAGTCGCTCCGCCAGCTGCCCCCCGAGCCGCTGAGCGCGACCATCATATCGAAGAGCCTGGAAATGCGCTTGTGGTCAGAGATCCCCATCAGGACATGAATCTGTCTCTGGATGATCTGATGGAAGTACTCATCGCTCGCTTGGAGGCCCGGGAAACTCGGCAGGTGGCGATCCCACCTGATGGAAAGTCATACCCCGCATGGTTGGATGACATGACGGCCCCACCAGGATTTGGGAATCCCACTTTTTCCACCTTTAATGGGACCGGAGACCCGCCACAACACTTGGCCCACTTCAACTCGAGGTTCGGGCCTATGTTGGGGACTCCGGCGCAGCAGGAGGCTGCCAAGATCTAGTGCTTCGTTCAGATGCTGGAGGGACCAACGTTCGTTTGGTACAGCGAGCTCCCTGTTGGATGAGTGACTAGCTGGGAGGACCTTCGTCGAAAATTCCTCTACCAGTTCAGTTCCACAACCCGGAATACGAACATTGCAGACCTTTTTAGGTGCAAGCAAAGGCCCGAGGAGTGAGTCGCGGACTTCGTCGCCCGGTGGAAGGGGCTCACGTACTCCCTTGACATGCCACTAACTTAGGAGAAATTACTGGCGATGTGTGTGGGGAACGTCAAGGAAAAGTTGTTTCCTTCCCTGATCATGCAGAATTACCCTGGAGGGTTCTGGGACTTCTCGGACAAGGCTCAGCGCCTCGAAGAAGCCCTGCAACAGGCCAGCCAGGCACGTCCGCTGCCTCCTGTGATCTCCGCAAGGAGAGCCACCAGAGCCGAGCTCGCTGTTGTGGTGCAGATAGAGGCCCCCAGACAGCTAGAGTTGCTGCCGGTGAGGCCAGCTCAGCAGGCTCATAGGGGTCCACCCCCACAGCCTCCGGCCCAGCAGCGACCGCCTCAAAATCGGCAGGCGCCTCCGCGTAACGCACCGCCACCACCTAGGCGAGGTAATCCGGATCCGCCTCCTCGGCCTGATCCTCCGGTCCCTGGCCATGGCCAGCCCCCAAGGGTCCCCTTTCCAGCCAGAAGGAATCGGGCTTACTCATTTGATGAGTCCCAGGTCCCCGGTTATTTCCGTAGCTCCTTGGAGCAGAGGATCGTGCAACTGCCTGAGTGCCGGAATCCAGAAGAGGTGTGTCTCGTAGATCGCCCTGACTACTGCCCTTATCACCGGTTCCTGGGACACACCATCCAACAATTCTATGTGTTCAAGGACTGGCTCCAAGACCAAATTGACAACAACATAGTCAGGTTGGGCCCAGCCCCGACACAGGTGGCAGGTGTCTTCATGGGATCGGATGGCAGTAGTGATGACGGGGACGGGTGGGAACAGGTTTCCGACCGTGGGTCCTGGAAGTATAACAACTGGATGTCCCGCAAGACGGTCTCCCGTGCCCATGGCATCATCCGTGCCCGCCTGGACCAGCCAGAGCCCTCAGAATCTGCGAGCGCCTCTTCGGCCTCGTCGTCCCAGCCTCCTTCTTCCCATAAGAGCAGGCTGCGACGCAAGAAGAAAGAACGCGCCATGCCATTGTCGTCATCTTCTCGCACGCTTGGAGATCTCATGCCCCGGGAATGGGGATCCCTCTAAGACCCCATCCATTAATGGATGACTCCTCGACCGAGAGCCTGGGGTACGCTTCGGTTAACACCGTAGATTTGGTAAATCCCTTTGTGGCTCCCGACGACAAGGAGCGCCGGGTGAATCTCCCCGAGAGCCCGGGGTACGCTTCGGTTAACACCGTAGAGTTGGTAAATCCATTTGTGGCTCCCAACGATGAGGAGCGCCGGGTGAATCTCCCTGAGATCCTGCGGTACGCTTCGGTTAACACCGTTGAGTTGGTAAATCCCTTTGTGGCTCTCGACGACGAGGAGCGCCGGGTGAATCTCCCGGAGAGCCCGGGGTACGCTTCGGTTAACACCGTAGAGTTGGTAAATCCCTTTGTGGCTCCCGACGACAGGGAGCACCGGGTGAATCTCCCCGAGATCCCGGGGTACGCTTCGGTTAACACCGTAGAGTTGGTAAATCCCTTCGTGGCTCCCGACGACGAGGAGAACCGGGTGAATCTCCCCGAGAGCCCGGGGTACGCTTCGGTTAACACCATAGAGTTGGTAAATCCCTTTGTGGCTCCCGATGACGAGGAGCGCCAGGTGAATCTCCCCGAGAGCCCGGGGTACGGTTCGGTTAACACCGTAGAGTTGGTAAATCCCTTGATGGCTCCCGACGACGAGGAGCGCCAGGTGAATCCCCCCAATGTCCCCAGTCGTCGTCAACGTCGACGGAGCCGTGGCTAAGTGAATCGCCGGGGCACGGCGGTCGTCACCTCCAGTCAGGCCGTGCACGCTACCGAGACCAGGCAGCAAGCCTGGTATAGGGAGTAGCACTCGCAGCTCCCTCATCCTGTGACAACAGGTTCCCTTCCACCACCGTTCGTGTTGCTGGATCGGGAGGAATCGCCTTACCCGCGTCGCAACTAGACCAGCCCTGCCACTGGCCGACTACGGCCTTCCGGTCCTAGCATGGTAGCCACCTCCCGGGCTTCATCTAGTTAACAGCAGGACGTGCCTAGTACCAGCCAGTCACCGGTCTCGCCAGCAGGGCCCGTCATGCCCCCAATCGCGGAGCGACCTCCTGTAAGCAGAAGCTCGCGTCTGGCGCGAAAGTATGATGTCCTGAAGAATCTAGTCGACATTCCGGATAGGCTTTCCATCCTTGAGGCCCTCTTCCTATCGTCTGAAATGCGTGAGGTGCTCGCCGAGGCTCTGAGGATCCCCCTCCAGTTTGAAACGGAGGTAGCGGCCGCGGAAGCCTTCCACACCGAGGTGATTGAGGACGCCAAATGTCAGGCGGTTATCTCATTCTTCGGTGAAGATGAAGACCCTCCAATACAGGGGAACATCCGCCCGCTGTACATCACCAGCTAGTTCAATGGTGTGGAGGTCTGTTGATGTCTTTTCGACACGGGTTCTGGGATTAACTAGATGCCAACTCCGACACTGCGAAAACTGGGGTTGTCCGAGGATGATTTAACTCCCTCCGACCTCAGAATCCAGGGGTATGACAGGACCGAGCAAACTCCACTCAACAAGATTCGACTGAAGACCCAGTTCGGTGGCTTAATTTCCAATACTGAATTCATGGTTGTCTCTCAGGACACTACCTATAACGCATTGATGGGCAGGTTGTCGCTCCATCTTCATGCAGCGGTTCCCTCATCATACCATCAGTGCCTCAAATACTCCCTTAAGGGTCGAGTGGGTGTGCTCAAAGGAGATGCGTCCCTGTTTTCCTCTTGTGAAGATCATTACTTGGATGCAGACTATTACAAGAGTAAGTACAAGCAGATCCTGGCAGGTGAGGTTGAGCATGCCGCTGTCACGAGTGATCCCTGGGCAGGTTTGGATGACGCATATGTCTTCCCAATCCATCGGTTGGAGGCCACAACTCCCGATATGGGAGAGTGATTTGTTGTCTCGGGTACCAGAGGAATGCATATTTATGGGTCTAAGCGACGGCGGGAAATCACCTCGTACTCTTACACCAACCAGGCCCGGGTGATCCCTGAGCCTCCTACCCCCGTACGATATCGGGACGTTGGTCTTATGGCAACGACGGTGCGTCATACGTGCATGTTTCACCGAGTCGGGATCGACCGGCTCAGGCCAACGCGACACCACTGCTTCGATGTCGTAAAGCGTGGCCCCTTGGGCCGCAGGCCTGATGGGATTGGATCAACCGTCTTTGTCGATGCGGTCTCCGCGGTGCATGAACCTCCCGTCGTGACGACCGCGGCCGCCCAAGCTGGTGATAGCTCCCCATCAGGGTCGAGCAGCCCCGAAACGGCTCCCCCCATGGACGATCTTTCCCCAAGTGGAGAAGAAGACATGTAAGATGCTCCTCCTGCCTTTGAGGAGGGCGTCTCCTCCACGGTCGACGAGCTCATACAGGTGAACCTCAGTAGTGAGGCGGGCCCGAGACCCACATTGGTTAGCGCCACTATGCCTCCTGAGGAATGGAAACGGTACATAGAATTCCTCAAACAGCATCGTGATGTGTTTGCCTATAGTTATGACGAGATTTCGGGACTAGATCCCTAGGTATCCGTCCACCGCCTTGGCCTCCCAGCAAACCATCGCGGGTTCAAGCAGCCTCCCAGAAAAATTCACCCCTTTCACAGTGCCATGGTTGAGGCCGAAGTTGATAAGCTCATTAAGTCCAACTTCATCAGGGAAGTCTAGTACCTCATGTGGCTAGCCAACATTGTGCCCATCAGGAAGAAGAACGGGCAGATCAGGGTCTGCATCGACTTCCGCGATCTTAATCGCCACTGTCCGAAGGATGACTTTCCCCTTCCTGTGACAGAGTTGTTGATCGACGCAACAGCCGGGTTCCAAGCCCTCTCTTTCATGGATGGGTACTCCGGGTATAACCAAATCCGGATGGCCCCTGAGGATGAAGAGTACACTACCTTCAGGGCTCCCCAGGGCACTTTCTGCTATCGGTTTATTTCTTTCAGCCTGAAGAACGCCGGTGCCACTTATCAACGGGCCATGCACCGCATATTCAAGCCGATCCTCGGGACACTGGTGGAGTGCTATGTAGATGACCTGGTGGTTAAATCTCGTTAGCGCCGAGACCATCTCAGAGACCTTGAGAAAGTGTTCGGTTTTCTCCGTTATCGTCACATGAAGATGAACCCGTTGAAGTGTGCCTTCGGGGTCACCTTCGGAAACTTTCTTTGCTTCATTGTCAGGTATCGAGGTATCGAGATCGACCCCGAGAAGATCAAGACCACCAGTCAGATGCCTCTCCCGAGTAATATTCGGGAGCTTTGAGGCCTCAAAGGACACTTAGCATATATACGCCGATTCATTGCGAATCTGGACGGAAAGTGTAATCCCTTCTCTCGGCTCATGAAGAAAGGCACCGCCTATGGGTGGGATGAAGAGTGTCAGACCGCTTTTGAGGAAATCAAGCAGTATCTGCTTCAACCTCCGGTCATGATGCCACCCATTCCCAGAAGACCGCTGGTCCTTTACGTGACCGCCCTGGAGCGATCCCTCGGTGCCCTTCTCGCCCAGAAAAACAACGAGGGAACAAAGAATAGCCTCTACTACCTCAGCCTCATGCTCCTCGACGCGGATATTAGATATTCTCCCATCGAGAAGAGCTGACTGGCGCTCATATTTTCCGTACAGAAATTGCTGCACTACTTGCAGCACCATGAGGTACAGTTGGTCTCTCGGGTAGACCCGTTGAAATACATCCTGATTCGGCCTATGTTGACCGGCCGATTGGCACGCTGGGCAGTGATCCTCCAGCAGTTCGACATTAGGTTCGTATCTCAGAAGGCCGTCAAAGTAAAGGCGTTGGCAGACTTCTTGGCTGCTCATCCAACCTCTGCGGACCAGCCGCTGGATGTGGTCTTTCCTGATGAGGCAATCCTCTCAGTCGATCACGCCACCCCATGATGGTAGATGCACTTTGATGGCGCCTCCCAAAGCCCTACCAGTAGAAGGATCAACGATCCTAGGCTTAACAGAGTGGGACTAGGTATCGTCTTCATCACCCTGGAGCAAGTCGTGTTGCCATATTCTTTCTTATTGTTAGAGGGTTGCACCAACAATGAGGCAGAATATCATGCCCTCATCACTGGCCTCGAGTAGGCTCTGGAGGTTAATGTACCCCACCTGTATGTAAAATGGGACTCTGAGCTAGTCATCAAGCAGGTTAACGGTGACTACGCTGTCAGGAAGCCAGAACTCGTGCCGTTGCTGGAATGCACCCTCCATCTAATGGCTAAGTTACCCTCCCGACCAGATGTCGTTCACGTTCCCCGGTCGCAGAACAGTCGAGCAGATGCTTTGGCCAGCCTGGCCGCATCACTCGCGGAGCCCAAACAGGATGGCCTAATCATCCACGTGGCGCACCGAAGAGTCATTACTCCAGTTATCCCGGAGGGCGGTCGTGGCCCACGGGTGAACCATCTCACCGCTTCTGCCCCCGCGTCGGGACCCCCCGGGTTCCAGGCGTGATAATCGAGACAGTCCCTGACTGGAGGACACCCCTAGTTGAATATCTCTGGCACGACAATCTTCCAATGGACCGAGCCGAGGGGGAACGAATCCGGCGCCGCGCGCCGCAGTTCACCCTTCAAAGCGGTCCCAGTCGTGAGCAGCTCCTCTACAGGCACGGGTTTGATGGTGTTCTCCTTCGTTGTCTTCAAGGAGTTGAGATCCCACAGGTCATGTAGGAAGTGCACGCTGGCTCCTGTGGTACCCACCAGGCCGGGTCAAAGTTGTCCCTCCAGATTCAGAGATTGGGATACTTCTGGCCCTCCATGATCCACGACTGCATCGAGTACGCAAAGAGGTGCCACGCGTGCCAAGTTCATGCTAACTTTGTGCATCGGCCACCGGAGCCTCTCCATACTACTATGTATTCTTGGCCCTTTGCAGTCTGGGGTTTGGATGTCGTAGGGCCCTACCCGCCGGCGACGGCCCGCCAGTGTCGGACCATCATAACCGCCAAGGATTTCTTCTCAAAGTGGGCATAGGCAGCCCCGCTTAGGGAATTCGAGGCTGGTTCTATCGCCGACTTTGTGAGTTCCAATATCATTCACCGGTTTGGAATACCTCACGCTATCCTCACGGACAACGGAACCAACTTCCGGGCAGCCGAGCTGAAGAGATTGTACGCCAAGTACAACATTCGCTCGAACCACACCTCCCGCTATCAAGCGCAGGCGAATGGACATATTGAGGCGTTTAACAAAACCCTCTTTAACATTCTGCAAAAAAATGGTTGGTCAGAATAGGAAAAGTTGGCCGAACAAGCTCCCCAACGCCCTCTGGGATTATAGGACGACGACTCGCAATTCCACCCAGGTGACCCCGTATTCCCTGGTGTACGGAGCTGAGGCCATCCTTCCCATCGAGGTCCAACTACCCTCATTGCGCACGGCGGTCTACGACCAGCAAGTGCCAGACAGAGTTTCTGAGATCCGTCTAGCCGAATTGGAAGCGCTGGATGAAAGTAGGCTTCGTGTTCTACATAACCTGGAAAGGCATCAGAGCAGGATGGCTCGAGCTTTCGATAAGAAGGTTCGCCTCCGCTCCTTCCTGCAATGTGACCTGGTGTTGGCTCTCAGAGCACCAATGATTCCCTGCAGGAAACCACCCATGTTGGAGCCCAAGTGGGAGGGACCTTTTATTGTCCACAAGGTCTATCCCAATGGTGTGTATTCCCTGGTGACTATGGATGGGGAGCGTATCACTCCTCCCACCAACTCTAGGTTCCTCAAGAAGTACTTTGCCTAAACTATTGGTCCTACATGACCTTAAACTGTACGGTCCAACATGACCTTAAACTATATGGTCCGGCACGACCTTAAACTACACTCTTCCCTACATCTGGGCTATCCATGTTCTGAGTTCTAAGACCTAAAACTAAGATCTATATTCCATCCAACATGATGATAAACTGTATTGTCAAGAACTACGTGTGGCTTGATTCCCATCCTAATGGGATACGTAGGACCGCCTGAACACCTAGATGTCAGGTCCAGCCCAATCTCTTAGGAGATCCCACGATCTCCTGGTGCCTAGGGTGTTTGGCATTACGCCCCCTCTTTTGCCCAGGGATCCGCCATCTCTTGGCCGCTCTTGGACTGAGCCCTCTGACCCTTTCCAGTGGTCTGTTGATGTGCTCAAAGCACTCTGGTATAGAACTTGGAGTTCCAGATTCAACTTAGGCAAGTTCCATCCACTTGCCAAGCTTCGTGTTCCCCTTCATTCGGGCCCCCGTCATCTTTCATACCCGGAGGGACCCCCAAGAATGGTCTAGATACAACGCCCAAGGGCACTCCTATCGTCATGGGCCAACGCCCCCGAGGGTTTCAGACAACAAATTGATACAAATCCCGCGTTGCGAACATGGTCAGTGGTTGATGCTCATTTGTTTGTCCCCATGGCTAACACGACAGGATTTTGTGTTGCAAACATGGTCAACAGTCGTCCTCAGTCGTCATGCCGGTTCCCCAGGCCCTGAATGTTGGTGGCATGGTTCATGTCATTTTCCGCCCCGCCGTGCCAAGGTGGAATCTCGAAACTCCTTTTACTAACCCTCAGTACACCACCGCACATCAGACAGACCGAGCTGCGTAACTGTGTCTCTCGGGGCTCCCACGGTCTGAGCGCTAGAGTATGTGTTTGGGTCTCTTCCTTGTGGATCGTGTGCAACTTGACCTTCATCCCCTTAGGGGAATGAGGAGTCTCCCAAACACTCCGTATTGGGCCCAGCAGAGCTGGGAGCTAGCATCTGCTGCCCCTCCCTGATTGTTGAACCCTCGTAGGCTCCTTTACCCGAGGCTCCTCTCTCGGTTGGTCCAAACCTTATGACCCTAAATTGTGTTGTTGGTCCAAACCATATGACCTTAAACTGTGTTGTTGGTCCAATACTTATGACCCTAAACTGTGTTGTTGGTCCAAACCATATGACCTTAAACTGTGTTGTTGGTCCAAACCATATGACCTTAAATTGTGTTTTTGGTCCAAACCTTATGACCTTAAACTGTGTTGTTGGTCCAAACCTAATGACCCTAAACTGTGTTGTTGGTCCAAATCATATGTCCTTAAACTGTGTTGTTGGTCCAAACCATATGACCTTAAATTGTGCTATTGGTCCTACCACACGACCCTAAACTGTGATATTATCATCCTGGCCACACGACGAAAAACGGCACTCCATTATGGTGACCTCGTTGTAGAGGAAATCACGTTGGGTATTGGTTTTATTTCATGCCAATTGTCAACGCCTTTCACAACTTGATGCTTGTGGCGACACCATGGCCTGCTACTCTGGGCCTGTTGCTTCAAAACAAAAAAACCACTCACCTTAAAGGACAAACAAGATTTATCAAATGCCGCTTCTTTTAGTGCAAGGGCCACGCCCACACTCCCCCTTTTCCTTTGGCACTGGTATCTTACCATGTCACTTTCAGAACTACGTGTGGCTTGATTCTCATCCTTATGAGATACGTAGGAACGCCTGGGGCGCTTCCCTGTGGGTCCATCCTACCTCCGTGTTCGGTCCCTCGACTCGATTGTTTCCCCGGAGAGCACATGTTAAGTAGGGCTTAGGTCCTCCTTCACGTCGGGTTTTGTAACCGCCTGGCCGTGTGTCTATTTCTCCCCCTTCCCTCATGGTCTGAGCTCTAAGACCTAAAACTAAGATCCTCATGGTCTGAGCTCTAAGACCTAAAACTAAGACCCTCATGGTCCGAGCTCTAACCCCTAAAACTAAGATCCTCATGGTCTGAGCTCTAAGACCTAAAACTAAGATCCATATTCTGTCCCGCATGACGTTAAACTTTATTTCGTCCTGCATGACGTTAAACTGTATTTCGTCCAGCATGACGTTAAACTGAATTTTCAGAACTACGTGGGCTTGATTCTCATCCTTATAAGATACGTAGGACCACCCGGACGTTTCTTCTTAGGTCCAGCCCAGGGATAGCTGAACACCGTCCTTCTTTATTGTCGGCCCCTCGGCCCGACTTCATGAGAAATGGTGTCATCAGGATATCTACCTCGAGCATGTTCGGGATGCCCCATGGTAATGATGGGAAGTGGCAATTCTCTCACCAAAGAGGTCCTGCCTGGAAATTGGGACGACCCGTGATCAGGTTGGTACGTCCGCCTAATGCGCCTTCGCCCTGGTGGCGCAATATCGAGAGTGTTGGACTCTATTCGAACAAGCCACCACTCCACCTCCCGCGCTTTGCGTTCCCCCCTTATTCGGACCCTCGTTTCCTTTCGCATTTTACGGGACCCCCTAACAGTATGGATGCTCTACCTATGGTCCACCTACTGTCCTGGGCCAACGTTCCGGTGAACTGGTCATGTTTGACGGGACCCCCTAACAGTATGGATGCTCGACCTATGGTCTGGCTACTATCCTGGGCCAATGTTCCGGAAAACTGACCAACGATATTTGAGTTAGGCCCCATGTTGCGAACATGGTCAGAGGTCAGCCCTCATTTATTGTCCTCCCATTCCGGGCCAACGTGATATGGATGTTGTGTTTCCGCCATAGTTGACAGTTATCCTCCATGGTTGTGCCCCATTGGGTTCCGAATTTGGGCAGCGTGATGCGCCCTTTCTCTCCACCCCCCTGTGTTCGGATGGATTTCAATTCCCCCGGCATTGCCCCGCTCGTGTGTTAAGACACATTGAGAAGTCGACACATCAATCGGCCTGGGGTCTCTTCAAAAGTCCATGCCCGATTTTTGATGCCTGAAGCCTGGTCAATGCCCCACAGTTGAACGGAATGATGGTACGAGCACCTATTTCTTCTTACGTTGGGCATGTCCCACAGGAGCCTATGCGTGAGTTGTTTTTCGTTTCTAAGCTATGGTTGAGCGCATTAAACCAAGGGTACAAAAGAGTGGATTTGGCCATACATTGGATTGAGACGATGAGAAATACAAGCAAAAGTTCATGTGATGGAAAAAACAAAGCGCTCAGGGTTTAGCGTGCTGAAGCAATCTTTCCAGCGCTGCTACCCTCTGGCTGGGAGCCTCCAGGGCCTCTTTTCGCTCTTCGAAGACTCTCTCCTCATCGGCCACCACATAGCGCAGCTCATCAGCCCTAGCATGTGCCTGCGCCCACTCTCTTCGAAGCACTATCATCTGGTGACTCGCCTCCACCAGTTGTTTTTGGGCATCAGCCAGCTGGGCGGTCAGTTGCTCCACAAGCTCAGATCATGTTGCGATGAAGACTTCTTTGTCTGCCGCCTTCCCTTCGAGGTGCCGGACTTCTTGCTCCGCCCTCAGCAACGCTTGAGTGCTCGTCGATCCTTCCTGGCACTCGGAAATGTCGGTCCGCCGGCTGCTCTCGCTCATCTTCTCGGCCATGTAATCACGGACCGTTAGATGAAGGCGCTGAGCATCAGCCCCTCCGGCCCACAGGAAGCGCAGCCATGTCTGGAGTGATCCCATCCGCCTCAGCCAATCAGACTGGGGCTGCCTGAGAAAGCGCTGGATACACTTCCACCCCTTGCACCTTGTCATCCGGCTCTCCTCGGCTGCCTCTGAGTATGAGTCATCAATCTCCTCCGGGTCAGAAGGTCAGTATATGGGTAAGGCCGCCAGCAGGTCGGCAGCAAGATCCACCCCAGGGATGTCTTCATGAGGAATAGAATCCTTGATGTTCGGGCGATCTTCCCTTGCCCCAGCAGCAATGACGCCTCCACCAGCATCCGACTGCATTCCGGGAACAGCGTCGTTGATGTCCGCCACCCTCTGTTCATCTATTGTTGGGGTCGACATAGTGCAGAGAGCATGTTCTAGGCGAGGTGGTATGTCCGCCGCTGGTCCACTCACGGATGGCCCAGGCTCCGCAGCCCGACGTGCCTCCAGTGTTGAGATCACTGCGCGGGGCATACGCTGGTCAGACCTGACACAAAGCACTAGTAGTGAAGCATGAGACTTACAGGAATCCAGAGCGTTGTTCCCCAGTGTTCCGGCCGCTGCAGGAGCCGCCATAAGGGGAGACCCCTCTGCTCTGGTTAATTCAATGATGGGTGTCGGATCCCCATCATGTCCCACTGGTTCCTTTCCGCCTTCCTCTGGTGGGGACGCCCGTCCACCACTCAGTTTCTCCTGAGTAAGATTGGGAAGTGAGTTATAAGTTGGAACGTAGAATGGATAAATGAGGGAAATGAATGAAGACAGAGACAAACTTCGAGAATCTCGGTTATGTCGAGATTAGAGTCAGCAATCTCTCCGCTCTCTCGGAGACTCCCTTGGTAGGTCGTCCCTTGCGAATCCTCACCTTCAGGCTCCTCTTCTTCGTCTTCTCCATATCCTTCGTCCTCTCCGGTTTCCTCCTCCCCCTCCGGCTCTTCATCACTGTCGCCTTCTCCCGGCGGCATCGCTTCCAGATCATGCTCCTGGCCGAGAATCACTTTCACTAGGAAAGTTGGCTCCGCACGCCGCCCCCTTTGGCATGTGTATGCATCCATGGCCATCACATAAGCATGCTGCCGATGGAAATTTACTCGGTCGGTAATCTGAACGAGCCCGACCTCCGGCAGTTGGATCCCATTCTGCATTATCTTCTTCCAGATGGCTTCGACGCTCAGCGATTGCCACAGGGTCATCCAGGCCGACCATAGTGCCGAGAAAATTGCATCTTGGGAAGGTTCAAGCAGATATCTTATCTGCTTCCCAGGCAGTTCCATGGCCGCCTCATGTGACCCACCTATGGGTAACGAGGATATGGAGGCACCATGTGATGTCCTCGCTGGCGAAGTCCCGGCCTGCGCAAGCCTCGCTACCTGACGCGCCCTTGGTTCTCCACTTCCGACGGCACCTTCCCTTCTTTCCCGTCGCCCGGTTTCCGCGTGAGTAACCTCGAGTTGCCGGACGCACTTGCGTAATAGCCCCTTAGGGTACGCGATGGTCCAGTTTTCGGCATATTCGGTTGCATGGCCGGCATCGACCCCGGTGGGAGGAAGAGTAACAATGTCGCCAGAGCCGAAGGTGGTAAACATCAACCACATCTGGCGCAGGACGCATGGATTCTTCTCCTTACAGACAGTCGTGAATACCTTCTTCGCATTCGCTGGAGGCACCCGAACTGCCTGGCGAATTGGGCTGGCACGTACGGCTCGCAGATCACCTTCCTGTCGATCCAAGCCACGAGCACCCCACCCTGAATGCTCTGGAAGTATTCCTGCTGTTCCAGAGAGCCTCTCCCGTTGTCCACCAGCTGGCCAATCGGGGTGGGGAACGGGCTGAAGTTGAAGTTGGCATGGTTACCAATGTGGATCCTCACGCCCTCCTCATTGAGCGTCAATCCCCCCCCCCCCCCCCCCCGCAATGTTTAGCAAGGACCGTCGCAAGCCATTTCCCGGAGTACGGACGGCGTTTGGGAAAGTATACCCGCCGAGATGAGCTGCCACCTAGCCATGGAAGATCTGGAAGGGACCGCAAACCCTCTGAGGCGAAACCCCTCGTGAGATGTGCCCTAGAATGGTATACAACTTGGCCAGCATGGGGATGCCCAAGTTGAACTGTTTTTTGGCGGCCATGGAGCCCACAATCACCAAAGTCGCTGGACGGACGCCCATCCTTGCGTCCCGCACTGGCAGGAGCCACCCGCTCAGGAAGGCGGCAAGGAACCCGGCATACCGTACGTTCGGGTCCTGGGCCTCAATGACGCGGTAGCCCAATGATTGGTATTGCCCTGCCTCTAGGGTCTTCCAGTATGACCCGTCTTTGCTCCTCTGAGTCGCAGTTGGGCACTGTTTTCCCTGTCCCGGCATCTTGACGGTGAGATCCTTATCAAGGAACAGGTTGAACCAACCCTTGTAGGCGATGTCCTTTAGGAATTCCTTGACCCCCAGCCTCTCCTTGGCCAGCTGCAGCAGGTGCCACGTCAGCATCGACGTCCGCGACCTTTCTCCCCAAGTGTTCTTTAGAGGAACGAACTCGTTGTATTGGTAACCCTCTAGTGGGATACCGCCGATGCAGTGAATGTCCCAAAGACTGATGTCGACTTCCCCGTGATGAAGGTGGAACGTGTTGGAGTCGGGAGGCCACCGGGTGAATAACTCTGGTCCGAGTTTAGGCTGACGGTGGAAATGGAACTGCGATGTCCATACCGCCTCGAACAGGCCGATATACCGCAGTTCGTCTCTGAACTGGTCACAGGTGTGGTGAACCCAGAACGCCCAGGACCATTTTCTGGTGAAGTTACCCTCGGACCGCAGGTCCCAATCCTTCATCCAGCCCTTCGTGTCGTCCGTGATGCTCTGACGGAACATGATCGCGTAGAGGGCCGGAGAATCCTCCACCACGGGCTCGTCCCTAGTAATGGTCCTAGTCCTCGTGTTCAGGACATATACATCCATGTGTCTAGTTTCCCTGGAAGGACGGCCGTTGTTGGTGATGTTGTAGCGAGGAAGTTCATCCTCCCGAGTCACCCAGGATCACGGTGTGTCCAACTCAAAGCCCGGCAGTGGTACCTCCTCCAGGATGCCAAAATTCTAGAGTGGGAGGTTGTCCGATAAGGGATATGCCTTTTGGGCCGGATTCAGTAGATTGAACAAGGTGTGATTGTTGGAGACGATCACCTTGGCGCCTTATACCTCCTCGTTCGCCGCCATTTCTGTCATACGGGCAACGACTTCCCCCTCATCGACTCAGTTTGCATCCATCTCGAATTTTTCAGGAGTTGGGAAAAATCAGGATGCAGTGCGCGAAATCGGAGTGTTCGGCGTGCAATCTGGATGAGTTGAGCGAAATCCTGGAGTTGAGCGCGCAATCGGCACGCTAAGCGCGGAAGATTCTGGTTTGGTGCGAAATCACAGCCAAATTTCAGAAGGAATTCCGCGCTGCCAGTGCATTATTATGCGCAGCCGCGGAGCGATTTTGCGCACGAGAGCAGTAAGCTTATTGCACGGAAAAAGCGGAAGTACGGATCTGGGACCCAGCGCCCCTTTTTATAGGCGAGGCCAGGGTTCCGCGCCGTGCGGAAAGAATATTTTGCAGGTGTCTGTAGGTTTTGCGCACCCCGTCGGATTTTTTGCGCGCAACTTGATCAGGAGACTTAGCATTTTGGCGTTTCGGCGTTTCCCTTGGAATCCATTCGTTGCGACCTCTCGCCGATCCAATTCCAAGGGGGGGAATTTCTTGATGCCGAAAAAAGCCCGCAACTCCCAGAGGAAATTTCAGAATGACGAAGCGAAGTCATATTCGGAATCAGAGGCCTGATCTGGAGGCCCGGGAAGTGGTGCACGAAATAAAGGAGGATCCGCGCGAAAAAATGTTCTGCACGCGAAGTGCTCCCGGGATTTGCGGAATTGGACCGGTGAGACGCGCAATAATTTCACGCCCCGTTCCTCCATGGAGAGATTTTGCGCGCAAACGGTTCCCGGCGCAGAAAACTTCGCGCGCCGCCTGGATTCCGCGTCGGAGGTCGCCTATAAATATAAGGTGACCCCGAATGGTTTGGGGGTTGAGGAATCCGAAGCGACTCTCGTGCGCGCAATTCGGCTCCCCCCGCGCGAAAGATGACATCTAGGTAATCCCGAATTCCGCGCAACCTTGCCCCGGAGTTTGCCTTTGCGCGCAACTCCACCGGCTTCAGTGAATTTTCCCCTTCCCCCGGTTTCCCCACTTGCGCGCAATCCCTGGTTTGCGCGCGCAATACCCTGTCATGCGCGCAATACCCTGCGTGTAATTTCCTCTTCACGCGCAATTCTGTTTCTCCTATTGCGCGCCATCCCAGTGTTTTGCGCGCAAATCGTCCCTTTTGCGCGCTTAGAGCCGAGGACCCCTCACCTTGACGCCCCTTGGCTGCCCCCTGCACCGACACCTGATGTCTCCCCTTCCGGGCATTCGCGCCATGCGTTGTTTTCCCGCACGGCCTTCCAGGCTCGTGCGAAGTAACCTCAAGGTCCCTTGGGCCGTGTTTCCCATTGCGTTGCTTTGCCTTATGCTTCTCCGCATAGGCATGCTAACGGCTATTGCTTCTTCGCATAGCCACGCTAACGTGGACCCCCCGGTGGTTTTCCCTATGGCCCCCCTTCACCACGGCCTTGCCAATGCCTTCCCTTCCACAAGGGGTAGAGGGAGTTGGGCATGTAAGCCCAAGGGGTGTGGAGCAAACCCACCTCGTCCAAGCTGCAGGACGTTAAACTGCTAAGCACATCATCCTTAACACAAGACGTTAAACTGTGGTCTGACCCCATGCCTCACACGCAGGGTCCCCCCAGCTTGGACATTTTTTACGCCCAATCATCCCCACGGGAATGGACTCTTCCTCACATGGAATGAGATCCTCCTTGTCGGAGCAGCGTTTGTCCGCGGGGGAAAGGGCTGCCTCAGAGCGTAAGCCCCTAACCTTTCGTACGGATGATTGCACCCGTGCATCTCCGTACTTCCCCCCTGCCAAGGCCAGTGGAGTCTTTCCCACTGCTCTTTGTCGCACCACGGGCCTCCACCCTAGAGTAAGCTTCGACACCAAGGGCCGCTAACCATGCGTAAGACCCTATTTCCTCTTTGGTCCGCTCAATGCGTAAGCCCCATTCCGCTTCTCACAGACGCACCCTTCGCGACGTGATCGTCTGGTCCCTGGTGCCTCTTGTTTCCCACACCGAGCATGAATCACGTGGGCTTAGAGCGCGCATCGACCATGACCTCCTCCATGGGCCACCTCAGAGCGTAAGCCCCATCCCAGCGAACTACATGGACTTTGATCTGTGCTAACGCGTGGTATGTAGGAAGCCTCCACGAGGTTCAAGCCCACCACCTGGTCGTCCCGACCTCTCCATGTCGGTCCCCTGACCACCTTGGGCTACCTCAGAGCCTAAGCCCCAAATATCGCATCCTGTATGATGTTAAACTGTATCCCGTCCTGCATGACGCTAAACTGTATCGCGTCCCGCATGACGTTAAACTGTATCCCGTCCCGCATGATGTTAAACTGTATTCCATCCCGCATGACGTTAAACTGTATTCCGTCCCGCATGACGTTAAACTGTATTCCCCCTCTTGGGCTGTCTCAGAACGTAAAACCCATGCTTCACCCTACCATCCATCCTGATCTTTAACCGGGCCGCCACATCCCGGTGAGATCATTCCACCCTTTCCCACTCCATGTTATACGAGAGGCCGCCCATGTGTTGGCCCCAACATCGGTGTTCCCCATAGGGGCCCTTTAACCCGATCAGTCACCGCAAGATGTTAAACTCTCAACATATCCCATGTTAAACATGGGAATCTGAGGAAAAACTCATATGGCACACGTTTCCCGCTTTTGATGTGGGATGCCTCGGGCTTCCGCGCCCTCGAGAATCCCTGTGATGAGGGACCAAAGACAGACATGCCGAAGATGCCCCAACGTGACCATTCTCCTCACCGCAGGTTGTTGTCCCGACAAGACCCCTTGGAGCGTCTTGACAGAAGAAGCGTAATTAACTGGCATCCATGTAGATATGGCACCAGGAATGAGCTTCACGAATCCGTCTTAAATCTTTGAGGGAGACCCGGACTAGGTCACGAGATCCGAGGAGGAATCCACGGAAGGAAGAACCGACATACCATCATCTCGGTTTCGATCAAGGAGTAGACGTACCTGAACAAGGAACGGATGCCTCCCGCCTTTGGAAAGCGGGAATGCGGGTCCACAAGCAGTGCTCCCTCCCCAGGCGGACTGACGCGCGCCCCCTGGATAAAGCGTCGGAAACATTGGTTTTCTAAGAAATACATCCATCTCTAGCTACTATAAGTGGACATGGTTCTAACACAGATGCACCTAGTAGTGAAAACTAGGACAAGGAGTTTCGGTCTTGACCTGAGGTATCTTGGTACACATCAACTGGCCTTACTTCTCTCCTGGTTTGACATTCTCAAGGGATATGCTATGGAAAATTCACATTTTCTTTAAAAACTATTTAAGGATTTTAATATATGATGAGAATAAATAACCTTGGATAATTCTATGGTGTTTTAGATTGAAAATAAGGTGTCATGATATTATCTAAATGATTTTATGACTGTTATTACTCAAACAAGGATTTTTGGTTCTAGTCATTGGCTAGATTCCAAGGATGTCATTGTAACATTTAACATGATGTACAATGTGGGAACAATAGTGAAAATGAGAAACGAAATGGAATGTTGATAGGTATAAAAGATATCATGTTCATAACGAATCAGGTTTCGAATACTATGATCAACAAAATATACATTAACCAACTTCCAAACTCAACAAAGTAGTGAAAGGAAGAGAATGATAAGAGCTCCAGTAGTGGAGACTATGGGGAAAATAAAGTTCAATTTCCATCATGAAGGAAATGTTTAAGAAGACACCCAGGAAAGTGTCTCAATGGAAAAAAGAAATGCTTTATGTGTGGGAATGAAGGACATAAAGTAAAGAACTGCTAAGGAAAAATAAAGAGTTCTATGGAAGAAAATAAAGATGATACTAAGAATCCATTTACAGTCATTTTTCATAAATGCAGGGGACCTAGGAATTACCCAAATGAATGCCTTATTATATATGATAACCACAATGTCATGGAAGAACCTATATGGAAATAAATGGATGGAGAAATGTTTAAAATTATTAATGATCTTTGTTGATGGGATTACCTTGGAAATCTTTTCTATTGTATGTGTAACCCATAAGTTTGTTATGTGAAAATATTATTTGAAGAAGAATTATATTTTATTTTTTTGGATATAATTATAAATAAATAGGTGGGTTTATATGATCCTTTAATTTGAGGAAATTACAGGTTATTACATTTTGGATTTAAATGCAAGGTAGAAGATAACATTTGTGGTTAAAATATGTTAAGGTTATTTTTGAGGAATTTATCTCATTTTAGGAATGTTATAAAATTATATAGTTTTCGAAAAATTAAAACACACAGATCGAGTGACAACCCATCGCATCAGACAATGATGTGGAATCAAACCCATAACCAAAGTACAATTGGGATTTATCACCTACCAGTAAACTGTGTGAAGTCCTTTGTTAGCATGACTAATTCTTTTTAGTTAAATGATTTTATGGATCAAGAATATGTTGATTTTTGGAACATATGATTTATCAAATGGATATCCTTATTATAGGAAAAATGATTTTGTGATTAAGTGGTAAATTTAATTTTGGAATATGTTCACTCTTTTGGGAACACTAAATGCCTAAGGAAAATAGAATACTATGGAATTTATTTGAGGAGTAATGTGGATTTTTATTTTGGAAGAATCTATGTTTTCATTGGGGACTAGTAGTGATTTAGATTATTTATTTAAATGATTATCCTATCATAGATAATATGTGATTAGATTAATTAATTTTAAGTATGTGACTTTAGGATTAGTTTAGGTTATTTGGAGATAAATATTAAGATTTATCGTGGAAGACTATGTGGTCAAATCATCCTGAATTTTGGATTTCTAACTTAGTTTGTATTATTTTGATTAATTTTAAGGATAGTTTTTAATTGAATGGTCTTTGTTTATCTTTGTGTATTGTTTGTTTAATTTTAGAGATTATGAGTAGCATTTATTTCTATAAAGGATTATCATTTTGGGGGATTATCTAATCATGTTCTACCCATATGGGTTTTGGTTAATGTCAAAAGACAAGGGAAATATATAGTTCATATTTTGTGGATTATTTGATTCTCTATAAGTTGATTCTAGCACTTCAGGTGTGACCAAGTCATCTTGAATACTCATCGTTTGTAGAAAAGATGGGTTTGTGGTAGAAATTTATTAAAGGATGAAACTCTAATTGAAAATTATGTATATATTCTCATGTTCTTATTAAATTTCATAAATTAATTCCTAAACATTATGAAAATGAGGTTAAAACAAAAACATTGTTCATTTACTCTTCCTACTTGGTAATCAAAGACTATTTAACCCATCAAAAGTGTATGTTTTTTTAGTAGTTGACTATCTTTTGATCATGATTTCTATCACTCTACATCTAAACATGATGGTTTTTATTCACTTCCATATCTATTTTTTCCTACATGGAACCCTAGTATGGTTTATCTAGGTTGACCTTTTTACTTCTCTTTCTTTCTTTTAAAGTGATTGTTTTATGGATTCTTCTTCCGATGTGGGATTTCAATAAGGAAGTTTTGAAATGACAAACCCCAAGTATTTGTTTCCATGTTTACATTTTGAGGACAAAATTATTTGATGGAGGGTAAAATGTAACACTCCAAACTTCCACAGTAATCCTCTATTTGAATAATACAATATCTTGCGTTATATGCAACTTCGAGTTCTAGCACACCATGACCAATCAAACAAGCCGTTTAAAAAGTAGTTATGAATAGTAATACCAACTTTTTGAAATTTTATAAATTTTATTTTTCGAAATGAACTTTAGATTTGGATTTGGAATATCAAAATTATCTTATAGTGAATGTTAGGTATTTTTTAAAAAACTTTCAAATTATAATGAATAGTAAAAAAACATTGTGTTACTGTTTAAAACTGACTTTTTATTTAAATAATTAATTTTTTAATTTAAATTTTTTTTAAAGACAAAATATATTCATAATACCTATATTAGTCAAATATAATTCATTAAAGTCATTTTATAATAATATTAGATATATAAAATTTTATTGAACTTTTTACCGTCTTTTACCCACCTTCTAGGAACATTCACAAATTTGCATAAAACGCAATTTTACCTCTTTTGTGAATTAAATTTAAAAAATAAAAGATACATGGTTGAAATTATTAATTAAATTTGGTTCAATATGATGAAAATAATTTTTAGTGAATAGTAACTTTTGAATTTTATTTACCACGGTTACAAGTAAATAGGGTAATTAAAAGAAAAAATGATATTACAATTACCCTAACACATGTCCTAATTATATTGGATAAGTTTGTTTCGACCAAAATAAACCTAAGGACAAAAATATGATCCTTTTTGATCCACTTGGGTAAGATTAGAACATTTATTATATTTTATTTAAAGAAGAGTTAAAAGTGTTAAATTTGAATACTAATAACTAAACCATTTCTAAAATAGGGTAATATTGAAGATAAATTAGACTATAAATATCCATTACAAATCTAATAAAATAATACATCATATTATTTTATTTATAATTTTTATACATTAAATAATTGAATTTATTTATTAGACAATGATGTTGAAGTAATAACATTATTAATGAAAGATTAAAATAATAGATATTATAATTACTAAAATAAATGTAAATTGAGTCTTTTTATGCCATACACTAATATTATAGGTGAATATGAAATTTTAGGGTTGATTAAATGTCTTTTGTTTTGAAAAAATAATATTTTTATGACTTTCACAAAATCAAAATACTAAATATTGTCATAATTGTCATAAATGAGTTTTTAAAACAAATATTATATTAATAAATTATTTAATAGTCTTAAAAATATAAGATCATACACATGACTAAAATAATGTTTTATATTTCATTAATGAACCACATTAGGTTCACTTGGAATTTTATTGTATGTTTATTAACCATAGAGTGTAAGAATACAAGAATACATGGTAATAGTTAAACTATTTAACTAAGGGTTAAATAAAAAAGATAAGGTTAATATGGTAACCTAAACTTGTCTAAATAATATTGGATGAGTGTTTTTGGACCCATACCCACATTTTCCACTAAAAATAATGTTTTATCTATTATAAAGTGAAAATGATTTTATAATAAAATAACATTTCAATATTTTCCTAAAGTGCCTCTCACCTATCTTATAAAAGGATAATTCCCCTTATCTTAAATTCAAATATCCAAAGCAATTTTAATCAGATAAACCTTGCTCACATATCCTCCCAACTACCCTTAATTTATTCTAGATTCCTTACTTTGATCATAATTCCGACTTAAGGATCCCTTTTATTCAAATAAAATGGAAGCACTTAAATAAGAGGTAATTATTTCATCACCCCTTCCAAAGTTCTTTTTTTCTTCCACATCCTCAATTTTTTTTGTTTCCATAATAAAATAATAACTCCAGTACCTTCTACAAACTGAGATGTTATTATAAATATGTTACAACAATATTCATTATTATATCTATCTTATGAATGAAAAAATCACCATACGTGTGTATGTACGGCTTACCATCTCTACGTCATCGTGTAGTTTGTTATTCAACACTTCATTATTTGTATGTGTATAATATTGAGAATAATTTTTTAAAATAATAAACTTAACATGTTAATTATTATGTATATATAATATACAATCCAAATACTTACGATTTCACCATCAATAGAATGATATTTTTTATCGTACGTACGTACGGCATATCGTCTCCACGACATGATGAGATTTCATTCCCTATCGTAACCATTAAAGAAGTACTTTCATGTTATAATTCAAAATAATGTTTAAGAAATTAATATCATCTTGTATGTGAATAAAACACATAATATCCATAACAAACATGACTTACATAACATAACATATAATGGAAATTGAATCAGTTAACACCCGAAATAATGATACTACTGAAATATTATTAACAATTAAATATTAGAGGATCATATATGATATAATATTTATTTATGTGATTATTTTATAATTTAATAAAAATTATTTTACCATTATATATGAGGTTAAACTTATCCTCGACTAATGGAATCTATATGTTAAGGGGTTTTCATCTCATTTTTTATTCTCGTCAGATTCATGCTATATTTTCCACTTTTTCCTTTTGTGCGGTGTATGTACTTCCCATGATTGTGTTCTTTGTGTAATATACTTACATTTATGGGTATTTAAATCTTCATTTTATGATCATTCTTTCATGGGGTGTATGTTTCATAAGTTACCAAATTTGTAATGGAATATCTAATTTCAATTTCCACTCATTGGGTTTTATGCATTATTCATTGATTATTTTTACACCACGAATATGTCTAAAATCACTATATATTGATTTATGTAGAAATTTGAACTCCCATATGTGTGGATTTAATTTTTTTTCAAATAATCACACAACTGATAAATTCTCAAGCCATTGATATGAACTTGATAAGGGTAATCATAACTCAAATTCCATTTATTGAGTTAAACATCGAAGTCATTTGTTTTGTTTTAAAAAGAATATGTGTGAATGTCCCCTAATTGATTTACACTGAATATCGAATCACATTGAGTGTTTTTATATTTTTCACACAGAATTATGCATTGATTTATCCTTAATTTATGGGTACGGTCTTTGTAAGGGATTTCCTCTCAATTTACATTCCATTGTGTCTTCTTTGTTGTTATGCGCCAATTCACTTTTATAATGTGTATTTACATTCCATTGACACATTATATCATGAATCCATTTATTATCATGATATTATACTGTTTTTATTAATTTTATTCCTCATTAATTTATATTCAGGTGTCTCTCATTTGGTTAGGAACACTTTGACTAAAATACCATTTTAAAAGTTTTAAAGATTTATTCTTCTAAATCGTTCTCATTAATGTCCATGATTTAAAAATGGTATTAAGATTTTATTTATAAAGAAAAGAATGTTTTAAAATTAAAATTCCTTTAAAAAATTTCAAAGTGGTATGAGAAACTTTGATTCAAAATTCTCTTTTAAATGACTTCTTTGATAAATAGTGCGACTTTAAAATGTTTTCAAGAAAAAAGGTATATTTATCTAATATAGTTATACTGATTATTTTCATCAATGTCAATATAATTTATTGTATTTTATTATTTATTAAGGTTGATTTAATATAATAAAATATTACATATTGTATTGAATGAGTTATTTTTGACATTGGATGTGCTATTTTTATACCATTCATGGTTTTTAGTTAAAGTATTTACATTTCAATTGCCAATATTAATACGAATGTTTAGATTATGTTTCAACCTTTTCATATGAGGAATTAATTGGACTTAGTAGGTGATGGTAAGGGCTCGATATAACCCCTTGATTCATCAATAGGTCCAATGAGACAAACTATTGTTTTGGCACAATTCCTTTACAAAATTTATATTTAGGGTATGGGAACGAGGACTAGCCTTTGCCGTTATGATGTTCGTAATTATGAATTCCATCATTATGAGATTTTTTATTGATGTTATATAATATTATTAGACTAGTATAATAAACATGTGAATAAGTAAATAAAATCATTTAATTTATCTTTTTCATTTTATTCTTAACTTTCTGTTTAAAGAACATGTGTTTCAATTTTATACCTTTCCATAAAAGTTTATGATTATTTATGATATCTTCTACTATATTGATTGTCCTTACTGACCATTTAACCTCACCCCTTTCTAATGATTTATTTTCTCAAGATTCCAAGAAGTGTATTATGATTTATATTATATTTTAATCTAGGAGAATAATAGAATTCTTAGAGGATTTCCTATGTTTTATTTAATTTTTGAAATTGAAATGCAAAGTTCTTGTATGTAATCTATTTTACAAGGCTGCTAAAATGATATGTCCTTCCAGACATGATTCGTTATAATAATGAAAATGCTATGTAATAATACACTGACTTTGGGCTCCTGGGGTTGGGGTGTTATATATATGATCCACTACAATGCATGGATTGGCTTTCCCTATATAGAGAGAACCTAAATTTTCGTGAGAAGGAAATCATTACCTACATTGTGAATCAACCCCTGATTATGTACAAGTGCTAGGATGAGTATGAATCTTATTTATCACCATCCTCTCAATCATGGATATTATTTCCCTATTAGAAAGAATATCTATCTCAAATGATCTATTCAAGTAATGTATATCCCTTGAAGACAATCCCATTATGAGGGAAAACAATGATGTGTTTCCCAAGGAATTATGTAGTCTTGCACATAGAAGTGATGTTAAATTTTCAATTGAGCTTATACTTGGAGAATTAATGTTATCCACAACTCTATATATAATGAATATTGTGGACCTATAGGAGCTGAAGTATAATCTATAGAATAATATAGATAATGGATACATACACCCAAGTGCTTCACCATGGGGTGCACAGGTCCACTTTTTAACAAGAAGGATGGGTCAATGATCTTTTTCATTGATTATCTTTAGCTCAACAAGATTGCGATAAATAAAAATTATCCTCTACCTTAGATTGATGGATTTTTTGATCAGATATGTGGAACAAAATAATTCTATAGTTGGTATATTACCAAGTTTGGGTGATGAAGGGGGATATCCCCAAGATAACATTTCATACATGGTACGCACACTATGAGTTTATAGTGATGCCTTTATGATTCCGTAATGTTCAAGGAATATTCATGGAATTGATGAATAGAGTATTTAGAGATTATGTAGACAAATTTGAGGAATTCCTTATAGATGATATTCTAATATAATCTAATAGCATGGAGAAGCATGAGGAGTATTTGAACACTATTCTCAAGAACTTAAAAAAGGATAATCTTTTTGAAAAGTACAGAATTTGTGAGTTTTAGTTCAAGGAAGACTCATTATTGGGGAATATTATCACATGTAATGAGATATATATATACCATTCAATGAATTAATTAATTAAATGATGGTTGAGGACAATATTTGTAACAGATATTTGAAGTTTCTGTGGGTTAGCTGGGTATTAGCACTAATTTTTGAAAAATTTATCACAATTATCAAACCCTCTTACCAAGATAACTCATAAGGGTGTAATGTTGGATTAGAATGCAAAATGTGAAGAGAGATTCAAGGATTTTAGTTGGATTTTTATCACTTCTCTTATTATCACACTACCCACAAGTGGAGAGGTTTTCTTGGTATACAGTGATTCTTCACAGAAGTGAATGGGTAGTGTGTTGATGATAATGGAAAATGCATTGCCTATGATTCAAGGAAGTTGAATGTTCAGGAACATAACTACTAAACACATGATATGGAGTGGGTTGTAGCTGTTTTTTATTTAAAATTGTGGGGGGATGATCTCATTGGGGATGAGTTTGAATTATATATGGGTGAAAAATGTGTCATATATATATTCACACAAAAAAGAGATGAATATGTGACAACTAAGATTGTTAGAGCAGATCAAATATTGTGACATCTCAATTCACTACCATCCTAGGAAATAGAATAAAGTGGAAGACACTCTAAGAATAAAGGATCTAGAAATTCTATCATAGATAACAATTGAGAGTAATCTGATCATTATATATTTGGAAAAGGTGGATATGGGAATCATAAAAGAAGGAACCTCATCAATCATTTGACAAATGATTTCTCAACCACCCCTTATATATTGGTTAAAGGATATTAAATGAGTTTATGTGGGAATTAAGAATAAAGTGAAGGCTATAAGTAAAGGGAAATCATGGGATTTTAATGTTAATGATTAATGTATTTTGAAATTTGGGTCAAGAATATGTTTTTAATCAAATCTGGAGTTAAATAATGAGTTGTTGGATCATTAAAATAGCTCAACCTTCTCCACCATCCCAAAAAAAATTGATGTATCAAGATCTATAAGAACACTATTAGTGGGATTATATGAATATTGAGATCACATAATATACATCGATATTTCTACTATATTAGAAAGTGAAAGTAGAAAGACAAAAAATCTATGTGATGATGCAACCATTACCCATAAAAACATAGAAATGGTAAAAAATCACCATGCACTTCATCATTGATCTTAAAAAGTCATCAATAAGGAATAATATAACATATGTTATGGAGGATTATCTTGTAATTTCATCACACTTCATTAAGATACACAAAGAATCCTCACTTGATCTACTTAAATATATATACATCAAGGAAGTGATGAGGATGCATGGAGAACCACTATTGATTAGATCCGATCAAGATCCAAGATTCACCAATATGTTATAGTAGAGTCTCTAGAATTATATAAATATTGATTGGAACTTCATGATGGATTATTACCCTTAGACCGGTGTCCAAACATAGTGTACTATCAAGACACATTGGGATATATTCAAAGAATTATCAATTTATTTCAATGGAGGATCTGATTATCATATTACATTGGTCGAGTTATTTTACAACAATAGTTTCCACTCAAGAATCTAAATGTTTCAAAAATGAATACCTTTAGTGGAAGAGGTTTAGGACATATACATTCTAATATTTAATGGGGGAACAAAAACTATTTGGTCTTGAAATGTTTGAAATATTGATGGAAAAGGTTAAGAACATTCAACAACAAATCAAGACTCCTCGGAGTATACAAAAGCGAAATGATGAAAATCATCAAAGAAACCTATTTTTTTGGATACAGGGTATTATTATATTTTTATACATCTAATAATGTAATTATATTTTGGAAGAATAATAATATTAGTCCAAGATACATCGACCCCTTTGATATCCTTGATTGCATCAGAGGGGTTTCCTATAGATATTCACTCCCACCTAACATATCTCAAGTTAAGGATGTATTCCATGTATCCCTATTGAAGAAGTACAAACCTGACACATCCCATGTTCTCAATATAGAGGTGGTTCCATTGGAAATTATCATTCCTATAAGGATCATCCAGTGTAGATCTTAGATCGTAGAGACAAACTTATATAAAGAAAGAAAGAAAATGCACCTTGTGAACGTGCTATCGAGAAGCCACATGTTTTAAGAAGTGACATTGGAATTGGGGGAGGTGATGAAATAGCGTAAACCTCATCTATTTTAATTAGGGAAATGGAAAATTCATAGGATAAATTTTTTAAGCGGGAAGATTGTAATGACCCGAAGTATTGTAAATTATGATTCCCTTTTGGATTCAATTACTTGTCGTATTCTATAATACAATTATAGAAAATAGGGCAACTTGTTTTTTATTATATCCAACTGGATAAAAAAGACCATTATGAATATTTAATGTTGAAGGTGTAGTTTTAAAATTTATGTCGCATTGAATGTATTAGAATACAGTTTTAATGAATCTAATTGACATAGATAAAGGATGTAATAGCCTCATCCAGTAGGATTATACCCTATGAATCCCATTTATCGGAGTATTAAAGGGAGATATCATCACTGGGATATTCCCTTGACCAATACCAAGATGAGATCCATTAACTTAAGCATGATAGAAACTATTTATGTGAGATGTTCAAGCTCACTGAAGTCACAACCTAAACCATGTTCGTTGAACGACCCATGAAAGTATCATTGTCACTCACCTTACTCTTAGGATTTATTCCAGTGTAATAAAGGTATATTTATAAAGTATTTAATAAAATTAATATGTTTATTTTATATAATAAATAATTTATTTTAATTTTTTTATTCTTTATAAATGATTTTGATTATGATTCAATTAAACTAACATTATTTATTCAGGTAATATTCGATTTCAACTAAGGTATTTATTTTGATGAATTAATGGATTTTTGAAAAAAATATAATTTAAATAAAATTTTATGATCAAATAATTTATTTTAATGATAAATGGTAATATAATATAATAAATGAAATTTACATTTTATCAGGGTTCAAAAACATTTATGGTCAAAACCCAACATTTTTCAATTAATTTTGAATCTTATTATAAAAGGAAAAATTCACATATTTAGAAGAATATATAGATAAAAAATATTATTTTTTTAATCAAGACTTCAAAATTATTGAATGGTTAATTTTTTATAACTTTCCGAGATAGCCAAATTTTTGGATAAAAATTAAATACCTTATAAATATACAATCTTTTTTTTGACATCACAATGATACAAAAATAATTTCCTGAATAATATAATTGGAATATTCCTTAAAATTGATTTTTTTCCCAATTATATAATGTGATCTTATTTTTAACATAATATTTTTATTAAGCCTTTATGAATCCTTAAAAACCATTAATATATATTAGATTTTGAAAATCATTTATCAAAATGTGTGAATCATCCCCACATAAGCAAGGAAATTGTTTTAATATTTTCATACCATTGTCTAATTAATTAATTAAAAACAATCCCCTTTTGAAAAAAACCATGGTAAAAACCCATGGTATGGATTGGTTCTTGAATATTTTATTATATAGAGTGCAAAAAATATGTTTGTGAAATATTAAATAATTCCCCACTTATTCCCTATATAAACCCACCCATGCTCCCACTTATCTTCCATAAAATTCTAGGGAACATGTAATTAATATAACATACCGTCCCTAGAATCCTAATGAGGTTCTCCAAGCTCTCATGAAGCTCTTTTTCCAGGTATTGGAGTCACACACTCAAGTATCGGTTCATTCCTTTCACCTCATTATCCAAATTTATTTATCTTGTTGTGCCCTTTTAATTTTAATTAGTAATTATGGGGTCTCTTTTTTACCTCCCCAATACATCTAATATCATTTATAAATTATTATTCACCCATTTCACACTCGTTAATCCCTCCCATTTACTCCTACTACCATGCAAAAATTTCGTAAGTATCCTTTCCTCTCTCATTTTATCAAAGCTTATTTATTATCGTATATGTTATTTTTTTATAATTCTCTAGGTGTAGACATGTACATACAAGTTCCTATTATTGTCCACATAAATTAAAAATTATGAGAGACTCATTTTTCTATCATAAATTCATTTTATGTATTTATATGTGAGGTTGGTATGCTACCAAATTTTCATTTTTGATTTTCCATGGAAAACCAATTGTATAGAGAATATTGTACAGATTGTTTCTCAAGGTTATTCACTTTTATGAACATATACCTTTTTATTTGGTATTTTCATGTTTATATTCCATGCTCCTTTATCATTTAAAAAATTAATATGATGAATGAATCCATGTTTTATGATATATGGGGAATACTAAACAAGATAATTAAATAAAAGTGACTGGTGCACCCAGAATTATATAGTGCTCCAATAAATTGGGTAATGTTTATTATCATGATAAATTTCTTTGGGATTGGGGTTTATCATATTTCTTTGTTGGAAGTGTTCCACCATTATGTCATTTTAGTTCATCCTTTACCTATGATGTTGTGTTTTAAGGTGTTTCCACATTTAAAATGTCACGATTATCCTACTATGGCATTCCTTGTTATTCATGTTTTGTTAAGACTAATTGATATTCCTTTCCTAAAATGTATTATTATATTTATTTTAGACCATTTTTATTGCCTTATTCTGATTTCTGGATCATCCCTTTCTTATGTATTTCCATAGGTTATCTAATGATGTTTTAAGCTCAACCAGGTTAAAAAAGTTTTCAATAAAGATGTTTTAATTCATTTTTATTGTTTTAATGAAACAAGTCTAAGTTCCAAAAAAACTAGAATTCTCAGTCATTTTATTTTTGTTATGTGTAATTTTATTTAATCAAATCACGAATTATTGTTTAATAAAGATATGTTTTGTAATAAATGGGATTCATTTTGGAGAAATCTTGATAATCGAAGTGTAACCATTCTAAAATACTTTGTGAATCTCTTATAAAACATTCATGAACAAAGAATGATATCACATTTCTTAGTGTTATATAGTATATAAATTTTGAAAAGACCTCAAATTTGGATTGATCAACTTGAATTCGACCTAGAGACACATCATGGCTAATAAAAATCCTTTTATCTACCATTAAATGGAATTTTTCATAATTTAGGGAAATATTCTTATCAATTCGTGTCTAAATAACATAAAACAAACATTTCATACAACATTAAAATGATTATCCATAAATAGTGAAGTAATCCATAAAAAATCAATTCATGTTTAAATAAATTTATAGAAAATGATCATTATAGAGCTTTGTAAAGTTACAAGAGCATTCTACAAGCTGAAGTGCATCATCCAAGAAGCAAAAATTGCAATAGGTAAAGTGAAATTAGGTTTATATTAATCCAAGAGTGAATTGGTAGTTATAAAATAACTAGAAAATCCATTAAGAAAACAATAGTGGGTTTACCAAGCTATTTATTCAAAGACTTGATTAGGGAATGAGTAATGGATGTGTTTTTTAACAAAGTTGAGCTTCCTTTAGGCAACATTCACTCTCTATTTACAAATAATCCAACTAGGGACAAGCTCAAAAATTCATTACTTGAATTTGTAAAGCTCACTTTTTTGGGAACAACATAGATTGGACTTACCACTTGAATATAATAGATTAGAAAATTTATTCTAATAGGTAGCATGGTGGCTAATTCCTTATCACAACCTCTAAAATTTTTGAATTAAATGTCCTCTGACGTTGTCTCACTATTTATCATTTTCATCGAACCAAATTCTATACTTGCACACTGAGGGACTGATCCTAGTTAAATTGGTTAGGGTCCATCCTGTGGATGTTTTGGGCTTTGGGGACTCTTAATAGTTGGTTCTATTTCTCCCTCGATATATATTTTTAATTCATGTTAGGGGATTGTTCATTCTCACCTAATAAATATTATTTGAGGTGCCCAACAAGTGCTTTCAACTCTAGCACAAGTGGTAGTATTTTAATTGAAAAAAGGACACTAATCACTATTGTGATTTTTTAGTGAAGCTCTATATTTTAATGTAAATTCATCATGATGATCACTTTCCATGTTCTCAGGGTTTTTTTTATTTTAAAAATTGAAAAATTTCTTGGGATACCACTAAAAGGTTCAGGGGTTTCCAAGAAGACATCTTTAACAATGATGGGATAAAAAGACTCTTCTAAATTAGTTTCAACACCCCAAGACTCATCATAAACACCCTTTTCACCCTATTGTTGATCATATTTATCAAAATAACAAATTTCTATCCTTTATAGCAGCTATGGGTTTTTCATCCCAGGAAAATCTTTGGACATCTTAGTGGAAAAAAATAAATTACTTTTACACGGGGGATGAATGATACTCAACTGGGAGTTTCATGGACTTAAAAATATTTAAATGAACAAAAAATCCTCCAAAATGCAGTTAAACTATTCTTTTGTGATCATTTATTAATTATTTTTCATGTATTAGAAATGGTATCCATAGAATTAGAGGTTCATGGGTAATAAACTGATCATCCTCCTTTTCCAAAACATAGAAATCCTCAAGAAATATCATGTCTCAAACCTGATCGAGTTCATCCTCTATTACTCCAGAAGGCTTGGTAGTGATTCAGTGGGAAAGACGAATGATAATTATAAAGAGTTTTAATTCTCCAACCTGAGGAGATGAGTAAACCTAATGTGGCATAACAATTATGGATGCTTCTAGATCAAACATGGAATCCATGAACTCACATTTTCAAATGGTGAATGGAATGGTGAAGGTTCCGGTTTCATTTAATTTTAATGTAAAAACATTCTAAATCTTGGATGAAACATCCCTCTATAGGTACACATCTTATTCTATTTTTAATTTCCTTTTTCATGTAAACATCATTTTTAGAAACATAACATACCTTGTATTTTTTACACAAAATCATGAAATGGTATGTTTACATGAACATTAAAAAATGTTTCCAAAACAACCTTATCCAACAATTTTTTATCACTCGACTACACCATTGGTTCACTTCTATGATAATTTAGTGGTGGTTAATATTGTTTTAGGCTATTTTGAGCACTGCTTTGAGAAACAAAAGGACCAAACATCCTCTTACAATCATTCTTTGTTATTTCAAACAAAATTTATTCTCATTAATTTCTATTTCCATTCAAGGAAAATTTATAATTTATATAATTTTCATTATTGGTGGTATTATCATCAATAGTTTCAATAACATGTTTGAGTTTCTTAGTTTGAAGATTATTTAACATTGTTTCACTTCTAATTTCAATTTCACTCACACTTTCTATCCCTTTTCCACTGAAATTCACAGGAGGCTGTGTGGGTAAACAACCACTCATTATATTTTTTATGAAATATATATCAAATGCATGTTTCCCCATTTGATTCATCAAGGTATTCAACAAGTTCTGTTGTTGATATTGTGTTTTTATCATTTCCTATTTTTTGTTTTATCATTTATTTTTTAATTTTTTTATCGTAATATTGAGTGGTATGGGTCGGAGAAAGTTTATTCCATACCGAGAAATGGATTTATCATAGAAATATATTGTTTTTTAAATACATGATTGTCCCTTGAAAGATCCTCTAGGTTGTTTGAGCTGTCGAAATCTTTCATTACAATAGTTGTTCCATCCCGGAATCAAATTTTGGTTTTTTTAAATGGAATTTTATAGTTTGATTGAAAGGTTTATAGAAGTAAAATCCATTGTTGTACTAATAAAGATCTTTAATGTGTGTGAATTGAGTACTAAATTATACATTGGAAGAACAAATTCCACTATTTAAATGCTTTTGAAATGTTTCTTTAGGTTTGGGTGGTATGGGTGGGTTATTGGACAACATTGACCTCACCATGGTGGTAAGATCAGAATGTTAACTCACCATCATGTAGTTTTTAGAACTATTAGTGTAATTTTTTTGGATTTTTATAAATGAATTAGGCCTCATGTTCCAAATATTTGATCACTTTGGACCATGTTTGAAATTAATATCATAGAAACAACTGGTGTTTTGGAAACTAATGCCCCTCCCTCAACAACATTAAGCATGCTTCTACCAGAGAGACAAAATCCTTCATAAAAAATATTAAATCAAGAGTTGGTCACATTTTGATTGTGGGAGAATCTAAAACACATTATTTTGAATCTTTCCATGTACTCATGAAATGATTCCCCATGAGTATGATTAATTCCAAAAATATATTTTATAATGGAATAAACTCTAGAGGCAGGGAAAAGATTGCAAGGAAAATGTTTTTCGATTCATTATGATCTCTAGGTAATGTTTAATGTGAATATAAAAACCTTTTTTTATCTCTTTATAAATATAAAATAAAATGAACTAAATTTCATTTTATTTTCATCAACTCTGTGAGGTTTCATTTTTACAAAAAGATAATAAAATCCCTAAATTAATTTATGTGGATCTTCATTAGGAAACCCATTAAATTTTGGATGATGGAGGGTGAAACCATATTTAATTACTAACACATATTGTGCATCGAGATATTCCATAGATTTTTCTTGATTTCCATCAAAGGATGATCCAATTATTTCAAGGTTATATTATCATCCATTGGAATTCATGTTTCAAGAAATTTCCCTCTATGTGCCGCAGTATAATATTTTCAACATTGTATAGGAAGATTTATAATATCTCTAACCCGAGAGTGAAATGTAATATTAATTATAGAATCCAATGGTAATAAGTTGGGGTAATAATTTCGAGTCACTCAAAAAAATATTTCTACAAAATCAACTAAAATAACCTCTCTTTAAATGGAACACATTGATGTGAGGGTTTATTTCATGAAGAACTCAATAAATATTTTATACCCAAGAGACATTTTATATAGCAGACCTTAGGTTGTCTCTTAAGGAGGTTTCAATTTGAGTTTCAATATTGTCACTTTTGTTTTGATAGTTTTTTGATGAAGAAAAATATGGGTATTTGAATAAAATTTACACTACATAAAATAATTTTATACTAAAATTTATGAAAATTAAAGTATAAGAAATAAAACTTATAAAAAATAAAATGAGTTTGAAATCAAAATTAAAACTGTGGTTTCAGTCAAGATTGAACATCTCATACACTCCCCTCATCCTTTTTTAAAATTATTTCCCAATTGAATATTGCAATGCATATTAAATACCTCTGAATAGACACTAAATTTTGAACTTATAAAATATAAATAAATAAATATTATTGTTTCCCCTCTTATATAAGAGATTAAATTACATTAAGATGTCCATGAAATCAAACCTTATTGAAACCACATTTGTCAATAGTAAGAGCTCACCGAATAAATTCAAATAGTGAAATAAAATATTTTACTTCATAGATTGGGAAAAAAACCAAAAATAATAATTTTAAAATATATTTTAGAAGTAAAACAAATTAATTCATGAAATATAAGTTCAATATAGATTCAATAGAGATTACACATGAAGATCAAAACTCAGAAGTGTGTGTCTGTCAATTGTTGTCGTATGCAACCACTTCATTCCTAGCCTTGTATTAATTAAACAACCTCAAACTTATCAATTCCAAAAAATTGCAGAAAATGTTCATCAATATCTCTATTGAAATATCAGATTTTATCTCTCTCGTAAAACCCCCCTTTGGAATGATCAAGAGATTTAAATTTAAAGAGAAGTAGGGCTGGAAAATCTATTTTCTAGATTCATTATGTCTAAAGTTAACTTGATTTTTTCCACACTACCTACCTATTTTCTCCCTCAAACCTTCAAATTTTTTGTAAGAAATTAAATAATATATTTATTCTAGAAATTTTATCACTTTGGTAAATGTGGTGAAGAATATATGAATTTATTACTAAATGGAATAATTTTTTTCTGAGAAGAACATTAATCTTCCATATCTTTGACTCATTCAAACGTTGAAATAAATTGTAAATTTTTCCTTGATATCTGTGATGAAAGTCCTCCATTTAATCCCCTTTCACCTCCAAATGTAATTTTCACATTTTGACGCATTTAGAAAATGTTACACCTCATTTAATTAAGTAAGAAATATTCCATCGACTAGACAAATAATCGACAATGGCATCTTTTTTTCGGCCTCTAGGATCTTGAATCTATAATTGGACCTGTTGACATATATGTATCCCATGGATAATGGGTTTCTAAAAAGGGAATTATTTTATTTGGAGAAACTTTGAAATAGATAACACTGAAATACTGAATCTATTAAGAATATTAAAAATTTCAGAATTGTGGAATTTTGAATTTGAAGCTAAAAATATCCCTAAAACCAAAAAAATGATATTTCACATAAAATTTCAAATTTGTGGTGTTAAAATAATTGGAATGAAAATAAAACATAACAAAAATGAAAAATCTATCATTGTACATCTGAAATTGGATCGACATGCTATGTATTATGTTGGGAATGAAATAAAACCTTCTACATAATTTATATGGAAATTTATTTTTTGGGCTTAGAAAACCTACCATATCACTATGATACTAATTGTGGGTTCCTAGGTTATAGAAAAATCTAGTGTTTTGGGGATTTTAAACATTTCATATAATCATAATAATGGTATGTATCATCTCCAATGATGTGATCCCCAATATGGATTTGAGGATCTCACATAAACTATAGGAGAACATAAACATAAAAAATTTGTTTTCCAAATGTGAATATGTGATCAAAATATTCTTATCACCGATTATTTATACATAAAGGATCTAAATAAGGCTACCTCTAGATCTTCCACACATTCTTAAAACATCTATTAGATCATCGGTCGTCAAATTCCAGCTGTTAGCATGGAGATCCAACAACACCTTCAATGCCATGATGATCACTACATCGTTGAGCATGTGATGCATGAGGGGGAACTCAATCTGATCTCCTTGATCTAGAGTTACTATCTCTAGAAAGTGGTTGATGAGAGATATTCTTTGATGAATTTTCTATTAATAGTCTTTACCGAGATCATATTGCCTATTTTATATAGTGGATGATCAATATACCAAGAAGGGTTCCCTAACCCCCATGAATTTAATATCCACTTTATAAGTAATAATGATGAACTAAACTACATCATAAATATTATATATTATTTTTTCTAATACATATAATATATATTAAATATAATACATGATAATACCGAGTCATTAACTGGATTCATAATTCCCACTAATATTTAATAAACATGGAATATTATAATAATAATCCATAGATTAATATGATTTCTCATATTTACATAACATATAAATACTTTCATTCTATAAATTCAGCATAATTATTATTTACATGAATAAAATGAATTTATTTATTTATCAGTGATTGCTAACATAGACAATATTTGGACCATGTGGAGGGGACCACCATTTCCATTATACATATTCAACTAAATTGGCAGTATTCTTGAATATGCTATTGTGTATGACCCTATAATCCCTTATCTTGACTATAATGAATAATATTCATAGACAAAGAGTTAACTCCAGAAACACATAAAGGTCCCTAAAGAGATAAATATGTTTATGACAATGATAGACAACCTTTGAAAACATATTGTGCATTTCAATCTCTTCAACTATACATATCTCAAAAAGTAGGACGCACACATGTTCCATAATCCATTTATTGATTTTTTATTTATTGATCTTTTTAGTCTGTTTTACCTTTTGACTATAATGGATATAGATTTATGAAGGTGCTACCATCCTGATCAACCATGCCTGATATATAATACTTCCTCATATCATAAGTGGGAAATTTTTTCTTGATCATTCAACCAATATCATACTTCCAATGATACACCCAACACAAGATACCTAGACACAATATAATTATAATGGTTTTTTTCATTCATTGGAGTACACGATACAAATGGAATAAATAGGTAATCATCCCAATTCAGGAGACCGATACACATTAATATAGATTAGAACATCTAATACAACTTAAAACATAGTATTACAATTGGAGGGTTTCTTCTCACGATCTCACTACTAGATATCACCAAGTTCAATATTTATGAAAATAAGTCTCAATAATTATGAGTCCCTAACATTTTATATTGATACATCAACATTTTCCTGTTAGTATAATGCATCGAGATCATTTGACCTTTGAATAAGATTAATGTCGTAGTATCTCGAGGATCTCATTATGACCTGATATCTTCTATATCCTTTTCATGTGACAATTAATCTATTGAAAATACCATTTCAAAGGTGTACACAAAACAGTATACATAATAATGTTATGAATACATCATCTATATCAAACTCTATACACAATATGGAGATCATGTGTACAGTTTAAGTTTGTTCTAGGGAACCCAAAATTAAAAAACATTTCTAATCACCCAATTTGTTTTAATATTTTTCATATATTTGTGGATGTGATGTGGGTATCTATAGGAGATACGATCCATGTGGAATTTTATATCTCTAAACATACAAATACAGTTTCTTTGAAATTAATGATAATGGGAGAGATTATTTTAATTTAATGAATTGTCGGTTTGTAGGATTGGTCAGGGTCTATTGGGTCATAAAATACACTTTTTCCATCATTGTTTTCTACATAGAGATTTGAATATGTACATTTTGAGTTCTAGATGATGTATTTTAGGCCTATCAAGTATTTGATCATGTCTAATGCTTTATTGAATTTATCAATAGATTTTCAATAGACCCAAAGGGGGAGACTATTTAAACTATGGTTTCTAATAGTTGAAAATAGAGTGTATTTTGTGTTTATTATTAATCCATAATGGGTTTTTCGAGGACATTGGATATAAATGAATATGAAAGTGTATGTTTATTTATAAAGGGGTGATAGAAATCCATTTGACTTCATAATGCTTCTGGAATGGAATAATTTCACTGATTCTTCATGAAGAAATGATGATTCAATATAATGAAATAAATTGGTTCTTGAGAAGGATGTAGTGAGATTGAAATCATAGAAAATATCCATTTTCTATAAAAAGGTGGCCTTAAACATCATTTGAATCATTGAGAGAATTCGGAAAGTGGTGAAATTTTCTGATTTCATGAAGGTCCATTCATGAAGGGAATTATACATGATTCAATAACTGTTTGAAATCAAAGGTTTCATAGATTGTGTGGTTAATAAATGATTAAACCTAAAGAATTTTTGATAATGGGGTTTCATGAAGACTGAGATCTTCACGGTCCTTGGTGTTCTGTGAAGGCTAAGATAATTAAAAAATGTTTTTGTTTTATAAATGCTAATATATATTTGAATTAAGTAGGTGGTTTCTCAAAGGCTTAGATATCCAAAAATAGAAGTGTCGAACATGCAGTTTTAGTTAATATTGCTTTCAAGTGAAATAATTCATGGTGATACTACAAGAAAATACAATTTCATATTTAAGAGAATTTAGAGACCTTCATATTTATAAACTAATTAACATATTTTCCAAAAAAGTGTGATAGGAGAGTGGATTGAACTAATTTTAGAGATGCAATGTGATATCCCAAAAAATATTATATAAAAAATTCCCCTAGTTGTATGTGACTATTTCTGAACAATAGTAGTCCAAAATATAGTAGAAGGATTGGTGGATTGGGGTACAAATGACACAATATTAGTGAATTATTTTTCGACTTTCCCTTAATAGTGAGCCAGGTAACACTATTTTTTTTCTATTTCTACATCTATGTGTATGATAATTACATGATTCAATTAGACATGTTTAACATGTTCATTGCAATGTGGGTAAAAGATCATACTCATTTGAAGAAAATAGTGACACCCTAATTCACCCCTCCCCACTCAGGGTGTTCTAGTGTCTTATATATATTCATGATGGGATCGAAAACCATTCATCCTTTTTTAATGATGCATATTATATAATGTTTCTGGTATACTACATCACTACTAATTTTTTTATGCCTGAATATCGATGAAATGTTTTGACACCCCTCATCACTTCTAAAGAATGAGTATGGTCTATATTGATGTGATTTCAGGGATGTATAATAAAATTTGATTGTTAGATTGTAGAGTGTGTAAACCACATATCAATGATTTAGAACGGTGGATGATGATTTAAGTATGACTCTTTAGGGATTGTCACAAAACACATAGATGTTCCATGTCCTACTATGATGTTTCTAGGGATCTTGGGGATCAATGAACCTTTATTTCTAATAGAAGATACATATGGTTGATGGTTATTGGTTCATCATGCATATATAACTCATGAATGGTTATGAAGAGGGGTTATAACTCTTTTCTAAAGACCATGGTATGTTTAAAAAGATAAAAACAATCTAGAAATGATGTTTGGAATGGAAAGATGAATTACCAAGGAGGGTTCTCGAAACCTGGGGGAATTTCATATACAATGCATAAAATATTCTGTTTAGTTTCTATTAATCAACTTGGGCCCATATATCATGTTGTGTATGGTCATTCAATTAGGTCCACGAAAATGTTCAAGAAAGAGGTATCACACCCCTTCCTTGAGAATTGTTTCAATATGTGGTGAAATAATGTCTGAGATATTGAATCCACTTGATTATTTTTTGTAGGACATGTAAATCATAATCCAATAATATCTGAGTCATAGAGGAGTGGAGACTAGAAGACATAGATTGACCAATATTAATGTAGAAAACAAATATAAAAAACAATATTGGAAATAGCACATACATTTAGGGGGGGGAATCTTCAATGACCAAAAAATAGACTAAGTATATGATTTAATGTAGTGCTTCATTAATTGGTGAATCTGAGTGGGTTCCATTTGGATTAGTTAGTTCTAATTATCAATTTCTTTTAGATTATAATTATTAGAAATGATATTAGGTTATTGAGTTTCCAGAGAAGTTTATCGACTCAGGGAACTAGTGAATGTAAATTCCTACATTAAATAAATGATGTTGGTTTATGGAAAACATAAAATTAAATAAGGTTTCTTGTGGATTAAAATATTTTTCACCACATAATGAAAACATTATCCCAATTAGTGGTTTTCATAAATCATTTATCTTGGTTTTTCTAGGACCATAGGGGCCCATCATGTTTGACTCAAAAATTTTAGTGCTCATAATATAATTTTAAATTGATTTTTTTCTTCTTTATGCTATAATTTTTTCTAATAATTTAATGATGAAGTTCTTAGTGAGTGGAAATGTAAATTTTTCTCAGACTAACCATTGTTTTTTTCAGCCCATGTTGTGTTCTTTCTCTTTAACTAGTATTTTATGTTCTTTTTATTTTTCCATCAGAGGTTAGTGTTTAAGGTCATCTAGCTTGGACCGAACTTCATGTTGTTTATAGTCATAATGCATAGACCCAATATTAAAGGTATCTTACAAAATTTCTTAATTAGGATTCACATGGTCAAGAGTAATCAATCACCCTTTTAACTGTGATAAATATTTTTTCGATAATTTCAAAATATTATCCTATATTGAGTAATAGTTTATGATAGCCACATTGGAGGTGATCATGAATAAAACTATGGTGATGAGTTCCATTTTAATATTTTCAAGGATCATAAGGACCATAGTGACCTCATGAAATGAAAAACTGTATCTAGTTGATAGTCTAGGGGCGAAAAAATTGGGTCCTATGGTAGACAAGTATAGTCAAATAAAGGATCCCTTATATCTGGGAATTATTTTCCAATTCCATGGAAGAATCATGGTAATTTGAGATAATCAAGTACCCATGCATCATTTGTGGATTTATGTTCTTAGAAATATGATGGAATCACCCCCAAACATTGGATTATAATGGTCATGATTTTCTGGTCGATTAATAAGTAGTGATTATAAATGATGGATGAGGGATTATCTTGTTTTAAATCATGTAGAGTGGATGATTTTTCCAAGTTTTTTGACTTCATTTTATGAGGATTTAATATTCAGGAATCTTAAAATCAAGTGGCCAAGACATTATCATTGGGTAGTTTAATATAATATGATAAGAACATTGTGAAACAACAGAAATTCATGAAACTCATCCTTAGGGACACCATTAAAATGTCTATTGTATTCAAATGTGGGAGAAATTTTCATCCATTCATAGGTTGAATGGTAAGTATTCCTATTCTAAGGCCTAATTTTTTAAAATATATAAATCAAAGGCATGAAATATATATAGACCTTACTCTATTATAGTAAAAAAAATTCTTTTAACCCCACAATTCTTAAATGTTTAATGTATTGAATATTCAATAATCAATGTCACTCAAATTTGGTCCTGACACTCCTAGACAGGTCAAATAGGTCATTCAAATCCCCTATGATAACTTCAGCCATGGTAAGTGTGATAATCAAGAGTTGGAATTAATATAACTCAAACTTTGGTTTCTTGGGGTTTAGAACTAGGGAATAAATTGGGAATGGGGCTATGAAGGGATAAGTCCCACTACAAATAGAATATGACTCAACCAATACCTAAAGTGAGTTGGGATCATAATAAATTTTCATTATAATTGGGATTACCCTGGGGTTACCTATTAATCTTATATGGGTGGTAGTGATTCCATAAAAATATATCATAAAATGATTCATATTCATAGATCGGGATCACATGTATAATGGGGATAAGACATCTTTCATTTCAAAATTTTGGCTTGGCCTAGGGTGGGTAATCCTGGATTCACTATGTATCATATAAGGATATGAATCATTACATATATAGTTTTTTAAATATGTGTACTAGACCATGTATAGTAATGTAGACTCATCTTCTTCCATAGTGAAGAGATAATATGGTGTATTGTGTCGCTGTGAAGGATGAATCACCATACTAGGAGGATGGATTTTTTTATGTGATTTTTTTTTTCTGTTAACATGACGAGTGTTCTGAGTTTCACATTGTTTTCTTAGTAAATTGATACTTAATTAGGTGATGGGGGCAATACATCAACATGAAAGAGAAATAATAATTCTTTTATTCTTCTGAAGATGGATTGTGAAACTATAATCCATACTCCCCCAATTATCTAGAGGGGAAAATAAAGGGGTGTTATCATTTATATGAAACATGGATAGGTCTAGAATTGTGAATTTTGGAATCATTATATATCATGTGATAATAATAATAAAGTCATACATAGTTCTAAAAAAGATAAGGGTCCTCAACAAGTATCTGACTCATTTAATGCGGATAAGGGAATGTTACTACTTGAATGAAAATTCACCAACTGTTGTATAGGTTCATTTTCCTCCACATTAAAATGTATTATTCTCAAGAAAAGATTTCATACTATGAGAGGATATTATATATTTTATATTCCTTATTTTCTTGTGGAAAAACAATGTTGAAAACATTAAAATGGGCTAGGCACTAGGGCCTGTTGTGATAGTGGGAAACCTAAGGATGGGCCAAGGAAAATATCCACTAGTGGCACTATATATCCTATTGTTTTAGGAAACAATCCATATATTGTTCTTATATATAACGGTTCCCTATATAGGTCATGAAAATTTATAGGGATGGAGGTATTACCATTTTCTATTAGCATTGCGGTTGGGACCAGAAATAGAGGATCTGAGCATCAATAATTATTCTAGGATAGTATGACTCAAGGAACATGTAGTTGTTTTAATTAGAAAAATATATATATTTATAAACTATGCCGAAGGATAGGGGGTTTTTTGGAATTGGGTATGGTCTAGTGATTAGGGAATCTGAGCATCACTATGCACCTTTTGATAGAAGGAATCAATCCACTTGTACATCTCGATGAAAATTAAATTCCTAGACCTGGCTCATATGAAAGGAATATGGGTTGTCAGTGCTCTCTTGAATAAATCATTTATGTGAGAAGGAATTATACATGGATACATATATCCTAGAGATGAGTATGATTCAACAGAAAATGGGCACTCTAAGTTATTTAATGTCATGTAGGAGGGAATTTTGCCTCATAGTGTAACATAATAAATTTTAGATAATGTTCACACAGTTTAACATCATGATGTAAGCATGTGTGGTTTTTCAGAGGTCTGACCCACATTTGTTTTTTGATGATACTATCTATATTAATGGAACATATAAAAATTGTGATAAGGTTGTAGAATTTTTTATTTCATTTTAGAAAGGGAGAAAATTTTTATGTATTCTTTTATGAATAAATGGTCTAGAATTGGGTATAAGACCTAGACAATGCATAACATCATAAAATAAGGAAAAATAAATTTATAAATGATTCCATGAAAATAAATCTAGAATATTGATTATGATTATATATAGTGACAGGGAATTTATTTTACAATTATATTGATCTCCTGATGGCCAGGAGTCTAAAGTGGTGTCCATCTAAAAATTGATTTAGGTATAGTAGGGTGGTGAAAACATCTTGAAATTTATTGTAACTCAAAACGTAATGGTTTCCATATATTTGAATAAAATTTAGCTCAATCATGCTAGAAATAGTGAATTTTAATGTACATTAAGCTCACATGATTCATGCTCTGATTGAGAATCAAGAGATTACTTGGAAGTTAATTGAGTAACATGGGTGTTCAAGATATGAAAAATATAGGGGAATTAAAATATAAATGTTCTTAAGAATATATATAGAAATATGGTACTCATAAAGTTAAAAGTTAAATGGTAACGAAGATTTGTGGGTTGGAATGAAATAAATGATCCCAGATTCACAATATATCCCATAGATATGGGAATCAGGACACATGTAGTTCTTACACTATGGTCCCAATATATATCATGATGGAAAATTTTTTATTTATTCTGGTATAGTGAATTCCCATTGAAGGATTTTTTTTATGTTAATAAATAATTAAACCATATATAGAGGTGGTTTCAATTCTAAGATGAAGGTGAGCCTTCAATATTCGCATGAAGGGTCATTTGAGGAAACACAAAATGACTTGGTAAAACCCCTATATCAAAAAACATTCAAATAGATATTGATAATGCTTTAAAGGGGAGGCATTTCCTTCACAGAAAAAAAATATTTTTATTTTAATATATTGAAGAATGGGCCACTATACAATTTGATGTCATGCATTGAGGACTTAATATATCTCATATCTTAATGTCGTATGACTAGGACATCATCTGTGTCATTTTATCATCATATGATATGGATGTATTCCAATATACTTTAATGCCTTGTGGTAAAGATTCCTTTTATATAACTTAAAATCACATAGAAAGGACACCTTTTTTAGAGTTTAACATCATTTATAAATGATGTATTTTATTCAAATTAATGTCACATGGTAAGGATTCCATTAGTGTAGTTTAACATCAAATTGTAATGATAAATTTTTTATAAATTAAAATAATTTTTTAAGGATTTATACCATTCCATTTAATAGAATTATGTAAGGAAAGCATCCTTGTATTTAGTAATCATGCGGTAAATATGTATTCCATGTAGTTTAGTTACGTATTTTAGGGACATTTTCCATGCAGTTTAACATCATTATCTAAGTATGTCTTCTTCAATGTTCAATATCCTATTATAAGGAAATCGTCATTGAAATTCAATATCATGTGTTATGGTTGTATTCTATGTATTTTAGCATTATGTTGTATGCATATCATTGGTTCATTTTAACATTTTTTATGGATTTATTCCATTCTCTTTAATGTCTTATGAAATGGATATATGTTCTTTTAGTTTAAAGTCATTATATAATGGATAATCTTTATTAAAGGGAACTAAGATGCATATTTATTGGTAAAACTTCCAAGGGTTAAGGCTATGATGTCTTCCCTATCAATCATGAATAATTAGTAACATCCACTCGAATATACCTTGTGTATGATGTAAATACCTTCCAATATATTCTATATCTTTGGGAGTTTATTTCCTGGTATCTTCATGGATCTGAGAACCAATATAAATTTTCATTATTTGTAAGATAATATTAATTCCATTAATATTATGGCTCTCAAAATTTGGTTGTGTTGATCATCAGGGTTATAAAATGCACAGAACATTTTATCATCGATTTATTCTAACTCATTGAGACGCTTAAATTAAATTTCATCATTTGAATTTTTTCTAAGGATATAAATTCAAAGAGATTGAAATTAATTGTTATGACCAATACGACCTCAGTTCCATTAGAAAGTGTATATATGTTCATTTATTTGGAAATTCCGATTTTTTAATGGTTTTCCCATAAATTTTCTAGCTGGTTGTTCAACCAATACATCATGTTTCTTTCCCACACATTATGGAATATGATTGAAAATGTTCTATTAAAATAATCCATCTAACCATTTTCCAACAAATTGTAGAGAAATGGATGTTTCATCTTGATTTTAAATTGTGATAAATCCTTTTCAACTCGGAATAATACATGTTAGTTTCATTGTCTCTCAGTATTATTTGAGGGTTATTTGATTTGGTGATGTTATTTGAATTCATAAATTTGATAATACTATTTGTCCTAATTTTATTACATTGTATGGCCTTGGAAAATTTAGAAAAGAAATCTGTAGCAGTGCGTATATACTTAAACATGTTAGTTTTTGTTGGAAGATACAACCCAAAGTGATCAATTCCACATACAGAAAATGAATAGAAATATTTGATCATGTTTATCAACTTGAGGGGATGTTTTATGAGTTTTTCAGGTATCTAACATGTATTTCATGTCGTGGTGAACTCCACACATCCATGTATCATTTTTGAAAAGAAGTGACCAATCCCTATAATTTGGTGGTAGATCTTATTTTCATATATGGGTGCACTACAGGAGCAAATGTGGACTTATTTTATTATAGAGGGGATCCCACCTTTGGTAATGCACTTGATGAGGATTGCATAAAATCCCCATTTATTAAGTTATTTTATTTCATTTGGACCATCTAGAAGGGTCATGTTTTTTTCTAGTATTGGATCTATTACATTTTTTATTGATCTAGTGGTAAGGTCATATCATCGAGGTAATAAATTATGGGGATAATCTGTATAGAAATTGATGTTGTCTAATCATGACATATGTAAAAATTAAACTCATTGATTTATTCGATATCAAATATTTTGAATTTTGAGGCTACCATTTTGTGTGTGGCGAATAGGACTGCCACATCCTTGTCAAGGTCTACCATAGATGTGGTTTTATTAGCCAATGCATTTTCATGAGCATTCTACATTCATGGGACCTGATGAACCACTATTTCTTAAGGTAACTCTTCTATTATCCCCCATCACAAAACTAATCAGAGGGGTTAAAACTTCATTCCTAAGGGAATTTTCTTCACTGAAATTCTTGATCACTATCTTAGAGTCACCTATCACCATAGATAAGATATCGATAACTAATAGGGTAGAACTACACAAGTAATAAGGAATTAGTATCCCTCCTTGTTATTATTTCTTCCTTAAGAAATAAAGAAGGTGTGGGAAATAAATATCATTATGTGGGTAAAAAAGGCAATCCCTATTCCAACCTGGTTCAGATTTTGGTTTTACATTTTATTTGATTTCCGTCATTGGGTGTCCCCAATGAAAATGATTTATAGCATTTGGGTGTTTCAATTGCATAAAAATATTCCTCATATATAAATTTTATGTAAACATGTTTTTTTACAGTATAGAAGTTTCCATATGAAAATCAGCTGGCATCATCCCGATGATTTTTTTCAAAGACACATATTGAATTTAAAACTATTACAAGATAACTAACCATTAGGATAAATGTATAGTTTTCTGAGGGAATATAAGAAAACACATGATAATGTAAATATGATATACCAAGTGGTTCTAATAATGTTTCATGTAAAGTATCAATTTTTTCTCTATAAAGATAATTATGAGGTAGTTCTTCACATTATCAAAATATAAAATTTCAATATATTGTTTCATTAGACTGAAATTATATAGGTAGTTTTTTTCCTAGCATCACACTTCTATGCGAGGATAGAATAAAGTGGTTTCTCCATGGTTGATGCATATATAATTAATTTATCCCCTTATACCAGGTACATTAATACCACTGGATGCAGTAGGAACTATGTTATTTTTTCTTAATCTTTATAGTAGTTCTCATCCTACTTGTAATTAACTCCCTTTTCCATTATCCAAGAGAATGGAAGACCTCTTCTATCTCGTATGGGTATAGAATTATTTATATAATCCTGGTGTCCCTGGAACACTCTTCACACGTTAAAAATATGACAATTTAGAATATCTAGAATTATATTAGAATTATTTTGATCAACCTCCATTTTATGTTGTTATACCCAAAAATCTAATTAATTTCCCTTATGTTTCCCTAAAATTACACGTCAAGGAATTTATCTCCAAACTATGTTTCCCCAATTTTTAAATTAATGATGGAAGATCAGTGAGGTGATCACAACACTACTGATATTTTACCTCCATGGTGTCAATGTATCAATGCATGGTTCATGAAATGAAATTTATAATTCTTTTATTCCTAGAAAATTAATATTTGGAAGTAGAATTATTTAAATAAATGGGAATGAGCAGGTAAAAAACTATTATTTGAGGTTCTGTGATGAATTTTCTTCCAAATAATCAAGATCCATCTATTTCATAATACATCTAGAAAAAATATTTATTAAGGAAAAGTCTTTGAATCCCTGTATCACATTGTTCTATAGATTCATGATTTCTATTAGGAAATCATTATTAAATGTGTATTTAATATCATCCCTAAATTTTATACGGACCCTACATTTTCTATTCGTTATTACAATGGGAATGTTTTTGGAAATTTATTTTGGGTACTTAAATTCGTGGAAAATTTTGTCTTTGATCAATTTTTCAACATCATATTATTACATGGAAGTGTGAGAGGGTGAATTTTTTATTATTCATAGTTTAATCAATGATGACCATCTATAATTCCTAGATGATTTGTATATGCATCAGGGTCTATCTCGTTAATTAATATGTAAATTTTTGGGATGTTGTTGGAGTGTTTTGAATATTCATTATTTCCGTCATGAAGCTACCAAGGGTAGGGGGTGAGGAAATAAAATGTTAACATTCCCATCTTGGGTGAAATCTTTATTTACATTGAAGTGGTAATGAAATTGTATGAAATTGGTGGATAATTGACCTGAAATTTCTTTGATAGGATCATGATATTTGGAATGACCGTTATCATATAAACATGGGATAATGAAGTTTTTGGTCTATACTATCCATATAGGACTAGATTTATATCCTTGATCTGGATTATGGGATGCACATTTTCATAGTTAATCATGTTCTGTGGGTTCGTAGGATAGTTTGTAAGCTATTGGGGGTGGAATAAAATATGTGAACCTATATCATTGTTTTTTCCTTCCCTCTTATATATTTTAACCTTGGCATATAAAACACCTTTTTTTCTCCAACTATTTTACATGTGTTGGAATATGACTTAGAGAGGCTTCCATCAAACCTTGTTCTATCCATGCTGGTTAGAGGCCAAGATTATCTATTCAATGTGTGATTGTTATTTATGTTAATTATGGGACAACAAAAGTTGGTGGGAGAATTGTTATATTACTAAATATACAGTTATATGATGTTATCCTTAGCATGGAAAAGTTTTATTTTATACATTAATTCATGGACTTTTCCAAAACGAATGATTCTTTTTTTTGATCTGGAGGTCTAGAAAGTGGTGTTTGTTTGCGAATGTGGTTATCAGGTGTGTGGGTGGAATATAGGGACTCTTATTTCTCATAAGGAGGAGATGTTATTGGATGATAAGTTATAGGATATACTTAGGTTTGTGTAGGATTTTTGGGATGTTTTTTATGTGGTTCTAACACTACACCCATGATGTAATGTCGAGTTTGGGATAGACATAAAACTGGGAACATCTCTGATATCGATGTCTCCTAATAAATGAGTTCCTAAGGAGTTGTCTATGATGAGGTTATAAGTGGATTACCTGATGAAAATGGTTTCAAATAGTATAGTGTGTCTTCTTTGGATGATCATGTGTTTTTCTCCATGAAGGGTGAATGAATTACATGGTTTTTTGAATATTATCAGAGGTTGATTCATTTAAAAGTTAATAACCACTACCCTATTCTGAGGATCAATGATTTTTCTTCCCCATAATGGTAGATATATAATTTTTGATGGTCGAATTTTAGTCTGTATATCACTAAATAAGGGTGAAAGATGAGTAAATCCCAATAAATTCCTTTTGATTCATGTATTGTCATATGGATTTCATGTTAATGTCGTTCATTTTCACGAACATGCAAGTTTCTTCACGAGGGATATAGAACTCTATATTTAATGGGTTCTTAGGAATATTTGTCATTATATTCAATAATTATATCTAGATATAATCGAATTCATAGGATGATCTTGGAGGGAATCTATGAGTTTTCTTACAGGACATTGAATAATGATTTCTCTACGGAAAGTTGACTATGTGTAAGATTTAGATACATGAGGTTCATTTCTTTGGGAGTGTGGTGTCTCATTAGGTTGTTTTCATAGACCAGTCAGTAATATTGGTAGTTTTTTTCGGATGAAAAACACAAGAACATGTCAATGGTTTACAAATTTCTTTGTACATTTAGCTATTGAAATGTGTTTGTGTTTGATTTCTCTCTGGTTATAACCCCACTAGCACCATTTAATTGGAAAGACTAGGATTTTGTGGACTTAGTAGTGGTAATAAGTGTTTAATTACCTGAAATAGAAGTTTGAAAATTATATTGATTCATTTTATTAAGGATGGTGTGATTTTTTACATTTACTACAACACCTTCCATATGGGTTTTGGATGCTTCTTGATGCAATAGAAAGAAGTGACCTCTTATGGGCCCTAGATGTTATGTCCTCATGAGTATAACTATGCCACCCATTATCTGGATATAATTTCTATTTGGATTATGCTGATGCTATATAATAATTACCTCATTGGTGTGTTCTTTGTGGTTTTCACGTACCGAAAAATCTTGAAATGTTTCTTTTCTCAATGGTTTTTGAATATTTTCACTTGGAGGTCGATATAGATTCTTTATTTTTATGATTTTGAGATCTCTTGCACCTATGGAAAGGGGAATTTCATTTCCAATATTTTGATTCAAATTTCCCATGGATTTTTTATTCAATATTCTTCCAATGATTGGAATGGGATGAAAGATCTTATTCTGATACATCTTGATGTGGGGTAGTGAAGTTTCTAAGATTTTATTTATCAGATATCTATGGAGTCATCATTAACAATGTAAGAGGAAGATTACTAGTGGGGATACTCATGTGAGTTGTGATGCGTGACTATTTTGGAAATGGAGATTCTATAGAGGGATGTTTATAATAATTTCAGATCATTGTTTTGTCTTAGGTAACGCTTTTATCATTGGGAGTGCATGAATATGTTATCCAAGAGGCCCAAATATGAAATTTAAAAGTGACTCCTAGTGTATCCAAGATATATAATGGAATCAAGAGGCATATTTTGTGGCCTAAGATGAAATTTTAAGTAGGATAATATGTGAATATTTATCTTCTTATCCAACATGTAAAAATGAAATCCTGAGTTTTAAGTGATTTCTTGCAACCATTGGGTGTTGCCGAGTGGAAGATGGAGGACATCAGAGTGGATTTTATCACTATGTTACCATGATACTATAAAGGATGTGATGTAGTTTAGGTGACTATGGAATTACTACTTAGGCCATATCATTTTCCTCTGATCCAAAAGTCATGTGTCCATGATGTCTTGGATAGATCGTTTTTGGATGATATAGGAAGGTTTTATGGAATAACGAGGGCCATCATCATGGATTGGGGTCCTCATTTAACCTAATGTTTTGGGAGTGGGTTTCATATTTATTTTTATCCTAGTCACACCCTTAGATAAATCGGTAGACTGAGCATACCATCATTCCATTAAGGGATATTTTTTGAGTTTTAATAATATACTATTATAATTATTGGTATGTAACCTTCATTTGTTTTGGTTTTCTAATAGAAATTGCTACAACATTCCATGTCACGAACTGGATCTGCACACCATTAAAACTGGCTCTCGACCCAGTCTATGGTAAGGCCCGAAGGGCATTATCAATCCCCATGGGCTAGCACAAGTGTCTAGGTATCATAAAATAAAAATTGGGAATGATTTAACCGAGTTTATAAACATAAAACAACAAACGAATCCAATAAAAGGAATCTGGATTTTTCAAACCAAATCATCTTTTACAAAATTTCATAATTGAATTACAAGGTTTAAAACAACTCTCAAAGACTATAACAAATGAATAAAACCAGAAAAGGAAGTTCAATAATCTTCACATTGTGATAGGAACCACCATAAATCCATCTCCACAACACCACATCATGATTGACTTCTAAAAACCCAAACCATTTTCACAAAAGCTGTTCCCAAACCTGGAAAACAAAAAGAAAGTATAATTACACCAAATGGTGTAAGTAGGGTGTAATAAAAAGCCCATTATGATACCACCACTAATAGAATACATGTGATAAACATTCAAAGACGAAAATCTTGCATGTTTTGTAAACAAGAAATGCTATTTACAATTTCTAAAAGATGAAACTTTAAATAAAAACATAAAGTTTTCAAGTGGGCTATTTTAAAGAATCAGCACTTTTAAAAAATAATGAAAACACTACATAATTTTCTAGACAACTATATTGTATTATTTTGGTAAGTACAAAGTATCTAATGATCACAAGGAATGGGAAAATAACCTCTAGGGACTAGTTCATTGTGGGTCACAGGTACCTCGTATCTTGGTGAGAGTAACCATCAGAATGTCAATTATCATGCACATGCCAGTAGTATAGAACATACCCACAACCTAGTGGTCCCCAATAATAAACATAATCATAGTTTAATCAGTGTTTTAATCCTCAAACATGCTATGTGAAACTAAGTCCAAACCCCACAAGATCACTATCATACTAGTACATTTCCACCCACCTAGATACTCGGGTTTCCCTCTTGTGCTCAAACAAGTTAAACAATACATGAAATATAAATTTCACATGAAAATACCAAATCCACATCACACATTCACCAAATATCCTACATGTATCTCACATAAGTCACATCATCCCGCTTTTTATTTAAATTCATTTTTAAATCAAACTCACATCAAAACAGCCCACAACACATTTTTCATATCATTCAGAATTTAAAAAATTCATTAACAATTTTATAGAATATTTCTCAAGATGATAAACATCACATAACATCCCTATAACATGTTACATACTACCCTTTTCATAAACAATTTCCATTTTGCACATCACTCTCACACAAAACGGCCCACAAACATGTTTCACACCAATATCACAATTTCATAAATCACCTCAACAAATTAAAAAACATTATCAAAACATTTGACATCACAAATGAACATTATATATTTCAAGAATTCATTTTAGGTGAACACACTCCCCAAAAAACTACATATACATCCTAGTTCTTATGACACCTCCTTTTTCAATTAAATTTATTCCCATAATCATAGATCATATACTCGAAAAATTATTTGAATTTCAAAGGAAATGGATATATCATTTCACCACTAGCATTGATTAATTCATACCATTCATCATTGGATTGGTAAACCACTCCCTTATCATCACCCTAATCCAACATAACAGTTACCTCCTTGGAGGATGGGTTCTGGTTATCAGTCAGATATTCTAACATCTCCAAATCTAAAATTAAAACCCCTCATTGATATAATTGGTGTTTTGTTAATGATTAGAGGCTAACCGAATATCCCCGAGATTTGGGATAAGTATACCAACTTGATTAAATACACATAAATATATAATATCATGGTTTATACCTTGAATGTCTTAGAGTACAACATGCCACACATAGTCAGATGGTTATGTGACCCATTCCATGGAAAACCAAAAATATTTTGAATATAATGTCCTTTAGGGAATCTCTTGAATAGAAGGAGGATTAGATATCAAAGATCAGGGGTCCTACGGGTGGTGATGAATTCACCTCCTTGGATCAAAATATGTGGTATTATTTTATCTAGCCCTCTCCATGGACCATGTCCTAGATTTCTTAGAATACATTGGAGCCTCGAAGTTACCACCCACAATTTAATACGTCGTACAATGTTCTTCCCATCCAAAAATCATTATGTAATCAAAATGAGGGATTGTTATTGTTTAGGCCCCTTGAGGGTAATAATAAATCCAGTACATGGAATACAAAGAGTATAACTCAATATATTGACATGGTGGGGGTAACTTATTTGAAACCTGGGATACCTATAAACCCATGAGGATCAAGAATATTTGGGCCAATATTAGTTATTTTTCATGTTAAACTTGTGTAGTGGGAGGTAAATTTTGTAGTTTTTGATAGCTAAAATTATTTGAAAATATTTATGGGGATTATGCTTCACATATTACCTCACTACCAATCTGGGTTTCCAACACACTCTCTCTGAATGTGATTATGTATAAACACTAGTCATCATTGTTGTGGAAGTTTTCAATGAAATTTATGGAATGAATATTTTCATATGGGAATAAGTTAAAATATTCTAGTATGTTTAGATTTTTTATTTTAATTCTATACTTCATAGAAAAAGGATGATTACTAGAAAAAGCTTTAATGAATATATGGAAGAAGCGTCCAGGGAATCCAATGCCACTCAAAATGTTATTAGAACTGAATTGTTTCATAATACACCACTAGATCACTTGAAATAGCCTGCAAATATAGTATGGGGGCCTTATATTCCTATACATGAAATAGGAAACAATAATGATTTTCCAAAATAATGATAGTTAGGCCTATTTTCTTTCTTTCTGTTAACTTGGATGCTTCAACAAACTCCTCCAACTCCATGTGACTATTAAATTATTGGGTCAGTATAAGGTAGTGATCAACCTCTTTTCTATGAATCTATCATGGTGGGTTCTAGAAGAGACATCAGACCTGACTATATACCAGTAATAATCATTTTTCCCTTGCTCCATCAATGGAGAAAATTTAATATGAATGCATTTCTTATCCAATAAAGGACATCATACTGGGAATTGGGAATTAGGACCATATCATTGATACTCAAATAATCCAATCATCCATGTCATAAAATAAACATCAACCCATTGGATAGGGTCATTTTCATTACCTTATAGAGAAACTATAATTGAATATAGTCGATATCTAGGATCTATTCAATTCCATCATATGTTTAATTTGGGAGAGAATGTTTTCATAAATTTCTTTGAGAATAGGTGCTCCTGAGATTTTTTAGATAAATTATAAAACAATGATTACTTCACCATTTTTTAGATAATTTTTTTCAGAGATCTATAAAATAAATATCTTATGGATATTGTAAAGATTATTACACACATATGTTTGGGCACCCTAGAGAGCTTCATAAATTGAAATTTGTTTCATCGAAACTCAAAATCATATACAAAGAAATCATGTAAACCCAAATTCATTCTGGTTTAACTCACTATCCAAAAATAATGTCCTTGAACTCCTTCCTTCCTTTGGACTTAAATGACTTGGATGCATGGAATATTGATATATAATAGTGAGGTTTTGAATCTCTTGTGTGATGAAATAGAATTGTGGTACAAAAATAGTGGCAGATGACACATGCCGAGGTTATTCTACCCTCATTGATGATCATACTTCTGTAACAGATATTAGTAGTTGGATAGTTGGTGTACATATGGAACAAAGAATTTATTTAATACTTCTATGAATTATGGATAAATTAATATTTTAAAATTGTTTGGTAATAATGTGGAAGATAACTTCTATGTGGGTGCTCAAGATGGTACTTCTTCAATTATTATTTCAAGTCTAGAAGAGTGGAATCACACATGTTTTAGTAATATGACGGATTTACATTGAGAACTTACCTAACACAAGTGGCATAAATTTCATTAGATATCCAATGAGTTAGCAGTTGAAATTGGTAGTGGAATAAAAATTATGGTCATTACTATTTAAGGTTTTATTTTCATTTCATATAAAAATCTGAATTTTTAACAAAGGAATGACCTCTTGTTGGTCACTTTATCAATTGATCTCATGTATGTAATGTGTTCCCATGACCTCGTATAGATGTTTTATCTCACAAAAATATCATTTTAACATACATAGTGAAGGTACGTGAGATGACTAGAACAAAAGGGTTTCATAAATGGGATGTGTATAAGACTATTGTGCAAAGTGAGAAAAATTCATGTCAATATAAAGAGGAATTATTTTGATATAAGACTCCATGTATAGAGGTCCAATCACCGATGTGGTAGAATACCATGGCTAACCATGGAAAATAACCCGCTTGGTGGAAATGTGTGTTGCATTATCCTTATATTTTTAACGAAAGAAGTATGAAGTGATTTTAATAGAGAACCTAAGGGTATGGAATCAGAAGGAAACTAGTGAGTAAATTATTCAACAATATCCATATTCCTATCTTCCTCAGGATGAGATACTATTCTATCAATTAGACAAAATCCTTAGGGGGTTCATTTTTCGAAACACCATTTTTTAAAAGTGGTCGAAAAGATACTAGGGGAAATAACTAATGTAGTAGAAGAGAAAATGGATTAAAATGGATCCAATAGCTATATATCTTGAAAACAACACCTTTATGCAATGGGGATTACATAGTCCAAACCTGTATGGACCAATTTAAGAAGTTAATACCCTTATGAGGTTATTTAATGAGATACCTATGTGATATTCAAAAATGGATGATCTCTTTCTCTTAGGTTCCTAAGTATATCCTATAAAAATGACCCTTGGGATCCTCATTAGGGTTTAATGGAAGATGTAGAGACTTATTGAAGCTATACTCTCCCAAATCCCTCTCTTATGTACTCTAAACCCCGAGGTTGCATCCAAATCCAATAAAAGAAGTCGTAATTAGTAACGTATAATGGATTGAGGTCCTTAAATTTATAGGATACCAGGAGCCTTGATAACATCCTACCCCCCTTTTCAAAATGACCAGGTCAAAGGGCCATTCCATATGGCAAAACCAGAGAGGTATTCATCCAAAGAAACCTAAGGATACACATAGAGGTTAGATAATGGCCTCACCCAAGCATAGGGTCCCAAGTTGTTCTTTGGTCCCGAGGAATCTCCATCTCACCTAGGCCATCATTGGGAGAAGCATCATCAGTCCTTTATATCCAAACATGGGAGAAGTACTTCTAGAATTCCTAGGTCCACCATGGGTGAGACACCTATATCCCTTCCAGGTCAACTTTGTGTGTTCCTCCTTTGGAACCATCTCCTTCACCACTGATGATATGAAACTCCTCTCACTAGGTCTCCCATCTATGGGAGGCCAAATAAAAGCTCCATTGGGGCATCTGATTATTCATGATTATATAAAAAGACACACCACTATTTCTCTAATTCGATTTCTCATTCACTCTCTAAAATATCTCCCACACATAGCCTACAAAATAGGTGGGGTCCTAAGAATTATTACAATTATAAATTTTAATTGTATCAAGGACCCACATTTTTTATATAATATTAGGGACCAACACCTTTCATGTAGTGTTGGGAACAACCTTCTTTTCACTTCCAAAAGGGTTAATTACTATACCTCATACCCACCTAAGAAAGGGATTATAAGGTTTCTAAAGAGACACCCAAGGGAATACTTCATGAATTAATCCCCATATAGTTCATGAGGGGTGTTCCCCTTCCTTTCATATTATCACCCTCATCCACTAGAAGAAAAATAATATTTTGAGGATTATAAGATATTTCACTTCATATTGTTTCTTACACTATGCATGACTCTCATGGGATTATATTTTTTTGATGATAATGTCATCAAAACAATCAAATACCACCAACGTAGGCCTCCTATTTGTTATAATCCCCAACTATACCGATTCACATAGGCCACCTATAGGTTTTATTCCCAAAAAAGTTGTTATCATCCTCTTAAAGGTCCATATTCATTGTAGGAAAAACCTTCAATGGGCTATATTCATGATGAATCAACCATCTGAATCCTATATAGGTGTAAGACCTCACCATTTTGAACTAGGTTTTCTTATATTCATATGTAAATTAGATACATAGGATGAATTCTTAATATTCATACCCAAAAACTATAATTCACATGAATATTCTCTTGGAGGCTACCCCAGTAAGTTCATATCCAAATTGGCAGGCTATATCCCTTCTAATTCCCTCATACCATTTCATAATCGATCTCACACCATCCTTGTTGGGAATCTACGAACTAGATGTCCTTTTCACAGGAAATTAATCATCATGATCTATTAATTGTCACATAACCTTAAAAAATATGATTTGTCCCATTAACATCCACCAAACTATGTGAGTTAAAATTCTTATCATAGGGATGTGTAGGAATACCATCCCTTGGGTCTGATACCAACATCAAAATAAGTCCCATTGTCCTAAATGATTATGAATTAAATAGTTCCCACAATACTTGTATTGAAACTAGTATCATGATAATAAACTAGATAAGAATCAAATTCTTAAATTAAATTGGTACCATTGATAGAGAATAGTGGATATGTTCCAATGTATCCAATAAAGAAGAACCTCAGATAGATACAAATGATTCTGAATCCAATACATTCTAAAAATTAATTGTTTATATATGGGTGACCTATTTTATATTTTGGATTTAATATAGGATTCATAGATATATCTTCAATGTTTAATAATTTTCTAGAGTACGAACTAATTCCCCCAAAAAGGTTTCATGAGCCAGAACACCCGTCCTCTCAAAAAATGTGAGTCCCTATATGTTTTTGAAACCATTTACTAATTAATAATTATCTTTTTAAATTATATTTTAAGATCATTACAAATAATATAACCACTGGGTTTTTATGGTTCCATGAATATACCCCATTAGTAACCAATCAGAAGAGAAATTGAAATAAAAAGGCGTATGATATAAAATATTATTCTACCACCCTCCAAAAAATCCATCCAAACCCCTGTAGATATTCCATGTAAAAAATGGTGAAGCCAACATGTACCTCTAAAGTAAAAATGGATGAATGTTTATTCATGTGGGTCCATATTTTTCTCACCTTTATGAATAAAACAATTTGTCAGATATTATTAATGAAAAATGAATAATCAATCAATGTGGTGACTTAGCATTATTCATGTAACTAGTATATGTGAATCCTAAAGGATCATCAGGTATATTGTTCATATAAATAACTATGGCTTCGAGGGTTCTCCTTATTCATGTGAAGGTGTAATAGATGTCTTAGGTGTTTACTAAAAAATCAAGAAATCATTAAGGAACTTTTCTTCAAAAACATCTCAGAGTGTGTTAAACATAATTTGAAGGCATAAGGTATATTTACCTTCTTCTTCACACAAGATGAGTTCATTATGGTATTTATTTTTCTTGAATTTTTTTATTTTATAGACCATTATTTTTCATTATAATAATAATATCATCTCAATAATAAATATTTCTCTAATCATTGGTTTTTCAATATTTATAGTCAATGTCACACCACCTCTCACTGCTTTAGCAAAGATAACACAATCACATCAAGTGTTTTTTATAGACATACAAAATAAGTCATGACACTCATACGTTAAACACCCAAATATTCATTGTTTCACAAATATAAACAAAAAACAAAGAATCTTGATGATGATGAATTTTTTATTAATGTTGTCATGACCAGCCCCTTGAGGCCCATGTCGTGACTACCCCAAGTCTGCCTTCCGCATGCCAGGGGATGGTGACAAGCACCAAAAAGGCATATCACTATAATTGGGAAGACATTTTCTTTTTAACATGAAAACTCACACTATCCATGCAGACAACTAGATACAAGCACAAGTAAACTATATAGTAAAAGAGTGAGTATAGTATGTAAAGGGGGCTGGAATACAAGCCCAACTAGAAAGTACACATAAAATTAAAAAATAACTCCTATGAATTCCCACTAAGGATCCTAACTAAAGGATAGGTACAGCTCTCGAACGGTCATCTCTACAGTATGGCTCGCCTAAGATCTACCTCCGATCAGCCTCAAGTCTTGGTATCCTTAATCTAGATTAGTTTTCTTCATCATCTCCATATAACACAACAAGTTGAGGTCGTATCCCATGTAGGGGTGAGTATAAGGATACTCAGTTGGGACCAGAGACCCCCGATGGCCTCTCAGAATTGTAGAGGGGATAAACCACAATGAAAGACTACAAATACAAGCATGAAGTAATAATTAACTCTGATTAGTTATATACCCATACATTTATCTATGTTACCTTGTATACCCATCTCATTCATGAAGAAACACAAGGCCCAACTCTTTTTCCAAAAGTTCAACTATTCCACTTAGGAAAGAAGACTATAAAGGTATCACCACATAGGTAAGCACCACAAAGGTAACACCACATAGAATAATGACACAATGTTATCACCACACAGAAGTTTACCACAAAGGTATGTACCACAAAGGTAACACCACAAAACAGAATACCACAAATGTAAGGACTCAGCTCACACCAGGTATAACATAAGTATGTAAGTATAGACGATCCGCTGTATTGCAAGATCATCTTACTTCGTCGAGAAGCACTGCTGTTGACCCACATAGGATTGAATATGAACCACATATGTTATGATGATGTCCCACACAGGATATAAAGATGACCCACAAGGGATCTGTTGATGCTGACATATACAGGATTTGAAGATGACCCACACAGGATCTGAAGATGCTTCAAGTACAGCCATCCACAGGGTTCCCGCACTAAGAACGCTTGATTCTGGGAGGATCCTCTCCTCAAGCAATAGGTAGATACTTCAACTTCTTCTAATTCACATGAAGAAGTATCCCAATGGTGTTCCATGTCATAAGGGACCCAACATGACAGACGATGTGTTAATCAGACGCCCAATCTTGTAGTTATTAGCATTTCCGTTCTGAAGGCCTGGTTGGATTCAGGTTTGATCCAACCTAAATGTACTCCAAATTTATCCAAAACACATGTATTGTATACCAAAAGGATCCTCTGGATCCCAGGATTCCAGTTCTATAGATGGTTTGTCAAACGGAAGCTCGGTTTTCAAAATATGGTTGAAAAGGAGTATCTGGATCCAGATGGGCATGGGTTTGGTTTTACCTGGTTGAACCGACAAGACCTAGGCTGAGCTGAAACGGTTTGGGATGACCTAACCCGGCCTGGGACCATCCAGGATGGGCTGGGCCACAGCGGGCCGAGCCCACTGGGTCGCGGTCCGACCCGTTCGGCGCGGCCCGCTAGGTGCGACCCGATGGGCATGGCCCAAGGGCTCGTCTCGCGGCAAGGTGCAGTCTTCCATGGAGGGGCCCACACTATCCACTACCAGGGGAAACACAACCCCTTAAATTCCAATTTGTCAATCATCGTTCAGATTTGTCCAACCCGGTGGCCCCATGTAGCGCCACCTGCTGGCATGCAGGATCCACAGGAGCGGTCCCACTCTGCGTGACGCGGTCGGCCGGATGTTCGGTCGGATCCCCTTTCTAGTGGAATGATGACACCACTATCCTCTTGCAGTCGATAGGTTGTCATCTTCCCTGGTGCACCGCCACGGCTCAGCAATCGTTGACTCCTCCCCAGAAGGCAGCGCGGACGTGCGCTGCCCCGGTTCCACGTGGTCGACCGGTGTGCTGGCCGCCCCCTTCTACCACCGCAACAAACGATTTGTGGCCTCCTTCACTACCGGCAGTGTGGTCGGGCACCGCCCTGCTTCTACACAAGAAGCTAGTTACCGTCTTCCACCTTCCTCTACCACGGTTGATGGGCCAGTGCCTCCATCTATGGCACGGTTGCGCCGCCATCGTCATCATGGTTGGCCGATGTGTCGGCTGCCACCCATACCCTATCGGAATCAGTCACTACCATCGTGGTCGTGTTCCACTCAACTATAGATCTTCCTGTGAATAACATTTCAATAAAGTGGGAGCGGAGGGATCGAGCCGTGTTTGTTTGTCCTGCACCCACCGTGTTAGATCGATAGCAGGTGGTTTTTAGATTGGAAGCAATGAATTTCCATGAAGAATGAATTGAACAAAATTTCCTACCATGTTCGTTCATTGGAGATGGTGTGAGGAAGATAATGAAGATGTCGATGCTCATCTCTCCTGAAATACGCTCCCATTCTGAGCTCGAGTGTCATCCTCGTCGGAGGTTCGTTCTTTATTGGAGAAGGTTCTTCATTGGAAGATGTTTCTCCAAAGGCTCTCCCATATTCTGTCCTTTGAAAACTGTAACACCCCGAGCTTCCACGATACGCTTCTCATTCAATAATGCAATAGCTTGCATTATACGCAATTTCGAGTTCTAAAACACCGCGACTAATCAAAGTAGCCGTTATGAATAGTAATAACCACCTTTTGAAATTATATATATTTTATATTTTAAAATGGACTTCATTTTTGGATTCGGAATGTCGAAATTAGCCTATGTTTAATTTTTTGTAATTTTCTGAGAACTTTGAAATTTTTATGAATAGTGAAAAATACTTAAAACAACTTTTTTAATCAAAATAATTTATAGTGATAAGCTATACTATTGAGTGTTTTTAAAGTATAATTAGAATATATTTTTACCATTTTATCCAATGGTGGTCATTAGAATTAATTTAACATTGAAATTGGACATAAACAATTGCCAATCTTTTGATATAAATTGTTTCTTAAAAACACGCTATTTGTTGTAACAGTGGGAATTAATTATAAAATTAATTAATTCAACTTATATTTTTGGAATTTTGTAAAATAGACATCATTTTTGAATTCGGAATATCAATTATAGCTTATGGTGAAATTTTGGCATTGCTCTGAAAAACTTCAATTTTTGATGAATAGTGAAACCACTAAGTGGTAGTTAAATAACTGATTTTTCGTTTAAATGAAATATTACCACTTCTGTGATTTGATTTTCAAAAATCTGACATACATGGTTGTCATTAAGAAGTAAAATGTGGTTCAATGAGATTAAAATAATTTTTTGGTGAATAGTAACTTTTAAGTTCTTAATCGCGATTAGAGGTAATTAGTGTAGTTTAAGGTAAAAACAATGTTTTAATAATATGATATGAGCTTGACACTTGTCCTACTCCTATTGGATGAGTCATGGCCGACCAAGACAACCCATGGGTAAACTTGGGGACCCCATGGAGCCACTTTGGTTGGAAAATGACATTAATATATATTTATTTAATGTTAAAATTAAATTGACACAAACATGAGTTGTTTTACTAAAACAGTTTTTAAGTGGGGTTACACAAGTCCAAATTTTGATTATAAATATTCATTAGAAAGATAAATATATTTCCTACATCATAGTATTTTTTTTATAATTTTTAGACATTATATAAATTAAATTAATTATGACATCATTATGATGCAGCGATGACCTCATTATTTAACGATTTAAATAAAATGAGAAGATAATGCAAAATCCAAGGCTTACACTTGTCCAAAGCCTATTGGATGAGGATATTTCGAACCCTTATCACCTTATACACGAAATATATAACTGTGGGACCTTTAGAATCCGAAAAGCATTGTATAATAATGTAACATTTCAATCTTTCCAAAAGAGCCCCTCGTCTCCACTTATAAAAGGCCCCCACCTCTCCCACCTTATTCACACCTTCAAGCCATTTGTCTCGGCCAACCTCTGCCAAAATACTCTCCCAACTTCCCTCTCTTACTCATAGAAGCCTCACTTTGGGCAGAACTCTTCTCAAGGAAGCCTTTGGGCTCAAATCAAAAAGAGTTACCCGATTTTGAGGTAATGTCTTCTCTAATGTTGTTTTGTTTTATTTTTCTTCTCAAACCCCCTAAACTCTTTTTATTCATTTATTTTGTAACAACAACAGTATCCTCAATATACTAGGATGTTGTTATAATAAGAATTCGAGCTACACTTACACACACATACATCTAATGGTTAATGAACATACGGTTTTTGTGGATGGCGAATTTCTGCCTCACGAAATGATGATTGTTCAACACTCATATAACACCTTCAAAGGTGGCCATTAAGATGTAACTATTTTTATATATGATATATAATATGTTTATGTTTTAATTATTCTTCTGTATTTCTCATTTATGGAATGCTTTATGATTTCCATTATGGGTAAAACGCGATAATCTCATTTTAGGAAGTGCGGACTACCGCCCCCTCAAAGTGATGTGAATCGTTAATGCCATATGTGGGATGTATAAAGGATGGAGTAAATGATATTATATATGATATTATACTGGAACTATATTATACCTTTATATAATTATGATTTCATTACATTGAATATGAAATAGAAATGAAAGTAGCGTTCATGCGCACGTACGGCTTACCGTCTCCATGAACGGTGCATTTCATTTCTTACCTCTAAATGTTACGTAATATTATGAATGAATGTATATACGGGATATATATGATATATATGATATCTACATCATGAATATAATTCTGGATATAATGGATATTTCACCACATGAACAACTTGTAATTATAAGAAGGTTATTGTTGACACAAGTACCAAAGATCGACAAAACGACCGTTATTAACTTAAATAATTAAATAACGTTCATAACATTGTAATAAGTGATATAAAAAGGATAATGAAATTTAAAATGGTTCTTAATAAGGTAGATATTAACTCTAGTTTATTATTTAGGAGGTTAAAGAACGGTTGAGTCAAGTCGGACATGAGGTAAGGGAACTTCTTAACCCAACTTCCATTCTTTGGGTTAATCTCCTACTTTCAAATTATATCATGATATTATTATGTCCTATATTGTATTTGTACATTATTTATGTGTACTTATAGTGAATACACATTATAGATGTACTTTATTTAAAAAATGATCTTTTTATGAACTTCATCTCAATCCCCTTTCATTGAGGCATATTTGGTTTTATACTAAACTTTCTTTTATACGGTGTATAAACCCCTTTGACTTTTACGTTTATTCAAAAGGAATATTTTTTATACGAAGCGTTTTACTAAACGACAAAACGGGAATGTTTTTATTTTCGTACTTATGCGGCGACAACGACTTCTCCACCACCGTGACCATTATTTGAGTTTCTGCTTCCTCTACAAGCCATCACTTTTTTAATGAAAAATAAATACAAAGTTTTAACTTTCTTTTATTTTGGTTTTGAAAATGGTTTTGAAAACGTTTTTATTATATCAATGAGTTGTATTGATATCTTGTGATTGAAATGTGGAAATGTTATGTTTCCTTTATGCATGTTTTATGTGATACGATTATGTCATGGTTTATGATATGTTTAAACCTATTCATATGAGGAATGCATTGGACTTAATAAGTGACGGGTGGAGCCCGCTATAGCTCCTCGATGCATCGGCAGGTCTCATGAGACAAACTAGTGTCTTGGCACAAGGCCTTGACAAAATCTTATATGTGGTCTTGGCACGAGGCCTTGGCTACGTGGTTATGATAGTCTGGAATTATGCATTTCATCATTATGAAAGTGGTTATTGATATTGCATGTGATTATTCGACCAGTAGAATATCCATGTAAATGGCATTATCTCATTTTACTTTTTCCATATTATGTTGAAGTTCATGTTTAAAAGGCTTTTGTTTTAGTTATACATTGCCTTAAATGTTAATGTTTATTTATGAAAGCTTCTGTATTATTGTTATCCTTACTGAGCATCTGAGCTCACCCCTTTCAATGTATTAATATTTTCCAGGATGTGAAGAAGTATTATATGAATGACCTACAGGGATAGTCAGAAGTGGATATGAGTGTGGACTATGGAGACTTTGTTATTGTAGTTTTTCACTTTATGATGTAATGTAACGTTTACGAATGTATCTAGTGTTTCCAAGGCTACTAAACTAATCGGTCTTTCGGGACTTGATCTTTTGTGATCATGCCAATGTTACGAAGTAATGCACCGACTCTGGGTAGCTGGGGTCGGGGCGTTACAGTTGGTATCAGAGGCAGTTTAGTACTATCTTTGGAAGCTAGATTTAGATAAACTCTGATTAGAGAACGTAGACCTAAGATAAACTTTGAGGATTAGTATAGAAGAACTTCCTAGAATTATGGTATTGTAGAGATTTTGTGAGTTTTCCGAGCAATACATCCTTGTCTGGATACGAGCAGGTAGAGGCGGCTCTGGCACAGATGTACCTAGGGGTAAAACCCGAAAACACCGCTTTGAGCTAGACTCGAACGGGAACTGGTGCACGACAACGGGCCTTGCTGCACTCTTGGTTACGCACTCCCGGGGGATATGCTTAGGATAATTCTCATTTTCTTTACAAACCACTATGAAGGGTTATGAGTATATACTTTCTCAAAGGAAACATTTCTTTTTATGATTATGGATTATATCCATAAATAGTTCAATTTATGTTAAGTGTTTTATAAGTATGGGATTATGTATTTTGATTCATAAACTGATCTAGTTTATGCAATTGTTTAGAAATGGCGCCTAGTGGAAGAAATGGAAACTGTATCAATGCACGCACTCCATGTAGGGATTTCCCTCCTGCTCAAGATAATTATAGTGGGGCTGGTGATGCAACTGGTGCCGATCAGCTAATCACCATACTGGGACAACTTACTCAGGTAATGAATAATAACCTTACTCGTATAGAGCACCCTGATCCGCAACGTGGAGGATCAATGTTAGATCGATTCATGAGGCAACAACCACCAACGTTCAATGGGATTACAAATCCCTTAGTAGCCGAGCAATGGATAAATTCCCTAGAGAAAATATTTCAGGCTTTGGGGAGCAGTGAAAGGGAAAAAGTTATCATGGCAGTTTATCACCTCACTGGAGATGCTGATCAATGGTGGTCATTGATTCAAAACATGAAGGAAGATGATGAAGTATCAAATATGGAATGGAGGGAGTTCAAAGATCTGTTTTTAGAAAAATACTTTCCTCGCGACCATCGAGCAGATATGGAAAGGCAATTTCTGAGTCTGAAACAAAAGGAGGATGAGAATGTCGCAAAGTATGAGGCTAACTTTACAAGGTTAGCGAGGCATGCTGACGATTATATACGTAACCCAAGGAGTAAGATTGATCGTTTCTTTGATGGGTTAAAACCATTTCTCCATCGATCTTTAGTATCACAATCCTTCTCATCATACGAAGATATTGTCTCGTGTGATATCAAGACAGAAAAGGAATTCTCTAAGTCTTATGACAACAAAGTAAAGCAAGAGAAGAAGAGAACGATGGAACAAGAGACAGATAAAGGGAAAAAGGGAAAGAAGGATTTTCCATTATGTGATAATTGTGGGAAGAATCACCCTAGTACGTGCCTAAAAGGAATGGGAGTTTGTTATAAATGTGGAGAAAAGGGTCACCTGGCTTGTGATTGCAAGGGAAAGAAAGAGGCTGTGAAAGTTGAATGCTACAATTGTAGGGAAATGGGGCATTATGTAAATGAATGTCCTAAGCGTCAGGGAAACTTACCTAAGAAAAGGCCAAGGGATCAAGGACAATCTTATGCTGTTACTACAGTTGAAGCAGAATAACTAATGTATTGGTGCTTTTGGACTCATGGATTATATTTTGGTTATTAGAATAATGTGATATATATATAAGGATTGTACTGCAGTACATGTTGATTTCAGTAAGGTTTTAATATGATGAAGGTAATCATATTTTTAGTATGTGACAAAAGAGAAACTTTAATTTGTTTGGGGAATCTGATGTTACAATTGATTTTGGAATTTAGAGACCTTTTAGAGAAAGTCTGGACAAAAGTATTTTGGATAACTATAAAGGTTGGAATGGATTATATTTTACATTGGATACTATTGTTAAGGTTATTTTTGGATATTTATAAAAAGGAAAACACGCAGACCGAGTGACAACCCATCGCGTCGGATAAAGCTGTGGGAATCGAACCCACAACCATAGTGCGATTGGGATTAATCGCCTACCACTGGACTACATGAAGTCCCTGGTTTTTACAAAATAGTTTTTCTAATCTAAATGGTATGTGTTAAAATTTGGAACCTTATACAATTAGGATAAGTATAATATTTTTGAGTTCTATTATCTTTTTGAGTGAAAGATGAGTTAAAGGTTGAAACTCTAATTGTCAAGCATAAATATATATATACCTATCTCTTATTCAATGAATAAATTAATTCTTAAACATTAGTAAAGGGATATTAAATCAAAAAAATGTGTTATCCTAATACCTTATGTCTTGTTGAACTGATGATATTTTAAATCAACATAGATTGAATGCTTTGAGGCCCTCAATTTGACAGTTTATTGTGATGGATGACCTCAATCACTCCCTACAAATATTTACGTTTTTCCTCCAATTATATGTCTCTAATTGCCACCAATGTTCTCCTAATCGAGATCATAATTGGGTGGTGACTTTTTCATTTCCCTTTCCCTCTTCTTAAGGATAAATTTTATTAATCTTATTTCCGATGTGGGTTTTCCTCAAAGGTATTTTCTCTTTTCAACCTTTTACTTTCAAAGAAAAATTTCAAATTGTGAGGACGCAATTTATTGAAGGAGGGGAGAATGTAACACCCCGAGCTTCCACGATACGCTTCTCATTCAATAATGTAATAGCTTGCATTATACGCAATTTCGAGTTCTAAAACACCGCGACTAATCAAAGTAGCCGTTATGAATAGTAATAACCACCTTTTGAAATTATATATATTTTATATTTTAAAATGGACTTCATTTTTGGATTCGGAATGTCGAAATTAGCCTATGTTGAATTTTTTGTAATTTTCTGAGAACTTTGAAATTTTTATGAATAGTGAAAAATACTTAAAACAACTTTTTTAATCAAAATAATTTATAGTGATAAGTTATACTATTGAGTGGTTTTGAAGTATAATTAGAATATATTTTTACCATTTTATCCAATGGTGGTCATTAGAATTAATTTAACATTGAAATTGGACATAAACAATTGCCAATCTTTTGATATAAATTGTTTCTTAAAAACACGCTATTTGTTGTAACAGTGGGAATTAATTATAAAATTAATTAATGCAACTTATATGTTTGGAATTTTGTAAAATAGACATCATTTTTGAATTCGGAAGATCAATTATAGCTTATGGTGAAATTTTGGCATTGCTCTGAAAAACTTCAATTTTTGATGAATAGTGAAACCACTAAGTGGTAGTTAAATAACTGATTTTTCGTTTAAATGAAATATTACCACTTCTGTGATTTGATTTTCAAAAATCCGACATACATGGTTGTCATTAAGAAGTAAAATGTGGTTCAATGAGATTAAAATAAATTTTTGGTGAATAGTAACTTTTAAGTTCTTAATCGCGATTAGAGGTAATTAGTGTAGTTTAAGGTAAAAACAATGTTTTAATAATATGATATGAGCTTGACACTTGTCCTAATCCTGTTGGATGAGTCATGGCCGACCAAGACAACCCATGGGTCAACTTGGGGACCCCATGGAGCCACTTTGGTTGGAAAATGACATTAATATATATTTATTTAATGTTAAAATTAAATTGACACAAACATGAGTTGTTTTACTAAAACAGTTTTTAAGTGGGGTTACACAAGTCCAAATTTTGATTATAAATTTTCATTAGAAATATAAATAGATTTCCTACATCATAGTATTTTTTTTATAATTTTTAGACATTATATAAATTAAATTAATTATGACATCATTATGATGCAGCGATGACCTCATTATTTAACGATTTAAATAAAATGAGAAGATAATGCAAAATCCAAGTCTTAAACTTGTCCAAAGCCTATTGGATGGGGAGATTTCGAACCCTTATCACCTTATCCACGAAATATATAAGTGTGGGACCTTTAGAATCCGAAAAGCATTGTATAATAATGTAACATTTCAATGTTTTCAAAAGAGCCCCTCGTCTCCACTTATAAAAGGCCCCCACCTCTCCCACCTTATTCACACCTTCAAGCCATTTGGCTCGGCCAACATCTGCCCAAATACTCTCCCAACTTCCCCCTCTTACTACTATAAGCCTCACTTTTGGAAGAAATCTTCTCAAGGAAGCCTTTGGGCTCAAATCAAAAAGAGTTACCCGATTTTGAGGTAATGTCTTCTCTAATGTTGTTTTGTTTTATTTTTCTTCTCAAACCCCCTAAACTCTTTTTATTCATTTCATTTGTAACAAAAACAGTATCCTAAATATACTAGGATGTTTTTATAATAAGGATTCGAGCTACACTTACACACACATACATCTAATGGTTAATGAACATATGGTTTCTGTGGATGGCGAATTTCTGCCTCACGAAACGATGATTGTTCAACACTCATATAACACCTTCAAAGGTGGCCATTAGGATGTCACTATTTTTATATATGATATATAATATGTTTATGTTTTAATTATTCTTCTGTATTTCTCATTTATGGAATACTTTATGATTTCCATTATGGGTAAAACGCGATAATCTCATTTTAGGAAGTGCGGACTACCGCCCCCTCAAAGTGATGTGAATCGTTAATGCCATATGTGGGATGTATAAAGGATGGAGTAAATGATATTATATATGATATTATACTGGAACTATATTATAACTTTATATAATTATGATTTCATTACATTGAATACGAAATAGAAATGAAAGTAGCGTTCATGCGTACGTACGGCTTACCGTCTCCATGAACGGTGCATTTCATTTCTTACCTCTAAATGTTACGTAATATTATGAATGAATGTATATATGGGATATATATGATATATATGATATCTACATCATGAATATAATTCTGGATATAATGGATATTTCACCACATGAACAACTTGTAATTATAAGAAGGTTATTGTTGACACAAGTACCAAAGATCGACAAAACGACCGTTATTAAATTAAATAATTACATAACGTTCATAACATTGTAATAAGTAATATAAAAAGAAAAATTAAATTTAAAATGTTTCTTAATAAGGTAGATATTAACTCTAGTTTATTATTCAGGAGTTTAAAGAACGGTTGAGTCAAGTCGGACATGAGGTAAGGGAACTTCTTAACCCAACTTCCATTCTTTGGGTTAATCTCCTACTTTCAAATTATGTCATGATATTATTATGTCCTATATTGTATTTGTACATTATTTATGTGTACTTATAGTGAATACACATTATAGATGTACTTTATTTAAAAAATGATCTTTTTATGAACTTCGTCACAATCCCCTTTCATTGAGGCATATTTGGTTTTATACTAAACTTTCTTTTATACGGTGTATAAACCCCTTTGACTTTTACGTTTATTCAAAAGGAATCTTTTTTATACGAAGCATTTTACTAAACGACAAAAAGGGAATGTTTTTATTTCCGTACTTATGCGGCGACAACGACTTCTCCACCACCTTGACCATTATTTGAGTTTCGGCTTCCTCTACAAGCCATCACTTTTTTAATGAAAAATAAATACAAAGTTTTAACTTTCTTTTATTTTGGTTTTGAAAATGGTTTTGAAAACGTTTTTATTATATCAATGAGTTGTATTGATATCTTGTGATTGAAATGTGGAAATGTTATGTTTCCTTTATGCATGTTTTATGTGATACGATTATGTTATGGTTTATGATATGTTTAAACCTATTCATATGAGGAATGCATTGGACTTAATAAGTGACGGGTGGAGCCCGCTATAGCTCCTCGATGCATCGGCAGGTCTCATGAGACAAAATAGTGTCTTGGCACGAGGCCTTGACAAAATCTTATTTGTGGTCTTGGCACGAGGCCTTGGCTACGTGGTTATGATAGTCTGGCATTATGCATTCCATCATTATGAAAGTGGTTATTGATATTGCATGTGATTATTCGACCAGTAGAATATCCATGTAAATGGAATTATCTCATTTTACTTTTGCCATATTATGTTGAAGTTCATGTTTAAAAGGCTTTTGTTTTAGTTATACATTGCCTTAAATGTTAATGTTTATTTATGAAAGCTTCCACATTATTGTTATCCTTACTGAGCATCTGAGCTCACCCCTTTCAATGTTTTAATATTTTCCAGGATGTGAAGAAGTATTATATGAATGACCTGCAGGGATAGTCAGAAGTGGATATGAGTGTGGACTATGGAGACTTTGTTATTGTAGTTTTTCACTTTATGATGTAATGTAACGTTTACGAATGTCTCTAGTGTTTCCAAGGCTACTAAACTAATCGGTCTTTCGGGACTTGATCTTTTGGGATCATACCAATGTTACGAAGTAATGCACCGACTCTAGGTAGCTGGGGTCGGGGCGTTACACAAACGATTTATCAACCACAAGAGGTGAGGAGTGAACTTAATTAAGTTAAAGTTATTTACATGTTCAGTTAATTTTGGCTCATTAATTGGGGAGGTTCCAAGAGTTACAAAGGTCTCAAGGTCGGATGGTCCCCACCACCAAAATTCAAATGAGAGGTTTCAAATAAAATAAATAAATGTTAATTGTTTTATTTTATTATATTTTTTTTAACTCTCCCACAAAAAACTGAAAATAAAACATCCACCCTCGACCTACAGCAGTTGAGGTGAAGGTCTCTTTAAGTGACTGTTAGAGTTGTGACTTCAACGGTGTCCTCATATTTCAATTCTGAGCACCCATTCAAAAGTTAGAAAAAGCTGCTCATGTGTTTACTGAATATACCCGAATTTTTTTTTCATTATTTCATTCCGGGCACACCGGGCCTTAGAATCATGCACCATTCATTTTTTCATACTAGTAATAATTCCATATATTTTTTTAAAAAATTACATGGAAAAATCCTAGTCTTTACATTCTCCCCACCTCAGGGCTTTGCATCACCGGAATCCACAACACAAACTAGGGAAACAATTGTGGGTATTGAGCATGAATATGAGCCTCCCACTCCCATGTGATCTCCTACAGGTTCCCATGCTTCCAATGTATGCGAATTTGAGGTATAGATCACCCACAAAGGATTCTCTCATGTCGATCCTCAATATCCACTAGAACCTCAGAAAACGTCGCCCTATTGTCGATGCCCAGCTCGCCCCAGTCAATGATGTGTGAGGGATCATGTACATATATCATCATCTGGGATACGTGGAAAATGTCATTAACCCAATGCAACTAAGGGGAAAGAGCTAAGTGGTATGCTACCTCACTAACTCTACTGAGGACCTGAAAGGTTCTGATGAATCTCAGAGATAACTTGTCGCCCCAGCCAAATCACTACAACACTCATCATGGTGATACCTGTAGGGAGACATGGTCACCATCCTTGAACTCTAGTTGTACCTGTCTCCTGTCAGTGTAAGACTTTTCCCTACTCTGTGTAGTCCTCATCTGCTCCTAGATGATCTTAACTTTCTCTGTGGAAGCTCGTACCATCTCCAGTCCCATGAGTGCTAACTCCCCTGGGTCAGTCCAGCACATAGGTGATCTGCAAGGTCGACTGTACACTGCCTCGAATGGTTCCAAACCGATGGTGGAGTGATTGTAGTTGTTGTATGTGAACTCCACTATGGGAAAGTGATCCTTCCAGCTACATCTAAAATCAAGGACACAGGAACACAACATATCCTCAAGGGTCTGAATGGTCCGCTCTGTCTGACCATCCATCTATGGATGAATGGAGGTTCCCAATCTAAGCAGAGTCCTGAACATCTCTTTCAACCCCTTCCATAGTCGTGAAGTAAAACATGTGTCATGGTCGGAGACAATTATCAAAGGAACTCCATGAAGCCGGAAAATCTACCATATGTTGAGGCGTCCCAAGACCTCTACTGATCCCTGCTCTCTGGTAGGTAGTAAGTGAGCAGACTTGGTGAGTCAGTCTAAGATCACCTAGATTGAATCATGACCCCTGGACATGTGTGGAAGTCCTATCACAAAGTCCATGGGAATTCCATCCCACTTCAACTCTGGAACCTCTAGTGGTTGGACTATGCCTGTTGGAACCTGATTCTCTACCTTCACTTGTTGACAAGTGAGGTACCATTAGAGAAACTCTTCCACTACTTTCTTCATTCCCATAAACCAGTGCTAACATCAAAATTCCTAGTACATCTTCGACACTTCTGGATGTACCGCTACAGGGGATGTATGGAACTCCCTCAACACTTCCTTCTGAAGAACTACTGGTATAATAGTACACCCTCTAAAGAAGATGAAATTCTCCCCACCTTCAGAAAATACATTAGGTTAATTTCCTGTTGATATATGAGCACGTTGAGCCTCATTAACAGTTTCTCCAAGATGTGCCTCCCATACTCACTGAAGGAATGGTGGAGTGACTGTCAGAGACTAAAGAAAAGCTTTTCCATCTCGATCCATGTATGATATCCACAAAGCAGATAGCTAATCCATCGCTTCACTCAGAAACTATATAACAGATCTCTTGCTGAGTGCATCTGCTACTACATTCCCCTTCTAAGGAGTGTAGAATATCTCGAAGTCATAGTCCTGAAAGAAACCCAATCCAACGTCGTTGTCTCAAGTTCAGGTCCTTATAAGAAAAGATACACCTCGGACTCTTGGGATCATAGTAGACTGTAAAACGCTCACCCGTCATGTACTGGCACCACATCTTCAAGGTGAATACCACTACTACAAATTTCAGGTCATGGGTAGCATAGTTCTTCTCATGCTCTCTCAACTGTCGAGAACCATGTGTGATCTCTTCTCACTCTTGCATCAGGACACATCCAAGCCTGGTCCCGGATGCGTTGTAGTAGACTATGTACCCAATGCCTACCTTTGGTAACCTCAATATGGGGTTTCTCATCAGTCCCTTCCTCATCTCCTGGAAACTATGTTGGCAATTCTCCAACCACATGAAGGGTTTCCCCTTCTTTGTCAATGATGATAAGGGTGCTGCTACTCTGGAAAAGATAGGCCTAAACCTATGGTAATAACCAACCAAACCTAGAAAACTCTACACCTCTATCACACTCCTAGGTGGTTACCAAGCAAGCACAACCTCAATCTTCACTGGATCCACCACAACTCCAGCCATAGAGATGATGTGTCCCAGAATGTGAACCTCTCGGATCCAGAACTAGAACATAGATAGTTTACCATAAATATGGTTCTCTCTTTGTGTGTCCAGAACCATCTGTATATGATAGGAATGCTCCTACTATATAGTTATGTATATCAAGATATCATTGATGAAGATTACCACAAAGCGATCGAGGTATTGTTGGAAGATCTTGTTCATGAGTCCCATGAACACTACTGGGGAACTGGTCACACTAAATGGGATAAACAATAACTCATAGTGGCCAAAATGATATCTGAAGGTCGTCTACTACACATCCTCATCTCATACCCTAGGCTGGTGATTGCCTGATCTGAGGTCTATCATTAAAAACCAATGTGCTCCCTTCAACTGATCAAAAAGATCATCAATCCTTGATATTGGGTACTTGTTCTTCACAGTCACCTGCTTCAGGCACTGATAGTCCACACAGAGTCTCAAACTCACATCTGCCTTCTTGGCGAACAAAATCAGGGCCGCCAAAGGAGAAACTTGGGGCCTAATGAACCCATTACTCAAGAAGTCCTCATGATGTACTCAGAGTTTTCGAAGCTCTATGGGATCCATCCAGTATGCCGGTGTATATATCGGTGTCGTCCTGGGTTACAAGTCAATATAAAATTCTACCTCTCTATGAGGAGGTAGACCTGGAGCATAATTAGGGAAAACATCAGCGTATTGGTCCACTACTACAGGATAACTTAGACTCTCAACATCAACTGATCTAAGGTGAAGGATAGCCAACTAGTGTGTGATCGGCTGCACCCTCCTCCAATTAATCCCATATAGTGCTGCAAAGGTTACCTTCTCACCGGTGAAGGAAATCCTGGTTCCATCCTCATGGAAACACCGCACTTTTCACCTAATACATTCTATTTGATCATTAATAGTTGATAACCAATCCATACTCAAGATGACGTCGTAAGGCCACGACTCTACTACTAGAAGATCCCAGCCGAAGATCTCGCCTCTTGGAGTAAGGATACATTGTCGGTACTAGTGTGTAATCATCAAATCCTCTCCCGTTGAAGTCTATAGCTGTATGGATTGAGGCAAGTGCTCCAACCGAATCTCTGAGCTTTGAATGAGGGTCCTAGTAATAAAAGAGTGACTGGAACCAGTGTCTATAAGTATTGTAGCTATGATGGAGTAGAGACAGATAATACCTCGAATCATGTCCAGAGCACCGTGGTCATAGGCCTAATCTTCCTAGAGGTGAGCTCATCCCTATCCCACTGTTCCCTATGGTCAGGATGGACCACCAGGAGGTGGTGGTGGTGGAACCTCAAATCTCCACCCATCGTCGGCTACACTGCCAGATCCTCTTCCATGTATGTCTACTGCATGCATACCTTCCCGATCAAATAATTTCCTCTACCCAAGCAATTCTTAGACCGTCTTCTGGTCGTCCTTACGGTGTGTCGTTTAGTCAAAATCCATGTGACCCTACCCGCTGCATGAGTAACAATGCCTACTCTTTGACTGTAATGTTATGTCTCAAGAGCCCAGCACAACTGACCGTGTATCATGTAGTCGTCAACATGTAGTTCTGGTCCACTTGGACCTCTACATGATCTGTCTACTGCAAGCTGCAGATAACTCTTCTATGTGATGTCTAGTTCTGGGTCTCGTTGTTGGTGACTGCTCAGCAAGGAATCTCTCCACTAAGAGTGTTCACTCTAACAACCCTGCCTGCATCATGATGATGAGGGAAATAATTGAAGCTCTAATCTCCCATATGAGCCCCTAATCAAATATACACGCCCTGAAGAAAGGTTCCTACACCATGTTAGTGGAGTAGTGTGAGAGTTTGGTAAACCTCAATAAATACTATGCCACGGTCATGCTGCCCAGCTGCATGTGGAGAAGCTCATGTATACACACTGAGCATAAGTTCACTAGGATGAACCCTTCCCTAAAAAGGCTATCCATGTCCGCCCAGATGAGAGTGACCTTGTCATGAACCTGGAGCATCAAGATCTACTATTTTCCAACTTCTCTCTGAAAAAGATGGGCACCAAGGATCACCACGAGATAAGCTAGTGTCCCTACCAGTAGAAAAACTCTAACCACAGGCTCTAGCCATTCCTCATCCGTACGTGCATCTATCTCTCCCCATAACCTCGGTGGCCTCTGGTGCTGAAACTCGTGCAATGTGCTCAAGCGTTTTGAACCCTATGCTATTGGGTATGGTGGCATCAACTGTCCAATGGGTATTGGTGTTGTAGGTACACAACCCGATGGTACAACTGCAGAAAGGGGGCCCTGCACCAAAGCCTCATCGCTCGTTGGGCTGTCATTGTGTAATTAACCCAGAACCCTAGTCGCCTGTCTTCGTGGAGACATCCTGGAAAGAAATCGGAGGGCCATGGTCAATAAGTTATACCTGGTGAGCTGACTCAAATATATCATGAATGAAACTTTTAAAAACATGAACACAATTATTGTTTTCATACACTTAGTCGGAAATCAAAAACAAGGATCCTGATGTATCGATACGTCGGCCATTGCACCAACACTGAATTCCCCAAACTGTTAACTACGCTCATAACACTTAACACTATTTCCAATTAAAAGATCAGAGTCCATGTTCTTCGGTAGAACCAACTCCTCTGATACAAATTTGTCACGACCCGTCCCCAAGGGCCCATTTCATGACTACCCCAATCGTGCCTTCCTTAGGCCGGGGGATAGCGATGAGCACCGCAATGGAATATCCTGGAAACTGGGAAGGAATTGGCTTTTTAACCTCTAAACTCACACAATCCAATAACACAGCTAGATACAAGAACAAGTAAACTATATAGTAAATGAGTGAGTACAGTAAGTAATGGGGGCTAGAATACAAGCCCAACATGAAAGTACAAGTAAAACTGAAAAATAGATCCTGTGAACACCATCCAAGGATCCTACATTAAGGATAGGTACAACTCTCGAACGAATGTCTATGTGGTTTTCCTCATATAAGGTCCACCTTTGATCAGCATCCAGTCTTTGTACCCAAAACCTCAATCAGTATTATCCCTCGTCTGCACAAGAAACAGTCAGGTGCAGCCATAGCCCCTACAGGGGTGAGTATAACGATACTCAGTAGTGACCCTGAGACCTTTTAAGGTCTCTTATAATTACAAAAAGGATAAACCACAAAGCAAGATTGTAAATACAAGAAAAAGGTAATAATTAACTCTACTTAGTTATATTCCCATACATATACCTATGTTACCAAGTATACCCATCTCGTACATGAGGAAACACAAGGCCCAACTCTTTAGCCAAAAGCACTATAGTTCTACTAAGGAATGAATACTATGAAGGATTGACCACAAAGACAAGCACCAAAAATGTAACACCACATAGAAGAATACCATAAAGGTATCACCACACAAGAAGTTTACCACAAAGGTAAGTACCAAAAAGGTAACACCACACTATAGAATACCAAAAAGGTAAGGACTCAACTCACATTAGGTATAACTTAAGTACGGATGTATAGATGATTAGATGTATCACTAGATCATCTTACTTTGTCGAGAAGCTCTATTGTTGACCCACAAAGGATAGAAGATGACCCACATAGGATCTGATGATGACCCACACCGGATCTATAGATGATGTCCCACACAGGATCCAAAGATGACCCACACAGGTTATGAAGATGACACACACAGGATCTGAAGATGCTTCAAGTATAGCCAGCCACATGGTTCACGCACTAAGGACACTTGATTCTGGAAGGATCCACTCCTCATGCAATAGGTCGATACTTAAACTGAAACAAAGTCCCATGAAGAAGTATCCCAATGTTCTTCTACATCATAAATGAGCCAATGTGATAGACGGCGCGTCAATCAGACGCCCGGTCTGCAAGTTATTCGTGTTTTTGTTATGAGGTCCCAATTGGATTCTAGTTCGATCCAACCTAGCTATACACCAACTTTATCAAAAAATCAAGTGAGTACACAAAAATTACTGACTCAATACAAGGAATCTAGTGTCGTAGTTGGTTCATCAAATGGACACCTGGTTCTCAGGATATGGCCTAAAAGGCGTATCTGGTTCCAGATGGGACCAGGTCCGATATGACCCGATCGGACCAACCCGGCCTGACCCGACCTGGCCGGGGTCCTGTTCGGATTGGCTGGCCCATGGTAGGCCTAGCCACTGGGCCACATTATAGCCCATCCAGCAAAGGGCGTGGCCCGATCGGCACGGCCCAATTGGCGCGGCCTGCTCGGCATGGCCCACGTGGCTCGGCCCACATCTTGGTGCGGTTCGCCCTGTCGGGGCCCGCCCTAGCTGCTACCCGGGGGGATGGTGCCCCCCGGAATTCCGAACGGTCAAAGACCGTTCGGTATTGGCCAACCTGGCGGCACCATGTGCTGCAGCCTGCTGGCACGAGGGACCCGCTAGAGTGGTGCCGCTCGGCGTGATGCGGACAGCCGTAAGTCCGACCAACTTAACCTTTTAAAGGCACGATGGTGCCACTGCCCCCCCCCCCCCCCGCAACCAGCTGGTTTCCAGCCACCATGGTGTGCCGCCACGGCTAACCATCTGCGGCCTCCTCCTCAGCCGGCGGTGCGGACGCACGCCACCCCAGTTTCACATGGCCGGTAGGGGTGTCAGGAACCACCTTCCACCGTCGCTGCCGATGGGCTACAACCTCCCTCACTTCCGGCGGCGCGGTCGCGCGCCACCCAGTTCAATGAGGTCTGCCGGTTTCCAGCCACCACCTTTAACTGCACCAACCTATGGGTCGTAGCCTTCTTCGGAAACGAGTTTGTGCCGCCGCCATCATCGTGGTTGGCCAGTGTGCGAACCGCCGCCCATACCCTGCTGGCATCGGTTGCCGACATCGTGGTCGGGTTCTGCTCAACCGTCAATCTGCCTATGAAGAACAGGTCTACAAAGAGGGAGCAGAGGGATCAGGTCATGTTTGTTTGGCCCACACCCACCACGTTAAATCGATATCACATGGTTTTTAGATTAGAAGCAATGAATTACAACGATGAATGAATTGAACAAAATTACATACCTCGTTCGTTATTTATAGATAGCATAAGGAAGATGATGAAGACTTCGAGATTTTTCACTCATGCAATAGGCTCCCATTCCAAGCTCGAGCATCGTCCTTGACAGAGGTTCTTTCTTTGTTGGAGGAGGTTCTTCATTGGGGGAAGTTTTTCTAAAGGCTCTCCCATTTTCTCTCCTTTTCCAACGATTCCTCACCCAAAATAGGTGAGGATACAACATAATTAAGTACAAGTTAATTAATTGTTCAATTAATGTTGGCTCATTAATTGGGGAGGTTCAAAGAGTTACAAAGGTTTCAAGGTCGGGTGGTCCCCACCACCATCATTCCAATGAGAGGTTTCTAATAAATAAAATAATAGTTAATTGTTTTATTTTATTATATTTTTGACTCTCCCATGAAAAACCAAAAATCCAACTTCCACCCTCGACCTACAGTTGTTGAGGTGAAGGTCTCCTTAAGAGAATATTGGCGTTGCGAGTTCAATGGTGTCCTCAGATTTCAATTTAGAGCACCGGTACAAAATTTAGAAAATGCCACTCAGGCGTTTATTGAACGTACCCAGGAAAAATGATTGAATTTCATTCTGGTCACACCGAGCCATATAATCACGCGCCATTAATTATCACAGACTTGTAATAATTCCATATATTTTAGGAAAAAATACATGTAAAAATCCGGGACTTTCTAAATGCGGATGTTCTAGTGTGTAGGTTATAACATAACATGAATTACCTCATGAATACACACCACAAATTAAGATCTATATTATAAAATCTTTATTTTATAGTATTTTTAACTTTGATTTATTAAATTTTTTTCAATATATAGCATAAAAATTACCTCATTTGGTAACTCTTGAGTATCCCATGATTTCCTTGGATCCTCTTTGTTGAAAGTAGGTGCTCCATTTGATTATTCATCAATATGGAATGAAAATCCATGAAAAAAATCTCCAATGAGTTTTGAAGAAGAAGAAAACTCATCATATTGATATAACTACAAAAATAAGATAGATCATATCATTGGTTTACTATTCATATTTTTCTATATAGGTGAAAATATGTGTTCACTATGTGTCCTATATTAATGTTGTTCATGGCTTGACAATAATTCTTAAAACACAATTTGATAATATTTTTTTGATGCTAGAACTCATACAAACATTCCTGATTCCACTCTATCACCCCACATGGTGGATCGTGTACCTCCATCCACAAACCCATGTGTACTCTATAGGCGCTACGCATTCCCACCACATGTTTCCATAAATTTCCTCTCACTCATGCCTTCATGGGACTGGCTGGTCAACCTTCCTCAATTGTGGATGACCCATGGTCCCATATTTGGTTGATTTGGGTCCATTTTGGACTTATGGTTTATCGTATTTCTATGATATCAAACATAAAATTTCAATGTGAAATATACATATAAAATACAAAATCTAAACCATATTATTAATACTTCCATCTTCCAATTTTTATATTCCTCATGAATATAATTTGAATATTATTTACATGTCCTTCATTATAGAAATCTTCATGTAATAAGATAATATTCCATGGGATTGATTGATTTATGTTATTCTCTCTATTGTATACAATTTTTCATTATTACACAATTAAAACATGTATTTAATATTGAATACTAGTTCAAGATTCCTAAAAACTAGAAAGGATAATTGATCATGCATGATGTCAAATTCCGTTATATGAATCCATAAACATTATTCAAGAATACACTCTTCATATAACCACACCAAACATATATGGACACATCAATTTCAAAAAATGAAACACTTGGGAAAAAATTATTTCTCCTGTTCAGAAATCCAGTTATTCTTCCAGAGGCAGTGAACATGATTTAGAACTAATAGATTATGAATAATTGATCAAATTTCAACTTGAGGAATGCATTGAGATAAAAAACATGATCAATAATGATTTGGAGATTTTGTTAAAATAGAACAAGAGACTGGTTAACTAAATGGGTGAGAAACCTAAAAGGTAGACAAGTATTGTAGAATAAAATAAACATCTCTGGTTAAAATCTATGGAATATGATATGATTATCAAATATATTGATGAAAAAGTAACTCTGAAGGATGAATATATATCATTGACATGATAAAAATATCATGAATATGGGAAATATCTGAAAATGATCAAGGAACTCAAATGGTCCATTTATGTCAAGGGATAGTCATCTTGAGATGCAAGAAAAATTATTGAGAATTACTCATCAAAAAAAATATTTAACAAAAATTTGAAACCAACAATGGTGGGTTAAATATTAATTTTATTATAATGTATAAAAATATAATGGAGAGAAATTCTGGAAATTTTATCTAATGAATGGAGAATATATAATTAAACCTTTATGAAAATTGTACGTGAAATCATACACAAATAGATTAATTGATGTTTAATTGTAAATTGAAAATTTGTTATTTTAACTTATTCTTTTTAAGAAATATCAAATTTCTAGTTTAATTCTAGTGTTTATATATTTTTTAACATAGATCATATATTTATAGGGAAAACATTTCTTTACCCAAGAGAAGTAAATAAGATAGGTGTAATAGTTTCTTTTATAATGAGGTATTTTCTCAAAGAATTTTTATAGATATGTAACTATTAATGTAATGATAAACGAAAAAATAATATTTCCTTTAATAGATATTTGAAAGTTAATATTAAATTTGATAAAGAGTAGAGAAAATAATTACAAACTGACTAGATCAGTTCCCTCTCAATGATAGTGGGAATGAATTTCAAATACACACTAATAAAAATTCATCCATTGAAAAATATTCATTTAATTAAAGAAAAAAGATAAAAAGTCACAGATACATGATAATTGGTGGTCCTCCCACATGAAATTTGATTAAAATATTATTATGTACATTTAGAAAAATGAATGAGGTTCATTAATATTTATTAATGAGTATTCCTTTATTAGTAATGGTATTTGAACAACTAAAGTTGATAATAATAGTATTAAATTAGAATATTCTCTTTATGTTTAAGGGCTAAATCCCAACTTATTAACTATTATAAAACATTTTTTATGGTTATTTGTTGAAATTAAGGATTAATACATGAATAATTAAAATCACATGTGACGGAAGAAATATTTCTCTTATAAGTAGAACAAATGAAAATCTATTCTTGATTGGTGATCCTTCATATACATGTTACATGTCAATAAAATATTAAAACATGTTCGGGAATAGAAGACTTGAAAATCTAGTCCAAAAAGGCCTAAGAATAAGTTTGAAACATCAAGTAGTAAGATATTTATGGGAGCTAAAAAGTAAATAGGTTAGAATTTGTAGCCCATTTAATAAGGGAATTTTAACATAGAATAATAACTACTATATTGATTTTACATCCACAAGTCAATTAGAAGTAGTCAACAAAAATATTTTTGGGCCCATTAGAAAAATTTCAAGCCATGTTAATATTTATTTTATTACATTAATATATAATTTCTATAATATAATTAATTATATTTTCATCAAGAACAAAATTGAAGATGTTAGGTTGTTTATAATGTACAAAATTTGGGTAAAAAAAGAGTTATCTTTGAGTATCAAAAAATCAATGATATGATAATTTCAGTGAATAAACATGTTATTCATTTTAATATTATCTTAGAAAACATGGAATCAATACTCAATATATATTACCTTATAAAACACAACAAAATGGTTTTTTTGAGAGGTAGAATAATAGTGTTTTTGAAATTGTCAAATCAATGTTGGCTGAGAAAAATATTTCAAAATTCTTCGAGAGATTTGTAGTGTGTACTGCGGTGTATATTAAAAATATATGACTTATTGATAAAAAATAGGCAAGATAAACAATATGAGAAGTTTTACAAAAAAATTATATAATTATATATTTAATGGTCTTCATATTTCCTTATTATATTATGATCAAAGTATGTAGGCTGAGAATTTTTTGTGAAAATAATGATGAAGATGGATTTTTAGGCTAATCATCTAATGTGTATATAAAAAATATGCTTGAACTAGATATTGAATTAATTTTTTTAGTGTTTATATGTGAATATTGATGAATATATCAGAAAAAATGACAAAATATTCAAATTTATTTTAATAATTCAACAGAAATTGTGATATGATTTCTAAAAAAATGGATGAAATGTTGATAAAATTAGAATAGAAACTATTGATGATAATTCAGAATAATCTAGTTATGATCTATAAAAATATAGTACTGAAATATATGATTCTTAGAGGTTAAACACACTTGTAGAAACCAATAATACCATTTGGAATCATAATTCAAATGTTCAGACTAGAATGAAGCTATGAGTGGAGAACCAAACTACTTTTTTATGAATGATTGATCCGAGAATGGTGGCTGATGATATTGAACAAGATGAATGGATGGAATCTATGAATTAATAAATAAATAAAATAGAGAATAAAGTTACATGGGAATATGTGAAAAGGCTAAAAAATAAAAAAAAATTGGTACTAAATTGTGTTTTATGATAAAAAATGGATCAGAAAGGAGATATCACACTAAAATAGTTATGAATTTTTGAAAAAGTTATTCTCAAATTGATGGAATATAAATTTAAGAGGCTTTTGATGAGGTTATCAGACTAGATACCATAATAATGTTTTTGTGCATGAATTATTATAATCATTTCAATGTATATCTAATGGATGAAAAGTATGTTTTTTAGAATGGTTTCCTCAATGAAGAAGTTTTTATCAATCTACCAGAATGTGTTATTATTTAAAAAAATATAATAATGGTATGTCGATTGATAAATTTTTTTTAGGGATTTTAACAGGTTCTATGGGCCTTTAATTTTAATCTTTATTACTATTTGAGTGAAATGGTTTTTCTCTAATGGATATTTTGATAAAAAACTACATGAAGAATAATTTTACCAATACATTGAATGTGTGTTTATATGTGGTTGAAATAAATTTTTTGTAGGAATATTATAATATGTAAGTAATTAAATATAAATATATAGAAGAAATTTGATATTTTTATGTTGGAAGAAATTTAATATTTTTTTAGAGATTTAAAATAATTCAAATTATGTAGATTAAAAAAGATAATGATGGAAAATAAATATTGAAAAGTTTTAGAATGAAAGATTAAAAATATCTCTCAAAACCTAAGAATTTTTATGATAATTAATTTTATAAAGGATTATTATGTTCTATAAAGAAATCAAAAAAATAATTTTTTAGTTTTTAGGTATTTTATTCCTATACCTTTTACCTTTTACCTTTTACATTATTTTAACTATAATACGGTAAATAATTTTGTTACCATGATAATTTTTTTATGTATAAAAATTAAAATTTCTTTAAAACCAAATTTTTAATTCTTTTCTAAACATGGAATCCATTTTACCAAATTAAATTCATATTATTATAAAAATTAGATTTAAATGTATTCTAGAAGACCTAATGGGAAAATGAGTTTTTAATATGAAAAAATTCAAATGATTGAAATGTTTTTATATCCAATATCAAAGTTAAATTGATTCCAATTACCAAAATTGGATTTATTGATATATAATTGAACTAAGTATACTTAAATACCAATTTAAAATATAATTCAACTATATAAGAAAATTATAATTAAAAAAATCATTTAAAAACCAATATATTTCATTATTCATCAAAAAAATGAAACTTCTTCAAAACATACCAAAATTCCACCCTAGGATAATTTTGATTTTAATATTTCCAAAATAAATAATATTCTTAAAAATATAATTTAATAAGTTATCAATTTTTTTTAAAAAAATGAGCTCCATTAAAAGGACTCAAAATTGAATTTTATAAAAATATAGCTTTTTATGCTTAAAATTGGATTTCTTATTATCATAGGCCTATAGAACTTATTAGATGAGGTTAATGTTTTTTTATAAAATATAAAACATATAATTTTATATTTTATCTTTCACTAATAGTAATTAAGTTAATTTATTAAGATATAATTCTAAAATGGGAATAAAAATACTTTTTTCATAAAAACATATCATTTCTGTTAAGTTGGTTTTTATTTTATATCTAATTAATTCGTTATAAATGAAATAATTTAATAAACAATTTTAAACTATATTTTCATTATTTTGTCAATCATATTCCTACTATCTAATTTAACATCTATTTTATAATGGTCATGGTAAAATAATATTATATCATGGTTCTTTTAAACATAATGTTGTTTGTAACATAATATATCGATGAAGCTGAATTTATTTAAGAAGGGACATTCAATAAAATCTTATGGTGTTACATTCTATAACCACATAAAAATTTTGTCCTTGAAAAATTAAATTTCTCTTCAAAATTCAAAGGATGATACTAGAAAATATCTTTGTGGATAACCCATATCGTAAACAGGGTTATTAAAACAAATTAGTAATTAGTGGGAAAGGTAAAGGTGAAGGTTACCACAAAATTATGATTATGAGTAGGTTCAAATTAGTGTGAATTCAAAATCAGGACATGGAAGAGAAATATAACTATCATGTTTTGATGGATAGTGATAGAGAATATGGTTATAAGAATGTTTACAATCACATAACCATAAATCCTATGATTGGATAAAATACCATCGATTTATTAGTAAGAAAATGGAATGGATAATGTTTTTGTTCAAAAAACCATTTTCATAAGTTTAAGGGTTTCTTTTAAAATTTTCCTAATTTAATTATATATAAAAATGATCATATACTTATTTATGATTTCAAATATTTACACTTCTTCTCCAATTCTAGAAAATGGATATTCAAGATAATTTTTCCCCAGAGAACTTTAAATGAATAAAAATATCCACAAGTAATTTCCCAAGTCACTAAATATTTTCCAAAACAAAAACATTTATAACATACTATACATTATGATAAATCACACTTTAACTATAAACAATAATATCTAAAGTTCATCTTAATCCATTCAATATGAAGATAATTTTATGACTCATCCAAAATATGTTTGTCCAAATTTAGAGATCAGAAATTTATAAGTAAGGTCACTAAATTTATATAATATACTTCACAAAATATTTTCCCAAAAAACATAATTTTTATCTTATTGTCACATTCCAAATATTTTAGTACCTTGATGACCTTTAAACAATAATTATTAAATTCATGCCTCTAATAGTGAAATATCATGTATATTTCATAAATCCAAACATGTAGTATACCTAGAAAATATAATCATAAACTCACTAACCTCATTAATATCGATACTATCCCATGAAAATATATTTCCCATTATTTTCTCAAAATCATGCATTTGTTAATGTTTATATGACATTAATAATTTGTTTTATAAATGATTAAATTATAACTGAATCACTTCTATAGGTTATTGGTACTATTCCTTACATGCTTCCAAATCCATAAAGATGTAACACATGTATAGTCCTTAAATATTACATGGTTTATATATCAAGAGAATCATTGATAAAGTAATTATTTAATATCAATACATACGAAAGTTAATCATTAAACTTTATTCTTAAACAATTAACTATGCTTCATCATATTATTCTTTAATACATCCTTCCTTACATTTTTTATTTGTAGCCTCTTCATCATTGGAATTATATACATTAATTGTATGGAATTTATAATTCTCATAATAATTTTACCCTCGAGGACATTGATTTGATAAAATTCATTAGTTTCCATATTTAAAATATTCATCCATCTGTAATACGTCAAGGAGACCATTGTTCCAAAAATTATATTTTTCATCATCATCTACTTTATTTATATCAATAAATTCTATACAAAAATGATCTTCCCATTCCTCTAAGACATTAACTTGTGTGATTCTTCTATCATTTTCATTTATATAGGAATACGAATCATATTTTCCACTATGGTTTCTACCACCCGTGTTCTTAGGGGACTTTATCCTTCTATTATTTCATGATTCTGATCATTGGTTAAGGTGCATGTTGTTAATCATATATTATAATCGCAACATTCGTCATTCCAATAATTATACCATTTCTTTTCTCATCAAAACGTTTCCTATCTTATTCATCATTAACCTAGATTCTTTTTGTTGTATCCATTGACTAAATCAAAACCACAATGTGTGCAACTCTAATCGGAGTGATATAGTAATGAAGAATAATTTATAGAATGTCTAAATTGTGATATTTTCATTACATATGAATTCATAGGTTTTATTAAGTTTATCCACTTTAATTACCAAATCTATAAGATAATATCTTATATATAGGCTTATCCTAAAATTGAAACATATGATTATATTCCCAAATCTATGTTCTCCTAAATCTAGTTCCCGTGGTTTGTACTACACATCCACCAATACTAACAGTAATGACCCCAAACCCAGAAGATATGAGTCGATGCCTTACATTATTACATTCAAATGATTACAAGGAATCATATCCTGAAGGAACAAATGGTTTATTAGTCCTAGTAAACTAGATACATATATAAAACCCATGTAATATTTGGAATAGAAATATATTATAATATATAAAAATGTTAACAAACTACATCCATAAAAATTCATTCATATATATCTTCTTTATAACCTTGGAAAATGGAAAAAAATAATGTTGAGTTCAAATTATTAGTAAGGGTCAAGTAGAGTTGAATATATCTTGAATAAATACAAATAATCAACTTGGGTGGAAAATAACTGAACACATTCCAGTTAAACAACAACATGAGAATAATATGGTTGGAATAAAATATGATCAAATAATTCCATTTAAATAATCACATAACGTAGAAAAAACAACCATTGATATTACACTAATTTAATAATTGATTGTAACTTTGTGAAATGTTTCATATTGAAGGGTTCTATAATTCCATGCATCTATAAAATATTGTCAAGAACATGGCCAAGTCATCAGAAAATAAATGGGTAAGGACTTAGCCAAAACCCAATCTAGTTTTTCTCATAAGAAATTTTCATTAATTAATGTGTAATATTAGGAACCACCTATCACATACTATGTCCAATGAATTCCTCAAATGAATAAATAATAAATCTAAAAATAATATTCCTTGACAAAATCAATTACTATCCAGATATGAAGAACCAATCAAGAAAAATATCAATACATCCCTAATAAAATTGAACATACACTATACAATGAGATATTATGATTATTATTAGAAAATTACATCCTAAATTATATATTCAAGAAGGATGTTTAGATATATGAAAATACTGAAAATAGATTACTAAAATAATTCCTGAGAAAAACAAAATAATTAAATTGAAAAAAAATTAAATACTAAAAAAAGATAATGGAAAAATGAAATTAATTTATTTGAAACTATCCTTGATATATTGTAGAGTAATAGTTATATTTTTCAGGTATCATGAGTGTGGTAAAATCCACTCATGTCATATAAGTTTCAAAAAACATTCTTTTCATATTTATTTCAAAAAATTCTCAAAGAACCATATTTAGAAAAAAGTGTATCTTTCAAACTATTTTTTAAAATTTTAAAAATTACATTAAAAAAAATGGAATGATATTAAAAATATATTTTCAATTTTTTTTAAAAAAATGATAATAGAAGAAAAAAAATATTTTTAAGGGAAACATTAAAAATTAATTTTTTTAAAAATAAACTCTCTTATAAACATCAAATCATTTAGGTGAGAATTAATCAAATGGATAAGATATGTCTATCCACTATAAATCTACATAAAAAAGTGAAAATAAAACATTAGTGAATCAAATGTCATTTCAATCACAATCATTGAATGATATAATTAGTGATATATGAGTTTTACGCAATGAATGGGAATTGTGTTAAGAATTAACTTACTACATTGTAATTGGTCGAGTGGTATTCCATATAAAAGCAGTAATTATCAAATGAAACATAATATACCATGAATATAATTGGATTAATTATAGGATATATCAATGGGTGGTATATATAAACCACACACCAGAAATATGCAGTGAATGAGGCATATATCTCATAGAAGTAAAAGTGAGATAAAAAAACCCTTCGTTCACACATTACATTAGTTTTTAATATATAAAACTCTTATATTATGGTTAAAATAATGTTATTAAATTACTCCATAACTATATTTATATTTATAATACTATAATTAATGATTTTATAATATCTTATGACCCATTTCGTTAATAATATTTAACTATTTTTATAGTTTCAGGTGTGTTCATTTTGTGGTTTCATGATATGATCATGTGTGTATAAATATCTATTTTATTTTTAATAGGAAATAAAAATACATAACTATAATGGTATGGTATTAATAAACTCCCAAAATTTTAAATATTACGTTTAATTTTTTATTTCATACATGAGTATGATTTATATGATAAAATGTTATTGATAAATTTTTGGTTTATTTTGGCAGTTTTTTCGAACATCACGAACAACATTTATTTTATTTTTTATTATGAGAATATATGAGTTATATAACATGATATAGTATATAATATACCTAGTAAAATATAATTAAAACAAAATAATAGTTTTAAGAAAATCCATTAAGGTAGTAATGAAAAAACATAATAAATATTCACAAAGGTGGATAATCTCCATAACATGGACAATGGTTTTACTTCATTGAATAAGAAGAGGTAATAAAAGGTATTGATATAATATATTCCGTTTGAAACACAATAAAAAATTATAAACATGGTTATGTAGTTATAAATCCTTGAAGAATGAAGAAGTTCAGGATAATGTTAAAAAATAGAATAAATTATGACAATTGTTTTGAGAAACTTACCTCTTGAATATCACCTCCTTGGAGGACCCATTTAGGAAGATGGATTTGGAATGTTGGTGATAACAGAAACACCTTGAAATTGAGAGAGTGAAGAGGGAGTGTTCAATATTAAATTTAGTAGCATCATGGGTTTTGATTCAAAATGAGGTGGTGAGAGGTGGTATTTATTCTTGAGGAGAGGTGCATTTTATTAATTAAATAATGATTATTTTATGTTAAAGCCAACCACATTGAAGTGGAATTAATTTCCATGTATTAAGTTGTTAATTAATGTCTTAATGGCTTATTAGGGTTGATAAATACCTCAAAAACTCATTTAATGTTTTATTTTTTGGTATTTTATTTCCTTACATTATAAATTTACCGGTTTTCATTATTTTACCTATAATGTTGTAAATAATTTTGTTACCATGATATTATTTTTATGTATAAAATTAAAAATGATATAAAAACATATTTGAATTTTTTTTTTTTAATATTGAATCCATTTTACCAAAATAACTTCATATAATTGGAAAAATTATATTTAAAATTAATCTTGAAAATGCAATAGGAAAACAGGGTTTGAATGTGAAAATGTTTAAAATTTTGGGATGTTTGTATACCCATTATCAATGTGAAATTGATTCCAATGACCCAAATTGGATTTATTGATGTATTCTATTTGTAATTATAATTTAAAACCATTTTAAAATAAATTCTTACTGTATAAATAAATTAGGAGAAAAAAATAAATTAAAACTCGATATTTTTGACTATTCATAAAAATATGTATGTTCTCCAAAAATAAAAAAATTTAACCCTTTGATAATTTTAATATTAAATTTTCAAAAAGTATTTTACATATATTTTGTTTTATAAAATTCTCAAAATATTGTTTTAAAATATGTGTTCTATTAAAAGGCCGGAAAATTGCCTTTTAAAAAAATATAGTTTTTAATGCTCAATTTGGATTTATTCCTATGTTAAGTATATATAAAATATTGGAACAGTTTAAAAAAAATTTATTGAATATATATTTTATATATTTTATTATGATCCTTCACTAATAAAAATTAATTTAATTTATTAAGATAGAATTATTTTGTGGTCATATAAATGGTATTTTTATAGAAACATATCATTTATGTTCATTTTGTTTCCATTTTTATTTCTAATTAATTGGTAACAAATGAACTAATTCTATAAAAATGTATAAAATATATATTTATAATTTATTTAATCCTATTCAAAACCCCCAATTTAATTTCAAATTTATAAAAGTTGGGTTAAAATAATAGTATATCATAGTTAGTTTAACCAATGTGTTTTGTATAATGTAAGGTATTGATGAAATTGAGTTTATTTAAGAAGATAAATACCATAAAATGAAGGTCAGTTACAAAAAAAAATATCATGTAAAATAAGATATGATTATGTCATGTCCAATGTTATAACATGGTAGGATTCCTAACATAATACCTCACCCTCCTCTAGATCAGGCATGTAGATAATATTTTGTAATCACGTATGATGTAAGGAAATTAAAATTGAATTAATAAACGTAGAATATAAAAAATAATATAATTTTATTTAATTAAAAAAACTAAAATCCCTATTTCATGTGGTGTAGGATAAAAGTAGACTTTAATCTATATCATGTCTCAAAAACAAAAATTTTTGATTGATGGAATCACATCATACACATACCATCAAAATGATATGATTGATGTCTATCATAGATGCTAATATATTGTGTGTGCTTCCATCACTAGTCAATATTCTATATTGTTATCTTCTTCACTAAATTAAGTGATACTGGCTGTCTAGGTAGAAATAGAATACCATGAACAAATCAATACTTTCATATGATTCAGTCATGTTGGTTTCACTTAATGATATGAAATTGTATAAGAGTCACTACAACCATTTAATTATCAATCATAGTAGTGGATTATGTAGGATGATGATATAATATAACCCAATCTGGAATCCATGAAATCTGGATTGATATGTGATATTTATTAAAATATTTTTTTTTATAATTTCTAATAAATTTGTTATTATGAAAATGATTAGTCAATAGAATATTGAATTTACTTATATTGGTGGGTAGTAGACAATCTAAAATGAGAGATAATACAAACAATTTGTGTCCCAATATTATGAATAATCAGTTTCCCTAAATCCACCTTTAATTTATAATATATAAATTGATAAATAATAAGTAATTGTTCATAATAACACATATTAGTAAAATAGTAATAAATATGAGTGACCATACCATCATCCTCATTGTGCATAATGAATAAAATCCATATGAAACTCTGGACTATCAATAATAGAGGTTATAGGAGGCATTCACTTCTATTCCCATGAATCCATATCCCCTTAGACCATAATTAACTTCTCAACATGTTTCTCATAATACTATCTACATAAATACCATGAACAAGGATGCCACGTTGTATCACCCAACCAGGTCAAAGTCATCCTGAAGCCCCAACTACATAATTGAGAGATGAATACATGAGTGATCAATGCATATTGTCCCTTTATTGATCATCATGGTATATAGGTCAGTGTGACACAAGATAGTATTATTGAATGAATCAGTGGGTAAATGTGTGAAGTTCACGTCCATCCAACTCATAAAAAAACTTCCATAAATAGAAGTATAATCCCCCTTAAATTTAAATCCAAAAAATTGTTTTTACAAGTTCAGTCTAGTCTATATGGTGGGTCATATAACCATGACACCCTAAATAAGAAGACTGATCATAACTACCACATCCTCTATATTGATGGTAATATCTCCCTTGGGCATACGGAATGTTTGAATCTTAGGTATTCATATCTCAGTGAGGGATGGAAAGAGATAATGATTAAAAAAATTTAAATATAATACAGTGATACTATTGAATCCAACACATTATTGGTATGGTATAATAGAAGGTGGAGGAAGAATGTGATGATAGTTGTGTGCCCTATGCACCCTAATTCATCAATACACATGTACTTCTAACACCACATGTGAAAAATGCCTATACTACTCAATTAATAGAGTAATATCCATCATCTTTATGCGTAAATATTTAATAAATATCAAATAAGTGTAAAATTAAAATCTAGTTTCATGGCATGTAGAATGATTTAATTAGTAGAATGTATAATATAAAAGTTATGTTAACACCCTATTATCTTTTTCTAGTTTATAAAATGGATTTATATTTGTTCAACACATATTTTTTGTACAAAATTAAACTAAAATTATTATTGAAAACTCGGTTTTATCATTTTCCAATGATCATCTGGATGTGTACTTTTAAACAATTTACATGTTTATATAGATCATGATTTTCATTATAGGTAAAATATTATGATCAATCATTATAGTTGATTGGGTATTTTTAGAATCTTGTTTGTAAAATTCATATATAATAAATTTTTTAAGGTTGATTTTAAATTAAAGAGACTTTTACAAAAGTATTGAAAAGTCCAGCCAGAAGGATGACCATAATCTAATTATTAAATACATAGGAAATAACATTATTTTTAGTGAATTCATCATCATGCCTATGAATTTGAACTCACCCCATGAATTATTGGGAATTTATTCCTATTATGAAATACCCTATTATATATTTTAAATCTTACACACTGGCCCTATTCTTACGGATAGTCCATCTCATTTTGAATCTTAATTATCATCAGTCTCAATTGTAGATATAACCTATAGATGTTAGGTATCAGTTTGGGAAGCTATTATGGAATTGGGATGTTTTGAATCTCCCCAATAGTTTTCCATGGTTCACATTAGTTTATTAATATAATATCAATCATCCAATTATGCTCCCATGAATTGTCAGATGAAGTGTCTAGTGATGCCTTTTTGTTATACACCAAGCGATATTTGGGTTCATAGAAAATCCTTTGATTACTATTCTATTACCCCAATTTTAATATATTCTAAAACATGAATCCACTATCAGAATCCAGAGAGGGATTTTATTTCTTCGATAACCACACAATCATTAAATATCTTAATGTTTTAAACATTTTCCTGTATGCTCAATGCTTTCACTGAAGTTTCACAATCCAGCCATTAATTTTACTAAAGGTATCGAAAGAAATTAATTAAAGATAATTTTAATCAACTAAATAACCTACACCCCTTCATGAGTTTCAATGAAATTTTATTATTATTACTCTTTTTTTAATCATTCATTAACCATTCATTCATAATTTATTAATTTATACTTACTTGGTACTTAATTAATTGTAAATTATTACCTACTTATGGGTAATTTAATATTTATTTAATAATTAATGCTTAGTAAATTGAAAATTCATAATTATATAATCATTATATTATCATAATTTAATCATATGTAAATCCTAATTTTATCATCATCTAATAATCACTTAATACAAAGGTAATCACCTCTGAATCATTACATATGTGTTATTTAATAATTTTTTAATGATTCATTTATTTTTCACTAATTAATAATTTATAATTAAATAAAAATTCATTAATAATTATCTAATCGATAGTTATTAAGTATTTAATTAACTGAAACTTATTAGTTAATCAATAGTTAATAACTAGTTTATGATTATTTAATCATTATTTAATTATTTTTTGGTCAGTTGTTATCCATATGATAATCCTATGTTAATCATTGTTTAATCCTAAGTTAATCATTCATTAGACATTTTTTATCACCCATTAATATATGGATAACCATTCAATAATCATTTTTAATTAGTATTTATTATGTATTTATTTAATAGTTAAATAACAGCTAATTATTGGTTAATAATTAGTTAATAATTAGTTATTGATTATTTCATCCTTAGTTTATCATTATTTAACCATTATTTAATATTTAATTTATCCAATGATAACAATATTTTAATCATAAGTTAATTAATATTTAATAATTATTTAATCATATGTTATTCCATAGTTAATCATTTGATAATCTCTTGTTAAACATTACTTAAGCATTAGTAAATCACTAGTTCAACATTCATTAATCACCTCTTAAATATTCTACATCCATTTATTAATAAGCCTTAAATTATTAAATTATAATTTTATAATTAATGGTTAATTATTAGTTAAATATTAGTTAATCACTATTAAATCCTTAGTTTTCCATTAACGAAACATTATTTTATCCAAAGTTGATTAAATGGTACTCTAATGTTAATCATATATTTATAATTTTCTAATAAATATTTAATCTGATATTAATCATTTGTTAATCATTAGTAATTCACTTATTAATCGTTACTTATGCATTATCTAATCATCATTTAATCATTCATTAATAAATTGATATTAATTAGTTATTTTTTATATAATTAATAGTAAACTAGTAGTTAATGAATTGTTATTTATTTGTTAATAATTAATTAATTATTATTCAATAATTACATAAAAATTAGATCATTATTAGTAAATGAATGGTCAATTATTATTTAATACTCAATAACCATTAGTAAAAAGTCGTTACTTCTTAGTCAATCATTCGTTAATCATTTGACAAATAAAATTTATTTAATGATTAATGGTTTTTAATTTAAAAGATAATTATTAGTTTTTTGATATTTAATCAACATCAAAATAATATTAATTACTATTTAATAAGTTATTATTTATTTAATATTGATTAGTTATAATGAAATTATAGTATTTAAATTGAGGTCCATTCAGTAAAAGCACTCGTTAAAAAATAATAGTCTTATTTAATAAATATCTCTATAATCCACCCACGACTGTGTACCATCACAACTGTCAATGTAAAGAAATATTAAGCCATATCGAGGGTCGAACCCACATTCTATATTTATCCATAGTCTTGATTTTAAAATCCATAAATCTTATAAATTGATATATGAAATTCTTCAGAAACATTCATTTGTGGAATAAATTTTTTATAATATTTTCATTACAATAATTTTAGGTCCACATTACACTCTCTTTTCCACACCAGCTTTTTCCAAGGTAAAAATAAATATTCCAAGACTAATAGATCCCTTAGCCAATTGTTTCATGGTTTCTATCAATAAAACATTTACTATTTTACCCATGGGTATATCCCAAGACAAAAAATATAGAATAATAGTACTATTTCAACCTTAAAAATTCTAAATAAGTACATTCTTCAAACCATTTAATATTTTATCAATTAAAAGAAAACAACTGAAACTACATAATAAAAAATCTCATGAAGAACTCTATGTTGATCAAATCATACCATCAGACCCTCCATTCTCTTTTAAATATGTGCACCAAAATTGAACTCAATAAATCATGTCATATTATGGATATAAAATTATTTAATATGTGAATAAAACATCTCCAGCCATATTGAAGTAAGAGGAAGTGAATAAATCCACTCACCCTAAGCATGTCTTACTCATTACTGTATATATAAAATAAAACTTGATATTAGATTCAATTAACACATGGGGTGAAATAAATTTAAAAAATATTTAACCATCACCCCAGAATGGTTTTTTGAAATGATTAATAGTAGTGGGAGCACACTTCCACTCATTTTTGAAAGAGCATTCCATATGGTCAATGAATGATAGGGATCTATTTAACCACCCATCCACACCAGGAAATAATTTTTTTCCCACAATAACATTAGAAAATCTATAATGTTGAATGTTTTTTAGAATTCACCAAAGAAACCACTTTCATCACTCTAAACAAATAACATCCCCTATTTTTCATGATTTTTTATCATAAGAGAAACATGTTATTTCCAAAAAATTCAATATTAGCATCGTTGGGAATTTTTAGTACACTTCACAATATATAAAAATTTATACCTAATACTAGAGGTAACTAAATGGAGTTATCATTTAATTTTTGGAAAACATACTAAAGATCTCATTAGGAGAAAACCCCATCCAACCAATCGACAGCACACCACTACTCATTGGCAAAGCCAATCCCAAAAAATCTAGAGTACATGATCTAGAATATTCATATTATTGGATTTAGTTAATTGAACCATATTTTATGTACGCCATGATAACTTTTATTCATTTTTTTATATTAATAAACTTTTTATAACATCATTTTACTTCTTTGTGAAATAATATGTGAAAACGTCCAAAGATTACCTTTTACACTAAAAGACTGTTATAGATCCCTCATATCACATGAACATTGATTTTCCAAAATAATTTTCAAAAAAATATGTTCTATAGTCTTATTAAATCCTCTTAGAGGAAAAAATGATATAGGATATCAGGGGTGGAGACTCATTGTACTTTGATTCAATTGGCACAAAAATATGTGTATAAGAAAAGGACACAAAGAGAAAACCATTTCCAAAGAGGCTACATCATGAAGCCCATTTGTGGAGCCCCTTATCATCACGACATTCATGGATCCCTAGAGCACCACGACCAGTATGAAGATGAAGACCCTTTGCAGTCACTACGGAGTAAGGAGGCGGGAGGCTCCATGGTTACAATGCAATTGACCAGAATCACCACACTGTGGATTGAGCTAAATAAACCTTTGAGAGCCACTCAAACTTTATAGAAGCCTTTGTGAGTGCCATGAAGAGAACCCAGTAGGGCTCTGCATCGAGGATGGGATGACAGTCGACTCTATGGTTAATATGAACATGACACGATCTGCGGAATTTCGTGGAGTGTAACGTGGCTTGGCATCGAGTTATCCATGCATCGAGAAACCCCTCACCTATAAATATAGGGCTCCCCTCGAGCCCAAAGGATGGATTCTACGACCTTTCACCATATCCTCTCTCAAATCACAATGCACCTTCTTCTTTATGAGGCCTTGAGAAAAATGAGGTCCTCCAGGTACTTGATAATTGAAAAGTACCCTTCCTTTAGCTCAAATACAACCCCTCTTCAAGAAGGGATGCCCTTCACAGAGCCCATGGGCCATCACAAAGGAAGGATATCCTTAAGGGGACTCGGGTCTTCCTAATGTAACCATGGTTCACAATGTACCCTCCATGCACATGTGAACCATATGCTAATGCAGGGTCATTGGGCTTCGTGAATCACATTGCTTCACAGTGCTATGCTTTGGAAGTTACCATTTATCTGTGATGTCCAACTCCACAAAAGACCTTCTCCATTGATATGAACCCTTCATATCCACCTATACCCTATTCCTAGGCTAGGCCATCCCATTTTTCAATGAATACCCCTTCGCAAAGCCCCTCCACTTCATGGTGCACCAGATCCTCACAAGGTCCTTTCTTTTGAACCCATTTTCTTCACAAACCCTTATTCTATACGACCCTCTAGGTTCATACAAAGTGATTTCAAGGTCGCTTGGGTGGTTATTCACATTACGTTACATAGCCTCATTCTTCTTTACATATGCACACTAATGGATATTTATTATTTGTATATCCATGCTAATGTTCCTCCCTCAGTGGATCACTCCACAACACCCCCTCACCACAACATTGCTGATGCCTTCCCTTCCCCAAGGGTGGGTGGGTATTAGTTATGTTATTCCTAGGGGTGAAGAGTGAACCCACCATGTTTGAGATGCAGGACATTAAACTACCAGTCACTGTCACCATAGCACATGACTTTAAACCATCGCCTCACCGTGGGTATTATACACGGGGTGCCCCACCTCAGACATTATCCATGCCTGGTCGTCTCCATGGGAGTAAGATCTTCCTTACATGGAATGAGATAATCTTTAATGAAGTGGCGTCTCTACATGATGAAGGGAAACCAACATGGTGTAAGCCCCTATCATTCCTTGCGGGAGGTAGAACCCCTACTCCTCCTCTGTTCTTCGGTGCCAAAGGCTAAAAGTGAGATGGGAACTGCAACCTTAGTTACCCCGTCTCTCTCCCTCTAAGCTTTGTCATCATCGGGTTTCTATCTTGGAGTATGTCCCAATATCAACCTACCAAGTCCTATAAACATGCGTATGCCCCTATTTCCTCTTTGGTCTACTAACCACATGTAAGCCCCACTCCTCTTCCCACACATGCACCTTTCATGCTTTGATCGTCAGGTCGTTACTGCCACTTTTTTCTCACATCAATCATGACTCACGTGGGATCAGAGTGAGCATTAACCATAGAATCCTTCATGGGCCTCCCTAGTGTAAGTCCCAAGATCTCATTCCTAACTACATGGAATTTGATTCTTGTCTCCTAAGAAATGAATGTTGGAAGCCTCCCTAAGTTTCAATCCCAACACCTACTTGTCCCAACCCCTCCACGTAGATTCACCTTCGACCTACATGATGTTAAAATGTAACCACCATACATAACTATGTGGAGTTTGATCCTTGTCTCCTACGAAAGGTACATAGAATGCCTCCCTGAGGATCAAGACCAAAACCTACTTGTCCTAACCCCATCACGTCAGTTCACCTTCATCCCGCATGATGTTAAATTGTATCCCCTGTTTTTAACTAAGTGGACTTTGATCCTTATCTTATAGGAATGTTTTTTTAAGAAGCCTCCCTAAGGTTCACTCCCAACACCTACTTGTACTAACCCCTTCGTGTCGGTTCACCTTCATCATGCATGATGTTAAACTGTATCCCCCGATTCCGAACTTCATGGACCTTGATCCTTGTCTACTAGGCATGGTATGTAGGAAGCCTCCCTGAGGTTCAAGCCCAACACCTACTTTTCCCAACCCCTCTGCGTCAGTTTACCTATGTCCCATATGACGTTAAACTGTATCCACCATACTGAACTACCGGGATTTTGATCAATATCTCTTAGGAAAGGTACATAGGAAGCCTCCCTGAGGTTCAAGACAAACACCTACTTGTTCCGACCCCTTCACATCAGTTCACCCTCATCCTGCATGATGTTAAACTATATGCCACTTTTTTCTCGTGTGACATTAAACAGTATCCATTCAAACTATGTGGTTTTGATCCCTATCTCCTTGACTTGGTACGTAGGACTCCATCCTGAGGTTCAACCCCAACCAGCGGTAAGCCATTGTATCCCAACCAGTATTAAGCCCTTGTATCCCAATTAGTGGTAAGCCGTTAGGAACACAAGAAATGGTTAGACATTATATCACAATTGAAATTAAGCCATTGTATCCCAATTGATGGTAAGCTATTGTGATCCTCAATCGATGGAAATCCATAGTGAACCTCAACTAGTGGTAGTCTTTGGGAACCCAACCAGCGGTAAGCCGTTGGAACCTCAACTTGTGGTAAGCTGTTGTAGTCAGCAATTGATGGTCAGTCGTTGTAGTCCCCTTTTTTGGGACCCACGTCTCTAGTCCCACGCCAGGCATCTGACCAACTCTCCAGCCGCTAACAACATGTAATCCCAGCTTTTCATCGGGTCGCTATTCTCTACGCACACCCAAATTCTATTCCCCATTTTGAACTTCGTGGACATTGATTCCCTATAATGGGGATACGAAGGATTCCTCCCTGAGGTTCAAGACAATCACTCATGTACCATCATGGTCTCTACCTGGATCCTAAGCGTTTTGAGAAGTTCATTCCCCAACCCATATGTTATACTCCCTCCGGATCGCATCCATGCATCCATTCTCACGGTTTGCCTCCTTAGGTGTCCCATCTCCCCACCAAACTCCATGGACAATGATTCCATGCCATAGGGATACGTTGGAAGTCCCTAAGGGGATCAAGACCAAAAACACTTCCATCCTCACATCAGTTCCATCCCATTCTCCGTCCACTCTTAATCCTCTATATCTATCCTAATTCTTAATCGGTCCACCGCATCCCGGTGAGATCATGTCACCCCCTTTCTCATTGATCCTGGTAGCGATCGGGTAACGAACCAAGAATTAGACCCAAAATTAGTGTTCCCTCCTAGGACTGTACACATGTGATCCACAATTATCAGTGTTTCAATTAGTATAATCCATCTCTCCTAGATGTTAAACTTGAGACATACCCAATGTTAAACATGTAAAGATGTGAAAAACCTCAAGGACATGCCTATGACATATAATTCCCCACACTTGATGTGGGATGCATCGGGTTTTCGTTCCCTTGAGAATCCCTACCATAAGGGGAAGAATCCTAGACGTATCAGTGTTTCAGCATCTAGACAATCCAATGATGTCCAATGTGACTACTCCCCTGACTGCAGTTCGCTCCCCTAACTTAACCTTTTGGAATGTTCTGACAGAAGTTATGTAATTAACCAGCATCCTTGAATACATGTATCTAGGATGAATTTCACGAACTACATATTAAGTCTATAATGGAGACCCGTACTAGGAGAAGAATTCCTAGGAGGAATCCACGGAAGGAGAAACAGACATCCCATCATCCTTTTTCGATCATGTAGAAAACATAACTGAATAAGCGACAGATTCCACCCACCTTTAGAAATAAGGAATGTCGGGAAACAATCAATGTGTCCTCCACGTGACAGATGAGACCCTACGAAAGCATCATAAATAGATATGGTGAACTCTACATGAGGTTATTCTTCTAAATGTATCTATTATTAACATTCGAGACATCAGTGGATTAACGTGCCACTAGATCAAGTTATTCGGTCCTAGGTCCCACTGAGAAAATAGTGGTCTTGGAGTGAAAATCACCAGAAATTGGGGCAATTGAACATTGGACATCCCAGTCAGGGAAGTTTTTAGTGTGGACACTTCTTAACAACCCTAGAAGATGGAATAGTGTTGGGGAACTGGACATCGCTTTCCTTAATTCATCACTAATGGATAAATCTCCCTGCTTTTTAGGACCCATGATGTCATTATAGGAAACCAATAATATTCTACGCACCAATGTAAGGGTTGGGGTAATGTCAACACAACAATCTCGCGTGGCCTCATCTATCCCATGGAAGCCTCCATGTACACGGCTTTTGGGTGCCCACACCCCATCTCCCCATCTAAATTTATTTAGAGAAGGGTAATTAGTGATCTTGTTCGATGATACAAGGTGGAGGGGATTATCCCATCTCAGGATATGGCCTGATAGAACATAGATGCTTCTGCACCTTGTCATCCCCACTGCCCCCAAGGGCTGCATAGGGATCCACTCGTCTGTACTACAACGTATAATCATTTAGAGAGCCTCTCCCTCAAATGCTTCGATGAATCCCTGCCCTATGCCAATAAGGTGAGGGATGTTCGGGCCAACCCTGTTGGAATCTCATTCTAGAGGATCCTAAGGAGGGAACCCACCCAGCCGCATCAGCACCACCACATAGCCCCATGGGATGAGAAGCAGGTGAGTTGTGCACCTGCACCACTGGCCCTAGTCCGGTTAACCCAACTCCATCGTCTGGTGCAGGCTAAGGGTGAAGTCTGCCATGGGGCGTCATCATCAACAGATACTATGGACAGTGTCGCTACTAGAACATACCATCAGTCCCTTGTTTTTTCCGAGTAGGGGCACTCATACACCTGACTCAGATCGAGGCCCCAACCACCCCACATGTAGGCTGGGTCAACTCTCCTGGTCACTGATACAGGTGGCATCCATCATGGGACGACCCATGGAAATGACATCTAGAATGGAGGTCATCCCCATACCATCACCAATGAGAGTGAAGTCCCTCCCCACTCCCATGATTGGCATGGAGGTCCTCTCCATGCCACCATAAATCTGAGCGAAGGTCCTCCCCTCTGCATTGACTCCCAGTATAGAAGGCTCTTCCACACCAATGACCTCAGGTATGGAGTTGTTCCTCCTTTCACAGGTCTCCAATGTGAATATGTTACCCATCCATTCAACCATTTGCATGGGGGTTCTTCCTCATGTCCTTAAAAAAATCCATGAAGGTCCTCTTTGTCCCAGCAATCAGAGATGTGGATTCTTGCCTCACTTCATGGGAACCCAACACGGAGGTCCTACCGATGTTCAGTTCGACCAGTACGAGGACCCTCCTCGTAATGACGCTACCAAATTAAATAAGCATGGAGTCCCTACCCATGCTCCAACCGGCTCCAGAAAAGGTCCTACACGCTCCATCACTTCTCGCGGAGACTCCCCCCATGCGTCAGCTTGTGGACACAGTGGTCCCCCCATGTTCCCTTTAACATTTTTTCAGATGCTCCTCACACCCCAAATCATCCAGGTGGAAGTCCTCTCCTCCCCCGCATCGGTTTGGCCGAAGACCCTCCTCAATCAAAATACCTAATCTATCCCAATAAGACATCCCGAGGTAGGAGGGATGGTTTAAAATATCATAAAAAGAACAACGAGAGGATTTAGACTATGATTAAGCTAGTCTGCTTCTCAGATTCCGAAGTGGAATGAAATTTTACATTGTAACCCTCACCTTGATCCTCTATGTCGAGGGTCCGGGCATGAATGAGGCGTATCATCCTCATTCTTCCAGAATGTGAGGTCCAGAGGATTCCTTCCTCCCTCCATAAATAAATCCATGTTGAGGAGGATTTGGTCCCTTCCTAGGGCCTAACCATGCAATCCTCCCTATCATCAACATGGTCATTCTTTACTTCAACTAGATATCATGGAGAGTTATTCTGGGGATTGAAAAAGGATGAAAAATAGCATGGCCCACCATCAATAACTATATCCCCTATGACAGAAGTCGTGGTCACCATCCTGTATTACTGATATCTGGTGGCTCAGTCATCGCATTCATCGCAGGTCAGCCAAAGATGCGGCGTCTTTTCAGTTTGTTCGTCGTATTCTCCACCAGCCAGTCTACCATCTTAGTGTTATTCTTTAGTAACATTACCAGCCCTGTATCTTCCCCCATTTGATGAGTGGGGAAACAAAGGGTCAGATCTTGAGTCTGATCCAAAGAACATTTGGGAAATTCCTGCAGCGGATCATTTCCCAAAGATGATCTGGACAATCTCAACCACGAATTTTAGTGTGTCGAAATCGTGTACCCAGGAGGAAGTCGCGTGTTTTATCAAAAACATCTATGAGACACACTTATGTATCCATTATCAGTGAGTTTCTTACCCCAATATTAAGGTACACTTTGAATATATTGACCGATAGTGCGTTGTGGTCGACTTGGCTGTGCTCTTTGTGGCTCAGTGCCCTATGTCACTCGGTCACCACCAGAACCTCCAGCAATGATGTATTCAGTGCATTATAGTGCGCCACATAATTATCAAGGAGGCTTCCCCCTGCGTTCAAGTCTAGGGGTGGGGTAGTATGCTGCCCTTCATATCTTTTCTATCTGACTCTAGCTCGACTTTCCCGATATTATGGAAATTCCTCCGGGTAGAGATGTAGTAATCAATGCTGATCTATCAGAGGAAGAGACCGAGATAGAGTTCCTTGGAGATAACATACCCCCTGGGGGAGTTCCATACATATTGGATCCACTGAGAAGGTTTACTCACCAGTAGAGAAATATAATAGGTCATCCCGTGCCCACCGAGTCATTAGTCCTCAACTGGAATCCCAATAATGGAAAAGAGCATCTTGGGGCCATCAACACCTTTAACTTATTTGGGTCAGAGTAGAAGGTAGAGGATTATCATTAGAAATCTTTGTTGCATTAACAGCTCATAAAGCATAGAAATATGGTCGATGACCTCCTTTCGGAACCTGTCATGATGTGCTGGCCAGACTACAGTGATTCTTAGCCAGGGCAGTAAGGGTAGGTACAACATTACCCTTATGAGTAGCATCTGGGAGACCCTAACTGTCCCGCCCACATAAACAAGATAGAGGTCGGAGCTTATGGAAAGAGGGTGTGGTACATGTCAACAAATCCACCTGAGCATCAAGATAATTCTCAAGACCAAGATCAGTTTCCCTCATCCGCTCTTTAGATCATCCCACTAGTCGCTCCATGAGATACTATGTTTTCTTATCATGTTGAAGAACCTACCAATTCACTGGCGGTCAGGGAACCTCGTCAATATGAGAATATCCACATAGATGATCTAATGGTGGCACACATTACTTGCCTTAAGGCATTGGAAACTCGACAGGTGGCAATACCACATGATGGAAATCCATATCTGGCATGGGTCGATGATATTCCAGAACCCCCGAGTTTTGGAAACACTACGTTTTCCTCCTTTAATGGGACGGGTGACCCGCTGCAGCATCTGGACCACTTCATCTCAATGTGTGGACCCATGATGGGAACTCTAGCATAGTAGGAGGCCACCAAACTCCAGTGTTTCGTATGGACATTGTAAGGTCCTGCATTTGTCTAGTGTAGCCATATACCCATTGGGTTGGTCGCCGATTGGGAAGATATTCATAGAAAGTATCATTACCAATCCAGCTCTACCACCCAAAGATGATTACTGAAGACCTCTTCATGTGTAATAAGAGGCCTAACGAGTGCCTCGCAGACATTATCGCCTGGTGTAAAGGCCTCACATACTCTCTGGATATTCCACTAACTCAATAGAAACTACTTAAAATATGTGTGGGGAATGTTAAAACTGAACTCGTCCCATATCTGATTAATCATAATTACCCTGGGGGATTTCTATATTTCTCTGATAAGGCCCAGCTTATAGAGGAATCCATAAAACATGCCAAGTAGGCACGTTCGTTGCCTCCTGCAATTCCCGTGAGAAGGGTTGCTAAGGCCGAGCCCTCTGTGGTGGCCCAAATAGAGCCCCTATGAATATGGAGTTATTAACATGGGATCCACATCCACATCCTTGTAGAGGCCTGCCACCTTAAGTGCAGCCTCCTGCCTAGCATCACCCACCTAAGAATCGGTAGGCGCCCCTGCGTAAAACGCCACCGCCACCTAGGTGAGATAATTAGGTTCCTCATCCTCGACAGACACCTCTATCTCCTCGTTTGGGATATAATCCCAAAGTCCCCTTCCAAGATAGGAGAAACTGAACCTACTAATTCAATGAGGCTCATGTCCCTGGTTATTTCTGAAGTTCCTTGGAATAGGGAATTCTATGCTTGCCTGAATGAAGGAGGCCTGAAGAGGCCGAACGCACTAATCACACCAATTACTACATTGATGACCGGATCATGGGGAACACACTCAAATAGTTATATGTTTTAAAGACTATATTTAAGAACATGTTTATAACATCTTTTTTAGGTTAGGCACAGCTCCGACACAGTTGGCATGTGTATTCGTGAAGCTAGACATCGACAGTGGTAGTGAATGTGAGTGGCATCAGCTTCCTAACTATGGGTCCCAAAAGTTAGATGATTGGATTGCTCATAAGGAAGTCACCCATTCCCATGGTATTATTTTTGCACATATAAATCGACATGATTCATCAGAAGACATCATGTCACCGACATCCTCTACTTCTACATCAACATTTCAGCCTCCCTCTTCTTAGAAGAGAAAACATCGACGACGTAAGGGAAAACAAAGTTCCCCACTGATGTCTTCGTCATCCCACACTCTCAATGATGTCATGCCCCCAGAGATGGTGGTTACCCCCAAAATCTGTCTGGTGGTGGAGGGTTTATAAGGTGACAATCACAGGTATGCTTCAGTTAACACTGTGGAACTGGTAAACTCATACGTGATTCTTGACGACGAGGAGTGCCAGACAGACCCTCTCAATGTCCTCAACCATTTCCATAACCGATGGAGACGTGGCTATATGGGTCGTCAGAGTGTATTGGTTAGTACATCCAGCCAAGCTGTGGATGCCACTAAAACTAGACATCAGGCTCAGTGCAGAGCCCATCATGCGCAGCCTTCTCATCTGGTATCATCAGGTTCGCCTTCACCACTGTTTGTGTTACTTGATCAGGAAACGCCACCCTGACTGTGTCACGATCATCCATGCTCTTTTACGGACCAACCTCACTCATCTCGCCCACATATATTAGTCACTCCCTGAGATTCGACTAGAAATCAGCAGGACATTCACAGCACCAGTCAGCCGCCAGTTTAGCCGTAAGGTCCCATCATTCCCCCTACTGCAGAACTACCTCATAATGAAAAATTTCATGCTTGGCACAGAATTGTGATATCCTTAAGCATCTATTGACCAACCATTTGAGGATCTCTATCATTAAGGATCTTAGTCTTTTAGTATATATGCATGAAACCTTCACAGAATCTTTAAGAAGCCTCCTCCAGTTTGAGATGGAGGTAGTAGTGGCAGAAGCCTTCCATGCTAAGGCAGTCGAGCTTGCTGAATGTTAGGACATTATCTCTTTATCTGGAGAAGATAAATACTTTCCCTATAGGGGCACATCTTCCCCCTTTACATCATCATCCAATTCAATGGCATGGAGGTTCATCAATTTCTTGTCGACACAGGCTCGAGGATCAACTTAATCCCAACCTGGACACTCCAAATATTGGGGTTTTCCAAGGATGATATGATACCCTCCAACCTGAAAATTCAGGGTTATGATAAGATAGAACAAACACTGGTTATAATGATCTGCCTAAAGTACCATTTTTGTGGTTTAGTAGCCAAAAAATAGTTCATGGTTGTCTCATAGTATACAGTTTACAATGCATTGATGGGTAGGAGATGGATTCACCTATACGTGGTGGTCCCTTCATTGTATCATAAGTGGCTTAAGTACTCCCATAATAGTCGATTTTGAATACTCCAAAGTGACACGTCTCCCATTAACTCTTGTGAAGCCCGGTACCTGGATGTCGACTATTATAAGAGGAAGAAAATGTTGATTCGGGCTAATGAGTTTGTACATGCTACGGTTGCAACTGACCCATGGATAATCCTAGATGATGCCTACATTTTCGCAATCCACCAATTGGTGGCCACGACCCTGAATATGGGGAAATGCTTTTTGTTTTATGGAATGAGGGGAAAGAAAATTCCCAAATCTAAAGGACGTTGGAATATTACCTTGTATTCCAACACAAATCAGGATCAGGTGATCCCGAAGCCCCCTACTCCTATAAGTTATCTGGACATCCGCCCCATGGAAATCAGTGGGACGAGGAATGTCAGACTTCTTTCAAGGAAATCAAGTTGTACATGTTATAGCCTCCAGTCCTAATTCCACCAATTTTCAAAAAAACCACTGTTCCTTTATGTGACCGCCCTAGATTGATCTCTCAACACCATTCTCTACTATAATAAAAATGATGCAATGGAAAATAATATCTATTATCTAAGCCACATGCCCCTTAATATAGAGACCAGTTACTCCTCTGTCGAGAAAAGCAACCTTGAATTGTTATTTTTAGTACATAAGTTGTGACAATACCAACAACACAATTATTGGCGCCAAAAATATGGCCCGAAATAAAGGAACGAAAAAGAATGCCGGCGCGCTGCCTCGCAAAGCACCGCCGCGAAGCACCCACGTGAAGTGCCCCGACCATTGCGGCCCCGCGAAGCTCCTGAGGCAGTAATGCTCCGCGAACGCATTTGACGTTCGCGAGCCGCCGCGAAGCTCCAGAGGCGGTAATGCTCCGCGAACGCATTTGACGTTCGCGAGCCGCTGCGAAGCTCCTGAGGCGGTAATGCTCCGCGAACGCATTTGACGTTCGCGAGCCTCCGCGAAGCTCCTGAGGCAGTAATGCTCCGCGGACGACGTTGACGTTCGTGAGCACGCCGAGAAGCACCGAAGGCAGCGCGCGAGTTCTGCTTCCCGGCGCCCCTTCCCTATAAATACTGGACTCCCCCTGAGTCCCAAAAATAGACAATACGACCTTTCGGATTCTCCTCTCCCGAATTGCGAATCACTCTTTGCCCCGGGAATGATGAGCTCCGCGAGGTACTTCTACTTCGTGAGATGCCTCTGCTTTGTCTCGTTTTGAGCCCCTCTTCCGAGAGGGATGCCCTTCGCGAAGCTCAAGGGCGTTCGCGAAGGAAGGGGATTCCCAAGGGAATTCGGGCAGCCGCGGAGCGTTTATGCTTCGCGAAACACCCAACCCATGCTAGTGATCCCTATGCTAAGGCAGGATCGCTACACATCGCGAAGCACACTGATTCGCAGGACCCTGCTTCGCGAGGCACCCCTTCTTCGCGAGGCAGTGCTCCGCGAACACTGTTCCACTTCGCAAAGCACCTTCTACTCACACCTATGCCCCATGCTAAGGCCAAGGCACTCCACTTCGCGAAGCACACTCCTTTGCTTAGTGATTCCTCTTCCCGTGCGACCCTCCAGGTTTGCACGATGTGATTTCAAAGTCCCATGGACAATACCACCTGTAGCGTTGCTTCGCCTAATGCTTCTTCGCATAGGCATGCTAACGGCTATTGCTTCTTCGCATAGGCACGCTAACGTGGACCCCTCGATGGTTCATTCCATAGCCCCCCTTAACCATGGCCTTACTGGTACCTTCCCTTCCCCAAGGACCAGAGGGTACCGGTTATGTATGTACTAGGGGTGTGGAGTGAACCCACCTCGTCCGAGCTGCAGGACATTAAACTGCCAAGCACCACATCCTCAATACATGACGTTAAACTGTGATCCGACCTCGTCCCCCTCACGAAGGGTCCCCCCAGGTCGAACATTTTTTACGCCCACTTGTCTCCACGGGAGTGAACTCCTCCTCACATGGAATGAGATCCTCCTTGTCGGAGCGGCGTTTGTCCATGGGGGAAGGGCTGCCTTAGAGCGTAAGCCCCTAACCTTTCATACGGATGATTGCACCCGTGCATCTCCGTACTTCCCCACTACCAAGTTCAGTGGAGGGCGTGATAGGGAACGAGGCACCTCCCACCATTGGACCAAGGTCCCTCTTTCCCGCGCTTCGTCGCACTTTGGGCCTCCATCCTGGAGTAAGTCTCAGCACCATGGGCCGCCTAACGCATAAGCCCCTCTTCACTTCTCACGGACGCATCCTTTGCGACGTGATCGTCAGGTCCTTGCAACCTCTTGTTTCTCACACCGAGCATGACTCACGTGGTCTTAGAGTGAGCACCAACCCTGACCCCCCACCTAGAGAACTACGAGGACTTTGATCCATGTCAAGGCATGGTACGTAGGAAGCCTCCATGAGGTTCAAGCCCACCCGTCATTTACTCACATCGGGTCTCATTCCCGTCCAGCACGACGTTAAACTGCATTCCAGTCCAGTGGCAAGCCGTTGCGACTCATCCCATTTGAACTACGAGGACTTTGATCCATGTCAAGGAACGGTACGTAGGAAGCCTCCATGAGGTTTAGGCCACATTGCTCGGTCGTTCATTCACGTCAAGTTTCACCCCCGTCCAGCATGACGTTAAACTGCACGTCTCGTCCTGCATGACGTTAAACTGCATGCCCCTCTTTTCCCGCATGACGTTAAACTGCACACCCACCTGAACTACGAGGTCTTTGATCCATGTCAAGGCATGGTACTTAGGAAGCCTTCCAGAGGATCAAGCCCACCACTCATTGGACCAAGGTCCACTTTCACGTCAGTCCACCGACAAAGCCCCATATGAACTACGAGGTCTTTGATCCATGTCAAGGCATGGTACGTAGGAAGCCCCCACGAGGTTCAAGCCCACCCATCATCCAATTCACGTCGAGTTCTATCTACGTCCAGCACGACGTTAAACTGAAATTCCAGTCCGATGGAAATCCATTGTGACTAACCCGAACTACGAGGTCTTTGATCCATGTCAAGGCATGGTACGTAGGAAGCCTCTACGAGGTTCAAACCCACCATCTGGTCGTTCCGACCTCATTCACATTGGTTCACCCCCGTCCCGCATGACGGTAAACTGCATTCTCCAATCCGAACTACGAGGACTTTGATTCATGTCAAGGCATGGTACGTAGGAAGCCTCCCCGAGGTTCAAGCCCAAATCCCATCGGACTAAGGTCCCTCACTTACGTCGATTCGCCGACACCCACCGCCCGTCGTTTATTCACGTCAGGGTTCACTATCGTCCCGCATGACGTAAAACTGTGTTCCATCAATCCCCTGAACTACGAGGACTTTGATCCATGTCAAGGCATGGTACGTAGGAAACCTTCCCAAGGTTCAATCCCACCACTAGTGGACCCACGGGTCTACTTCCACGTCGGTACGCTGACGATGCTCATCGGGCCAAGGTCCACCTTCACGTCGGTTTATCGGCATCATCCCGAACTACGTGGACTTTGATTCCCTACCATGGGGATACGTAGGAAGCCTCGTCAAGGCTCAAGCCCAACTTCATAATCGCCCCTGCGATGGTCCCATTTCACTCTCCCTCCACTCCATTCATCAACCTATCACCCGTCCCGATTCTCGCCCGGACCGTCTTATCCCTGTGAGACCATGTCGGTATGCTCTTCTTCGCAGCCATCCATGGGCTGGCCCCGGTATCGACATCCCTTCAAGGAGGATCCCTCAATCCGATCTATCCTAGCTAATGCTCTGGTTGGGTTGATCCGTCTCCGCTAGACGTTAAACTCGTGGCATACCCTGTGTTGAGCACAGGAAGCTGAGGAAAACCTCAGATATGTGTCTATGACATAAAATTCCCCGCGCTCGATGTGGGATGCCTCTGTCTTCCATGCCCTCGAGAAGCCTTGTGACCAAGGATAACAGACAGACATGCCAGGTACCCCAGCATCCAGACGCGCTACTGATGCCTCAACGTGACTACTCCCCTGACTGAAGGTTTCTGCCCTGACTGGACCCCTTGGAATGTCCCGACATAAGCAGTGTAATTAATCGGCGTCCATGGAAACATGGCACTGGGAAGAGTTTCACGAACTACGTATTAAATCTATGAGGGAGACCCGGACTAGGTGACGAGTTCTGAGGAGGAATCCGCAGGAGGAAGAACCGACATCCCATCATCCCGTTTCGATCAAGGAGCAGACATCCCTGAATAAGGAGCGAATGTCGCCTGCCTTTGGAAAGCGGGAATGCGGGGCAACAAAAGCGCCACGCGTCCTCCTCCGTGGATGGAGCGGAATGCGCGCGCGCGCCCCGGCAGAAAGCGTCGGAAACAGAAATGGTGAACCCGACGTGAAATTCTTCTCCTCAATATGGACATTAGTAGCGTTCGAGACACTAGTAGATTGACGTGTCACTGGATCCAGATATCCGGTGCCTGGTCCCGCCAAGAAAATAGTGGGACTGTCACGAAACTCACCGGAAGTTGGGGCAGTAGAACGTGGGGCACTCCGTTCTGCAGCGTGTTGGCGTGGATCCTTCTTACAGACGTGGAGAATGGAAGAACACTGGGGCACTGGCTGTCAATCCTTTTCCTCTCAGTACTGATGAGTTGATCCCTTCATTTCTCAGGAACCAGGTTGCTGTTACAGAGACGTGATCACCGTCCACTCCCCGCCCACGCAGGGGCTGGGGCAACACCGCCACGGCCACCCCACGTAGTGCCGCTACCGCCACGACGGCCGCGACATCGCAGAATACGGGGCGCCCACGTCCCCTTTCCCCATCAGAGGTCATCCAGTGAAGGGTGATCAATAACCTCGTGCGTAGGTACGAGGAAGAAGGGGTCATCCCAACCTGGGATATGGCCCTCCTAGACCTGGAGGCCTCTAGGCCCCGCCGTCAATTCCGCCCTACCAGGCCACGCAGGGAGCCCCTGCTCCCCACCCCAACATTCAACCGTTTCGGGAGCTTGTCTCCGGAACGCCTTGACGACTCCTCGCCTTACGCTGAAGAGGCGGGCGCCGTCCGGCTCAGCCCACTCAGGGTCCCGACCCGAGGGCTCCAGGCGAGAGCTCCCACCCGGCCGCGTCAGCGCCGCTGTCCAGCCCTGCAGGAAGAGTAGGCAGGCTACGTCCCTGCACCACCTGCACCAGTTCGCCTGACCCGACGTCAGCGCCGGGCCCGGGCTGAGGACGCTCGCCCGGGCGCGTCGACGTCGACAGCTACAGTGGCCCGATCCACCGCCGACGTGCATCGTGAAGCCCCTGTATACACTGAGCAGGGGCACTCCTTCACCCAACCAGAATCGAGACCCCAACCGCCCCACGGGCAGGCTGGGTTGACTCTACGGGTTGTAGGCCCAAGTGGTGATCGCCGCGAGCTAACCCGCGGTAATGTCACCCCGTACGGAGGTCCTCCCCGTACCACTACTCCACAGAGCATGGGCCTTCCCCGCTCCGAGGTTCGTCATGGAGGCATGCCTCGTGCTACCCCCATCCCGCAGGAAGACCTGCCCTGCGGCCGTGACGCTCAGCGCGGAAATATTTCCCGCGCCCACTATACAGGGTATGGAGTCCATCCTCCTGCCCCAGACCGCCAACCTTAAGGCACCGTCCATCCGGTCCCTCTCCAACGTGGGGGCCCTCCCTATGTTCTCTCTACAACCGGAGAAGGTCCTCCTTTCCCTAGCAACTCGAGGAGTGAAGGTCAGCCTCACTCCACTCGCATCGACCATGGAGGTCCTCCCCATGCTCTTGCCGGTTCCAACAGCGGCTCCGCCTATATGGGTGTTGTTCATGGAGGTCCTCCCCATGTACCCTTCAACATTTTCCCCGGTGCCCCTCGCACCCCGGCTATCTCGAGTGGGGGCCCTCTCCGCCACGGCGCCAGCGCCGCCCCGAGGCTGCCTTATTGGGATCAACCCTATCCCGAAGAGCCGCCCCGGGGCAGGAGAGCGGGTCGTCACCGCCACAAGAAGAATCCTGGGAAGGCCCAGGTGGAGATCAAACCTGCCTGCTTCTCCGACTCGGAAGCAGAATGCGATTCAGCGATGGAACCTTCTCCCCGCTCCTCCGTATCAAGGACTGGGGCAGGAACCAGACGCGTTAGCCTCATTCTCCTGGAATTTGAGGTCCACCAGATTCCCATCTCCCTCCGTAGGTACATCTAAGAGGAGGAAATCCTGGGAATTCCGCAGGTCTCGACCGCGCAATCACCGCCTTTGTCACCAAAAGCGCCCTCTACCTCTACCAGAGATCACGGAGAGTTATTTTGGGGGCCAACGACGGTAGAGCGACGACACGACCTGTCACCGGTAGCCGCGGCTCCTGTTCCAGAAGCTGTGGTTATCAGCCCGTCGTATCGTGACATCGTGGCCAGGTCAGCTCACTCTTCGGAGGATGGCCCGGAATTCGGCGGCCAGTCAGCTCGTTTGCCGTATTCTCCACCGCCGAGCTTACTATCCTAGAGGTCTGCCTCGGTACCGCTATCGGTCCCTCAGCCGCCCCCGATTGACGAGTGGGGCAACATAGGGCCAGACCCTGAGTTCGAGCCCAGGAGCTTCTGGAGTATTCTTGCAGCGGATTACTTCCCGGAGAAGTTCTGGCTGACGGCGGCGCTGAATTTCCACATACCAGAGTCTCTTACCCCTGAAGAAGTGGGGTGCTTTTTTCGAACCCTATGGGAGACACACTTCCGCCTCTGTTATGAACGGGTGGTGTACCCCAGAAGTCGAGAGCACTTCGAAGAAATCGGCGAGCAATGCTGCCTGATCGATGCGGCCGCACTTCTTGTGGCCCAGCACCCTGAGTCGCCAGGCCACCAGAGCGCCCTTCAACGAAAATGCATTCAGAGTCTTAAAGCACTCCGCAGAATCGTCAGGGAAGCCACCCCCATGTGCAAGTCCGTGGTTGGGGACACTATACCGCTCTCCTCTTCAACCCTATCCGACGGCAGCCCGATTCGCTATGCGACATCGAGGACATGCCCTCAAGAGGGGTCGCAGTCCACATGGCTGACGTTGTGGATAAGGAAGATGAGCTTGAATTCCGTGATGGAGACCTACCACCCGAGGGCGTACCGCCGCTGCTCGACCCATCAGGGAGAGTTACCCGTTAGCAGAGGAACCTGCTAGGTCTCCCCATACCCACTGAGTCGCTGGTACTCAGTCGAAACACCGGCAAGGGTAAGGAGCACGTCGGAACAGTCAAGCACTCCGACCCATCCACCTCTGTGCAGAAGATGGATGAAGATCCCGAGAAGGCCACGTTACGTCAGCTGCTTGCTGAGCAGAAGAGGCTGGTTGACGAACTCTTGGCTGAGCGCGCCGCAGAGTGGCGACCCGACTATGGTAATCCCAGGCCGGGGCAGCAGGGGCAGGAACAATTCCCCCCCGGTGAGATGCCTCTGGGCAACCCTGATCATGCTACTGTCGTAGACAGGGCAGAAGCCGGAACATATGGCAAGAGGGCGTGATACGTCTCGCCAAATCCCCTCGAGCGATGGGGCAATCTGAAGAATCCAATCCGGGTTCCCCCAGTCGCCCTGCAGGTCGTCTAGCCAATTGACCCATGAGCGGCCGAAGCCGTCTACCGTGTTGAAGAACCTGGCAATGCACTTGTGGTTAGGGATCCCCGTCAAGACAGGGACCCCCACCCGTAGGATCTTATCGCGGCACTCACAGACCGCCTCGAAGCGTTGGAAACGTGGCAGGTGGCGGTCCCACCGGATGGCAAGCCTTATCCCGCGTGGGTGGATGATATGCCCGCACCTCCGGGTTTTGGGAACCCCACTTTCTCACCTTTTAACGGGACAGGGGACCCGCCGCAGCACTTGGCTCATTCTCTTCCAGGTGTGGCCCCATGCTGGGGACCCCGACTCAACAAGAAGCCACAAAGCTCCGATGTTTCATACAGACATTGGAAGGTCCGGCATTCATCTGGTACAGCCAGCTTTCTATCGGATCGGTGACCGGTTGGGAGGATCTTCGCCGGAAGTTCTTATACCAGTTCAGCTCCACCACGTGAAAGACCAGCATTGCAGACCTCTTCAAGTGCAAGAAAAGTCCTGATGAGCGGGTTGCAGATTTCATCGACCGGTGGAAGGAACTTACGTATTCCCTCGATATGCCACTGACTCAGGAGCAACTACTGACGATGTGTGTGGGGAACGTCAAGATAGAGCTGGTACCCTCCCTGATCACCCAGAACTACCCTGTAGGGTTCAGAGATTTCTCAGATAAGGCTCAACGCCTTGAGGAAGCCCTGCAACAGGCTAGTCAGGCATGTTTGTTGCCCCCTATGATCCCAGCCAGGAGGACCTCCAGGGCTGAACCCGCCGCGGTGGCTCAAATAGAAGCCCCGAGGCAGCTGGAGTTGCTGCCGGCGGCACCACCCCCGCAACCCCGCAGAGGTCCTCCACTTCAAGCACAGGCTCCTGCCCAGCAGCGACCACCTCAGAACCGACAGGTTCCCCCGCGCAACGCGCCACCGCCACCTAGGCGAGACAATCAGGCGCCGCCTCCTCGGCAGGCCCCTCCGGCCCCTCGTCAGGGCCAGGCCCCCAGGGCCCCCTATCCGGAAAGAAGGTACCAGACCTATTCGTTCAATGAAAATCAGGTCCCTATCTACTTCCTAAGTGCTCTAGAGAAAGGTATTGTGCATCTTCCTGAGTGCTGAAGTCCGGCAGAGGCGCATCTCACCGATCACCCCAACTACTGCCCTTATCATCGGATCCTGGGGCACACCCTCAAGCAATGCTATGTGTTTAAAGACTGGCTTCAGGACCAGGTCAACAACAACATAGTTAAGTTGGGCCCAGCACCAGCGCAATTGGCAGGTGTCTTTGCAGGATCAGAGATCAACAGCGACGGCGAAGGCGAGTGGAAGCAGGTCCCTAGCCGCGGATCCCAGAAATTCGATGATTGGATGGCTCGAAAACCCTTCGTTCGTGCCCATGGTATCATCCGGGCGTGCCTGAAGCAGTCGGAACCTTCATAAGAAGTAGTCGGTGCCTCCGCATCGTCTTCACAGTCGACCTCTACCCAAAAGGGCAAGCAGCGGCGACGCAAGAAGAAGCAACGCGCACCTCCAGTGTCGTCGTCATCCCGCACTCTCAGCAAATTTATGCCCCCTGAAATGGAGATTCCTCCCAGAATCCGCCCAGCAGTGGATGACTCCTCGAGCGACAGCCAGGGGTACGCTATGGTTAACACCGTGGAGCTGGTAAAGCCCTATATGACCCCCGACGAGGGGGAACGCCAGGCAGACCTCCCCAACGTTTCCAGCCGACGTCAACGTCAGTGGAATCGCAATCGCGCCGGTCATCGAGGTACGTCAACAGGCACTTTTGGCCAAGCCGTGCACGCTACCGAGACCAGGCATCAGGCTCAGCGCAGATCTCAGCACGCGCAAACCCATCTAACACCCTCGGCTCTACCTCCACCGCCGTTCGTGCTATTGGATCAGGGGGAGCCGCCTTGTTCGTATCACAGTCAGTCTTTCCCGGCTACAGGCCAGCCTCCGCTGTCCAATCCTAGTCCGGCGACTACTCTTCAGGCTTCTACTAGTAGGCAGCAAGATGTACCTAGTACTAGTCAATCGTCGGCTCAGCCGGCCGGACCCGTTGTGCCTCCAAATGCCGAACGACCTCCTGTAAGAAGAGGCTCGCGTTTGTCACAAAAGTACGATGTTCTGAAGCACCTTTCTGGCATTCTGGCGAGGCTCTCCATCCTTGAGGCCCTTCGCCTGTCACTTGAAATGCGCGAGGCACTTGCCGAGGCCCTAAGGATCCCCCTCCAGTTCGAGATGGAGGTAGCAGCTACAGAAGCCTTCCATACCGAGACGATTGAAAACGCCGAATGTCAGGAGGTTATCTCGTTCTCCGGTGAAGATGAGGACCCTCCTATACAGGGGCACATTTTCCCGCTGTACATCACTGGCCACTTCAATGGTGTGGAAGTCTGCCGCTGCCTCGTTGACACAGGTTCCGGAATCAATCTAATTCCGACCCGGACACTGCGAAAGCTGGGTCTGTCCGAAGGTGATTTAACCCCCTCTGACCTCAGGATCCAGGGGTACGATAGGACAGAGCAAACCCCAGTCGGCAAGATCCGCCTGAAGACTCAGTTCGGTGGCTTAATTTCCAGCACCGAGTTCATGGTTGTCTCTCAGGACACCGCTTACAACGCATTGATGGGTAGGTCATGGCTCCATCTTCATGCAGCGGTCCCTTCGTCATATCACCAGTGCCTCAAGTACTCGCTCAACGGTCGAGTAGGCGTGCTCCAAGGAGACGCGTCCCATTTCGCTTCTTGTGAGGCCCGCTATCTGGATGCGGGTTATTACAAAAGTAAGTATAAGAAAATCCTAGTAAGCGAGGATGAACCCGCCCCGGTCACAAGTGACCCCTGGGAAAGCATGGATGACACCTACATCCTCCCGATCCACCGGTTGGAGGCCACGACCCCCGACATGGGGCAATGTTTTGTTGTTTCGGGTACGCAAGGAAGGCATGTTCCCGTGTCCAAGCGATGATGGAAAATCACCTCGTACTCCTACATCAACCAGGCTCAAGTCATCCCGGAACCCCCTACCCCTGTACGGTACCGGGACGTCAAGCTTATGACAACGGCGGTGCGCCATACGTGTCTCTTCCACCGGGCTGGAATTAACCGACTCAGGCCGACACGTCACCACTTCTTGGATATCATCAAACGTGGCCCTTTAGGCCGAAGGCCAGATGGGATAGGGTCGACTGCCTTCATTGATATGGTCTCAATGGAAAGCGAGTCTCCCGATGTGATGACCGCTGCTGCCCAAGCCGGCACCAGCTGCCCCTCGGATTTGGACAGCCCAGAAGTATCCCCCGTCGCGGGAAGTCCCCCCATGGGTGGGGAGGAAGACCTGGAGGATGCTCCCCCCGCCTTTGAAGAAGGCGTCTCTACCACGGTTGATGAACTGGTATAGGTGAACCTTGGTAGCGAGGCAGATCCGAAACCCACATTGATCAGTGCAGCCATGTCCCCCGAGGAGCGGCAGAAGTACGTAGACTTCCTCAAACGGCACTGTGATGTGTTTTATTGGAGTTACAACGAGATTCCAGGGCTAGATCCCCAGGTGGTCGTTCACCGTCTGGGCCTCCCGGCAAAACATCGTGGGTTTAAGTAGCCTCCCAGGAAGATGAACCCTTCTCATGGTGCTATGGTTGAGGCCGAAGTTGACAAGCTAATCAAAGCCAACTTCGTCAAGGAGGTCCAGTACCCCAAGTGGCTTGCCAACATTGTGCCAGTCAGGAAGAAGAATGGACAGATCAGAGTCTGCATAGGCTTTCGTGATCTTAATCGCCACTGCCCAAAGGATGACTTCCCACTCCCGGTGATGGAGCTGTTGATTGACACCACGGCCAGGTTCCAAGCCCTCTCTTTCATGGATGGGTATTCTGGGTATAACCAGATTCGGATGGCCCCCGAAGACGAGGAGTCTAGTGCCTTCAGGGCTCCCCAAGGTACCTTTTGCTACCAGGTAATGCCATTCGGTTTGAAAAATGCAGGTGCCACTTATCAGAGGGCCATGCATCGCATATTCAAACCGATTCTCGGGACATTGGTGGAATGCTATGTGGATGACCTCGTAGTCAAATCATGCCAGCGCCAGGAACATCTCAAAGACATTGAGAAAGTGTTCGGTTTCCTCCGTTCCTGTCACCTGAAGATGAACCCGCTGAAGTGTGCCTTCGGGGTCACCTCCGGGAAGTTTCTGGGCTTTGTTGTCAGATACCGAGGTATCGAGATCGACCTGGAGAAGATCAAGGCCATCAGCCAAATTCCTCCCCCTAGCAACATTCGGGAGCTTCGAGGCCTTCAAGGCCACTTAGCCTATATACGCAGATTCATCGCGAATCTGGCCGGCAAGTGTAAGCCCTTTTCCCGGCTCATGAAGAAGGGCGCTGCCTACGAATGGGATGAGGAGTGTCGGACCGCCTTCGAGGAAATCAAGCAGTATCTGCTCCAACCTTCGGTCTTGATGCCACCCATCTCCGGAAATCCGCTGGTCCTTTACGTGACCGCCCTGGAGAGATCCCTCGGTGCACTGCTTGCCCAGAAGAATAACGAGGGTACTGAGAATAGTATCTACTATCTCAGCCGCATGCTTCTCGATACGGAGATCAGATACTCCCCTATCGAAAAGAGTTGCCTTGCGCTCGTCTTCGCCGTGCAGAATTTGCGTCATTACCTGCAGCACCATGAGGTGCAATTGGTCTCCCGGGTAGACCCACTAAAGTACATCCTGAACCATCCCATGCTGACTGGCCGACTAGCACGGTGGGTGGTGATTCTCCAGTAGTTTGATATCAGGTTTGTACCTCAGAAGTCCATTAAGGGATAGGCGTTGGAAGACTTTTTAGCTGCCCATCCAACCTCTGCGGATCAATCCCTGGACCTGGATTTCCCTGATGAGACGATCCTCTCAGTCGATCATGTTGTCCCGTGTTGGCAAATGCATTTCGGCGGAGCCTCCCGGAGCCCCACCGGTAGGAGGCTCAACGATCCCAAGCTCAACAGAGTGAGCCTGGGTATTGTCTTCATTACCCCGGCGCAAGCCATCCTGCCATACTCGTTTCTGTTGTCAGAAGGCTGTACGAACAATGAGGCAGAGTACTAGTCCCTCATCACTGGTCTCGAGTTGGCCCTTGAAATCCATGTGCCCCATCTACATGTGAAGGGAGATTCTGAGCTGGTAATAAAACAGGTTAATGGCGACTAAGTCGTCAGGAAGCAGGAGCTTGCACCATTGCTGGAGTACACCCTCCGCCTAATGGCCCAGTTCTCTTCTCGACTAGAGGTTACCCGTGTCCCACGGTCACAGAACGGCCAAGCAGACGCCCTGGCTGGCTTAGCCGCGTCGCTCGCGGAACCCGAGCAAGATGATTTGATCATACATGTGGCCCACCGGAGAGTCATTGCCCCCGCAACCCAAGAGGACCGTGATAGCCTGCGGGTAAGTCATCTCACCGCCGGACCCTCCATATCGGGAGTCCCGGGTTCGTTAGACGCAGTGGCTGAAACCACCCCCGACTGGAGAGAACCTTTTGTCGAGTAACTCTAAAATGGTCAGCTCCCGGACGACCGGGCCGAACGCGAGCGAATCCGACGCCGTGCGCTGCAATTTACCCTACAGAGCGGCCCCAGTCTTGAACGAATCCTTTATAAGCGGAGTTTTGATGGCGTCCTCCTCTGTTGCATCCAAGGAGGGGAGATACCTCAATTTATGCAAGAGGTTCACGCCGGTTCCTGTGGCGCCCATCAAGCTGGGCCGAAACTGTCCCATCAAATCCGGAGGTTAGGGTACTTTTGGCCCTCTATGATACACGATTGTATTGGATATGCCAAGAGATTCCACGCGTGCCAAGTACACGCCAACTTCTTGCATCGGCCGCTGGAGCCCCTCCACCCCACCAAGTAATCTTGGCCATTTGCGGTATGGGGACTTGATGTAGTGGGATCGTATCCACCGGCAACAACCCGCCAGTGTAGGTTCATCCTAACTGCTATAGATTTCTTCTCCAAGTGGGCAGAGGCAGTTCCGCTCAAAGAGGTCAAGGCCCGTTCCATCGTTGACTTTGTGAGCTCCAACATTATCCACCAGTTTGGGGTACCTCACGCCATCCTCACCGATAACGGCACCAACTTCCGAGCAGCTGAATTGAAGAAATTGTACGCTAAGTATGACATCCGGTCGAACCATACCTCCCGCTACCACGCGCAGGAGAATGGAAAGATCGAGGCGTTCAACAAGACCCTCTCTAACATTCTGCAGAAGATGGTTGGTCAGAACAAGAAAAGTTGGCCGGAAAAGCTCCCCAACGCCCTCTGGGCTTACCAGATGATGACTCGCAACTCTACCCAGGTGACCCCATATTCCCTGGTGTATGGAGATGAGGTCGTCCTACCCATTGATATTCAGCTGTCGTTGTTACACACTGCAGTTTATGACCACCAGACATCAGATGAGGTAGCCGAGATCCGTCTGGCTGAATTAGAAGCACTGGACGAGAACCGGCTTCGTGCCCTGCACAATCTGGAAAGGCATCAGGACAAGATAGCGAGATCCTTTGACAAGAAGGTTTGTCTTCGCTATTTTCTATAGGGCGACCTGTTACTGGCCCTTTGAGCGCCAATGATTCCCAGTAGGAAACCGCCCAAATTAGAACCCAAATGGGAAGGGCCTTATATCATCCATAAGGTTTACCCCAATGGAGCATACTCCTTGGTGACCACAGATGGAGAGCATATAACCCCTCCCACCAATGCCAAATTCCTCAAACGATACTTTTCCTAGGGAAAAAGGGTCCTGCACGACCCTAAACTGCAAAATGGTCCCGCACGACCTTAAACTGCATCTTCGTCCTGCAAGACGATAAACTGTGAAATGGTCCCGCATGACCTTAAACTGCACGTTATGGTCTAACATGACTCTAAACTGTAAAGTCCTGCATGACCACAAACTGCATCTTCGTCCTGCAAGACGTTAAACTGCAAGTCGGTCAAGCCTTCTTGACCGAGGCTCAACCTCAGGCCCCTTGGCCTCCTCGGGCCCCCGGCCCCGTCTTCACCGCGAGACGTTAAACAGCAAGCTGGTCAGGTCTCCCTGACCGCGGCCCGGCCTCAGGCCCCCTGGTTTTCCCTGATCTATTCTCTTGCGGGATTTTATGGTATGGTGTAGGACTCCGTCCTCATTCACGTCGGATCACTCATCGTACCGTACATATCCCCAAATGAGATGCTTCTTATCGTCCCGCATGACGTTAAACTGCATTTCTAGAACTACGTATGGCTTGATTCTCATCCTTATGAGATACGTAGGAATGATCGGACGCCTCGTCTTAAGCCTAGCCCCAAGCTTTTCCCTTCCACTATTCCCCCTAGGAATAGTTTTCTTGGAGGATCTTTGTGTAGCAGGGAGTAGGATTTCTTGGCCCCGCTTATGCAACCCTGCTCGCACAAGGATTGTAAGGGTCGCACCATGTGCCCGCTCCCGTTCTTCTATTCCTTCCACGTCCTCACCGCATGACGCTAAACTGCATGGCCTTCAAGAACTATGTATGGATTGATTCTCATCCTTATGAGATACGTAGGAACGCCCAGACATTTCGTCCGTTGGCCCATCCCAAAAGCCAAAATCTTCCCCTCAGGTCAAGACATGGCAGGGTGCACACTTTTTCCCCAACTCACATCGAGCAAGCCTCGACCCGGCTGCACATCCCCCCCTGGAGGTGTTTTCCACTTTCGTGGATGGATACAGCTATGCTTCACCCACTCCTTGACTGGGATTCCATCATTTTTCACACCCAGAGGGACCTCAAAGAATGGCCTGGATACAATGCCCAAGGTCTCTCCTACCGATACGGGCCAACGCCCCTGAGGGTTTTCAAGCAACAAGCCGATACAAGTCTCGTGTTGCGAATTTGGTCAGCGGTCGACGCTCATTTGTTACTCCAATACGGGTCACCATAGGAACGCTGTGTTTCGAATATGGTCAACAGTGTCCTGGATCTTCAGGTCCACCCCGAGATGTCCTAGACATCGAGTGGAGTGATTCATTCTTCCCCATCCTGAGGTGACAAACATCACCCAGGTGGTGCTAGCGATCGGGCCCACGACCCCGATTCCTCATAGGGGTGTACGGTGTGATGTGGGACTATGTCCTCATTCACGTCGGGATCATGTACCATGTCGTACGCCCTCCCATTAAGAGGCCCAGCCTCAGGCCCCTTGGCCTTCTTGGGTCCCCGACCCTCATCCTCATGCAAGACGTTAAACTGCAAACCAATCAGTCCTTCCTGACTGATGCCTGACCTTAGGCCCCTTGGCCTTTCCGGGCCACAGCCCAGGTCCCCTCTTACCCAGGGTGTACGGTGTGATGTGGGACTATGTCCTCATTCACGTCGGGATCATGTACCATGTCGTACGCCTCCCCTTACGAGGCCCGGCCTCAGGCCCCTTGGCCTTCATGGGTCCCCGACCCTCGTCCTCATGCAAGACGTTAAACTGCAAACCAGTCAGGACTTCCTGAATAATGCCTAATCTTAGGCCCCTTGGCCTTTCCGGGCCACAGCCCAGGTCCCCTCATACCCAGGGTGTACGGTGTGATGTGGGACTATGTCCTCATTCACGTCGGGATCATGTACCATGTCATATGCCTCCCCTTACGAGGCCCAGCCTCAGGCCCCTTGGCCTTCTTGGGTCCCCGACCCTCGTCCTCATGCAAGACGTTAAACTGCAAACCAGTCAGGCCTTCCTGACTGATGCCTGACCTTAGGCCCTTTGGCCTTTCCGGGACACAGCCCAGGTCCCCTCTTACCCAGGGTGTACGGTGTGATGTGGGACTATGTCCTCATTCACATCGGGATCATGTACCATGTCGTACGTCTCCCCTTACGAGGTCCAGCCTCAGGCCCCTTGGCCTTCTCGGGTCCCCGACCCTCGTCCTCATGTAAGACATTAAACTGAAAACCAGTCAGGCCTTCCTGACTGATGCCTGACGTTAGGCCCCTTGGCCTTTCCGGGCCACGACCCAGGTCCCCTCTTACCCAGGGTGTACAGTGTGATGTGGGACTATGTCCTCATTCACATCGGGATCATGTACCATGCCGTATGCCTCCCCTTACGAGGCCCAGCCTCAGGCCCCTTGGCCTCCTCGGGTCCCAGACCCTCGTCCTCATTGCAAGATGTTAAAATACAAGTAGGTTAGGCCTTCCTGACCAATGACTAAACATCAGGCCCCTTGGCCTTTCTAGGCCACGACCCAGGTTCTCTCTTATAGGAGTGTACGGTGTGGTGTGGGACTACGTCCTCATTCACATCGGCTTCTTCTCCATACCGCACACCTCCCTTGATTAGGGGTATATTGCTCCCCTTCTCATCCAGTATGACGTTAAACTACATATAGAGAACTACATGTGGCTTGATTCCCATCCTCATGGGATATGTAGGACCACCTGAATGTCCAAGATTCGGGTCCAGCCCCATCTCTCGGGAATCCTCATCCCATCCTGGCCCCTTGGCCTATCCTTCCTCCATGAGAGGATTATATGGTTTGGTGTGGGATTATGTCCTCATTCACAACGGTCTCGTAATGACCACGCCATGTTCCCCCCCCCCACTGAGCTGTTTCGTCGATCCCTTTTTCGGAGGTTCACCAATGTGCTTAAGAGCACTCTGGTTTATTACCTGGATTGCCAAGCTTTACTCGGACACGTCCGCACCCGCTTTCCAGGCTTTGCGTATCCCTGCGTCAGGGCTTTCATCATCTCTCACACCCATAGAGACCCCCAATAACGGCCTGGATACTACGCCCAAGGGCTCTACTACCGTTACGGTCCAATGCCCCCGAGGGTTTCGGACAACAAATTGATAAAATCCCGTGTTGCGAATATGGTCAGCGGTCGATGCTCGTGTGTTGTTCCCACCTCAGGCTAACGCGATATGGACACTGTGTTTCCACCATGGTTAATAGTTTTCCTCTATCGCCACGCCAACCCATTAAGCCCAAATGTTGGGTACACGATTCACACCCTTCATCACTTCATCATGTCCAAGTAGAATCTCAGAACTCTTGGTACTTTTCCTCCGTGCACGTCTGCGCGTTGGGAGAACAAGCTGCATCAAAGGTGTCCTTCAAAACTCTCCGTCGACTCCCCTTTGATGGACTCCCCATGTATTGTGATAAGGATCTTCCCCCCTTGTTTCCCACACCGAGTTTATCTCACGTGGGATTGGGGATTGGGTTGACATCTGTGCTTACTCGGGAGTTGTCACCATCCACGGTCCGAGCTCTAAGACCATAAACTAAGATTCTCGTCTGGAACTGCGTTCAAGACCCCTTGTCTTTGGGTCCAGCTTGAGTTCAGCAAGTTCACCTCTCTGGTCCTGCCTTTAGGACCCCGACCGCCGGACCGCGTGGCGTAGTGTAGGACCACGTCCTCATGCACGTCAGGTTTGCAATAGCTGCACCATGCACACCCCATTCTGACAGTTAGCCCTCCTATTCCTTGTCCTACACGACATTAAAATGCACCCTTCAGAACTACGTGTGGATTGATTCCGATCTTCATGGGATACGTAGGACCACCTGAATGTCTCAGATTTGGGTCCAGCCCCACCTCTTAGTGATCTCCTGATCTCCCGGTCACCTGGGCCACTTGGTCTATCCCTCTCCAGGAGGGGGATGTGTAGGTATGATACAAGGTTTTGGGAACCGTTCCCCCTTCCCCCGGGAATCTGCCATCTCTCGATCACCCTCAAAGTTGAGTCCCTTGACTCCTTGCAGTGGTTCACCCATGTATTAAGAGTACTCTGGTCTAGGACCAAGAGTGTCAGATTCAACTTGATCAAGTTCCTTACACTTTTCAAGCTTCGTGTTCCCCTCCATTCGGGCTTCCATCACCTTTCACACCCAGAGGGACCCCCGAGAACGGCCTGGATACAATGCCCAAGGCCTCTCCCACCGTTACGGGCCAACGCCCCCGAGGGTTTTGGACAACAAATCGATAAAATCCCGCGTTGCAAATATGTTCAGCAGTCGATTCTCATTTGTTTGTCCTCATCTCAGGCTAACGCGATAGGATGCTGTGTTGCGAACATGGTCATCAGTAATCCACTGTCGTCATGCCATCCCCTTCAGTCCTTGAATGTTGGTTGCATGATTCACATCATTTTCCACCCCATCATGTCCAGGTGGAATCTCGACACTTTTGGCGCTATCCCTCAGTGCACCTTTGCATGTCAGGGGGACAAAGCTGCAATCTGGCATCCTTCGGGGCTCCCATGGTCCGAGCTCTAAGACCATAAACTAATATCCATTCGGGACTACGTTCAACTTGATTCCCATCCTCATGGGATACGTAGGACTGCCCAGACGCACTATCTCTGGGTACAACCCATTCAGGAAACCAGTCTCTCCCCCTGTTTCACCTCTGTATAGGCCCCTCGGCCTAAGGTTTCACTCCCGGAATGGCGTACAATTTAATGTGGGATCATGTATCTGTCAAATGTGTTTTATAACACTGCACACATTTCCCGCCTAGCACCGTCTCTGCTACGTCTACACTGCATGATGATAAAATGCACGCCTGGTCCTATCATACGACCCTAAACTGTGACATTTTCGTCCTGTCCGCACGACGAAAAACGGCACTGCATTATGGTGACCTCGTTGTAGAGGACATCACGTTGGGTATTGGTCACGTGCCATGCCATTTGTCAATGCCCATCACAGCTTGATCCTTGTGGTGACATCACATCCTACTATTCTAGGCCTGTCGCTTCACAAAAAAAAACCATTCACCTTAAAGAACAAACAAGATACATCAAATTCCGCTTCTTTTAGTGCAAGGGCCACACCCGCACTCCCCTTTTCCCCTGGCATAGGTATCCTACCATGTCACCTTCCAGAACTACGTATGGCTTGATTCTCATCCTTATGAGATACGTAGGAGCGCCCGGGCACTTCCCCGCAGGCCCAGCCTAACCTTTGTGTTCGGTCCCTCGACTCGAACATTTTCCCAGAGAACGCATGGTAAGTAGGGCTTAGGTCCTCTTTCACGTCGGGTCTTGACGCCATGCGTCCCCTGCTCCCTTTACCTGTTTATGGTCAAAATCACCCTTCAGAACTACGTATGGCTTGATTCTCATCCTCATGAGATACGTAGGAGCGCCCGAGCACTTCCCCGCGGGCCCAGCCTAACTTTCTCTTTCGGTCCCTTGACCAAAAACCTCTCCCAAGGAGGTTGTGCGGTGTGATATGGGGTTATTCCCTCATTCACGTCGGGTTGTTCACCGCGCCGTACACACCTCCTATTCTCGTTCACGCCAGGTGTTTGAGTTACTCCACCATGTGCCTCTTATGTTTCCTCTCACCCATGATCCAAATTCTACGACCCTAAACTAAGATCCCCCCAAGGGGAAGGAATATGCTCCCTCTCTCTAATACGTTTTGTTGCCGTATTCAGATGTGTTTTGACAAAGAGCCCAAAGTGTGGGATTTTCACAGGGACATTCCCCTCGTCCCAGGACCAAGCTTCGTGAGCTCGCTATTTGGATCCTCATCCTCTTCCACATCCAAAAGGACCCTCATACGACATAGATACTAGGCTTAAGGGCTCTCCATGAATGCTGGACCTAAGGGCCCTTCAATCGTTTCGGGCCAACGTCCCTACGGATATTGGACAACAAATCGATAAAATCCCGCGTTGCGAATACGGTCAGCGGTCGATGCTCATTTTTCTGTCCCCATTCTAGGCTAACGCGACAGGATGTTGTGTTGTGAACATGGTCAGCAGTTATCCTCCATCTTCACGCCGCCATCATCGTGATCTGAATCTCGAGCACCATGATCACACATTTCCACTTCCTCATGTTCAAGTGGAATTCCATCATACTCGGCTCTTTCTCTTCGCGCATCTAGGTGCGCTAAATGATCGTGTTAGTGTCGTTGGGCCAGTATTCATCGAGCGTCCCTTTTCCCTAACCTGCCCCTCTTTGTGTCGGGAAATTCCCACCACTACTGCTTGTTTCCCACACCGAGCACGACTCACGTGGGCTTAGTAGTTTTGGCGGGATGTGTACCAACACGGTCGGGCTGCTCATCATCCTGCATGACGTTAAAATGCGCTTTCAGAACTACGTATGGCTTGATTCCCATCCTCATGGGGTACGTAGGAATACCCGGCCACTTTGCTTCGGGCCCATCCCAATCCTCACTCTTGGTCCCTCGACCTGAAGAGTTTCCTCCGGGGGTATGTGGTGTGATTTGGACTCCAAGTCCACATTCACGTCGGTTTTATATCTACCGTGCCACACGCTTCCTTCCCTTTTATTCCACGTCCTATCGTATGACGTTAAACTACAGGAGTCTATGTGTCCTCAACGCATGGCAATAAATTGCGGCTCTACCCTGAACAAGTTCAGGATGCCCCAAGACCCCACTGGGAAGTGACAGATCCCCTTGCCAGAGAGGCCCTGTCCCAAAGAAGGAATGATCCATGATCAAACCAATGCACCCATATGGCGTACTCCCACCATGGTGGTGTAACTACCTAAGCGTTGGATTCTATTCGGACAAACCATCACTCCATATTCCACGCTTTTCGTACCCCTTATTCGGACCTTCGTCCCCTTTCATGTCTGAAGGAACCCCCTAACGGCCTGGTCTCATGCCGCATCGGCTTACCTACCGTCCTGGGCCAATGTTCTGGAAGACGGGTCATGTCTGGAAGGACGCCCTAACAGTATGGATTTTTGACCTATGGTCCGCCAACTGTCCTGGGCCAACGTCCCGAAGGATTGATCAACAACATTTGTGACATGGTCCCATGTTTCGAACATGGTCAACGGTCGACCCTCATTTGTTGTCCCTATTACAGGCTAACACAATAAGGGTACCGCTTCTCCTCCAAGGTTAACGGTTGTCCCTTATTGTCACGCCATCCCCACAGTGTTCCGAATCTTGGGTATCGTGATTCACACTTCCCATTTTTATCTATTTGGACCGATTTCAGCGCCCCAGGCGTTGCCCCGTTCGTGCATAAGAGCACGCTGAGGGAATGATAATTTGGCTATCCAGAAAGTTCCTTCTCCCATCAAGCCTCTCCCGTCTCTTAGAAATCCGAACTGGTAATCCAAATCCTGGACATCGGGCTCGACCCACGTGGGCTTGGGGAATTTTCGCTGAACGTCCCACAAACATTGTAGGGATGTAACAAGGCAATTCAACAGTGGAAATCGTGCGCGCTACGAAATTCAAAAAAAAGAAAAAAAAATTGAAGCACGAAAGTACCAATGAAAGGTTTATGGGTTTGTTACAATACTCTGGGGTTAACTTTCCCCATGGACGAGTTGACCCCGGCAAAAGAGCGTTGCAGCTCCGCCACCCATTGACTTGTGGCATCCAAGGCTTGATGCCACTGAATCAGCTCCCGCTCCTCCTCAGCAGCGGCGGGGCACAGTTCGTCAGTCTTGGATTTGGCCCTCTCCACGCCAGCTTGAACGACAGCCATCTCTCCAGAGGTATGCCTCATATGATCTTCTGCCTCTGCCAGCTGGGCCTTCAACTGCGAGACCAGCCCAGTTTGTGCATCAAGAGAGGCTGAAATCTCATCTGCTCGGGTCTGCATCTGTTGAACCTCACCTTCAGCCTCCTGGATCTTCTTAATGCTGGTCGCTTTCCTCCACTGCCAGCCCACAATGAGCCCACAATCATGCTCCCGGATCTTCTCAGCCATAAGATCTCGGATGAGTGGGTAAGGACGTTGGGCATCCACTCCCCCAGCGCACAGTTCGCGCAACCGCGAGCGAAGCCTATCCATTTCGGCCAGCCATTGTGCTTGGGGAGTGTCCTTGATAAAGTGCGCGATCAGCTTCCACGACCAGCGGAAGACTATGCTGCTGTCTTCCTCGTCGGAGGCCATTTCGTCCCAGTCTGCGCGATTGGCAGGCTCGTACGCGGGATACGCCCGCAGGAAATCCTCGGCAGGATCAACATCCGGTGTTGAATCCAGTGCGACACCTAGCGCCGAAGCGGGCGCGACAGAACTGGGACCGACCAGTTGATCCTCTTCCTCGGAGTCCACCTCAATGATTTCGGGTACGGCCCTGCTGGTGGTCCCGCCAGTGATGATGTGCGTCGCAGCTTGAGAAGATAGCGGGACTATCGCCACCATTACCAGCATGCCCCTAGGAGGGACGCCACCCGACATCCCGACCAGTCTTGCCGCAGCAGCCCACGCCAGTCGAAGAACTGTACGACAAAGAGGGACATAAACGTTAGTTGGCATGGTCTACATGTGACAATGAGGAGACCGGTGGAGGAGACTTACGGAGATCAACCTCCGAGCGCTTCTCTTGAGCCGGTATTGACGGGACCCCGAGACGAGTCCCCCCATATACTGTTGGAAGGTCTGGAGATTCCGGAGGAGCCACCTCGGGCGCCCTGGTCCCACCAGACGCGGAACTGGATGCAGCCATAGGCGCGGGTTCTGAAGGTCCCGCATCATCACCCGCCAAGGAGTGAGAATGAGGCCTGCAAACAAGTTCCTCCTGCACGGCTCAAACATTGGTGAGTAGTCCATAGGGACCCAAGAACAGATCTTAAGGAGAGAAGTTCGTAATGCTACCTCGAGAGCCTCTGCGAAATCGTCGGATTCTGAGCCTCGGTCTCCGACCTCGCCCTCCTCCAGCGGGCTCCCTCCTCCAGCCTCATCCTCCCGAGAGGAGTCCTCTGATTCCTCCGGAAAGGGGAAGCACTCCCTCAAATCGGCAGCCGATAACTGTGGGGGGACCGTCTGATTCAACAGTACCCTCACCCGGTCTGTCATTGGGCGAGGGACACCACTGGAGTGGACTTAATCCTCCAGCTCTTCCAGGTACTGTTCTGCCTCCGCCGGAGACGCCATGAATCCAGCCCGAACTGGGCCTATACCCGGTAATTCCATCCCGAGGCGATTCAGGTGGGCCCATATATCGGATGGTCTGAGGAATTGCTGGTTGACATCCCAAATGTCCCAAGCTTCCGGGAAGACGGCATCCTCTGCCATGTCAATGTGACGCAGGCGCTTCCCCGGATCCTGAGTGGATATCCTACGAAATCCCCTCGGTGACCGCCCCTCTGGATGACCCTACTCTCCCGAAATCACCGGACCCACCGATGTTGCCATACCCTCGGCCGGTGCGGGTCTCGCCGCTATGGCAGCCCCGCTACCGCGAGCGGCCCTAACTGCCCTCCGACCCTGACCTCGAGATAGAGGAGGCCCACCGTCACCAACCCGGATCGTTGGTTGCTTCAGCATCTCCCCTGGGTAAGCGGCCTCCCAACTGATGGCGTACTCCTTCACTAATCCGAAGGCGGCGGTGGATGGAGGCAATGCAATCCGCATCTTTCCATCTTCCCGTGTGAACATGAGCCACATCTGCCTCATCACACATGGGTTCTCCTCGTGACGCACCTCCCAGTAGACCTGCAGGGTCAGCCGCTGGAGGCACCGGAACTGCCTCACAAATCGATGTGGAGTGTACGGTTCACAGATCGGCTCACGATCTATTCGTGCCACCAAAACTCCACCTCGGAAGGCCAGGAGGTAAGCCCGATGTTCTTCCGTTCCCCTTCTTTCATCAGTAAGCATCCCTGTCGGCAACGGGAAGGGGTGGAAATTGAACTCATCCACCCTCCACACCCGATTCAGCACCATTGGAACGGCCAGTTTGAACAGGAATCTCCCGACCGCGTTCAGGATGGAGCGGCGGAAGTTCGATCCTGGCGGTGAAATGGGGTTTGGATACTCGTAAATCCCCCTGATATGTGCTGCGATCCACCCATACAGGAGGTTCAAGGGCCCGCATATCCTAGGAGACTTCTTGCCCTCGCTAATATGCCGCAGCATTCTGTACAGTTTGGTGAGCATCGGGATCCCCAGGTTGATCCGCTGCCCCATGGCCAACATCGACGCCATGATAAACGAGCTGGGTCGTACCCCCATGCTTGTATCTCTCACCGATAGGATCCAGCCACAGATGAGAGCCGCGATGAACACCGCCATCCTGACTATCGGCTGTTGTTCAATGCTGACACTGAAACCCCAAGTCTTCCATTGGCTGTCCTCCAAGACCCTCCAATACGAGTTCCCCTTGCCCCATTGGGCTGCCCTTGGACAAGTTCGAGGCCTCGGAGGGAACTCTCGATTCTCTGGGAAATTCAGGAAGCATTTGAACCATCTCCTAAAATGGACATCCCTCACTGCCTCCTTGTCCTCTCCGGGGACAAGTGCCATCAGCGCTGATGCCAGTCGCGGCATTTTCTCTGCATCCCCCCACGCGCTGACAACGGGGAGGAATTCGTCATACATGGCCCCCAAGATTGGGACCCCAGAAATCTGGTGTACATCCCACAGGCTGATGCCCACCTCCCCGTGATGCAAGTGAAATGTGTTGGTCCTAGATTACCATCTACTCAACAACTCCGGCATTAGCTGCTTTGGTTGGTAAATGTGGAATTGGGAGGCCCATACCGCCTCATACAACCCCACTCTCCTCAGCTCGGCCCCAAACTCCTCGCATGAGGGGCCTACCTAGTAGGCCCAGGCCCATTCATCAGTAAAGTTGCCGCCCTGGCGCAGGTCCCACTCATCAGACCATCCCTTCGTCAAATCCTACAAAGCCACCTTCAGCATGGTACAGTAGAGGGGAGGGGAAGTCTCCAGCTGCAATGGCTTCCCGTCAATGTCATTCACATGGTTGTAGAGACAGTCAGTGGTAACGGGTGTGAAGTCCTCCCACGCATGACCATCGGTCGCCCTGAACCATTGGTGTTGGCACGGTGTGCTCCTGAACCAGCAAGCTGGTTCATCCCTATTTTCCTCAGGGATAAAGACATCATCCCTCATCCCGAAGTCGTACAACGAAAGTTTCTTGCATTGTGGGTAATCCTTCTGACCCTCTGATAGCAGATCAGTCAAAGAAGTGTGGTCTGAGTGGCTTCGGACCATCTCTCCCAGGCCTGGACAGTTGGCCATCTCATCCCGACGAGCAGTATCTGCAAGGACCCCCAATACAGCCTCTTGATGGGCCATTTTAACTCTGGCCCTCAGAAAAGAATTATTTCCGCTGGATTGCGAAGCTCGATCGCGAAGCTGAATCGCGAAGATGGATCGCGAATATCGGTCGCGAGACCTAGCCGCAAAGTTTGGCCAAGGCCGACAAGCAGAGGTTCGCTTGGCGCGGACGCGGAGTCGGAGACCTGCAGTTCGCCGCGAAGCTCGACTCGCGGAGGGCTGTCGCGGAGTACGCGGAGCTTCGCGAAGTCGAGAGCACAAAAAGACAATAAAGGCACGTGAAGACAAAAGAGGTCAGACCCCCTATTTATAGGAGGCGACCCCGGAGCATCGCAGCGCGCCTCACCCGCGCGGAGCATCGCGGCGCGTCCGGGTCTGTGGCCCCGGTCAGCACCGCGGGCACCCTTCGCGTAGCCGCATCGCGAACCACCGAAAATTTTGGCAATTTTCCCTCAGACTTCGACCCTTCTCCCTCCACGGCTCCAAGTCTGAGAGGGGGCATTTGTTGGTGCCAAAAATATGGCCCGAAAGAAATGAAAGAAAAAGAAGGCAGGCGCGCTGCCTCGCGAAGCACCACCGCAAAGCACCCACGCGAAGCGCCCCGACCATTGTGGCCCCGCAAAGCTCCTGAGGCGCTAATGCTCCATGAACTCATTTGACGTTCGCAAGCCGCCGCGAAGCTCCTAAGGCGGTAATGCTCCGCGAACGCATTTGATGTTCGCAACCCGTTGCGAAGCTCCAGAGGCGGTAATGCTCCGCAAACGCATTTGACGTTCGCGAGCCGCCGCGAAGCTCCTGAGGCGGTAATGCTTCGCGAATGCATTTGAAGTTCGCGAGCCGCCGCGAATCTCCTGAGGTGGTAATGCTCCGTGGACGACGTTGACGTTCGCGAGCGCACCGCGAATCACCGAAGGCGTCGCACGAGTTCTGCTTCGCGGCGCCCCTTCCCTATAAATACTAAACTCCCCCTGAGTCCCAAAAAGGGAAAATCCGACCTTTCGGCTTCTCCTCTCCCGAATCGTGAAGCACTCTTTGCCCCGAGAATGATAAGCTCCACGAGGTACTTCTACTTCGCGAGACGCCTCTGCTTTGTCTCGTTTTGAGCCCCTCTTGCGAGAGGGATGCCCTTCGCGAAGCTCAAGGGGGTTCGCGAAGGAAGGGGATTCCCAAGGGAACCCGGGCAGCCGCGGAGCGTTTATGCTTCACGAAACACCCAACCCATGCTAGTGATCCCTATGCTAAGGAAGGATCGCTACACATCGCGAAGCACACTGCTTCGCAGGACCATGCTTCGCGAGGCACCCCTTCTTCGCGAGGCAGTGCTCCGCGAACACTGTTCCACTTTGTGAAGCACCTTCCACTCACACCTATACCCCATGCTAAGGCCAAGGCACTCCACTTCGTGAAGCACACTCCTTTTCTTTACGATTCCTCTTCCCGTGCGACCCTCCAGGTTTGCACGATGTGATTTCAAAGCCCCATGGACAATAACACCCGTAGCGTTGCTTCGCCTAATGCTTATTCGCATAGGTACGCTAACGGCTATTGCTTCTTCGCATAGCCACGCTAACGTGGACCCCTCGATGGTTCGTTCCACAGCCCCCCATAACCATGGCCTTACTGGTACCTTCCATTCCCCAAGGACCAGAGGGTACCGGTTATGTAAGTCCTAGGGGTGTGGAGTGAACCCACCTCATCCGAGCTGCAGGACGTTAAACTGCCAAGCACGACGTCCTCAACACATGACGTTAAACTTTGATCCGACCTCGTCCCCCTCACGAAGGGTCCCCCCAGGTCGAACATTTTTTACGCCCACTTGTCTCCACGGGAGTGAACTCCTCCTCACATGGAATGAGATCCTCCTTGTCAGAGCGGTGTTTGTCCGCGGGGGAAGGGTTGCCTCAGAGCGTAAGCCCCTAACCTTTCGTATGGATGATTGCACCCGTGCATCTCCGTACTTCCCCACTACCAAGGTCAGTGGAGGGCGTGATATGGAACGAGGCACCTCCCACCATTGGACCAAAGTCCCTTTTTCCCGTGCTTCGTCGCACTTTGGGCCTCCATCCTGGAGTAAGTCCCAGCACCATGGGCCGCCTAACGCCTAAGCCCCTCTTCGCTTCTCACGGAGGCATCCTTCGCGACGTGATCATCAGGTCCTTGCAACCTCTTGTTTCTCACACCGAGCATGAATCACGTGGGCTTAGAGTGAGCACCGACCCTGACCCCCCACCTAGAGAACTACGAGGACTTTGATCCATGTCAAGGCATGGTACGTAGGAAGCCTCCATGAGGTTCAATCCCACCCGTCATTTACTCACATCGGGTCTCATTCCCATCCAGCACGACGTTAAACTGCATTCCGGTCCAGTGGGAAGCCATTGCGACTCATCCCATTTGAACTACGAGGACTTTGATCCATGTCAAGGCACGGTACGTAGGAAGCCTCCATGAGGTTCAAGCCACATTGCTCGGTCGTTCATTCACGTCGAGTTTCTCCCCCGTCCAGCATGACGTTAAACTGCACGTCTCGTCCCGCATGACGTTAAACTGCATGCCCCTCTTGTCCCGCATGATTTTAAACTACACACCCATCTGAACTATGAGGTCTTTGATCCATGTCAAGGAATGGTACGTAGGAAGCCTTCCAGAGGTTCAAGCCCACCACTCATTGGACCAAGGTCCACTTTCACGTCGGTCCACCGATAAAGCCCCATATGAACTACGAGGTATTTGATCCATGTCAAGGCGTGGTACGTAGGAAGCCTCCACGAGGTTCAAGCCCACCGATCATCCAATTCACGTCGAGTTCTATCTACGTCCAGCACGACGTTAAACTGCAATTCCAGTCCGACGGAAAGCCATTGTGACTAACCCTAACTACGAGGTCTTTGATCCATTTCAAGGCATGGTACGTAGGAAGCCTCTACGAGGTTCAAACCCACCATCCGGTCGTTCCGACCTCATTCATGTTGGTTCACCCCCGTCCCGCATGACGGTAAACTGCATTCCCCAATCCGAACTACAAGGACTTTGATTCATGTCAAGGAATGGTACGTAGGAAGCCTCCCCGAGGTTCAAGCCCAACTCCCATCGGACTAGGTCCCTCACTTACATCGATTCGCCGACACCCACCACCCGTCGTTTATTCACGTCAGGGTTCACTATCATCCCGCATGACGTAAAACTGTGTTCCATCAATCCCCTGAACTACGAGGACTTTGATCCATGTCAAGGAATGGTACGTAGGAAACCTTCCCAAGGTTCAAGCCCACCACTAGTGGACCCACGGGTCTACTTCCACGTCGGTACGCTGACGATGCTCATCGGGCCAAGGTCCACCTTCACGTCGGTTTATCGGCATCATCCCGAACTACGCGGACTTTGATTCCCTGCCACGGGGATACGTAGGAAGCCTCGTCAAGGCTCAAGCCCAACTTCACTGTCGCCCCTGCGATGGTCCCATTTCACTCTCCCTCCACTCCATTCATCAACCTATCACCCGTCCCGATTCTCGCCCGGACCGTCTTATCCCAGTGAGACCATGTCGGTACGCTCTTCTTCGCAGCCATCCATGGGCTGGCCCCGGTATCGACATCCCTTCAAGGAGGATCCCTCAATCCGATCTAGCCTAGCTAATGCTCTGGTTGGGTTGATCCGTCTCCGCAAGACGTTAAACTCGCGGCATACCCTGTGTTGAGCACGGGAATCTGAGGAAAACCTCAGATATGTGTCTATGACATATAATTCCCCGCACTCGATGTAGGATGCCTCGGGCTTCCACGCCCTCGAGAAGCCTTGTGACCAAGGATAACAGACAGACATGCCAGGTACCCCAGCATCCAGACGTGCTACTGATGCCTCAACGTGACTAATCCCCTGACTGAAGGTTGCTGCCCTGACTGGACCCCTTGGAATGTCCCGACAGAAGCAGTGTAATTAACCGGCATCCATGGAAACATGGCACTGGGAAGAGTTTCATGAACTACGTATTAAATCTATGAGGGAGACCCGGACTAGGTGACGAGTTCTGAGGAGGAATCCGCAGGAGGAAGAACCGACATCCCATCATCCTGTTTCGATCAAGGAGCAGACGTCCCTGAATAAGGAGCGAATGTCGCCCGCCTTTGGAAAGTGGGAATGCAGGGCAACAAAAGCGCCACACGTCCTCCTCCGCGGACGGAGCAGAATGCGTGCGCGCACCCCGGCGGAAAGCGTCGGAAACAACCATGAGATACAACTTGTTTCCCATGTGGATACACTTAAGTACATCTTGAACCAGCTCATGTTGATAGGCCATTTAGCTTATTGGGAGGTGATCCTCCAGTAGTACGACATCAGGTTCTTCCCCCAAAAGACTATTAACAGGAAAGCATTGGCATACATACTTGTTACCCATCCGACTCCTACAGAATAGTCCCTAGATCATTATTTTCACGATGAGGCAATCCTTTCAGTAGACCAAGTCATTCTGTATTGGGAAATTCACTTTGATGGTGCTTCCCGATTCCCTACCGGTAGAAGACTAAATGAGGCTAGACTCAACAGAGTGGGCCAAGGTATCGTCTTCATCACTCCATTACAAGATATTATTCCATATTCATTCCTATTATCAGAAGTTAGTACCAACAATTAGGTAGAGTATCAGACCCTCAATACTGGCCTCGATCTAGCCCTCAAGATTGACGTTCCCCACTTTCATGTGAAAGGGGACTCCAAACTAGTCCTAAAATAGATCTATGGTGACTACGTCATCAGCAATCCAGAGCTCATACCACTATTGGATTGTACCCACCCATTGATGGCTTAGTTCCCGTCTTGGATAGAGGTTACCTATGTCCCTCGATCCCAAAATGGTGGATTTGACACCTTTTCCATCCTTTCTATATCTTTTGTGGAGCCTGATTAAGATGATTTGATTATCCACATAGCACACCATAGATTCCTCGCCCCTGTCACTCCAGGCGACAGGGATAGCCTACAGGTAATCAACCTTACCACAAGTGCTTCAATGTAAGAGTCCCCAGTTCCCTCGGATATATTTTTCGATGTGACTCCCAACTGGAGGACACCCTTTATTGAGTACCTCTAACATGGCAGTCTCCCAGTAGCTCGAGCCGAGCGCGAGCATACCCACCACCGCACATTGCAGTTTACCCTCTTGAGTGATCCCAGTCATGAGAAGATCCTTTATAAAAATGGGTTTGATGGTGTCCTCCTATCTTGCTTTCAAGGAGGTGAGATTCCTCATGTCATGTGGGAGGTTCATGCCAATTCATGTAGGGCTCATCAAACTGGGCCGAAACTATCTCACCAGATCCGAACACTAGGGTATTTTTGTTCCTCTATGATCCATGACTATATCATGTTTTCCAAGAGGTTCCATGCAAGCCAAATACATGATATTTTTTTTCTCATCCACCAGATCCTCTCCACACTACTATGTACTCTTGACCCTTTGAGGTCTGGGGACTCGACATCGTGGGACCATATCTACTGGTGACAGTACACTAGTGCAGGTTCATCCTTACCACTATAGATTTCTTTTCCATGTGGGAAGAGGTAGTTCCACTCATGGAGTTCATGGCCCATTATATTTTTTAATTTGTGAAATCCAACATCATCTACCTATTTGGAGTCCCTCACGCTATCCTCATGCATAACGACGCCAACATATGGGTATCCGAGTTGAAGAAGTTGTACACAATGAAAAACATCTATTCTAACCATACCTCCCTCTATCACATGTAGAAAATTGGGAAGATCGAGGAATTAAACAAAACCCTCTCTAAAATCCTACAAAAATGGTTGGTCAGAACTAGAAGAGTTGTCTGGACAAGCTTCCCAACGCACTCTGGTCATATCGGACAACGACTCGCAATTCCACACAGGTGACCCTATATTACCTAGTGTACAAGGTGAAGGTAGTCTTGCCTATCAATATTTATTTGCCTTTATTGTGCACAGTTTTCTATGATCAGCACGCACCAGATAAGGCAGTTGAAGTTCATTTGGCTTAACTGTATTCCCTTGATGGCAATACGGTTTGTTCCCTACACAATATAGAAAGGAATCAGAACTAGATAGCTAGATATTTCAACAAGAAAGTTCTCCTTCACGCTTTCTTGAAATGTGACATGGTTCTGGCCCTGAGAACACCAATGATACCTGGTAGGAAACCACCAAAATAGGAGCCCAAATGGGTAGGACCTGACATCATTCACAAGGATTACCCTAATGGTGCATACTCCCAGGTAACCATGGATAGTGAGCGTATAACTCCTCCCTCCAATGCAAAATGCCTCAAGAAATACATTTCCTGAGTAAGAAACGGTCCTACATTACATTGAAATATTATTTCCTTTATGAAATTAAATGGATTTTTCATCCAGAATGAAAATAAAATGCAAGATGGTCTGATCTCTATGACCATAAACTAAGATCTATGTGGTCCCAGATGACCATAAACTGTGTCATATTTACTACCCGATGTGAAAGTGTGTTATCAATCCAAGATGAAGGGTGTAAAACTTCCATTCAGTCGTCTCGCGTGACAATAAATAGAACAATGTTCTGAGCTCGGTGACCATAAACTATGATCTCCACGTATCCATCGCCCCGTAAGATGTTATACTGAATCTTCATGAACTACGTTTGGCTTGATTCCCATTCTCATGGGATACATATAAACGCTCAAACACCTCATCTTAGAGTCCATCCCCCATATGTTTCCTTTTGACTATCCCTCTTGGTTGTAATTTTCCTAGAGGATCCCACATGATGTAATATAGGCTTCTTTGGACCCCACTCATGTCGGGATTATGATGATCGCACCATGTGCCCCTCCTAGTTATTCTATATTCCCACATCCTCACCGCACGACATTAAACTTTATGTCCCTTTTAGAACTATGTAAGGATTGGTTCACATCCTCATGGGATATGTAGGAATGCCTAGAAATTTAGTCCATAGGCCCAGTGAAAAAATTAATGATATCCCCTTGGGTCAAAACACATGGTGTTCTGCATGATGTTTCTTTCATTTAGGTTGAGTTCATCATGACAACACCATGTATCCCTCTCCCTGGAGATATCCACATCTATGTATTCCCTGCATTATGTTAATGTACACATGCATATTTTATGCTTCCCACATTCCCTTTATTTGGGTATTCATCATCATTCGCATCTAAAAGGACCCCTGAATGTCATGGATGCAAGGACCTTGGGATCTCCTACCATTTCGGGCCAACATCCTCGAGGATCTCGAACAAAAAAAATTGATTCAAGTCACACGTTTTGAATATTTTCAGCAGTCGATACTGATTTTTTGTTCCAATTTAAGTTCACATGATGTGGATGATGTGTTTATAATGCGTTCAACAACTGTTAACCATCGTTATCACCACCTCGGTATGTCCCAAATATTGGGTGTAGTGGTTCATTTTTTACTAATATCCCTTAAAACATCGATCTGCCTCAGACAGGAGTGTTGATTTGTATGGGATTGACCCTTCCTGATCCCCTTCCCTCATTGTCGTACCCTTATATATAGGGGAGAGCCTGATACTATTCATTTTTCCCACAACTAGCATTGCTCATGTGGTCTTAGGACCTTTGGTAAGGCAATAACCACATTAAGGGTCATGACCCAAATGTTTAAGCCATATGACCTTAAACTAAGATCATTCATCATCCTCACCGAATGACGTTAAACTGAAATCTGGATGGGACTTCCTGTTTTTGGTCCCTCAACCTTTTCGGCCCCCTAGAAAAATTTATCATTTATGATTGTTCGTTTAGGTATGGAATCCATGTCCTCAATCACGTCGGGCTATTTTTTTCATGCCACACATATCCCATTGAGACATCCCTTTTTCATCCATTATCCTTACTACAAGACATTAAACTACATGAGCATATCCATGATTTACACATCCCATAATTTGGGTTTTCATTATCTTTTACATTCGAATGGACCCCCGTACAGTGAGGATGCTAGGCCTAAGGGCTCTCCCACCGTTTCGGGCCAACATCCTTGAGGATTTTAGATAAAATTTTGATACAAGTCTCGTGTTGTGAATATATTCAAGGGTTGATTCTCAATTGTTTTCCACCATCCCTACTCACACAATATGGATATTGTGTTGTGAACATGGTAAGAAGTTATCCTTGATCATTGTTTCTATTTTTTGGTCTTCCACGTAGATGGAACAATGATTCACCCTTTCCACCCATCAGTCCCTTGAACATGAAATTAAACTGAGCATCTACGGTCCGATCTCTAGGACCATATTGTATTAATATGCTACATCCTTGCCACATGATGTAAAACTAAACCACATATCGTAGAATTACATTTTACTTGGTTCACATCCTCATTGAATATGTAGAAAATCCCAGACATTTTGTATTCGGGTCCAACCCAGGTTCATTTATTCATTCTCTCGGCCTATTATCTCAGGCTCTCTCTGGGAATTATGAATAGTGTAGCGTATGTGGGATTATATCCTCATTAATTTCATGTTATTCTCCATGTCATATACATTCCTCGTCGAGATACCCCGATCATATCTTATTACTTACCACATGATGTTAAACTACTTGACATCTTCAAGAACTGTGTGTGGCTTGATTCCCATCCTCATGGGATATGTAGGACCACATGGATATTTTGTCTTTGGGTCCAGCCATATTTCCTAGAAACCTCCTCATCTTCCGGGAACCCCGTCCTGAGTTCCTTATGCGGAAGTTTGTGGTGTGGTGTGGGCATACGTCCTCATTCACATTGGGTTTTTCTACATCCACAACACGCACCACTCCCTCCTGAGAGCTCTTTATCCCCCTGTTATCCACTCACCCTTGCGAGTCGTCTGCTCTAGAATCGGGCCCCTCAACCCTCTTTCGTAGTTCACCAATGTTCCTAGGAGAACTCTGGTTCAGGTCCTAGAGTGTTGAATTCTACATAGACATGTTATCACCCATTTTCATGCTTCATGTTCCCCTTAATTTGGTCTTTCATCATATTTCACATCCACAAGGACCCCCGAACAGTATGGATGCTCAGCCTAAGGGCTCTCCTACCATTTCAGACCAACATCCTCGAGGATCTCGAATGAAAAATTGATAGACGTCCTGCATTGTGAATATGGTCAACATTCAATGCTTATTTTTTCTTCCCATTTTTTGTCACACGATATGGAAGTTGTGTTTCGAACATGGTCAACATTTATCCTCCATCGTCACACCACCCCCATAAATCCCAAAATATTGGTTTCAAGATTCACATCATTTTCCACTCCATCATGTACAAGTGGATTTTTGACAATCTTGGTGCTATCCCTCAGTGCGTGTTTGCACGTTATGAGGAAAAATCCATATTGAGGTGTCATTTAGGGATCTGCACCGATATCCCATTTTCATGTATTCCATGGGTTTAAAAGACCTTCTCCACCCTTGTTCCCCACATAGAGCATAGATCACGTGGGCTTAGGGATTTGGTCGAGGTCTGTGTCCATTTGGAAAAGTCTTGGTTATCTATTGTATGAGTTCTAAGAACATAAAATTATGATATCTATGTCCTTTAAACAAGATGTAAAACTATATGACACTCCTAGAACTAAATATGGCTTGATTCCTATCCTCATTGGATACATAGGAAAGCTCGTACATCTTTGATTCGATTCCATCTCAGCTTCCACAAATTACCTCTTCTACTATACCTTTTTTCCCTAACATTCATAGGATTGCATGGTGTGGTGTGGTGTGGTCTTACATCCTCATTCACCCCGGGTTTTCAATAGCTACACCACGTACTCCACTTTTATGAACTAGTCTCTTCTGCCTCTTGTCAAGCATCATGTTAAACTGCACCCTTATAACTATGCAAGGATTGATTCCCATCCTCATGGGTTATTTAAGAATAGCAAGACGTTTCATCTAAAAGTCCGGCCCCATATTATCGGATCTTTTTTGGCCCCTCGGCCAATGGTATCTTCCCCAGAATTGCACGTGGTGTGGTCCTCATCCTCATTCACGTCAGGTATTCCTTGTCATTCCCTGCACATTACCCTCTAAAATCTCATCTCTTTTGTATATGACCAAGCCATATCATGTTAAACTATGTTTCCTAGTCCTAGATGAATTTATAATGTTACATATTTACTTCAAGATGATAAAATGTAGGAGCTGGTCCTATCATATGACCCTAAACTATGACATTATCACCTTGGATGCACGACGAGAAATGACACTACAATGTGATTTCATCACCTAAGGGGAAATCATGTTTTGTAGTGGTTATCCACCATACCATTTATTAATGCCTTCATATGTCTTGATTCTTGTAAAGACACCTAGATTATCCATCCTAGGTTTATCGCTTCATTAACAAAACACACATCCATCCTAATGAAGACAAATGATATATCAAATGTCGCTACATTTGGTGTGTGGGCCATACCCGCATGACACTATTATCCCTAGCATTGGTACCATACCCGGACACTTATATAACTACGTACCTATTGATCCACATAATAATTGGGTAAATAGGAATGCCCACACCCTTGGCCTTGGGCCCATCCAAACTTTTATTCTCAGTCCCTCGACCTGAAAACTCCTCAGGGGGCACAGGGTGTGATATGGGATCATTTCCTCATTTATGATGCATTTTGTAATTACTAAACCATGTGTATCCCTCCCTCCTTTATATACATGTTTGGGTCTCTAAGTCTATAAAATTAAGATCCAGTCGTCCTTGTCATAGGCCAGTAAACTGAACGACACATCTAGAACTACATATGGCTTGATTCCCATCCTCATGGGATACATAGGAATGCCCAGACATTCCATTTGCGGGTCCATCCCTATGAATCATAAACCTTGCCACCTTTTTGGCCCCATGGCCCAAACTCTTTTGGGAGAATGTGGTGTGGCAAGTACCTCTTTGATTCTCATTTACGTCGGGGTTTTCAACAACCGCATCATGTTCCTCCCTTGCCTTTTCCCATCCTAGTATGAATTCCATGACCCTAAACTAAGGCCTACCTATGGGATATATGCAATGGGTGTGGCTACTTCACCACCCAATATACATTCCATTAAACTAGGGCCCCTCTTAATGGTCCACTCTATAACCTTAACTTAGGAGCATGTGCCCCTATGACCCTTGTCATTGGAAATGGATTCAACCTCCTTTATCTGACATGTATTATTGGCGTACGTGAATGCATTCTAGAAAAGAACCCAATGTGTGGAGTTTTCATATGGACATTCCCTGATTTCATGTACATAATTAATGATCCCTTTATTTGGATCATCATCCTCTTCCATGTCTAAAGGGACACCCTTTACGGCCAGGTCTCATACCACATTGGCTTACCTACCATCTTCAACCAATGCCCCAAAAATTCTCAGACGACATTTTGTGATAGGTCTTCGGTTTAAAACATAGATAGAAATCATCCCTCATTTGAATATCCCCATTACTGGATAATGTGAAACATATATTGTGTTTCAAACATGGTCAATAGTTATCCTCTATCACCACGCCTCTATCATTGTGATCCAGATCGCAACCATCAAGATTCACATCTTTCCACTCCAATATTTTTATGTGGCATTCGAGCACACGTGGTTCTACACCCCCACCCCCCACATGCACATTTATGTGTTTTAAGTAGGAAGGAAAATAATATCGGGAAATCACAAACCTATTGGACCATATCTCATAATGTGTGCCTCCCCGTACTTAGGAAATCCCATCACTACTCCTTATTTTCCACATCCAGCACGACTCACGTGGGATTAGTAGTTTTGGTGATGGTGCACTAGTGCATATGTACTGTAGAGGATTTTTGTCCTGCATGATGTTAAACAGTAATCCCATAACTAAGTGTAGCATGATTACAATCATGATGTGATAGATAGAAATGCCTGACCACTTTTCCTTCAACCTTGCCTAACTTTCACTTTTGGTCCCTTGACCTAAAAAAACTTTCTCTAGGGATACGTGGTGTGGTGAAGATTCCTTATGTCCCCATTCACATTAGTTTTATTACTACCACATCACATACTCCCTTTTGGGATCTCCACTTTCACTCTCCATCCTTCCGTATGACCATAAACTACACGAGTTCACATGTCCTCAACGCATGACTTTAAACTACAGTTCTACCCTGAACAAGTTCAGGATGCCCCGTGATAATTTTGGGAAGCACCGAATTCCTCATCAGAAATGATTTCCCACTCTAGCATTGGTTTATAACCACTATGTGTTCGAGAACTACATTTTTCGTGATTCTCATCTTTATGGGATATGTAGAGACGCCCAAAAATTTTACCTCGGGCCCAGACCCAGGGTCATTAACCCTTCTTGACCCTTAGCCCTGATTATAGTCCAACTTCTATGACCTTAAACTAAGAACCTATAGTCTGTGCAACATAACTTTAAACTATTATCCTCAATACATGCAGTATAAATATATAAATATGTGCAACTTTAGGGTCATATAACATTAAACTGTTCCATTCATTGTCTGCATCTGTATGAAATAAAACTATAGAGCATTCCAAGTCATTACTAGTGTGGTCCTATTTTGGAAGTAATATTTACCCCTAATTAGACTGATGTACGCACCTGATGTGTCTTCACCATGGTGGTATAATTTTGAAAGTGTTGGGCTCTATTCGAACAACCCATAACTCCAGCCTCCATGATTTTCAAACCCCTTATCTTGATCATCATTCCCTTAGACTTCTGAAGGAACCGACTAACTGTATGAATTCTCGGACTATGGCTCACTTACTACTATAGGACAATGTTTCAGAAGACTAATGGATGAAATTTCTTAATAGGCCTCATGTTTCGAATATAGTTTGTAGTCATCCCATATTTTTTATCCTCATTTCTGGCTAATGCAATAGGGATACTATTTTTCGAATATGGTCAATAGTTACCCATCATTGTAATGCCACCCCCATAGTGTTCTGATTTTTGGGTATTGTGATTCGTGCTTTACACTCCCCTATGTTCGGATTGATTATATCTCTCATGGTGTTACCCCACTCATGCACTAGAGCACGTTGGGAAAATGTAATTTTGACTATTCTAAGAGTTTCATTCTCCAGTTAGGCCAACCTATTTTTTCTCGGAAATCCAGAGCAGTTGATCAAACACTAGAGGACCTTAGGTTGGTGGAAACTTTCATATTTGGATGAAATATTGAGGTGGTCTTCCTTTGTTTTTCTCATCAGGCTTGACCCCTGTTAGCTTATAATTGTTCACTGAATATTTTATGAATGTGATTGAAATGCAGTAAACCAAAACAAATAATGGAACTCATGTATTCATTTGGCGTAAATAATAAAATAATTAAAGTATGTTTTTGAGTGTTCATACACTATAGAACCCAAGGATTGGTACCTCACATAGTTGGGTCGACCTAATCAATACAATGTTCTAGCTCCACCACTGGCTAGCTTGTGGTATCAAGGATCCACTATCGCCTGTTTAGCTCCCATTCATCTTCAGAAATGATGGGTTATAGTTCATCATCCTCAATTGCGGCTTGATCCCCCTCATCTTGGATAGTGGCCATATCCTTTGGGGCTAACTTCATTCGTACTTCGACCTCTTCCAGCTAGCCCTTCAGCCGTGATATATGCCTTGATTGCGTGTTGATAAATGTGGAATACTCATTCGCCAATGCCTGCAGCCGCTGGATCTCATTTTTTTCCTCCTAGAGCTTCTTGATGATTGCTGATTTCTTTCACTGCCAACTTATTCCAAAGACATGATCATGCTTCTGAATTTTCTCTACCATGAAGTCATGGATGATCATATGAGCACGTTGGGCATCCACTCCTCCAGCACACACTTCACACAACCAGGAATGAGGCCTCCCCATATGGTCTATCTAGTGTGCTTGAGGGATATGCCCAATAAAGTTCTTGATCAGTATCTTTTACTGTGTGATAGACAATTTTTCTATCCTATTCATCAGAGGACATCTCATCCTGGTCTGTAGGGTCAGCAGGTTCATATGTAGGGAACACATCCATGAACTTGTCAGTAGATTCTGCATATGATGTCTGATCGGGAAGGTCAGGACCCATTTCATTTGATTGATCCTCATTGTTGAATTCCATCTCAATGATTTCATGATCAGTCTGGTTAACGGTCTCCTCTGTGATGGGGAGTTATGTAGTTTGGTCAACTCGAGCATCTACTTCTATGACCACCGGTGTTCCCCTAGGAAAGTAAGTGCTAAAATCTCTAACCAACCCCTCAATGGTAGCCCAAGACTTTTGAATAACTGTTCATACAAAAATTTCATGGGCTTCAGTTAACTTGATCAATGGATGAAAGTTACAAATTATTTAAAGGAAACTTACAGAGGTCAAATATTCGGTCTTGAACTTGAGTTTTTGACATCAAGACCCTGAGGAGTGCCCCCCCCCCCCATATATGTTTTGGATGTCCGAAGGCTATGGGAGGACCACCCTGGTTGTCATGGACTTACTAGGCATGACAAACACCATAGTTGTGGGCGCAGATCCTGAAGATCCTGCATCTACATCTAATATTGAGTGGGAGTAGGTTTTGTATATGAGGCCCTCCTGCATAGGTTATATGTTAGTTGAGAAGTCCTAGATGACCTGGGTGAAGATTATAGGAATGTGTTTTGGAGTTATTTTTACCTTGAGGGCCTCTAAAAACTCTTCCAGCTCAGGGTCTGAGTAGCTGACTTCACTCTCTTCTAGAGGGCTCCCTCCACCGGCCTCCTCCAGCTAGGAGGAATCATCTAATTCTTCAGGTAGAGGTACTAATGGAAGTGGGATCTATGACAATGGATCTATACCCATATTTCCAAGAAACCATGGGTATATACCATTTTTGTTACTCAATACCCACAATTTTCTAAAAACTATGTGAATAGTCTATTAAAAATCATGCACCACTCAGGATTCTCCTCCCCCTCCCCCTTCACAAGCCATAATCTCCCCTTCACTCCCTTCACCATCCCGCCTTTGGTTTGACCTTGACCTCTAACTTCACCATCAAACCTCCACCTCTACCTCAATATCCCAGCCTCTGCCTCGATCTCCCAGCCTTCGCCTCAATCTCTCGTCCTCTGTTTCCCGAACCCAACATCCCTCCCTCTGCATTCGCATCTGAACCCCTACCTCATTCCACGTCATCCTCTTGGCCTCTTACATGTAGCCTCCCCCTTCACTCAACAGTCCAAACCCCCCTCCCCCATGTCTGTTTCCCTCTACCCCATAGGTCGAGTGATTTTATCACCTGTTTGACAACTGACCTCCTCCTCTAGCAGTATTATCCCCTAATCTGCATTATCGATGTGCATCCCATTAGAAATTCGTTATTCATCGAGGAGAACCTCCCTAGGTCGAGGTGTGTTTCTGTTCATCGAGGGGAATATCCTATTTGTCAAGCATTCTACTCTAATTGGGTGATTTTATGATTCCAGTCTGGTTTATAGTGAGTTCCTGATCCATCTATATCCACTGTTTTAAAAACCACACTACACTTTAATTTGATTTAGATTAAATTTGTTTTTGTTTTTATGTTCCTTATGTGAAGACTGTAATTTCTGATTCCATGTTATATTGATCTACAGGATTCATCTATTTTCTAGAGAATCATAAAATTGAGATAAATTTATTTAATAAAAAGTAATAACTACTTTGTGTATAGAGATGTCATAAATATGTTTCACTAAATTTATTTCAATGAAATATTTAGTTATAATTTTTTCTTCTAATAATGTCTCATATAAACTTGAAGTTCTTAGAATAAAACTGTTGGATCTTGTTATGAGTTCATTTAGAAATTAAACAATGACATTGAGGATTCTAAGTGGTTATAAAATACAAATGTGATGAATCATAGTTGTAAATTTTATTGAATCCTACATTATATCGTGACTAGTGTGGTTGTGATTGTATTCTTAAAATTTATTGTATTTTCAAAAGATATTCCATTATATAAAGTATCATTTTAAATCCACATAGGTTTTAATTTTTAATCGAATTTTATGATTCTACATGATCGAAGAGTTTTCAAGGCTAAGAAAATGCATCTTCTAAATGTTTATTGATGATTTCTAGTGTTTGTCATTATAGATTATGTTGAAAGAAGATGAGTACCGAATGATGTAATATGTCATGGGCACTCCCTACTACACCCCATTTCTTAGACTATGATTCAAGTATCACCAAGCATCCACTACAAGAATGTCTATGTATTTATGGTCTTTTAATTATTCTGTCATGATTAGATATAATTTTATTATTATTTACTTGTTTTTGTCAATTGTCCACATTTAATTGTTAATTTTCAAATTTCATTGAATTATATTTCCATTTCAGGTAAAATAAATATTGAGTGTATAATTCCATTATCAAATGTGGTAGAATCTATAACACATGACTATATTATTTAAATTTTGCATCACAAACTCAATCATTACTTTTATATACTATTAGGTTTGTTCCACAATAGCCTGATATCATCAAATTTTTATTATCTACTACACACTAAACATATTTCTTTATATATATGAGTAATTTTTATGAAAATATTATTGACGAATTCAATTTTTTTATTACACCAAACACGTTTTAATTTTCCATGCAAATTAATTTATTGATGAATGTATATAGTTTCTTGATTTTTTTCCCTCTATGTGTGTAATATATTCTACAATTCGATGATTATTTATTTCAGTTTTTGTAATCATGTAACTATGTCTATTTGAATCTATATAAAATATATAATCATTGTTTATTAAAATTTAAAATATGTGTTTTAATTAGGAGGATTATTCTGTAAGTTATGAAATTTGTATTCCTCTCATTATTTTCTCATCTGATGAATTTACAATGTAATTTTAATGTTCAAAATTAATTAACTAATTATTTATTATTTGTTTTTATAGGTAATCGTCCGATCTGTAGAACCCACCCAATAGAATGTAATAATGCATTAAAATCCTACCAAAAATTATTCATCCAAAATTTACTTTTCTATGTTAAAATCATGAAACTTTCTAATTAAATATTTTTTTACTCTAATAATTTTATATTTCTTTGTGTATTTTATAAGATTCCTTAACTGATTTAGCTGCCCTCTAACACAACTACACCACAGCCATATTATTATTTTCATTAAATTCTAACATTATGAGACTGATCATTTCATTCATATAGCTTTAGGTTATTTATGTGCCAATATTAATATCTTCTTCCAAACTCATGTGAACATAATAATATATCATGTATGTATAAAGTAGGAACCGATTTTCAAAAAAAAATTAATCATCAATTTAATTATATTGGTAAAGATTGTATACCTTTAATTGCTGTGAATTTATTTATATTGACAATAGTTTAATATATACCAAATTTGGTTGACAAAAATAGTTATCATTCACATATTGTTACATATGCATTTTCTAATGACTTCTATCATAACTGTTGCCAACATATTGTGTTTTTTGGAATTGTGATTTCAATGAATTTTGAAATTGCATGATTAAATATAAGTATTTAATAATTATTTCAATGAATTTTGAAATTGATATCAATGTATTATCCAATGAATTATATCATAACTGTTCTGCATTTTCACATTACTCATCTATATTTTTACAAAACCACATTTATTTCAGTACCCATGAATGTAATATTACTACTGCATGTGATTATCACTTTATATAAAATAATAGTTTTTTCTTTATCATTATTTAAAACAAATAATATATAAATCAGTTCTAGGTATTTAATTTTTGAAACATTATTATATTGTTTGGGTGATGATTTTTTCATTGGATTCTATTTAGTGTTGGAATATAGTTTTGGTAAAAAAAATATGTACAGTTACCATCCATTTTGATTTCTCTTTTCATTTTCTCTCTTATGCTCATTAATGTTTTTATCTTCGTTCATTTGTACAGTTTTCCAAAGATCTAAATAATGTCATTTTTTATCTTTGTCCACCTCACACTTTCCTGAGATCAAGGTTATCACTCCGGTCATCATTTTTTCTTCTTGAAGGAAAATATTTAGATAATTTTCATATTTAGAAGTCATTAATATTTTTGTAAAAACAATTATTCTAAAATGATTTCATTTATGATATGATGTGAATTTCTTTCTACAATGTCATGCATTTTTATTATGTTTTCATTAGGGGTTTTAAATAGGAATTCTTTAATAAGCTCTCCTACTAGGATAGAAATTAATTTTATGGTGTGAATTTATTCTATTATGAAATGACATGATGTTTGAGTGTTTGAAATCATCATCAATTAAAACCATATTCAATTTTAATTTCTATGACATGTGTTATGATTTTATCTAAATACCAGTGTTTGAAACAATCATAAAATCAAACATGATTTATTTTATTATAATCTCATCTAAACATATTAATTTGTATAACTAAATGATCCCTTATTTCTACTATGACATGTATTGTTTATATTCCTAAATTTTGTTATTCAATTCTATTCTGCACAGTAGGATGTCTACAATATCATGGTAGTGGTATGATGTTAATTTTTTTTTTTATAAATAGTCCATCCAATCTTATTACTATAATGCTATGTTGTTTTATCATTTGGGGTTTTTATTGAAATTCTACTATGACCTGTATTCATTGTTCTTCATTATTAATTTAATCCCTCTATTAGATTTCTCTTCAAACTCGATTTTATCTCTCGTTTCATTACCTTATTCTATGGATGGATAACCAGGCTCCTCTACTATGCTACGTATATCATTATTGTATTATGCAGCACGTCGGTCCTCGCATCAACCCTCACCTTCCAGACTGCAATCATTTTGAGGATGCCACTCAATGTGAGTATGGTTTTCATGACCACGATGCTCTTCAAGATTTTGTGGTGACCGATTGGAACCTTCCCTCAAACCATGATCTCGATTCCCCAAGCCATTATCTTCCTCAAGATATTGGATCATTACAAGAATAGTTATTAATTGTCTATAGATTCAATAGAGATAGTGGAGCATTGGGATGGTTCTATCTCTATTGAGATCAAAAACAGATCTTTTAGAATGGATGATGATAATGAAGAACCCTATTTGAGGAATTTGAACCTGGATATTCATTGGGGGGAGCATGTATCCATTTTTGGGATTGTTGAATCAAGGAAGTCTTCTCTCTTGGATTCAATTATTGGTGAAATGTACAAAATAAATGGGAAGGTTTGTGTTAGGATAGTGACTAATTTCTGAGTTATTAGTTCATATCTTGAATGTATTTATTATTCTATTGATTTTTATACTTTCTTTCATTTTATCAGGTCATGATTTTTCGCACAACTACATATATTTCTCAAACATCATGGATCCAAAGCAGTACCATTCAAGAAAACATGATTTTTGGCTTGATGATGAACCTGAAAAGTTAAAGGGAAGTCATCTAGGCCTGTTTTTTGGAGAAATACTTGAAAATGATGTAATTTGGGGACTAAATTGAAATTGGGGAGCAGGGAATCAACCTCAATAGTGGCCAAAAATAGTGAATATATGTTTACAGAGTTGTTTATCCAAATCTTGATAGTTACCCTTCTTGATGATGTTTTTAGTGCAGTAGATTCCCCCAATAGTTCAAATACATTCAAGGTGAAAACCCAACAAACACTGTAATTTTAACAATATTATATAGAATTTCTGATATACTTCATTTTTTAAGGAATTTGTGAGGGGGATTCTCAATGGAAATACCATTTTACTAGTTACCCATCCATTTGACTTCTTACATACTTTTGACAACACATATGTGAGTTTCCTTTTGAGAATTTTATTATTTATGACGTGGGTATTTTCTGATTTGGCATGGAAAATAAATTATGTTAGATGGGATGGTAGTGAAACCTTGGAAGTATATATAAATTATTTAATATAGCAATTATTTTAAATATTTGGTGATGTCCGATGATTTCTCGTTGGAATTGTAAGAAACATGTTGCACTGTGCCTAGCACAAGTTCCCCTAAAACACCATACTCACCAGAAGACTCTTGGAACATTATGAATCCACCATTGAAGGCATGTATCTCAACTATATTTTGTCACTTGATGTATCATATGAACCGCGTGAATCTGTTTAGTCTTTATTTGTACCTTTAAATTTGTTTTTTCAAGTATATTCATCTTTCTTGTAATCTATTTTTTGTATTTTTTTTACTTGTCAATATCTATAACTATGGTTCATTGAAGCGTGGATATATTATTTCTAGTATTATAATCAATACCCATGGTTTTGTAAACCATGGATATAGATATATACCCAAAATTCTAAAATCATGGGTATTATGGAATTTTTTAGGCCAATATCCACTGTTCTATAGAACCGTGGGCATAGCTCTATCCTAACACCTCAGTAGCCCATGGTTTATAGAACCATTGGTATAGACTATACCCACGGTTCCAAACAATCAGTATAGGTGCTATTTCTAGTACTGAGGGAAGGGTTATCCCAATTCATTGTCCAAAAACACCGGAGCAGCCATTCAATCAAGCAGCACATTCACTCAATCTATCATTGGAGACGGAGCACCCTAGGAGTGCACGAAGTCCTCCATCTCAGCAAGGTACTACTCCCCCTCACCTTGGGATACCACAATGTCATCCCTAAGAAGACCGATCTCTTATAAATCCATCCCAAGATGGTTCAAATGTTGGCACATCTCAAACTAGTTGAGGAATTATCTGTTGCAATCCCAGATGTTCCAAGCCTCAAGGAAGACAACATTCTCAGGCATGTCTATATAGCGCAGCTGCTTCCCCAAAGCCTGGGTGGATATCCTACAGAACCCCATGGGTGGCCACCCCTCCAAATAACTCTTCTCCTCTGGGATCCCTGAGTCTGCTGCTACCACCTTGCCTCTCGGTTTATGCAGGTCTCTCCACCACTCCAGCCCCGCCACTGTGGGATGTCCTCACCACCTTCTGGCCTTGACCTCGATTTTGAGGGGGGGCCCATCACTGTCATGAATGGTTTGCTGCTTCAGTATCTACCCCAGGTAGGTTTCCTCCCAGCTCTTAGCATTCTCCTTCACCAGCTCATAGATAGTTGTGGGCTTAGGTATCTTGTCCTATATATTCCCATACTCCCATGTGACAATGGACCACATTTTCCTCATCACACACTGGTGGTCCTCCTGGATCTCTCCCAAGTAGGCTTACAGAGTGAGCTTTTGCATGCACCAGAAATGCCTCAAGAAATGGTGATGGGTGTATGGATCAAAGAGAGGCATGCAGTAAGTCCACGCCACCAGCACTCATCCCCTAAAGGCCAGGATGTAGGATCGATTCTCTTCTATTCCCGGACATCATCATTGAACACACTTATTGGAAATGGGAATGGGTGGAAGATAAATCGTCCACCTTCCAGACCCAGTTCAACACTAGCGGCATGCTTATCTTGGCTAGGAAACTCCCCACCAAATTTAGAATGGTTGGATGTAAATACAATATCATATGGGAAATGGGGTTTGGATATTTATAGACACCCCTGATATGCACCACAATCCACCAATATAAAATATGGAATGGACGACATACCCTATGTGGCTTCCCCCCTTTGTTGATTTTCCATAGCACCTTATACAGCTTGGCGAGCCACATGATCCCTAGGTTGAACAGCTCCCATATCACCAACGTGGATTCCGTGATGAACATTCTTGTTTGCACAACCATGTTTGTGTACCTCACTAGTAGAATCTAACCATAGATATGTGCTGAAATGAACGCAGCCAAACTAACCACCGGTTTCTGCAGAGTACTGACATTGAATTCCTATGTCTTCCACTAGATAACCTATAATAGATGCTAATATGGGTTCTCTTTTCACCGCTTAACCCCCTTCGAGCAGGTCTGAGGCCTCACGGGAAATAATATATCATTTAGGGGAATTCAAGAACTTCTTAAACCACTACTTAAAATGTACATCCCTCGCTGACATCCTATCCTCCACCGACACAAGGTTCATCAATGCATTTCCCAGTGGCGACATATACTCCAGGTCTCCTCATGAATTCTTGGCATTAATGAACTCATCATGCATTTCTATTAGTATTGGGACCCCATAGATTTTGTGCAGGTCCCATAGGTTAATGTCGACCTCCCCATCGTGCAAGTGGAAAGTGTTAGTCCTCCATGACCACCTGCTCAGCGATTCCAACATCAACTGTTTCAGCTAGTAAATATGAAATTGGGAGGCCCATGCAGCATCATACAGGCCCAAATTCCTTATCCCTACTCCAAACTCTTCATAGGAGGCACCGACTTAGTAAGACCACACCCAATCATCTATGGGGTTTCCACACTAGCGCAAATCCCACCCATCAGTCCACCCCTTCTCTGAGTTCCCTAGGAACTCCTTTAGAATGGTTTGGTATAGTGGGGGGATGTCTCTAGCTGCAATTTCTTCACATCAACATTATTCACGTGGTTATATCGACATTCAACATTGACGGGTGTGAAATCCTCCCATGTATGGTCGTCAGTCACCCTGAACCACTGGCGCTAGCACCGTGTATTCATGAACCAGTAAGACATCTCGTACCTACTGGCTTCAGGAATAAAAACATCATCTAGTGGACTAGATCCATATAGAGGAAACCTCCTGACAATAAGGTAGCTCTAATGACTCTCCAACCAAAGCCCCACCATGGACTCATGGTATGAATGGATCCACACATTCTCCTTAATGCCTAGGTTATTCTCCATTTCTTCCCTTTGGGCAGCATCTGCAAGGACCCCCTTGGTAGCTTTCTAATGATCCATTAAGTCTTCATGTTTTGTAAATTTTTTCCTAGACCAAGAAGCTCGATCACAAAGCTTGATCGTAGAGACAGGTCCCAGAGCCATGCCACAGACCGCGCAAACATAATCCACAGAATTCACACTCGTAGAGTCGAAGGACTCACTATGTGATACAGAGAAGAAAGGCATGATTTGCAAAGAGAAATATCAGAACGTGTGGATCTTTGAGAATCGAGAGAAAAATCACCAAAACAGGAAGATGAGAATGGACTAAAAACATGTCATCCTATCATATTTATAGGCAATGACCCCTTCGAATCGTGGAATATCTGGCCACAGTGAGATTTGTGGTGTGCTCAACCCGTGCATCACCTCACTACATCATGAACCTTCTTCATGATCTTTCATTGAGATTGGACATAAAATTTTCATGATTGTCCATCAGAATTAGACCCTTGTTTTCTCCTCAACTCCAAGTCTGAGGGGAGGATTTTGTTGATGCTGAAATATGTGTAGGGGAAAAGGACGCAAAGAGAAATCCAATTCCAAATAGGTTACTTCATGAATACCATTCATGGAGCCCCTATGCATTGTTGCATTCAAGGAGACCCACAACACCGTAGCCAGCATGAATCTGAATCCCCATTGTGGTCTCCATGGAGTAAAGAGGCGGGAGGCTCTGCAGTTACGACGTAATTGATTTAAAGCTTCACACTACGGAGGGAGAAGAATCGACCTCCACAAGCCTGTTGAACTTGATGGAAGCCTCTGTGAAGAGAACCCGGGAGATCTCCGTGATGATGAGGGTATGACAGTTGACTTCACAGTTATGATGAACTTCACGTGATCCGTGCCCGATCACAGAGTTCCACGTGGATTTGCACCAAGTTTCCCCTACTTCGTTCCACACCTCACCAATAAATATTGATCTCACATCAAGCCCAAGTGTATTATTCTCCGACCTTTCACCTTCTTTTATCTCAAATCGTGAAGCACCTTCTGCTATGCGAGGCCTTTATAAAACTGTGCTCTTCTAGGTACTTAAGAATTGTAAATTACCCTTCCCTTTACTCAAATACAACCCCTATTCAAGAAGGGATTCCCATCACAGAGACCAAGGGCCATCACAAAGGAAGGAGATCTCTATGGGGACTCGGGTCTTCGCAAAGTACTCATGCTTCGTGAAGTACCCTCCATGAACATGTTAACAATATGATAAGGTAGGGTCACTGTGCTTCATGAAGTACATTACTTTGAAATGATATGATTTGTAAGGTACCCTTTCTCTGTGAAGTCCTACTATGTAAAATACCTTCTAATTTACAAAGCACACTTCATTTTCACCTATACCCTATTCCTAGGCTAGGACACCCCACTTTTCAAAGCATACCCCTTCGCAATGCCCCTCCACTACGTGGATCACCAGAGCATCACACGTTCCTTTCCTATGAACCCATTTTCTTCATAAACCCTTCTCCCATATGACCCTCCAGGTTCATACGAAGTGATTTGAAGGTCCATTGTATGGTGCTTATCATTTCATTTCTTAGCCTCATTCTTCTTCGCATAGGCACACTAATGGCTATTACTTCTTCACATTGACATGATAACATGTTCCCCTCAGTGGATCAATCGACAACACCCCCTCACCACGGAATTGTTGATGCCTTCCCTTCCCCAAGGGAGGCTGAGTGTCAGTTATGTATGTCTTAGGGGTGAGGAGTGAACCTACCTCATTCAAGATACAAAATCTTAAACTGCCATGAACCATAATCCTTAGTACATTACATTAAACTGTCACCTCTCCCCATGCATTTTACTTTGGGTTCCCCACCACAGACACTCTCTAAACCTGATTTTCTCCATGGGAGTGAGATCTTCCTCATATAGAATGAGATCCTCTATGTTAGAGTGTCCTATTTCTGTGGGAATGGGAAACCATCTTGGTGAAAATCACTAACCTTTCTTGTGGGAGGTATCACTCCTACTCCTCTTCACTTCTTCGTTGCCAAAGTCCTGCAGAGAGATGGGCACCAAGACCATTGTTACCCTATCCCTATATCTCTAGGATTTATTGTCATCAGGCCTCTTTCCTAGAGAAAGTCCCAATCTCCATCTCACTGGGCCTCTAACCACGCATAATAACATGTTTCCTCTTTGGACCGCTAACCACATTTATCCCCCACCCAACATCCGGAGTACACACCATTCGCGACGTGATAGTCAGGTCTTTACTGCATCGTGTTACTCACACCGAGCATGACTCAGATAGGATTAGATTAATCATTGATAATGGAATCCTTCCTAGTCCCCGCTAGCATAAGCCCCAATCCCCCATTCTGAACTCTGTGGACTTTGATCCTTGTCTTCTCTGCAAGGTATATAGGAAGCCTCCCTAAGTTTCAAGGCTAAGACCTTCTTGTCCTGATCCCTCCGCGTTGGTTCACCTTCATCCTGCAAGATGTTAAACTGTATCCACCATACCAAACTACATGAACATTGATCTTTTCCTCCTAGGAAAGTTGTGTAGGAAGCCTCCCTAATGTTCACGCCAAACACCTACTTATCCAAACCCCTTCACGTTGATTAACCTTTTTCCCGCATGACATTAATTTGTATCCCCTATTCCAAACTATGTGGACTTTGATCCTTGTATCCCACCATGGTATGTTGGAAGAATCCCTGAGGTTTAATCCCAACACCTACTTACCCTGACTCATTCGTGTCGGTTCACCTTCATTGCGCATGATGTTAAACTATATATTCTTATTCCGAACTAGGTGTACATTGATCCTTGTCTCCTAGGAAAGGTACAAAAGAATCCTCCATAAGGTTTAAGCCCAATATGTACTTGTCCTGAATCCTCCACGTCTATTCACCTTCACCCCACATGACGTTAAACTATATCCACCAAACTGAACTACGTGGACTTTGATCCTTGTCCCCTTGACAAGGTGTGTAGGAAGTCTCCCTGAGGTTCAATCCCAACACCTACTTATTCTGCCCCCTTCACTTCAGTTCACCCTTTTCCTTCATGACATTAAACTGTATTCCTATTTTTGACCCGTGTGACGTTAAAGTGTACCAATTAGAACTACATGGGTTTGATCCATGCCTCTTAGACAGGGTGCGTAGGAAGCATTCATGAGGATCAATCCCATCAAGAAGTAATCCGTTGTATCCCAACCTGTTGTAAGATGTTGTATCCCAACCAGTGGTAAACTATTGGGACACCAAACAACATTAATCCATTCTACCACAATCGATAGTAAACCTTTTTATCCCAATCGATGGTAAGCCATTGTGATCCCCAATCAACGGTAAGATATTGTGAACCTCAACTAGCAGTAATCCGTTGGGACCTCAACTAGCGGTAAGTCATTGGAACCTCAACTAGTAGTAATAAGTTGTAGTCAGCAACCGACGGTAAGTCATTTCAGTCACCTTTTTTGGGACCCCGCACCTCCGATATTCCCCCCAGGTGTCAGACCAACTCTCAGGCCACTAACCAAGTGTATTCCCCAACATGTCATTGGGTCGTTGTCCTCTACACACAACCCGATTTTATACCCCATCTTAATATATGTGGACTTTGATTCCCTGTCACAAGAATAAGTAGTAATCCTTCCACAGGTTTACGACAGTCACTCATGTCCCATCATGGTCTCTCCCTTGAGCCTATGTGTTTCAGGAAGTTCATGCCCCAACCCAGAGGTTCTAATCCCTCCGGATCCTATCCATGCATCCATTCTCACCAGTCACCTCTTTAGGTGTCCAATCACCCCTCTAAACTACATGGACTTTGATTCCCTACCATAGGGATACGTAGGAAGTTTCTTTGAGGCTCAAGCACAAAATCAGCATCATCCTCACATCTGTTCCTTACCATTTTCTATCCACTCTTAACCCTCCATATCCATCCTAATTCTTAGCTGGGCTGCAACATCCTGATAAAATCATGTAACTCCCTTTATCATTTATCCTAGCAGTGATCGGGTAATTAAGCAAGCGTTAGCCCCGAAATCAGTGTTCCCTCAAAGGGATGTACCCATCTGATCCACTCTTATCAGTGTTCTGATCAGTTTGATCCATCTTCGCTACACGTTAATCTTACGACATACCATGTGTTAAACATGGGAAGATAGGGAAAACAATATAGAGATGGTTAAGGAATATATTTCCCCACACTTGTCAGGGGATTCCTCAGGCTTACATGCCCTCGAGAATCACTATCATAAGGGGGAGTAACCCAGACGCATCAGTGTTCCAGCATCCAAACACGCCAGCGATGTACAACGTGACTACTCCCTCGAACAAAGGATGCTTACCTGGCTTGAACACTTGAAATATCCTAACAGAAGAAGCATAATTAATGGGCTTCCATGAAGACATGGCACTAGGAAGGGTTTCACAAACAATGTCTTAAGTCTATGAGGGATACATGGACTAGGCGACGAGTTCCAAGGAGGAATCCATGGAAGGAGGAACCAACATCCCGTCATCCCATTTTGATCAAAGAGAAAACATCCATGAATACGAGAAAGATGTAGCTTGCCTTTGGAATGTGAGAATGCATGGTAACAATATGCGTGTCCTCCAAGCGACGGGTGTGCCCCCCAACAAAAGCGTCAAAAACAGATTCCCTTTTGAAGGCGTAACCCCTTGGTAATTTCATTTTCATGAGATGATGGGAACATAACCCACCCCTAGGATATTCACATTTATATATTTGATTCGATGTTCAAAACCATGTAATTTTTTATTGGTACATATAATTTCATATTGTTGTTGATGAATACTATTAATCATGTAATTTTATGTTTTGATAAAAAAATGATGACATATCTTCGCAATAAGGTATGACATGTTCTTTGTGTGATGAGTGATATTATATTAATGAATAAAAAGTGAATGGATTTTTAACTTATATTATTCAACATAAATTGATATATTATAAAATTTCACGAAAATAAAACTTGATAAATAGATATATGGTCTTGTTTTCTTAGATGCATGATTCATTTTCTGAATTTCAAGGAATGAGACACAGATCACATAGGTTGATGACATCAGCCTACAACCTGAATAATTTGGGATATCATGATAAATGGAATATAATACATTGTATGCTTCCATATGGGGATTCATGTCATTATGATCATAACTTCTTTATCTATGACTGTCATAACATTTTGTTAGATTATTACATTTGAATTTGGGTGGATTTACCTAATGCCATTGACAAAAAGGCATAGAGGGTCACATGGAAAGGGAATAATTAACCTATGTTAAATAATAATATTATTTATTATTTAAAATATTGAAAAAAAATTATTCCTATAGTTGTTTAATAATTCTTTATGTTCACATGATTTTATATATTATTTCACTAGTTATTCGAGATAATATTTTTTGAGTGGAATATTTATATATTATTTAAGGAATATAATATTTAATTATCTATTACTGAATAAAAAAATGATAATTATTTATTAAAAAATTTATTATTTATGGAATGATAGATATTTTAGAGGAATTGAAAAATGATTTTAAATTTTTGGTGAGAAATAATATATATTAATTTTTATTTAAATATATTTAATTAATTTATCAAATAAATAGAATTTAATTAATTTGGTGGTTTTTCTCATGTCAAAAAACAATAATAATATCATTATTATTATTATTATAAAAATATTGTTTTGTGGAGATTAATGAAATAATTTTTTCACATGAGCACTTATCATTTTCAATCCTTAATACTATTTAAAACCAATTTATTATTTATAACCCTAAATATTTACATTTTTTTTGTCTTTGCACATTTTCTCAAGATAATGCTCTCAAGACCTTAATAGAAAATATATAATAACAGTTTCAATATCTATGATCAATCCCCCTCTACCATCTCTCTCAATTATAGAGGGACCCGGGAAAATCCTTCTTCAATGTGATTCTCATGGTGATCATAGACGAATAACACATTCATTAGTATCCTCCAAGATAGCACCAGGAGATTCTAATGGAGACATTTAGAGGTTTGTGGTTCCTATGTGGATCAATAATAGAGGTAATATATACTTGATTCTAATGACGCAATGATAGAACATTTTATTTTCATTGTAATGTCCCTAACTTTTATTAATGAAAATTCCTCCTAATCTAATTAAATTTCTTATTATGTAAAATGGTTATATAACATGTGCACTTATTTTGTTTTTTGGATATTCAAATACTGTTATGAATTAATACAGTTGTTAATATAGCTATTGAAAAGTGACCACATGACTAGTATAAATATATAGCTTTAACAAATCCAATTTACTCAAACAAAGGAAGTGATGGCCTCATATAGTAGAATTTCTCCATATGAATCCCATTTATCAGAGCTCAGAAAGGAAGCAGTGTCACTAGGATTTGCTCTTGAACAATCCCAAGATGAGCATAAACATGTTAAGCTATAATAGAACTGCCTATGGGAGAAGTGGAAGTTGATAGAGATTACCACCCGAGAGAAATTATCTGAGCCTCCCCAATAGTCTGACAACATCGCACACCTTACCATTTGAAGCAGCCCCAGATGAGGATTCAGAGCAGGTTCACTCACCAGAGCAGAGCCAAATGGATTTTCAGAATGAGAGGGTATGACTATGCCATCGGTACCAGCTTTTGCTTTCATGGGAATCTTAGCCAGACGGTCATGCAAAGGTGGAGATCTACTATCAAGATGCAGATGCTGGGGAGGGGCAGTTTCTTGTAGATAGTCTGGTTGAATTCCGAAAGACCTTCGGGTCATGTAATCTCCTAATACTATGGGACATGGAATTTCTGACCCTATGGGCCTTGTAAGGGTTACCCCTCATCCCTTGAAAGGGGGGTTATCAAAAATCAATAAAAATGAAGTCCTTCTGGCCATTCAGGTAGGTTACTTTGATAATAGATTTTAAAGCAGAAATAATATTTTTAGTTCATATTCAATTAAGAAATCCATTTTGATGAATTAATGGATTTTTTAATTAAATGATATTTTAATAAATTATTATTACTAAAGTACATTTTATTAAATATTAATGAGTGTAGAAATTTTTATGAGTATAATTGTAATTTTTATTAATGTTTCAGAGAAAATTTTGTCAAAACCCATGAATATTCAATAAATGTCCATTTTTATTTTAAAAGTAAGAATTCACATATTTAGTAAATTATTTAGATAAAATTAATATTACTTTTTTGAATCAGGTATTCGACATTATACAATAGTTAATTTTTCATAATTATCTGAAATAGTCGAATGTTTTGGTAAAAATTAAATATTGTAAGATATACATTGTGTTTAATGACATCATAATGACCAGATAGTGATGTAATAAAATACTATTAAAATTATTTTGGGCCAATATATTTTTTACCTTTAAAATAATGTTATTTTAGATTTGTTTTATTTATATTACAAAGCCTTAGTGGACCCTACAAGACTTATAAAACATTTTAACATTTTAAAATAATTTCCTTGAGAGTGTCACTTATCTAAACATAAGAAAGCCTAATATTTTAATAAGTTCAAACATTGACCTTATAAAATAATTTTTTCCACTCCTCTTTGGAAAAACCCATGGGGAAAAACCAAGGGATGGTTTGTGGTTTTGATTATCTTAATGTGTTGTGTCCAAAACATAAATAATAATGAATTTTCTATCCTTTTCTATATAAACCCACTCAATCTCACATTCCTCTTCACTAAAACCATTTAGAGCTCAACCAACCCCTTCCCTTTTCTCTCTAAAATCCTCTCAAGCGCCCAAATTTCCCAAGAAGCCACTCTCAAGCCTCTCCCATTCCTTTTAAATCCCACTTCGAAGTAAGGTATTTCTTCATTCCTCATTTTTTGTCCAAATTTCATTATGTTGTTATACACTATTTTTTTAATATAAAAATGTTGGGGTATAATTTCACTCCTCTACCATACTGACCTCCTTATTTTTAAATGATGATAAAAACCTTTCTCTCTCATTAATGACTGTCATGTACACTCATTACCATGCCGAAATTTGTTACAAATTTCTATCTTCTCATTTACATTCAAGAAATTCTTTAATATTTTGCATCTAAAATTGATTAAATATGTTGGGATATTATGTTATATGAATTCTATACTTTAAATTTCATGTATAAATGATGAGATACAACTTTTTCTCTAATCAACCCATTTTACGATTTCTATTTGATGTCGTTATGCTGCCGAAGTTACACCAAATTTCCCTTTCCAAAGTCATCATGTAAGTGAATACCATACCCATTTTTTTTATCAAGGTTATTCACCATTATACACATGTATTTGTTGATTTATGACTTAAATTAATGTATTCCACATCTCTTATTCATGGAATAAATTATGATGCTTAAAGAATCCATGTTTTATGATCTATGTGGCACACATATGCATGAAATGAAATGTTTATATAGGGTGCGCCCTGATAGTGCTCCAAAGCATTGGGTAAAGATTAGTATCATGATACGTCAAGTAAAATTAGGGTTTACTCATGATAATTAAAGTGAAATGCGGGTTTACTCATGCTAATTCTAGTGCAATGATGGATTGCTTATGCTCCATGTGCAATGAGACTTGGCTAATGGTAATATCATGTTAAATGTTGTTGCCACATTTCTATATTATGATAATAACGCTATATCATTACTTTATGTTAATGTTTATATTATGCTCCATTGATATTCCTATTACCTAAAATTTATTCTATTCTTCATGTTATGCCTTATTTACTCCCTTATTGGGCTTTATAGATCACCCTTTTCTTATGCATGTCCTCAGGTTATCCCATGCAATACTAAGTACGAAGGAATATGTGTGGTCATGTAAAAACTTTTATCAATAAAGATGTCTATTTCATGTCTTACGTTGTTATGTAATGTTTCTAAACCCAAAAATACATTATACCTCTCGATATTCTATGTTGTATCAAGTGAATAGTTTTTGTAATATATTATGATTAAGTGTAAAATAAAGAATACGGTTGGTGTAGTTGGTATCAAAGGATAGGTTTAATTATTTTTGGGATTAGGATTAGAAAACCCTAGTGAACGACTTGTGGATAAGACTATGTTTAATAAAAAATTCCCTAAATTTTGGTGATTATGGAGTAAGTGGTTTCTTAAGAAACTACATCCTTGTCTCGATACGATTAGGTAGAGGCGAGAATAAAACAGATGTATTTAGGGGTAAAAGTTGATAGTACCTCTTTGAACTAGACTCAAAAAAGAACTATTGCACGACAATGAGCCTTGCTTTACTCTTGGTGACAACCCTCCCAGGGGGTATGCTTTGGTAAATTCATAAGCATAGTATGAACCATTATTAAGGGAAATAAAAAAAATGCCCCTAAGAATATATGTTGGGAAGTAGATCGTGGATAACATAGATAAGTTAAGGAAATAAATGTAATTTATATGTTATCCCTTTTTCATTGGATTCCCCTTTATGTGATACCCCTAATTTTAATTTTATTTTAGCCAATGGCCGGTTATATGAGGGCTCAAGAAAACAACTAATGCGAAGATCATTGCGATGACTTTTCTAATGAGATGCCCAATATGATGGTAGTGGGAATCACAAACTTTTCCCGATACACTCTCAGTTAACTTCAGTTTTGAATATAAATATGGGTCAAGAGGAATGTTCAAACCCCCATAAGAAATAAAAAGCCACAATCAAGAGCTTAAATGAGACAAAGGCCTCTTATTTTTAATGGATCATCTTATCCCTCAATCATCGAACAATAGATCAACTCCATTGAAAGGATATTCTCCATCTTTAAATGTCTTGAACAAGAGAAGGTACTTTTGGATGCTTATCATATGGAGGGTAAAACATATCAATGGTTTATATTGTTAAAATATATGAATCCCAAGAAGGATATTGAGGCATTATAATAAATGGATTTCTGGAAAATGTTTTCTGATAAATATTTTCCTCGCACCATCCGACTTAATATAGCATGGGACTTCCTTGAACTCAATAAAAAATATGATGAATCCAACAGAGCGTATAATTAAAAATTCTCAAGGCTTGAATGATACACATCAGGCTTTATCATTACCCCCAAATGCACTATTGAACACATCTTTGGTGGGATAAAAACTAGCCTACAGAAATCCCTAGGGATCTGTGACTTCGAAAGCAATGAGGAAATTTTGTGATGTTCCCTCAAGATCCAAATAGAGATCAGTTAGTATTAGGGGTATCATGTGGATAAGAAGAGTAAGATGGACATTAATTTTGGTGGTCTGATGGATAAATTGAACTGTTCTAATAAAGTACAACACCCCACTTTCCAACGGTGTAGAAATAATCAACCAAAACAATTTCCTAAAGGAGACAAGGAAATGATTTAGGTGTGGAAGAGAATGGAAGTTGGCTGTAATGGAGGAGCGAAATGCTCCATTAGACCCTCAACACATTGTTCATTGCATCAAATGAAAATAACGAGGGCACATTGAAAACTGGTTCCCAAAGCCAAGGGTTTTTTCAAGGCAACCAACAACCTCCAAGGAAGCAAGGGTGATATTTTTCTATCACTACCACCAAAGTGAACTCTGAAAATAAAGTGGTGATAGGTGCTCTAGTTATTAATTCATGAATATCCAACACAATTTTTTATTCTTGTTCTACACATTCTTTTATATCATGAATGATTATTAGAACAATCCCAATACCACCACAAATCATGGAAGAAAAGATCTTGGTGAGAACAGTGAATGGGGAAATCATTGCATCCAATGAATATTACTCCTACACTATCATATTTTGTAGATAGAAAATCCTAGAAAACCTCATCATACTCCCTTGGGTGAAATTTTATGCAATTGTAAGCATGGATTGGCGTTCTTTATATAGATCCAACTTAAATTTATGTGAGAGGGAAATAACTCTCCATATAGAAAATTGAACCCTGATTCTATACAAGTGCAAGGAGGAGGATGAATCTTCTTTGGTACTGTCATATCATGCGTGGATATTAATGACCTATGAGCACATGTATCTTGCATAGATCATTGAGTCTAAGGAATAAACCGTCTTTGAAGATATGTCTATTGTGAGGGAATTCGCTGAAGTGTTTCCCGAGGAATTGTCTGGTCTTCCTCCTAGAAGATATGTTGAATTCTCAATTGATCCTATACCTGGGGAATTTTCAATATCCAAGATTCCATATAGAATGGCTATTGTGGAGCTTGAGGAGCTAAAGAAACAACTACAGGATAATCTGGATAAATTATTTATACGCCCAAGTACTTCACCATGGGGTGAACCAGTCCTCTTCATCAAGAATAAGGATGGGTCAATGCACCGTTTCCATGATTAATGTGATCTAACCAAAATCATGATAAAGAAAAAGTATCCTCTTCCTGGAATTAGTTACATTTTTTATTAGGTTCATGGATAAAAATACTTCTCTATGGTGGATTTGCAGTTGGGATATAACCAAGTAAGGGTGAAGAAGGAAGTTATCCCCAAGACTTCTTTTCGTACAAGGTATGGGCACTATGAATTCATAGTAATTCCTTTCAGACTCCCTAATGCTCCATAAATCATTATGGATTTGATGAATATAGTCTTTAGATATTACATTGAAATTTTTTGGTATACTTCATAGATGATATTCTAATATACTTCAAAACCAAAGATGAGTATGATGAACTTATAAGAACTCTAATAAAGACCTTTCGAAAAGAGAAGCTCTATTAAATTAATAGTAACTGTGAGTTTCTGTTGAAGGAGGTCTCATTCTTGGGACATATCATCACAATCAATGGGATATATGTGGATCCCTCTGTGATAGCTATAATCGCGGGATGTCCAAGGTCAACATCGGTAATAGATATCCGTAGATTCCTGCTGTTAGCTGGATATTATCGTTGATTTTTGAGAAATTTATCACGATTTTCTAACCCTCTTAACAATCAAACTCGGAAGAGAGTAAAGTATTCATGGAGTGATGAATGCGAACATAGTTTTAAGGAGTTGTAAAGGAGGCTTATCACTGCACTCATGCTCACCCTACCCACAAGTGGGTAACTTTTTTTTGTATTCAGTGATACTTTAAAGAAGGGATTGGTTTGTGTATTGATGCAAAATGACAATGTCATTTCCTATGATTCAAGGAAATTAAAAGTTCATGAGAAAAACTATACAACACATGATCTGGAGTTGTATGTTGTAATCATCGCTTTAAAAAATTTGTTCACACAACCTTTTTGGGGATAAATTTTAAATATATACGGATCAAAAAAGCCTCAAGTATATATTCACATATAAAGAGTTTAACATGATCCAACAAATATGTTTAGATCTGATCAAAGACTATGATTGCTTAATCCATTACAGCCCTGAGAAAGAAAACAAGATGATGGATGCCCTAAGTAGAAAGGACCCAACAATTCTATCATTAATGAGAATTGAAAAGGATCTAATCTTCTTAGATTTGATGAAGATGGAAATGGGAATCATAAAGAAGGGAACATCATAAATCCATTCACAAATGATTGATCAATAATCTATTTTAGAAAGGTTTAAGTATGATCAAAAGGATGACGTGTGAATTCAAAAGAAAGTGGAAATTATCAGAAAAGGGAAATCCTCAGAGTTCATTGTTATTGATGGCGGAATTGTGGGATTTGGGTCAAGACTATGTGTTCCATCAAATCCAGAGTTAAAGAAAGAACTTTTGGATGATGCACATAGTTTGAATTTCTCTATTCTCCAAAGAAACATAAAGAAGTATTGAGATCTGTGAGATATTTATTGTTTTGATAACATTAAGAAGGAGATTACTGGGTATACATCAAAGTGTCCAGTATGTCAGCAAGTGAAGGATGAGAGTCAGAAGTATATAGGGATAATGAAAACTGTTACCCATGCCATCATGGAAATGGGAGAACATCACCATGGACATTGTCACTATACATACAAAGACATCCAAAGGAAACAATGCTATCTGGGTTGTAATAGATCATCTTAAAAAGACTGCACACTTCATTGTAGTTCAATAGGATTTCTCATTGGATCAACTAGAATGGATATATATCATAGAAGTAGTATGGATGCATGGATTACCACTATATATTGTATGATATCAAGATCCAAGATTTACCTCTATGTTCTGTAAGAGTCTCCAACATTCTCTAAATACTGAGTTGAACTTCAGTACATCTTATCATCCTCAAACTGATGGCCAATCTTAGGGGACTATCTAAAAACATGATTACATGTTGTGATCATTTTCAATTGACCTTGAAGGAGGATGGGATCAAAATATTCCTCAAGTTGAGTTCTCCTACAATAACATTTTCTACTCAAGAATCCAAATTTCTCATTATGGGATGATGTTGGGGAGCGAAAACTCCTCGGTCTAGAAATGGGAGATGAAATGGTGGAGAATGTTAAGGCCGTCCAATAGTGCATTAAATCTACTTAGAGTCAACAAAAGAGATATTCTGACAATTGTCGACGAGACCTAGAGTTTGATGTCAGATACATGGTATTCATTCACATATCACCCTGGAAGAGAGTTATCAAATTTTGGAAGAAGGGAAATCTTAGTCCAAGTTACATCGGCCCTTTTGAGATCCTTGATCGCATTGTATCAGTGGTCTATTTACTAGAACTCACGTACAACCTATATCAAGTACATGATATATTCCCCGTATCATTCCTGAGAAAGTACATACCTTACCCAATGCATGTACTCAATCTATAGGTGGTACCATTGGAGAATAAACTCTCCTAGTATGAGAAGCCGATGAAGATATTAGATCATAGGGAAAAAGTTGTACGAAATAAGAAAATGTCCCATGTCAAGGTATTGTGGAAAAACTACATGATTAAAGAAGTAACGTGGGAGTCAGAGGAAGTGATGAAGAAGAGTTCCCCTCATTGGTTTTATTGTTAGAAAAGGATATTTAGATGGTGAAATTTCTTAAGGGGGTAATATTGTAACAACCCAAACATTTATTAATGAAAATTCCTCCTGATCTAATTAAATGTCTTATTATGTTATATGGATATATAAAATGTGAACATCCTTGGATTTTTGTTTTTAAAATACCTTTACAAATTGATACCATTTATAATATATCCGTTGAACAACAACCAGATGATTAGTATAAATATAGGACTTTAATAAATCCAATTTACTTAGACAAAGGAAGTGATGGCCTCCTCCAGTAGAATTGCTCTATACGAAGCCCATTTGTCATAGCTCAGTAAGTATACAGCATCACTGGGCTTCATTCTGGACCAAGCCCAAGCCACGCTTTAACACGTTAAGCTTGAATGGAACTACTTACCTGAGATGTGGAAGTTAATAGAGATTACCACCCGAGCGATGTTATATGAGCCTCCCCAAGATTCTGTCGCCATTGCACACCTTACCCTTAGGTCTTATACGGGTGTTTTACGGGGTAATGTAACAGGACTCTGGCACTATAATTATGTCCATTATTTTTATATATAGAATATACATTCATTTTATTATTTTTACTTTGTAAATATATTTTAAATCACATATAGTTGTTTTAGTTAATTTTCAATTAAGAAATATATTTTGATGAATTAATGGATTTTTAAATTAAATAATATTTAAGTAAAATATTATTACTAAATATATTTTAATAAAATATAAATTATCATATAAATTTTTATGAATACATTGTAATTTTTATTAAGGTTTGAAAGATCTTTTTTTCCAAACCCATGAATACTATATAAATGTTCTTTTTTATTATAAAAGTAAAAATTCACATATTTAGAAAATTATTTAGATAAAATGAATATTATTTTTGGAATCAGGATGTCAAAATCATCTAATGGTGAATTATTAATAATTTTGTGAGACAATCTAATTATTGGGTATAAATTAAATTTCGTTTAAATATATAATGTGTTTTATGACATCATAATGACCCAATAGTGATGTAATAAAATACTATAAAAAGTATGCTGAGACAATATATGTTTTACCTTTAAAATAATGTGATTTTATATTTGTTTTATTTATTTTAAAAAGCCTCAGTGGACCCTCTAAGACATATAAAACATTTTAACATTTTATAATTATTTCCTTGAAAGTGTGACTCACCTCTACATAAGCAACCTAATATTTTAATAATTTAGGAAATATTCCTTATAAAATAATGTTATCCACTCCCCTTTGGAAAAATCCATGGAAAATAACCATGGTATGGTTTGTGGTTTTGATTATTTTAATGTGTAGTGTCCAAAACAAAAATAATAAATAATTACCTATCCTTTCCTATATTGACCCACAAAATCTCCCATTCCTATTCACTAATAACATTTTTATCCTGACCAACCCCTTTCCTCCTCTCTCTAAAATCCACACAATGTTCCCCAAGCTTCCAATAAGCCTCTATCAAGCCTCTCCTAAGCCTTTGGGTTCACACATCCAAGTAAGGGATTTCTTCCGTTCTCATTTTTGTCCAAATTTCATAATGTTGTTATAGCCTTTTTTCAATTAAAAATGTTGGGGTAAGATTCTGAACCTCCCCCCTAATTTCCTACTTATTTTTGAATGATTATATATCCCTTTATCTCTTATTAATGCCACCAATGTACACCTGTTACCATGCCTAAATTCTGTATGAAATTTCTCTCTTCTCATTTACATTCAACAAATTATTTTATATTATGCATCTAAATTCCATTACATATGTTTGGATATTATGTTATATGACCCCATTACTATCAATTTCATGTATAAATGATGATAGGACCCTTTCTCTCTCATCAACCCATTTTACAATTTCTATTTGACGTCGTTATGCTGCAGAAGTTGCACCAAAATTCTCCATGCGAAAACCATCATATAAGTGAATACCATACCCATTTCTCTATCAAGGGTATTAGAATTTACGCACATTTACTTGTTGATGGAGGAATTAAATTTATGTATTACACATCTCTTATTCGTGGAATAAATTATGATGTCTAATTAATCCATGTTTTATAATCTATGTTTCACACTTATGCATGAAATGAAATGTTTATAAATGGTGAACCCTATTAGCACTCCAATGCATTGGGTAAAGATTAGTATCACTATACATAATGTGAAATGAGGGTTTGTTCATGCTAATTCAAGTGATATGATGGTTTAATCATGTTAATTCAATTGCAATTAGGTATTACTCATGCTCTATGTGAAATGAGCCTTATCTCATGCTAATATCATGTTAAATGTTGTTACCGCATTTCCATGTTATGATAAATGTGCTATATCATTTCTTATGTTTTAGTTTCTCTTACGATCCATAGATATTCCTATTTTATAACATGTACTGTATTCTTTATGTTGTGCATTTTTTATTCCTTTACTGGGATTTATAGCTCACCCTTTCCTTATGCATATAATCAGGTTATCCCATGCAATGCTAAGTATGAAGGAATGTGCGTGGTCATGTAAAATATATTTTCAATAAATATGTGTATTTCATGTTTTAAGTTGTTATGTAATGTTCCTAATATCCAAATACACTAGACCTCTCGAACGTCTATGTTGTATCAAGTAAATATTTTATCTAATAAACTATGTTTAGGTGTGAAATAAAGAGCAAGGTTGTTATATACATGGTTCGATTCATCAAAAAAGAAAAAATGCATTACAGGGTAATTGTTTAACTTCATAAAATAATAATTAATTATTATGGGATAATTCATCAATTTGGTTTTTTAATTATCATTTAAATTATTCAATGACTCAAAATTGTTCGTATTGGAATTGTTCAAAGATCTACACCTCATATTTATAATTGATTATGACAAAAAAGATGAGTTGGAATCCCTCAATCGTGTTACCACTATGTATTCAATTGTCATGTTGTATCAACGAGATCACATAATTATTTATAATTACATAATGATTATTGATTGATTTACATATTTTTTTCATAGTTTTCAATTATCGTTTAATAATTCATAAATTCAAACCAAAATATATTCACATCATACTCTTTGTTAAATATAATATAATCAATTAGCGATTAATTATCATCAATGAAAATTCTATGTACTTATACATAGGTTATGAGGATTATATTGAGATGACACAAGAGTACATGGCATGTATTATATTGTTAAATGTTGTGTACATGTGTTTAATGCACCCAAACAAATCATGCATTAATTTATATATAATTCACTACATGTGAATTTACTACATGTTTTGTGTATTTAATATATTTTGTGTTGACCAACCCATCATTGTGCATGGTTATACGGATTATACAGCATGTAAAATGCATACACGACATGTAGTCCATTAGTCCAAGATGAGAAGTGGGGTCTTGTATGAGATGTGTGATTGGTAACTTTTTAACTAAAATACCACAAGATGTTTATCCCATTTTATTATCATGTACCACATTAATTCCTATGGAAGGGTCAATGATCCAATCCCTAGTCATGTGTCATGGATATATAATGAAGTATTATACATATGGTGTAGGTTGATTACACACGTCATGTATATTGCAAAATTATGAATAATTAAAATTTAATTCAATATTATTCTTAAACCTTATTAACATGTGTTATGTTCGTCATTAAATTGTCTCATTCTCTACTTGTGATGAGTTTTATATATATTGATTGACTAATTAATTTCTTCATTATATTCAAAAAATAATGTCATGTATAATTCATAATAAAACTATTACGTTATGTTTATTAAAATAAAAAATTATACCAAACTAGAATGTGTTCCGTATATCATTCATAATGTTCATACATGACATGAAATTACATTATAATATGTGTATTCTATATTCCATTTGAGAAAAAATTATAAGAATATAATACACACTGGGTATTTTGGATGGGCACTCACCGTGATTCCACTAAGGTATATTCTTTGTAGAAAGTCAATCATAAAAAAATTTAATAATTTTTTTTGATAATTTTTATGGATTATAATCATAATAATGTTTGGATAAAAATTTTTATTTATGAAAATTTATAATTATAGAAGATAGTTAATTAATATGGTCATGATTTATCTTAAATATGAATGATTTAGATTGAATACTATTTTATTAAATTCATAATTCATTTCTTGTATAAGTATGATCATGAGAATAGACCAAGCCTCTGCATCTTATTTATTTCCATTTGATTATTATTAAATTAAATTGATGATCTATGATTCATCCCTCCTTTAACTAGGTAAGCCCATGCATGACCATGCTCCCCTTTTAATTAAACACCTAAACGAATCCTCTGGTACCCCTCACTTGTGTTTTATTAAAAGATATTTTAATTAATGGAACACCTAGGTGATTAAAGGTAGTTCAAGTTTCATGCTGAGGAGAAACCAATCTGACAGGTGCATGGGTTGATAGGTGAAAATTTGGAACACAACCCATTTATAGGTCCATGGTGTTTTTACCCTATGTTAAAAATTAGTTTATCATTAACTAGATGAACATTCCATTAGTAACATCTCATGATCATACTAGTATTATTATATTATTTTCTAAACGTTATATGGATAATTTTCATATAGAAATTCTTTTTTAAATCAAATATTTTAATCATTTAACAAGAATGAAAGATTCAGCTAAAGTAGTTCAGATTAAGTGTAAACAATATATATGATATGGTAAATCACATAGTAAATCCAATTAAAATTAAAATTCAAATAATCAAGATAAATATGGTAAATTTATGCATAATGATTAAAATCATTCAATCATATATATTATGTCGTTATATTCTACCTCAAATTTCATAGGAATAAAACCATAGCTCAATGTTCATGAACAACATCTAAAGTGTTATTTGAATTATTATGGAATTTCTATCTTGAGTATTGGGTTGACATTACCTGGTTTAAATTATGGGATAATCCCATACATGGGACATAGTGAAATTAGTAGCAATGTAATAATTAAATAAAAAATATGGATATTAGAAGTTCCAATCAATATATCATGGAACAGTATGTTAATATAGTAGGAAATATACACTACCGTAGTACCAATATATAAAATCAAAATCTTATGAGTAGCCTATAAGAAATGCTATATGGATCCCTTATACTAAATATCCATGCAACATGATATTTCTAAACTAATGTTAAGATATATTAGATTTTGATAATATAGAATGATACTAATAAATTAAAATATTTATTAACAAATTTTATAAATCATATAACATTTTATTTTAGTCAAATGTAGAGAAAAGTGGACCAACACGATCAAACTATTTATCTTTTATTTGTATAAGGTTCTGGTTTGACTCACCATTATTGTTTCATTAAAATGTAGAAACTCCTAATGGATCCCATATCTGTAACATTTTTTGGTCTTATATTCCAAAGTTAGACAACCATTTGGGATTTCAAACCCAATGAAACATAGGAACTCAATTTGGTAGATGGGATGATAGGTTGTTCACATCACACCCTTTCTAAGAGGAATTATTTATAATTATTGGAATCTATTATATTTTTAATTTATGTTCATTAATATTTCCCAAATTATGATTTGGGAGTGGTTACCCTAATAATAAAATTGGGTTTTCAATCCATGTGCTTGAAAATGTGTGGTCTATTAATGAAACTATATGTATAGATAATAAGTTCTCTATCTAGATCCCATTATTTCTTAGCCATGACGGATTGCTTGTAGTTTGATTCTATATTCCTTGGAAATCATGTAATTAATCGGAATTTTTGAAGGTGATTGATGTTTTGGGATTGGAATTGATCCTCTAAGAGGCATCCTATGAATCCTATAAGGATGTAAGTAGTGACGTCTCTCCACTTGAGAGTGTCCTCTCCCAGGGTTTTCCTGGGTTTTGAGTTTTCTTGGCAGCTTGGTTCATGGTGGCTCCTCTCCCTCCATACCCCTGCGCCAGTTCTGCGATTTACCGCTCTCGCTCCTTTTCGGTGTTAGTGGTTCGTTACCCTCTTCTTGGTGCCGATCCACGAACCCTTCACAGTGCATCTAAGGCTTTCCGCGGGGTCTTGAAAGCCTGCATATCGCCGTCTCCCTTAGTTGGTACGAGATCTGGGACAGGGAGGGTGGTTCTAGATCTTAATTTGTCAAGCCCTTTTGTTCTACAGATCCGTGGATTCTCAGTCTGAGACCCTCACCAAATTCCGTGGAGGGCATAACCCTAATCGCAAAATCTTATTCAGCTTCTTGACCCCAGTGTTCACAGTACAGAGTCCTTCCCAGGTGATCGAGGAAATCCTAGCCCTAATCGCCTACCGCACCTGCTTCACGAAGGTTAGCGGCGGCTTGTGGGCGGTTTCCAGTCTGACGGCTCTACGAAGCTTCCGCCGCAGGGAAGTCTTGTTCGCGCAGCACCTGTTGCGAGGAGTCACCATACTGTGAAGTCGTGTTGTGGCCACTGCGACGTGTTCGGTCCGCATTGTTCTGTCGCGAAGGCCCCGCCTCGTTGAGGTTCCGCGTTTTCCTATCGTGGGTTTTGCTCTGCGATGAATCGGCGGGAACTGTGAAGAATGGAGGTGTCCTGTGGACGGTTTTCCGCTTTCTCATCTTGCGTTGTTCCACCGCGAAGGGGGTGTTTCGCCGCGAAGGGGGTGATTCGCCGTGAAGGGGGTGATTCGCGAAAATCCATCCGCGAAGGTCTGAGGTTTGTGGGTTCGCGAAGTGGTCTGAGGTCTAATATTTGTGTTACTGGTTGTGCCGGCGAGAAGGCTATGTCGCGTTGTGCTGTGCTGCATTTCCCTGTCGAGGGGTTTTGCTCCGCGTTGACTAGGCGGGAAAACTGAAGGCCGGCGGTGGCTGGTGGCTGATCAGCCATCCTCACAGTTTGCGTTGTTCCACCGCAAAGCAGGTGATTCGCAAAGTTCCTCCCGCGAAGTCTTAAGGCGTTGTGGGTCAGCGAAGTGGACGCCGCTTCACGCATGTTCCCAGGTTGTGCCGTTGCAAATCATCAGCTGCATTGTGAAGCGGTGAAGGTTCTGCCATGGTGTGTTGATCCGTGAAGACTGGAGGGCACATGATGCGGGTTTGTTGAACATGACCACTTAAGAGGGAGTGTTGATCGCAAAGGCTGAGGTTCCTGTCTCAGCTGTGTGGACCACGTAAGGGGGCCGTGAAGAGTTTTCCGGTCTAGGGAGTTCATTGCATGACCGGGCCTTGAATCACGTGAGACCGGACTGGGTTAACTTTGCGCTCAGGGTGTTTCCGGAGATTTTACATAGTTTTGAAGTTTGGTGTCCCAGGGACGCGAGGGATTTCCAAGGCATAGGTCCTTTAGAAGGATTGATAATTCAACTTCTGGTTTTCCCTATGGATGCTGACGTGGTTAATCAATGGAAGAGGTTATCCCTGATGGACAAAGAAAATGCGGCGATCGAGGCTCGGAGAAACGAAGACACAATTTTTGGAAAAACGCATGTCTTTTCTCATTGTGTGAAAGGTCGTTGAAAGCATATCGGTAAATCAGGGGTCTCTCAAAAACACCCTTCAGAATATCTGGAAAATTGATGCAGGAGTGGCTACCTGGGTACCGGGGATCAACCGCCTCATCTTTGATTTCTTCAATGAGAATGATAGAGACAAAATCTTGCTGGGAAGACCGCGGTCTTTCGATAATCAACTCCTCCTCATGGAAGAATACAAAGGGGGGGAGGACGATATCCAGCGAGTGAATTTAACCCGCTCCCCCTTATGGATACGTATTAAAGTAATCCCCTTCCATGCATGAACGGAATGAATCATGAGGGAAATAGGGGACAATTTAGGTCACTTTATTGAATGGGATTGCTCAGACCCAATACACTGGGGTCCTGAGGTTCGAATCAGGGCGGAAATTGTGGTTTTAGAGCCCCAGATGAGGGGAATGTTCCTAAAAATTGAAGAAGCCAACACTTGGATATCATTCGAGTTCGAGAAACTCCCAATCTTCTGTTTCTTCTGTGGTCGCCTTGGCCATCAGGAAAGAACAAGCACCACAAAACATAAGAGTGAATCTGGTAACATCATTCTCCATTATGGCCCTTAGCTCCATCCCAAAATGAATAAATATTATTTCATCACTGAGACGGAAAAACAAAAGGATTGTGACCGTCTTACATTGGCACATGCTGGACAGGCAGAACCCACATCTGAAAAAGCCCTTATGCTTGGACCATTGGATTTCCCTAATACTGACCGTCCCACTCAGAGAGAAGCTTAAGTCCATCCTTACCCCCCAAAGGACAATACTCAAACTGCCACAAGGTTGGAAACGAAGCAAAAAAGAACCATCAAGACAATACACAAAGGAAAGGCCGATGCACACCGAACCACCAGATCCGGACCCTGACCCACAATCAGCCGCAACAGACATTATAACAATGGTGGCCCATGGAATGATGGAAATTCCAATACAGTGACCAATTACCCGTCGAACGTGGATAAGAGTGCAATGAAGAGACTGTGATGGTCACGCAATAGACCCTAAACCTGGGGTCAGGGAAAGACAAAATCTAACAGGCCAATCAGAGAGAAATCCAACCAAAAGATGGAAAACAACACGTGGAGAAACAAGTCCAGAGGAACCAAAGGCGGCAGCATGTGAGACCCAGCCCCACCTAAAGCAATGATTGTGTTTTGTTGAAACTGTCATGGGCTTGGAAACCCACGAACAGTTCGAATGCTTCAGCGTAATAGCACTCAATGTCACCCCAATATGGATTTCCTGTCCGAAACCATACTGTAAAATAAGGACATCAATGGTATTTCTCAAAAGTGTGGCTTCCAAGACTGTTTTTTGGTTCCTAGACCAGACCATTTTGGGAGCCTCTATGTCCTCTGGAAGGAAAATATTGACATTAATTTTTTTCTTTTCTCCATGAACCACATGGATGCGACTATTCAAAATGACTTGCACACATCCTGTACCTTTGTGGGATTCTATGGTTGGCCATCGCATTCTGATAAGGGGAAGTCATGGGACCTTCTTTGCAAGCTGCGACATGATTTACCTTGCCCTATTCTTTTTGGAGGTGATTTCAACGAGATCATGTTCCAAAAGGAAAAAAGAGGTGGCAGTTTTCGACTCCCTGCTGCGATGTCTAACTTCAAAGATGTGGTCACTAAGGCGAACCTGATTGATCTGGGGTTCACAGGTAATCCTTTTACTTGGTTCCGTGGCAATACTGAAGGTACTCGCATCGCTGAGCATCTTGATAGATTTTTGGGTTCTACTAATTGGATCAATCTGTTTAATAGGTTTCATGTTGGCCACATGGCCCTTAACTGTTCGGATCACTGCCCAATTCTCATTGACTGTTTTCATGGAGAACGAAATCGACAACTCAGTAGACCCTTCAGATTTGAGAGCATTTGGGAAAATGACCAGGAATGCAAAGAGGTGGTCCGATCAGGAAGGAAGTGTTCCTAAGAAGATGTTGGCCTCAATCTCCAACAGGTTTCTTCCGGCCTGAGATCCTGGAGAAACAAGAATTTCCACCAACCTGATAGGCATTGTGACGTCCTCGAAAAGAAGTTGCACAACATACTCAAGCAACCCCCATCCAATGGAAACATTTCCAGGATTAGTGCCACTCAAAGAGAGCTGGACGGTGCCCTTCATGTTAAGGAATGCATTTGGGCTATGCAGGAGCGTGACACCCATTTTAAAGAGGATGACGCTAATAAAAGGTATTTCCACCTGAAAGGGTCTACTAGGCGCCAAAAAAACTCTATCAGGAGCCTTTCAAACCTAATGGAATCAATGTTTCTCACACCTGTGGCATTCACGAAGCTTTGGTAGCCTATTTCGAGAACCTCTTCTCCATGGGGACACCATTCATGTCTGCTGAAGTGGATGAATGCATCAAACCTGTGATCACCGAGGAGATTAACCGGCAGCTTACAAAAGATGTGACAAATGATGAGATTCACCTGGAATTGAAGCATATCCACCCCACTAAGGCCCCCTGACCAGATTGTTTTCATGCTCTTTTTTAAACAATATTGGCACATCATCGGTCTCGACATCTGCAAAATGATAAAAAACATCTGGGCGGGGAATACAAGCATTTCCTCCATCAATGAAATGGTCCTCGTCCTCATCCCCAAAATCAAGAAACCTCAGGTGATCCCTGATTTTAGACCTATTATCCTTTGCAATGTTTCTTATAATATCTTCTCAAAAATCCTTTTCAATCGGCTGCCACCTTGGCTTCCTGATATTATCACCGAAAACCAGAGCGCCTTCGTTGCCAAACGGATGATTACTGATAATGAAATTGTGGTCCATGAAGTGTTCCACTCTATGAAAACACACTCCACTGTGAAAATAGGAACCATGGCCTGTAATCTGGATATGACCAAAGCCTATGATAAAGTTGAATGGCAGTTCCTTAGAGTTATGATGCTGAGAAAGGGCTTCTTCACTAAATAGACAGAAATTGTCATGCACTGCATCTTGATCGTCTCTTTCAGAATCAAGGTCAATGGGGAGCTCACCAGATGATTAACCCCAACCCGAGGCCTATGCCAGGGAGACCCTCTCTCCCCTTTTCTCTTCCTTTTGTTGGCTGATGTTTTCTCTATCCTCATTTCCAGGGTTGCGTCCTCTAAGTCTATTCATGGTGCAAAGGTCTGTCGTGAGAGCCCACAAGTGTCACATCTCTTCTTCACTGACGACTGCCTCCTTTTCTATAGAGCCATGGTTAATGAATGCTAGGTGATCAGCCTAGTGATCCAGCAATATGAGCGGGCTTCTGGACAGTCTGTAAACCATGGAAAATCAGATTTTTCATTCAGCGCAGGGGTGCCTTCTGCCAAGAGAGATGAGCTTTGTGCATTTGTAGGAATCCATTTGGTCGATAAACACTAGATGTATCTCAGACTCCCTATAGTGATTGGCCGGTCCAAAAAATAAATCTTTGTAGCTCTGGTGGACATGATTGTGAAAAAAATTCATGGCTGGACCCCAAAAAGCATCTCCAAAGCGGGCAAAGGAACCATCATTAAAGCTGTCATTCAGTCTATCCCCAACTACTTCATGTCGATGTTTAAGCTCCTAGTGGCCATCGTATACCTGATTCATTAACATACTACCAACTTCTGGTGGGGGAAAATGATGGCAGAAATCGACCCCACTGGTTGGCCTTGGAGAAACTCTCCAAACCCAAGTCAGAGGGAGGGATGGGATTCCGAAATCTTCTTCTGTTCAATGACGCACTGTTGGCCATTCAAGTATGGCGCCTTCTCAACTGTCCTTCATCTTAATGTGAGCGGGTACTCCGTGCCAAATACAATCCTCACACGGACTTCTGTGGATCCTTTCATGGACCCTACCCTAGCTTCCTCTTGAGAAGCATTTGGGGGGCCTAAAATCTCCTGGAAAAAGGACTGGGCTGGAGGATTGGAAATGACTCATCTGTCAACATCTGGACCGATCCCTAGCTTTTCGATAAGGATGGTGTGTGGGCCACATCCCTTATTCAACCAGGTCTTGAAGACTCCAATATCAACTGCCTCTTTTCAGACCAGGGCCTGGGATGGTGTGTTGAAAAAATCCAGGAATGGTTTAATGAAAGAGAATGAAGAATTATTCTAAGCATCCCCTAGGTCCTTTATGCAAGCCCAGACCATATTTTTTGGAACAATGATTCTTTAGGCTATATCACGGTGAGATCTAGGTATAGACTATCTCTTGGAATTCACTCTTGCGACTGTGATGAGGGACCACAGAAAGTGCTTCGTAAGCTTAACGTACCACCAAAATTTCTTCAATATTGGTGGCAGGTGTGCATGGGCACCCTACCTACCATGAGTCTCCTTTTTTTTCGACATATGGATAGTGTTGAATCCTTCCCTTTTTTCCCGAATATTCCTGAATCCCCTTGGCACTCCATCATTCACTTCCCGGGAGCCCAAGAAATTTGGAATAAATGGGGCTCGTCTTCGGACGCTTCGCTGGACAGTGCATCTAACCTCCCCGATCTTCTGATGTGCTGGTGTTCCTCTCTTTCATCGTTTGATGCAAGATCCTTTTGTACCATGGCCTGTATCATTTGGGTTCGGCGTAACAATTCGGTTTTCCACCATGTTCATCACCCTCCTGAGTTCTGGATTGAAAGAGACACTTCATGGATTGAGGGATGGAAGGACCGCAATGGAAACATTTTTCCAAGCGTTTCCCCCTCCTGTCCCCCTCACTGGACCCCGCCCCCACCCCCAAAGGAAGGGAGTCTTATGATTAACGTGGATGATTCTCTCCCCAAGGATGGGCCTGTTGCTCTCGGCCTCCTGGATCGAAATCATCTGGGGCAGATCATTGCAGCAAAATATGAACCACATCATACCTTCTGGGAACATGCAGTTGCTGAGGCCTTTTCCATACTGGTAGGGATGATACTCACTATGGAACGTGGATGGGTTGATATCATCATCGAGTCTGACTACCTCCCAGTCATCAATGCTATTAACCACGGTGACGCCAGACTCTAGGACTTTGCCTTTATCATCAGAAGAATCCGCTCATTGCGCCATGGCTTCTCTTGTTGCACCTTCTCCATTACCAAAAGGGAAGGAAACAATGCGGCCCATCAGCTGGTAGCCTCAGGCCCCTTCGATGTAATCTAACTATGGCTGGACAATTTCCGTTCTTAGATCTTCTTATGTACGACTGCTGATTTTCACCATTAATATAATCCTTCTTTCTTCAAAAAAATGTATCCTATGAGGATAGGAATCTGTACCCATGTGGTTTATTTAGTTCAAATCCATGTAGTACAACATCATATAGAATATACCTGAATGTGGGTATCACCTTGAATGATGATCCTGATAATCTTATTTTCACAGGGTCAGCCTCATGGTTGTTCTCAGCCAAGGGTTATCATTCAGTGACTTGGGTACATGGATTACCAGGTATCTGGAATGAAGTAGTTTGGTATAATGATATCCTGGTGAAATATAATTGTCTTATTTATCTTATTTTGAATAAGTTTGTTCCTAAATATGAATAGGTGATGTGTGAGTGAATTTCACTTGCATCTAAATGTTTATGTTGCACGATTCCCACAGAAGAGTTGACGGATCACCTTTTCATTTCCTGTGACTGGGCAGCCACTGTTTCGGGTTTTCTGGGTGAGGCCTTCAGATGAGGAGTTCGGGTGGTCTCAGTTGTGGATTTTATTCAATTGTGGTTCTCGGTAACCGAAAGAAAAGTATCTACAAAAAGGAGAGGGTGGTGTTTCTTATTATGTGATGTTGGAGTCTTTGGAGTGCTCGCAACTATATGTGACATGGGGATACATGATATTCATGCATGGATCTAGTGGTTCGTGCCATGAGTACCGAGATCGATTTGATCTCACTCATTAATGGTTTGGAGACTGACTTATTGTTATGGATTTTCATGGAAGTTAATTCTTATACCTCAATTTTCATGGCTGTGAATAAGAAGGGGTGTTGGGTGTAGTGGAAACATCTGGACAGTTCTCTGAAGCTCAATGTGGATGGGTCCTATGTGTCTAGATTTATGGGAGGGGGGAGTGGTTCATGACTCATGAGGGGTGGTGATACTGGATTTCAGTGATGGATTTAGAGTGTGAGACTCTCTTATCATCGAGGTGTATGCAATGATGAAAGGTACCGATCTATGACATTCCCAGAACCTTATGCTAGAGTCGATGGAAAATGAGTCGGTTATTCTTCACGGGTCGATGAAAGGGATGCTCCACATTCCATAGACCATTTCTTACATTATTCACAAATTCATGCATCTTCAGGATTCACAAGTGATAATTAGCCACACATGGAGTGAGGAGAATAAGTTTGCAAATTTTTTGTCTTCCGCGATTACCACCAGCAATCACTGTCTTTTGTTTTCCACATTGGGGTATCTTCCACAAGAATGTGGTACGTTTTTTAGTCCAAATGCATTGAGACTTCATTATTTTAGACCTCATTAGTATTTTTTTGTATGGGGAACTTCCCATCATTAATTTTTTTATAAAAAGTCAATTTTGGATGGATGGTATTGATATTGGTCCATAGGAACACATCCTATGTACCCTTTATATAACATGAATTGGTGTCTTCATAGGCAAGTCTGTCCTTAACCCATAGATGGGTAGGGAAAAATAATTAGTACCCATGATGGTTATTTCCCAATATTTAATCTATATGGGATGTCCTTATGGACTTAAAAAAAGTTATATAACCATGTGATCATGCATTTGAACCATGTAATTTAATGGGGATTATGAAGAAAAGTTTCCCTTATCTATTGGATTTTTATGATGCTAATGAAACGATCATTGAAAATCCAAAAAATCTCATGAGTAATGCTAAATATGAGAAACAAGAGATAGATAGTGATTAGGTTCCCTGCATATGGATGTGAGACATAAACATTGATGCAACCCTGATAGACTGTTTTATAGGGATATTCATCCTTATAAATAAATCCTTCAAATAATATATATATATATATAATCATAAGATTCATTATTCAATTACGTTTCTTAATTTTCTATGGAAATGAATGAATGATAAAATAATAGGAGTTTGGTCCATTTAAATGGAGAAATTTTAATATCGAGGTACATACACCAAGGTGGATTCCCATGATGATATCCAACTAATACCCTTGGATGGATAGAGGGAATGGAATATAAGTGGTTAACTGAGGGTCCATGGGTGGCATGATGATCCCATAATACTAATAGGGTTTCATTAGTGCATAATCCCAATCCATTTTAGAAAATTCCATTATAAATGAAGGATCCTTTAATAAGGGATCACGGTAGGGTGTTAAAATAGTTTGAGGGTAGATATAAATGTATTCACAATGTATATAGATAACATATTTAGCAGTGAATTCATAACATGGTTGACATGTGATAGGGTGTCTACCTGACATGGCTAACACATCGATGGGTCTTTTCATGATCAATGATTACATGTCCATGGTTATTTTCATTATAGAATCTGTCTTTTTCAGGGCCTTATTCATGAACTATATAACATGTATAAGGTATGTACCATTACTTGAAGGATATGAATAAAGATTTTACATAAACCATATGGACATGTCTGGGGACATATTATTTTCCAGTGAATATTTCCAAGGTATGTGGTAAAGTAAAATTTGAAAATACTATAAAAATGTGTGATCCTAGATTATATGTCTATGGTCTTGTACATGATCTAATATTTCAAATCGTGGATGTCTTTGTACGACCAATTAATTGAACATGCATATTGTGTATGTCCTTCACATGAAAAAGTAGTTTATCTTCCTTCACATAATGCTTCTGTCAAATTTTTCCTTCTTCACATGAATATACCAATATTTTCAGGTATTTTATTTAAGATGCATCACATGATCATGCCTAAATATCAACATCCCATCATGTGACTTAGTTGAAATACAATAGATCCTTCACATAATTAAATAAATGTTCATGGGAAGGATATACACATATCAATTAACTAGTTATTTTACTCACTAAAAGTTTTCATGTGGTATTATCTTGATATCCCATGGTCCTTCACTCTGATATGTTCTTTTTCATGTGTGTGTGTGTTTTTCTATGATTATGTATAGAGATTTTATAGGCATCACTATCCTTAATATATTCGTCTTTCTAAATATCATAGAAATAATATATTGACTTGATTCAATAGAGGGAATATTCAAATAATGTATCATCTTCTTCTTATGATTTTTCACATGTCATAATTAATATCACATTTGTGTCTCATGATAAAGAATGATTTCATGATCACTATGGAAGTATTATCTTTCATAATCCCATGTCTTGTCTACATTATTTAGCATGATAAATCTTGAATTCAAAAAAATATTTCTCATTATGGAACAAAAATGTACAATATCATTCACATGATTGAGTTAACATACCAAAGGTCCTTTTCAATACCTAGATAACTTGAATGTTACCCTATGTGATATATTTATGGTGTGTTTGAGATCCTTCATAATGGTAATATTCACATTCGGGGGGGGGGGGGGTTGTATACTTAGTAAATTAATAACATGAAGCACATAACCCCTTCACATGAAAAATATCCAAAATCTCCATCACATAATGATCCAAATATTTCCAACTTTTTGTCACATGATCCACTAGGGACATTGTGATGATTTTTTCAATTCACATGTCTCATGATAAAAAGGACCCTACTAGAAGCCTTCACATGACTGGGTTTGCATGATAAGGGGTCTTTAAAATATTAGGAATACAATTATGGGGCCGTTTATGAGATCATTATAGCATAACTAAGGCCCTTAATAAGATCTAGATAGAATGTAAAAGGGGCTTCATGTGATCAATAAACTAATAATGGAAATAAAATATCCCCATTAAAATAAAATTCATAAAACTTCTTTATATAAGGATCGTGAAATTTTCTCATTTATGTCACATGATCCCTTTTGGTGATGGTAATATGTTATTAATTAAACATGTAACATGATTAGAAGGTATTCTTTCTAATCCTTCACATAATTTCGTGGACATTCCAATGGTCCTTCATAATATCATTCCGACATGTTTAGGGCCCTTCACGAAATCAGGCTAGCATTTATAGGGACCTTCGTGTGATCAAGATAGAATATTAAAGGAACTTCATGTGATTGGTAAATAGATAATGTGAAGCAGATACACCCTTCAATTGAAAAACAACACAACCTTTCCTTACATAAGGATATTTTGGTTTAAATATTTTATCGCAGTATCCTTTAGGCAATTTCTATATGTTTCTCAATCGACATATCGTGTTATCATAAGGAATTTCCTAAGGGTCTTCATATAACCCACATAGGTTTTTTGGAAGCAGTTTTTAGATAATTAAGACTCATCAAATGTAATATTCTTGGTTAAATGGAATATATCATTAATTATGTGACCCCTTCTCATGATCCACTTATGGTTATGTTATCATGAGTCGTATTGAATGTTACAAATTTTTTTTTACTTCAGATGATTATTCTTTATGTAACTATGCTTATATATTTTTACATCTTAATAAAAAATAAAATGTATCATTTTTGAATTTCTATAATAAATTTTTTTCCAATGCATGATTGACAAGAATCAAAAAATGCCACCCCTCCTCCCCCTGAGAATTAAGTCTGATGGAACAAGGAATTGGTTATGAGGATATAAATTCATGTCTGAGCCTCATGGAATTTAACTAGTTGGTTTTCTAAGAAAATTTTCATCTTATGGGGTCAATTAATATTTTATGTGGTTCCCTATTAATAGGGGAACATGAGGCTGGTCATTTCACATGTTCCCCCAAAAACCCAGAGAAATCAATAATTCCTCTCTCATGTTATTTATTTGTGAGAATACTTAACATGGCCCCATCATGAGGACAATTCATAAAACACGGTGAAATAATTTTATCTGTTGAACTTTTCTCAGTAATTTCTTATCCTCATGAATCATGCAAGAAACTAGCTATCTAATCAATAGTAATTAACTTTTTATATGATTCAATTTTTCCCTAGGGTGGCATTTAATGCTTTCTATATCTCTCGGTCTCTATCTCATGACGTCATAATCTTTATGAGATTCATGTGGAATTCATATAATCACATGATTTGGAGTCTTAAAACTGATCATGTGATTATGGTATGTTATGTTGGTCACAAGAGTCACTTTATTTGTAATGAGTTAGGTGATCATGGCCCTTATATGGTCACGATTCACATGATTTCACTCAAGCTATGCACTTATTTTACTCCTTTTAACTCACTTGATTTCTTATTCAAGGTTAATAATGTTCATTTTATGGATTTATTATTTTTATTGATAGATTTATGTCTGCAAATGTATTCTAATGTGGCTGACCAGAGATCCATGATTCCCTTGAATCACTATGTCAATTCTCAGAACCAATTATTTTATAACTATGTGGTTTTAAACCTGATTCTTCCAACTGAGCATCACGAAATTCAATATCACATAGAATCACTTAGTTAAAATTTATATTTCTATATTACTATTTCTAATGAAAAATCATGATTCCCTGAATGATTGATTGGGTGGGGGTTGAATATTGAAAAATAATTCAAGGTGGGTTCAGAAATCTTTCGAATGGCTTCTAATGATTTCTTCGTAAATCTATAAACCTCCAAAGGTTATCTCATTCATGATTCTTAATTATCCTATATTACAATGGTAGGTTCTCATTAGTATTGGATCCAATGAAACTTAGGAACTCATATTGGTTTAAAGGATGGGATGTCGAGCTCATCACATCCTTTTGGAGGGAAATGAATGCATATTATGGTTCTCTCTTACATTTTTTATATATGTTCCTGAATCAATTATTCACTACCAATTATTACATGGTTCAACCTTGAATTAACGATTAGTTATTAAAATATAAGGATTCTCAATAAACATTATTTATCTGAGGTTACACATTGATGGATTATTCTATAGGTATTTGAGGTTCTCCATCATTGGTAACTTTTTGTGTGTAGATAAATGATTCTTATATTTTTCATCATTATGATGATGATTTTAATCCATGTAGTTGGGAGCTCTATAATTTATCATTATTTATAGATATGGGAGTTATTTTGATATTAATATTATACCCATGAGATGTGATTACTATGTATCATTGTGAATGGAATTATAACCCACATAGATTGGTGCCACTTAACTGGAAACATCATAACTTCTAAATTCATGTCATGAGAATCAATCCATACAGTTTAAAATTATGATGGGAGGACGCCTAGGTTAAAGGTACTTAAAAAAGGATGGTGTGATACTTTTTCCAAACTATCCCATGTGACCTAGAAGAAGTGTGGTCTTTTTGGTGGGGTAGTATCTCATTGGGAATATGGCACAATAAGGATAGTTATGAAAGGGACATTAAATTAATATGTCCCTCCATATTGTATAATACCATACCAAGGATGTATTCTAAAAAAACATTTGGCTTAATTTTGGGGTAGGATATATAGATCTGGGAAGCATCCTACATATCCCTATAAGTTAGGAATCCAAGACTACATAGTTTGATAAGGTTTTTACTTACACCTATAGAGTCCCATGGGTGTTCCATTATTGGGAATAATTCCATTTAAATGTTGAGGAATTATTTTTGGGAACAAACTATATAGTATGCCCGTGTTTATAGGATTGTGAGGAATATCTTAATGCACGGAGATTTAGAAGTTTGGTTGGGGCATACACTCAGTTGGATGCCCATGGTGCATGATTATGGTTGTGGCTAATACCAAATAGAAGGCCCATAGGTTCCTACAATCATTTAGATGCCATGATTATCCACATTCTTCTAACACCATTTGATTCATCCTTGGTGTGAGAAACAAGAGGGAATGGTATATTTGTATTCCACGTAATCTCAGTTTCTCTCTAGTGGATGAGGTCTCATTTAAAAGGATTGGAAGAGAAAGAGCTATGGGGGTCATCTCCTCACTTTTTTCATATCCTATTCCTAATTGTATATTGAAACATATTTGAGTTTTCCATTCTCAACTTTTTTTGGAAACCAGGATAGTAAAATGGATTCCTTACTATGACCCATGTAGACGAAGTGGAGGAGGAGTTCATACACTATCAAGAATTACCAGGGGCTTACTCTAGAAGGGATTCCCTACTCCAGGTTTTAGATATGATGATTGAAGGGTCCAACACTATCCCTCATCTATGGGATATGAAAGTGGTACCCCTTAGACTTAATAATAGTTAGGACCATAAGAGTACCCCCATGGTTGGGACCCTCATAACCATTGGAATTTATTATTGAGAGAATTACTATAATTACCCATGTTAATGAGTTACTAATAGAAGATCATTTACCATGGGTATAGATGCTCGAGAGGGATAATTGATGTGTCTGGTGATTCGATCATACATATCTACCAGTTTTGGGTGAGGTCTTAGCCTGATTCCTGGAAAGGTGGACTACATAGTGAATAGAGCATCACATGAAGAGGGTTGATAAAGAAGGCCATAATTGAAGTCCATGGAGGCTATAAAGTGTAACCAAACACTACATAATAAGATAGGGTTCCCTCCATATAGTATTTTTATATGTTGGTATCAGTTTTTTCCACATATCATTTTTATATGGGGGTGTTACTTCCATATTTATTTTATTTTTGTATGTGGGTCCATATTCCACCTTCTTAGAATCTTCTTATGATGGTATGGATACCTCAAAATAGGACATTAATATTTGGGGTGATTGAAAACAAAGTTCTCATCTTCTTATGACTTGTGGAATGGAAACCACAAAGGAATTTTTGATATATGGATAGTTTGGTGATTTCCCTTTCTACCTTAGCATTACACTGTAAAATTACATGATGTAATTGATGTCTATCACTCATTTCCTTAATTTTTCACTCTCCTCACACAAGTTTTTTTTGGTTTCCCGGATGGTATATGACATATGAATTTGGGTAATTAACCATCAGGATGTCTAGTCATCAAAAGTAGACCACATGGACTTCATTTATGGGAGCACATGTTAGGATATACTGACCTGTAAACAATTTAATTTGTGGGGGATATAAAATACCATTTATGCCTGAAAATGATTAATTATTTTTGTGGTAAGGTCATTTGAGGGGGGTTTAAATCACTATCCAGCCCCACAAATTATCCTTTTTCTTTCACAGGTTTTAGTGAACACTAATTTATCCCCCAAATAAATTAATTTTTAGGACTTCATATGGAGTGGTAGTTAACATCGGGTGTTTTTCTAAGGGGAACTACGCCTTCTTTCACAACATTGTTTACTTATCAAAATATTATATAAGTTTATTTTTAACCTTTAAAATTTTATGAAAGTATTTTCACCTTCTGTAAGGATTTTTTAGTACCCATGAATTCCACACCAATTTTTTTGAATGACAACAATCCTCTATCTCACTGGATGTCATCCTCTCTTGACTATATTCAAATGAGATTTCCTAGGAACAGTATGTGAATTTTAGAACTACTCTATGGGATATCCTATACATTTTTTAATCACCCTCCATGTCTATATGCTCGTGATATCCCAAATCAAATGATATCTTATAGATATCAAAAAAACTTATCCCATCTATAGATAACCAAAAATGTGGATGTAGATATATTTTCGATTTTCTCCCTTGTGGAAATATATCTGATGAATGGGTTTAGACATTCTGGGTTAAGAATAACTGTAAAAAATATTCCAGAAAAAATTCAATTACTCTCATCTAGAATGTGAAATATATTTCTGAATTTATCATATACCATAAATCATAATTTCTTAGTGAACTAATTACCCACTGTTGTAATGGAACCAATTCATTTTATATAACAAATGTTGAGATTTAGATCATCATATGGGTTATTTATCATATGGGTAGAATACTTATTATTGGGGAGATATGAAATGAATTACATCATTTCATGGATTTTTTGGATGACCTTGATCAAACACTAACCTTGGAATGAGCTATGGTCATCATCATAAAAGAGAAGTTAATGAAGTATTTGAAACAACTATCAATCATTTCATTTAAGGATTGGGTAAATGTATTCCTTTTTCAAAGTGATAATAATGTATCTACTATACAACCTCATCAATGTTGTTCCTACATATTTGGGAGAGTGGGGATTTTATTGATATATTCTGAAGGATGTCTAATATGATTCATGGGGATATAAGGTGAGACTGAAGTTATCTCCATGCCTTTAGGGAGCATAATTTTTCCCATGTTTTTAAATGAACTGTGTTAACAAGTTGGGGACACATGAAATTACTTCCATGTCATATAATTATTAATAAAATCCTTATTAGAAGAATATAATACTATCAAATGACCCATATGAACACTTACTTATCTATATCAATACATTTTCCATGGTAAATAGGATAATATCCCTTATCAAATCCATGACCCTTTTCATTTTTTAATTTTATGGATAGGATTATATTTTTCTTTTTGCAGGTATCAGAATACTATCAAAATTTTATATTTATTGTTCCATCTCAGGCTGATAAATGTCATCGAGGTTATGGTAATGTCCTTAGTTGTTAATGAGGCAATTGATATATTCAGATAACAATATCATTTCATTTTCATATCATACCCTAATCTTACTGGGTTTATTATTGATAGCCTCAGTGGTTCCCATAAAAAAGATCATAAAAACTATCAATACAATATGGGGTTCTTATAGCTCATGTTGATGATCTAATAATCTATGATCCATACAAAACATTCTTATTTTCATTCCATTTTTCATGAAATCAATGGTTTTGTCTCTTCCCTTAGCTATAACGGAGGGAGAACAGAACACCACACACATTAAAATTTTTTTATCTTATATGAAAGTGTGAAGATAAACATAATTAAATTTTTTCCTCATACTAATGCCTAAATATTCCTATATAGGTACTATATAAAAACATGGGGTGCATCATAACCAGTTGGTATAATTGTTCAATTTTTCTTCAAATGGATAATCCCCATTATTTTCCCATCCACATGCCTCTGTATATGATGGAGCTAATTCAGGACTCAAGAGATCTCCCATGGAAGAACTCTCACCATAGGGATGGGTCTCCCATCAATAGGCTAGGTTATTTGAAGGAACCTACCCTTTTGTACTAGTGATAGATGATTCACTGAATGGGTGGAGAACACACGATGCATATTCACTTTCTTTCTCATTAGCTCGATCAATCCTTCTTTCAATTGAAATGATATATTAATATATCCCATAAAACATTATTACTTACAATTTTCTTCCTAAATAAATCATCTTGATATGAGTACCATGAATGATAATTAGGAAACATATTCACTCCAAATTTATTGATAATCTCATGGAGTAAATATAGGACAAAGTGGAACACCTTCTCTTAATCTTTTGTTATATGGGAGATAATGTATTTGACTATAAAAATTATATGATATCATAATATATATTTTCCATGGTGGGAAATAATTTTCCTATAATAATATGGACATACACATATTTGATTACAGAAAATCTCTATTCAAGCAAATATCGATGTCTCCAGATCATACTGGATAAAAATATCACAAAGTCTTTCAGTTACATGCTTATATTGATTATTTGAAATCAGAGATTATAGAAAATTACGAACTCGTAGCTCATGAATGGTATGGTATTTCTATATTATCATTTTTTTAGAGACTACTCGGAAATAGGATAAATATATTTCTTATTGTATTTATACTCTCCTTCCTTTGGTTAAGGTAGATGAAATAGAGTGGATGGAAATTTATCAATTTGTCAATGTCTCTTGCTAAGATCTAGCACATTTAGAGTACTCATCCATCTAGATTATATTATGATCTCACTGTGTAAAGATACATTTTTTCTATTGGAGAAATTGTCATAGAGGCTCTAGAATGTTGCTTTTTCTACCTCTTTTATACACTATCAGTGAACAATCATTTTGAAAATTACATGGCTTTGTCAAGATTTATTTCATTCATTGTGTGTATGGAATTTCATCAAATCAATGTCATGTATAATTTCGAATAAGTCTATTCCATCTATAATACAAAAGAAACCATGTTTCTAACACAAATAATCAAATCATAACAGAACTTAATTGAGAAATCCTCAAAAATTATTAACAACATATGGATCCTAATTGTTGTATTTTTTTATATATTGTAAGATCATATAGTTGAAAAAGATAATTTGGTTAAATATTTCCCATAGGGATGGTTCTCTAACTTTTTCCTTTGAAAATGTATCAATATTTTAGGTCTTGATTTTTTATAGTGCTAGATAATGGTTCCTAAATGTTTTGATTCTCTTTATATAGCGATAATATTTTCCTAAGATATCAATTGAATGACTTGTAATCCTTTTAAATGGATTATGAATAGGATACCCTTAATGTATTTTAACCATTACATGTTTTTTACGTTTCCATTTCATGAGATTTCAATGTTTACTGAATAGAAAAAAGTTCATGTCTTGTAATCAGATATGCAAATTTAACCTAGTGTGTTATTTTATCGGGATTAAACCTTGAAATAAATTTTATGTTATAGTTGAATTATTTTTATAGGTCTTTCCATACCAATGAGATTCCATAATTTCAGGTAAAATTTCATTGCCCTTGTTTTGTTACAGTTTTGGGACTTCCATCACAGACTTGTTATAGTTGTTGTTTAGATTATTATAGATCATAGTAGATGTTATCGTATTTTATAGTCTTCTAACTCACAAATGTATTTTTTTTCACCTAAGACACACTATTGGTAAATATTGGGTATTCATGAATTGTTTGAGTACCCTGCATAATTTATTCAGTTATGAAGGATGGGTATTCATTAAGGGTTCAGACACAACACAAACATACTAACATGTCGAAAGTTGGGAATTCATGAATTATTTAGACATCCTACATTATTAACGTGATAATGAATAATGGTTATTCATGAATGGTTTGGACATCATACACAATTTTTGAGATGATGGAGGATGGATATTAATGAGGGATCCAGACACCTTGCATCCTTACTGAGAAAATGAAGTACAGGAATTCATGCATGGTTTAGCGCCCCGAACCCTAACTAAAAAAATTATGGATGGTTATTCATGAAGGGTTTTGATAGCTTGCATCTTTTTTGGAACACAGATTGGTGTATGGTTTCCTAATGTTAGGGATACCATATCCACTTTGATATATGGAATATGGGATTTTAAATCATATATCCATGATTTTGAATCAGGGATGATGGAATAGGGATGTAATATTGGGGATGATCACAAAACACTCCAAGGTGTTGAGTTCTTCTATGATGTTATCAATGACCCTAAGGAATGTAGGACCTTTCCTACAATTAAAAGAAGCCTCTCGATTATGGATATATATAATATTTAAAAATCCCTCACATATATAGTCAAATAGAGGGGTCCCCACTCCTTTCCAAAATTCATGGAAGAATTATGTAGATTTAGAAACAAGGAAGGTGTATTAGAGTTTGGAATATAGACTACCCAAGTATGATTCTAGCACAATGGGGTAGTTCAATACACTGTTGTGAAGCAGATACCCTACATGATGTGGATTTGGGTCATATATTGAAGTCTATCAATAGTTTCATGAATGAGATATAACTTTCCTACATTGATAATAGGTACAATACATTATCACATAACATAAAGGGTGCCAAGTATAATTGAATAGTTTAGTTATGATGATTTTAAATCATATTCTTGGAATATCTATATCAACATAAAATGGGGGCATGTGGATATAGATTGACCATTGGTAATAGTGGGAAATCAATTTTTAATGTAGCTAGGTATATTATAATTGGTATAATGGGTACCACTGATCTTGGACCAAAAAATAAAATAATATTATGCACTATGGTTTTTGTTATTCACCAGTGAATCCAAGTGGGGTCCCTTCAGAGTAGTCAGTCATTATACCCAATACACTACGTGTAAGGACAGATAAAAATGACTCAAGTTCAAGGGTTCCACATGAAGTGTATAAACTAAAGGAATTGGTGAGTTTAATATTATAACTCAAATAAATGAAGGTGATTTGTGGACAATGTATTATTCAAGAATAGTTTATGCTCACTGAATGTTTTTTGATCATCTTGTGAACACATTATCTTGATGAGGATATTTTTGAATCATTAATAAAACTTTTTTCCAGACTAGGACGGTCTAGTAGGCATAACAAAACTTTTACTATGGCCAAATAAGAGGCTATATGAGTTTTATTACCTTTTTAGGATCTATCAATATCTTAAACTCTAGTGGTGAATATTCAAGAGTGTGGAAACATGAAATTTTGTATACCACCCATTATTAGTTTTCAGCCTAATAAATTATACATATATTTCACTACTTTTTTAGGGTATTTTGATTTAGACCTAGTATTAGAGAGTGTGTTACACATTAGTTTAATTTTTTATCCCATGGTTAGGATTACTCCAACAATCTACCATGAAGAGGTTGATGGAAAGGGAAATCATGTCTTGTGTCATTTGAATTGTGAGGGATGATATGGGAAATTCATTCCCCAGTTGATCAAAAATCACAATATGGTGATGAGTTCCACTATGAACATTTTAGTGATCAAAATAATCCTAATAAACTTCATACAAGGCTATTATATATCTAGTTGATGGTTCTATGGACATTATATAGAAATAGCTCGTACGTGGTCAAATAGAGAGATAATTTATCCTTTTCATGGAAAATGAATGTATTATAGAAACCTAACACATTGAAGACATTAACTATGGTTTATGAATAGAGGTGATAATAATGTTGATGGTGAATAGGCCTAGAATTATACATTCGATTCATTAGGAGTGGTGATGGAAGATGGTACGCATAATTTAACATCATGTAGTGGGGATGCATCTACTGTTTAGTATAATGTATTGCAATGAGGATTGTAGTTTTTATATAGTTTAATGTTATGTGACATGTATTTCTTAATTTATGTTTAACTTCCTATAGTAAGGATGTGGTAACTGACATGAAATTATGCAATATATATTAATGGAAACCACACACTGGTTAGGAGATTTTAGATACAGGAGTCATCTTTTATTTTTTGCATAGGCCTGGTAGTGGGTAACCATATGACATATCACATCATTCACAATCTATCTTATGGACAATAATGAGATATATAGTTCTAATATAGTCATATATGAACTGACTCTATATGATTCATCTACTCTATGTTCTTTCAAGGTAGAAAAGAGTTTAGGTGCATAATAAATCATTTTTTGATTGTCTTCACTGGGATATCTTATGCATTTTGGAATGGTAATAGTCATTCCATAGTCTACATTATTATATGGATCCCCACAGGGATCAAACTCATGTGTTTGGAGGGTCATTTTCATCAAACCATTCCAAACATTTTTTAGGATTACTCTATATGGATTTATCATAGGTGTAAGAAATGATGATTATGTCTTATATTAATATTAGGTTTATAGGGAGGTGATGTATCATTGTAGAAAGGGTGGACACTAAGGTAAGAGTGGATATTTTTTTAAATTCATGGATGAGATCAATGAAAAGTTTTCGCATCATCTCTATGTATCTTATTTGGTTAAGAATCAAGAAACACATACTTCATGAGAAATTATTAGTCCCCATATAAATGCATTGTTAGGACATATAAAATTGATTATCACTTTAAAATTTATTTATAGAATTTGTATGGTCATAGGATGTCTCTCACGAAGAGTTGGATGTTTAAAGTGTGTATTTTTACTAAAAATTACTAAAAGTGGGGGTGGTTTTGAAAATAGTTTTTAAACCAAAATGAATTAATTTAAATAGTTTAATTGTTGAAAAACAAACGGATTTCGAAAAATATGAGAAAAATGGTTAATTGTGATTTCAATACACACATTTAATTTTCATCTTTATTAGTGATTAATTTAGTTTTTATGTATTTCATTAGATGAAATTAATCAAAATCTTAATTAATTTCCGAGATTTATATCAATGAATGTTTATTTAAACGAAGATGTGAAAATCATATAGAAATGGTACATCTCTTATTCCTAGTATAATAACTTATAAAGAAATTTTCAATATTAAAACACGGGTATGAAAAGAATTATTTTGTTTTCCAATGGGAACAATAAATGTCATGCATTGAAAACCTAACACTGATCAGTTAGAAATTATGATCGTACCAAATACATGAAGAAAAATAATTCCAATATGAAATATTGTATGATACATAAAATGATATTTTTTTAATCCCAAAATACTCCAAAATAGTATCGATTATATGCTCTAGAACAACTGTGACATGTGCATAACTACCTTACAACAAACACCCAAATTTTATCTCACCTTCAAGTGGAAGAAGCTTGGGTGGATCTCCTAATTCATTTCTATTGTCCCTATGAGGATAGGGAGCTACAGAACCTTCAAACGGATGAGAGAAATCATATATAAATTAAAAATGAAATAACATAACTCTTTGGTAGAAAATAGAAATGAGGCTCCCATGGATCCAATTTATACCCAATTGGGAAGTGGTTTTGGAAACCCATATTTGGAGATACCACTTGGGTCTCAGTTTGGGGTCAGAAAATGTCCTCATATCAAAATGGAAACATGTATAGATTCATTGGCCTAAATAATTACAATCACCATGTAAAATTCAATGGAAATTAGTCATCTATAATTTTAGATATATGTAAAATAATAAACCAAAACTTTTACATGTACTAGATTTAGTTTCTTGGATATATCAGTTTGGTAGGGAAAATATATGGACGAATTGGGCTTGTTTGTCTTGAGATTAGTTTTAGATAACTATGTTTTGGGTTCGATGATAAAATAACATCAAATTATTATTAATGTATTTCTAATAATATGGAATAAAATGGAAATTGTTTCTGGGGATTCCATGTATTTTCATCTATTTTGCTTATGCTTCATCTCTAGCCCTCCAAATCGGCTTCACCTTCAATGAAGTTATCAAAACAAGTAAAAATTAATTTTTTCAAGGTGATAAAAATAATCTAAATAATCCAAATGTGAAGATAATTTTTATATTAAAATTTTAATTTAAAATTAACAATTAGTTTAATTTGGTGGTACATGTATAGAAATTAATAGAGAATCATTATTAGATCACTATACATAGATCAAATTTGTATACAGGGGAGAGGGTAATGCTTCCTATGAATGGGTGGTCATAAAAAAATCAATCATGTGCATGAAATCTTAATATTGATGTCATTTTTGAGGCAGTGGGATCTCATATTAGGAGAGACCTTCACTAGTATATTAATTTCAACAGTATCATAACCAAATGGTGTTGATAGTTTTTAATTTGAATCAATCACCTAGGATGGTTCTGATAGAGGTAAACATATAAATGGGCCTAGGAAAATATACCTAGGTGTAACTACCGATATTGATATTTCAAGTATCAAGAGACATGTATTTATTATAAGAAGAGACTCTCTGTATAGATCTATCGTATATGCATGGAGGGAGTATTTTTTGTATTCTTCCTTTATATTTCTTAACATCATCATTTTTTAAAAATTCATCTATGTATATCAGGATTATAATTAGGGAAATAGAACTTCCATATTTTTTCATGTATGGAGAAGAAACATTCATCTATAGCATTGATTTCTAGATAAGAAATACCACTGTATTCTATTTTTTGTCTTAGAGGATAGACTATATGTCATTTATTTTAATGTTATATAAATAGAACATTGTCATGTGGTTTATGTTCATTTAACTAGGACGTTTTTGTATATTTTACCATTATTCTATTAAGATGTATCATTGAGAGGAATGACGAATTTTATGCATTTGGATATCCACAAGATATGTATACCCCATGATATAGTGGTACAATAATATGGTATTATAATCTTTATTTGAAAATGGGTATTATGAAAATATATATAACTTCAGGGGTACCTAAATTTACATTAATAGTTGGATTAGGGGAAGTGTAAATAATGTACCAAGAATATTTGAGTTAACAAGAAGTGGGGAATAATGGGTATATGCCAAAAACTGATAATGGAGGAAATCCCCAATCCCACAATGTTTGGAAAATAGTTCCGGGATTTAAGGGTGGGTCTCCTATAATATAAAATTATCCTCTAGGAATATGTTTTGTGGAATTATGTTATACACATTTTAATCCTATAAATGTTGATTTGGATTAACCATTTCTTATTATAAATTGATTATAGGGGATAATCAAGAGTAGGGGGATCATACTCCATGGGGTCCCATAAGAAGGATATCAACTAAATTATTTGTTTGATATTAATATAGATTTAAATGAGAGTAATTTTATTCATGGAGAGTATAAAATGCATGAAGGCTTTGAGACCCCTAATAGAAAAAAAGTGTTTATCAAACAAATTTTGAGTTTAAGTGATAAAATATGGGATTCTTGAGTACACAATCATCATAGGGGATGTTCTAGTAATTATGAAGACCTATTGTTGTGTAGTTTAATGTTATATGACAAAGACAAGGTTCCACATATTAATATATAATTCTCCTTGATCACACCTGTTAGGGTGAATTTCCAGGTTCCTTAAGCTCAAATGAGTCATGATCAACATGAGAATAAGGAAATAACTGGGGAGTTAATTAATCCATGAGATATAGTGTGATATAGAATATCTTTTAAGTATGAACTTTTTTTTACATGTGGGAATCCACAAAAAATCTTGGTTATCATCTATAGGTATAAATTAGAGTGATTGGAATACATGAATGGGATTTAAATAGAGGATCTAGGCATCACAATTTATCATTTGGTAGTGATAATCAAGAAACACATATTTCTTATTAGAGAATCTTCATGATGGTATTAACCATAAACAAGGGAAGGATGTTTTTTTATTTTAATCATAGCTAGACCTAGGATTGGAAACCTGGTTGTCACAAGGAATTATATAAGTGTGGGAATCAACCCACATGTAGCTCATAAAATTGAGGTTCTCAACAAATACTAGGATTGTGTGTGGGGAAGGATGCATGGTTAATCACATGTGTGGGCCACCTATATTCCAAAATCATATACATGGGTCTAGTTCTCATGGAGGGGAAAATTCACTATTGATACTAAAAGTAATATCCATATATACTACATATATCAATGGAATGAAAATAAATCCATGCTAAAATATTACATTTACTACCCAAATAGATGAAAATCATATATGGGAAAAAGGCATGTTTTTATTAAATCCTGGTCATACCTAGTATTGGTAACCTGTGAATCTTGTATATTCTGAGGAAATTGAGATCAAGCCATACTAAATTCTTGTACAAGCTATCTATATAGATCTCATTCATAAATAGTAATGGGGGATTTTAATTCTATATTTTTTTTGGATTTTGGATAGGCCGTGTATTGGAACATTCCAATGTCTCAACATATCCTGTAATAATAAGAATCAATCCATATGTAGTTTTGGTATAGAAAAGTCCGTGCTAAAGTTTGACCAATATGCAGGGAGGTGGAATTTATCTATCACCTTCTCCAGATCTAGATTCTATGTCAACCACGAGCGACATGGGGTATCCCATCCTAATAATTCTATGGACATTTAGGGTGGACCATATCATTATGAAGCATATATACACTCTTCAAGGACATGTAATATGAATGAATAAAACACTAGGATTTTAAAAATCCCAATTGGACACTGTAGATTATATGAAATAAATCATTTCATTAAAATGCCTATATTTGGAATGATTATTCATTGATTGTTGGGTCCAGAACCAAAGAATTATAGGGAAAAATAATGTATTTAAGGGGGGGAATCTTCTATATGAACAAAATATCCCCCAACAAAAATTATCTTATGAATTTTATTTTTCACCAAATAATATGAGTGGTGTTCCTTCTAGATTAGCCATTCTCTATTTCCAATAGGATGAAAAATTTGAATACAATACCTTATCAATGAAGATAGTTATTTAGAAATGAAAAGAGGATATTATGTTTCTATAGTATAATAGGGGGTGTCTAAATATTTTATGAATCTCAATGATGTTAGGTCATCATAGGGGATTCATTCCTCCAAAATGAAAGGGTATAAGAATGTTATGTTAAGATCATTCATTAAAAAGGGGAATGATGAACCTATGAGTAAAAACAATTGTATCTAAATATTATTGAATAGGTGATTAATGGGATGTGTAAATCATAAACCAAGAATTATAAGTCAATAGGAGGTGGACACCGGTGGGTGAAGGTTAACCAGCAATAATGGTGAAATGCTTATATCCTAAATAGTCGATACAATAACTCTTAAGATTAAGGGGGACACTCCTCTAGTACAAGAACATCTGATTAGTGAAATCTCTGAGGAGTTTCTCTATTCCCCTGGTAATCATAGTGGTCCCTTTTACAATAAGTATCCCCTATTACCAATTTTCTAAAGGGGTGAACCAGGATCATGGGAGCTCATGGATCATGGTATTCAATGGGATGGATATGAACATTAGTAATTGATTATTATAAACATAAATATAAATGATATGAAGATGGATCATGGGGGAAATAAGTTTTGAGAAGGGTTTTGGCACCCTGAATGCTACTCCAACGTGTATTGAACACATTGTTTTGGGAAAAAGGGATAAAACCTAGAATTACTGAATACACTATCATCAGGGGATGATATATTTGGAATCAACACCAATTTTTTCAAGTTTAATTCCATGTATTACGGATATGGTCATTTATTTTAATTCCATTTCGCTTGGATGTAATAAACTATTCAGAAAACATCTATATCATGTTTTTTAGATCAACATTATAGGTTCCCTATGATTAAATGATTCAATGATTGATATGAGAAATAAATGACAAATGTGTAGTCGATTAATCTATGTGAGAGTAAATGATAGTTAATTTGTAGGGGTGATCCCAATTTAATGTGGATAAGAGCATCTAAATTGATATAATTTTCATGGATGGAAATGATGGGGAGTAATGATAAATAACAGTTGGGCATGAAAGAGATGATCTAGGAATCACTACGTATCCTATGGAAAAATGAATCAAGACACACATAGTTATGGAAAAATATCCCTTCAAAAGTCCATCCCATATACAATGAGGGGGTGATTTATCTTTCTCTTCCTATTTTTATATTTCTGATGAAACAATGAATTGGGATCTGGGAATTATTATACATCTATCAGAAATAGGAATCAAGATACATGTAGTTCTTTCATGGTAAGTTTCCTGCACTACTCAAGTTCATGTATATGGGGGTAATTTTTATCATATTACTACTGGAACTAAGATTTCATAACTAAGAATCACTATGTATACTGTGATAACATGAAAAATTCACACATAGTTTATATAAGGAATATTCCTTATGCAGGTCCAACCCATACATAAAAAGGGTGTATTTTTCTGTTTATATTATAACAGGACCCAATATGTTAAATCTGAGTGTCACTACATGTCCTTTAGAAATATGAATAAAGACACACTTACTTCATAAGAAATTTCACATTATAGGTGCAACCCATGTTCATTTATGGGTTAATTTTTATATATAATGAGGCTTAGATCGTGATTTTATATGTGGTCATCACTACATATCATGTGGTAATATCAATAAATCCACGTGTTGTTTTTAATGTAAAATTATTTCTGCTGGTCTAATCCATACATTGGAAGGGAACCTTATTTAATTTAAATTGTTGATGGACCCATGATATTTGATTTAGCCATCACTAAATATCATGTATAAATAGAAATAGACCCAAAAACTATTCTCCAAAAAATCTCCTTATATAGATACGACTCAAACATATGGATAAGGGCACTTCATTTGTTTCCTCCATACAGATATAGGTCATGTACCTTAAATCATTCATGAAGTAACATACATAATTAGGAAAGAATTAAACCTATCAGGAATGAGGTTTTGAGTCTTCAACCAAAGAGGGATGACATTATCCCTATTTAAGGTCATTGGGTGACACATGGCTTGATCTGGAAATATACTAAACCAGAATACTTTTTCATAGATCTATCTCATGTGTATGGAAAGGAGGCAGGTCTCGCAAGGTTACCCCATTTCATGCATCATTGATGTATTATGATAGGGACCATGTCCCATGTTGTTCAATTTCATACTGTAGATGTCATTTTTTAATTTTAACATCATGTGGTAGGATTTGTTCCATGTATTTTAACAATATGAAGTAAGAACCTGAAAATCTACACAGTTTAGGAAAAAAATTCTAAGAATTTGATTTCATGATGGAAGTTTTGATAAGTACTTCTTATGAAACCTCTCATTTTTGGGAACATAATTCAATCCCCATAAATTTTTACCAATTATTAATATTCATTAGAATATACCTTATGTTTGATTTAATTCCCTTTCCACTTGGGTTTCATCTTTATTGGATTCTTCCCTTGTATTATTGGGGTTATGAGGAAATATTCCCATTTTCTATAGATGAATGAATTTAGAAGAAATTTTTTATTGATTTCTCACATGATCTAATTCAAATAAACAATAAGGTTATAAAACATGAAAAAAAAATTCCCATTAAGATTTTTATTCTCATCGTGTTGTTCCAATAATTATTCTTCATCATAGAGTTTTCCATAGAAAGCTATTTGGTGATAAGGAAAATTTATTTTTACAGGAAAAAATACCTCTATATCATAAAACAATAATATGGGGTTACTTGTTTTGAAATGTATGTGGTGGAATGGTAGGACTTTAATGCATGAGGGACCCTGTCTAGCAAAGGCTTCTAGTCCTTTTCCGCAATTTTCTTTAGTATATATTGACATGTCCAACTAAATAACTCTATCTAACCATTTTCCATTTTGTGATCGTTATATTAATGGTCAGTCTCAATGTTATATTTCTAATATAGTCTCTTCTACAAAGAAAAAACATATTTTGGTGCCATTTTCCATCAATTTTATTCAAGGGACAGTTAATCTTCTAATATTATTTATTTTATGAATTATATGAAAATCTTCATCAAGAATTTCTTAAGGATTATGACCTCAGACCATTTTGAAATTATTTAGGTAGCATTAAGGATATATTTAAACTTCTTATCTCTAGTTTGGGGATATGGTCCCATCAAATATATTCCCCATGCTAAAATTTCCTAGAATATATGGTTGTATGAAACAAATGTCGGGGAAGATAGATGATGTTTTCCAAACTATTCCATGCATGACATTTCCTGGTGATTTCCAAAAAAATCATGCATCATTTGTTTAGAGGAAAATAAGCCTCTTAATTTGGTGGGGGTCTATTTTGAGACTGGTTATCACCATAGGAGCCTGTAGGGACTTCTTCCATGATGAAAATAATATCTCCTAATGTACTGCATAATATGATATCTCCATTGAATCAAAAATTATAAAGGGATATCTACTCATTTTATTCCATAATGAAGAGATAAGTTCACTACTCAATGTCCAATATAATATATTCCATTTTGGATTGATCTGATGGGAGGATCCCACTTAAAGAGGAAATCTATTATGGGACCCAAGAATCCATTGGTGTATGTCAGATCATAATGGTATGGGGTATCGTTGACCTGATTGATTTACTAAATATCATAAATGTTGAGTTTTGATACTATACTTCGATGCATTATGTAGGAAACCATTTTTTCCCTGATCAAGATAATCCAATATTGTGGCCTAATTGGATAATGAATTGGTACAAGCGTTTTTTGATCTAATGACATGATGCAGTTTTTGGTTCAAAAGTGAATTCTACCCAGCAATCATTTGACTTAACAAATGATGGGGGATAATCATGCTTCTTGATGGAATAATCACCACTAATCGATTTTATTATAATCCCTAAGTCCCCATTTATATCCAAGAAAACTATCTATAGCTATTAGTGTATGTCCATGTTAGTGGTAATGGGTTGGTATCCTATCATGTTATTAGCGCATCCTTTAAATAGTGATAAAAGAATAGGGGAATTTTGATTATTTGGGAAACCCAAAAAATCATTTGATAAATTGAGTTGAGAATTATTTTTTCCTTTTTTTACCATAGGACTTCAGTTGGCACGATCAAAATATATATCCCACATTTAGGGACTATCAAGTTAAAATAAAACTTCTCTTTCTAAAATATTGATGTCCACTATTTGTTTTATAATTCTAGATGTGTCGAAACAACATTAGAAAATTATTCCCTTTAACTACATTCTATGACATGAACTGGGAGTCATAGTTTAGTTGGATAACATCCCACTGGTCTAGATTCCCAGTCAATATATTGAATCTAAGAATGTACTGGAGTAGGTCAAAATGAGAGACTAAGAGGAATTTATGATACTTTATGTAATTCCCCAAATTTTTCACGACAAAGATGAGCATGATGTAGCTCATCTTGAAGTTATAATATAATTATTCTAGAATGTTTCATTATTGGAATTATATTGTAGAGAATGTTTTTATTCCCTATATCATTTTTTCTGTCTGAGGAGAGAACAAAGAGATTGTTCCATGGAATCCACCTATAGTATCAGTGGATTTCATAATATAGGAAAACATCAATGATTGTGGATACTATATGTGATAATTGATCTTCTTGATATCTTGTTTTAATTCCACATCACCTCAGTAGGTGTGTAAAGACTCGGAAATTTCTAGGAAATTTTTTTCTTAAATATTTTTGAATTTTATGAGTACACAGTTTCTAACTGCACCTGAATCTATAGCCCGGTGTGCCCAGAATCAATTTTTGAAGTTTTGTTCGGGTACGTTCAGAAAAGGTATGAGTGAGTTTTTCTATCTTTTGAACAGAGTGCTCAAAATTAAATCTGAGGACACCAATGAACTCGTAGTGCCAGTATTCTCTTAAGGGAACATTTATCGCAGTAGCGTTTTATGTGGGTTGAAAGTTAATTTTTTGGGGATTTTAGATTAAATTAAATAAAATTGTAGTACACAATTTTATTTATTTTATGCGGTTATAACCTACAAGAGGATGTTAAGGGTGGTCCTACACCCCACATAACCTCCCCTGAGAGGATTTAGTGTGGTGGGTCCCCACACGAAACCGAACCCTTCCACCTCCCCTCAACTCCCCATAATTCCCTGCGGTTTTTTTTGACAACTCATCATTAATGGTGGAGCCTCTCCACCTCCCTCTTCCCAAAAATTGTGCTAACTCATATAATTAATGTCTACATTAATTTCTCAGCACCTCCTATGAAATCAAATTGAATTTCTTGGAAATTTTATTAATTTGAGAGCCTCTTTATTTCCTTTGCGTTAGCAAATCACTTTTTGGGTGAAAGGATCTAAAGAATTAAAAGAGAGGTGATCCTTCTTCGACAAAGAACACCGTTCTTCAATGAAGAACATCCCAGACGAAGAATGTGAAGGACTTATTCCAACGAAGCTTCTTCCTCAGACACAACTCGATGTCAAGGAGTCTACGTCGCCCATGACAACGACTCATCCTCCATCATTGACGGGAACGACACCACTCTACCACGATGCTCATCTTCGTAGCTCAATGACGCGTGACGTTTTTTGTGAGGTAGGGGTTTGTATAATTCATACTTGAATAAATTATATCGATTGTGTTGTTTTTTTCTGTGGAATAATCTTGGCCATATGTTTACCGCCTAACGCAGAGGGCACGGGCCGAACAAACACGGCCTGACGACCCTCCGTTGTTCTTGGTTTTTTGATTCGCAACTGGAAGCGGCGACGATCGAAGGAAGCGACCGCACGCCATCCTCGTGCGGAGGAACTGAATCCCACAACCGCGGGCCACTCGGTCATACCCAAAGAAACCGTAGTGTCACAAGGGCGCCGCCCTATGGAGGACCTGCGTCCTGCAATCCGCCGGCCGCTTCTATGGTGAACCGGCCGGCTCATCGCCTGGCCGGGTGTGAATGAGCCGCGACACCCCAAGGTGTCGCATAGCAGGTCCGCGGCCCACCGAGTGGGCCCCATGCACCAAAGAAGGTCGAGCTACATCATCCAGCCAATTAGGAGGGAGGCGCCACCGGTTCGAGAAAGAGGGGTGGGGGGGGGGGGGGCTCCCCCCCCGTTTGGACCACCCGGACCCTCCGGGCCAAGCCAGTGGACAGCTGGGTCGCGCCGCGCCCTACCGGGCTAGGCCTCGCCCCGCCTGGCAGGGTCGCGCCCCCGTCAGGCCATGCCATGCCCCGTCGGGCTGGGCCGCGCCCCTCGGGCCAGTCCGACCCTCTTCCCCGGTCAGAACCGCCAAAACTGGGTTGTCCTGACCCATCAGCCCACTGTGATTAACGGGGCCAGGACACGTTTTCAATTAAACATGAATACCTTTTAAGACCGCGCGTCCGATCGATGCACCCGTCTGCGGCACTAGAACCCTTGAGAAAAAGTGGTCCTTTTGGGATACTCTATGTGACTTTTTGATGACTTTGGAAAATGGCCGGGTTTGTAACGAGCGTTATTTCAACGGGGCCCCTGGAACTGAAAATCCAATAACTCTCAGACCGGGCATCTGATTGACGTACCGTCTGTCGCACTGGATTTCGTTTGATGAGACAGAACTTTTGGATAAATCAACTCTAGACTTCATGACTGTTGATGTATCGACCCAATTTGCTCGAGGAGCAAACCCTCCTAGAATCGAGTTGTTGTGTGCGGGATCCCTAGATCTTGCTGCGATTGCGTCGACTACTGTACTGGAATCCCCCGTGGTTTCGACAGCGACGACTACCATACTGGAATCTTCTATGGGTTCGACGATGATGACTACTGTTCTTGTTTCTTGAGTGTGTCCGGAATTTTGACCTCAATACTTGTATCTTGTGTGGGTCCGACAGAGTAACCGGTCTTGTATCCTGTGTGGGTCCAACAACTTAGATGGTCTTGTATCCTATGTGGTTCCCGAAAGTTTTGATGAATCAGTGACTACATCTGATCATCTATATCGCTATACGAAAGATGTATACATGTGTGAGATGAGTCTTGAATTTCAATCATTACCATCGGTGTGATTGACTTATTTCTTGTTGTGGACTGGGTTGTGCTTGGCTCGAGAGTTAGAGTCGAACTGGAATTGATAATTTAGGTATATGTATGGGCATATACCTAAGTAGGGGTGGTTGATACTTCGTGATTGTATCTTTTATTTGTGGTTTATCCTTTGTGGATTCTTGGAGAAACTTCAGGGGTCTCTAGGTCCCTACTGAGTATCGTTATGCTCACCCCCAGCACGAGAAATGCCCACACTATGTTGTGTTGGATGCAGATAACGGGACAACGCTGATTGTGGAAGAGGTCTATAGATGCCTGACAGTACCCCGGAGGTAGAGCACTTGGTTTGATGTACACGGAGCATAGGGAAAGACCCCTGGTGGTGGGAGAGACTATCTGTACCCACACTTCTTGTGGGATTCCCGAAGGACGACAAGGTGGTTGCTGATTTACATTACTGCTATTGTACTAGACTTTCAGTTGTACTGTACTTTCAATTGGGTTTGTATTCTGGCCCATTTACATTTCATCACATAATTTTGTATTCAGTATCACTTTGTGATTACATCTTTTGCGTACTCTATTTTTTTGTTTACTATTATAAAAGCAACACCTTCCCTTTTATTGGGATTTATGCCTTTGGTTCTAAGTCCTTAGCCCCTGGACTATGGAAGGCGGGCTTGGGGTATTCACGGGCCCGGGCCCCGAGGACGGGTCATGAAAAATTGGTATTAGAGGAGTCGGTTCTACCACAGAACTCAGGACTCTGATATTTCATTCTGTGATGTAATAGTTTTAAGAGTATTGAGTGTGGTTTTCAGTCCCAGGGAGTCCAATGTTGGTGTGGTGTCCGACCTATCAATACACTAGGACGCTGACCTCTGATTTTTCAACTTAGTGCATGAAAACACTGATTGCGTGTGTGTGTTTCCGTTGAGAATTTTTCTTTGTTATTACTTTGGATCATCTCACCAGGTATACTGTTTGACCGTGGCACACCTGTTTCTTTTCAGGATGGCCCCCACAAAGGCATCCAGATAGGGTTCCGAGTTATGTGCGAGATGGCAGACCACTGAGTGACGAGGCCCTCGGTGCAGGGCACCATCACAGCGGAGGCACCTACAATACCGCTACCCGATGATCCACCGATAATACCAGCCCCTGCAGCAGATAGTGGACCCCACCTAAGTGCGTTGCAGAAGTTTCAGCAACATAGGCCGCCCAAGTTCCGCGGAGAGACGAACCCTAAGGAAGTCGAGGATTGGATGGAGGTTATCGTTAGAGTCTTTAGATTGGTTGGGAAACTAGACAACCTTATGGTGATCCTTGCTGCGAGTCTCCTACACGCAACAGAAGGTAGATGGTTGATATTGATGCTCTAGGTGCATGAAGAGGCATCACTTCTTTGGACAGACTTCGAGAGTCTCTTCCACTCGGTGTTTGTTCCAGCCACCCTTCGTGCGATGTAGATTGAGGAGTTACTACATCTATAGTAGGGTAGTATGACAGTAGCTCAGTACTCATCAAAGGATTACTGACCTCTCAAGCTACTCCAAGGATATGGTAAAAGACCTGTCATTCATGTCCCAGACCTTCGAGCAGGGACTGAGGCATGAGATCAGGGCTTCGACGATTCCCCTCAGCATCCCGAAGTAGGTAGGGTACTGGAGCGAGCCCTTCTAGTGGAGAGCTTTCTCACTGAGCAGTCACCAGTGGAGAGACCCACCACATGGTGACACATAGTGGAGTCTTCTGTAGCCGCATTATACAGATGTTCAGGGGTCCAAGCACACCAGGCCACCAGGTGGGCGACCTCAGGATACAGGTTCGGTTGTGAGGGGCACACGAAACAGAGCCAGCCTTACGAGGAGGAGGTCATACTATGCATGCGGCGGGCAGGGCCACATGCCTCGTGACTGCCTAAAATGCCATGTAGACGAGTAGAAGATAGTAGAGGGACCTCCCAGGTAGAGGCAGTGGTTTGACCGTGGTGGTCCGCCAGGAGTGGGTAGGCGAGGCAGTGGAGCTGACCGAAGCAGCGGGTGGTGGACGAAATTTCGAGTCTCTACCACCACCACCACTAGGAGAGTCCACCCCGACCACAAGAAGCTGGTTGATAGAGGCAGGAACAACTCCAGGTAGTCGAGTCCTATGACCATGGAACACTGTGTCTACTCCACCCTTGCTGTAGTTCTTATAGACACAGGTGCGAGTCATTCTTTACATGTCATTGCCCTTGTTCGGAGCTCGGAGATTCTGATGGAGCCGTTGGCTTGGTCTATATGGCTAGAGACTCCTACGGGAGCATACTTGACGATTATGCACTGGTCCTGACAGTGTGAGCTTACTCTAGAAGGCGAGAGCTTCGGCTGGTATCTTCTTGTAGGGGCGTAAAGGACATACGACGTCAACTTGGAGATGGACTGGTTATCTACAGTCCATGCTCAGATCGACTGTATTAGGTTCAAGGTGCATTGTTTCCGCACAGATGGGACCCAAGATCACCTTCACTGGCATGAAGGGAGCCTTTCCTACGCAAGGATGGACTTACGCAGTGGAGAGGGAAGCCAATCACACACTAGTGGCTAGTCTCATCTCGGAGAAGTTGATGTGTGGAGTCCGAGTGTTTCCTCTTGTGGTGGATCAGTATGCAGAATTTTTTCCTAACCACATTCCAGGACTACCTTTTCATAGAGAGGAAGACTTCTATATATACTTGTACACTGGGAAAACACTGATATCTACCCCAGAATATTTGATGGCTCCCGCCGAGCTTCATGAGCAGCCAGTATAGTTGGAGGACTTTTAGGGAAAGGGATTCATCCGACCCAGTGTTTCACCCTGGGCTTCTCCGATTTAGTTCGCCAAAAGGTGGTGGGAGCTTATGACTGTGTGTCCTACTACCATCACCTGAATCAGGTGACTATAGGGAACAATTTCCCACTTCTGAGGATTGAAAACCTCTTCGATCAGTTCAAGGGAGAAACATGGTTCTCGAAGATAGACCTCAGGTCAGGCTATCACCAGCTCAGAGTTTGAGACGAGGATGTGGAGAAGACGACTTCAGGTGTTGGTATGGCCACTACGAGTTCATGGTTAGGACCTTCTGAGTGACCAACGTTCTATTAGTGTTCATGAGTCTCATGAACATGATCTTCTAGCTGTACCTCAAACATTTTCTCGCAGTCGTCATCGATGACATAATAATTTACTCGACTAATGAGGAAGAGCACGCCTACCACTTGTGGGTTGTAATGGACACACTCCAAGAGCACCAGATTTATGGTATGATCTTAAAGTGACAGTTCTTGATTTGAGAAGTTCACTTCTTAGGAAATTTCATCTCAGAGGCGGGGGTAGAATTGGATCCAGTGAAGATCGAGGAAGTACTTTCATGGGAGCCACCAGGGAGTGTGACAGAGGTTCGGAGTTTCCTGGGCCTGGCTGGGATCCTATCAGAGGATTGTGCCAGACTTCTCCGGAGTTACAACACCACATTCAGCTTTGAAGAAGGAAGGAGGAAACCCTTCATGTGGTCAGATATATGCCAGAAGATCTATCATGAGCTGAGACGGAGATTAAACAGTGCACCATCTTGAGGCTACTGGAGGAGGGTATTGGGTACATAGTTTACTGCGACACATCAGGGACCAGACTCGTGTGTGTCCGGATGCAAGGAGTGACCGGTGATCACATATGGTTTGCGGTAGTTGAAGAAGAATGAGAAGAAACTACACTACCCATGATCTGGAGTTAGCAGTAGTGGTCTTCGCCATGACGATGTGGTGGAACTATCTGATGGGAGAGTGCTTTAAAGATTACTCTAACCACCAGAGTTTCAGGTACATCTTCTCGCAGAAGGAATTGAATCTGAGATAACATCGATGGTTTGGGTTCCTCCAGGACTATGACTTTGATATAATTTATAATCTTACGAAGGGGGAACCTTGTAGCTGATGATCTTAGTGGGAGATTGGGCATTCAGCGGCTAGGAGAGGCGATGAAGCAGCTAGCCGCATTTTAGATATCCTTTGTGGATATAGATGGAGAATCATTTCGTCAGTCACTCACCGTCACTACTCAACTTCTTCAGCAAGTAAGAGTGGCACATTGTGGGGAAGTTGACTGTGAGGCATGACGTGCTCAGATATCGATAGGGAAAGTGCCTGATGGATTTTCTGAAGGAGGGGAGCAAGTCATCCTCTTCAGGGGACGTACAATGGGTAACAGTTGCAGTATAGGAGGGGTTGCTGAGGGAGTTCTACACTTCCCCTGTAGAGACCTGAAACTTAACGTACATGGACATTACATTACTTTTGCGGAATACTTAATACATAACAAAAAAAGACACACAAGGACCGTAATAGTTTAGTGTCTTTGGAAACTCGGAATATAAACATCTAATCCTGTTGAAAGATATTCAACATCTCCCATATCGATCTTTCCCCTTTTGTTTTCCTACCTAAAACGATTCTTTATATCCTGGGGAAAATAAAACATATAAAGGGTGAGCTCAAATTCTCAGTAAGGGTAAGCATGGATAAAATAAAACAACTCATATACATTAGAACTTAAAAACATGAACATAATGTTTAATCATCAAAAGCTTGAGCAATGACATAAAACATGGAAGTACGTAAGGCATAGATCATAAAGAAACATTAAGCATGATAAAATAGCATGTGAGTAAAACATGTAATTGTGGAAACCATTCAGAACATGTCATGATTTCCATAGTAGCCAAGACATTGCTTCCAAGACCATCTTAGTTGACAAACTCCCTTTCTGAATCGAGTTCACTCCTCGTTTCAATCCTGTAACACTGAACCAGATTAACTTACCATTCCAGCCATGTCTATCTCATGAGATATAAATTTTTACCCAATCCATTGGGGGGGAGATATAGGTCCCACCCATCTCAAAATGAAATCATTCTTACTTGTTCCACAAAATAAACTTAAAATATTCATCATAACCCAAAGAATAAAATGGGTTTCATAAACATCCTCCCATCATCACAGAATCCATATAAAAGAAATGGATATCATTTTATAATAAGAAAAGTTGAAACCAAGTAAATCACGGAGACATGATTCTTGAAACATACACATATGAAATAATTTCATCTTAGATGAAAAATGGTTTTGATAAAACACTTAAAATGAATTCTTGAAGAAAATATCTTTTCTTCTTCAAAATAATTTTCTTTTCACAAAATGCCATGAAATTTTAAAAGAAAAAGGTTTTTTTTGAAAATAATCATGTAATCTTGTATAGGAAGCTTCATGAAAATGAGGCATTATGAAACCGTAAAAATAATTCTCACGCCGTATAAGTTAAAAATAACATTCTCCTCATACTTTTGTCGGAAAAGTCAAAAAGTACCCTCGTATGGTAAAAAAAGAAAGATTCCTTACATACCATGTAGTAAAAGTCAAAAATGGGTAAAAAGGAATTTAAACATACATGAAAAAACTTTTATAAAACATGGACATGGATGATAGAAATAACCCCAGTAAATACTTACGAATAAGCAATCTTGGATAAAAATGAGATTTGCAAAATTACCCCTTACCTTAGGTTCGATATGCTTCGTAAGTATCCCGAACCTCCTGTATAATGATTTAAATAATGTCATTGACTTATTAAAGAATCATATTCATAGTTATGATATCATATATGGTTCACTTATGACTTTATATTACCTGTTCTTTTGTAAATTCCATGTTAAAGAGCATTTTGGAAAAAATCGTCTTCATTTGTCGTCCATGTTTTAACTTGTAATTATTCATATGATTACTTAGATCATGATTACTTAATTATAGAATATAAAACATGATATATATATAATATATCATTCATCATATACATATAAATTATAGATCGATAAAAGGAATTAAATACACCGTTCATGGAGACGGTAGGTCGTACGTACGCAATGAACGCTGTTTTCGTTTCCTTGTTGAATTAAATGAAAGTAAATAGATGACATACATATATATATATATATATATATATATGTATATACAATAGCATTACTATTTAATATATTTCATTATTATTCATTATAAAAACTTTATAATCATTCATGTATGGTTAAGCATGGAGAATGAATCTCATCGTGTCGTGGAGACGGTAATCCGTACGTACGCACGAGCGATGATATCATTCCCATAATTATTGAATAGAATTGGAGTGGATTTTATAATATATCAGAATAAGTATGATGTTATAATAATCATATGTATTTATTCTTTACACCATTATACCCATCCAAGTAAGGTGGGGGTGGAAAAACAGATTACACCACGGCGTGGAGACAGTATTCCGTACGTATGCACGCGCAGTGATTTTGTTTTCCGTAGGATGGATAGAAGGTGAAATAGGGTTTTTTCATATTTATAATAAAATATAAATATATTAGGGATTCTGATGTTATTACTTCATAGTGAAACAACTAAAGAAGATGGAGTAGAAGAAGAAATAAGCTTGAAATAATCGGTAGAAGAGATTATCTCTTCTTCGACGCACCTCCTTTAAACTTCCTCTTAGGGCACTAGGGTTGGTATTTTGAGAAGACCCGTACCTCAATGAGGATTATATGGAAGTGATTAAGTAAAATTGGAAGAGTTTGGACGAGCTTCAAGGATCAAAATGGTGTGAGGAAGAGAGGGAGGATGTGCCCTTTTATAAGGGAGGAGAGGGGCACCTTTGGAATCCTCAAATATATTAGTTTAATATAAATTTAATCCCCACATTAAGACCACCAAAAATGACTCAATTCGAATATTAGATGATATAGGGTTGTAATCTAATCAACCAATAAAATTTAGACATGTAAAGAATTTATTTTAAATATGATCAACTTGATTTATCCTTATTTAATCTATTAAATTTTATTTGTGGTAATAAGATTCTAAATTTTAAATTGTTATAAATAATTACTTATGTTATGTGAATTATACAAAATTAGATAATTTATGACATTTTAGACAATATAAATTTCAATTTATAATTTTTAAATATTTTTGTGATTTTTAAACAATTTAATAATATGTTATTTTTATAGAATAACAATAGTGTCAATTTTGACACTATTTATTATTTGAATTTAAATTAAGTCCACACAAAATATATATTCAAAATAAAATATTTAATATGTTCCTAAAATGTCATAGTAATCTATAGAATTAGTTTAGTACATTAAATAGTTCATATAATATTGATTTTAATATTTTTAAAACCATTTATTTGGTATATCTCTTAATAACATAACCAGTACAACATTTTTGTATAATTATTTAATATACTTATTTGTTGCATAAAAATTAAAAATAAAATACTTTGATGAAGATAAATATCAAATATTTTATAATAATAATTTTACTAGAATTTATCATCTTAAAATAACAACATGTAAATTGTTATATTTATTAAATTATGAAGCTGACAACTTTGGAATCATTTAAAATAAAATATTATAAGTGTGATAATCACCTTAATAAGGATCCAAATGGTCAACAATTCGGCCAGTGGATTATTAGGGTTTATATATACACTACTAATAAGTTTTGGGCATATTTGTTTGGCCTTTTAACATGTATTACTATCTCAATAAAAACTATATTATTGATTTTTCACTAAATAAATAATTTCTGCATCATTAATGTATAAGATAATAAGGTAATTAAATAAATTTTAAAAATTACAAATAAATTTCCATGATAAAGAAAAAAATTTTATATTTCAGATGAGTATTTATAACCGAATTTATATTCTGTATAAACTTATATTAAAAATACATTAATTATTAAAGTGGAGTGAGACATATTTCACTTTCCTTTAAATAAAATAAACTAAAGGTCTTAATCACCTCCAAGTGGGTTCTAATGGATTCCATTTCGACCCAAATATGACTTAGGATGAAATATAATCATCCAATTGTATTAAGACAAGTATTTGGATAATTTTATAATATTATATTTACCTTTAATTACCCAATTTACCTTTTACTATGGTAAATAAAATTTACCATTGTTACTATTCATAAAGCCCAAAAATAAAAAGTATTATATTAATATAATTTGGACCAAATGATTCCAAATATGGAATCCATTTTTCCAAATTCAATACATAGAAGTTTTAGAAATTAAATTAAAATAAATCCCGTTGTCGAAAGAAAACGGGTTTTTGTTTAAAACATTGCAAAAGATTGAATTTATTTATCCTACGAATTCAATGTAAAATCAATGCTAATGACATAAATTATATTAAATGGTAAAAATATATTCTATTTATACTTTAAAACAATTCAATATTATTATTTAACCACATAAGTTATTACGATGGAAAAATTTTGTTTTAATTAAAATATAGAGTGTTTTTACTATTCATTAAAATATGAAAGTTATCAGAATAATATGAAAGCATTATCCAAAGTAAATTTTTATTTTTGGATTCCAAAGAAGAATTTTATTTTTTTAAATTTAAAATACAAACATGTCAAAAACTATATTAAAAGTGGGTGCGCCATCAAAAGGCGGCAAAACTGCATTTTTTGAAAAATACTTATTTTACCCAAAAAAATTATTTTGTTCTTATACCATGTTCTAGAAAACGTGTAAGATGAATAATAATGTTATAAAATTCAAACTTTAGTTAATACTATTCATAATGGATAGTTCATAATAATATTATAACCATATATTGTTGTTTAGTGATTCCCGGTATTGCGTACAACAAACGCTATCGAAGAAGGTCGTGATTACGTGTAATGCAAGCCAAGTCGGGGTTGTGTGTTGTGAAAGACTCATTTGTTTTTTTGTTTTAACAGAATCCAACCATTTTTTATTTATAAATTGAATATATATATATATATATATAAACTCAATGTTGCGTAGAATGACTATTATCAAACGAACTTGAAATTGTGTGTAACACAATCTAAGAATAGTGTTGCATATACTGGAAGCTAATGCGGTGTTACGTATAGCACAAGATAATCTTGTTGTAGCATAAAACACATGACATCAAATAAATTAAAAATAATACTTATCATAAAATATCGGGTTGTTACATTCTACCCCCCTTAAAATGAATTTCGCCCTCGAAATTCACCGGGGTTATACATGGTTTTCAACTTGAAATATTCTTTAATTGAAACCCGCATCGTAAAATGAAATACCAAAACTTAACTTTAAAAACTTAAGTATGAAACGTAACACTTACCCAAATTAACTAATCACTGGGTTTCCACATAGGAGAACATATGTGAAAATATGGATATGTAAGAGAAATATAACCATCATGTTCTGATGGAGAGTGGTAGAGAACATGTCTATGAAAAATCCAACAATCAAAAGGCTATATATTTGTGATGATCTAAGGTACCATCTGATTCATCGGATATAAGGGCACTAGGACAACATTTATGGTTTTCAAGATCATTTCCCTAAAGTTGATGAATTAAAAGAAATACTTACATGATTTTGGTTCAATTTCACTATTGTTCGTGAATTGAACAATTTCCATTTGATCTCTTAAAGAAATGAAGTTGAATTTGTTATTGATGAAGCATTAGCAGATCATGTGATAGAATGATGGGCCATTCCATCTGTTTCAAAAAAAAGGTTAGCAAAAGTTATAAGTCCATCTTATGGTGAGATTAATCGTATATGGTTCCAAAAATGGACTTATACTTTATTTATCATACCGATTAATAAAATAAAACTACTTTCCACTAACTAGGGACTTCCTGTAGGCCAGTGGTAGGTGATAAAGGTCTGTCGCACTTCGGTTGTGGGTTTGATTTCCACAACCTTATCTGATGCGACGGGTTGTCACCCGTCTTGCAGGTTGTCCGTTTTTCTAAAACTACATTATAATAAAATTCCTGCAATAATATTGAAAAAAAGTCCTAGCCTTAAATAATACTATCTGATGTCTGACATAACCCTTTCCAATCTTTAGACTTATCCAAAATACATCTGTCCAATCTCATAGTGTATATAAAATGATTACTGGAAATGTCACATAATAAGAACGTGAATAACATCATTTTATCATACGATATATCTTGTTGGTCACATTACAAACATGTGAATTCCATAATCATGTGTTCTCTTGAAACAAAAATCACCATAGAACCTGAGTGAAAACATGAATTCTGTCAAAAGGTAACTCTTTCCACATACCAAAATCCCAAAAATCTATATAATCAAACCATAATATCACTTAGTCCTTATATCAGTCATGAGCTCATGAATACAACCAAACATCTCATTATCTTAATATCCCTTCATTATGCGCATATCATCTACCTTCAAAAAATATCTGAATAACCTTCCATGGTTACCGGTACCATTCAACATATACTTCCAAATACTTTAGGAAAAACAATAGTGTAACAATATTTAGATGATTCTTTATTCCATAGTACCATACATTATTCTTTATAAACATACAATCATTCCACTAACTTCTTAAACCACTGACTGAGCTTCATCATTTAATTCATCTCATATTTCATTTATAGTCTCTTCATCATCATCCACATAAATACTACTCATATGACCATGCTGATTATCTTCATGAGATTTTCCCTTAGGGCATTGGTTTGCATAATACCCATACATTCCACATTTAAAACATCTAATCATTTTTGATGTCGTAGAAATACCATTATCCTTGTCTGTGGTGTTAACTAAACCTTTTCTTTTTCACTTACTGGCTTTGTGTCCTTCTTTTCCACACCCAAAGCATCTTCCAGTTCCTTTGAAAAAATCTCCCTGATGCCTCATCCCATGTGATTTACATGAGGGAAATTGAACTTTCTTTCCTCTATGATCATCATGAAACTCCATATTTCTCATATTATCTGAGTCGAGAAAATTACCAATGTTGAGATTATTGATCATAATCTGAGATTGTTGATTAGGTATAATAACAATGTTTGGACTTCCAAATCCCGTTTCATTTGGTTTCTCATGAATAATATCATTCCATTGTTCGTCATATCCTCCATTATCATGAATCTTCTATTTCCAGCCATTTTCTAAAACCCAAAAAGAATAGTGTGAGAGGCAAAAATCATGCAAGGGAAAACAACATAGTAAAGGGGGAGTACCCTCAATATCTAACATCTTAGGTTAAATTCTGATATCATTACCATAGTTCTAGGACTATATCCTATACATATACTTATCCTTAGAGACATCCCTTGACATTCCTTTGAAATATCTCTAAGGATCTCACTAACGTTTTCACATTCTAGTTTCCAAAGGTTGACTAAACCTTTCCTCTGATACCAACTGTAGAGACCCGAAACATGACGTACATGGACATTACATTACTTTTGCGGAATAATTAATACATAACAAAAACAGACACAGAAGGACCGTAATAGTTTAGTGTCTTTGGAAACTCGGAATATAAACATCTAATCCTGTTGAAAGATATTCAACATCTCCCATATCGATCTTCCCCTTTTGTTTTCTTACCTAAAACTTTTCTTTATATCCTGGGGAGAAGAAAACATATAAATGTTGATCTCAAATTCTCAGTAAGGGTAAGCATGGATAAAATAAAACAAATCATATACATTAGAACTTAAAAACATGACATAATGATTAAACATAAAAAGCTTGATCAATGACATAAAACATGGAAGTACGTAAGGCATAGATCATAAAGAAACATTAAGCATGATAAAATAGAATGGGTGTAAAACATGTAAATGTGGAAACCATTCATCACATGTCATGATTTCTATAGTAGCCAAGGGATTTCTTCCAAGACCATCTTAGTGGATAAAGTCCCTTTCTGAATCGAGTTCACTCCTCGTTTCAGTCTTGTAACACTAAACCAGATTAACTTACCGTTCTATCCATGTCTATCTCATGAGATATAAATCATTACCCAATGAATTGGAGGGAGATATAGGTCCCACCCATCTCATAATGAAATCATTCTTACTTGTGCCACAAAATAAACTTAAAATATTCATCATAACCCAAATAATAAAATGGGTTTCATAAACATCATCCCATCATCACAGAATCCATATAAAAGAAATGGATATAATTTTATAATAAGAAAATTGAAACCAATTTAATCATAGATACATGATTCATTAACCATACACATATGAAATAATGTCATCTTAGATGAAAAATGGTTTTGATAAAACACTTGAAATGAATTCTTGAAGAAAATATCATTTCTTCTTCAAAATCATTTTCGTTTCACAAAATGCCATGGAATTTTAAAATAAAAGGGTTTTGTTGAAAATAATCATGTATTCTTGTATAAGACACATCATGAAAATGAGCCGTTATGAAACCGTAAAAATCCGTTCACTCCGTATAAGTTAAAAATTACATTCTCCTCGTATTTTTGTCGGAAAAGTAAAAAAGTACCTCGTATGGTAAACAAAATAAAGATACCTTACATACCATGTAGTAAAAGTAAAAAATGGGTAAAAAGGAATTTAAACATACATGAAAACAATTTTATAAAACATGGACATGGATGATAGAAATAACCCCAGTAAATACTTACGAATAAGCAATCTTGGATAAAAATGAGATTTGCAAAATTACCCCTTACCTTAGGTCTGATATGATTCGTACGTATCCAAACCTCCTGTATAATGATTTAAATAATTTCATTGACTTATTACAGAATCATATTCATTTTTATGATATCATATATGGTTCACTTATGACTTTATCTTACCCGTTCTTTTGTAAATTCAATGTTAAAGGGCATTTTGGGGAAAATCGTTTCATTTGTCGTCCATGTTTTGACTTGTAATTATTCATGTGATTACTTAGATCATGATTAATTAATTCCAAAATATAAAACATGATATATATATATATATATAATATTTTCATCATATACATATAAATTATATATCGATAAAAGGAATTAAATACACCGTTCATGGAGACGGTAGTCCGTACGTACGCATGAACGTTGTTTTCGTTTCCTTATTAAATTGAATGAAAGTAAATAGATGACATACATACATACATATATATATATATATATAAATCCAATAGAATTAGTATATCATATTTTTCATTATTATTCATTATATAAACTTTATAATCATTCATGAATGGTTAACATGGAGAATGAATCTCATCGCGTCGTGGAGACGGTAATCCGTACGTACGCACGAGCGATGATATCATTTCTATAATTATTGAATAGAATTGGAGTGGATTGTATAATATATCAGAATCAGTATTATGTTATAATAATCATATTTATTTATTCTTTACACCATTATACCAATCCAAGTAAGGTGGTGGTGGTAAAACAGATTACACCACGACGTGGAGATGGTATTCCATACGTACGCACGTGCAGTGATTTTGTTTTCCGTAGGATGGATAGAAGGTGAAATAGGGTTGTTTCATATTTATAATAACATATAAGTATATTAGGGATACTGATGTTATTACTTAATAATTAAACAACTAAAGAAGAGGGAGTAGAAGAAGAAATAAGCTTGAAATAATCGGTAGAAGAGATTACCTCTTCTTCGACGCACCTCCTTTAAACTTCTTCTTAGGGAACTAGGGTTGGTCTGTTGAGAAGAACAGTAAATCTATAAGGTTTCTAGGGAATTGAGGAAGTGAAATGGTCAGAGGTTGGACGAGCTTCAAGGATCAAAATGGTGTGAGGAAGAGAGGGAGGATGTGCCCTTTTATAAGGGAGGAGAGGGGCACCTTTGGAAACCTCAAAAATATTAGTTTAATATAAATTTAAAACCCACATTAAAACCTCAAAAAATGACTAAATTAGAATATTAGATGATATAGGGTTGTAATCTCATCAACCAATATTATTTAGACATGTAAATAATTTATTTTAAATATTATCAACTTGATTTATCCTTATTTAATCTATTAAATTTTATTTGTGGTAATAAGATTCTACATTTTAAATTGTTATAAATAATTACTTATGTGCTATTAATTATCCACAATTAGATACTTTATGAAATTTTCGACTATATAAATTTCAATTTATAATTTTTAAATATTTTTGTGATTTCTAAACAATTTAATAATATGTTATTTTTATAAAATAATAATAGTGTCAATTTTGACACTATTCATTTATTTGAATTTAAATTAAGTCCACACAAATGATATATTCAAAATAAAAATTTTAATAGGTTCATAACATGTCATATTAATCTAAAAAATTAGTGGAGTACATTAAATAGTTCATATAATATTTATTTTAATATTTTTAAAACCATTTATTTGGTATATCTCTTAATAAAATAATTATTACAACATTTTTGTATAATTATTTAATATAATTATTTGTTGCATAAAAATTAAAAATAAAATCCTTTGATGAATATAAATATCAAATATTTTATAATAATAATTTTACTCGAATTTATCATCTTAAAATAACAACATGTAGATTTTTATCTTTATTAAATTACGAAGGTGACAACTTTGGAATCATTTAAAATAAAATATTATAAGTGTCATAATCACCTTAATAAGGATTCAAATGGTCAAATATTCATCAGTGGATGATTAAGGTTTATATATACACTAATAATAAGTTTTGTGCAGAATTGTTGGGCCTTTTGACATGTATTACTATTTCAATAAAAACTATATTATTGATTTTTCACTAAATAAATAATTTCTGCATCATTAATGTATAAGATAATAAGGTAATTAAATAAATCTTAAAAATTACAAATAAATTACCATGATAAAGAAAAACGTTTTATCTTTCAAATGTGTATTCATAACCGAATTTATATTCTGTATAAAATTATATTAAAAATACTTTAATTATTAAAGTTGAGTGAGACATATTTCACTTTCCTTTAAATAAAATAAACTAAATGTCTTAATCACCTCCAAGTGGGTTTTAATGGATTCCATTTCGACCCAAATATGACTTAGGATGAAATATAATCATCCAATTGTATTAAGACAGGTATTAGGATAATTTTATAAAATTATATTTACCCTTAATTACCAAATTTTCCATTTACTATGGTAAATAAAATTTACCATTGTTGCTATTCATAAAGCCCAAAAATAAAAAGTAGCCTATTAATATAATTTGTACCCAATGATTCCAAATATGGAATCCATTTTTCCAAATTCAATACACAAAAGTTGCAGAAATTAAATTAAAATTAATCCCGTTGTCGAAAGAGAACGTGTTTTTGTTTAAAACATTGCAAAAGATTGAATTTATTTATCCTACGAATTCAATGTAATATCAATGCTAACGACATAAATTTTATTAAATGGTAAAAATATATTCTATTTATATTTTATAACCATTCAATATTATAATTGAACCACATAAGTTATTACGATGGAAAAAGTTTTTTTTAATTAAAATATAGCATGTTTTTACTATTCATTAAAATATGAAAGTTATCAGAATAATATGAAAACTTTATCCAAAGTAAATTTTTATTTCCTAATTACAAAGAAGAATTTTATTTTATCAAATTTAACTTATAAACATGTCAAAAACTAGATTTAAAGTGGGTGCGCCATCAAAAGGCGGCAAAACTACATTTTTTGAAAAATACTTATTTTACCCGAAAAATATTTTTTTTTCTTATACCATGTTCTAGAAAATGTGTAAGATGAATAATAATGTTATAAAATTCAAACTTTAGTTAATACTATTCATAACATCTAGTTCATAATAATATTATAACCATATATTGTTGTTTAGTGAAACCTGGTATTGCGTACAACACACACTATCGAGGAAAGTCGTGATTGCGTGTAATGCAAGCCAAGTCGTGGTTGCGTGTTGTGCAAGACTCCTTTGTTTTTTGTTATAACAGAATAAAACCATTTTTTATTTATATATTGAATATATATATATACACACACTCAATGTTGTGTAGAATGACTATTATCAAACAAACTCGAAATTGTGTGCAACACAATCTAATAATAGTGTTGCGTATACTGCAAGATAATACGATGTCGCGTATAGAAGATGATAATATTGTTGTAGAATAAAACACATTACATCAAATAAATTAAAAATAATACTTATCATGAAATACAGGGTTGTTACATCCCCTCTTCCAGTACATCCAGGAGTGGCGAAGATGTATCAGGACCTCAGATGACTGCACTAGTGGCCGTGTATGAAGATGGCTGTAGTAGAGTTCGTTTCACGATGCCTCACTTGTTAGAAAGTGAAGGTGGAGCACCAGGTACGAGTAGGCTTGGTATATCCCTTAAAGGTCCCAGAGTGGAAGTGGGATGAGATCTCCATGGATTTCGTGACGGGGCATCCACGTACATCGAGAGGACATGACTCTATCTGGGTGATCATAGACCGACTCACCATGTCGCCCCACTTCCAACCAATCAGAGAGCAGGGATCAGTAGAGATATCGAGACACCTCTACGTACAGGAGATCGTACGGATTCATGGTGTGCCACTAACGATCGTCTCCGATTGGGACACATGCTTTACATCCTGTCTTTGGAAGGGGTAGTAGGAGGATTTTGGGATACAGCTACGTCTGAGAACCGGCATCCATCCTCAGAAGGATGGCCATACTGAGAGGACCATTCAGACTTTCAAGGACATGCTCTGTACATGTTTCCTCGACTTCGGTCACAGCTGGAAGTATCACTTACCCTTGGTGGATTTTGCGTACAACAACTGCTACCTCTCCACCATCAGGATGACCCCTTACGAGGCACTGTACGACCGAGCTTGCAGATCACCTCTATGCTGGATAGACCCAGGGGAGTTAACACTTGTTTGACCATAGATGGTGCAGGCTATGATGGAGAAGGTGAAAATCATCCAAGGGTGGATGAAGACTACACAAAGCAGACAAAAGTCTTATGCTGATAGGAGACAGAGAACACTAGAGTTTGAGGATGGTGACCACGTTTTCCTATAGGTCTCGCCTCAACGAGGTCTATGGAGATTTGGATGGGGTGGAAAGTTATCTCCACGATTCATTGGACCTTTTGAGGTCCTCAGTAGAGTAGGCGAAGTGGCTTACCTCCTGGCCCTTCTACCCCTGTTGCATCAGGTGCTCGACGTCTTCCATGTATCTCAGCTTAGGAGATACGTTCATGACCCGGACCACATCATCGATCATATGGAGCTGGAAATCGATAACGGGGTAGAATTCACGGATTTCTCAGTGGAGATCGAGGATCGACAGCAGCAGGTCCTACGTCAACGGTCGATTCCTCTGGTGTGTGTTCCCTGGCAGCACGGGAACCTCCAGGAGAGCACTTGGGAGTGGGAGGCTCAGATGCTTTATCAGTACCCCCATTTGTTCCCCTAGCGTGTGTTGTATATTTATGGGGACGTAAAGCCCTGAGGTGGGGGTAATTTAAAGACTCCAAAATTTCAAGGAAATTTTTTTCATAAATACTTTGTAATTTTATAAGTACGCGGTTTCTGACGACACCTGAATCTGAGGCCCGGTGTGCCCGGAATCATTTTTTGAATTTTTGTTTGAGTACGTTCAGTAAACCTATGAGCGAGTTTTTCTATATTTTAAACGGGTGCTCAGAATTAAAATTTGAGGACACCGATGAACTCGCAGCACCGATATTCGCTTAATGGAACCTTTGCCGCAGTTGTGTTTTATGCAGGTTGAAAGTTAATTTTTGGGAATTTAGATTAAATTAAATAAAATTATTGTACACAATTTTATTTATTTTTGGTCGTAATAACCTACAAGGGGAAGTTAAGGCTGGGCCCACACCCCACAGAACCTCCCCTGAGAAGATTTAGTATGGTGGGGACCACACGAAACTGAACCCTTCCACCTCCCCTCAACTCCACATTAATTCCCTGCTGTTTTTTTTGACAACTCCTCATTAATGGTGGAACCTCTCCACCTCCCTCTTCCCATAAATTGTGCCAACTCATATAATTAATGTCTACATTAATTATTCTGCACCTCTATTGAATCAAATTGAATTTCATGACAATTCTATTAATTTAGGAGTCTCTTTATTTCTTTTTCGTTGACAAATCACTTTTTGGGGAAAGGCTCTGGAGAATTAAAAGAGAGGTGATCCTTCTTCGATAAAGAACACCGTTCTTAAACGAAGAACATCCCCTATGAAGAATGTGAAGGACTTCTTCCAATGATGATTCTTCCTCAGATGCACCTCGGCGTCAAGGAGTCTACATTGCCTATGACAACGACTCTTCTGCCATCGTTGACGGGACGACACCCTTCTACCGCGACACTAGTCTTCCGTGGCTCGATGATGTGCGACGTCTTTTGCGAGGTAGGGGTTTGTATAATCTATAAATGAATAAATTATCTCAATTGGGTTGTTTTTTATATGGATTAATCTTGTCCATATGTTACCGCCTAACGTAGAGGCGCGGGCCAAACGAGCACGGCCTGACGACCCTCTGTTTTCTTGGTATTTGATTCACAACCGGAAGCGGTGACGATTGAAGGTGGAAGTCACGCGCCATCCTCGTGTGGAGGAAACGCGGCCCGCAATGGTGGGCTGCTCGGCTAGACCAATGAAACTGTGGTTCCATAAGGGTGTCGCGCTGCGGAGGACCACGACCCACAATCCGTGGGCCGCTACGACGGTGAACCAACCGGCTCGTCGGCCTGACGGGTGAAAGATCCACGGTACCCGAAGGTGCCGCGCAGCAGATCCACGACCCGCTCGAGCAGGCCGCATGCACTGGGAAGGCCGACTAGTTGGGAGGGTAGTGCCGCATAGCTCCGCCGGTTCGGGAAAGCCAGGGGCCGCTCCCCCCCCTCGGACCGCTCGGCCCTCCGGGTCGGGACGCGCCCCTCGGGCCAGGCAGCACGACTAATTGGGCCAGTCTAACCCTCTGCCGGGTCGGACCCTACAAATCTAGGTTGACCTGACCCGTTGGCCCACTGGGCGTAATGGTCCTAGCCCGTTTTCACTTATATGTGAATAACTTTAAGACTGCGCGTCCGATCGACACGTCGTCTGCGACACTGGGACCCTTGCTACAAATCGGTCCTTTTTTGATACTCTATGTGTGTTTGGGACGACTTTGGAAAATGGACGGGTTTGGAATGAGCGTAATTCCATCCGGTCCCCTGGAACGGAAAAGCGAATAACTCTCAGACCGGGCGTCCGATTGACACGCTGCCTGTCACGTTGGGTTTCTTTTGACGAGATAGAAATTTGGGATACATCAACTCTGGACTTCATGAGAGTTGATGTATCGACCCAATTTTCTCGAGGAGAGGACCCTCCTTGAATCGAGTGTGCTGTTTGTGGGAACCCTAGAGATGGTTGTGACTGTGCCAACTAATGTACTGGAATCCTCCGTGGGTTTGACTGCTACGACTACCGTACTGGAATCCTTCGTGGGTTCAACGACGATGACTACTATTCTTGTATCCTGTGTGGGTCTGGAAGTTTGATCTCTGTACTTGTATCCTGTGTGGGTTTGTAGAGTAGCTATTACTGAATCCTGTGTCGGTCTGACAGCTTAGCTGGTCTTGTATCCTGTGTGGGTACGACAATTTAGATGAATCAATGACTACATCTGAGCATCTCTATCACTATACTAATGATGTATACCAGTGTGAGTTGAGTCTTGAATTTCAATCATTACCATCAGTGTGATTGACTTCTTTCCTGTGTGGACTTGGTTTTTCTTGGGCTCAAGAGTTGTAACCGAACTGGAATTGATAACTTAGGTATATGTATAGTCATATACCTAAGTAGGGTTGGTTGATACTTATTGAATGTATATTTTCTTTGTTGTTTATCCTTTGTGGATTCTGAGAGACATTTGGGGGTCTCAGGGTCTCTACTGAGTATCGTTATACTCACCCCTACATGGGCAATGCCCTCACTACATTGCGTTGGATTCAGACAACGGACATCGCTAATCATGGTAGAATCTTGTAGATCTGGATGGTACCCGGAGGTGGAGCACTTGGTGTGACGTAAACAGAGCAGATGGATGGACCCGTGGTGCTGGGAGAGACTATCTGTACCAACCCTTCATGTAGGATTCCCAGAGGATGACTCGGTGGTTGCTAATTTTCTTTACTGTTATTGTACTAGACTTTCAGTTGTACTATACTTTCAGTTGGGATTGTATTCTAGCCCATTGACTTTTCATCAATTAATTTTGTATTCAGTCTCACTTTGTGCATAATTCTGTTGAAAACTCTGTTGTGTGGTTTACTATTATAATGGAAACTCCTTCCCTATTATTGGGATTTATGACTTTGGTGCATGTTGCCAGCCCCTGACCTATAGAAGGCGGTCTTGGGGTAGTCACAACATGGTCTCCGAGGAGTGGACGTAACAAGGTGAATCCCTTTCTCATTATCTTCTCGAAGGGGAGAAACATTCTATCCATATTGGATATAAAATTTCAAATATATGTGTCATTCCCTTTGATCCACCTTAGTTATTTAGGATTCCAAGCCCTAGAATTTTAAATATTAAACTATTATTATCTTAGTCGACCAAGATGTGATGGTGGTGTACAAGAGAGCCAAGGAATTTGACTATTGATACTCAAAAAGTATACTTCCGTAGATTCAACATAAAACTATAATATAAAATCATACTAAACATTATTTAATGAATTCCCTTTCCAGATTATAATAATTTAAAATTTTCATCAAGATATTTTTGTACTTAGAATTTTTAAATTATTATAATGTGGAAAGGGAATTCATAGATCATGATAGAGATTCAGTATAACTTCCCTTTCATGAAGATAATTCATATGACACTATTGTTATCACGTTAACATGAGATTTTTATTTTTTTGGTTCAAAACATACTATAGGGAGTAAATATTCAACCACAATTAGGATTATGGGAAGAACATAATTGTTGTTAAGCATGCTACAGGGATGCCCAGGGGAGTTCCCTTGCCATTGATAGCTTCCACCTTCATTACACCATACATCATTGGTTTTTTTCCTTCCCTATTGTTGAAAAATTCCTCAATATATATGGATTCTCAAGACTCAATGGAACTTTTGTCACCATGTAGTATACCATCCTTTCCATTAATAGGGTATTTAAAGAATATATTTAACATTTAAGGTACCACCACATGGCTATGAAGCCATGGTCATTTGGGAAGGACGTTTTATGTTGTGATTTTATGGATAACCATGAAGTATCTATTGGATACAATATCGCAATATTGTTCCATAGTCTTGATCATTTTGAGAGGCCTTTTCTTACTACTAGAAAACCATTGAATTGTTAGTTTTGATGGATTCAATCCCCCTCAATATTACCCAAAATTAAAGGGTTTGGATTGGGATTAGGTTGATCCTATAAAAATTTTCAACTGTTTCCCTTCAGTTTTCAATGCTATTGAGTTTTCATGGAACAAATAGAGGCAATATATGTATTTAATGACATTTACCTGATAATTTTTGGTGAACCAGATGGATATATTCCATTCTTCTAGAGTAGTGTCGACTTTAGAAACCTTGGATACATCAAATTCTATCTGAACCTTCTGTAGTTTTTTGAGGGAATTGATGAGTTCGTATCTGAGTTATTTTGAATTATGTTGAGTATCTAGGATTAAAAATTTGTCGTGGATAGATGACAACATGTTTTCAATGTATTATTTTTATTCAACAGTCATGTGCTTCATAATGTGGGATTGATACTTATCACATGTTTTGGGTGATTAGTCATTTGAGTAAGATAATCCTAGTTATTAGAATGAGTTCTAGAGAACATCTATTAAAATTTTAATTGGCCACACTGGCATACCCAATTGTATGGGTTAATAAGACAATCATATGCCAACAATTAATTAATTTAAAATTATTTGTTTTAAATTGATGATAAATGTTTATGAGGCATCACCATGATTATTTTGTTCTTTTTAAAGTGCTCGCCCATGGGTTTTGGCTACATATATTCCATTTTTGAGGATGTGACCAAAATATTAGGTCCAACCATGCATGTGTCATCCACTATACCATAATCTTCTGCATTATTGACCTCCAAATCCCTGGTTGGGTATGAGAAACTTGTACTCAGGGGTTTATTCATCATAAAATAAGGGATATCTTATGTGAAAAATGATAGAAAAAAAATATCTTCATCCTCTAATTTTTTTTGTTTGGTTGGGTGGTTATTGTTCTCTTAATTCCAAATAAATAAAATATGTAAGTGTTGTAGTTCGTGTGGGAGTTATATATGGTTATTTATATTTCTAATTTTTTATAAAGATTACATACACCCCTTATAGGAATAGTCAACTATGTTTCTATATGTGCTGGGATCATTACTAGTTTTAAATCTACTATCTCATGGTGGAATGATCTCAGTAGACTATTTTCCATGTCATCTAGGTGATGAGAATCTATTCACTCATAGTTGGAACCTCTTTCGAGTAACCATATTTTTTAGTTGGGTAACAGTCTCATAGGTTTCATTTCATGGGGAAATTCCTTGAATCACCTTTCTATAATTCACCATGATACAGAGAATGATTTTAAATACAAAAATTGTTATGGATGGCGTAACCCAATCTCTTATGAAAAGGACAATAGTTAGGGAGGAAACTAAGGATGACCTCATTGGGTTTCCTAGGTAATGTTATATTTATAAGTTTATATTCCATTGGTATGAGTAATAACTAAGAACCTATTTATTTTGTAAGAATACACTTTCTTCATCCATACCTCATATTTTAGGTGACCCTAGTCTCTCTTGACCTCAAATTGATAGCATTTTTTCTGTTTCTGCCACTCAGTATGAGGTACCTAGTGATTCAAAGCCTTTCATGGGTGATTTTATGGGAATCATTACTAGGTTGTATGTAAGAGTGGTATTATGTACCACAACATGCACATATCTTTAGATTCTGGGTTTCGACAATGACTTTTCCAGAGTCCACTAGATGTCTTATTTTAGGTGTTCTGTCATTTCTATAAACTCATAGAATCCTCCAAAATATTTTATCCAAATCAGTGGTGTTTGCAGCTCATCTCAATGATTCTCTTCAGAGAGAACTATTAAATTATCTTATAAGAGTTTTATACATAGTGAATACATTAAACAATTCCATAGAGTGATAAATTCAAAACAACCATCATTTTCACATTTCATGCACTTTTTAGTTTAACCTTTATTGTTTCATTACTATGGATGTGAATTGATAATAATATTTCTGAAAAATATCTTTCCAATATACAATGGATTTTTCTCGACTGATGTCAAACCAAATAAAGGTCGAAGCTAACAGAGTATATACAAAACATCTCATCTCTATCAACAATTAGGGGTCTTGAAGGTCTATTATTGAGAAACATTGGGATATGACGTGCATGAGAAGATATTATTTATCATCTATTTCATAGAAGAGAATATTTTATTTCTGATATTAGGATGGGGAAAAGTATCATTCACCCATTAGTGATATGGTTTCATTTTCATGGTACACAGGGGTGTGCCACCCCTCCATTGCCTCCATTTGATAGGCAAGATATGTGATGATGTTGAGGAGTTCTAGAGGTATTATTATCTGGAATACCTCTCATCTACATGGAGTGGGAAAGGATTAATGTGGTGCCCCTACATTCACATCTCTCTAATTCTCAATCTGGGCCAGGACCGGGAGGTCCCCCTGATGGGGGAGTGGTTGTTTCCATATACTATAGGAAATTTTCCATCATTATCCATTTATTCAGTTATGTAGACCATTTATGTCACGACCCGCCCTCGGGGCCCGTGCCTTGACTACCCCAAGCCCGCCTTCCATAGGCTAGGGGCTGGCGACTAGCACCAAGGCGTAAAATCCCAGTAAAAAGGGAAGGCATTGCCTTAATAAAGTAACAACCACCACAGAGTCAGCAAGCGGAAAGTAACTACAAGTGCAGAAAAGTAAAGGGGGCCGGAATACAAGCCCAACTGAAAGTAAAGTACAACTCGAAAGGGAAAACAGCAACTGAAAGTACAAGCGGCTCCTGGGACGTCCTCCTCGATTCCTACCTGAAGGGTAGGTACAGATGGCTCAGCTCCTGGATCGTCCACCACGGATCCTACCTGAAGGGTAGGTACAGATAGCTCACAACTCCTCGGGTCCAACTGTCCGCTCCGAGCATGTCCCGCTCAGTGGTCCTCCTCCGGGTACCGACCTACTCCGAAAGCCTCATCCACAGTCAGCGCTGTCCGTCGTCTGCAACCAACACAACGAAGTGCGGGCAAAGCCCGTGCAGGGGTGGGTATAAGCTACTCAGTAGGGACCCCGAGACCCCTGAAGGTATCTCAAATCCACAAAGGATAAACCACGAAGAAAAGTAACAATCACGAAGTAACATCCAGTATTGATTAGGTATATGCCCATACATATACCTATGTCACCAATTTCCGTTCGGCTCCAACACGAGCCCAAGAACAATCCAATCCACAAAGAAGAGTAAACAGTAAAATCCACATAGGATAACAGTACAAGTCCACACGGTTTATAAAAAGTTTATGAAATCAACGGATAACTATTACCCAGGTATATGCCCATACATATACCTAAGTTATCAAGCGGTCCATCTCAATCATGAGGAAAAACAAAGATCATTGACTCAGCTCAAACCAGAATTTTTATTATCGAAACCGTAGCTGCTGAAGAGCCCCGTCTCTGAAGTGTGCAGTAGTCCTGTCACGACTCCGAGGTACTGCTCACTAACCTAAGACTGCTGAAGTACTCCTCCTGTCGAGTACCGCGGGTCTGCTGCCAACTACCGGGCGCTCCGTCCGCTGAGGGTCTGCTGCCAAATACCGGGCGCTCACCCAAATAGCCTACTGAGGTACTCCTCCTGTCGAGTACCGCAGGTTTGCTGCCAACTACCAGGCGCTCCGTCCGCCGTGGGTCTGCCGCCAAATACCGGGCGCTCCGTCCACTGGGCTAGTCGACTCACTCCAAGTCGAGTTGGTCAAGCAGTCGTCAGGTCTCAGTCATCTACACGGTCTCCGTACTCCGCACGCACGTCTCCACCGTCGCGGGTCTGTCGCTACAACCAAGCGCACACACTCCGTAGAGTATCGCGGGTCCGCCGCTACAACCAAGCGCTCCACCGCCAAGGGTCTGCTGCTGCATCCAAGCGCACCACCACTGTCAAGTACCACGGGTCCGCCGCTACACCCAAGCGCTACACCGCCCAAGGTAAACAGAAGATTCAGCTCACACAGGTTCCGTAGCACTGTTCCACGTAGGATCGCTGAGTGCTGTAGTCGTCGTCGTCGAATCCACACAGGATCTCTGTACTGTCGTCGTCGCAGTCACAGTAGCAGTAGTAGTAGTCGTCACAGTAACAGTCGCAGCCATCACTAGGGTTCCCGCACACAGCAAGCTCATTCGGAGGGTCCGCTCCACGAGCCGAGAGGCTGATACATCAACTGTCACAAAGACCAGAGTTGATGTATCCAAAAGTTCCGTATCGTCAACAGGAACTCAACGCAACAGACGGCGCGTCGATCGGACGTCCGGTCTGAGAGTTATTGGCATTTTCGTTCCCGGGGCCCGGTTGGTTTTTAAGGCAAAAACAACCCGACCGTACTCCACCTGCGTCCAAACCTCGGGCGGAGTATGCCAAAAGATCCGTCTCACTTAGAGGATTCCATCAAAATCGACGGCACGTCAATCGGACGTCCGGAACTCAAGATATGAGCGTTTCCGCTCCGAGGGCCCGATTGGTTTCGTGAACGAACCAACCCGGCCGTACTCCACCTGTGTCCAAACCTCGGGCGGAGTATGCCAAAAGATCCGTCTCACTAAGAGGAACACAACGCGACTGACGGCGCGTCAATCGGACGTTCGTAGCTCAAGATATGAGCGTTTCCGCTCCGAAGGCCCGGTTGGTTTCTTGAACGAACCAACCCGGCTGAACTCAAAGTAACCCGAAACTTTGAGTGAGATATACCGAAACGACCGTCTTGATCCAAGGAGCGCGTTGCCGCTGACGGTTTGTCGATCGGAGGTCCGAGGCTCAAGTTATGGGCCAAAAACCAATTCTGGTTCGAAACGGGGGGGTCCGGGTCCGGGCCGACCCGGCCCGACCCCCCCTGGGCGGCGCGGTGGCCGGAGGAGGCGGCCGGCGGCGGCGGCGCGGCGGCGGCGTGGCGGCCGGCGGAGGCGGTGCGGCGGCCGGCGGAGGCGGTGCGGCGGCGCGGCGGTGCGCGAGGCGGCGCGGCGGCGCGGCGGTGCGCTGAGGCGGCGCGGCAGGCCGCGGCTGGCGCCGCACGTGGTCGGCACGCGGGGGGCAAGCCCCCGCTGATTTTGTGAAGCGGCGCGGCCTTGTGTCGCGCCATTTGAATGAAACGGCCCCCGCACGTGGGGGCCGGCTGGACACGAACCGGGGGGCTGCTGCCCCCCCTCCTTTAAAGAACCGCCCCCCTCATTAAGAGGGGGGTTTGTAAGGTGGCCGGGGGATTAATTCCCCCGGTTTTAAAGGTATCCGGCCGGCCAGCTGGCCGGCCGGTTTTTTCTAACGGGACCGGAAATTCCGGTCCCCCCTTCGGCTTCCGACGCCGGCGGCCCGGCCGCCGGTCTTCTCTTCCCGCCGCGGCCCGGAACCGGCCGCGGTCTCCTCGTCCCGCCGCGGCCCGGAACCGGCCGCGGCGTTCGTCATCCGGCGCGGTGCGACGGCACCGCGCCCCTTCGCCGTGTCTTGATTCCATTCAACGCGGCGTGACGGCGTCGCGTTCTTGAAGATTCTTCTCGGCGTAGCGCGACGGCGCCGCGTAAAATAATAGCACGAATGTCCGCGTGGTGCGACAGTACCACGCCACTTTACTTCTACCCGCAAGATAAATCAACATAAACGATGGAGGGGGGTTCGGCCGTGTTCATGCGATCCGGACCCCCCTCACGTTAAATAAATAACTCAAATTAAACATTCAAGCCTCATGTTAGACAAGCGAGATCCACGTTCAAGAAAAGGAATAAATTAACAATATTCAACAACCCCTACCTCGAAGGAAGCTCGCGGAGCTCATCAACGATCCGCGAAGGACGAGCGTCGCGGAGGTCGGACGTCACGGAAGAAGACGTCGTCGGCATCGCGGTTATGGCGTCGCGGTAGACGGACGTGGGTTCGCCGCGAGAGGCACGTCGCGGAAAGCACGTCGCGGAGAGGATGCGTTGCGGCGTCGTGGAGGAAATCCAACGCGTTGCGGTCCGACGTCGTGGAAGAAGGACGCCGCGTTCTTCGTCGTGGAGGAAGAACTCACAAGAAGCCTCCCTCTTTTCCTCTCCGCACAGCAAACGCCAACCCGCAAAGGAAACTAAAAACTGAATTAAATAGAAGGGTTTGGAATTTCAAAGGTTTGAAATTCAAACCTCTTCATTTAATTCCCCACAATTAAAACTTAAGTTATAACTTAAGTTTATTAAAATTAAAGCATGACTTTACAACTTAACACAACACAACGTAAGTCCTTTGAAATTCAAGAGTTTGAATTTCAAAACTTTAAACCTTTTGGGAAACACACACGCAATCAATGTTTTCGTGCATTAAGTCGGAAATCAGAAGTCAGGGTCCTGGTGTACGGATACGTCGGCCGCCGCACCAACACTGGACTCCCTGGACTGATAACCACACTCAATACGCTAAACATTATTGCTTCACATAGAAAAGATCAGAGTTTGCGGTAGAACCGAACGCCTCTGATACCAATTTGTCACGACCCGCCCTCGGGGTCCGTGCCGTGACTACCCCAAGCCCGCCTTCCATAGGCCAGGGGCTGGCGACTAGCACCAAGGCGTAAATCCCAGTAAAAAGGGAAGGCATTGCCTTTGAAAAGTAACAAACACCACAGAGTAAGCAAGCGGAAAGTAAACACTAAACAAAGCAGAGTACAACTGAAAGTGCGGAAAAGTAAATGGGCCAGAATACAAACCCAAACTAAAAGTAAAGTACAACTCGAAAGGGAAAACAGCAACTAAAAAGTAAAGCCGCTACACTGAGCTGTCCACTGGAAATTCCACCTGAAGGGTGGGTACAGATAGCTCCTCTGCTCCACGAGTCCCGCCGTCCGCTCCGTGCACGTCCCGCCCAGTGGTCCACCTCCGGGTACCGTCCCGCTCTACAAGCCTCAGCTAAGGTCAACGCTGTCCGTCGTCTGCAACCAACACAACGTAGTGCGGGCGAAGCCCGTGCAGGGGTGAGTATAAGATACTCAGTAGGGACCCCGAGACCCCTGAAGGTCTCTCAAATCCACAAAGGATAAACCACGAAGAAAAGTATAATCACGAAGTACAACCGACACTGCTTAGGTATATGCCCATACATATACCTCAGTCATCAATTAAAATACGCTCCAACCTCCGAGCCCAAGTACAACTCAGTCCACGCAGGAAAGTATACGTATTCCACATAGGAAAGCGAAACATAATCCCCACAGGATTGCTCAACACAATCCACACAGGAAAGCAAAAAGGATTCAGCTCACACAGGTATACTTCTTCAAGGACGATAAAGATGATCACTGATCCATCTAAGTCGTCGGACCCACGAAGGATCGATAGGTAACTAACCCCCGCAAAGACCCACACAGGATCGGGCCCACACAGGTCCTGTGTGGGCCCGATCCTGTGTGGGTCCTTGCGCTCAGCGGTTCTGTGTGAGCCAGCGCCTACAGGTCCTGTGTGGGCCCGATCCTGTGTGGGTCTTTGCGGGGGTTAGTTACCTATCGATCCTTCGTGGGTCCGACGACTTAGATGGATCAGTGATCATCTTTATCGTCCTTGAAGAAGTATACCTGTGTGAGCTGAATCCTTTTTGCTTTCCTGTGTGGATTGTGTTGAGAAATCCTGTGGGGATTATGTTTCGCTTTCCTATGTGGAATACGTATACTTTCCTGCGTGGACTGAGTTGTACTTGGGCTCGGAGGTTGGAGCGTATTTTAATTGATGACTGAGGTATATGTATGGGCATATACCTAAGCAGTGTCGGTTGTACTTCGTGATTATACTTTTCTTCGTGGTTTATCCTTTGTGGATTTGAGAGACCTTCAGGGGTCTCGGGGTCCCTACTGAGTAGCTTATACTCACCCCTGCACGGGCTTCGCCCGCACTACGTTGTGTTGGTTGCAGACGACGGACAGCGTTGACCTTAGCTGAGGCTTGTAGAGCGGGACGGTACCCGGAGGTGGACCACTGGGCGGGACGTGCACGGAGCGGACGGCGGGACTCATGGAGCAGAGGAGCTATCTGTACCCACCCTTCAGGTGGGATTTCCAGTGGACAGCTCGGTGTAGCGGCTTTACTTTTTAGTTGCTGTTTTCCCTTTCGAGTTGTACTTTACTTTTAGTTTGGGTTTGTATTCTGGCCCATTTACTTTTCCGCACTTTCAGTTGTACTCTACTTTGTTTAGTGTTTACTTTCCGCTTGCTTACTCTGTGGTGTTTGTTACTTTTCAAAGGCAATGCCTTCCCTTTTTACTGGGATTTACGCCTTGGTGCTAGTCGCCAGCCCCTGGCCTATGGAAGGCGGGCTTGGGGTAGTCACGGCACGGACCCCGAGGGCGGGTCGTGACAATTTACTTGGACACAAGAATTTAAATATTCCCAAATGGTATTCTTACATCTAGATTGTTTCTCCCCTAATGTGTGTGAGGAGGGATATTCAATTTTGTTTGAAGGTGATAATAAGGGGGGAATATTTACACTTAGTAAATCCTAGATGAGTTATTTGAGGTTATATATCTCCTTCACATATTATTCTAATAGATCCTCTATATATTAGATTTAATTTATTCTTGGAGGTGAGTGGGATATTGACAAATTATTCCCTTTATACCTAGAAGAGTGATTTAGATGATATGGAAACCAATTGTTTGAAGGTGACAAGCTATGGATCCTATTCTGATTCCATTTATTTGAAACCATGATTTCAGCATCCTGATCACCTTCCTCTCGAGTTATGGTTTCTGTGATAAATATCGAAAAACACACAAATAAAAGAGTTATATATCATGGTGTGATGAACAACAAAGATTATATCCCTCGATACTTACCTCCCAGCCTAGTAAATAACAACTCCTTCTTAGGTGATGATAATGATAAAAATTTTCCCAAACCTATGGGCTGTAGTTTATTTTGGCGCCACTATTGGCACTTTCTGATAATGTTGTCAAGGATACAATAAATCGTTGAATGGAAATTGAGATGAAAATACCCCCAACTTTATATGATGATATTAATTTTTAACCCTTATAAATTTAGTCAGTACCCACTTAGGTTGTGTTATAGCCCTAGTTTTGGCGATCCAGATAAAAATACTCAAAGACCCATTAGCTAGGTTTTCACGTGACTGAATTTCATAATGGCCACTACTGTGATCTTCCCAATTTCGAACAATATCATCGAAACATGAGTTAGGTGAAATGGAAACTTTTTTTGGTAGTCACTTCCTACATTAATCCATTTGGTAACCCATAACTTCAACATCTATGTTTTAGGTGTGTTATAATATTTTTAGAGTCCCATCATGTAGTCTCAAAGCGGCCCTCTCTCTCCATCCGTGAAGAATTTTTATACCCAAGACAGAGGATATTCATTATATGAACTAAATGTTTAGTGAATTACTCATTCCTATGATCCCTCATTTAACTACGACATAGTAGGATTCTACATCTGGGGTGATTTCCCGACCTCGGTACATGGTCAATTGCATTTCCCTCTACACCCCCCTTCATCAGATACTAACATCTTATAGGGATTTAGGAACCAGTCTCCTGAGAGTTTGATGTTGGGAAGGAATAATTCGTATTTTTTATACTCTTCTAATAAAGGTTCAGAGAAAATAGATAATGCAACCATGATCAAATGAAATTAAATTGTATTTATGATTTGGAGGTGACTCACATATCATTGAAAAGTGGTATTGATATTTTCCACTTTTTGATGGGTCTCCCACATATTCTAGAATAGTTAAGGAAAGTATTCATCCTCTAAATTATCTATGAACATGTAATTAAATGTTGACATGGTATAAAATATGTTTGGAATTTTGTTTTTTGCAACACCATCCATATATATCGATCAACATATGCATCATCAAACCAATATTTCTATACTTTCTTAAAACTCATAGGTCATTTATATGGGACTCCTATTGACCATGGTAAGGTGTTTGTGATTATAGCGATCTGAGCCTTTTATATAAAACATTTCATGAATTTAAGCATAATTAATCATTAGAGTACAAGCCAAGGATCGTTAAGTCTAGTGTCTTGGAAGACTAGGCACATATAACATATAACACGAGGCTAAAAAGAACTTATTTATTTAATCACCACAAAGAGCCCATATCTTCCTTCTATCCCTTACATCTGCATAGGGTACCAGGGGAACACATGAACAATGGGATGAGCTAAGGGAGGAACTAAAAATCCCAGTATGGGAATAAACATAATGATACTTCTTAAGCACATGAGTTAGGAGGCGTGCCATAATGATATCCAAATAATGGAACTTATAAAATCATTTAATATATTCATGGGATCATATAAACATGGAATCATTTAAATGTGGCAGAATTGTAAAACATTTCTTTAGTACGGGTCAAGGCTAACCGCCAATCCCATTTCCCATTTTAGTATGTGTCAAGGCTAACCGCCAATCCCATTTCACATCGCATGTAACATCCCATGTAAGTAAAAAATTATTGATTTTCATATCTATTTCCATTTATTAATTAGATAGTTTTTTAAAGGCTTAAAATGAGAATAAATTCAATCTTAAGCATAAAATTATCTAATATTTTTTAAAGATTGTTTTACCACCTTTTGATGGAGAACCATTTCTAAATATATCTTTTGACAATTTTATTTTTTCTATATTTCAAAATAAACTTATTCTTTATAATCGGGGCATTGAAATTTACTTTGGATAAAGTTTTGGTATTTTTCTCACAATGTTCATTTTTAATGAATAGTGAAAAATACTCAATTTACTTCAAAACTGCCTTTTCATCAAATTTAATTATATATATAGATTTTAATTTTAGTATGATTTAAAGTTTATAAGAATATATTTTTACCATTTAATCCAATGTGGGTCTTTTCAATTAATTTCACTTTGGACTGGGCATAAACAAGTGTCAAACTTTTGATAGATATTGTTTCTAAAAAACCCGCTATTTGTTTTGACAACAGAAATTATTTTTGAATTAATTACTGAAATTTATGAGTTTAGAATTTGGTAAAATGAATTCCATATTTGGAATCATAAGGTCCAACTTATGTAATGAAGACTCTTTTGTTTTTGGACATTATGAATAACAATTACGGTAATTATCTTTGATTATCGTGATTAATTAGTAATCGGGTGGTTAAGGGTAATAAAATAAAAATATAATTATATACAATTACACCAACATGTGTACTAATGCTACTGGTTATTTCATGGACTACCATGGGATTCCTTGTGCCAAACTTTTGGACCCCATGGAATCACTTTAGTGTTATAGTGACCTTCTATTATATTATTTTTTAAAAGGAAAGTATAACCAAAGTATGTAACACCAAAGTCAAAACAATTTTATTTTTGTCTTTTTAAACGATCTCTTAGACTATAAATAGTCATTGGAAAGATAAAATTATTTCCAACATCATAGTATTTTTTTATAATTTTTATTCATTATATAAATTAATTTATTTATGACACCATGATGATGCAGCGATTACCTCATTAATGGACGATTTAAATAAAATGAAAAGATATTGTACAATATAAGAATTATTCTTGTCAAAAACCTATTTTATGGGTTTATTTAGAACCCTTATCACCTTATCCTCTAAATATATCATTTTGGGGCCTTTAAAATCCGAAAATAAATTTAAACTAAAGTAACATTTCATGACATTCCAAGAGTGCCCCTCCTCCCTCTTATAAAAGGCTCCCACCTCTACCACCTTACCCACACCTATCAAGCCATTGTCTTGGACAAAAGCTGCTCATTTTATCTATCCACATCATTCTCTTAATCCTAGAAGCCTTACCTTAGGCAGAAAGCTCTTCAAGAAACCATTTTGGTTCAAACGAATGGGAGTTACCCGATTTAAAGGTAATGTATTCTCTTATGGTATTTTGTTTTATTTTGCTTCTCCAACCACCTAAACTATTTTTATTCCCTTATTTTGTAACAACAGAAGTATCTTAAATATACTAGGACGTTTTTATGAGAATTAATTGATTTACACTTACAAACACATCCGTCTAATGGTTAAAAAACATACTGTTTCTATGAGTGGCGAATTACTGCCTCACAAAACGATGATTGTTCAATATTATTTTAACACCTTTCATGGTGTCCATTAATATGTAAATCTATTTAGATATGATATATATTTTGTTTATGTTTTCCTTATGCTTCTTTATTGTTCATTTATGTCATACCTCTATGGTTTCCATTATGGGTAAAGGCAATAATTTCATTTTAGGAAGTGCGGACTACCGCCACCTCAAAGTGATTTGAATCGTTAATGCCATATGTGGGACATATAAAGGATAGAGTTAATGATATAATATATGATATTATACTGTAAATATAATATACCTTTATATCATTATGATTTCATTCCATTAAATACAAAATAGAAATTAAAGTAGCGTTCATGCGTACGTACGACTTACCGCCTCCCTGAACTATGCATTTCATTTCTTACCTCTAAATGTTATGTAATATTATAAATACATGTATATACTAGATATATATGATATATATGATATCTAAATCATGAATATAATTCTGGATATAATGGATATTTTACCACATGAATAACTTGAAATTATAAGAATTTTCTTTTTGACTCAAGTACCAAAGATCGACAAAACGACCGTTATTAACTTAAATGATTACATAATGTTTTTAAATTGGTAATAAGTGATATAAAAGGAATAATTAACTTTGAAAAAGGTTCTTAAGAAATTATAAATTAACTCTAGTATATTATTCAGGAGATTAAAGAACGATTGAGTCATGTCGGACACGAGGTAAGGGACATCGTCTCATTCTCCTTTCATTGAGGCATATTTTGTTCTATACACAACATTAATTTATACGGTGTATAAACCCCTTTGACTTTTACTTTTATTGAAAAGGAATATTTTTATATGAATAGTTTTACTAAATGAAAAAATGCAATGTTTTTGTCTTACGTATGCGGCGACAACAACTTCTCCACCGCCGTGACCATTATTTGAGTTTCAGCTTCCTCTACAAGCCATAATTTTTTTTAAATGAAAAATAAATACCATGTTTTACTTTTCTTTTATTATGGTATTGATAATGGTTTTGATAATGTTTTGATTATATCAATGTGTTGTATTGATATCTTGTGATTGAAATGTGGAGATGTTATGTTTTCTTCATGAATGTTTTATGTGATACGACTAAGTTATGGTTCTTGGGAATTGTCTATGACGGAGGGTGGTTCTGTGATAATATATGGGCGGGTGAGCTTGTTATAGCTCTCCAATGCATTGGGTAATACGAAGGAGTTAAACTCTAAGGTTTTTCTAAAGATATTTAGGGAATATACTGTGATGCGTATTCCAAACGTAACCATGAGGGTTACTCCCTACGTAAGAATGTTATGAATGCCTCAAGTTACCTTTATGTCTTATGTTTTCTATGAGTTATTCATAAATCTTATGATTTCATGAGTTATGTTAAAGTGCTTATGTTTTATGAGTGAAGTATGATTTCATTGATTCTTATATATACATGGACTAAGGTTATCTTTCCGTATTTTTATATCCTTTGCTGAGGTTTTTATGCTCATCCCATGTTTTTGAAATGTTTTTCATAGGTCAAGGGAAAGGTACATGATGTGATGATAGTGTCGAGGAAGTGTCAAGAAAGAACCCTTGTTTTATTTTAAATATGTTTCCTTTGATATAAAATAATGTCTTTGATGTAACCACCTTGTTTAAATGTGGAATGTAATGCATGATTTATGATCTAATTCTCTAATTATCTAAACCTAAAAAGATCCTCAATGTGTATTCTTGAAATAAATCATGATTATGTAATGTTTAAGGGTGGGGCTGTATATTTGGTATCATAGGTTAGTTTAGATAACTTTAGGAGTTATAATTATATTAAAAGATAATCCAAAAATATTTTTTATGGTCAAATTGAAATGATACAGCATTTAAAAATTACCATGTTTCTTCATCTAAGACATGTTTGTTCAGAATGGTTCTCTGTAGTGGAAATAGGGAAACAGTGCTAGGAAGGCATACATAAGAAAATGTCCTTCCAAATCAGCATCTTGAGGTGTTCGTAATTGGAATTGAATAGTTTGTTGCAGCAATGGAATTATTGACTCAAGTGATAAATGGTGGTGGTATCCATGTATGAGATCGCCAGATCAACCGCATAGGTACATGTTAGTGGTTGAACATTTCATGAGGAAAAATCCCCCATCATTTAGAGGATCATATGACCCTGTGCTAGCTGAAAGGTGGATTAATGCATAGGGGATGATTTTCGATGTCATGGTTTGTTCAGACAATCAATAGTTTAGTCTTGATGTTTACCGTTTGGAGGGTGAAGCAGATCAGTGGTGGTCGATGGTTAAAAATATCATAGACGCTGATGAGATTGATGCTATTGACTGGGATGAATTCAAAGGTATGTTTCTTCAGAAATATTTTCCTAAAGCTGTTCGACTTAGGATGGAAAAGAAATTCTTAGAATTGAGGCAAGAGTATTACTCAGTGGCTGCTTATGAAGAAAAATTCACTCGATTGGCAAGGTATGCTCCAAATTTTATCTGAGACCATGATAGTAAAATCAATCGTTTTTACTCATGATTAAAGCCAAAATACCGAAGGGATTTAGCTTTTCATGAGTTCAAGAGTTATGAAAATCTTGTTCGATGTGTTGATAAGGTGGAAATGGATTTTACCGATGATCAAGTGTTCTATAAAAACCAACAGAAGAAGAGACCGAGGTGGCATGATAAAGGGAAGAATCCTTAAAAAAGTTCTGATGGTAAGATAACTAAGTTTTCAGTTTATGATAAATGTGGTAAAAAGAATGCTGGGGAATGTCTTTTGAATTCTGGAAAGTGCTACTGATATGGTAATATGCGACATAAGGCTCGTGATTGCACTGAAAAAGATTAGGGTGATGGTAAGACCAAATTTTATTTATAGTTAGTGAAATGTTTCAAGTGCAATGAGATGGGTCATTATGCAAACCAGTGTTCGACAACGAGCTCAAATTATGGGAAGTAGTCAGACTACAAGAAGAAAGGTGTGGTGAAATCCTTTGAAACTACTTTAGTAGATTTTGGGCCATCAAATGAAGTGGTATCAGGTACTTTGTTTGTTTTTTCATATTATGAAAACGTGTTGTTTGATTCGGGGTCTACACATTCTTTCATCTCGGAAAAATTTTCTAGTAAATTAAGAATTCAATCTCAATAAATGACTCATGAACTTGTGGTAAAAACACATGGGGGAAATGTTGAGGCAAAAATAATTTATAAGAATCTTCATATCCTTATCCGTGGAAGGAACCTACTTGCAATCCTTATTGTTTTACCTCTAGTATAGTTTGATGTTATCCTGGGTACGGATTGGCTCTCAGTTTACCATGCTAAGATTGATTGTAGAGCTAAAGAAGTTTATTTTTAGAAAGGATTTCAGTTTGTGTACAAGAATGAACCCTTATTGTTGACAACATATGAAGAGGCAGAGAAACTTGTAAAAGATGGAAATGAATGTTACGTTGCACATATTGTTGAAAACAAAGAAACCATTCAGATTAATGATGTGCTAGTGGTAAATGAGTATCCTGATTTTTTCATGACGAGATTCCTGAAATAATACTAGATCAAGAAGTTGAATTTACTGTTGACTTAGTTCCTGATGCTAAGCCAATTTCAAAAACCCCATATCGAATAGATCAAATTGAACTTTTAGAGTTGATGGAGTAATTGAACGATTTATTATAGAAAGATTTCATTTGACCTAGCACATCACCATGGGGTGCCCCTGTCATATTTGTTAAAAATAAAGATGGTTCAATGAGAATTTGAATTGATTATAGAGCCCTGAATAACATCACTTTTAAGAACAAATATCCTTTTCCTCATATCAATGATTTGTTTGATCAGCTCCAGAGAGCTCAATATTTTTCAAAGATTGACCTGAGATCAGGGTAGCATCAGTTGAAGGTAAAGGAATCATATATTCCAAAGGCAGCGTTTCGTACAAGATATGGACATTATGAATTTGTAGTAATGCATTTTGGGTTAACCAATGCACCTGCTGTATTCATGGACCTTATGAATTGAATTTTCCATGAGTTCTTGGATAAGTTTGTGGTTGTTTTAATTGATGCTATTTTGGTAATTTCTACAAGTAAAGTGGATCATGAAATGCATTTAAGGGTCATTTTGAAAACCTTAAGAGAAAATAAATTGTATAAGAAATTCAGCAAGTGTGATTTTTGGTTGCAACAAATTTATTTCCTTGTTCACATTATTTCTAATGATGGAATAACTATTGATCCTGCAAATACAAAGGTTGTTAAAGAATGGAAAAGAACCACAAATGTAATTGAGATTCATAGTTTTCTTGGTTTGACAGGCTATTATCGAAGATTTGTTAAAAAAATCCTGGTTATCTAGTCCAATGACTAAGCAAACTCAGAAGGGTGTTAAGTTTATCTGGACAAAAGAATGTGATGATTGTTTTCAGGAATTGAAAATAAGATTGGTGAATGCTCCAATTTTGGCACTACCTTCCAGGAATGATGAGTTTGTCATCTACAGTGATGCTTCATTGAAAGGACATAGTTTCATCCTAATGTAGAATGATCAGGTAACTGCTTATGCTTCATGTCAGTTGAAAACTCATGAGGTAAATTACCCCACACATGATTTAGAATTCGCTGCTGTTGTTTTCTATTTAAAAATTTGGAGGCATCATTTGTATGGTGTAAAGTGTGAAATATATAATGATCACAAAATTTTAAAGTATATATTCACTTAGAAATAATTGAACATGAGACAGAGGAGATGTCTATAATTAATTAGGGATTATGATTGTATAATCCATTACCATACGAGAAAAGAAAATAAAGTGGCTGATGATTTGAGTCGAAAAATTAATAATTCATTAACCATGTTACGTTTGTATCTTAAATAGATAGTCAGGTTTCACGGTGTTCCCCTATCTATTGTATCTGATCGTGATCCTAGGTTTACTTCTATGTTTTGGAAATGCCATCAGATATCGTTGGGTACTGAATTAAATTTTAGTACAACTTTTCATCCTCAATCAGATGGGCAGTCATAATGAACAATTCAGACTTTAGAGGATATGCTACGTGCTTGTTCAATGGATTATCAGGGAAGTTGGGACCAACACATTTCCTTGTTTGAGATTTCTTATAGTAACAGTTTTCATTTTAGTATACAGATGGAACCATTTGAGGCATTATATGGGAAGTGGTGTCGAACTCCAAATTTTTGGAATGAAGTAGGTGAAAGGAAGTTGATGGGACCAGAATTGTTAGAAGTGTTGGTATAAAAAGTTCATCTAATACAGAAACACATGAGAACAGCTCAGAGCATGCAAAAAAGTTATGCAGACAACAGGAGGAAGGATCTCTCTTTTGAGGTAGGTGATCATGTCTTCCTCAAAGCTTCACCATAGAAAAGTGTGATGCGATTTGGTAAGAAAGGAAAGATGAGTCCAAGGTTCGTTGGTACATATGAAATTCTGGAGAGAGTTGGATCATTTGCATACTTAGTGGCTTTACCTCCGAGTTTATCTCAGGTACACAATGTTTTTCATGTTGCAATGTTAAGGAAGTACATGACAGATCCATGTCATGTTTTGAGTCCAAAGGACGTTAAGATGGAAGAGAACCTATCTTATGAGGAATACCAGTCCAGATTCTTAACCACATGGAGCATGGTTTTTGGAATAAGGTGATTCATCAAGTAAATGTTTTTTGGAAAAACCACGTGATTGAAAAGGCAACATGGGAATCTGAAAATGAAATGAGGGATAAATAACCCCACTTATTCGATAAGTAAATAAATTGCGGGGAAGAAATTTTCTAAAGGGGGGAAGGATGTAACATCCAAAGTAAGTAAATAATTATGGATTTTCATATCTATATCTATTTATGAATTAGATTGTGTTTTAAAGGCTTAAAATGAGAATAAATCCAATTTTAAGCAAAGAATTTTCTAATATTTTTAAAAGATTATTTTACCGCCTTTTGATGGATAATTTTTTTAAATCTATCTTTTGACAATTTCATAAACTATATTTGTGAAAATAAACTTATTCCTTATAATCGGGGCATTGAAATTTCCTTTGGATAAATTTTTGGTATTTTTCTGACTATGTTCATTTTTTAATGAATAGTGAAAAATACGGCATTTTTCTTCAAAAATGATTTTTCATCAAATTTAATTATATAGATAGATTTTTATTTTAATTTTATTTAATGTTTAATTAGAATATATTTTTACCATTTAATCAAATTTTGGTCTTTGCAATTATTTTCACTTTGGAATTGGGCATAAACAAGTGTCAATCTTTTGATATATATTGTTTCTAAAAAACCCGCTATTTGTTTTGACAACGGGAATTATTTTTTAATTAATTCCTGAAATTTCTGTGTTTGGAATTTGTTAAAATGGATTCCATATTTGGAATCATAAGGTCCAAATTATTTAACTAAGAATCTTTTGTTTTTACACATTATGAATAGTAACGGCGGTAATTATCTTTAATTATCGTGGTTAATTAGTAATCAGGTAGTTAAAGGTAATAAAATAATATCATAATAATATACAATGACCCCAACATGTGTCCTAATTCTATTAGTTGTCTCATGGCCGACCATGGGATGCCTTGTTCCAAACTTTGGGACCCCATGGAATCACTTTAGTGTGATTGATTCCTTTAATTATATTATTTTTTTTAAAGGAAATTATAACCAAAGTATGTAACACGCAAGTAGAACAATTTTTTATTTGTCTGTGTAAATTATATCTTAGACTATAAATTTTCATTGGAAAGATAAAATTATTTCCTACATCATAGTAGTTTTTTATAATTTTTAGACATTAAATAAATTAATTTATTTATTACACCATGATGATGCAGCAATTACCTCATTAATGGACGTTTTAAATAAAATGAAATTATAATGTAAAAGCTAAGACGTACACTTGTGAAAAACCTATTGGATGGGTGGATTTCGAACCCTTATCACCTTATAATCGAAATATATCATTTTGGGACCTTTAAAATCCGAAAATCATTTTAAAATAAAGTAAGATTTCATGACTTTCTAAGAGTGCCCCTCATCCCTCTTATAAAAGGCCCCCACCTCTACCACCTTACCCACACCTCTCAAGCCATTGACTCGGCCAAAATATGATCATTTTATCTCTCCCCATCCTTCTATTCATCATATAATCCTTAACATATGCATAAAGTTCTTCAAGAAACCATTTTGGTTCAAACCATGTGGAGTTACCCGATTTAAAGGTAATGTCTTCTCTTATGTTCTTTTGTATTATTTTGTATCTCCAACCCACTAAAATCTTTTTATTCCTTTCTTTTGTACCAAAAATAGTTTCTTCAATATACTAGGATTTTGTTATTATAATTATTTGATTTACACATACACACACTTCCGTATAATGGTTAAAGAAAATACTGTTTTTGTGAGTGGCGAATTATTGCCTCACGAAACGATGATTGTTCAATCTTATTTTAACACCTTTCATGGTGGCCATAAAGATGTCACTCTATTTATATATGATGTATATTATGTTTAATTTTTCCTTAGGATTCTGTATTTTTTCATTTATGGCATACCCTTATGGTTTCCATTATGGGTAAACGCGATAATTTCATTTTAGGAAGTGCAGACTACCGCCCCCTCAAAGTGATTTGAATCGTTAATGCCATATGTGGGATGTATAAAGGATGGAGTTAATGATATTATATATGATATTATGATAGAAATATAATATAACTTTATATCATTATGATTTCATTTAATTAAATATGAAATATAAATGAAAATAGTTTTCATGCGTACGTACGACTTACCATCTCCATGAACGGTGCATTTCATTTCTTATCTCTAAATGTTATGTAATATTATAAATGCATGTATATAATGGATATATATGATATATATGATATCTACATCATGAATATAATTCTGGATATAATGGATATTTTACCACATGAACAACTTGTAATTATAAGAATTTTATTTTTGACTCAAGTACCAAAGATCGACAAAACGACCGTTATTAAATTAAATGATTACATAATGTTCGAAACATGGTAATAAGTGATATAAAAGGAATAATGAACATGAAAATGTTTCTTAATCAAGTATAAATTAACTCTATTTTATTATTTAGGATATTAAAGAATGATCGAGTCAAGTCAGACACGACGTAAGGGACTTCATCTCAATCTCCTTTTATTGAGGCATATTTTGTTCTATACAAAACATTCTTTTATACAGTTTATAAACCCCTTTTACTTTTAATTTTATTCAAAATGAATATTTTTATACAAATTGTTTTACTAAATGAAAAAATGGAATTTTTTTGACTTATGTATGCGGCGACAACAACATCTTCGTCATCGTGACCATTATTTGAGTTTTGGATTCCTCTACAAGCCATAACTTTTTTTAAATGAAAAATAAATACCATGTTTTACTTTTCTTTTATTTTGGTATTGAAAATGGTTTTTATAAAGTTTTGAATATATAAATGTGTGGTATTGATATCTTCTGATTGAAATGTAGAGATGTTATGTTTACTTTATCCATGTATTATGTGATACGATTATGTTATGGTTCTTGGGCATTGTTTATGAAGACGGGTGGTTCCGTGATAAACTAAGGGCGGGTGAGCCCGATATAGCTCTCCAATTCATTGGGTAACATGAAGGAGTTAAATTCTAAGGTTTATACGAAAAGATTTAGGGAATATTCTATGATGGGTATTCCATATGTAACCATGAGGGTTACTCCCTACGTCAGAATGTTATGAATTCCTCAAGCTTCCTTTATGTATTATGTTTTCTATGAGTTATTCATAAATATTAAGATTTCATGAGGTTTGTTAAAGTGAATATGTTTTATGAGTGAAGTATGATTTCATTGATTCTTATGTATACATGGAAAAAGTTTTTCTTTATGTATTTTTTTATCCCTTGATGAGCTTTTAATGATTATCCTAGGTTTTTGAAATGTTTTTCACAGGTCAAGGGAAAGGTACATGATGTGATGATAGTGTCAAGGAAGTGTCAAGAAAGAACCCATGTTTTATCTTAAATATGTTTCCTTCGATAAATAAATATTGTCTTTGATGTATCCACCTTGTTTAAATGTGTAATGTAATGCATGATTTATGCTCTAATTCTATAAAACTCTAAACCTGAAAAGATCCTCAATGTGTATTCTTTAAATAACTCAAGATTAAGTAATGTATAAGGCTGGGGCCTTATATCGCATCTCATGAGACTTATCCTTAACTAATGCATTGGAGAACTATCTGGGTGCACCCATCTCAAAATTTTCATGAATATTATTGAAAAATAAATATTTTTACCACATATACAATCCTAAATAATCAACCATACACGAACATAAGGGTACCCATGGAAAGAATTGGGTACCACAATCATGACATAAATCATAACCAATGGGCGTATCATGAAAGTTTCCATGTATGGAAAGAATTAGAAAATACATGGATGTTCATAAGGTAAAATAGGCATATAACATGGTAAGTGGTGTCAAACATAAGTGACAATATATGAGAAATGTATTTTATAAACGACAGCATTAAAACATTTTTGTGCGATTTTAAGGAAAATACTGCAGAGATTTGAAAATAGTGAAGAAGAAATTCGTTCATATAAAACAATAATTCAACCAAGAAGGTTTTCATAATAAAAATACTGAATTTAAAAAGACAATGGTGTCTCAAAACAGAAGATAGAGTGCACTTGAAATTGTGTAAAATTTCGGGAAGTTTCTTTTAAATGAGTGTGCTAATTGGGAAGCATCGAGAAGAGATTCACTTAAAATCACGTATGTCCCTGAAAAAGATTGAGAGATGGATTATAGAACATGATTTTGGAGAATATAAACCGAATTTTGATGTTTTACATAAAAATTAAAGATATCTATATTTTGGTAAAAAGAAAGATAGAGCAACCCGAAGGAATAATGGATGTTCTGGTAGAATCCATTATGGTTTATCGGCATTGTATCAGGTGTAACTAAGAGGGATTTATGAGAGATATAATGGGTTTATCATCACTTATAAAACATTAGGTCAATATGGGGAAGGTGTATAAACATACCCCATCACTTGGCATTATACAAAAAGGAATAGAATAGAGAACAACCTTGATTAAGAGTAAAAAGGGGAGGATCCCTTACCTTAAATCTATTGGTGTTCTCCACTTGTTATTAACGACCTGAATAAACAAATTAGTATTATTAATTTATATGTCCATAACCTCTTATATATTAAATTTATTTATTATAACCCTTTTTATTTCATTCAAAGGCTTTTTGATTAGTTACATGGTTCAATTTCATTGTTCGGGCTCGTTTGTTTACTTGGATTTAAAAGATCGGTTCACATATATTCAAGTTTGGATTATATTCAAGATGAATGATGTTGTCTAGAAATGATGTTATATTATTTAGTTCATATCAAGGAGATTACATGGTTTAATTTTAATTAGGTTACTTAGAGTGAAGTCGAATTATGATATATATAACCATAGTGATAACTGTTTTTGTTAATCGGTGGATTTGATTACAAAGAAGGTGTTTTTCTTATTAACTTAATTCCATTTGTACCAAAGGATTACAAAACAAAAAATTGGATAAATTATATATATAATAATCTGGTTCAACCATAAAAAAATTTCATGACCAGAATTAAATATAATAATAGAAATTGATAAAACATTGTCCTTGAATGTGCTAAATTAGCACAACTCAAACGGTGCTTTCATTTTTTTCAAATAAAAGGGTGGGGAAAGGAGAGAAGATAATGAAATTTACCACTAGCGTGAAGACATTCTAGTACATGTTTTTTACTGGATTTTTCATACTATTATGGTGAAGGGAGGTGAGAAAAAAAAAGAACTTAAAGAAAAGAAGAAATTGGGAAGAGGAATTTACCTCTCGAGACTTCCTCCTTTGAGAACCTCTTAAAGAGAGAGGTTTTGGTATTTTGAGGAGGCTGAGAGCTTCCAGACGAGGGGGAGGACCTTGGGGAGAGATTTGGTAAGAATAACGGTAATGCACAAGGATTGAGAGGAGTGGAGAGAAGAGGGAGTGAAAGGGGGTTTTTATAGTGGATGAGAGGAGGGATTTCATGATATTATAATCATGGATTTATTATTTCTTCACAAGAAAAAGAATAGTAATTATTAAATGACCAAAAATAGTAAATGGGTTATGTTAATTAGAACCATGGGTGGTGAAATCATCCATGATTCTAGGAATAGTCCATTTAGCTTATAATGTATATATACTGTAAATTACCGTATTTCACTATTCATCAAAAAATTCACGTTTTTTTGAAAAATACAAAAAATTTACCCTAACCATTTTTCAATGTGTAGAATCCAAAAATGAAGTCTATTTTTTTTAAAAAAAATCGAAATATGATTATTTTAATATTTAATTAAAAAAATTTATTATCAAAACCAGTTTTAAAACATTCATTAACTTATTCTAAAATATAGGTATATTGTACTTCCAACATGAATATTATTTTTATACTATCATAGGTGAGGTTACTATTCATTATAGTAATTTACTATTCATAAGGGTATGTTACTATTCATTACGTAGGTTACTATTCACCGAAAAAATTATGTTTTCCTTATCGGACTCCAAATAACATATAGATTACATCCGTGAATGCCGGATTTTGGAAATTCCAAACACATAAGTGTCAAAAATATGTTTAAAGGTCACATAGCACTTAGTAGTTCATTATGTTTTGTTTTCATGTGATTTTATGAAATACTTATGAGAAGATAATTTCTACTGAAAACATTGGGTCATTACATTCTTCCCCCCTTATGAAATTTCTCCATCGAAATTTTGTTTGAAATTATTTGTAAAAAACAGGTGTGGGTACCTTATCTTAATTTCTTCCTCAAATTCCCATGTTTCATCTTCATACTTATATTTTCTCCATAGTACCTTGACAAATGAGTATTCTTATTGCATAGAAATTTTTATCTACGATCCAAGATGTTCACTGGCTGCTCCTCGTAAAAGAGATCATCCTCCAACTGTACCACCTCTGAAGATAGTACATGTGAAGGGTCTGGTATTTACTTCCTTAAGAGTGATACATGAAAAAAATCATGAACTCGAGCCATATTCGGTGTATGTGAAAGACGATAGGCCACGGCTCCTATGCAGTCAAGGATCTCAAAGGGGCCAATATACCATGGGCTTAGCGTCCCTTTCTTCACGAATCGCATGACTCTCTTCCATAGAGATATTCGAAGGCAGACTTTATCTCCAACATCGAACTACAAGCCCCTTTTACAGTTGTCAGCATAGATCGTTTACCGACTTTGAGCAGCTTTGATGTGTTTCGAGATGACTTGACCCTTATCTGTCATCTCTTGAACAAGATGGTTCCAAGTATCTTTATTTCTCTAACTTCATCCCAACAGGTTGGAGTTGTACGTCGTTTTCCATACAGAGCTTCATTTGGAGCCATCTGAATACTCGAGTGGAAGATATTGTTTTATGATAACTCAACCAATGGGAGATGCTGATCGCAACCACCTTTGAATTCTAGAGTGCAGGCTCTAAGCATGTCATCAAGAGTCTCAATAGTTCATTCAAACTGGCCATCTATTTGGGGGTGATATGTCGTGCTAAAATTTAATTCAGTACTCAAAGAATGTTGAAGGTTCTTCCAGAATTTAGATGTGAACATTGGATCACCGTCAGAGACAATTTAAAGTGAAACACTATGCAGTCTCACCACTTCACATATATCTTTGCAAGTTGTTCAAGCGAGAGATCTTCTAGAATAGCGATAAATTGAGAAGTCTTGGTGAGTCAGTCAACCACAACCCATATCGCATTATTTCCCTTTTACATCTTCGGGAGACCCGTGACAAAGCCCATAGTAACATTTTCCCATTTCCACATGGGTATAGGCAATGGATGCATCATACCTTTGGACTTTTGTCACTCAGCTTTAACTTGGGGACATACAAGGCACCTTGATATATATTCCACAACCTCCTTCTTCATGTTATCCCACTAGAAGTGTTCTCAAAGATCAAGGAACATTTTGGTACTCCTAGAATGGATAAAGAATGTTGTGCTATGGGCATTATCCAATAGCTCCTTCTTTATCGCAGGTGATGACGGTACACAGAGCCACATTCTAAACTGAATCACACCATCATCGTCGATATGGAACTCTTAAATCTTCCCTTCCATTACTGTATTCACCCTCTTTTTTATCTCCTCATCATCCCTTTGTACTCCCATGATATATTAGCGGGTTCTTTTCTACTTAGAGCATCAGCTACCTTGTTCGTCTTTCCAGGATGGCAGTGAATAGAGCATTCTTAATCATTGGTTATCTCTAACCATCTCCATTGATACATGTTGAGATCATTTTGTGTGAATATATACTTTAAGATCTTATGGTTAGTGTATATGTCACACTTCTCCCCATAAAGGTAGTGCCCCCATATTTTCAAGGCAAAAATCATGGGTTCTAGCTCTAGATCTTGAGTGAGATTGTATTTCTCCTGTATTTTCAGTTTCCATAAGGCATAGGCTATCACTTTATCATTTTTCATTAGTACACAGCCTAAGCCATTATTAGAAGAATCACTATACACCACAAATAGTTCTCCATTTGAAGGGAGTGTGAGTACCGGTGCAGTGATAATCCTCTTTTTCAACTCCTTTAAACATTTTTCACATTCCTGTGTCTAGACTAACTTTACCCCCTTCCATGTCAGCTTGGTCATTAGGTTTAAAAATCGTGAAAAGTTCTTCACGAATTGTCAATAATACCCATCTAGACCAAAAAAAGCTGTGGATCTCTGTTACAAAAGTTGGCCTCAGACACTCTTCAATTGCCTTTGTCTTGGAAGGGTCCACAGATATCCCTTTCTTGGTGATAACATGCCCCATGAATGATACTTCCTCCATCCATAACTCAAATTTACTATACTTTTCATACATCTTCTCCCTTCACAATGTCTTTAACACTGTTTCCAAATGCTCCTCATGTTCCTCCTTTCTCTTGGATTATATCAGAATATTATCAATAAAGACCACCACAAATTTGTCAAGGTAATCTCTAAAGACTCTATTCATTAAATCCATGAAAATTGTTGGAGAATTAGTGAGTCTGAAGGGAATAATTATGAACTCATAGTCTCCATACCTTTTTCGAAAGGCAGTCTTGGTAATATCTTCCTTCCTCACCTTTAGTTGGTGATATCTCGACCAAAGGTCACCTTAGAAAAATAACTGGCCCCCCCCCCCCGAAGCTGATCGAACAAGTCATATATTCGTGGAAGGGGATACTTGTTATTTATAGTGATTTTATTGAGCTCACGATAATCAATGTAGAGGCACATTGATCCATCCTTATTCTTGAAAAAGAGGACTGGATCACCCCACGGTGAAGCAATCGGGCATATAAAACCCTTCTCAGTATTCTCCTGTAACTGCTTCTTCAGCTCTTCTAGATCTATAGTGGCCATTTTGTAAGGTGTCTTTGAGATTGGTAGAGATCCAGGGATAAGTTCAATTGAGAACTCAAGCTCTCAGTCAAGAGGAAGTCTAGGAAACTCTTCGGGGAATACATCAGTGTAATCCCTCATGATGGGCATGTCTTCAAGAATGAGTCTATCCTTTGTCCCAATCATTTGAGCTAGATATGCTTTCTCACCAGGAAGCAGTATCCAAACCTGAGACAAAGATTCTAAAATATACTCATCCTAATCCGTACACCTGTAAAGAATCGGAGGATGCTTCGGGATGTGAAAAGTGATCTCCCTTTCCTGACAATTGATTTTGGCCTTGTACAAATATAGCCAATCCATGCCAAAGATAGCGTAGAAATACACTAAAGGAAGTATGGCCATGTTTCTAGGAGGTTCAGTCCATAAAAATTAACTGGGGAGTAGTTATAAATCATGGATGAAATAATTGCCCCATTCGCTGTTCTCACAGATAACATCTCTTCCAAATTTTGAGGTGGTGTTTGAATAGTTCTACTAAACTTGCAAGATATGAAAGAATGCGTAGAACTAGAATCAAATAGTACGTTCTCTATTCTTGAATGAATAACAAGAATACCTGTCACCACATCATTTTCCAACTCCACCTTAGCAGTAGTGATAGAATAAGAACTTCCTTGTTGCATTTCAGGTTGTTGGTGATTTCCTCCAACAACCCACAGCTTAGGGAAATTGTTCGCATAATACCCAAGATCCTTGTAGTTATAACACTTCACTACAGGCTGCATTTGATCTGAACCATCCTTTCTTCTTTATCATTGGCTGGATTTTTCATATCCCTTAATTAGTTCTTAGACATATGACCAAAAATTATGCATTTTAAGAAACTCTTGGTTCCCTTGAGATAGTCACCAAGATGCTTCTTCCCACAATTTTTGCAAAGGGAAAAGTGAGGCTTATTTCCATCACGGTATTTGTTTGATAAACCAACCATGTTGTCCTCCATTTTACGCTTCTTGACACTAGGCCCATGAGACCACTGAGAGTCTCCAATCTCCATTTCAACCTTGAGGGCACAACGGACAATCTCCTCATAGTTGTCTAAGTATCGAATCGCCAACACATTTCATAGACTCGGCTTTAGTCCGCTAAAGAAGTGATCCACCATGATTTCGGTGTTCATGACAATTCCAGAGGAGTACCTTGCAAGACATGTAAAGTTTTCTTCATACGACCCGATGGACTCATCATCCTTCTGCTTGATTCAAAGGAACTCTCGTTCCATCTTGAGATGGAGGGTTCGAGAAAAATATTTGTTGAAAAACATCCTATTGAATTCCTTCCATTCTATTGAATCAATTTCCTCTTAGGATTTTGTATTCTTGGTCAGTGTCCACCACCGGTCAATTTCTCCATCAAAATGATAGACTGCCAGTACAAGTTTCTCTTCTTCCGAGCACTGGAGGACAGAGAATATCTTTTCAATGGAGTTAATCCATTGTTCTACGAGGAGAGGATCATAAGACCTGCTAAACATGGGAGGCATTTGCCTCATGAAGGATTCTATGGGATCTTTCTCTTTCCTTGGATGAGGGGGATGTTCCACCTGATTCAAGTTATTATTCATAACTCGATCCAGCTGAGCAAGTACATCCATGAATTTTTGAGCACCCGCTTCCGTCACATCAGAAATATCATTAGGGAAATCATTACATTGCCTATGACATTGGTTGTTGGAACATGTTCTTCTATTTCCCACCATTAACTAAAAAAGAATGCATAATTATAGTTCTTGAATACATAGCTATTGAGCATAAATAGAAAAAATTGAACATTAAAGGATAAAATTATAAAGGATAAGTACATCATAACTTGTGATTCCTTAGGTTTATATCTAGGTTATCCTGGATCTATTTCTTAACATATATTATCATGGGAATTTTTTTGTCCCTTAATAATGGATTGTACTAAGCTAGTGAATCTACCAAAGCATATCCCCCAGGAGTGTCGTAACCAAAAGTGAAGAAAGGCCCTTTGTCGTGCACCAGTTCCCGTTCGTGTCTAGCTCAAAGTGGTGTATTTGATTTTTACCCCTAGATACATCTATGCTAGAGCTGCCTCGAGCTACTCGTTTCCAGACAAGGATGTATTTTTTGGGTAAACCACTTAATCTATACTCACTAATATTTATGATTGTTTTCTTAAAAATAGTCCCATACATAAGGTCATCACTAAGGTGATCTATTCCGAATCTCCAAAAATAATTAGACCATCCTCTGATAACAACTATAGCAACTCGATCCTTTTACATAAATCATTTCTTGATTTTATGAATAATTAATCATCATAGTACAAGCCAAGGATCGGTATGTCTAATGTCATGGGAGACTAGGTATATATAACATAAAACATGAGGCTAAAAAACACATCTTTATTTAATCTCCATAAAGATCTCCTATCTTCCTTTGAGCCCTTACATCTGCATAGGGTACCATGGGGAACACATGAACAAAGGGATGAGCTAAAAAGCCCAGTAAGGGAATGAACATAAGGATACATCTTAAGCACATGAGATAGGATTCATGACATAATGATATCCAAAGAATTAAACTTATAAAATCATTAAATATATGCATGGGATCATATAAACATGGAATCATACAAATGTGGATGAATCATAAAACATTTATTTAGTATGGGTCATAGCTAACCGCCAATCCCATTTCCCATTTCAGTATGGGTCAAGGCAAACTGCCAATCCCGTTTCACATCGCATCTCATTAGACTTATCATTAACCAATGAATTGGAGCACTATTTAGGCCCCATATCTTTTTTTACATTAATATTCTTTCCACATAAATATTCTTACCACATATACAATCATACATAATCAACCATACACAAACATAAGGGTACCCATGGAAATAATTGGGTACCACAATCATGACATAAATCATAACCAATGGGTGTATCTTGAAAGTGTCCATGTAAGGAAATAATTAGAAAATACATGGACCTTCATAGGGAAAAACAAGAATATAACATGATAAGTGGTTTCAAAGATAAGTGACATCAAATGAGAAATGTATTTTAGAGACATTAGCATTAAAACATTTTTCTATGGTTTTAAGGTAAAAACTATAGAGCTTTTAAAATAGTAAAGAAGAAATTATTTAATATAAAACCAGAATTGAACCAAGTATGTTTTTTAAAAAAAATACTGAATTTACAAAGACAATGGTGTCTCAAAAAAGAAGATAGAGTGCACTTGAAATTGGGTAAAAGTTCAGGAAGTTCCTTTAAAACGAGTGTGCTTATTGAAAAGTATCACGGAGAGATTCACTTAAAAGAACGTATATCCCTGAAAGAGAATGAGTGATGGATTTTATAACATGGGTTCAGAGCATATAAAAAGAATGATGAAGTTCTACATAAAAAGAAAAGAAAATTATATTTTGGTAAAATGAAAGATAGAGCAACCTGAAGGAATAAAGTAAGTTCGGGTAGAATCCATTATGGTTTATCGGCATGGTATCAGGTGTAACTAAGAGGGATTGATGAGAGAGATAAGGGGTTTCTCATAACTTATAAAACATTAGGGAAGTATGGGGAAGGTGTATAAATGTACCCCATCACTTGGTATTACGCAAAAAGGCATAGCATAGAGAACAATCTTGTTTAAGAGTAAAAAGGGGAGGATCACTTACCTTAAATCCGTTGGTGTTCTCCACATGTTATTAATGACCTGAATAAAAAATTATGATTATTAATTAATAATTCCATAAAATATTATATATTCAATTTATTTATTATAACCCTTTTTATTTAATTCAATGCATTTTTTATTAGTTACAAGGTTCAATTTCATTTTTCGGGCTAGTTTGTTTACTTGGCTTTAAAAGATCGGTTAACTTATATTCATGTTTGGATTATAAGAAAGATGAAAGTGGTTGCCCAGAATTGAAGTTATATTATTTAGTTAATTTATTGGAGATTACATGGTTTTAGTTATAATTATGTCAATTAGAGTGAAGTGGAATTATTATATATATAACCATAGTGATAACCGTTTTTGTTAATCAGTGGATTTGATTACAAAGAATGCATTTTTCTTATTAACTTAATTACATTTGTACCAAAGTATTACAGAAAAAAAGGATATATTATATATATAATAATCTGGTTTGACTATAACAAAAATGGTTCCATGACCATAATTAAGGATAACAATAGAAATTGATAAACTCTTGTCCTTGAATGTGCTAAATTAGCACATCTCAAACGGTGCATTCATTTTTTTCAAATAAAAGGGAGGGGAAAGGAGATAAGATAATGAAATATACCACTATCATGAATAAATTCCAGTAAATTTATGTTAATGGATATATCATACTATTATGGTGAAGGGAGGAGAGGTAAAAATAAAAAAAAGAACTTAAAAGAAAATAAGAAATTGGGAAGAGAAATTCACCTCTTGAGACTTCCTCCTTTGAGAACCTCTTATGGGGAGAGGTTTTGGTAATTTTAGGAGTCTGAGAGCTTTTGGATGTGGGGGAGGAAATTGGGGAGATATTTTGAAAGAATAATGGCAAGGAACAAGGCTTGAGAGGAGTGGAGAGAAGAGGGAGTGATGGGGGGGTTTTATAGTGGTAGAGAGGAGGGATTTCAGGATATTGCAATCCTCAATTTATTATTTCTTCAAAAGATAAAAACTTTTATGTATTCTATGACCTAGAATAGTAAATGGGTCATGTGAATTCAATCCATGGGTGGTAACATAATCCATGTTGTTAGGAATAGTCTATTTAGCTTATAATGTATATATATGGTAAATTGCCGTATTTAACTATTCATCAAAAAATTCTAGTATTTCAGAAGAATCCCAAAAATTCACCCTCACCATTATTCGAAATTTAGAATAAAAAAATGAAGTTAATTTTTCAAAAATAATTTTCTAAATATTATTATTTTAATATTTAATTAAAATAATATTTTATTATCAAACCCAGTTTTAAAACATTCATTAACTTATTCTAATATATATGTATACTGTACTTCCAAATTGAATACTATTTTTATACTATAATAGGAGAGGTTAATATTCATTAGGGTATATCTCTATTCATAAGTTCATGTTACTAATTTTTAGGGTAGGTTACTCTTCACCAAAAAAATTAAGTTTTCTTTATCGGACTCTAAATAACTTACAGATTACTAACGTGAATTCCGAATTTTGGAAATTCCAAACACATAAGTGTCAAACATATGTTTAAAGGTCACATATAACTTATTAGTTCATTATGTTGTGTTTTTATGTGTTTTTATGACATACTTATGAGAAGAGAATTTCTATTGAAAAACATTTGGTCGATACAATGATAGTTCGTGAGGCGCTATATACACTTAAACATAGTGTTTTAAGAACATCTCTATATGAATGTGTTCATAAAATTGGAGTTGGGTGATATATTAATATGGGGAGCTTGTCCATTTCCTATTTCAAGGGGTGGATTCCCTGTAATATATAACTAAACTAATAAAAGGATCTCTATCAAGGTATTTTATCGACATATTATTCAGATTAAGAGTTCGAATACCATAAATTCATTACATACACGATTTTTTTATCCATTATGAAACAAAATTTGAGTATAAACTAGTGCTAAATAGGCTTTTTCATATTGAGTTTTATTTTGTTTTTAATGATGGTTAGTACTCAATGTTATCGCATGAGCCAATTTAAATGATTTATTAACATGTTTTAATAAAAATTGATGTAATAAATTAATTTCACTAGAAAGTTTTCACATTTTTTATTTTATAACAGATGTGAAGAAAATTTACCACATCATTTTTTATAATAATATATTTGGAAAACACATCTTGATGACATTTATTCAAAAATGATGTAGTAAATGGTTCCCTTTAATTTTTCATTTATTTTATTTTATAAATGACAAGGAAATTAAATTTTTAAAAATAAATTTTCAAATATCCTCCCCTCCAAACATTATCTCAAAAAACAAAATAGAAGAATAGAAAAATGTCAGTTGCAGAAACACGTTAGCAATACAGAAATTTTCAATTTTGAATTTTCAATATTACAGAGTATATTGAAAACAATATATAATAAAGTAAATCATATGAAATGATTCTACCATTAAATTTTTAATTAGCTTAGATCATGTACTTTTGAATTATGAGTGTTTTAAAAAAACTAAAAATAAAAAAGAAACCACTTATCCTATATTTTGAAAAAAATGAATGAAAAATTAAAGGAATGGTTTATAATGAAATATAATCTTTTCGAACATTGTAACTATTGCGATTGATATTATTTTATATATATTTAATAAACATAGTATCCACATTTATTTATTCTTATTTTTTTTGAAATTACTTTTTGAATGAATTTTTCATTTCAAAATTTCACTTTTTAAGTGATTTCTAAAGAATTTAGTAATTATAAATGATATTTCACCTTTATTATTTTAAATATTTGATATTGGAGATCTTTTTTATTACGTTGTCTCTATTGAAATACCATTCATTGTTTGAAAATAATATGAATAAATTATATTTATACATCATTATAAGATTAAAAATTCATAAAATATATAAAAACATATGTATAATATAGTCTTCAAATTTTCTATCACTTCCATATGGATAGAGCATATCCAGTAAAGTGTCTTCTCCGATGGAAAATAAAAACCAAATATCTAATTTCCAATGATATGAATATATGAAAATTTTATTTGAGTGGTCATTATATTAAGATATACATAAAAATTTGTGGGATATATGTTTCATACTATTTAAGAAGACTAAACATCCATCACTGACTAATTATATTGTTTGGAAGACTTTCAGTAATATAATCCATTCAATCTATATTAGTAATTTTCCTTTCTATAGGTGACATAAAGTTTGGGTCCATAAATATATATATTGTTGTCATGTAATGTTGCCTAAATATTTTATAAATATATGTATTAAAAAACTAAAAAAGTAATAATTTTAATTAAATTGAAATAATTGGAATATTTTAGTTAATCTACTTACATAGAAAAAACATGCATTATTATGATTTCCAACTCATCTCCAGTTACAGTCTTCGTGGTATCTTTTTTAAAAATCATCACAACCATTTCACACCAATAAATTCTATATTCCATTGGAATCTCATAAATATCCAAAAACAAATTTGAATATGTCCAAAATATTTCAAGACAAGTAAAAATTGTATCAAAAGTAATAATAGATTTTTATTTTTTGTCTATATAGTATTTATTTAAATTGAATGTATTTATATGAAAAATATATAAATATATAATCATTAAAAATATGAAACATGTTTAATAGAAAAATTAGATAAATGATATAATATACACATACCACTATAGTAATTTACCAAAAAAATCTACATGAATGAACTATAAAATGGTTAATGATTTTCCCGAAATTAGTGACCTCATCTATAGAAAATTGTTTTCTTAATGATCTATCTTTAATATTCTTTATAGTGAAACTATGATTCTCTATCTCAATCTTTTTATGTTTAATGTTATCTAAAATATAATACATCACCCCATACACAACAATCTGTGGGTGGGGATCACCAACATATAACTCAGAGAAAATGGGAAGCTATGAATGAGGGGGTGTAGAAATATGATTAGTAGGAGATGTGGGGTCTATAGTCGGTGGAGTGAGATTAGTAGGAGGAGATGGATGTTCAGGTGGAGGTGGATGAGTGGGATTTGAATCTTGAAACTGTTAATAAATATCTACCAACATCGACTATACTAAATCTATGAACCTATACTCCAACATCTCCTGAATATCCTAAGATTTAGCTTCAAAATATTATATTATTAACAAATACACTATAATAAAGAAGAATAAGAACATTTAAACTCATTTTTTAGTGATACTTCTGCCAAATATCCATGTAGACAACCTGAGTGTTTAGAATTTCCCACACATATAGATAAAATATCATTCAACCCCTCTACAATGAAGATCAACTATTATCTAATATTCGAATGATTTTATTTTATTGAAAATTTGAAAAAAATATGAAGTGCGTCACAATATATAATGATTTATATAATTTAAATAAATAAACAAGTAAAACATCTTACAATGTTTTCAACTATAACCCTTGAATATTCCATAATATATTTTCCATTATTAGTCATATAAGCCCTCTTCCATTTTTCATTCCTAATAGGGGAATGGTGGGTCAACCACTATAGAGCCTGAAGACTCATCTCTCAGTTTTGGAAAATTGTTATCTTTCATTTGTTCTTCCAAAAACGTTTACTCTCCCCAAGATAATGTATGAGGGTATACATTTCATTATTTATTCACCTAACGATATATCCTCATATTCTATAAATTAAGAATAAATAAATCATTAATGTTATAATAAATTATAAAAAAACATAGAAGATAATATTGAACTTACCAAAAACAAATATCATCATCTACTTTCAAAAAATTCCTTCCATGTATATTCATATATTAATGGATATACATCACATGGATTATGTTGTTTTCTATTCCCCAATATGAAATCTAATTTTAGGATTGATTTAAAATCCATCCATTACATAGTAGTCAATGATAATCATTTTCCCATGAACCCTCAAGTATTAGGTGAGTCATATTTCATCTAATAAGATAAAGCAATACATATATTACTATTCGCATTTTATGATATGTCAAATAATAAAAAATGAGCTTACCAAAATGGTTTCCTATAATTGAGATATTTTTTATTTTGTAAAAACTTATCCAATTATAAATCAAAATAGAAAAATTTTTAATTTTCATGCACTACAATAAAAGTCTTGAATTATTTTGAATTAGGAACTTTTGAAATACTATTATCATCAATGTATAATTATATCCTCTAGTCCTTCCTGTAAGTTTCTTAAATGGGTAATTCCACATCTACCAACCCTCAAATTCATTTTTACCTATGGAAGAAGACTCTCCTTGTATAGATATATGAGGGGGCTCATCAAGAAGAGCATGTGTACTTTCCTCCCCAATGGTATATACATGATCCTATCCATAAGTATATGGTGGATCATATGTTTGGATTTTCATTATCCTATAAATCAATGTTACAAAAAATTAGTACATAAATATACACTCCAAACTATAGAAAAAATGTAAAATTATCAAAAATATAAATAAAACATAAATAATAAACATTGTCTTCCAAAAATTTAAGCTTATCTAAAACTCTAACAACATTTATTTGAGATGAAATGACATTAATGTATGAAAACATATATATGAATACTGTATTCATATTAAAAATTATTTAGCATATAATATCATTTTTTACAATGATAATAATATTCATTGAATATATAACAATGATCCAACAAAAAGGAAAATAAAATTAGAAAAAAATCCATATTTTTTAAATTATTTGAAAACAGTTATATGAACATTTCTGGGGTATGAAAAGACACAGAAGAAAGAAAAAAAATCCAAAAATGTATTGTGAATAGTAAAAATGCACCGACCTGATAATTCATTTTGACATCAAAAAAAAAATATTTTATTGAATACAATCATTTTTAAAATATTTTTATTTTTATTTAACATATTATATTCTAAATAATTTTTTTTCAAAAAATTAATCAGATATATTATTTATGTAAGGGTCAACATTGTACACTAAAAAAACTCATATAATCCAGCAATTTAACTTATTAGTTACACTATGTGTTCTAATAATGAGAATAAAAGTAATATTTCTAGAATTTTATGAAATATAAAAAATTAATCCATAAATAAACATTTATTACCATTAATATTCAGAAGGTAATAATGTATTATCTTCCCATACTCCATCATCATGATCCTTCTATTTGTTACAGACCATGTCTATGATATTCTCATCAATAATATTTATTAATCAATACATGGATTTGGGGTCTCATATAAATTAAATTCATCCTCATGTTTATCATCACAAAAACATTATTATTTTCTTGTAATAAAATAGACTACATCATATTAGATTGATCCAGAACATAGAAATTATTTTCTTCATGTTTATCCTTGATAAACGGATCTATTGTGTATTTTAATAAATTCAAGATAATTGTTTTCATTAAAATTAGTTGTGTTTGGAACTATTATTACTATATAATCATTTTTTGATAAACACAATAACATGAAATTTAATGTAATGAACATCTTATATTACTTTAATGAAACCATAATATTCACTGGATGTAGAGATTTTTTTTCATTGTTGATCAAAAAATGTTTTTCTTTTACAAAAACCAAGACAAAACTATTCAGAACTAAACTTCTATTGTCCTAATAATTCATATGAAATGTATATACACTAATTTCATACACATTACATGTTATAAAACTGAATCATAGATAGTCCAGTAACCTTCCCAATGTTTCCCATGTATCTGATCCATCCTGCTTGGTCTCTTTAAACCATAGAAATTTTTTTTTTCTGATTTATCCAAATACAGATATCATTATTGTTGAGATAACATTTTTTGAACACTTTACTATCTAATGTTATATATCGATGAGCATCATCTAGATTATTCAAGATGTATAAATGCACGTTATCAATTTTTTCAGCTATCAATGATTTTACACTCAAGCCATAGATCCACTTCCCACCAAAATTAGCTGGTTTGTAGAGAGATATAGGAAAACCAATGTGCTTAATAATTTACATGTAGCTCGTACAAAAATCTATATCTACATCAAAAATATACTATTCAATAATGGATTCTTCATATTGATATGGATTCTTAATATACCACTTCAATATCATCATACATCTTCCAAATTGATTCATCCAATATTGATATAATGGCCGTAGACACGACTTTTTCCCTTTACTGATCCTGATTTGATCCCGATATTTCCTGAGATTAACCTAGGCTCGATGGTCCCTGGTATTAGGGAAGTCAATTCCGTGATCCCGTTATCGGCTTTGAAGTTTACGGATGCGGAGAGCATTCTAAACCTAACTTTGGTTGCCTGTTTTAGGAACAAACGACCGTCTGTAGATTATTTTGATAGGTTTATCATAGAAACTTTGGGTCTTAAAGAACGAGCGGTCGTTGGGCTGTTAGATAAAAGGCATTTGATGGTGAATTGTTCTTCATCAGAGGATTTTATCTGTGCTCTATCATGTGTGCCTAAGAAGTGCGTTGGCTATGGATTCTACCTGTTTTACTAGAGCTATGATCCTTACCTGATGCATGATTCTCCTTCAATTCTTGTTTGGGTAAGCCTCCCTCAACTTTCTCTTCCATTCCATAATCCTACTATTATGTGTATATTAGGGAATTTAGTGGGTCGGTTTCACTATGTTGACTCACACACGAATTTTGTGTGCCATCAGATCAACCCACACATGTGTGTGGAGGTTGATGTATTGAGTCTTCTGGTTGAGTCTGCGTGGATTGAAGCCGGAGTGGAGGTATGGTGTAAGAATCTGGTGCTCTACAACCATTGGGTGGAAAACTTCTCATCTTGTCATCGACTGGGCCACTCGGAGGCTATCTGCAGACGTTGTGTTCACTAGGGAAGGCTCCAATGCAGGCGAGGAAGGGTGATGATGGTAAACAGAGGAAGGAAGTGGTGAACAATGAGGTGCAGAGAAAACCACCAGGAAAGAAGGTTGAGGAACCCTCTGTGTCAGGGGTTTTTAATCAGCTCATGGAGGCTTTGAGCGACATGGACACCAGGTAAATCCATGGCACAACAGAATGCTGATCCACCCTTGAAATCACCTCAAGGTGAAGGTGATAGTTTTTCGGGGAAGGATCTTGTAGTTTGGACAGAAGGGGTGGATATTAAACCCCAAGTGAATAGTATTCATAGTGCTGCTACATCCGATGTCATCCAACAATCAACAGGGAAGGGTTTGGTCCAATATAGTGTCCAGACTAAAAACTCTTTTGAGTGTTTGGACAACAAAGAGCTTAAACAAGATCAGCCCTTTGATTCGGATGGAGGATCAATAAATGGTATGGATTCTGAGGAGGACTAATGAGTAACTAAGGCTCATGAGGAGGGGAAGACCCCTAAGAAGAATAAGGAAAAGGGCTGCATGTACTACTCACATCTACAAGTACTGATGGAAACACGATCAGGTAAAAAGTCTAAACCGTACAAGAAAGAACCGTCATCTGCTTCCATAATTGCTGTTAAATTTGCGGTTCATGGAAAGAAAAATGACAAGGTGAGTCTGAGTCGTAAAGATAATTCAAACAGTATCGACGTGGAAAAGGACTCTAAAGAACCCATCCTCCACTGTGAGGAGGAAATAGTGGAAGAATTATTCTTTGTAAACATACCACAGTAAGAGGAAGAGATGATGGGAAGACATATTAAAGTGGAGGTCAATAGTGAGTGGGCTAATTGGATTTTCAAATAGGATATGATCCTGATGAGAGGCTTAAATGATGTGAAAATCATCAAAGAAGAGTATATTTGTACTTGGGACAAAATGGCATCCTGCTTTGAAGTTGTTATTGGTGAAGACCCTGATGCTATGGTATGGATTATGAACTAGAAACTTTATATTGGGGAAAGTACCAATAGGTTGAGGCTATACATCAATGGATTTTCATTCTCTTATGAGTATTCGCCGCCAGATTGATTGGGAATGGTTTCTCACTTTTCCTAAGAAGTATTTTTTTATAAAAAGTTAATTTTCAGTCAGTCAGTCTGAAAAGATTTATTCCTTACAAAATATGGACCCTTAAATTTATCGTGATATCAAAAAATGATGAAGGAACATACATTAACAATTAAAAAATTATAGAAACCTATCTATTCTCCAAATTTTTCAAATCATTATTATTATTGACCATATTAAAAATAGAATTTAAAAAATAACACACCCTTATGATATTCACTATGATATGGATTGTAAATATTCCACACAATGAAACTATTATGAGATGTTTCATCAAGATGTTCCAATTATAAGATTTAATACTTGTGAACATAAAATACATTAATAAACAAAAAAAATTCATTTTAAGAATAACTCTATGATACAATGATATCATGAATACACTCAAAAAAGATAATTTTATCCCTCTTGGATAATGTATGAGAATCCATGGGCAATAATTTTCACCATCCATTGGGAGTGGGACCTAACTCTAAACATGTTCCCATTTACATTAAGTCAAATATTTCATTCAAACCATCATTATTAATTCCATTAATATACAAAAATATTCCAACAATACATTCATATATATTCTTCTCCATGAGTATGAAATCAATTTTATATCTGACATCAGGGTATCTCTAATTCTCTAGGTCAAAATATATTTATAGTTTCTTCCAAATAATTCTATCATTATAGGTTTTTTATTGTCTATATGAATGTCACATAGATGTTTTTTAGCACTTTAAATTTTTGATCTGTGATCAATGGATCTGTAGAAATATCAAATTATTCTGAGTTTCTGAATTTCTTTTTAAATCTTCGGTAAGAGTGATACATAAAAAAATGCATTGATGATCCTTGAATTTAAATTTTATCCCATGTTGCAGCTGATAATAGAAACTATGTTGTTCACAAATTATACAATCAGTATACCCCTTCACATTTTATGTAATAAAATATCCATATGATGGGATTTCATTTCTAGTGTACATTATCATTCCATGGAATTGAAAATATTTTATTTTATAAGAATCATACACCCTAATACATTCTGTCCATTTATGTTTCAAATCAGAAAATAATGTTGTTAAAAAAATAAATATCATTTACATTTTATTTTGATCGAGAGATCATTAAACTCAACCTAATATATTTTCTCTTGATACAGATAATAGGATGTATGTTTTAAATTACCATTAAAATAGGTCATGAAATATTCCTGCTACTATGGCTTCGATATGGATTCATTCCATCTATGCACAACCCATGTATGGGATTTGAAGCATCATTTATTAATGTAGTAAACTGTTTATTAGTTTTCTTCCACTGTGGAAAATAAGAGTGATGCCATAATTTTCCATCACATATATTGTCTTTGGAATTCAATCTTATCCTTTTTATAGAATTTGAATTTAAAAATAATTGTTTCAAATAAGCAATTATAGTAGGATACCAAAATTCTTCAATAGAGGACTTTATAATTATTAAATCAACTGTAATTTTTCTTTTAACATATACTATAATTTCCCATAATTATTAAACCCTAACATATATTCATGTTACATACTATATAGAACACCTTCATTTGGTTAAGAAGGTATATTATTGTTTTATAATCCCACATAGAATAATATATTTTTTAAATTATAACATAAATCGGAAATATGTTTGTCTTCGTGAAGAATGTATCTCAACCATTGTATAAACTCTTTAATAATATTATCACACCATCAAATTTTCACATTCAATTTAATCAATCATAACAGTGTTGATATGATTATAAATTCTATACAACCTGGATACAATGATATTTTAGCATCACCATATGGATGCTCATTTTTTGTTTCATTTAAAATTTCATATACCTCAATATCATGACTAATTTATTAGATTTGAAAAGAAATTCCATATTTCAAACAATAATCATCAAAAGATAAGAAATTCTACATCATTTCCCCAATCTAATTCAAAGGGTTGTTACTCAGATTAAAAAAAAGAAAAAACAATCTAAATTTTATAACCCTTATTTTTAACATCATTATATTTAATCATTTCATTCATTGGTAAAATTGTTTTCATTATTTTGTATATTACATTTAGAAAATTAAAAAATACCATTAACATATTTCTCATATTCATCACTTATTTGATGTGAATCAATCTAACTTGAAGTCATTATTATCTAAAAAAATATAAAATATAAATATCATATCAAAAAAAGTGATGATAAAAATTAGTTGTAGGGGTAATAGTACATTATTTCAATGATAATCATGAAGAATATTTTGTGGTTTTATTTATTAGTATGATTTATGTGTGGTTTAAAATAATAGTGAATATAATGTTGAAGATGTTAATAAAAATGGAGATGAATTTTAATGTTAATTTGAATGATTATACAATTAAATGGAAAATAAAGGAAATAAATTTATATTACAAGACTATAATAGACTGTATTATTATAAAAGAACGAATAAATGGAAGTCATCGAGGAGGTTCTAAATATATGGAAATCTCTTGTGAAGAATTATTTTAATTGAATATTAACATAATTGAACAATAATATATGATAATTAGTGACTAGATTTAAGTTTTTGATAAAAAAATACAAAGTGCATATGTATTGTATGAAGAATTAGTTTATAGAAAAACAATATTGTATATGATGTTAAAACACACACAGAGAAAAAATATATTATGTTAATAGTAACTATAATGAATTGTAAAAAACAAATCTTAATATATTATCACAAATTTTCTATGAAAATATTAACATTGAATGATTTAATTTCATTGAAATATTAGCATTATAATTTATTATAATATTCTTCTTCCAATGCTAATAAATATTTCATTTAATAGGGGTCCAATTAGGTAAAGTAATACAATGAATTTATTTTGAAATATCTAAAGATAATTGAGTGTTAAAAACCCAAATATATTTTTTATTCTGAAATTATTGGTTACCCAAAGTTAATTTAAATGAATGAAATGAAATTGAAAATTCGTGTCTCACAAAAGAGTGTATCATATGAAAAATATTATACTTTACTATGATATTTGTAAGTGTATATTGAATATTATTACAACTAAGTTCAATGGTGAGGAATATAATAAGGTTATATTATTTTTTTTGTAGATAATTATTATACTATGATTATATCTAAAGAGTGGATATATAAACCAAGTGAAAATTCATCATTTAATTATTTTTTAATGTATTAAGGTGATTATTAGAATTAGGATAGCCCAATATAGTGATGTTTGGAGTGATATAGAACTAAAATTAATGTAATATATAATTAGATAGGACTATATTCACAACTCACTTCCTAAATGATTAAGGGAATTGATATAAACTGTTTTTGGAACATTCAAGATAGGTTTTTACCTACTTATGTACAGAAACATATTTTTTTGAAACCATCACCTAAATTTGAGGAAAGATATTATTTCTTCCCCAAAGAGTGTGCTACCTACACCTAAAACAAATCAAATTTTATTATTAGCTTTAAATTAAACACATGATTTCATGAAAATCCATTTTATATAAAAATTAATGTTACAAGAAATATATAAAAAATTTGAAATATATATTAAATAAATAGATAATAGTTTAAAATTATTAAAAATGAATGTAAAACTAAATTGAATCCCAAGAAATTAGAAACATATAAGATTAATAAAGGGAATTCATAATAAAATCAGTGAAAAGAATTAGTTTCTCAAGGAATAATCATTGTAGAGAATCAATAGAAAACATGAAAAATGTAATATTCATTACAGATAATCAATTTTTCTAGGAATATTCCATGGGTTGATAGAATAATAGAGGATTGAGAATGTGTGGTGCTAACATGGTAGATGATCTGAGATATCTTCAAAAGTGAAAAGAGAAAATCATTGGTGGTGTGTGAAGGCAGATGATCAATAATCACATGATGAGGCTGATGAAAGTAGAGGGTTGATGAATCTAGTAATTCAATATTATATTTTAATGTATTGATGAAGTGAAGGGTTAAGTATTCTGCATGGGACAAATGAGACCATTTTTAAGAGAAATAAGGACACTTAAATGAATCTACCTGACATTTGATAACGTTTTAAAATGAATATCATATCTATTTTTTAATAACTATAATGAAAATTTAATTTTTATTTTAGTTAAACATAGATTACCTTAATAACTAAATCTCAAAATTGATTATTTTGAAACTGACACGATGAACCAAATTTTCAACATCAGTTATAAAGAAACAGGAATATATAATAAAATTATTGTGAATTTAACATTTATTACTTTATAACCAATGTTAAAAATATACATCATGATAAATATAATTTTTACCAGTGAGATAATTAATATGAGTATCATTCAACATCATGGGTGGAATATGATAGACTACATTTTAGGGTTGAGAAGTGATGTGAGCATGTTTCATGACAGTCATCAAAATAAGTTGATTACTATTTTTTGTGGGAATATAAGAATACTACTGAGAAGCTTCTAGAGTATTCTTGTGAGATTCTGTATAATTGATAGGCATATGAGCTTGACATTGGGTAGTTTCTATAATATGAAGGTCACCATTGGTTGAAACATGGGTATAGACCCAATTTAAATATTCATTCCCCATAGAAATATTCTTATAGACCTCTAGAATAGGATAAAAGGTATGATCATCCTCTTGTATAGACTCTAAAAGATGCAACTGAATAATCTCATTAGTGGGATTAGGCATATGAGGCTTTCTCCTATTAGATAACAGAATATTCCATGTAGCTTTGTTGGAAGGTATATGAGCCATCAATGAGTTGATTTCCAAATTTAATTTACAAAATTTCATTTTCATGGGGATATAAATCTATTCTTCTCCCTTCGGAATATTCCACTAGATTTATTTAATAAGAATGTGTACCCTTAGTGAGGTGATTTCAAAATTTCGTTGACAAAACTAAATAAAAGTGAGGATATGAGCCAAGTATCTTGCCTCATTCATTGTTAAGATTTTCCGATAGTCCTTTTTGATGGGATTAGGAATGTGTGGTTTCACCAGAGTAGAAACGTATTCATATTGATCAGGGTGATATTTTACTTATATTATTGGGATTGGTATATGTGTTTTTCCCTCATGTCCTCCATGTGTCTTCATGAAATGCTGATGGAATTCATGTTCAAGGGTGGGGATATGTTCCTCCCCCTCATTGGAAGCCATAATATGTGAGTAGACTTGATCTAGATGAATAGGGACATTAGCTATCTTACTAGCCATGACTAGAATATTCTAATGAGATTTATCATAAGAAGTATAAATATGGCCCCACCCTATTTTACCTTTAGTTTTCCACTCTTAGTCAGTTATCATTGGTGCCCAACCATAAGCATCCATGGTGGCCACCAATTAGGTAGTTCACTCAGTAGGAAACTAAGTGGTATTTGAGAGATGGAATTTGTGACTGAGGTTGACAAGTTCCCTTCTATGCATCTCTATAATTAGGATGAATTTGTTGTAGAATCTGTTATCAACCTTTTATGACAAGGAAGTTGCAGATTATCACATTTCAGGGAAAGTATTTTGAAGTGGTCGGTGTTAGTGATATGTTTCACTAGATTAAATAATGTTTTCCTTCAACAAGCCCATATCATTGGGTTAGAAATTTGGAGACCTCTATATATAGTCTTGAGAGTCATGATCATAACATATAAGGGGTACTCTTGGACCATCGCATTCACCTCCCAAAGTTAAAGGCATCTGGTGGGTGAAGTGTTTTTCAAAACAATGAAGATTGATGACATTATTGAAGTTCTAGAACATTATATTTATGATGATATGATATCGAGTCAAGGTGATTTCTATGAGAACAGTTTATGAGGTCATAAATACAACAATGAACATGGCCTCTAACCTTTTCATCATTGAAAGTATGAAAAATTGTGTATTAGATGTGCACAAGTAACACAATTATTCATTCATGTTTCTATTTTGGCAATTTTTCTTGCATGGAATATTAATGAAAAAATATATTATCTCACATGAACCCATATTAGGTTTTTTTGTTGAAAATATCATTTTTGGTTTACGAATATTATTTATGTAAAATTTTGAGTACAATGCCCCAAAATTCATACAAACGTTTTCATTTATTGTAGTAATGTTTACATCAGATTCACCATTTTTTTGAATAAATTATAGAAAATTCCCAAAACTCCCACATATGTGACATTTTATGGTCCTGTATTCTAATGGAAATAAATAATTTGTTTGTTAAAACCCAATTACACTTAAAATATCACATTGGTTGAGAGGATATGATGTGTTCCATACCACGCCATTTTGTGGGAAATTATCACCCATGTTAGGACTCTATTATAGATTTATTATATGTTCATGAATTATTCCCAAATTTTGATATATTTATACTACTATAATAAAATAATCGGGTGTTGAGTCCATGTACATGGAAAATTTTGTTATATTAATGAAAACACCTATATTCGTTAGATTTTCTCTAAATGGTTCCCATTATTTCTTACCCCTGAGAAACACTTATTGCTTTGAATCCATATGACTAGACAATATAGAATTTACTATATCCCAGTAAGGTGATTTATGTTTTGATATTGAGATAAAACCTCTAAGGGGAATCCTAAATATCTTATGAGGAAATGAATAAAAACTCACATTGGTCATTTAGGTCTAAGCCAAGCTTTTTAACATCATTTATAAATGACAAATTCTAGGAAATTTAACCATTTTTTATTGAGCATAGCCATTAAGAAGGAGTCTAACATATCTTGATTATAATAGGAATAAAATACTTCATAGTTTAGTTTGTCTTCATCCTACTGATGGGGGGTGTAACCACATTAACCAACATGGCCGTCCTGGGTGGCATAAGGCTGAGCCACCACTTCCCCAAAACTACCATCAATATTCTAGGGGGATGTAATTTTATTTTTGAGAATCTAGGATAGAATAAGATGCCTTTTCCAAATGTACCTACATGTATACACCCAATCATCTCCATATATAATTGTAGAGGAATATAAATATTTATGTAACATCAAGGGAAAATCCATATATTATATAACCACAAGAAAATTAATTAGATAATGAATATATAAATCCATAGTGGAAAAGGGAAAACTCAATCCCAACCAGAAATAAAATCATGACAGACAACAAATGGAAATAAAAATAACTAAGAGATATCTCAGCTCCAAATATCCATGTCAGGACACCATACATAGTCAATGAATATAGATATCACTGTATTCAACCAAATTCACCACAAATATATCGATAAATACATAAGACATGACACTTGAAGGAAAATATCATGTAGGGGTGAGAATTTACATACCCATTCAGGCACCCCTAAAACCACAATGTGAGAAAATTAATGTTAAAAATGTTCATATCAACCCACTAAAATATAGATAATGAATCCCGATATATATATATATATATATATATATATCTTAAGAAACCCAAAAAAGAGATAAAAATGATCTCCATATAAAAACCCATAAAAAATATATGATTCTACATACAGAAATAAAAGTCCATCACTGATGTTCGACATCAAACAAAACCTCACTATAATCAATATGGAGGGGCCTTCTCCTTGTTAATTCCCTCCATGATCATGGGGGACACAACCCACACTAAGGAACCACATAATTCTAGAGGTCAAATGCAGGGGAGTACCACTTTGAAGAAAGAGGACCCTTTCCCATAATATGGGAGTACTTAATTTATCAATACAATTAGTATGGGGGACCCATTCCATAAAGTGAATGGGGATTACCGATCACAACATCACCTTAATGGTCCATCCTACACCACTTCCAACATGAGTAATCTTTTAAAAACCCATCATTCTCACATTACATTACATCATATCTCATATTGCACAATGAAGGTTACATTCTCATTTTACGTCAAAAACAGTAATGATAGTCTAATCATATGACAAAATCTAGTCCAAAAGATAAATATATGAGAGGAAGAATATACTATGGGATGTAGAAAACATCTTTTGGGGTCCACAAGGACTATGTCCCTACCTCAATTTATGTTTTTTTGTCCTCTAGAAATCGATTTAGAATTCATTTCTTACTACACAATATGTCGTGGTGGTAAGAGACGTGTCTCATCCACCCCCTAGGATTATTGGGCTCTCATGGTCATTCATGAGTATAACTGGATTTTCCTATGTACATATGGTCATGCATGTGTACTTCGGATCATTATAATATACATGTCCATGTTTGAGAAAATTTCTGTACCCATGTCCTTCAGTGGTTCCCATGTTCATCATTCCTTTAATTCCCATGTACTCCTGGCGCACACATGGATCGACAAGTAGGGGGTCACACATTGTATAGTGGGTCCAAATCACATGTTATATTTTTCATTATAGGAAATCCTATCTGATATATCCATGTGAATACATGGTGTGATATTTCATAGAAAATTTAATATAGTTAGGTTTTTTACAAAATCATATGTTTTTTCATTCTTATCCAGATCCACCTTCACTGCCTTGAAATATGATATTTGACAACCCCAAAATGGATAGATGTTGTATCCAACCATCATTTCTATACCTATAGTGGCCATATTGGATTATGTTAATCTTCTAATGATCCAACATCTCCCATATCAAATTATATCATAGTCACCACTCATGATCACATATCTACAAATAATCAACAACATATCATCCCAATCCATCTTTAAATCACCTTCTCCACCATTGTTTGTGAATTAAACATGAATCTATGGGTTTGATAATTCTTGAACCTACCCTAGAAATGTTCAACCATGACCTCATAGTCCAACAATAGATAACATGAGAAACAATGTGGGGAAATCATAATAATAATGGTGAATCCATTTTGTCCAAACATTCTCAGCCAAATTTCATATAAATGGGTATCTAGGTTAATAACATTAGTTTTAAAGGAGTTTAATAAGATCAATAAAATAAATAATATGACCTGGCTCTTGAAATGTTTATAAAATATTAAAAATAAAAGAATATAAAATAAAATATGAATGATTTAAATAAATTGGGTGGAAATCAAATAAATATAATTATATATCTTGATTTACGAACTATTGTTTGTGATGAAACATTCACAAGTGAAAAGAAAGGATCACTGTATTAAATTCCTCTCGATCATCCTTGATTTGATTTCACATTTTTCACAGATCTCTATTTTTTAAAAAAATGGCCAAAAAACCTATAAAATTTCAACAAGGTTATGTGGAAACAATAAAGAACTTTTATAATGGAATATTTATAGTAGTTTTAGATTAGTTAATTTAAAAAATTAAATTTATATAAATAAGTTTTTTAATTAAATGAACCCTCCATTAGCTTCGTCAATGGGATGTCTAACTCCATCTTTCCAAACGTTGGGTCTAAGGAAAACCGTACATTCCAAAATCTACTACGGTCTCAGAATTTGCATCTATGGAAAAAATAATGGGAAAAATAAAAACACTAATACAATTTTAATGTGTGAAATAAATATATTCATATATTTAAAATATTAATTATTTGGCCCTGATAATCCCATTATATAGGCCTACTCTGAGGATAAATTGAGATATATACATAAAAATATTCAAATAAAAATTCCTATAAATTTATATTTGTTAAATTATCTAATCATTTCAGGATTTTTCCCCAAAATTAAAAATCAAAACCAAAATACATTAGTGTGAACAAAGAATCAAAATCGTAGATAAGAATCTAGGGTACCACATGATGTTAGATGATCTCCTACACTTATTAATACCCTATAAGCATCACTGAAATATACTCCTTGATTGAAGGAAAGTGTGATGACTTTTTAATTTGGTCAAATATCACCCAGGTGGCATTGTAGAATTTCTCTGTCTATATAATCCCCATAACAAAGTCGATGGATATTTCATCCCATTTCCACTCTTGGATATCAAGAGTCTGTCCCACTTAGCCTTTACCTACTTACATGTAAGACATATTGAAATGAACTTGGAAATTCTCTAACTCATTAAATCCCATACAAACTTCCATTGATGGTTCTTTTACACAATTTACACATCTATATGTATTCCCAATGTGGGAGTTTAAAACTCCCTCATCACCTCCTCATGTAACATGACTGAAACAACGATGTTAGAACAAGAAAATGAATCCACTTATACAAGAAACATCAATCAACCTTACTGAAAAGAATATCATGATTCACATGATTCTATTTAAGTTATCATGGATCCCAAATGGAGTTACAGATCAGTATTTATGGTCATTTGAATTCATAACGATGAAAATGGCAAGTCGTTGTGATTCTGGGAAAAGTATGGATTTACACGAAAGTTTTCAAAAACTGCATACAAGTCAGGGATTGTGCACAAGTTTCCAAATTACAAGAATAACTCAATTAGGGATGTATAATTCAATGAAACATGAAATGTGATGAGAATGTACTCAGATTCCCCTTAGTCTGAATTCATTCCCAATTCCCATGTGTGCAACAATGTGGCCTTGCTTGGAAGAATGGAATCATGTGCACAAGAATATACTCTTGCACATGAGAATTTAAATATATCATGGAGGTTATATCATTAAACCATATTGCACACTAAATTTGATGTAAAATGGATAATTTTTTCATGTATCTAATCCAGCATCCAGAGGTAATGTAATTTCAACACAACTCTATAAAGTTTCATCCTTGTATGAAAACATGTACCCAAAATAAAAACTTGAGAGACAAATAAAACTTGAGATCTGAATCCTAACATGCATGAAAGTTGAAAATGATCATGGAATATTTTATGTGCCTATAAATATGGCATCTCTCCTCCCCCTAATTCATAGATTAAATATGGGAGGAGCTCTCATGTGTGAAACATTCAGTTGTGATCATTACACAAAACCCACAACTCTGAATGATTTTTCTACTAACTAGGAATAATCCATCAATGTATGGTCCCATGTTTCAAACATTTCATGTAACACCCCAAGCTTCCATGGTACGTTTACCTTTGAATAATGTAATAGCTTGCATTGTACGCAACTACGAGATTCTAACACACCGTGATGAATCAAACTAGCCATTATCAATAGTAATACCCACTTATTGAAATTTTATTAGTTTTATCTTTCAAAATGGACTTCATTTTTGGATTCATAATATTGAAATTATCTTAGGGTGAAATTTTGATATTTTTCTCAAAACGATCAATTTTTGATGAATAGTGAAAATACTAAATTTTAATTATAGACAACTTTTTTATTCGAAATAATTTATAGAGTTAAATTATACATTTGAATAGTTTTTAAGTATCATTAGAATATATTTTTATCATTTAATATAATTTAAGTCATTGTATGTAATCTAACAATTAAATTGGACATTAACAAGTGTCAATCTTTTGATAGTTATTATTTCATAAAAACACGGTTTTTGTTTTGACAACAGAAATTAATATTAAATTAATTTCATCCACTTATGTGTTATGAATTTAGAAATATGGATTCAATATTTGGAATCAGTAGTTCCAAATGTGTAAATAGGTATTTTTTTTAGACATTATTAATATTTACTTTAGTAAATATTTTATTTACTCTGGTTAAATGGGTAAATCCAGTAAATAAGCTTAAAAAATTATATTATAGTAATATTAAATTACCCTAAACTGTGTTATAACCCTATTGGATGATATATTTATAACCATGGGTATCCTTGGGTATATTTTGGGACCCCATGGAGCCACATGTAAGTGATAATGACACTTTATATTAATTAAGTTAAAGGAATACAAAAATGACTTAATCATATATCTTTTAGTATAACAATTTTTACATAAGGTAATATATGTTATCTCTTAGAAAATAAATATTCATTAGAAGGATAAAGAATTTCATACATAATAGTATTTTATTTATAATTTTTATACATTTAATAATTAAATTTATTTATGATAGAGTGATGATGAAATATTTTCCTTATTAATGAAAGAATCAAATAAATGGTATTATAGATGTTAAAATAAATATAATTTTATTGTTTTGATGACATAAAAGAATTTTATAGGTTAATTTTACATTTTAGGATTGATTAAATGAATTTATTTAGAATTAATAATTCTTTTATGATTTTAACAAAAACAAATAGCAAATAGTGTCAAAATTGAAATAAAAGAGTTTTTAAAACAAATATTATATTATTAATTGGTATTTGATTCCAAAAAATATTAAATTCGGCCGAAGGGATTAAATACTATTATATATGTCATTAATAAACCATGTGTGGTTCTATTGGATGTTTATAGTAATTTTATTAACCATATAATATAAAAATACAAAGAGATGTGGTAAATGTCAAACTACTTAACTAAAAGTTAAATCTAAAAGATAAGGTTAATATAGTGACCAAAACCAGTCTAAAACATATTGGTTGAGTTTTTTTAGACCCATAACAACCTTATCCTTCAAATAATTTATTTTTGAGCCATTAGAATCCGAACATGATTTTATTATAAAATAATATTTCAATCTTTTCATAAGGTGCCCCTCACCCCTCTTAGAAAAGGGCACTTTCGATTCTCTCAAATTCACACCTTCCAAGACATTTGTATCATCCACACCCTACCCAAATATCCTCCCAACTATTGGAACTTTATCTGAGAGGCCTTAGTTTGATCAGAAAGCCAACCTAAGGACCCCTTTTGATCAAATCAAAAGGAAGAACCCGAATGAGAGGTAAATATCTCACAACCTAGTTCAAGTTGTCTTTCTTCTTCCACTTACTCTTTATTTGTTGTTTCCATTATAAAAAATTTACTCTAGTAGCTTATATATAATGTTATGTTATTATAAAAATGGTACAACCATATTCATTATTTTATCCATCCTATGAATAACATGTCACCATACATGCGTACGTACGACTTACCGTCTCCACGTCGTGGTGTAGTGGTTATTCAATAAATTATTATTTGGATGGGTATAATAATGATATATAATTTATTTAAATACTATATATAACATTTTAATGATTCTTTATATATTATATAACATCAATTTACTTATTATTTTAATTAAAAAAGAATGATATTGTCGCTCGTGCGTACATACAGATTACCGTCTCCACGTACGCGATGAGATTCATTCATCATCGTAATCATTCAAGAATAATTTTCATGCATTGATTAAAAATAATAATTAAAAAACATAATATCATTATGTATATGAATAAAATACACTCTATCTATAACAATCATGGATTACGTAACTAAGCATATAAAGGAAAACAAATCAGTCAACAACCGAAACGATGATACTACTAAAAATATCATTAACAAATAAATATTGGAAGATCATATATGATATCATATTAATTTATATGGTTATTGTATAATTTAATAAAAATTATTTTACCATTATACAGGAGTTTAACCTACCCTCTTCCAAGGAAAAGTACAAATTAAGGGGTTTCTTATCACACTTTTAATTCAATGATATTTACATTGTTCGCCACATATTCATTAAATGTGGTGTACTGTGTACTGTTATATGATATATAAATATTATCATGATTATCTTTATATTCAGGGTATTCTGTGATTCATTGGGTTGTCATTAACTTTTGGCCATATGACTCGATTTATTACAACGAATTAGGGTTTTCATCTCACTTCCTATTTCTGTGAGATTCAATCCATATTGCCACTATTTCCTTTTGTGTGGTGTATATACTGCCCAATGATTATATTCTTTGTGTAATATACATTAATTTATGAGTATTTAAATCTTCATTTTATGATCCATATTTCATGGGATGTATGTTTCGTAAGTTACCAAATTGGAAATGGAATTTCAAATTTCAATTTCCACTCATTTGGCTTTATGAATACTTCATTGATTATTTTAATCCATGATTATGTGTTGAATCACTATTTAATTTTTGTGTAGTAATTTCCACTCCCCTTTCTGTGGATATACATAAGATATAAATAATCCCTCCATTGATAAATTCTCAAGTCATCGATATGAACATGATACGAGTAATTTTAACTCAATCTACATTTATTGAGTTAAACAACCAATTCATTTGTGTTATTTTTATAAGAATTTGTGTGAATGTCCTCTAATTGATTTACACTGAATTTCCATTAATATTGAGTGTATTTATTGTTTTCACACATAATTATGTCGTTGATTTATCCTTAACCTAATGATATGGTCTTTATAAGAGATTTCATCTCAATTTACATTCCATCGAGACTTCTTTGTTGTTATACGAAAACACACTTTTATATGGTATATATAATGTACTTTAACATAGTATATCATGAATCCCTTTATTACCACGATATTAAAATGTTTTTATTACCTCAATTATTTGTATTCAACTGTCTCTCTTTTGGTTAGGAATTCTAACTAAAATATCATTATAAAATGTTTTAATGATTTATTATTATAAATCTGTATCATTAATTTCCATGTTTTAAAAATCATTTTAGGATTTATTTATATGGAAATTAATAATTTAAAGTTAAAATTATTTTTAAAAGTTTCAATTTGGTATGGGACACTTTGATTCAAAAATATATTTTAAACGGCTTCTTGATAAATAATGATACTTTTTAATGTTTTCAAGAAAAATGGGGATATTTTTATCTAATCATTTTGATGATTATTTTCATCTATGTCAATATCATTCATTGTTCTCTATTGAGGTTGATTGATTATAATACAATAATCCATATTGTATTGAATGAGTTATGTTTGACTATGGATGTGAGATTTTTATACCATTCATGGTTTGTGGTTAAAATATTAACATTTTGTATGCTAGTTTTAATACGAATGTTCAGATTAGGTTTCAAAATTTTAACATGAGGAATGCATTAAACAGATTAAGTGATAGGTGGAGCCTGCTATAAATCCACGATGCATCGGTAGGTCTCATGAGACAAACTAATGTCTTGTCACAAGGCCTTGATATAATCTTATTTTTAGTATTGGCATGAGTCCTTGACTATGTAGTTATGATGTCCGGAATTATGCATTCTATCATTATGAAATTAGATATTGATATTTTATGCGGTTATTAGACTAGAAGAATACCCATGACTATGTTTTCTTATGGAATTATTTACTCAGATCATATTCCTGCAATAAAGTGCTCATTTTTATTATTCATTAAGGAATGTGTTTTCATTTTTTCACTATGATTAATATTTATGTTACCTTCCACTGTATTGATTACCCTTACTGAGCATTTGAGCTCACCCATTTCTTATGTTTTATTTTCCCAGGATATGAAGGAGATAGTTATGAGTGACTTGTGGGCATAATCTAGGAGGCTTGGATGATTTTAATGGAATAAATTATTTTTGTTTTTCTTTTCAAGTTGTAATGTTGAACTTATGTATGTATCTTTATTCCAAGACTACTAAACTGATCTATCATTCGGGACTTGATTCCTTGTAATCATGAAAATGTATTAAAATAATGCACTTGCCACTAGGTAACTGGGGTCTAGGCATTATAGATGGTATCATAGGAAGTTTAGTACAATCCATGGAAACTAGATTTAGATAAACTCTGATTAGAGCACATTTCCCTGAGATAAAATTTGAGGATTAGTATAGAAGAACTTCTTAGAATTTTGGTAATGTAGAGATTTTCTGAGTTTTCCAAGAAATACATCCCTGTCTGGATACGATCTAGTAGAGGCAGATTTGGCACAGATTTTGCTAGGGGTAAAACGTAAAAACACCTCATTGAGATAGACTCAAACGGGAACTGGTGAACGACAATGGGCCTTGCTGCACTCTTGGTTACGACACTCCCAGGGGATATTCTTAGGATAATTTTCATTTTATTTTCAAATTGATTTTAAGGATTTTAATATAATATGAGAATAAATGACCTTGGTTAATCCTAAGGAGTTTCAAATTAAAAATATGGTGCCATGATATTATCTAAATGATTTTAGGACGATTTTTACTCAAACAATGCTTTTTAGTTTTAGTCAATGGCTGGATTCCAAGGAAGTCATCGTAACTTTAGAATGATGTACATGGTGGTAAAGGTGGTGGAAATGAGAAAAAAATGGAATGTCGATAAACATAAAATATTTTGTGTTCATGAAAAATCAGTTTTCCAAATATATTATCAACAACATATATATTAACCAACTACCGAATTCAACAAATAAGAGAAAGGTGACGAATGATAAGAGCTCCTGCAGGGGAGACAATGGAGAATATAATCCTCTATTTCCATCATGCAAGAAATGTGGAAGGATACACCAAGGAACGTGTCTCAACGGAACAAAGAAATGATTTATGTGTGGGAAATAAAGACATAAAGTAAATAATTACTGAGGAAAAATGAAGTGTACTTTGGAAGAAAATAAAAATGGTCCCAATAAACCATTTACAGTCACTTTACATAATGTAGGGGACCTAGACATTACCCAATTAAATGCCCTATTTTATAGGCTATTTTCAAGGCCAAAGAAGAAGCTATGTGGAAAAAATGGTTGGAAAAATGTTTAAAATATTAGTGCACTTTGTTGGTGGGATTACTTTGGAATAATTTTCTCTTGTATTTGTAACCCTGTAGTTTTTCATGTGAAAATGATATTATAGGAATAATTATCTTTTCTCTTGTGGATATAGTTATAAATAACTATTTGGTTTTATATGATCATTGTGTTTGAGGAAATTAAATGTTATTATATTTTGGGATGAAAATGCAAGGTATGAGATAAAATTTGGGGTTAAATTATGTTAGGGTTATTTTGAGGAATTTAGCTCATTTTGGTAATGTTATAAAATATAGTTTATGAAAAAGGACAACACGCAGATCGTGTGACAACCCGTCACATCAGACGAAGCTGTGGGAATCGAACCCACAACTTGAGTGTGATTGGGATTTATCGCCCACCACTAGAATACGTGAAATTCCTGGTTAGTGTGACTAATATTTTTAGTTAAATGATTTTATTGATCAATAAGAAGTTGATTTGGGATCTTATGTCTTATCAAATGAATACCCTTAGTATAAAAAATGACTCGCTGATTAAGTGATAAATGTTATTTTGGAAGACGTTCGCTCTGTTGGGAACACTATATGCCTATAGAAAATAGAATACTATGGGATTTCATTTGAGGAGTAATGGTGGATTTTTATCTATGTTTTTATTGTGGGATTATAGGGATTTGGGTTTTTTATGGAAATGATTAACCTATAATAATGAATATGTGATTAGGTTAATTACTTTCATGTAAGTGACTTTAAGACTAGTCGATGTCATTTGGAGATTAAATTTAATGTGGATGACTACATAACCAAAGTCTTATATGTTTTGGGTTTCAATATTAGTTTGGATTATATTGAAGGATTTTAAAGACAATTGTTTATTGAATGGTATTTATTTAACTTTGGGGTATTGTTGGTTTAATTTTAGAAATTTAGATTAGTGTTTATTTCTCTAAAGGATTATCATTTTGGGGGATCATATGATCTTGTACTAGCCATTTGGTTTTTACTAATCTCTAAAGACAAGGTAATTATATAGTTTATCCTTTCTGGATCATGTTATTCTATAGAAATGGATTCTAGCTCTTCCGGTGTGACCAAGTCATCTTGAATGCTCATCGTCTAAAAAAATTGAGTTAGTGGTAGAAATTTATTAAAGAATGAATCTCTACATAAAAAGTAAGTATATATCATTATGTTATTATTCAATCTCATAAATAAATTTCTCATCTTTATTAAATGTAACTTCCAAAAAAATGTTGTCCGTTTACTTTTCCTACTGGGAAACTAATGACCATTTGTCCTATCACATGTTTGTGGTTTTATTATTGTTAACTTTCTCCTGATCATGTTTTATATCCCTCTCCATTAGAATATGAAACTTTTTTTATCTTCTATATCCATGTTTTTCTACATGGAATCCTAGTATGGGTTATCTCGGGTGACCTTTGTACTTCTCTTTCTTTCTTTTAAATTGATAGTTTTATTGACTCTTTTTCCGATGTGAGACATTCAATTATGTTCCCAAGCCCAATTTTAAAAATTTTGAGGATGAAATTTCCAAAAGGGGTGAATAATATAATACCCCAAGATTCCACGATACCTTTCCTTTTGAATAATGTAATAGCTTGCTTTGTACGCAACTTCGAGATTCAAACCTAGCGCGACCAATCAAACTAGCCGTTATGAATAATAATACCGATTTTTAATATTTTATAAATTTTATCTTTTAAAATGGAATTCATTTTTGGATTCAGAATATCCAAAATTAGCTCAGGGTGAATTTCTTGTATTTTTATGAATACTTTCAATTTTTGATGAATAGTGAAAATGCAAAATTGTAATTAAAAACAACTTTTTTAATCAAAATAATTTATAGGGTTAAATTCAAAATTTGAATGGTTTTTACATATCATTAGATTATATTTTTATAATTTAATATAATTTAAGTCATTGTATGTCATATCATTATTAAACTAAACATAAACAACTGTCAATCTTTTAATAGTTATTATTTCATAAAAACACGCTTTTTGTTTTGACAACAAGAATTAATTTTAAATTAATATCTTTTACTTCTATTTTTAGAATTTTAGAAAATAGATTCTATAGTTGGAATCAAGATATCCAAATTGTGTAAGTAGGTAACTTTTATTTCTAGACATTTGTAATATTTACTTCATTAAATATTTTCTTTACCATGGTTAAAGGGGTAAATCCAGTAAATAAGGTTAAAAAATAATATTATAATAAAATTAAATTATACTAACAAGTGTCATAGCCCTATTGGATGATATATGTCCTACCATGTTCATCCTTTGGTTGATATGGGCACCCCATGGAGCTAATTGTATGTGATAATGACACTTTATATTAATTAAGTTAAAGTAAATACAAAAATGGCATAAGAATGTATCTTTTAGTAAAAAAAATTTTACATAGGGTTATATTTGTTATCTCTTAGACTTTAAATATTCATTAGAAATATAAAAATATTTTCTACGTAATGGTATTTTATTTGTAATTTTTAGACATTGAATAATTAAATTTATTTATGAGAAATGATGATGCAGTATTTTCCTTATTAATGAAAGAATCAAATAACTGGTATTATAGATGTTAAAATAAATAAATTTTTAATTTTTTGATTCCATAAAAGAATTTTATAGGTTAATTATACATGTTAGGATTGATTAAATATTTTTTTCAAAGTATTAATGCTTTTGGGAGTTTATGAAAAACAAAAGTGCAAATAGTGTCAAAATTGACATGAAAGAGTTTTCAAAACAAATATTATATTATTAAATGGTATTTTAATCCTAAAAATATATGATTCGTCCAAAGGTATTAAATAATATTATATATGTCATTAATGGACCACTTGGGGTTCTCTTGTATGTTTATAGTAGGTTTATTAACCATATAATATAAAAAGACAAGGAGACTTGGTAAATGTCAAACTATTTAACTAAGAGTTGAATATAAAAGATACTATTAATATAGTGACCCAAACCTATCTAAAACCTATTGGTTAAGTGGTTTTCGACCCATCCACACCTTATACTTTAAATAATTCAATTTTTAACCACTATAAACTGAACATGATTTTATTATAAAATAATATTTCAATCTTTTCCTAAGGTTCCCCTCACCACTCTTATAAAAGGGCGCTTCCCCTTCTCTCAAATTCACACCATCAATGCCATTTGGATCGGCCAAACCCAGCCCAAATAACCTAAAAAATATCCTCCCTTCATCCTATAGGGTTTATTTGGATAAAAAATCCAACCTATGTTTCCCTTTCGATCAAAAAAAAGGAATAACCCAAAGGAGAGTTAAATATCTCACCACCTCTTTCATGTTATTTTCTTCTTCAACCTCCACTTTCTTTGTTGTTTCCATTGTAAAATAAGAACTCCATCATATTCTATAAACTCTGATATTATTATAAAAATGTTACAAACTTTAACGCCCCGACCCCAGTTACCCAGAGTCGGTGCATTATTACATAAAATTGGCATGATCACAAAAAAGATCAAGTCTCGAAAGACCGATTAGTTTAGTAGCCTTGGAAACACTAGATATATTCATAAGTCTTACATTAAATCATATGGTAAAAAAATTACAACAACATCTTGTCTTCATATCCCCTCATACCATCCTGGTAGGTCATTCATAAATTACTTCTTCACATCCTGGGAAAAATAAGACATTGAAAGGGGTGATCTCAGATACTCAGTAAGGATAACAATATAGCAGAAGCTTTCATAGATAAGAATAAACACTTAAGGCAATGTATGACTAAAACAAAAGCCTTTTAAACTTGAACTTCAGAATCATATGTAAATGATAAAATGAAATAATTCCATTTACTTACTCACATGTATATTCTACTAGTCGAATAATCACATGCAATATCAATAACCACTTTCATAATGATGAAATGCATAATTCCAGACTATCATAACCACATAGCCAAGGCCTCGTGCCAAGACTAAAAATAAGATTTTGTCAAGGCCTTGTGCCAAGACACTAGTTTTTCTCATGAGACCTACCGATGAATCGAGGATCTATAGCGGGCTCCACACGTCACTTACTACGTCCAATGCATTCCTCATATGAAAAGTTTTAAACATAACCTAAACATTCGTATTAAAACTAGCATACAAAATGTCAATACTTTATCCACAAACCATGAATGGTATAAAAATAGCACATCCATAGTCCAACATAACTCATTCGATACAATATGGAAGATTGTATTGTATCATATTAACCTCAATCGAGAATGATGAAGGATATTGACATAGATGAAAATAATCATCAAAACACTTAGAGTGAAATATCCCCCCTTTTTCTTGAAATCATTTAAAAGTCACTCTATTTGTCAAGAATAAATTTAAAATAGATTTTATAATCAAGGTGTCCCATACCACTTTTAAAATATTAAAAATAATTTTGATTTTAAAATGTTAATGTCCATATAAATAAATCTTTAAAACCATTTTTAAAACATGGACATTAATGAGAATGATTTAGAATAATCAATCTTTAAAACACTTAAAAATGTATTCTAGTTAGAGTTTCTAACTAAAAGAGAGATGGTTGAATACAAATAATTGAGGTAATAAAAACATTATAATATCATGAGAATAAAGGGATTCATGATATACTATGTCAAAGTACATTATATAAACCATATAAAAGTGATTTGGTGTATAACAACAAAGAAGTCTCAATGGAATGTAAATTGAGATGAATTCTCTTATAAAGACCACATCCTTTGGTTAAGGATTAATCAAAGACATAATTATGTGTGAAAAATATAAATACACTCAATATGATTGGTTATTTAGTGTAAACCAATCAGATGACATTCACACACATTCTTGTAAAAAACAACACCAATGAATTGGATATTTAACTCAACAAATAAAGATTGAGTTAAAATTACTCTTATCAAGTTCATACCGATGACTTGAGAATTTATCAATGGAGTGATTATGTGTATAAAAAATTATATCCACAGAAAGGGGAGTGGAAATTATGACATAATCAAATTAACAGTGATTCTACACATAATCTTGGAGTAAAATAATCAAAGAAGTATGCATAAATCCAAATGAGTGGAAATTGAAATTTCAAATTACCTTATTGATTTGGTAACATACAAAACATACAACCATGAAAGAAGGATAATACAATGATGATTTAAATATACATGAATTAAATTATATTACACAATGAATACAAACATGGGCAGTACACACACCACATGTAATAAATAAGTGGTGAACAATGGAATTCTCACGGAATTAAAAGTGAGATAAGAAGACCCTTACTTTGTACTTTATCCTTGGTCGACGGTAGGTTAACCTCCTGTATAATGATGTAATAATTGTTATTTAATTTTACAAGAATAATATATATTAATATGATATCATATATGATCTTATAACATTTCTTTGTTAATAATATTTTAGAATTATCGTCGTTTCAGTTGTCAACTTACTCGTTTTCTTTTATATGTTTTATTACTTAAGCCATGTTTTTCATGGATAGGTTGTCTCTTATTCATATCCAGAATTATATAAAGTTTTTAGATACTATTATTAATCATCAAATGATAATTATACTTGAATGGATACGATGGAGAATTAATCTCATCTCGTTCGTGGAGACGGTAGTCCGTACGTACGCATGAGCGACAATATCATTCTTTTGATGTTAAAATAATATATAATTGGATGTTATATCATATAGACAGAATAGTTATCATTTTATATTTATTATTTACATGAATTACACATCATTTTTATACCCATCCAAATAATAATTTATTGAATGACAATTACTCCACGACGTGGAGACAGTAAGCCGTGCGTACGCACGTATGGTGACATGTCATTCAAAGGATGGATAGAATACTGAATATGGATGTACCATATTTATAATAACATCACAGTATATATAAGATACTGGAGTTATTATTTTAGAATATAAATAACAAATAAAGAAGAAGTGGAAGAAGAAAGGAACTTGAAAAAGGGTGGTGAAAACATTACATCTTCTTCGGGTTCTTCCTTTTGATTTAATCAAAAGGGCTCCGTAGGTTGGCTTTCTGATCAAACTAAGGCATCTATGTTATAGTGAGGGAAGTTGGGATAGTATTTGGGCAGGGGTTGCCCGAACCAAAAGGCTTTTAAGGTGTGAGTTAATGAGAAGGGAGAGTGCCCTTTTATCAGAGGGGTGAGGGGACCTTTGGAAAAGATAGAAATATTATTTTATAATAAATTCTTATTCGGTTTCTAATGGCTCAAAAGTAGATTATTTAAATTTTAAGGATGGGATAGGTCTAAAAACACTCAACCAATATAATTTAGACAGGTTTGGGGCATTATATTAACCTTATCTTTAAGTATTAACTCTTAGTTAATTAGTTTCACTTTTACAATGTCTCTTTGTATTTTTATATTATATGGTTAATAAACATACTATATACATCCAAGATAACCCAAAGTGGTCCAATAATGATACACCTATCATGATATAAGTCTCTTGGACTAACCTTAGTTTTTTAGGAATTTAATATCAATTAATAATATAATATTTGTTTTAAAAACTGTTTTATGTCAATTTTGACACTATTCAATAATTGATTTTTGTGAAACTCATATCAGAATTATTACATCAAAAAAATTCAATTAAATAAATCATAATATGTCATATTAACCTATAAAATTAGTTTAATTCAATAAAAGTCTCCAATTATATTTATTTGTGTATTTATAATATCAATTATTTTAATTTTTTACTATTATGGTAATTACTGCATCATCATTGTGTCATAAATAAATTAAATTATTTAATGTCTAAAAATTATAAATAAACTATAATTATGTAGGAATGTTTTTTATCTTTCTAATTAATATTTATAATCAAATTTATCTTATGTTTAACCCTATATTAAAAGTGTTTTAGTAAATAAACGTTGATTTTAACTCTTTTAACTCTTCTTTGAATTAAATAATAATAAATGTCCAAATCTAATCCAAGTGGACCTAAATGATAATATTTTATTCCCAAGGTTGTTTGTGGTCGAGATACACTTGTCAAATAGAATTAGGACATGTTTTAGGGTAATATTAATATCATTTTTACCCTTAATTACCCCTTAATTAACCTATTTACTTTTAACCGTGGTAAATAAAAGTAAAAAGTTACTAATCAGCAAAAATTATTTTCAACTCAATGAACCAAATTTTACTCCTTGATATTAACCGTGTATCTCGGAATTTTGAAATTCCACTCACAGAAGCGGTAAAATTAAGTTTTATGAAAAATTCATATTTTTAACTACCACTTAGTGGTTTCACTGTTCATCAAAAAATGAAAGTTTCCAGAAAAATACCAAAAATTAGGCCTAAGATATATTTGATATTATGAATTCAAAAATGATGTATATTCAAAACAAATCAATTGAATTAATTAATTTAAAAATTATTTCCCGTCGTCAAAACATATAGCATGTTTTTAAGAGATAATAACTATCAAAATATTGACAATTGTTTATGTCTAGTTTAAATGTGAAATATCATCCAATGACCAAAATTGTATTAAATGGTAAAAACATATTCTAAATATACTTTAAAACCACTCAAATTAATAATTTCTCCCAATTAATTATTTCTATTAAAAAGTTGTTTTTAATTAAAATTTAGTAATTTTCACTATTCATCAAAATATGAAAGTTATCCGAAAAGTACCAAAATTTCACGCTAAGATAATTTCGATATTATGAATCCAAAACTGAAGTCCATTTAGAAAGATAAAATTTATAAAATTTCAAAAAGTATGTATTACTATTCATAACGGCTAGTTTGATTGGTTGTGGTGTGTTAGAATCTCGAAGTTGCGTACAACACACGTCATTGCATTATTCAAAGGGAAACATACCGTGGAAGATTAGGGTGTTACATTCTCCCCTCCGTCAATAAATTGCGTCCTCACAATTTGTTTTAAAATTGGGCTTGAGAATATAATGGAATGTCCCACATCGGAAAAAGATTCAATAAAACTATCACTTTAAAAGAAAGGAAGAGAGGTATAAAGGTCACCCAAGATAACCCATACTAGGATTCCATGTAGGAAAACATGGATATGGACGATAAAATAAGTGTTCAGTTCTGATGGAGAGGGACAGAAAACATGATCAAGAGAAAGTTAACAATAATAAAATCACAAACTTGTGTTTGGACAAACAGTCCTTAGTCTCCCAGTAGGAAAAGTAAACAGACATCATTTTTTGTTTTAAGTTATATTAAATAAGGATGAGGAATTCATTTATGATATTGACTAAGAACATAAATAGATATACTTACTTTTTAAGTAGAGTTTCATTCTTTAATAACTTTTTACCACTAACTCATTTTTTTGAACAATGAGTCTTCAAGAAGACTTGGTCACAATGGAAGATCTAGAATAAACTTCTATAGAAATACATGATCCACGTAGGATAAACTATACATTTACCTTATCTTTAGAGATTAATCAAAACCAAAATGGTTAGTATAATATCCGATGACCCCCCAAATAGATATTGCATTAGAGAAAAAAAACACTAATCATAATTTCTAAAGTTAAACCATCAATACCCTAAAGTTAAATAAATACCATTCAATAATCAATTGTCCTTAAAATACTTCAAATAATCCAAACTAATATTGAAACTCAAAACTTATAAGAATGTAGTCTTCCACGTTAAATTGTTTCTCCAAATGACATTAATTACTCTTAAAGTCACATACTTAAATGTAATTAACCTAATCATTTCCATAAACATCCCAAATCACTATAAATACACAATAGAAACATAGATAAAAATTCACCATTTCTACTCAAATGAAATCCCATACTATTCTATTTTCCATACAATAAAGCGAACAACTTCCAAAATAACATTTATCACTTAATTACCAAATAAGTTTCCTATACTAAGGGTATTCATTTGATAAGACATAAGATCCCAAATCAAATTATTAATGAACAATAAAATCATTTAAGTAAAAATAATAGTAACACTAACCAGTGACATCATGTAGTCCAGTGGTAGGCGATAAATCCCAATCGCACTTTGGTTGTGGGTTCGATTCCCACAGCTTTGTCCGACACGACGGGTTGTCACATGGTCTGTGTGTTGTCCTTTTTCAAAAACTATATTTTATAACATTACCAAAATGAGATAAATTCCTCAAACATAATTTAACCAAAAATCTTATCTCATACCTTGCATTTTCATCCCAAATTATAATAACATATAATTGCCCCAAACCCAACGATCATATAAAACCAAATGGTTATTTATAACTATATCCACAATAGAAAATATAATTCTTCCTCAAATATCATTCTCACATGGAAAATTGCAGGGTTAAAAATACAATAGAAAATTATTCCAAAGTAAACCCATCAACAAGGAGCACAAATACTTTTTAAACATTTCTCCAACCATTTATTTACACATAGCTTCTTCTTTTACCAAGAAAATATCCTATAGAATAGGGCATTCACTCGGGTAATTGCCAGGTCCCCTACATTTATGGAAAATGACTGTAAATGGACTCTTGGGACCATTTTTTATCTTCTTCCATAGTACTCTTCATTTTTCTTCTGCAATTCTTCACTTTATGTCCTTCCTTCCCGCACGTAAAGCATTTATTTGTCCCATTGAGACACTTTCCTGGGTGTCTCCTTCCACATTTTCTACTTGATGGAAATTGAGGATTCCTTTCTCCATGGTCTCCACTACTGGAGCTCTTATCATTCATCACCTTTATCTTCTTTTTTGAGTCCGGGAATTGGTTAATATATATATTGTTGATCATATTTTTGGAAAATTGATTTGGAATAAAGATGATAACTTTTACGCCTATCAACATTCCATTTTGTTGATCATTGCCACCACCGTTCCCACCATGTACATCATTCTCAAAGTCACTATGACTTCCTTGGAATCCATCCATTGACTAAAACTAGAATGCATTGTGTGAGTAACAGAAGTCATAAAATAATTTAGAGATTAACATGTCACCATGTTTTGAATTTGACACACATTAGGATTAACCAAGCCCATTTACACTCATCTTATATATTTAATACTTCTAATCGGTTAGTAAAGAAAATGTAAATTATCCTAAGAAAATCCCCCGAGAGTGTGGTAAATAAGAGTGCAGCAAGGCCCGTTGTCATGCACCAGTTACTGTTCGAGTCAAGATCAGAGCAGTGTTTTTGGGTTTTACCCCTAGGTACATTTGTGCCAGAGCCGCCTCTACCTGCTCGTATCCAGACAGGGAATTATTGCTCGGAAAACTCACAAAATTTCTACAATACCAAAAATTCTAGGAAGTTCTTCTATACTAATCCAGAAAGTTCATCTTAGGTCTACATGCTCTAATCAGAGTTTATCTAAATCTAGCTTCCAAGGTTTGTACTAAACTTCCTCTGATACCAACTGTAATGCCCTGACTCCAGTTACCCAGAGTCTGTGCATTATTACATAACATTGGCATGATCACAAAAAAGATCAAGTCTTGAAAGACCGATTAGTTTAGTAGCCTTGGAAACACTAGATATATTCATAAGTCTTACATTAAATTATAAGGTAAAAAAAATACAACAACATCTTGTCTTCATATCCCTTCATACTATCCCTGCAGGTCATTCATAAATTACTTCTTCACATCCTGGGAAAAATAAAACATTGAAAGGGGTGAGCTCAGATGCTCAGTAAGGATAAAAATATAGTAGAAGCTTTCATAGATAAGCATAAACACTTAAGGCAATGTATGACTAACACAAAAGCCTTTTAAACTTGAACTTTAGAATCATATGGAAATGATAAAATGAAATAATTCCATTTGCATACTCACATGGATATTCTACTAGTCGAAAAATCACATGCAATATCAATAACCACTTTCATAATGATGGCATGCATAATTCCAGACAATCATAACCACATATCCAAGGCCCCGTGCCAAGACTAAAAATAATATTTTGTCAAGGCCTTGTGCCAAGACACTAGTTTGTCTCATGAGACCTACCGATGCATAGAGGAGCTATAGTGGGCTCCACCCGTCACTTACTAAGTCCAATGCATTCCTCATATGAAAAGTTATAAACATAACCTAAAAATTCGTATTAAAACTAGCATACGAAATGTCAATACATTATCCACAAACCATGAATGGTATAAAAATAGAACATCCACAGTCCGAAATAACTCATTCGATACAGTATGGAAGATTTTATTGTATCATATTATCCTCAGTCTAGAATGATGAAGGATATTAACATTGATGAAAATAATCATCAAAGCAATTAGAGTGAAATATCCCCCCCTTTTCTTGAAATCATTTAAAAGTCACGCTATTTGTCAAGAATCCATTTAAAATAGATTTTAGAATCAAATTATACCATACCAACTTGAATATTTTAAAACTAATTTTGATTTTAAAATGTTAATGTCCATATAAATAAATATTTAAAACCATTTTTAAAACATGGATATTAATGAGAATGATTTAGAATAATCAATCTTTAAAACACTTAAAAAAGTATTCTAGTTACAGTTTCTAACTAAAAGAGAGGCAATTGAATGCAAATAATTGAGGTAATAAAAACATTATAATATCATGAGAATAAAGGGATTCATGATATACTATGTCAAAGTACATTATATACACCATATAAAATTGATTTGGTGTATAACAACAAAGAAGTCTCAATGGAATGTAAATTGAGATAAATTCTCTTATAAAGACCACATCCTTTGGTAAAGGATAAATCAACGAAATAATTATGTGTGACAAATATAAATACACTCAATATGATTGGATATTTAGTGTAAACCAATAAGATGACATTCACATGTATTCTTGTAAAAAAACAACACCAATGAATTGGATATTTAACTCAACAAATGGAGATTGAGTTAAAATTACTCTTATCAAGTTCATACCGATGACTTGAGAATTTATCAATGGAGTGATTATCTGTATAAAAATTATATCCACAGAAAGGGGAGTGGAAATTATGACATAATCAAATGAATAGTTATTCTACACATAATCTTGGAGTAAAATAATCAATGAAGTATGCATAAAGCCGAATGAGTGGAAATTAAAATTTCAAATTCCCTTATTGATTTGGTAACATACAAAACATACAACCATGAAAGAAGGATCATACAATGATGATGTAAATATACATGAATTAAATTATATTACACAATGAATAGAAACACGGGCAGTACACACAACACATGTAATAAATAAGTGGTGAACAATGGAATTCTCACGGAATTAAAAGTGAGATAAGAAACCCATTACATTGTACTTTTCCTTGGACGACTGTAGGTGAACCTCCTGTATAATGGTGAAATAATTGTTATTGATTTTTTCAAGAATCATATATATTAATATGATATCATATATGATCTTATAACATTGCTTTGTTAATAATATTTTAGAATTATCGTTGTTTCGGTTGTCAACTTACTCGTTTTCTTTTATATGTTTTGTTACATAAGACGTGTTTTTCATGGATACGTTGTCTCTTATTAATATCCAGAATGATATAAAGTCCTTAGATACTATTATTAATCATCAAATAATAATTATACTTGAATGGATACGATGGAGAATGAATCTCATCGCGTTCATGGAGACGGTAGTTTGTACGTACGCAGGAGCGACAATATCATTCTTTTGATGTTAAAATAATATATAATTGGATGGTATATCATATAGACAGAATAATTATCATGTTATATTTATTATTTACATGAATTACATATCATTATTATACTCATCCAAATAATAATTTATTGAATGACAATTACACCACGACGTGGAGACGGTAAGTCGTACATACGCACGTATGGTGACATGCCATTCAAAGGGTGGATAGAATACTGAATATGGTTGTACCATATTTATATTAACATCACAGTATATATAAGATACTGGATTTATTATTTTAGAATATAAATAACAAAGAAAGAATAAGTGGAAGAAGAAAGGAACTTGAAAAAGGGTGGTGAAAACAATACCTCTTCTTCAGGTTCTTCCTTTTGATTTGATCAAAAGGGCTCCTTAGGTTGGCTTTCTGATCAAACTAAGGCCTCTAGGATGTAATGAGGGAAGTTTAGAGAGTATTTGGGTAGGTTTTTGCCGAACCAAAAGGCTTTGAAGGTTTGAGTTAATGAGTAGGGATAGTTCCCTTTTATAAGAGTGGTGAGGGGCACCTTTGGAAAAGCTAGAAATATTATTTTATAATAAATTCATATTCTGTTTATAATGGCTCCAAAGTGTATTATTTAAAGTTTAAGGTGAGGATATTTCTAAAACCACTCAAAATATAGAATTTAGACAGGTTTGGGTCATTATATTAACCTTATCCTTAAGTATTAACTCTTAGTTAATTAGTTCCACTTTTACAATGGCTCTTTGTATTTTTATATTATATGGTTAATAAACTTACTATATACATCCAAGTGATCCCCAAGTGGTCCATTAATGATACAACTATCATGATATAAGTCTCTTGGACGAACATTATATTTTTAAAATTTTAATATCAATTAATAATATAATATTTGTTTTAAAAACCCTTTTATGTCAATTTTGACACTATTCAATAATTGATTTTTGTGAAACTCATATAATAATTATTACTTCGAAGAAATTCAATTAAATAAATCTTAATATGTCATATTTACCTATAAAATTAGTTTAATTCAATAAAAGTCTCCAATTATATTTATTTGGGTATTTATAATATCAATTATTTTAATTTTTCACTATTATGGTAATTACTGCATCCTGATTGTGTCATAAATAAATTAAATTATATAATTTCTAAAAATTATAAATAAAATATCATTATGTAGTAAATCGTTTTTTATTTATAATGAATATTTATAATCGAATTTATCTTATGTGTAACCCTATATGAAAAATGTTTTAGTAAATAAACTTTGATTTTAACTCTTTTAACTCTTCTCTGAATTAAATAATAATAAAAGTCCTAATCTAATCCAAGTGGACCTAAATGATAATATTTTATTCCTAAGGTTGTTTTTGGTCGAGATAAACTTGTACAATAGAATTAGGACATGTGTTAGGGTAATATTAATATCAATTTACCCTTAATTGCCCCTTAATTACCCTATTTACTTTTAACTGTGGTAAATAAAAGTAAAAAGTTACTATTCACAAAAAATTATGTTCATCTCAATGATACAAATTTTACTCCTTGATATTAACCGTGTTTCTCAGATTTTCGAAATTCCACTCACAGAAGCAGTAAAATTATGTTTTATGAAAAATTCAGTTTTTTAACTACCACTTAGTGGTTTCACTATTCATCAAAAAATGAAAGTTTCCAGAAAAATACCAAAAATTAGGCCTAATATATATTTGATATTATGAATTCAAAAATGATGTCTATTCAAAACAAATCAATTGAATTAATTAATTTAAAAATTAATTCCCGTCGTCAAAATAAATAGCGTGTTTTTAAGAGATAATAACTATCAAAAGATTGACACTTGTTTATGTCTGGTTTAAATGTGAAATATCATCCAATGACCAAAATTGTATTAAATGGTAAAAATATATTCTAAATATAATTTAAAACCACTCAAATTAATAATTTATCACTATTAATTATTTCGATTAAAAAAGTTGTTTTTAATTAAAATTTAGTAATTTTCACTATTCATCAAAATATGAAAGTTATCCGAAAAGTACCAAAATTTCACCCTAAGCTAATTTCGATATTACAAATCCAAAACTGAAGTCCATTTCGAAAGATAAAATTTATAATATTTCAAAAAGTATGTATTACTATTCATAACGGCTAGTTTGCTTGGTTTTGGTGTGTTAGAATCTCGAAGTTGCGTACAACGCACGTCATTGCATTATTCAAAGGGAACTGTACCGTGGAAGCTTTGTGTGTTGCACAAACATATTCATTATTTTATCAATCATATGAACAACATGTCACCATACGTGCATATGTACGGCTTACCATCTCCACGTCATGGTGTACTTGTAATTCAATACATTATTATTTAGATGGGTATAATAATGATATATAATTGATTTAAATAATAGATATAAAATTTTAATGATTATGTATATATGATATACCATTCATATACTTATTATTTTAATTACAAAAGAATGATATTGTCGTTCGTGTGTACGTACAGATTACCGTCTCCACGAACACGGTGAGATTCATTCCCCATCATAATCATTCAAAAATAATTTTCATGTGATGATTAAAAATAATATTTAAAAAAATTAATATAATTATGGATATGTATTAAATACACTCTATCCATAATAATCATGGCTTACATTACTAATCATATAAAGGAAAACAAATCAGTTAACAACTGAAACGATGATACTACTAAAAATATCATTTAAAAATAAATATTATAAGATCATATAAGATATCATATTAATGTATATGGTTATTTTATAATTTAATAACAATTATTTCACCATTATACTATAGATTAACCTACCCTCGACCAAGGAAAAGTACAAAGTAAGGGGTTCAATATGTCACTTTTAATTCCGTGATATTTCCATTGTTCGCCACTTATTTATTAAATGTGGTGTATTGTGTACTGTCATTTGATATATATATTATCATGATTATCTTTATATTCATTTTATTCTGTGATTCATTTAGTTGTTATTAACTTTTGGCCATACGAATGGATTGATTATAACAATGTAAGGGTTTTCATCTCACTTCCTATTTCCGTTAGATTTAAGCCATATTTCCATTATTTCATTTTGTGTGGTGTATGTATTTCCCAAGGATTGTATTATTTGTGTAATATACTTTAATTTATGAGTATTTACGTCTTCAATTTATGATCCATCTTTCATGGGATGTATGTTTTGTAATTTACGAAATTGGTAAGGGAATTTCAAATTTCAATTTCCACTCATTCGGCTTTACGCATACTTCATTGATTATTTTACTTCATGATTATGTGTGGAATCACTATTTATTATTTGTGTAGTAATACACACTCCCATTTCCTTGGATATACTTATGATACACATAATCACTCCATTGATAAATTCTGAAGTCATCTATATGAACTTGATAAGAGTAATTTTAACTCAATCTCCATTTATTGAGTTAAACATCCAATTCATTGATTTTGTTTTTAAAAGAATATTTGTAAATGTCCTCTGATTGATTTACACAGAATATCCAATCATATTGAGTGTATTTATATTGTTCAGACAAAATTATGTCATTGATTTATCCTTAACCTATGGATACAGTCTTTATAAGATATTTCATCTCAATTTATGTTCCATGGATACTTCTTTGTTTTTATACACCAATTCACTTTTATATGCTTTATATAATGTACTTTTACATAGTATATCATGAATCCCTTTATTTTCATGATATAATAATGTTTTGATTGCCTCAATTATTTTTATTCATGTGTCTCTCTTTTGGATAGGAAATCTTACTAAAATATCATTTTTGAATGTTTTAAAGATTTATTATTCTAAATCTTTCTCATTAATATCCATGTTTTAAATACGGTTTTAAGTATTTAATTATATAGACATTAAAGTTTTAAAATAAAAATTCCTTTTAAAAGTTTCAAAGTGGTATGGGACAATTTGATTCAAAAATCAATTTTAAACGGCTTCTTAATAAATTGTGAGAATTTTAAATGTTTTCATGAAAAAGGGGGATATTTCTCTCAGATAGTTTTTATGATTATTTTCATCTATGTCAATGTCATTCATTATTCTCTATTGAGGATTATATATTATAATAAAATAGTCCATATTATATTGAATGAGTTATGTATGACTGTAGATGTGCTATTTTTATACCATTCATGGTTTGTGGTTAAAATATTGACATTTTTTATTCTAGTTTAAATACGAATGCTCAGATTAGGTTTCAAACTTTTCATATGAGAAATGAATTGAAATTTGTATGTGACAGGTGGAGCCTGATATAGCTGCTCGATGCATCGTTAGGTCTCACGAGACAACCCAATGTCTTGGCACAAGGCCTTGACAAAATTTTATTTGTAGTATTGGCACGAGGCCTTGACTATGCCGCTATGATGTCTGACATTCTTCATTCCATCATTATGACATTAGATATTGATATTTTATGTGGTTATTCAACAAGAAGAACACCCATGATTATGTTTTATTATGGAATTATTTACTCATCTCATATTCTTTCCATAAAGTGCCCATGTTTATTATTCATTAAGGCATGTGTTTTCAATTATTCACTGTGATTAATATTAATGTACCTTCTGCTTAATTGCTTACCCTTACTGAGCATTTGATCTCACCCATTTCTTATGTTTCATTTTACCATGATATGAAGGAGCTAGTTATGAGTTACTTTCAGGCATAATCTAGGAGGCTCGATGTTTTTAATAGAATAAATTAGTGTTGTTTTTCTTTTCAAGTTGTAATGTTGAACTTATGTTTGTATCTAGTATCAACGACTACAAAACTGATCAGTCATTATAGAAATGATTCCTTCTAATCATGCCAATGTATTGAAATAATACACTGTCCTCTGGGTAATTGGGGTCGGGGCGTTACATTTCACCCAACTAGTTCCATATAAAATATATTTTCGTGTAAATTCCCATATTTTTCATACCCTCTTCTTGTGAAATACCAAATCTGTTGTGAATCCCTCTTCATGATCAAGGAACGATATTTTTTCCACCTCTTTCATATGTGAAATAGTTCTTAGTGACCAATTCGTGTGCACAATAGTGTTGAGTGATGTATTCTTGTATACAATAGTGCTGAGAATCCCATTCTTATATTAAATAGTGTCGATATTCCCATTCTTCCCTGAAACAGTTCTGAGTTACCCATTCTTTTTCACTATAGTGTTGAGTTACTCATTCCTCCACATAATAGTATCAGTTTTCTCTTTTTTCCTACAACAGTTTTGAGTAGCCTACTATTGTGTACAATAGTGTCCATGAACATTCTCACGGGTCTATACTGTGGGTACTATGCCCCAGCACCCTATATTGATATTAGTGTTGGGCTGCAGTCCCAAGCCTCTAACCAAGTCCCTTTGCTATCGTCACTGACCCACAAAAAAATGGAAATTCTCACCCTGAACTCTTCATTTTGGGTCATGAATATTTTGGATTTATCCCTTATGAGGCCCCAACTTTAACCCCTTGAATTCCATGATCTGAGATACTCATCTAAATTCATTGAATCACATTCATTTGATCTAATCCTCTTGGTACCTTTCTCATATCTTGAGTTGATATTCTCATCTTGGATTCTATTATTACCTTGAGTCAAAACATTCTTCAAGAAAATATTTATACCCCATCTCCTAACTCACATGCTAGTTCAAATCAAAAGCTTCACTCTCACATTAGTCATAAACCATCCATTACTAGACATCTTCCTCCTAGTAGTCCTAACTAAATGACATTAAAATTTAGAATACCGTATCATTAAACAATATGACTCATTATTTCTCAACCATAATATGCCACATTCCATGACATGATATGACATTAAAGAGTCATCCTAAAATGGAATACAACTGTAGCCTATCCTATATTAAGAATGTAGGATTCCTCCTATAAAAAATAGAATATCACATACACATCAATCATAGGATTCCTCATCATGAGATGATCATCAAACACCCACACAGACCACTCCCACACATATCCCCCAACCATATACATACTACTCCTTGTAGTCCTTGGTTCTCTCCCATTCATATTCCCCAACCATATACCCGATGATCCTAGCTGCGCATGGGTCGCTCCCAAGAGTAAGCCCCAACCACATCCTTGTTAATCCTAACAGTGAAAGGTCCTTATAATCTTGGTAATCCCCAACCATTATTTAAATGGGATGATTCCATGCGTAAGTCCTAACCTCATGTTCCAGGGGCCTCCTTATTATATGTAATCCTTGATACCCCTTTCTGAACTGTGTGGGATTTTATTCTCAGTTAACGTGGATATGTAGGAAGCATCCTTGAGGTTCAAACCCAATGTTCTATACATAACATCAATTAAATCCACTCCCAACACTCCAATACACATCTTCCCTGATCTACCCTTGGACGCCACATCCTGGAAAGGTCATTTCATCCACTTGGTCAACCCCTACACGTATGCCCAATCCACATCATCACAGCTCTTAACTTCACCTGATCATCTCTATTGGTAAATCCCACAAAATATAACCAATAAAAAATATCATTAAATAGTATTATTGCATTTTTATGCCACAAAACATTCCTCTGTGACACTCATTTCATAACGAGAGTGTCTGTAATGAATGACGTTAAACTGCAGAGATCAGTCCCATCACAAAACCTTAAATTACAACATCAAAATATGTGGGTTTTGATCCCTCTCTACTAAATAGGGTATGTATTATTCCTACCCCAAGATTAAATCATGAAAATGATATAACTATGTTCCCCCTCATAGTGGTGCGCCTTCCCAATCCACCTCCCAGGGTGTTCCGATCAACATTTATAATGTGAAATATCCCCATTATTGGACAAACTCTCTGGATATACCTCCATGGATTTCGTGATGCATGCATCGATAAAAAATTTAAGGTGATCCATCCCAAAAATTTACCCCTTGATCCTCCCATATATATATTTGTGATCACCCAATTCTATCGGACATTAAACCCTGTAATTACCTTGAAGGGTGCCCCAACCCAAAATCTGGTGTTCCCTCCTAGGGATGAATCTATTTGATCCACATCCATGAGTTGTTATAATAAGTTAAATACATATCCAAAATATGTTAAAATCATTCCATGACCCATCTCTATAGGTTATTTAGATTTGTATCTATGGGAAATTAAATTCATGACCCACCCTAATAGATAACTCATGTATTGCATGGGATGTGAGAGGTAAAATCCATTAAATATATCTTCCCATAATGTCATCTTCCTCATGCTCAACATGGGATTCCTTAGGTGAAAGACTTGGATGATACGATCCTTCAGCATTATATACATTCTGATTAACAACAGATTCCTTGGGTTTACTACACAATATTCCTTCATATGATTTCTTCTCAAGAAGAAGAATACACTTTCCCAACACCTAGTGTCAAGTGTTTCCCAAAAATTTCTGAAATTACCATATTCTCTGACTAAAGGCTTCCTCCCTGTCAGACAGAAGTAGTGTAATTAACCAGTGTCCACAAAGAGATGTATCTGAGAATGAGTTTCATGGGAACAACTCAAATTTATGAGGGATACCCAACCATAGAAAATAATTCCAAGGAGGAATACATGGAAGGAGAAACTGACATCCCCTCAGCCCGTTTCAATCAAGCAGTAGAAATAACCATTTAATTCAATGAATACTACTCTACTTTGGAAAGTGGTGATGTGGGATAACAAATGAATGTTACTATGACAATGTGAATCCCTACAACAAAAGTTTAAGAATCAAAATGGTGAAACCAATGTGAAACTATTATCCTTAAACTCTGAGAAAATGAAAAATGGAAGGCAAAGAGAGACATCACCTGTGTAAATCACCTCTCTTTCATATGAGATAGGATGAGTAACATTAGGTGAGTGAAGACTAGGTTTCATCATCTCCTCACCAACACCACCACCCACATGGGTTGAGTAGGGGTAACCACACCTAGAATCCATTGTCTCCACAAAGACAGCGCCACCCTCATGGGAAGAACCTGGGGAATCACCCCGACTCTATAGGCTCATCGTAGACACCTTCACCCTCATGGGCCACGTTGTGTGCCACCACCCCTGACTCCATCGGCTAATCACTGAAACTGCCACCCTCCTAGGCCACATAAGAGAATCATCCCATGAAAATATTTTCTCATCAATAAAACTTCCACCATCATTGGCCACATAGGGGGAAACCACCCCTGATTCCATCATATTTTCACAAATACTACCTCCCTTAGAGGGGGTGTTCTGGGGAAACTTCATAGACTCCATAAACTACCCTTTAAAATCAGTACTCTCATTGGCCACATAAGGGGAAAGTACCCCCGAATCCATTTTCTTATCACTGACACTATCGCACTCATGGGAGGTATCGGGGGAGACCACCCACAAATACATCATCTCCTCATCATTGTTTATTCTCTCACATGCTATGTAAGGGGAACCATCTGATGACTCCATCACCTCCTCATCAAAACTAACGTCCTCATGGTCCGTACAGGGGTGAAAATTCCCCTAACTCCATCTACATCTCTCTAACACCGCTTCCCTCATGGGTCACACATGGGGAAACCACTCCAAATCCCACCGTCTCCTCTCTGACAATGCTTTCATCATTTTTTGTGCATATGGAAACCCCAATGCTCTAACAGATCACTCCACTCGGCCAATGAGGTTGGAGATGACCAAGAACCACTAATAGAATACACTTTTTTGGGGATTCCCTAGAGGGATCCTACAATGTCTCATTACAGTCATTATTAACCAGTTCCACTTGTCAATGAGTAGGGATTCCCCATACCCACACAATCATTACCATTACCTAACAATCGAAGATGATGTCAATAGAAGACCCATAACATTACCCCAAAAGATGAATCTTCTACAGCTCATGTGGCCCCTACCGATATCACTATATCCTATATGACCTCTTCAATATGTGAACATGAATCCCTCTTTTCCTACTTGGGATCGAGGCCAAAAATTTCTTATAGGAAGGACAGGTTGACTCTCTCAGTTATTTTTTCAATCAAGAGTCTTTGGGGAGGTCCATTGAACACTACCATCAACCAGAATAGAGGTTATCCCCGTCACAATCATTATCAATTAAGGAGATCCTCCATGCACTACCATCCACCGGCATAGTTGTACTCCCAATCGCCACTATCGGAAATTGAAGAGTTCCTCCCCAAACTACCTTAAAATGACACAAAGTTCCTCTAAATCCCTTTTTTATCCAGTTTTCATGTCTTTACCCCACCACTATCAATAGGCACATAGGCCTTCCCCATCACCATCTTCATCTAGTGAGATGGTCATCATCGCACCTCCTTCAATCGGCCTGGAGGTCCTCCTCATCTCAACCTTCAGTAATTACAGAGGTCCTCCCCACACATCCATCAACCTTTATAGATACCCTTACCATATCAATATTCATCCAGTATGCATGCACTCCCACATCACCATTAGTAGGTGCGAAGGTCCTCCACATCGCCATCATCTTCTATTTTGGTGGTCCTCCCTATACAGCTATCAGGAGGAATGTAAGTCATCCCTATCACCATCCTAAACCATCATTAAGGTCATCTCTTCACCTCCATCATCATATATTTTGGAGGTCCTCCACACACCGCTATTTGGAAGCACATAGGTCCTTTCCATTTCCATCATCAGTAATTTTGGAGGTCCTCCCCACACTTCCATCAACAAGATCTTAGGTCCTCCCCATCATAGTAATTAGCCATTGTGGAGTCCTCCCATCACCACAATCAACAGGGATAGAGGTCCACCCCATTTCCATCTTTATCAAATGTAGAGGTCCTCCCAACACTACCATCAGCAGGCATGGAGGTCATGCCCATCACCATTATCATCCAGTTTTGAGGACCTCCCCATAATGCTATTAGTTGGCACATAGGTCCAACATGTCACCATTTATAGCAAATGAAGAGGTCATCCACACACTGATATCATAATATATTTTATAGGTCCTCCCACACAACTATTAGAGGGCATATGGGACCTCTCAAGCACCATCATCTTCCATTGTAGAGGTACTCCCCAATCCATTATCATTAGGAATGAAGGTCCTCCTCATTTCCATCATCGGCCATTGTGGATGTCATCCCCACACCGATACTAGAAAGCATGAAGATCCTCTCTATCACCATATTCATGTAGTGTGGAGGTACACCATGCATCACCATTATCATCCATTATGGAGGTCCTCCCTGTAGTACTATCCACAGGAGCATATGTCCTCCCAATCACCATCATAATCCATTAAATAGGTCCTCACAGCACCGCTATCATTAGGAATAGAGGTCCTCAATGTCGCTATCATCAGCTAGTGAGGAGGTCCTCCCCTGCACTACTATCAGCAACGATGGAGGTCCTCCCCATGCGAAAGACATGATTTTATCTGAAGAACCAACACTGGGGGTAGGTAGATTATATCCATACTCCTATTTATAGTTATTTTGATATGTCATTCTAGGATTCCATTCCTATCAGGTGACATCACCCCTTCATAACATGTTATAGGAATCCATGCCTCCCGAGTTCCATTGTTGTGTCATACCAAGGCTATAGGATTACATGCCTTTTGGGCTTCATCACCATATCATACCGATGATTTATGATTCCATGCCTCCCATGCTCCATATCCCCTTTATATATATGTTCTAGTATTCCATGCCTCTCAGTCTCCATCACCCCATCATACCAATGCTCCAGCCATACAAACCTCTTGGGCTCTATCACCCCGTCATTCTGATAGCCCTGGAATACACACCTCATAGGATCCATCGCCATGTCAAACTAATGTTACACACTTCCACATCTACATGGATCAATCACCCCAGAGAACAAACGTTCTATTATCCCACACCTCTAGGGATCCATCACCTTATTGAACCAATATTCTAAGTATCCATGCCACCCAGGCACCATCACCCAATAAAACCGACTTTCTAAGATTCCACATCACTAGGGTGTTAGCTCCCTGTCATAAAATCGCTTCCAGTTTCAATGCCTCTTGAAGGTGATAAACTCATCATACCGACACTTATAGCTTCCTTTAGTCCCATGCTCTATCACTGCATCATACTGATGCTCCAAGATTCCATGCCTCTAGGATGTGATCACCCTGTCTTACTAAAGTTCCAGGCTTCCACACCTTCTGGATGAAATCACCCTATCATACCAATATTATAGGATTTCATGCCCCCATGGCCTAATTTTTAAATCATTCTTAAATTCTAGGCTTCCTCACCTTCTGGGATCCATTGCCTCATCGTACTGATGTTCCATGATTCGACACCTCTCGAGTGGTATCACCCTGTCATACAGACACTCTAGGATTCCACGCCTCCTCGTCTCTATTGACAGACCATGCTGACACTCCAATATTCCATGTATTTAAGACTCAATCTCCTCATCAAACTGACATTCCAGGCTTCCATGGCTCTAAGGCTCCATTTCACCATCAAACAGACATTCCAGGATTCCATGAGTCCCAAGCACCATCACCCCATAAAATCAACATTCAAGGCTTCCCCGCCTATCAGGAATCACTGCCCCATCATATAGATTCCCTAGGAATCCACACCTTATAGGGGTCCAACACCCAATCATACCGAACCTCTCAGATTCAACACCTCTTGGTCTCACACGCCCTATAATACTGATGTTCCAGGCTTCCATTCATTAAGGGATCCATCACCTCATTGTACAATCATTCAATGATTCCACACCTCCCATGCTCTATCTCCCTGTCGCACTAATGCTCTGGTCTTCCATGCCTCCCGTACACCATATTCCCATCATACCAATGTTCTTGGCTTCCATGCCTCCTAGGATCTGTCGCCCCATCATACATGTGTTCCCAGATACCATGCCTCTCCAACTCCATTTCCCTATTGTACTGATGCTCCACTTGGGATACATCTCCCCATCACCCCAACTCTCCCTGATTCCATTCCATCTGGGATATCCCACCTCATCATACCAATGAGCCATACATCCATGCCTCTTGGGCACCATCTCTCCATCGAACTGATGATCCAAGATTCAACACCACCCATGCTCCAACACCCCATTTTACTGATGCTTCGTCCTTCCACACTTACAAGGCTCCATAAACCCTTAAAACATCCATTCTAGAATTCCAAAACCTCCTAGGAACTATATCCCCATCAAACTGAAGTTCCAAGATTCCAAACATCCCATGAGCTATCACCACATTCTACCGACATTTGAGTATTCCAAAACTCATGGGATCACTCGCCTCATTGTAATAATGTTCCAGGAATCCCTGGCTCCAAGTCTCCATTGATCCATCGAAATAACATTCCATGATTAGACTCATCTTGGGATCTCTCTCCCCATAGGACGGAGGGAAATATAACATCCTTTCCATATTAGACCTCACATTAAAAACTCATGTAACCCATGCCACACTCTGGGTGATCCATGTCACCTAGATTGCTACAAGGAGATCCAAACAAGCTTGAATTGAGACTAAAACCGTCTTTCAGGAATGTTAGGACAACTCTCCCTACTAAATGTTCCAAAAATATCCATAGAAGTCCATCTAGAGGCTCCGACACCAGCCTTTGGAAATATCCATGTGACATATCCCAGCTAAAGCTTAGTGAACATACACACATCTACTGGGGGAATATTGGGGTGATCTAATGGAAGGATTACCCACATGCTACAAAAAAATCCAAAACCATCAGAACAGGGTGGCAATTACTGTCCATATGATGCGTAAATCCTTAGGTTTAAACATTATACATGAAAACCATAAACTACATAACAAATATCATCATTTTTTCATGATTCTAAATAGTAGGACAACATCTTGGTCCCAAGATGTTAAATAGTATGATGTTTATGTCAACTCTATGAAATCCAAAACCACAAAAACCATGTCCAAGATATGTGACCATAACTTTTACCAACTACATGTCCTAGTTTCATTATATTAAACATCATGACAACCATAATCTTTCTCAAATGATGTTAAATTGCAGGAAAACATGTTGGTCACTTGAAATTAAAATGTATGTCAATTTTTTTAATTCTATCCAACCTTAAACTACAACAACTGTGGTCAAATCTACGTGAAATTAATATGTAGAAAGTACACATCTGAGTTGTAAGGCATTAAACAACATGAAAATCATCATCATGGATGAATGATTCTATGCTGGGGGAAAATGTCTTAGTCACATGATGCGGAACTGTAAAACATTATTTTCAAACCTACATGACCCAGAATCATAAAAAACACGGTCAAATATATGTTAACTTAAACTATAGAAACTACATATCCTAGTTTCAGGACATTTAATTGAACGAAAGCCACCATCTTAATCACATGATGTTAATCTATGGGAAAAAATCATGGTAAAATGTTGTTAAATTGTATGAATTTTAGGTCAAAGAAATGTGACATAAAACCAAAACTACTATGGAAAAATATACGTGACAATAAATTATAGAAACTACGCATCTTAGTTGCAAAAAATTAACTAGAATGATATCCATCATCCTGGTCACATGAAATTAAATTGCAATATAATGACTTGGTTACATGAATTTAAACTATATATCATATGGGTCAAATCTAGATGAACTATAACTATAGCAACTATGGTCATAACTATGTAACCATAAACTATAGAAAAAACATGTCCTACTTACATGAAGTTAAACTTCATGACAACCATTGTGTCTCTCACATGTTGTTAAACTACGGGACAACATCTTAGTCACATTAAGTTAAATTGTTACAAATTATGGTCAAATATATGTGAAATTAAATGGAATCCACTAATCATCTTAATAAAAGAACATTAAACTATGTGATGAACTGTCCATATCGTATGGTGTTAAACTATGTGTCTTTTTTCTTCATAACATGAGGATAAACTATTTCCCTACACTATGTGAAGATCCTAGGATGCCTCATATGCTAAGAATGAGATGAATCCACATCCCTATCACATGATTTAAAAATATGTAATATCATGATTTCACATTTATGAGGGAACTACGGATTAGGTTTTATTCTACTGCCATTCCACATACAAGAACTACCTCAGGACCACCTTCTTTGAGAAGGGATTTGGATCCCTCTTTTTGATGCAACATAATGATGTGATGAAATACATAGTGGCATAGAATCTAGAGTGTTGGATACCACATGGACATTCTCTCAACCAGCCTCCACACTATAAAATACCCTTTATTTAGACCCACATCCACTTCCACATCTGAAGGGACACCCTAATGGATTTATTCTTAGCCATAATGGATCACCTACCATCATGGGACAACACCCCAGAAAACATTTTATGTAATTTTCAGAGAGCTCTTGCATTATGAACATGCTCAGCGTTCGAACCTCACTGGTTTTTCCCCATCATTCGTCACATGATATGGATGATTTGTTTTGTACATGTTCAGAATTTATCCTCCATTATCACACCACCATAATTTGGTTCCACATATTGTGCACCATGATTCATAATTTCCATATCCTTATGTTTTTGTGGAACTCCACCACCCTTTGTGTTACCCCTCCATGAACACATGATCCTTTAGTAAGCAGGTCAGTGTTGTTGGGATGTTCTCAACCCAGATTCTCCTTTCCCTAGTTATGGCCTTCCATGTATTAGGAAAGTCCTCACTAATCCTTGTTTCTCAAACTAAGCATGAATCATGTTGGATTAAGAGTCTTGGTTAGATGTGTACCCATGTGGCCAATCCACAAAAAAAAAAAATTGGTCCAAACACTATGAAATCAAACTAACAGTCCATACATGATCAATAGTCTATGACCCTAAACTAAGAACACATGTTCATGCTTCATGACTTTAAATTGTGTGCGTATCATCCATGGAATGTTGTTTTTGGTATGTTACTATTTATTCTTCATTCACATCAGTTTGTTCCTATCATGTAATTCATATCCCTTATGAAATACTCACCCCCTATGGTCTAGATTCTATAACCATAAACTAAGAGATCATTTGGTCTAAACTCCATGACCTCAAACTATGAGGTCAATTACCAGAATCATGACATTAAACTATGTGAAATTTTTAATAGGAATATGTGGTGTGGAACATGCACTATCAAACCCTCATTTACATTGGGATTGTCACTCTTCCATGATATATATATATATATATATCCACTAATGAATACCCTCTATAATGTCCATGAATTATGACCTTGTACAATCTTTTACTCTTAATGTCTAAGTTGTATTACATTAATGTACAAATACCATTGTCCAAGATGCACGACGATAAACTACACAGAACAAGAATCCTAGTTACATGATGTTTAACTGTATAAAAACTATGATTCCCACTATATGCCAGTAAAATACATTTCTATATCCCATCATAATGACATTAAACTGTGTGCTTTTTCTAAACTATATGACCTTAATTGAAGAGGCTATAGTCCAAGAAATGAAACATTAAAATGTCATAAACACAACGATCATTTACCCTGAGTTCAAGATGCATCACTAAACCCATTGGGATCCCAATAATTGATGATATATCTGATCTATCATCCCTTCACACCCACTAACATGATAAAATTTAATGTGGTGTGAAACAAAGAGTGTTTTATTAAATAGGGACACTCCCCCAATCCATTACTACAATTTAACTCTTTCTCATTTTATATTCCCACTATATTCCAAGTTTGAAGGGGTACCCTCATGGTGATGGACTCATTCCATTTCATCTCACCTCTTTTCCTGGGAAACTATTTCACAACATTTTTCTATGAATAGTGGATCCAATGTTTAGAATTTGATTATAATTAAATTTTATATCTCCTTTTCCTATCATTGATTGGTATAGTTGTGTGTCCAATGTTTCAAATTTTTCCTACATGGGTCACTTCCCATCATTCACCCATTTAATGATCTAGATATTGAATGTCTTGATTTCCCTCCTTCCCACCTCCTTATTTTTTGGTTGAATCCCAACACCTTTGGTGTTAACCCTCACTGTATTTACGCCTGTTGAGTAGGATGGTCCATGTCGTTGGGAAATTCTTGACCCATCATTTATTCTCCCTTGATGTGTGCTTCCATGAGATAGGTAAATCCTCACACCAATCCATGTTTCCCACACCATTTATGACTCACATGGGATTATGAATCATTGTAGGTTTTGTACCTACACGGGGGATCTGCACAATTTCATAGTTATAAACTCCATGACCTTAAACAAGGAGTTAATGTCCTAGGAACACAATTATAATTTTATATCTTGGTACAAACTCTAAATCTATAAACATAGAGCCTCATTGGTATGATAATTAAGACCATAAACTAATATAAATATTATGCTCCATGATACATGACCTTAAAATATCTGTAAAGAGGACTGAGTTCAAAGACCATAAATTGGGAGTCAAAGTACAATAATAATTAAATTAAACTATGTATGAGTTTTTTTGGGAGTGTGTGGTGTTGAACCGGTCCTCCTCATCTATCATTCATGTATTTTTTCCCTCTTCCATTCCAGATATTCCCATTTGGGAAATATTCCCACCCTAGGATTGAACTCCCTGACTATAAAATGAGAGTCAAAGTCATATCATCGTGAATTTAAACATTGTGTGAATCTCCCAAGAATGTGTAATGGGGTGTGGGCAACTTCTGGTACCCACCCAAATCAGGTTACCCAAGCACTACCCCACATATCCTCTTTGGTTGAGATTCTATCCTCATTGTTTACTTGGTCCAAACTCCATGACCATAATAAATGATAGTATGGTCATAGAAAAATAATCTTAAACTGTTAATAGCATGTCCAAGAATCATGAATATATAATTTATGAGGTGTTTTCTTCGTAATTAATCATCTAGTGTTGAGACTCCTTGGTACTCAGTCACATTGGGTTTTTTCATAACACTGCACAACACATTCCCGTTAGAGATGTTCCTCTATTGTGGTCTGAAATATATGACCTTAAACTAATAATTCACATCCTCAAAAAATGAAATCAAATAGTGATTTTAACAGAAACATGTTTTGGATTCCTCTTAAGAACATGCTATATGGTTCTTACCTCATTTTAAATGATTATGCCTCATAGAATATGTATTGGATTGTTAACAACTCCTACCCCAAGTTTGAAACATGGTATTTCCCATGATAATAGTGAGATGCCCCAATTCACTTGGTAGGGAGGATCACTCCTACTGACTTTGGTCTCTTTCCACACTTTTTTCTAGAACTACGAGTGACCTGATTACCATACTTATGGGATACATGGTGACATTGAGACTTTTTATCTACTGGACTAGCTAAAAATTTCTTAAATCTTTCATCCCCTTACCCCTATCATTGGTCCTAGATTTAAGATCTTAAACTAATAGGCTCTCTCATTCCATGAATCATGAATTTAAACTGTATTTTAGTTGTCTTAGGAATTCATGTTGTGGATTTGGGTCTCCATAGCCTTTATTCACATCTGTTTTGTCACTTTTCCAGGCCATGCATATCCCTTTTGGAATACTCTTTATCGTCCAATATCTATTGAATAAAACCAAGTGCTAATGGTATGATCATTAAGACCATAAACTCGTAGCCATGGTCCATGCAATACAACCTTAAGCTATTTAGAAAACCCTGGATCGAGTCCCTCTTTCTGATATCCCCCATTGGAAAACCAAAACATGTTGTATCATTGAACCTAGAATGTTGAATCCCACATATATATTCCCTCATTCCATTTTGACAATTCAATTATATCTCGGTTTGGAATTGCATCAACTATAAAATCTATATGGACCACCTAATGGTGATGGTCTCATTCCATTTTTTCTCACCACTTATCATGGTCCATCTCCCTAAAGGATATTTTGTAAAAATAACTACAGATCCTATGTTTCAAATATTCTCAATAGTCGATATTTTGTTTCTTCAACCCATTCCTGACTTGTTTGGTTGAGTTCTATGTGTTATGAAAATGGTCAACATGAAATCCCTTCCCATTAGTCACCCCTTATCCAGATCTCATAAGTCTTATAACACTTCCTTTCCACCTCTAAATATCATGGTGGAGTTCTAACAGCATAGGTGTCACCCCATCATGCATTTCTGCGCATTGATTAGGCAGGTCAGTTTCTCTAGGAAATTCCCTATCAAGTATCTCCTTTCCCTTACACGTACTGCCATTCATCAATGAAATCAAATAAAATCTTATTATTTCCAAAAATAATTAGGATTTCTCTAAGATTAGAAGGTTATTTAGGATGTGTACTGTCATTGTTGAGCTGAAAAAAATACCCCAGGGTCTAAATCTTTTGACATTAAACTATGTGTTAAAAGTCCATGCATCACGACATTAAACTGATTGCCTTTGGTAAAAGATTTGTGACCTTAAACACTATACTAATGGTTTCTAGATACATTTGTGGTAATAAATCCTTCAATTGATCATTTACATTAGGATTATCCCCTTTTTTCCACATGAGTAACCTTGGAACAAACACTTCTATAGTCCATGCATCGCAAATTTAAACGGATTATCCATGGTCTAAGCATTATGACCATAATCCACTCACCTTTGGTACAAAGTGTATGACCATAAATTTCACATATAATCATCCAAAACTACATATGTCTTGATTCCCATCCTTATGGGATATGTAGTGATGCCCATACTTCTCATCTCTGGCCCCAACTACAAATTTATTAACTCTTTGCCTCATTGGCCTCATTTATGTTCCATTAATGAAAACTTTAATTAGTATGTGAATCATCTATGACATATATATTGTCGATTTGGGCCCCATTGGAACTAATTTACATCAGATGTGTCACTCCATCACACTACACATAAATTTTTGAGATGTCACCTCATATTGTTCCAAGCACTATGACCAATAACAACTTGCTATGGGTCCAAAATCTACAACCTTATCCTATGAATCTTGGACAATAAAATATGACCTTTAACAATATTTGGCCATCCCTAGATTCTATTATTGATTTTGGAACTCCCATAATGCTACCCTATTTCACCCTCGACATTCACAGATAGATGGGTATCATTCACAACGGTTCACTACATCCACTTATTCATGACTCTAAACTACAAATTTACCCCATGAAATGAACATGGTATTACCTCCTAATCTGAAATAATGATGAAATGTTGGGATGCCTAGAGTATAATCCCCACAGACACGACATCCCAATCACATGACATTATAAAATTATATGCATACTAATCACATGACATTACAATGTAAAATTTACCATCCTTACCATATCACAATAAATTGAATGTAAAACATCCTTATCATATGAAGTTAAATTGGATTTCCAACTTCATAAAAATATGATGTAAGACCAAGTACCTATCTTCTTTTTTCATGATGTAAAACTTCATGACATATTAGGCCCTTTCCAAGTACCCCTTACTTTGATGTCGGTCATCTACCACATCATTCATGTTCCTTCAATTGTCGCTCTTCATCCAAGATGATTCTCCCTTTGGAAGATGATTTTGGACAGCATTCAGAATGATATTCCCACTCCTGATGTGGTCCAAGTCACATTGGAATAATTCCAAGAGTGTTGTAATCCATTAGAACATTTAGCTACCTCATTTCCACACTTCGAATGTCCCTCATTTGGATCCTCATTATCCTCCACATATAAAGGGACTCCCTAACAGAATGTCATCATGCCTCAATGGCTCACCTACCATCCTGGGCCAATGCCCCGGATGATTTTGGGTAATAATATGTGATTGGTTCCTTATTTTGAACATGGTTAGTGATCGAAACTCATTTTTTTGTGCCCATTCCGGGATAACGATATGGATTTTTTGTTTCATTCATGGTCAGTAGTTATTCATTATCTCCATGACACACTCCTTATGATCCAAATTTTAGGCATTTTGATTCACCCTCCCCATTCCCCTTTATTCGAGTAGAATTCAATAGCCATGGAATTATACCATTCATTCACTAGAGCACATTGGAGAAGTAAGTTGGTTGTGCATAATTCAACTCGCCAGAAAGAGTGTTTGTAGTGAGGAAACTCCCAATGGTGTCCAATGTCCCATTCTGATCCAGTAAAATTCTACACTATTTATAACTCTCATAAAGCAATGAAATCAAGATACATTGGACTCCAAGGTATGCACTTTCATCAGAATGTTGTCTACCTCTCCATCCTCATCCTCATTAGACCCCATTCATATAGGGGGGATATTTGGAAGCTGAATGTCAAATCAAAGAATAAACCAAACCATGAGGTACCAGATTCATAGGAGTTTCTCATTTTGTAGGATTCTATTTGACTAGTCGTTGAGCCCAAATGGAGTTACAGATAAGGAATTATGGTTATTTCAAGTCAGACCATTAAAAATGGCCAGTTTGGGTGATTTTGTGGAAATGTATGGATTTTCATGAATGTTTCCAAAAACAATTTTCCAATTTAGGATTTAATCACATGTTTTCAAAAAGAATGTGAAATTACTGTTCTATTTCCAAACACACTTATATAATAAATACTACACTAATTTATTCAAATTACCCTTAGATAGAATGTGTTCCCAAGTCCGATGTGCGCATGAATGCGTCCTCAGATGAAAGAATAAAATAATGTGTGTATCAATAGACTCTTTCATAATAGAATATAAATATTTAATGAAGTTCCCTTCCTATAACCATATTTCTAGCAATATAGGACCTGGAATTTATAAGTTTCTGGTATATGTGAGTTGTACTCTAGAGACAAAGGATTTAGAATGAAACCCCATAAAGTCTCACACTAGCATGAAAAATTGTGCGCCAAACAACAAATTTTGTGAAAATGGAAAACATTCATGTTGAAGCCGAACATACACAACAAAGTAAAACATGTTCTCTAATATGAAGATGCCTATAAATACAATGTCAACCTCCACCCCCAATTCATATAGGACCTATGGGTGGAGATATCTCCCTTGAATATCATGCAAGACCAACATGTTTGAATGTTATGTGAAACTAACTAGGCACTTTCCATAATTTCTGGGCACCTGATAAGATATTTTCACAGAACTAGTTCCAATGATTTCACATTTTAGTGCAATGTCACATCTTTCTCGCATCCCTATTAGTGTGAATAACCCAATCTTTCATGCAACCCTCTTCGCCCACAAAGGCCAATATTTTGTGCACCTCTTTCTTATGCGTAATATTGTTGAGGGACCCATTCATGTGTACAATAATTCTAGGTGGCCCATTATTGTTTGGAATAGTGTTGACCTACCCATTATTCCATGTAATAGTGTTGTGATTCCCATTCTTCACATACCCATTGTTCCATGAAATAGTGTTGAGATTCCAATTCTTCCACACAATAGTACTGAGATTCCTATTCTTCCACGTCATAGTGCCAAGATTCCCATTCTTCTGTGAAACATTGCATGTTTCCCATTCTTCCACACAAATATATTGAGTAGCCCCGTCTTTTAGGAAATAGTGTCGAGGAATATTCCCTATTGTCCATAATTCGAGTGTTTTTACCCCACACCCCCACTCAAATTTAGTTCCAGGATATGGTCTCATGCCTTTGGCCCAATCCCATTACTATCATTACTGATCACCATGAAAAATGGAGAGTTACACCATGAAATATGTGGTCTTGGACAAGTAAATTTTTTATTTTTCCCTTATATGGCCCTAACATCCACCCCTAGAATACCATGATATGATATACTCTATTTTACACCTTGAAACACCTTTATTTGAACTAATCCTCTTGGTCCATTTCCTATATAGTGAATTGAGGTTTTCTTCTTGGAATATACAATCACCATGAGTCGAACTATTCCTCATGGAAATCCTCAAACCCCATCACCAAACTCATATTCTAGGTCGAATCATAAGGGCCTCTGTCATGTAATTCACACACCAACCATTTTTTCACATCTTATTCCTCATATTCTTCACTATATGATGTTAAAATATAGGATAACCTATCATACAATAATAATATTCCTAATTACACAACAATAATATTTCTCATTCCATGATCCTTAGATGAAATTAAATAGTCCACCCTATATGACATAAAACTATAGAATACCCTATATGAACAATATAGGATGCCTATTGTGATAAACATGAGATGACTTATGAATCTAGAATAAGATGTATAATCATGAGAAGATCACCAAATATCATCCTAGGCTACTCCCATGCATAATACCCAACCATTTCCCTACTACTCTTAGCAGCGCATAAGCTTATCCCAAGATTAAGACTTAACCATATCCATGTTTCTCCAAACAGTGCATGAAATTCACTTATTCTTAATCCCCAAACACATCCACATTTCTCGATGTAGTGCATGGGTCACCTATTCAGTGTATTCCCCAACCTCCATTCAAATGTTCTGATTCCATACGTAATCCCCAAAAATATGCTCTATGGGAATCCTACTCATGTGTAAGCCCAAATTACCCTTTATGAATTACATGATATATTGTTCTTGATTAAATATATTACTTAGGAATCCTCCCCAAGGTGAAAAACCAATGTTTCATCCATTACATACACTTGAAACACTCCAATCCACATACACCCTGAACATCCTTGGTCTTCCCCATCCTAGAAAGGTCATTCATTACACTCAGGATTCTCTTATGTGTATGCATGATCCATATAATTTCTTCTCCCAAGATCACTTGGGTAGCTATAATACATAATCTCTGCATAATCAAACCAAGATAAATCCTCATGTGTAGTGAACCATCCATGTATAATCCCCATAAAATGCCTTAGTAATGCTCCAATCCTACCGTGAACATCCTTATCCTATGATGCTAAACTGAATAGGCTAGTCTCATCACATGACCTTAAACTGTTACATCGAACTATGTGAATTTGGATCCCTATATACTAAACTGGGTATGTAGGACACCTCCCCCAAGATTAAATCCCAACCAATGGTAATCCTACATTCCCCCTCCTAGGTGTTACTCTATATTATCTACCTTCTTTGGTGTTCTGATCAACCTTCATGGTGTGAAATCTTCCCTTTATGTGACACACCCCCTGGGTCTGCCTCCACAGGAATCTTGAGGCATCCATCAGTAAATGTTTAGGTGATCCCTCCTAGTGATGCACCCCTTGATCTACCTCCACTGGGAGTCGTGATCACCCATCATTATAGGATGTTAACACCTAGATTTACCTTTAAGGGTTTTCTGACCCAAACATAGGTGTTCCCTCTTAGTATTCAATCTTCGCGATCCACCTCTATGTGGAATTCTAATAATTTAATTCTATATCTATGAGGAATTAAACTCAGCTACCAATCTATCTCTATAGGACATTTTTATCTAGCTATTCATGTTAATAAATTCATAACCCCACCCAAATAGGTTCCTCATTTTATGAATAGGATGTTTAAGGTGAATGTATTGGAATATATGCACCAGTGGAGTCATCAACCTCATGCTGAACTTAGGATTTCTAAGGTGAAATCCATGGAAGATATATGCCTTCAGAGTCTGATACATCATTATCTACATGGGCTTCTTAGGGTTCATTTCATAATATTCCTCCATGAAATGGATTTCCAAGAGGAATATATATGCATTAAGAGTTTGACCCAAACATTGGTGTTCCCTCTTAGAGATCAATCTTTGTGATCCACCTCCATATGGAATTCTAATGTAACACCACAAGCTTCTACGGTACACTTCTCTTGGAATAATGTGATAGCGTGTGTTGTACGCAACATCGAGTTCTAACACACCACAACCAATCAAACTAGCCGTTATAAATAGTAATACCTACCTTTTGAAATTATATATATTTTATATTTCAAAATGGACTTAATTTTGGGATTCCGAATATCAAAATTATCCAAAGTTAAATTTTTGGCATTTTTCTGAGAACTTCCAGTTTTTATGAATAGTGAAAATACTTAAAAACAAATTTTTTAATCGAAATAATATATAGTAACAAATTATATTATTTAGTGGTTTTAAAGTATAATTAGAATATATTTTTACCATTTTATCCAATGGTGTTCATTAGAATTAATTTCACTTTGAAATTGGACATAAACAATTGTCAATCTTTTGATATATATTGTTTCTTAAAAACACACTATTTGTTGTAACAGTAGAATTAATTATATAATTAATTAATTCAACTTATATTTTTGGTATTTTTTAAAATAGACATCATTTTTGAATTTGGAATATCAATTATAGCTTAGGGTGAAATTTTGGCATTATTCAGAGAAACATCAATTTTTGATGAATAGTGAAACCACTAAGTGGTAGTTAAAAAACTGAATTTTTCATAAAACTTAATTTTACCGCTTCTGTGAAAGGAATTTCAAAAATCCGAGAGACATAGTTAATATAAAGGAGTAAAATGTGGTTCAATGAGATGATAATAATTTTTCTTGAATAGTAACCTTTTTCTTTTATTTACCACGGTTAAAAGTAAATAGGGTAATTAAGGGTAAAAATGATATTAATATTACCCTAACACATGTACTAATTCTATTGGACAAGTGTATCTCGACCAAAAACAACCTTAGTAATAAAATATTATCATTTAGGTCCACTTGGATTAGATTAGGACATTTATTATTATTTAATTCAAAGAAGAGTTAAAAGAGTTAAAATCAATGTTTATTTACTAAAACATTTTTAATATAGGGTTATACATAAGATAAATATGATTTTAAATATTCATTAGAAATCCAGAATTATTTCCCACATAATGGTATTTTATTTATAATTTTTAGACATTACATAATTTAATTTATTTATGACACAATGATGATGAAGTAATTACCATAATAGTGAAAAATTAAAATAATTGAATTATAAATACCCAAATAAATATAATTTGAGACTTTTAATGAATTAAACTAATTTTATAGGATAATATGACATATTAGTATTGATTTAATTGACTTTTTTTAATATAATCATTCCGTTGTGATTTTCAAAAAAATCAATTTTCCAAATAGTGTCAAAATTGACAGAAAAGAGTTTTTAAAACAAATATTATATTATTAATTGATATTAAATTCCTAAAAATCTAAGGTTCGGCCAAGAGACTTATATCATGATAGGTGTATCATTAATGGACCGCTTGGGGGTCTCTTGGATGTATATAGTAAGTTTATTAACAATATAATATAAAAATACAAAGAGACATTGTAAAAGTGAAACTAATTAACTAAGAGTTAATACTAATAGATAAGGTTAATATAATGACCCAAACCAGTCTAAATTCTATTGGTTGAGTGGTTTTCGACCTATCCCTACCTTAATCTCTAAATAATCCACTTTGGAGCCATTATAAACCGAATACGAATTTATTATAAAATAATATTTCTAGCTTTTCCAAAGGTGCCTCTCACCCTTCTTATAAAAGGGCACTCCTCCTTCTCATTAACTCACACAATAAAAGCCTTTTGGTTCGGACAACATCTACCCAAATACTCTCTCAACTTCCCTCACTTCATCCTAGATGCCTTCCTTTAGTCAGGAAGCCAACCTAAGAGCCCTTTTGATCAAATCAAAAGGAAGAACCCGAAGAATAGGTAATGATTTCACTACCCTTTTCCAAGTTCCTTTCTTCTTCCACTTCTTCTTTCTTTGTTATTACCATTCTATAATAATAACTCCAGTATATTATATATACTGTGATGTTATTATAAATATGGTTCAATAATATTCAGTATTCTATCCATCCTTTGAATAACATGTCACCATACGTGCGTACGTACGGCTTACCGTCTCTACGTCGTGGTGTAATTGTTATTCAATAAATTATTATTTGGATGGGTATAATAATAATGTGTGATTCATGTAAATAATAAATGTAACATGATAATGATTCTGTATATATGATATATCATCGAATTATATATTATTTTAACACCAAAAGAATGATATTGTCGCTCGTGCGTACGTACGGACTACCGTCTCCACGAACGCGATAAGATTCATTCTCCATCGTATCCATTCAAGTATAATTCTCATTTGATGATTAATAATAGTATCTAAGGACTTGATATCATTCTGTATATGATTAAGATACAAACTATCCATGAAAAACATAGCTTACGTAACAAAACATATAAAAGAAAACGAGTAAGTTAACACCCGAAACAAAGATAATAATAAGATATTATTAACAAATCAATAAAAGAACATATATGATATCATATTAATGTATATGATTCTTGTATAATTTAAAACAATTATTCCACCATTATACAAGAGTTTAACCTACCCCAACCAAGGAAAAGTACAAGGTAAGGGTTTATTTCACAATCTCTTCATTATCTGAGGTTGTTTGTACGTAATAATATAACAGGATCTCTTTATTATCCACATCCATGTTTCTTAAAAATGTATTTCAAAACATTTTTAAAATTTACTAGAATATGGTTTAAAGTCATTTATACCCTTGTTTCACTTTTTATAAGAGGTTTATAAAGGAATCTTTCCATCGTTTTCCAAACAAGGTGCTTTTTAACCTTTTCGACAGAATTAAGGTAAGAATGTTTTTTTTAAACTTATACGGTGGGTGCGGCTATTTTCCGCCGTTATTAAATCTTAGAAGCTTCCTTTACAATCATATAAGAATATTTTCAAAGAAAATGTTTTATTTTATAAATATATGACTCTTAAATGATTTCAAAATAGAAAGAGATATTTCTCTAAAAAGAGGTTTGATTTATCTATGTCAACATCCTTTGATGGATTTTACGCTTATTTGAAGTTTATTTATTATGATACAAAACTTCTATATTTTATTGAAGGTTTTGTGATATGTTTGACTGTGGATGTGCTATTTTTATACCATTCATGGTTTATGGTGAAATTATTGACATTTCATATGATAGTCTTAATACGAATGTTTATGTTATGTTTAAACCTTTTCATATGGGAATGAATTGGACTTAATATGTGACGGGTGGAGACCGCTATAGATCCTCAATGCATCAGTAGGTCTCATGAGACAAACTACTGTCTTGGCACAAGGACTTGGAAAAATTTTATTTTTAGTCTTGGCACGAGGCCTTGGCTATGTGGTTATGATAGTCTGGCATTATGCATTCCAACATTATAAATGTGGTTATTGGTATTGCATGTAATTATTCGATTAATAAAATATCCATGTCAATAAGTAAATGACATTATTTCATTTTATTTTTTCCATACTATGTTGAAGTTCAAGTTTTAAAAGGCTTTTGTTTTAGTTATACATTCCCTTAAATGTTTATTCTTATTTATGAAAGTTTCCGCTATATTGTTATCCTTACTGGGCATTTGAGCTCACCCCTTTTCTATGTTTTATTTTTCCCAGGATGTGAAGAAGTAAATTATGAATGACCTGTAGGGATATTATGAGGGGATAATAGTGTGGAATATGGAGATAATATGTTGTTGTAGTAGTTTTTCACTTTATGATGTAATGTAAAACATTATGAATATATCTAGTGTTTCCAAGGCTACAAAACCAATCGGTCTTTAAAGATTTGATCTTTCTTGTGATCATGCCAATGTTATGTAATAATGCACCGAATCTGGGTAACTGGGGTCGGGGCGTTACAGTTGGTATTAGAGGATGTTTAGTACAAACCTTGGAAGATAGATTTAGATAAACTCTGATTAGAGCACATACACCTAAGATGGAATTTGAGGATTAGTATAGCAGAACTTCCTAGAATTTTGGTATTGTAGAGATTTTGTGAGTTTTCCGAGAAATACATCCCTGTCTGGATACGAGCAGGTAGAGGCGGCTCTGGCACAGATGTACCTAGGGGTAAAACCCGAAAACACCGCTTTGAGCTCGACTCGAACGGGAAATGGTGCACAACAATGGTCCTTGCTACACTCTTGGTTACGACACTCCCGGGGGATATGATTAGGATAACTCTCATTTTCTTTAAAAAACATTATGAAAGTTTTATGAGTATATAAATCCTCAAAGAAAACATTTTTTATGATTATGGATTATATCCATAAATAGTTCAATTTATGTTAAGTGTTTTATAAGTATGGAATTATGTATTTTGATTCATAAACTGATCTAGTTTATGCCATTGTTTAGAAATGGCGCCTAGTGGAAGAAATGGAAACCGTATCAATGCATGGACTCCATGTAGGGATTTCCCTCCTACTCAAGATAAATATAGTGGAGCTGGTGATGCAATTGGTGCCGATCAGCTAATCACCATACTGGGACAACTCACTCAGGTTATGAAAAATAAACTTACCCGTATAGAGCACCCTGATCCGCAGCGTGGAGGATCAATGTTAGATCGATTCATGAGGCAAAAAACACCAACGTTCAATGGGATTAAAAATCCCATAGTAGCTGAGCAATGGATAAATTCCCTAGAGAAAATATTTCAGGCTTTGGGGAGCAGTGAAAGGGAAAAAGTTATCATGGCAGTTTACCGCCTCACTGGAGAAACTGATCAATGGTGGTCATTGATTCAAAACACGAAGGAAGATGATGAAGTATCAAATGTGGAATGGAGGGAGTTCAATGACCTGTTTTTAGAAAAATACTTTCCTTGTGACAATCGAGCAGATATGGAAAGGCAATTTCTAAGTCTGAGACAAAAGGAGGATGAGAATGTCGCAAAGTATGAGGCCAACTTTACAAGGTTAGGAAGGTATGCTGGAGATTATATACGTAACCCAAGAAGTAAGATTGATTGTTTCTTTGATGGGTTAAAACCATTTCTCTGTCGAGCATTAGTCTCACAATCCTTCTCATCGTACGAAGACATTGTCTCATGTGCTATCAAGACAGAAAAAGAATTCTCTATGTCTTATGACTTTAAAGAAAAGCAAGAGAAGAAGAGATATGTTGATCAATCTGGGATTGGAAATAAGGGGAAGAAGGGAAAGGTTGAATATCCATTCTGTGGTAAATGTGGGAAGAAACACCCCGGTACTTTCTTGAAGGGAATGGGTGTCTGTTACAAGTGTGGTAAAAAATGCCACTAAGCTCGTGGATGCAAAGGGATGAAGGAAGCTACCACTGTTCAATGCTACAATTGCAGGGAGATGGGACAATATGCAAATTAATGTCCTAATCATCAGGGGAACTTACCTCAGAAAAGTCCAAGGGATCAAGGCCAAGATTTTCCTATCACTACTACTGAGGTAGAAGCTCCAAAAGACGTGGTGGCAGGTAATTTAATGGTTTCCTCAAGTTTAGAAAATGCATTATTCGATTTTGGATCATCACATTGTTTCATATCTTCCTAGTTTTCTAAGAAAATTAGATATTTCCAATTTGATTTAACAAGGGAGTTGTCAGTTAAAACTCTTAAGGGAAGTATCATTGCAACAATGTTTTGTGAATCAGTACCCATTAGAGCACATAAATGTTCATTATCCGCTGATCTCATTGTCATACCTATGATTGAGTTTGATATAATCCTCGGTATGTATTAGCTTTCAGATTATGATGTGAAGATTTATTGTCAGAAGAATGAGGTTACGATTTTTGATGATAATGATAAGGAACACCTTATCTTTAGAGCAGAATCGTCACCACCTAATTCTTATCTAGATCCACCCCCAGTAGCTCAACTAAATTTAATTATTGGGGAGGAAGAGAATGAAATGACCGTGGGTGAGGAAAGGAATGTTCAAATAGAGGATGTACCTATTGTGAAAGAATATGTAGATGTGTTTCCAGAAGATTTACCTGGACATCCTCTAGAACGAGAAGTTGAGTTTTCCATTGAATTAATTCCTCGATCAAGGCCTATATCGAAGACCCCTTATAGAATGGCCACTGTAGAATTAGTTGAACTAAAGAAACAACTATAGGAATTGAGTAATAAGGGATTTATTCACCCTAGTGTTTCCCCATGGGGAGCCCCTTCTCTTTTTGTTAAAAAGAAAGATGGATCTATGAGGTTATGTATCAACTATAGGGAGATCAATTCCATAAAAATAAAGAAAAAGTATCCCCTACCTCCCATTGATGATTTATTTGACCAACTGCATGGAGTTCAATAATTTTCAAAGATTGACCTTCGATCTGGATACCATCAGTTGTGTGTAAATAAGGAAGACATTCCGAAGACCGCATTTCGAACCAGGTACGGGCATTATGAGTTTACTGTAATGCCTTTTGGATTGACTACTGCACCCTCTATATTCATGGATCTGATGAATATATATTTTCAAGGAATATCTCAATGAATTTGTGGTGGTATTTATTGATGATATCTTGGTATACTTTAACAGCTATGAAGATCATGAAAGTTACTTGCGCATTATCCTGAAGACTCTGAGAAGACATGAATTATATGGGATGTTTAGCAACTGTGAATTCTGGCTTCATGAGATTTCTTTTCTTGGACATATTGTCTCTAAAGATGGAATCTCTATTGATCCTTCTAAGACCAAGGCATCCCAAGAATGGCCAGCACCTATGAGTATAATTGAGGTACGCAGTTTTATTGGTTTGGTAGGTTATTATCGACGTTTCGTCCCGAATTTTTCCCGATTGGCAAACCCATTAACGAAACTCACACGTAAAGGGGTTAAATTTGTTTGGACAAAAGAGTGTGAAGAATGTTTCGAAGAACTGAAGAGAAGATTAGTCAATTCTCCTATATTGACTCTACCATCGGGGAATTATGGGTTTGTTATTTATAGTGATGCATCGAAGAAAGGACTTGGTTGTGTCCTTATGCAGAATTATAGGGTTATTGCCGATGCATCACGACAGTTGAAAATTCATGAGAAAAACTATCCTACTCATGATCTTGAGTTAGAAGCTGTGATCTTTGCTTTGAAGATATGGAGGCACTACCTATATGGAAAAAAATGTGAGATTTATACTGATCACAAGAGTTTGAAGTATATTTTCTCACAAAAAGAACTCAACATGAGGCAAAGGAGATGACTTGAATTACTGAAGGATTATGATTGCATGATACACTACCACTCGAGTAAAGCAAACAAGGTGGCAGATGCTTTGAGCAAAAAAGAACATTGAGTTTTGAACAATATGAGAATTGAAAGGGATCCAATTTTCATAGATCTAGTGAAGATGGACATGGGAATAACCAGGGAAGGTGAAACATCAATGCTTTTTCAAATGGTTACCAAACCATCTTTACTAGAGAGAATTAAGAGTTCTCAGACTGATGATGAAGAATTTCAAAAGAAGATTAAAGATATGAATGATGGGAGATTGAGAGACTTTGTGTATGAAGATGGAATTTTGAAATTTGGGAAGAGACTTTGTGTTCCCGATATACCTGATCTAAAAAGGGAATTGCTGGATGATGCTCATAGTTCCAATTTCTCTATACACCCTGGGAGCACAAAAATGTATAGATATTTGAAGGAACATTTTTGGTGGGACAACATGAAGAGGGAGATTGCTGATTTTGTGTCAAGAGGTATGGTTTGTCAACAAGTGAAAGCTAGAAGGCAACATCCGGGAGGAGTCATGAAACCTCTTCCCATACCAGAGTGGAAATGGGAAAATATTACAATGGACTTTTTCACGGGGCTACCAAAGACTCCTAAAAGGAACGATGCAATGTGGGTCATTATTGATCATCTTACTAAGTCATCACATTTTCTTGCCATAAGAGAAGATCTACCACTGGAACGTCTAGAAGGACTATATATTGATGAAGTTGTGAGACTTCATGGAGTACCCCTATCAATTGTTTCTGATCGTGATCCCAGTTTTACTTCAAGATTCTGGAAAAGTCTTCTGAAAGCCTTGGATACTGAACTTCATTTGAGCACTGCCTACCACCCTCAAACAGATGGACAATCAGAAAGAACTATTCAAACGTTATAAGACATGATGAGATCCTTCTCACTTGACTTTCAGGGTATGTGGGATCAATATTTACCTCTGATATAATTTCCCTATAATAATAGCTTCCATTCGAGTATTCATATGGCACCATATGAAGCGTTATACGAAAAGAGATGTTTCACACCAACCTGTTGGGATGACGTTGGTGAAAGAAAACTTGTAGGCCCAGAACTGCTGGAGGAAATGATGGAAAAGGTGAAGGAAATCCAAAACCATATCAAAGAAACTCAAAGTAGGCAGAAGAGTTATGCCGATAATCGAAGGAAGGATTTGGAATTTTAAGTTGGTGATAATGTTTTCTTGAAGGTATCTCCATTGAAGGGAGTCATATGTTTTGGTAAGAAAGGTAAATTGAGTCCCAGGTACATCGGATCTTTCAAAATTCTAGAACGAATTGGGGATGTAGCTTATCGATTGGTAATGACGCCAAGTCTCTCCAAAGTTCACGATGTGTTCCACGTATCTCTATTGAGGAAGTACATGCCTGACCCAATGCATGTACTCACCTATGAGGAATTAGAACTGGAACCAGATCTTTCTTATAGAGAAGAGCCTGTCACGATTCTTGATACGAGAGAATAAGTACTGAGAAACCAGACGACTCATCTGGTAAAAGTCTTGTGGAGAAACCATAAGATGGAAGAGGAAACGTGGTAACCTGAGGAACTTATGATGAAGAACCACCCAATTCTTTTCATGCAGTAGTATTCTAGAAATTTCAAGGACGAAATTATTTGAAGGAGGGGAGAATGTAACACCCCAAACTTCTACAAAACGCTTCTCTTGAAATAATGTGATAGCGTGTGCTATACGCAACATCGAGTTCTAACACACCACAACCAATAAAACTAGCCGTTATAAATAGTAATACCTACATTTTGAAATTATATATATTTTATATTTCAAAATGGACTTCATTTTTGGATTCAGAATATCAAAATTATCCGAAGTTGAATTTTTGGCATTTTTCTGAGAACGTCCAATTTTTATGAATAGTGAAAATACTTAAAAACTAATTTTTTAATCGGAATAATTTATAGTGATAAATTATATTAATTAGTGGTTTTAAAGTATAACTAGAATATATTTTTACCATTTTATCCAATGGTGTTCATTAGAATTAATTTCACTTTGAAATTGGACATAACAATTGTCAATCTTTTGATTTATATTGTTTCTTAAAAACACACTATTTGTTGTAACAACAGGAATTAATTATAGAATTAATTAATGCAACTTATATGTTTGGAATTTTGTAAAATATACATCATTTTTGAATTCGGAATATCAATTATAGCTTAGGGTGAAATTTTGGCATTATTCAGAAAAACTTCAATTTTTGATGAATAGTGAAACCACTAAGTGGTAGTTAAAAAACTGAATTTTTCATAAAACATATTTTTACCGCTTCTGTGAATGGAATTTCGAAAATCCGAGAGACACGACTAATATCAAGGAGTAAATTTTGGTTCAATGAGATGAAAATAATTTTTGGTGAATAGTAACATTTTACTTTTATTTACCACGGTTAAAAGTAAATAGGGTAATTAAGGGTAAAAATGATATTAATATTACCATAACACATGTCCTAATTCTATTGGACAAGTGTATCTAGACCAAAAACAACCTTAGGAATAAAATATTATCATTTAGGTCCACTTGGATTTGATTAGGACATTTATTGTTATTTAATTCAAAGAAGAGTTAAAAGAGTTAAAATCAAAGTTTATTTACTAAAACATTTTTAATATAGGGTTATACATAAGATAAATATGATGGTAAATATTCATTAGAAATCTAGAAAGATTTCCTACATAATGGTAGTTTATTTATAATGTTTAGACATTAAATAATTTAATTTATTTATGACACAATGATGATGCAGTAATTACCCTAAGAGTGAAAAATTAAAATAATTGAATTATAAATACACAAATAAATATAATTTGAGACTTTTAATGAATTACACTAATTTTATAGGATAATATGACATATTATTATTCATTTAATTTACTTTTTTCGAAGTAATAATTCTGTTATGATTTTTACAAAAATCAATTTTCCAAATAGTGTCAAAATTGACATAAAAGAGTTTTTAAAACAAATATTATATTATTAATTGATATTAAATTCCTAAAAATCTAAGGTTCGGCCAAGAGACTTATATCAGGATAGGTGTATAATTAATGGATTACTTGGGGGTCTCTTGGATGTATATAGTATGTTTATTAACCATATAAGATAAAAATACAAAGAGACATTGTAAAAGTGAAACTAATTAACTAAGAGTTAATACTTAAAGATATGGTTAATATAATGGCCCAAACCTGTCTAACATTTAATGGTTGAGTGGTTTTCTACCTATCCCCACCTTAACCTTTAAATAATCCACTTTGTAGCCATTAGAAACCGAATATTAATTTGTTATAAAATAATATTTCTAGCTTTTCCAAAGGTGCCCCTCACCCCTCTTATAAAAGGGCACTCTTCCTTCTCATTAACTCACACCATAAAATCCTTTTGGTTCAGACAAACTCTACCCAAATACTCCCTAAACTCCCCTAAATTAATCCTAGAGGCCTTACTTTAGTCATAAAGCCAACCTAAGAGCCCTTTGGATCAAATCAAAAGGAAGAACCCGAAGAAGAGGTAATGATTTCACCACCCTTTTCCAAGTTCCTTTCTTCTTCCACTTCTTCTTTATTTTTTATTACCATTATAAAATAATAACTCCAGTATATTATATACACTGTGATTTTATTATAAATATGGTACAATCATATTCAGTATTCTATCCATCCTTTGAATAACATGTTATCATACGTGCGTACGTACGTCTTACCGTCTCCATGTCGTGGTGCAATTGTTATTCAATAAATTATTATTTGGATGGGTATAATAATGATGTGTGATTCATGTAAATAAAAATTTTAACAATATAATGATTCATTATATATGATATACCATCCAATTATATATTATTTTAATATCAAAAGAATGATATTGTTGCTCGTGCGTACGTACGGACTACCGTCTCCAAGAACGCGATAAGATTCATACTCCATCGTATCCATTCAAGTATAATTATCATTTGATGACTAATAATAGTATATAAATACTTGATATCATTCTGGATATGACTAATATACAACCTATCCATGACAAACATAGCTTATGTAACAAAACATATAAAAGAAAATGAGTAAGTTAACACCCGAAACAACGATAATACTAAGATATTATTAACAAATCAATAAAAGATCATATATGATATCACATTAATGTATATGACTCTTGTATAATTTAATAACAATTATTTCACCATAATACAGGATGTTAACCTACCCCAACCAAGGAAAAGTACAAGGTAAGGGTATATTTCGCAATCTCTTCATTTTCGGATGTTGTTTATACGTAATAATATACTGGGATCTCTTTATCATCCACATCCATATTTCTTAAAAATTTATTTCAAAACATTTTTACTATTTACTAGAAAATGGGTTAAAGTCATTTATACCCTTGTTTGACTTTTTATAAGAGGTTTATAATGGAATCTTTCTGTCGTTTTCCAAACAAGGTGGTTTTTAACCTTTTCGACAGAATTAAGGTAAGAATGTTTTTTTAACTTATATGGCGGGTGCGGATATTTTCCGCCATTATAAAATCTTTGAAGCTTCCCTTAAAAGATTATAAGAATATTTTAAAATAAAATGTTTTATTTTATAAATATATTACTCTTAAATGATTTCAAAATAGAATGAGATATTTCTCTAAAAAGAGTTTTGATTTCATCTATGTCAACATCCTTTGATGGATTTTACGCTTATTTGAAGTTGATTTATTATGATACAAAACTTCTATATTGTATTGAAGTTTTTGTGATATGTTTGACTGTGGATGTGCTATTTTTATACCATTCATGGTTTATGGTGAAATTATTGACATTTCGTATGCTATTCTTAATACGATTGTTTATGTTATGTTTAATCCTTTTCATATGGGAATGCATTGGACTTAATATGTGACGGGTGGAACCCGCTATAGCTCCTCGATGCATCGGTAGGTCTCATAAGACAAACTAGTTTCTTGGCACAAGGCCTTGGAAAAATATTATTTTTAGTCTTTGCACGAGGCCTTGGCTATGTGGTTATGATAGTCTAGCATTATTCATTCCATCATTATGAAAGTGGTTATTGGTATTTCATGTGAATATTAGATTAGTATAATATCCATGTGAATAAGTAAATGGCATTATTTCATTTTATTTCTGCCATACTATGTTGAAGTTCAAGTTTTAAAAGGATTTTGTTTTAGTTATACATTTCCTTAAATGTTTATTCTTATTTATGAAAGTTTCCTCTATATTTTTATCCTTACTGGGCATTTGAGCTCACCCCTTTTGTATGTTTTATTTTTCCCAGGATGTGAAGAAGTAAATTATGAATGACGTTCAGGGATATTATGAGGGGATAATAGTGTGGAATATGGAGACAATATGTTGTTGTAGTAGTTTTTCACTTTATGATGTAATGTAAAACTTTATGAATATATCTAGTGTTTCCAAGGCTACTAAACCAATCGGTCTTTCGAGATTTGATCTTTCTTGTGATCATGCCAATGTTATGTAATAATGAACTGACTCTAGGTAACCGGGGTCGGGGCGTTACATATAATCATTCAAATATATATCCACAAGAAGTTAAACTAACTGAAAAATCAACCTCAAGAGGACATTCTGATATATCTATATTGGAATTTTAATTCTTAACCCCACCCAAATAGATACCTCATTCTAAGAATAGGATTTTTGAGATGAATTTCTTGTATGATATGCACCAATTGTGATAGCTACTTAAATCTCAACATGGGATTCTTTAGTTTAATTCAATTGAAGATATATTCCTTTAGAGTTAGATACCTTATGATCAATATGGGATTCTTAAGGATAATTTAATAAGATTATTCCATGAGATGGATTCCCAAGAGTAAGAATACTATTTCACAATACACATTGACCAGTGATACCAAGACATGAGGGAAATTACCATCACTCTGATGAAACGTTGTTTCAATATCATATAAAAGTAATTTAACTCTCTGGTCTCCACAAAGATATGGCACTAAGATTGAGTTTCACGAGCATGATTAAAATATACAAGGGAGACCCATACTAGGTGATGAATTCCAAGGAGGAAACCACAAATGGAGAAACTAACATCCCATTACCTCGTTTCAATCAAGGTGAAGAAAACACCATTGAATGTAATGAGAGACTCTAAACGTTGGAAATAAGAATAGCGGGGCAACAAATGTACTTCACTGTAATGATGAAGGCGCCGACTATGAAAGTCTCAGAAAATCATCGTCCATCCCTGGAAAATAATAAAGTGATCCCCTCCTTCAGAAAATACATTTGGTGTGTCTTATATGGATAGCTTGTCATGTATAATGTCATAATAGATGTATCCCAACTAATACTCACTCACATGATGAATAAGTATAGGATTTAGCCCAATTAACAGAAGAAAAATTGAAGCCCTCTCCTCTATCAGGTTTTGATTCATGTAATCTATATTTTTATATGCATCATCCACTAAGAGAGAATGAGAATGGATAATAATGAAATCATCCAATGCATTTCCCCTCCAAAGTATATAGACTATCTCAATGCCATAGTCTTGCATGAATTCAAATAATTCTCCTTTCTCATGTTTAGATCTCTATGAGTGAATATTTAACTGTTACTGTAGTGGTTTGGGTAAACAACAAAACACCCTCCTAGAATATAGTGCCTTAACATATTTGTTGCGAAGACTACCTCTTCCAAAAAATGTTTTGTGTTGCATAGTTTTTCTCATGGTGTCTCAACTGCCACAACCCATATGTGATCAGTTCCTACCGCTACATCAACACACAAACAATACCAAGTCTACAGGAATTTCAAATCACAACATAATCAACGGTCTCATCCATGTTTTCTCAGCACATGTCCAATGGTCAACTGTAGCCTCATCTCCTCAAAGTCTCTCTAACTACTTTCAATAAATATAAATTGATTCCAATTACATAACAATGAAGTTAATGGAGGTTCAATATCAGTGAAGTATTCCTTGAACCATCATTAGTACCTCACCTTTCCAAGAAAACAACACACCTCTAACACAATCTTGGGTGCCTCCTAAGAAATCACTGTATCAATATTCACCAGGTCCTTAGGAAAACTAGAATTCCATATAAAATAACCCAAAAAAGTGAACATTAATGATCCGAAATAGGAACTTCAAGAGGTTACCATAAAGATGGTGATCTCAGACTATGTATAAGACCATCCTCAAATGATTTATGTGATTCACCTCTAATACAGAGTAAATGAGTATGTTATCAGTGAATACAACCATAAATCAGTCCAAATATGAATGAAAGATAAAATTCATAAGGGACATAGAAAATAGATTGTGAATTCATAAAAATTAAAGGAATTTCCATAAATTTAGAGTGTATGTATAAAAATTAGATTACCATTTTTTGAATATCAGACTCAAGAACACTCAACTGTTAGTTGTCAGACTGGAGAATGACCTTCAATTACCAACTCATTCCTCACAACTGATCAAAAAAATATCCAATCCTTATAAATGGTTCTTATTATTTATCATTAATATATCAAGGTGATGATAATCAATTCAATGCCTTAATATCATATTCACCATTTTCATAAAAAATTTGTCGCTACCTTGGGGGAAACATAGGGTTTGATGAAACCCTTATCTTCAAGTTCCTATAATTACTCCCTCATCTCCCTAAGAATGGTAGGGACTATTTGATATGCTACATGAGATACCAATGGGGTCTTGGAGTGAAAGTCATTAGAGAAGTCCATTTACCTCCTCAGAGGTAGTACTAGAATGTCATCAAGGAATACATCCATAAGGATATCCACATGTAACGTAATTCTGATTCCAGGAGAGAATTCTACACCAAAAAAGAAAAATCACCATATAATGGTCGATGGGTTTCAGATTTCTTCTTGCATTGCCCACTAACATTTCTTTAAGATCTCTCTCACCCCAAAATTATTATCTCTTCCCATAAATTCAATGGAAAACTCATATTTAATGATATTAAATATGACCCCATACTATGGAAAAAAAATACATAACCATGAAGACATCATATGGTTTCATTATGATGAACTTGAGGTGAATGGAGAAATATTTTCCATCGAGCACTAACTCACACTATCGAAAGATATACAATTTCAGGAAATTTCATTATGTAGGAACCTATAGTTGCAATTGTTTAGATAATTTATAAATAAGATTCTAAAAATACCACACAAAGAATAGGGTCATAAATTATTTAATAACATAATTTTATACTAATAGTAGGGAAATAATAGAAAATACATAAATCATTCCGTGAATTATTACTTGAAGTTGTTGTAGGATGATGTTATTAGCAACTTCCACCACCACTTGGTGACCCATTTTAGGCATAGAGATATGGTGGTTAATTTCATGGGTAGCCACAAACTATGTAGGTTTTTTCACACCTAGGGCCGCCATGACAATTCCTAAGAGATCCCTAACCATGGTGATGCATCTGCCATGGTGTTTCATCCACTATATTCCTATCCTGGTCGGCATGAATGGTTAGGAAATAATGAACCATGTAAAACCTCACATCACATTCATAAAATCACACCTCACTAGGTTTTATGTGTCCTCCACATGATCTCTAAGGTGCATATTCATGCTCCTACATCCGAGAATGAGAATTCCTCATCTATCGAGACCTCAATGTCTAACACCTTATAACAATAATTGAAGACCAACCACTTATTTTCCACCATCGACTAAATGTACCATAAGTCTCTTCTCAAGGATTCTCTCAGTCACAAGATCCCACTCTAGAACTCCAATGTAGGTCATATTTCATAAGGAGACTATGATAGTAGGTAAATATCAACATATCCTCTATTCGAACTTCCTCACCCAAAATATTATATGTCGTACCATATTGAGGTAATGTAATGTGAGTTCAGTGAACCTCAATATGTAATAATATACTATTATTTGTCCATGATGTAGATCAAGAATCTCATAGATTTGAAATATGTCCAAGATAATGTGTGATACTCTTCAATAAATATTCATAATAAGTTTAATTTTTAGAGAATAATCTCATGATGTTTTTACCTAAACAGAATCCACCAAGTCCCTACTAAATAGAGGAAAATACTAGATGTCATCTATACCATATAATTTCTTAGTTCTTGTATGAGTCTAAAGACTTAAATCACTAACTCAAGCCAATCCCCCATTGTCTAGGAATCTAGCTCCTCGTGGTACCCCAACAGACTCTAACACTATAACTCACATAGTGAATCGAGCATGCACATATTTTCAACAAAAATAGATCGTTCTAATTTCTTTTTGACATGTGTAGGAGCTTCACCTCTCCATTCTAGATGAAAAAACTCATGAGAAGACCCTCTAAATGAGGTCCCCTCACTCAATCGATCATTGTCACAATTCCTTACTGATAAACTGGATGACTATATCCATGATGGAATCCTTAAAGTTATAAAGAAATACTAAGATTATATGAGTATATATATATATAGTGACTTTAAGAAAGAAGGAAAATAAATGGATTCAGTCCTATATGATTCATTTACGACTTTTCCATATTATCAAAGAATTATCATTCTATGTTGACATGTAAGTAGTCAGAGTCCTATTGAATGGATACATCATCTACCACATAAAAATTTAGTTCCTTGGCCTAAGAGTCATACTGGAGACCATCCAACACTTTATCCCTAATTCCCCATACAAATCCTTACCAGCATTCTAACACTAACTATGATCTGGGGATTAACCACCTATGATACCACTATATAATGACCCAACCCACTAAGGCCTATTTTTCCTATATAAGTCCATGATACAATAACACCATTTACACCTCCAATAGGATCTGGAATGATAAAAAGTTATGATAATTCCAAACTAAAATCAGAGTCCTTTTCCTAATGAAACTTTTGGCACAAACTATACCGTATCCATAATATAGTTTAGATAAATATAATAATGTATATAAAATATATGGAAAATAATTCCTAAAATAACCTCAGGTGAATAAATCAGTGTATGAAAATATAAAATCATTGTGAAAAAGTGAAAATATACACCAAAAAAATGTTGTATAAAATGTATAACAACTGGAAAAAAAGAAAAATGACAGAGGGATCGTAACAACCTGAGATTTTATAAGAAACATTCCTTTGAATTTCATTCATATCTTCTGTTGTACGATACAACAATATTATCTTGCGCTACACGCAACACCGTATTAGCTTGCAGTATACGCAACACTATTCTTGGCTCGTGTTACACACAATTTCATGTTCTTTTGATAGAAGTTATTCTACGCAAAATTGAGTGTATATATATATATATTCAATGTAAAAATAAAATATGTTTGGATTATATTATATACAACAAAAATGGAGTCACGCACTACACGCAACCCTAACTTGGCTTGCATTACACGCAATCACGACCTTCTTTGATAGCGTGTGTTGAACGCAATATCGGGTTTCACTAAATAATGATATATGGTTATAATATTATTATGAACTAGCCTTTATGAATAGTATTAACTAAATTTTGAATTTTATAACATTATTATTCATCTTATATATTTTCTAGAACATGGCATGAGAACAAAATAAATGTTTCAGGTAAAATAAGTATTTTTAAAAAAATGCAGTTTTGCCACCTTTTGATGACGCACACACATTAAATCTAGTTTTTGATATGTTTATAAGTTAAATTTGAAAAAATAAAATTCTTATTTGGAATCAGGATATAAAAAATTACTTTGGATAAAGTTTTCATATTATGCTGATAACTTTCATATTTTAATGAATAGTAAAACACGCTATATTTTAATTAAAAACAACTTTTTTTTCATCGTAATAATTTATATGGTTAAATTATAATATTGAATGGTTTTAAAGTATAAATAGAATAGATTTTATCCATTTAATATAATTTATTTCATTATCATTGATTTTACATTGAATTCATAGGTTAAATCAATTCAATCTTTGGCAATGTTTTAACTTTTAAACCATATTCGCTTACCAACGAGATTAATTTTAAATTAATTACTGAAACTTCGGTGTTTTGAATTTTGAAAAATGGATTTCATATTTGGAGTCAGTGCATCCAAATTATGTTAATAGGTTACTTTTATTTTTTTTATATTATGAATAGTAACTGCGGTAATTTTTATTTACTGCGGTTAAAGGTAAATACGGTAATTCAATGTTAAAATAATTTTATAATAATTCAAAATTACCTTGACACTAGTCCTAACCTTATTGGATTAGAAGTGGCTGACCATGGGCATCCTTGGGCTGATTTTGGGACCCCAATGAGCCACTTGGTAGTGAAAATGACAATTTGGACTAATTAATTTAATGTAAAGACAAAATTGATTTTAACAAGAATCTTTTATTAATTAATTTTTATAAGGGGTTATATAAGTTATATTTTCGACTAAAAATATTATTTGGAAAGATAAATGATTCCCTACATCATGGTATGTTTTTCATAATTTTTAGACATCAAATGAATTAAATTATTTATGACACAATAATGATGTAGTGTTTACCTCATTAATAAATGATTTAAATAAATAATATTTTAATGATTACAATATCATCCAAAACCTATCCAATTCCAATTGGAGGATTTTATTTCAAATATTAGTCATATTATCTTCGTCATTAATGTGTTTTGGACCTCTTGAAACCGAAGATAAGTTTATAATAAAATAATGTTTTCACACTTTCCAAAAGAGCCCCTCCTCTCCCTTATAAAAGGAGACCACTTCTATGAAATTCCTCACACCTCTCAAGCATTTTGGATCATCCAAACTCTGCCTAAATAAACTCCCTACATCCCTATCCTCCCCCTTGAAGCCATACATTAGGCAGAAGACTCTCTAAGAAGTCCTTTTGGTTCAAACCAACGGAAGTTACCAAAGTTAAAGGTAACAGTTTCTCTTAAGTTGTTTTCTTTTATTCTAATTCTCCAACACCTAAACACTTTTTAATACTTTATTTTGTAACAAAACCAATATCCTAAATATACTAGGATGTTGTAATTAGATAGATTATAACTACACTTGCAAACACCTCCATCTAATGGATGAATAACATAATGTTTCTGTGTTGGCAAACTAACGCACTCACGAAACGATGATTGTTCGATTTTCTCTCCTACCACTTCTCATGGTTGCCATTATGATGGAACTATATTTATATATAATATATATTATGTTTATGATTTACTTATGCTTCTTTACTTCCCAATTATATCAATCCTTTACAATTTCCATAGTCGGTAATTACGATAATCTCATTTGAGGAAGTGCGGACTACCGCCCCCTCAAAGTGATGTGATTCATTAATACCTTATGTGGGATGTATAAAGGATGTGGATAATGATATTATATATGATATTATACTGGAATTATAATTCAACTATGTATCATTATGTTTTAATTCCATTAAAATAAGAAATAGAAATGAAATTAGCGTTCATGCGTACGTACGGCTTACCGTCTCCATGAATGGTGCATTTAATTTATTACCTCCATATGTTATGTACTATTATAAATGCTTGTATATGCTAGATATATAATGAATTTATATGATATATAAAACATGATTTACATTTTGTGAGTAACTAAATCATGATATAATTAATAATAACAATAAGAACAACAAGTCCAAACACGTACGATAAATAAGATGATTTTACCCAAAACACAACTTTAACATTAATTTACAAAATAATGGGTAATATAAAGTCATAAGTGAACCATATATGATATCATAAAAATGAATATGATTCTGTAATAAGTCAATGACATTATTTAAATCATTATACAGGAGGTTCAGATATATACAAAGCATATCAGACGTACGGTAAGGGATAACTTTTCCAATCTCGTTCTTATCCGAGATTGTTTATTCATAAGTAATTACTGGGGTTATTGTTATCATCCAAGTACATGTTTTCTAAAAGTGTTTTTATGTATGATTAATGTCCTTTTAACCCATTTTTTATTTTACTACATGACATGTAAGGAAGCTTTTTTTTACGTTACGAGGTACTTTTTGACTTTTTCGACAAAAGTACGAGGAGAATGGTTTTTCAACTTATACGGCATGAAAGGATTTTTACGGTTTTATAAAGAATTATTTTCATGAAGCTTCATCCAACATATTTCATGACTATTTTCAAAAAACTCTCTTTCTTTTAAAATTGCATGACGTTTTGTGAAAAGAAATTGATTTTGACGAAGAAAGGATATTTTCCTCAAGAATTCATTTCAAGTGTTTTATCAAAAACATTTTTCCATCTAAGATGACATTATATGTGTATGTTTCAAATATAATGTCCCTATGATTTACATGGTTTCACTTTTCTTATGTTGATATATCCATTTTTTTATATGGATTATGTGATCATTGGATGATGTTTATGAAACCCATTTTATTCTTTGGGTTATGATGAATGTTTCAAGTTTATTTTGTGGCACAAGTAAGAATGATTTCATTTTGAGATTGGTTGGACCTATATCTCCCTCCAATGCATTTGGTTAAGATTTATATCTCATGAGATAGACATGGATGGAATGGTAAGTTAATCCGGTTCAGTGTTATAGGACTGAAACGAGGAGTGAACTCGATTCAGAAAGGGACTTTGTCCACTAAGATGGTCCTGGCAGCAATGCCTTGGCTACTATGGAAATCATAATGTTTTTCCACAATTAAAAGTTTTATTCCCATGATATTATATCAGGATTAATGTTTCTTTATGATCTATGCCTTACTTATTGCCATGTTTTATTTCATTTCTCATGATCTTGATGTTTAAACATTGTTTTCATGTTTTTAAGTTCAAATGTATATGGTTTGTTTTATTTTATCCATTCTAACCCTTACTGAGAATTTGAGATCACCCTTTATATGTTTTCTTTTCCCCAGGATATAAATAAAGTTTTTAGGTAATAAAACAAAAGGGGAATATCTTTATGGGAGATGTTGAAGATCTTTCACCACGATTAGAAGATTATGTTCCGAGTTTCCAAAGACACTAAACTATTACGGTCCTTGAGTTTTGAATTTTGTTATGTATTAAGTATTCCAAAAAAGTAATGTGTTGTCCATGTACGTCAAGCCTCGGGTCCCTACAGTTGGTATCATAGGTAAAGGATGTAGGAATGTATCCGATCCTTGGGAACTCTCACATGTGAGCGTTGGACGAAGCATGGCTCTCCACCCAAGGGCTTCATGAGGAAATGGCTGCCAGTGGGGATGGTGGTGTGTCCCGCCCAGGGGGTGTAGCCGCCCATGGAGTGCCCTAATTGGTATCAATTATAGTCCACTGGAATTAATTACATACCTCTACAGTTGGTATCATAGGAAAGGTTTAGTCAACCTTTGGAAACTAGGATACAAAAACGCTAGTGAGATCCCTAGAGATATTTCTATGGTATATTTAGGGATTTCCCTAAGGATAAGTATACGTATAGGATATAGTCCTAGAAATACGGTAACGATCATAGAATATTACCTAAGATGTTTGATATTGAAGGTACTCCCACTTTATAATGTTGTTTTCCCTAGCATGGTATTTGCTTCTCACACTATTATTTTTGGGTTTTAGACGATGGCTGGAACCCGAAGGAACCGTGTTGATCAATGTAATGGACAATGAAATGATTGTCCTCTTAACCAAACCAATGTCATGGGAGATGGAGTGCACAATCTTATTTCTGTACTTACACAAGCTATGAATCATTCTGGACTTCAAAATGAGCAGAGAAAGGAGCAACATTCTGTTGAATCCTTCATGAGGCAGCGTCGACCCTCATTCAGCGGGTCTTCTGACCCCTTAGTGGCTGAACAATGGATCAGTTCTACTGAAAATATATTTTCAGTTCTACAATTTCCTGAGCATGATAAATTCATCTTAGCAGTATATCGTTTGGAAGGTGATGCTGATCAATGGTGGAATCTTATCAAGAATACGAGGCAAAGAGATGAAATTGAGTCCATGGAATGGGACGAGTTCAAGAACTTGTTCTTCAGTAAGTACTTACTTCGTATTCTTCTAACAAAGAAGGAAAAGGAGTTTCTTGAGCTTAAGCAGAAGGATGATGAATGTGTTGGTATATACGAAGTGAATTTTACAAGACTTGCAAGGTATGCATCTGGAATTATCATCCAACCTGAAAGTAAAGTTGATCGATTTTTCAGTGGATTAAAAAAAGTCTTCGAAGGGCGTTAGCTATAAGATACTTCAGGGTCTATGAAGAAATTGTGCGTTGTGCTATCAAGGTATAACTAGAAGTTGGTGTTACGCATCCATCTTGTGGTTTTGACAAGAAACGAAAGATGGAGTTCAAGGAAAAATCTCAGAACAATGGTGAAATGAAGGTGAATGTTTCTTTATGCTCAAAGTGTGGAAAGAAGCATGGTGGATATTGTCTAAAAGGTACTAGAAAATGTTTCAAGTGTGGAAAATAAGGTCATCGAGCATATGAGTGCCGAAGTAATGGGAAAAAGGGTTCAAATGACGTGAATAGAAAAAAGACTTCAGAGAATGCTCCAACACCACTTCAATGCTTCAATTGAAATGAAATGGGGAATTATGCTAATCAATGCCCTAATCCAAGGATTAATGATGATCAAAGTGAGCAACCACTTAAGGCAAAGGACAAAGGGAAGTCACATGCGATCACTATCAGCAATGTTGAGTATGACAATGATGTGATGGAATGATTATGTGTTTATGTAAAGGGATTCCAAAATAATGTTGTGAATCTCATTTATAGTATTGTGGAACATTGGAATATCTATATAATGGTTTATTGTGATTTTCGATAATTATATGGTACCAGTAACCATGAAAAGTGATTCAAATATTTTGGAAAGCATATGATATGTGCATAATGAAGGGATAAGAAGATAATGAGATGTTTGATTGTATTCATGAGCTCATGATTGATATAAGGACTAAGTGATATCATGGTTTGAGTATATATAATTTTGAGGATTTTGGTATGTGGAAAGTGTTAACTTTTAACTCCATTCATGATTTCACTAAGGTTCAATGGGTATTCATTCTTCAAGAGAATACATTATTAAGGTATTCACATGTTTGTAATTTGACGAAAAAGATATATCTTATGATATATGGGGGATAAATGATGGCATTCACGTGATTGTTATCTGACATTTCAAGTAATCATTTTCTTTATACAATGAGCTTGCACCGAATTATTATAGATAAGCCTAAAGATTGGAATGGATTATGTCGGACATAAGTTAGTATTGTTTAAGGATAGAATTTTTTTTGATATTATTGATGGGATGTTATAGTAATGTAGTTTTAAAAAAAGGACAACCTGCAGAACGAGCAATAGCCCATCGTGTCGGATAAGGCTCTCGGAATCGAACCCACAACTGAAGTGCGACTGGCCTTTATCGAATACCAATGGCCTACAAGAAGTCCCTAGTTAGTGGAAAGTAGTTTTATTTTATTAAGCGGTATGATAAATAAAGTATAAGTCCATTTTTGGATCTATATATGATTAATCTCACCATAAGATGGACTTATAACTTTTGAAAAACTTTTGATTGAAATAAATGGAATGACCCATAATTCTATCACATGATCTACTAACACTTCACGAATAACAAACTCAACTTCATTTCTTTAAGAGTTTAAGTGTAAATTGTTCAATTCACGAACAATAGTGATATTGTATGAAAATCATGTAAGTATTTCATTTAATTCATCAACTTTAGGGAAATGATATTGAAAACCCAAAATGTTGTCCTAGTGATCTTATATCCGATGAATAAGATGGTACCATAGATCATCACAAATTTATGGCTTTGTGATTGTTGGCTTTTTTATAGCCATGTTCTCTACCACTCTCCATCAGAACTTGATGGTTAGATTTTTCTTCCATACCCATATTTTTACCTATGTTCTCTTTTATGGAAACCCAGTGATGAGTTACTTTGGGTAATCGTTACATTTCATACTTTAGTTTTTAAAATTAATTTTTAGTATTCCTTTTTATGATATGGGTTTCTATGAATAGTAAATGATTTATAAACCCGACGAATTTCGAGGGAGAAATTCATTTTAATGGGGGTAGAATGTAACAACCCGAGATTTTATAAGATACATTCTTTTTAATTTCATTCATATCTTCTATTGTATGATACACCAATATTATCTTGCGCTACACGCAACACCGTATTAGCTTCCAGTATACACAACACTATTCATGGCTCGTTTTACACACAATTTCAAGTTCATTTTATAGAAGTTATTCTACGCAACATTGAGTGTATATAAATATATATATATTCAATGTATAAATAAAATATGGTTGGATTCTGTTATACGCAACAACAATGGAGTCTTTCACTACATGAAACCCTAACTTGGCTTACATTACACGCAATCACGACCTTATTCGATAGCGTGTGTTGTACGCAATATCGGGTTTCACTAAACAATGATATATGGTTATAATATTATTATGAACTAGCCGTTATGAATAGTATTTGTAACACCCCGAGATTTTATGAAAAATATTCTTTTTAATTTCATTAATGTCTTTTGTTGTACGCTACACCAAAAGGATCTTGCACAACACGCATCCTTGACTTGCCTTTAATTACACGCAATCACAACCTTCCTTGATAGCGTGTGTAGTACGCACTACCGAGTTTCACTAAACAACGATATGCTATTAAAATATTATTAAAAATAGCCGTTATGAATAATAATAACCTCTTTTTGAAATTTTGTAAATTTTATTTTTCAAAATTGACTTCATTTTTGGATTCGAAATATCGAAATTAGCTTAGGGTGAAATTTTTGACATTTTCAGATAACTTTCATATTTTGATGAATAGTGGAAATTACTAAATTTTAATCAAAAACAACTTTTTCAATAGAAATAATTAATAGTGATAAATTATTAATTTTAGTGTTTTTAAGGTTTATTTAGAATATATTTTTACAATTTAATACAATGTTGTTCATTGGATGTAATTTCACATTTAAACCAGTTATAAACAAGTGTCAATCTTTTGATAGTTATTATCTCTTAAAAACACGCCTTTTGTTTTGACGGCGGGAATTAATTTTTAAATTAATTAATGCAAATGATATGTTTTGAATTTGGTAAAATAGAAATCATTTTTGAGTTCATAATATCAAATATAGCTTAGGCCTAATTTTTGGTATTTTTCTGAAAACTTTCAATTTTTGATGATTAGTGAAACCACTAAGTGGTAGTTAAAAAACTGAATTGTTCATAAAACATAATTTTACTGCTTCTGTGAGTGGAATTTCAAAAATCTGAGAGACACGGTTGATGTCAGTAAGTAAAATGTGGTTCAATGAGATGAAAATAATTTTTTTGGTGAATAGTAACTTTTTACTTTTTTTTACCACGGTTAAAAGTAAATAGGATAATTAAGGGTAAAAATGATATTATTATTACCCTAACACATGTCCAAATTCTATTAGATAAGTGTAATTCGACCAAAAACAAGCATAGGAATAAAATATGACCATTTATGCCCACTTGAATTAGATTAGGACATTTATTATTAATTTATTTAAAGAAGGGTTAAAAAAGTTAAAATCAAAGTTTGTTTACTAAAACATTTTTAATATGGGGTTATAAATATGATAAATTAGACTATAAATATTCATTATAAATATAAAAAGATTTCCTACATAATGGTATTTTATTTGTAATTTTTAGACATTAAATGATTTAATTTATTTATGACACAATGATGATGCAGTAATTATCTTATTAATGAAATATTGACATAATCGATGTTATAAACACCAAAATAAATGAAATTTGAGACTTTTTATGAATCCCACTAATTTTCTAGGTTAATATGACATGTTAGTATTGATTTAATTAACTTGGTTTGAACTAATTATTCTGTTATGATTTTCACAAAAATCAATTACTAAATAGTGTCAAAATTGACATACAATCGTTTTTAAAACAAATATTATATTGGTAATTGTTATTTTATTCCTAAAAATCTAAGTTTTGGAAAAATGACTTAGATAAGGTTATATATATTAATAATAAACAACTTGGTGTTATTTTGTCTGCTTATAGTAAGTTTATTAACCTTATAGTATAAGAACACAAGAAGACATGGTAAAAGTAAAATTATTTAACTTAATGTTAAATCTAAATGATAAGGTTAAAATAGGAACCTAAACTTGTCTAAATTCTATTGGATGAGAGGATTTCGACCCATCCCCACCTTATCTTCTAAATATATCAATTTGGAGCTATTTAAAACCGAACTTGACTTTATAATAAAATAATATTTTTAGTTATTCCAAAGGTGCCCCTCTCCTCCCTTATAAAAGGGCACCTCCTCCCTCTCTTCCTCACACCACTTTGAGCCTTCAAGCTCGGCCAACCCCTGCCAATTTCTTCTCTACACTTCCCTAGAAACATCCTAGAGGTTCTGTTTTTCTTCAAAGACCCATTTTAGTGCCCTAAAAGGAGGTCTCAAAGAAGCACTTCAAAGAAGAGGTAATGTCTGTTACCGATTCTTTCATCTTTATTTCTTCTTCCACTTATTCTTCTTATATTGTTTCATTATGAAGTAGTAAAATCAGTATCACTCATATAATGATATGTTATTATAATTATTAAACAACCCTATTTCATCATCTATCCATCCTACGGAAACGAAATCACCGCGCGTGCGTACGTACAGAATACCGTCTCCACGTCGTGGTGTAATCTGTTTTTCCACCAACACCTTACATGGATGGGTATTGTGGTGTAAAGAATAACTATACATAGTTATTATAACATCATAATGATTCTGATATATTTTATCATCCACTCCAATTCAATTCAATAATTATGGAAATGATATCATCGCTCGTGTGTACGTACGGACTACCGTCTCCACGACGCGCTGAGATTCAATCTCCTTGTTAACCATTTAAGAATGATTATAAAGTATATATAAGAAATAATAATGAAATATATGACATTATAAAGCTACTGGATTTATTTGTGTATATATGTATGTCATCTACTAAATTCCATTCAACTCAATAAGGAAACGAAAACAGCGTTCATCCGTACGTACGGCCTACCGTCTCCATGAACGGTGTATTTCTTTCCATTTACTAATTTATTATATATATGTATATTCTGAATATATATTATATATAAATCATGTTTTATATTCTGTAATTAAGTAATTATGATCTAAGAAATCATATGAATAATTACAAGTCAAAACACGGATGACAAATGAAACAATTTTACCCAAAATGCTCTTTAACATAGAATTTACAAAAAAACGGGTAATATAAAGTCATAAGTGAACCATATATGATATCATAACAATGAGTATGATTCTGGAATAAGTCAATGACATTATTTAAATCATTATACAGGAGGTTCGGACACTTACGAAGCATATCGGACCTAAGGTAAGGGAAAATATCACAATCTCATTTTTATCCGAGATTGTTTTTACTTTCGCATTTATTGGGGTCTATTTTATCATCCACATCCATGTTCCCTCAATATGTAATATTATTTCCATCCACCTACAATTGTTTAAATCCAATTTTACCCTTCGGTGAGTTTTTAGTAAAATATATGAAAGGAATCTTTTGTCGTTTTTCGTACGAGGTACTTTTTGACTTTTCCGACAAAAGTACGAAAAATGTTTTTTTTAACTTATACGGCATGAATGGATTTTTAAAAAATTATTTCCAAGAAGCTTCCTTTACAAGTTTTCATGTTTATTTTTAATCAACTTCTTTTAGTTTCAAATTGTAAGACATGTTAAGAAAGGAAAATGTTTTTGAAGTAGAAAGGATATTTTCCTCAAGAATGGAGTTCAAGTGTTTTATAAAAATTATTTTCCATCTAAGATAATAAAGGGTTCTGTTTTTATCCCTATTATTACATTGATTTGATTATGTTGTGATGGAAATATTTTTATGAATTCCTTTATCTTATATGAATTGTTTTATGATGTCATGATGTTTAAGATTCCCATTTGTATTACATGGGTTATGCAATGATGTATGATTTATGATTTTGTGGCACACATAAGAATGGTATCATTATGAGATGGGTGGGACCTATATCTCCCTCCAATGCATTGGGTAAAGATTTTATATCTCATGAGATAAACATGGCTGGAATGGTAGGTTATACCGGTTCAGTGAAATAGGACTGAAACGAGGGTGACTCGGTTCAGAAAGGGACTTTGTCCACTAAGATAGTCTTGGCAATGAGTATTGACTAACAAGAAATGATTCTTTATGATTATGTGTGTATGCCACAAAGTTTCATGTTTTAAGTTATGATTATTGGGGTTTACCTTTCACTACTATGATTTATCCCATGTTATGAAATTATGATTTCTTTTGCAGGTTAAGATTTCCAAAAGTTATGTTCTTATGTATATGATGTGAATGACATTTATTTTGTTTACCCTTACTGAGAATTTGAGCTCACCCTTTTATGTTTACTTTTCCCCAGGATATAGAGAAAGGTTTTAGGTATAAAAAAAGGAAGATCTTTATGGGAGATGTTGAAGATCTTTCACTAGGATTAGAAGATTATATTCCGAGTTTCCAAAGACACTAAACTATTATGATCCTTGTGTGTGTGTTTTTTTTATGTAATAAGTATTCCGCAAAAGTAATGTAAAGTCTATGTACGTCAGGCTTCGGGTATCTACAGTTGGTATCAGAGGAAAGGTTTAGTCAACCTTTGGAAACTAGGATGCGAAAGCATTAGTGAGATACCTAGAGATATTTCTAAGGTATGTCTAGGGATGTCCGTAAGGATAATTATACGTATAAGATACAGTCCTAGAACTACGATAACGATCATAGAATTTAACCTAAGAAGTTAGATATTGAGGATACTCCCCCTTTATAATGTTTTTTTCCCTAGCATTATTTTTGCCTCTCACACTATTCTTTTTGGGTTTTAGATGATGGCTGGAACCCGAAGGAACCGCGTTGATCAATGCAATGGACAATGCAATGATTGTCCTCCTGAACAAATAAATGTTATGGGAGATGGAGTGAAAAATCTTATTGCTATACTTACACAAGCTATGAATCATTCTGGACTTCCAAATGAGCAGAGAAGGGAACAATATTCTATTGAGTCATTCATGAGGCAACGCCCACCTTCTTTCAGTTGGACTTCCGATCCACTTGTTGCTGAACAATGGATCAGTACCACTGAAATGATATTTTCAGTTCTTCAATGTTCTGAACATGATAAAGTCATCTTAGCAGTATATCATTTGGAAGGTGAAGTTGATCAATGGTGGAATCTTATCAAGAATACGAGGCCAAGAGATGAAATTGAGTCCATGGAATGGGACGAGTTCAAGAAATTGTTTTTCAGTAAGTACTTCCCTCGTATTATTCGAACAAAGATGGAAAAGGAGTTTCTTGAGCTGAAGCAGAAGGATGATGAATCTGTTGGTATATATAAAGCGAATTTTACAAGACTTGCAAGGTATGCATCTGGCATTATCATCCAACCTGAAAGTAAAGTTGATCGATTTTTCAGTGGCTTAAAACCAAGTCTTCGAAGGGCATTGGCTATAAGAGACTTCAGTAGCTATGAAGAAATTGTGCGTTGTGCTATCAAGGTAGAAATGGAAGTTGGTGTTACATATCCATCTCATGGTTTTGACAAGAAACGAAAGTTGGAGTTCAAGGAGAAATCTCAGAATAATGGTGAAAAGAAGATGAATGTTTCCTTATGCACAAAGTGTGGAAAGAAGCATGGTGGAGATTGTCTTAAAGGGACTAGAAAATGTTTTAAGTGTGGAAAAGAAGGTCATCGAGCAGCTGAGTGTCGAAGTAATGGAAAAGGGTTTTCTAATGATGTGAATAAAGCAAACATTGTAGAGAACGCACCACCAACACTTCAATGCTTCAAGTGCAAGGAAATGGGGCATTATGCTAATAAATGCCATAATCCAAGGGTTAGTGATGATCGACATGAGCAACCGATTAAGGCAAAGGACAAAGGGAAGTCACATGCGATCACTCTTGGCGATTTTGAATATGAAAACGATGTGGTGGAATGATTAAGTGTTTATGTAATGGGATTCCAAAATAATGTTGTATCATGGAGTATTGGAATATTTATGTATTGGTCTATTATGGTTTTCAATAATTTTATGGTACCAGTAACCATGGAAAGTGATTGAGATATTTTTGGAAAAAGAATGATATGTGCATAATGAAGGGAAAACGAGAAAATGAAATATTTGACAGTATTCATGAGCTCATGATTGATATAAGGACTAAGTGATATCATGGTTTGAGTATATAGAATTTTTGGATTTTGGTATGTGGAAAGAGTTAAGTTTTGTCAGAATTCATGTTTTCACTAAGGTTTAATTGGTATTCATTCTTCAAGAGAATACATGATTAAGGTATTCACATGTTTATAATTTGACCAACAAGATATATCTTATGATATATGGGGGATAAATGATGGCATTCACGTGATTGTTCTGTGACATTTCAAGTAATCATTTTCTTTATACTATGAGCTTGGACCGAAGTATTTTAGATAAGCCTAAAGATTAGAATGGATTATGTTGGACATAAGTTAGGATAATTTTTTTTTTGATATTATTGATGGGATGTTATAGTAATATAGCTTTAGAAAAAGCACAACCTGCAGGACGGGCGACAGCCCATCGCGTCGGACAAGGCTGTGGGAATCAAACCCGCAACCGAAGTGCGACTGGCCTTTATTGCCTACCACTGGCCTACAGGAAGTCCCTGTTTAGTAGAAACTAGTTTTATTATATTAAGCAGTATGATATATGAAGTATAAGTCCATTTTAGGAACCATATATGATTAATCTCACTATAGAATGACTTATGTATATTTAATAACTTTTGCTAACCTTTTGTTTGAGACAGATGGAATGACTCGTCATTCTATCACATGATCTGCTAACACTTAACGAATAACAAATTCAACTTCATTTATTTAAGAGATGAAATAGAAATTGTTCAAGGCACGAACAACAGTGAGATTGTACCAAAATAAAGTAAGTATTTATTCTAATTCAAACTCTTCAACTTTAGGGAAACGATCTTGAAAACCAAAAATGTTGTCCTAGTGCTCTTATATCTGATTAATCAGATGGTACCTTAGATCGTCACAAATTTATGGATTTGTGATTGTTGGCTTTTCCATAGCCATGTTCTCTACCACTCTCCCTCAGAACATGATGGTTATATTTTTCTTCCATATCCATATTTTCACCTATGTGGAAACCCAGTGATTAGTTTATTTGGGTAACCGTTACGTTTCATACTTTTGTTTTTAAAGATTGGGTTTGGTATTCCTTTTTACGATGTGGGTTTCTATTAAAGAAACTTTCAAGTAGTAAACCATTTATAACCCCGACGAATTTCGAGGGCGAAATTCATTTTAAGGGGGGTAGAATGTAACACCCCGAGATTTTATGAAAAATATTCTTTTTAATTTCATTAATGTCTTGTGTTGTACGCTACACCAAAAGGATCTTTCACAACATGCATCCTTGACTTGCCTTTAATTACACGCAATCACAACCTTCCTTGATAGCGTGTGTAGTACGCAATACCGAGTTTCGCTAAATAACGATATGCTATTAAAATATCATTAAAACTAGCTGTTATGAATAGTAATAACCACTTTTTGAAATTTTTTAAATTTTATTTTTCAAAATTGACTTCATTTTTGGATTCGGAATATCGAAATTAGCTTAGGGTGAAATTTTGGTAATTTTCGGATAACTTTCATATTTTGATGAATAGTGGAAATTACTAAATTTTAATTAAAAACAACTTTTTCAATCGAAATAATTAATAGTGATAAATTATTAATTTTAGTGGTTTTAAAGTATATTTAGAATATATTTTTACAATTTAATACAATGTTGTTTATTGGATGCAATTTCACATTTAAACCAGTTATAAACAAGTGTCAATCTTTTGATAGTTATTATCTCTTAAAAACACGCCTTTTGTTTTGACGACGGGAATTAATTTTTAAATCAATTAATGCAACTGATATGTTTTGAATTTGTTAAAATAGAAATCATTTTTGAGTTCATAATATCAAATATAGCTTAGGCCTAATTTTTGGCATTTTTCTGAAAACTTTCAATTTTTGATGATTAGTGAAACCACTAAGTGGTAGTTAAAAAACTGAATTGTTCATAAAACATAATTTTACCGCTTCTGTGAGTGAAATTTCAAAAATCCGAGAGACACGGCTGATGTTAGTAAGTAAAATGTGGTTCAATGAGATGAAAATTATTTTTTGGTGAATAGTAACATTTTACTTTTTTTTACCACGGTTAAAAGTAAATAGGGTAATTAAGAGTAAAAATGATATTATTATTACCCTAACACATGTCCAAATTCTATTATATAAGTGTAATTCGACCAAAAACAAGCTTAGGAATAAAATATGACCATTTAGGTCCACTTGGATTAGATTAGGACATTTATTATTAATTTATTTAAAGAAGGGTTAAAAGAGATAAAATCAAAGTTTATTTACTAAAACATTTTTCATATGGGGTTATACATAAGATAAATTCGACTATAAATATTCATTAGATATCTAAATAGAGTTTTTACATAATGGTATTTTATTTGTAATTTTTAGACATTAAATAATTTAATTTATTTATGACACAATGATGATGCAGTAATTCTTTTATTAATGAAATATTGACATAATTGATGTTATAAACACCAAAATAAATGAAATTTGAGACTTTTTATAAATCCCACTAGTTTTCTAGGTTAATATGACATGTTAGTATTGATTTAATTAACTTGTTTCGAACTAGTAATTCTGTTATGATTTTCACAAAAATCAATTACTAAATAGTGTCAAAATTGACATAAAATAGTTTTTAAAACAAATATTATATTGGTAATTGTTATTTTATTCCTAAAAATCTAAGGTTCGGCAAAATGACTTAGATAAGGTTATATATATTAATAATAAACAACTTGGGGTTATTTTGTCTGCTTATAGTAATTTTATTAACCTTATAGTATAAGAATACAAGAAGACATGGTAAAAGTAAAATTATTTAACTTAATGTTAAATCTAAATGATAAGGTTAAAATAGGAACCTAAACTTGTATAAATTATATTGGATGAGAGGATTTCGACCCATCCCCACCTTATCTTCTAAATATATCAATTTGGAGCTATTTAAAACCGAACTTGACTTTATAATAAAATAATATTTTTAGTTATTCCAAAGGTGCCCCTCTCCTCCCTTATAAAAGGGAACCTCCTCCCTCTCTTCCTCACACCACTTTGAGCCTTCAAGATCGGCCAAACCCTGCCAATTTCTTCTCTCCACTTACCTAGAAACATACTAGAGGTTCTTTTTTTCTTCAAAGACCCATTTTAGTGCCCTAAAAGGAGGTCTCAAAGAAGCACTTCAAAGAAGAGGTAATGTCTGTTACCGATTCTTTCATCTTTATTTCTTCTTCCACTTCTTCTTCTTATGTTGTTTCATTATGAAGTAATAACATCAGTATCACTAATATACTGATATGTTATTATAAGTTTGAAACAACCCTATTTCATCATCTATCCATCCTACGGAAAACGAAATCACCGCGCGTGCGTACGTACGGAATACCGTCTCCACGCCGTGGTGTAATCTGTTTTTCCACCAACACCTTACATGGATGGGTATTATGGTGTAAAGAATAACTATACATAGTTATTATAACATAATAATTATTATGATATATTGTATCATCCACTCCAATTCAATTCAATAATTATGGAAATGATATCATCGCTCGTGCGTACGTACGGACTACCGTCTCCACGACGCGATGAGATTCATTTTCCATGTTAACCATTTAAGAATGATTATAAAGTATATATAAGAAATAATAATGAAATATATGAAATTATAAAGCTACTGGATTTATGTGTGTATATATGTATGTCATCTACTTAATTCCATTCAACTCAATAAGGAAACGAAAACAGCGTTCATGCGTACGTACGGCCTACCGTCTCCATGAACGGTGTATTTCTTTCCATTTTCTAATTTATTATATATATGTATATTCTGAATATATATTATATATAAATCATGTTTTATATTCTGGAATTAAGTAATTATGATCTAAGAAATCATATGAATAATTACAAGTCAAAACACAGATGACAAATGAAACAATTTTACCCAAAATGCTCTTTAACATAGAATTTACAAAAAACGGGTAATATAAAGTCATAAGTGAACCATATATGATATCATAACAATGAGTATGATTCTGGAATAAGTCAATGACATTACTTAAATAATTATACAGGAGGTTCGGACACTTACGAAGCATATCAGACCTAAGGTAAGGGAAAATATCACAATCTCATTTTTATCCAAGATTGTTTTTACTTTGGCATTTACTGCGGTGTATTTTATCGTCCACATCCATGTTCCCTCAATATGTAATATTATTTCCATCCACCTACAATTTTTTAAATCCAATTTTACCCTTCGGTGAGTTTTTAGTAAAAGATATGAAAGGAATCTTTTGTCGTTTTTTGTACGAGGTACTTTTTTACTTTTCCGACAAAAGTACGAAAAATGTTTTTTTAACTTATACGGCATGAATGGATTTTTAAAACATTATTTACAAGAAGCTTCCTTTACAATTTTTCATGTTTATTTTTAATCAACTTCTTTTAGTTTCCAATTTTCAGACATGTTAAAAAGGAAAATGTTTTTGAAGTAGAAAGGATATTTTCCTCAAGAATGGAGTTCAAGTGTTTTATCAAAATTATTTTCCATCTAAGATAATAAAGGGTTCTGTTTTTATTCATTTTATTACATTGATTTGATTATGTTGTGATGGAAATATTTTTATGAATTCCTTTATCTTATATAAATTGTTTTATGATGTCATGATGTTTAAGATTCCCATTTGTATTACATGGGTTATGCGATGATGTATGATTTATGATTTTATGGCACACATAAGAATGGTATCATTATGAGATTGGTGGGACCTATATCTCCCTCCAATGCATTGGGTAAAGATTTTATATCTCATGAGATAGACATGGCTGGAATGATAGGTTATACCGGTTCAGTGAAACAGGACTGAAACGAGGGTGACTCGGTTCAGAAAGGGACTTTGTACACTAAGATAGTCTTGGAAATGAGTCTTGACTAACAAGAAATGATTCTTTATGATTATGTGTGTATGCCACAAAGTTTCATGTTTTAAGTTATGATTATTGGGGTTTACCTTTCACTACTATGATTTATCCCATGTTATGAAGTTATGATTTCTTTTGCAGGTTAAGATTTCCAAAAGTTTTGTTCTTATGTATATGATGTGAATGACATTTATTTTGTTTACCCTTACTGAGCATTTGAGCTCACCCTTTTATGTTTAATTTTCCCCAGGATATAAAGAAAGGTTTTAGGTATAAAAAAAGGAAGATCTTTATGGGAGATGTTGAAGATCTTTCACCAGGATTAGAAGATTATATTTCGAGTTTCCAAAGACACTAAATTATTACGATCCTTGTGTGTGTGTTTTTTGTTATATAATAAGTATTCCGCAAAAGTAATGTAAATTCTATGTACGTCAGGATTCAGGTATCTACAGTATTAACTAAATTTGGAATTTTAGAACATTATTTTTCATCTTACATATTTTCTAGAACATGGTATGAGAACAAAATAAATATTTGGGGTAAAATAAGTATTTTTCAAAAAATGCAGTTATGCCACCTTTTGATGGCGAACCCACATTAAATCAAGTTTTTGACATGTTTATAAGTTCAATTTGAAAAACAAATTTCTTCTTTGCAATCAGGATATAAAAATTTACTTTGGATAAAAGTTTCATATTATTCTGATAAATTTCATATTTTAATGAATAGTAAAAACACGCTATATTTTAATTAAAAACAACTTTTTTCATCGTAATAATTTATATGGTTAAATTATAATATTTAATGGTTTTAAAGTATAAATATAATATATTTTTAACATTTAATATAATTTATGTCATTATCATTGATTTTACATTGAGTTCATAGGTTAAATCAATTCAATCTTTGGCAATGTTTTAACTTTTAAAACCTATTCGCTTAACAACGAGTTTAATTTTAAATTAATTACTGCAAATTTGGTGTTTTGAATTTTGAAAAATGGATTCCATATTTGGAGTCAGTGGGTCCAAATTATGTTAATAGGTTACTTTTATTTATTTTTTATATTATGAATAGTAACAACAACAATTTTTATTTACTGCAGTTAAAGGTAAATACGGTAATTAAAGGTTAAACGAATATTATAATATTTCCAAATTACCTTGAAACTTTTCCTAACCTTATTGGATGAGTGGTGGCCGACCATGGGCATCCTTGGGACGATTTTGGGACCCCAATGAGCCACTTGGTAGTGAAAATGGCAATTTGGATTAATTAATTTAATGTAATGACAAAATTGACTTTAACAAAAATCTTTTAGTAATTAATTTTTATAAGGGGTTATATAAGTTATATTTTCAACTATAAATATTCTTTTGAAATATAAAAATATTCCCTACATCATGATATTTTTTTTATAATTTTTAGATATCAAATGAATTGAATTATTTATGACACAATTATGATGTTGTGTTTACCGCATTAATAAATGATTTAAATAAATAAGATTTTAATGACTAAAATATCATCCAAAACCTGTCTAATTCCACTTGGATGATTTTATTTCGAATATGAATCATCTTATCTTCGACATTAATGTGTTTTGGACCTCTTGAAACCGAAGATAAGTTTATAATAAAATAATTTTTTCACACTTTCCTAAAGAGCCCATCCTCTCCCTTATAAAATGACACCACTTCTATGCAGTTCCTCACACCTCTCAAGCCTTTTGGCTCGTCCAAACTCTGCCCATATAATCTTCCTACACCCCTCTCCTCCCCCTTGAAGCCTTACATTAGGCAGAAGACTCTCCAAGAAGTCCTTTTGGTTCAAATCAAAGGAAGTTACCAAAATTAAAGGTAACAGTTTCTCTTAAGTTGTTTTCTTTTATTCTACTTCTCAAACCCCTAAACTCTTTTTAATCATATATATTGTAACAAAACCAATATCCTAAATATACTAGGATGTTTTTATGAGAAGTATTCTAACTACACTTAAACACACCTCCATCTAATGGATTAAGAACATAATGTTTCTGTGATGTCAAACTAACGCCTCACGAAACGATGATTGTTCGATTTTCTCCTACCGCCTCCCATGTTGGACATTATGATGGAACTTTAATTATATATAAAATATATTATGTTTATTATTTCCTTATTCTTCTTTACTTCCTTATTATATCAAGCCTTTATGGTTTCCATTTTTAGTAAATACGATAATCTCATTTGAGGATGTGCGGACTACCGCCCCCTCAAAGTGATGTGATTCGTTAATACCTTATGTGGGATGTATAAAGGATGTGGTTAATGATATTTTATATTATATTATACTGGAATTATAATATACCTATATATAATTATGTTTTAATTCCATTAAAATAATAAATAGAAATGAAAGTAGCGTTCATGCGTACGTATGGCTTACCGTCTCCATGAACGGTGCGTTTCATTTCTTACCTCCATATGTTATATACTATTATATATTCTTGTATATTATGGATATATAATTAATGTATATGATATATAAATCATGATTTACATTTTGAAAGTAAGTAAATCTTGATATAATTAATAATAACATCAAGAACAACAATTCCAAACACGTACTATAAATAAATGATTTTACCCAAAACGCTACTTTAACATTAATTTACAAAAGAATGGGTAACATAAAGTCATAAGTGAACCATATATGATATCATAACAATTAATATGATTCTGTAATAATTCAATGACATTATGTAAATCATTATACAGGAGGTTCGTATACATACGAAGCATATCGGACGTAGGATAAGGGATAACCTTTCCAATATCGTTCTTATCCGAGATTGTTTATTCGTAAGTAATTACTTGGGTTATTGTTATCATTCAAGTCCATGTTTTCTAAAAGTGTTTTTATGTATGTTTAATTTCCTTTTCCCCCATTTTTTCTTTTACTACATGATATGTAAGGAATCTTTTTTTTATGTTACGAGGTACTTTTTGACTATTCCGACAAAATTACAACGAGAATGTTTTTTTATCTTATACGGCATAAAAGGATTTTTACGGTTTTATAAAGCCTTATTTTCGTGAAGCTTCCTCCAAAATATTTCATGTCTATTTTCAAAAAATTATCTTTCTTTTAAAATTGCATGACATTTTGTGAAAATAAATTGATTTTGAAGAAGAATGGATATTTTCCTCCAGAATTCATTTCAAGTGTTTTATCAAAACCATTTTTGCATCTAAGATGACATTATTTGTGTATGTTTCAAGTATAATGTCCCTATGATTTAAATGGTTTAACTTTTATGATGTTGATATATCCATTTGTTTTATATGGATTATGTGATGATGGGATGATGTTTATGAAACCCATTTTATTCTTTGGGTTATGATGAATGTTTCAAGTTTATTTTGTGGCACAAGTAAGAATGATTTCATTATGAGATGGGTGGGACCTATATCTCCCTCCAATGCATTGGGTAAAGATTTATATCTTATTATATAGACATGGCTGGAACGGTAAGTTAATCCGGTTCAGTGTTACATGACTGAAACGAGGAGTGAACTCGATTCAGAAAGGGACTTTGTCCACTAAGATGGTCCTGGAAGCAATGCCTTGGGTACTATAGAAATCCTAATGTTTTTTCACAATTACAAGTTTTATTCCCATTCTATTTTATCAGGATTAATGTTTATTTATGATCTATGCCTTACGTATTTCCATGTTTTATTTCATCGCTCAAGATCTCGATGATTAAACATTATGTTCATGTTTTTAAGTTCAAATTTATATGGTTTGTTTCATTTTATCCATGCTTACCCTTACTGAGAATTTGATCTCACCCTTCATATGTTTTCTTTTCCCTAGGATATAAAGAAAGTTTTTAGGTAAGAAAACATAATGGGATGATCTTTATGGGAGATGTTGAAGATCTTTCACCACGATTAGAAGATTACGTCCAGAGTTTCCAAAGACACAAAACTATTACGGTCCTTGAGTTTTGAATTTTTTTTATGTATTATGTATTCCAAAAAAGTAATCTGTTGTCCATGTACATCAAACCTCAGGTATCTACAGTTGGTATCATAGGAAAAGGAGGTAGGAATATAACTGATCCTTGGGAACTCTCACATGTGAGCGTTGGATGAATCATGGCTCTCCGCCCAAGGGCTTCATGAGGAAATGGCTGCCACTGGGGATGGTGGTGTGTCCCGCCCAGGGGGTGTAGCCACCCATGGAGTGCCCTGATTGGTATCAATTATATTCCACTGGAAGTAATTCTATACCTCTACAGTTGGTATCAGGGGAAAGGTTTAGTCAACCTTTGGAAACTAGAATGCGAAAACATTAGTGGGATCCATAGATATATTTATATGGTATATTTAGGGATTTCTCTAAGGATAAGTATACGTATAGGATATAGTCCTAGAACTATAGTATTGATCTTATAATTTAACCTAAGATGTTATATATTGAAGGTACTCCCCCTTTATAATGTTGTTTTCCCTAGCATGGTATTTGCTTCTCACACTATTATTTTTGGGTTTTAGACAATGGCTGGAACCCGAAGGAACCATGTTGATCAATGTAATGGACAATGCAATGATTGTCCTCCTGGCCAAACCAATGTCATGGGAGATGGAGTGCACTATCTTATTTCTATACTTACACAAGCTATGAATCATTCTGGACTTCAAAATGAGCAGATAAATGATCAACATTCTGTTGAATCCTTCATGAGGCAGCATCCACCTTCATTCAGTGGGTCTAATGATCCCTTATTGGCTAAACAATGGATCAGTACTACTGAAAAGATATTTTCAGTTATACAATGTTCTGAGCATGACTAAGTCATCTTAGCAGTATATCGTTTTTAAGGTGATGCTAATCAATGGTGGAATCTTATCAAGAATACGAGGGAAAGAGATGAAATTGAGTCCATGGAAGGGGACGAGTTCAAGAACATGTTTTTCAGTAAGTACTTCCCTCGTATTCTTCGAACAAAGATGGAAAAGGAGTTTCTTGAGCATAAGCAGAAGGATGATGAATCTGTTCGTATATACGAAGCGAATTTTGCAAGACTTGCAAGGTATGAATCTGGAATTATCATCTAACCTGAAAGTAATGTTGGTCGATTTTTCAGTGGCTTAAAACCAAGTCTTCGAAGGGTGTTAACTATAAGAGACTTCAGTAGCTATGAAGAAATTTTGCGTTGTGCTATCAAGGTAGAACTGGAAGTTGGTGTTACGCATCCATCTCTTGGTTTTGACAAGAAACAAAATATGGAGTTCAAGGAAAAATCTCAGAACAATGGTGAAATAAAGGTGAATGTTTCTTTATGCTCAAAGTGTGTAATGAAGCATGGTGGAGATTGTCTAAAAGGTACTAGAAAATTTTTCAAGTGTGTAAAAGAAGGTCATCGAGCAGCTGAGTGCCGAAGTAATGGGAAAAAGGATACAAATGACGTGAATAGAGAAAAGAATTCAGAGAAAGCTCCACCAACACTTCAATGCTTCAAGTGCAAGGAAATGGGGCATTATGCTAATCAATGCCCTAATCCAAGGATTAATGATGATCAACGTGAGAAACCTCTTAAGGAAAAGGACAAAGGGAAGTCACATGTGATCACTATCAGCAATGTTGAGTAGGACAATGATGTGATGGAATGTTTATGTGTTTATGTAATGGGATTCAAAAATAATGTTGTGAATCTCATTTATAGTATTGTGGAACATTGGAATATCTATATAATGGTTTATTGTGATTTTTGATAATTATATGGTACCGGTAACCATGAAAAGTGACTCAAATATTTTGGAAAGCAGATGATATGTGCATAATGAAGGGATAAGAAGATAATTAGATGTTTGATTGTATTCATGAGCTTATGATTGATATATGGACTAAGTGATATCATGGTTTGAGTATATAGAATTTTGAGGATTTTGGTATGTGGAAAGTGTTACCTTTTAAATGCATTCATGTTTTCACTAAGGTTCAATGGGTATTCATTCTTCAAGAGAATACATGATTAAGGTATTCACATGTTTGTAATTTGACGAAAAATATATATCTTATGATATATGGGGGATAAATGATGGCATTCACGTGATTGTTTTGTGACATTTCAAGTAATAATTTTCTTTATACTATGATCATGGACCGAAGTATTTTAGATAAGCCTATAGATTGGAATTGATTATGTTGGACATAAGTTAGTATTGTTTAAGGATATAATTTTTTTTGATATTATTGATGGGATGTTATAGTAATGTAGTTTTAGAAAAAGGACGACCTGTAGAACGGGCGACAGCCCATCGCGTCGGATAAGGCTCTGTGAATCGAACCCACAACTGAAGTGTGACTGGCCTTTAACGCATACCAATGGCCTACAGGAAGTCCCTAGTTAGTGGAAAGTAGTTTTATTTTATTAAGCGTTATGATAAATAAAGTATAAGTCCATTTTTGAAATCAATACGATTAATCTCACCATAAGATGGACTTATAACTTTTGCTAAACTTTTGTTTGAAATAGATGGAATGACCCATCATTCTATCACATGATCTGCTAATGCTTCACGAATAACAAACTCAACTTAATTTCTTTAATAGATAAAGTGGAAATTGTTCAATTCACGAACAATAGTGAGATTGTACGAAAATCATGTAAGTATTTCTTTTAATTCATCAACTTTAGGGAAATGATATTGAAAACCAAAAATGTTTTCCTAGTGCTCTTATATCCAATGAATCAGATGGTACCTTAGATCATCACAAATTTATGGTTTTGTGATTGTTTTCTTTTTTATAGCCATGTTCTCTACCACTATCCATCAGAACATGATGGTTAGATATTTCTTCCATAACCATATTTTAAGATATGATCTCCTATATGAAAACCCAGTGATGAGTAACTTTGGGTAATCATTACATTTCATACTTTAGTTTTTAAAATTAAGTTTTAGTATTCCTTTTTACGATGTGGGTTTCTATGAATAGTAAACGATTTATAAACCCGATGAATTTCGAGGGCGAAATTCATTTTAAGGGGGTAGAATGTAACAACCCGAGATTTTATATGATACATTATTTTTAATTTCATTCATATCTTCTGTTGTACGATACACCAAGATTATCTTGCGCTACACGCAACACCGTATTAGCTTGCAGTATACACAACACTATTCTTGGCTCGTGTTACACACAATTTCAAGTTCATTTGATAGAAGTTCTTCTACGCAACATTGAGTGTATATATATATATATTCAATGTATAAATAAAATATGGTTGGATTCTGTTATATGAAACAAAAATGGAGTCTTGCACTACACGCAACCATAACTTGGCTTGCATTACACAAAATCGCAACCTTCTTCGATAGCGTGTGTCGTACGCAATATCAGGTTTCACTAAACAATGATATATGGTTATAATATTGTTATGAACTAGCCATTATGAATTGTATTAACTAAATTTTTAATTTTAGAACATTATTATTCATCTTACATATTTTCTAGAACATGGTATGAGAACAAAATAAATTTTTTGGGTAAAATAATTATATTTCAAAAAATGCAGTTATGCCGCCTTTTGATGGTACACCGACATTAAATCTAGTTTTTGACATGTTTATAAGTTCAATTGGACAAAATAAAATTCTTCTTTGGAATCAGGATATAAAAATTTACTTTGGATAAAATTTTCGTATTATTTTGATAACTTTCATATTTTAATGAATAGTAAAAACACGCTATATTTTAATTAAAAACAACTTTTTTCATCGTAATAATTTATATGGTTAAATTATAATATTTAATGGTTTTAAAGTATAAATAGAGTATATTTTTTTCATTTAATATAATGTATGTCATTATCATTGATTTTACATTGAATTCATAGGTTAAATCAATTCAATCTTTGGCAATGTTTTAACTTTTAAAACCCATTCGCTTAACAACGAGATTAATTTTAAATTAATTACTGAAACTTCGGTGTTTTCAATTTTGAAAAATGGATTCCATATTTGGAGTAATTTGGTCCAAATTATGTTAATAGGGTACTTTTATTTTTTTATATTATGAATAGTAACTACGGTAATTTTTATTTTCTGCGATTAAAGGTAAATAGGGTAATTCAAGGTTAAAAGAATATTATAATAATTCAAAATTACCTTGACACTTTTCCTAACCTTATTATATGAGTAGTGGCCGACCATGGGCATCCTTGGGCCGATATTGGGACCCCAATGAGCCACTTGGTAGTGAAAATGACAATTTGGATTAATTAATTTAATGTAAAGACAAAATTGACTTTAACAAAAATCTTTTAGTAATTAATTTTTATAAGGGGTTATATAAGTTATATTTTCAACTATAAATATTATTTGGAAATATAAAAATATTCCCTACATCATGGTATTTGTTTCAAAAAATTTAGACATCAAATAAATTAAATTATTTATTACACAATAATGATGTAGTGTTTACCTCATTAATAAATGATTTAAATAAATAAGATTTTAATGATTAAAATATCATCCAAAACCTATAAAATTCCAATTGGATGATTTTATTTCGAATATGTGTAATCTTATCTTCAACATTAATGTGTTTTGGACCTCTTGAAACCGAAGATTAGTTTATAATAAAATAATGTTTTCACACTTTCCTAAAGAGCCCCTCCTCTCCCTTATAAAAGGAGACCACTTCTATGCAATTCCCCACACCTCTCAAGCCTTTTGGATCATCCAAACTCTGACCAAATACGCTCCGTAAATCCCTCTCCTCCCTCTTGAAGCCTTACATTAGGCATAAGACTCTCCAAGAAGTACTTTTGGTTCAAACCAAAGGAAGTTACCAAAATTAAAGGTAACCGTTTCTCTTAAGTTGTTTTTTTATTCTACTTCTCCAACCCCTAAACTCTTTTTAATCCTCTATTTTGTAACAAAACAAATATCCTAAATATACAAGGTTGTTTTTTTGATAAGTATTAGAACTACACTTACACACACCTCTATCTAATGGATGAAGAACATAATGTTTCTATGATGGCAAACTAACGCCTCATGAAACGATGATTGTTCGATTTTCTCCTACCGCCTCTCATGGGGGACATTATGATTGCACTGTATTTATATATAATATATATTATGTTTATTATTTCTTTAGTCTTCTTTACTTCCCAATTATATCAAGCCTTTATGGTTCCCATAGTCAGTAAATATGATAATCTCATTTGAGGAAGTGCGGACTACCGCCCCCTCAAAGTGATGTGATTCGTTAATACCTTATGTGGGATGTATAAAGGATGTGGTTAATGATATTATTTATGATATTATACTGGAATTATAATATAACTATTTATAATTATGTTTTAATTCCATTAAAATAGTAAATAGAACTGAAAGTAGCGTTCATGCGTACGTACGGCTTACTGTCTCCATGAACGGTGCGTTTCATTTCTTACCTCCATATGTAATGTACTATTATAAATGCTTGTATATGATGGATATATAATTAATATATATGATATATAAATCATGATTGAAATTTTGGAAGTAAGTAAATCATGATATAATTAATAATAACATCAAGAACAACAAGTCCAAACACGTAGGATAAATAAGATGATTTTACCCAAAACGCTACTTTAACATTAATTTACAAAAGAATGGGTAATATAAAGTCATAAGTGAACCATATATGACATCATTTCAGTAAATATGATTCTTTAATAAGTCAATTACTTCATTTAAATCATTATACAGGAGGTTTGGACACATACGAAGCATATCGGACGAACGGTAAGGGATAACTTTTCCAATCTCATTCTTATCTGAGATTGTTTATTTGTACGTAATTACTGGGGTTATTGTTATCATCCAAGTCCATGTTTTCTAAAAGTATTTTTATGTATGTTTAATGTAATTTTTACCCATTTTTTATTTTACTTCATGATATGTATGGAATCTTTTTTTTACGTTACGAGGTACTTTTTGAATTTTCCTACAAAAGTACGAGGAGAATGTTTTTTTAACTTATACGGCATGAAAGGATTTTTACAGTTTTATAAAGCCTTATTTTCATGAAGCTTCCTCCAAAATATTTCATGACTATTTTCAAAAAAATCTCTTTCTTCTTAAATTTCATGGCGTTTTGTGAAAGGAATTGATTTTGAAGAAGAAAGGATATTTTCCTCAAGAATTCATTCCAAGTGTTTTATCAAAACCATTTTTCCATCTAAGATGACATTATATTTTTATGTTTCAAGTATAATGTCCCTATGATTTACATGGTTTAACTTTTCTTATGTTGATATATCCATTTGTTTTATATGGATTATGTGATGATGAGATGATGTTTTTGAAACCCATTTTATACTTTGGGTTATGATGAATGTTTCATGTTTATTTTGTGGCACAAGTAAGAATGATTTCATTATGAGATGGGTGGGACCTATATCTCCCTCCAATTCATTGGGTAATGATTTATATATCATGAGATAGACATGGCTGGAACGGTAAGTTAATCCGGTTCAGTTTTACAGGACTGAAACAAGGAGTGAACTCGATTCAGAAAGGGACTTTGTCCACTAAGATGGTCCTGGAAGCAATGCCTTGGCTACTATGGAAATCATAATGTTTTTCCACAATTACAAGTTTTATTCCCATGCAATTATATCAGGATTAATGTTTCTTTATGATCTATGCCTTACGTATTTCCATGTTTTATTTCATTGCTCAAGATCTTGATCTTTAAACATTGTGTTCATGTTTTTAAGTTCAAATGTATTTGGTTTGTTTTATTTTATCCATGCTTACCCTTAATGAGAATTTGAGCTCACCCTTTATATGTTTTTTTTCCCCAGGATATAAAGAATGGTTTTAGGTAAGAAAACATAAGGGGAAGATCTTTTGGGAGATGTTGAAGATCTTTCACCACGAGTAGAAGATTACGTTCTGATTTTCTAAAGACACTAAACTATTACGAACCTTGAGTTTTGAATTTTTTTATGTATTATGTATTCTGAAAAAGTAATGTGGTGTCCATGTAATTCAATCCATGGGTCTCTACAGTTGGTATCAGAGGAAAAGGCGGTAGGAATGTATCCGATCCTTGGGAACTCTCACATGTGAGCGTTGGATGAAGCATGGCTCTCCGCCCAAGGGCTTCATGAGGAAATGGCTGCCACTGGGGATGGTGGTGTGTCCCGCCAAGGGGGTGTATCTGCCCATGGAGTGCCCTGATTGGTATCAATTATAGTCCACTAGAAGTAATTCCATACCGCTATAGTTGGTATCAGAGGAAAGGTTTAGTCATCCTCTGGAAACTAGGATGCGAAAACGTTAGTGAGATCCCTAGAGATATTTCTATGGTATATTTAGGGATTTCCCTAAGGATAAGTATACGTATAGGATATAGTCCTAGAATTACGATATCAATCTTAAAATTTAACATAAGACACTATTATTTTTGGGTTTTAGACGATGGGTGGAACCTGAAGGAACTATGTTGATCAATGTAATGGACAATGCAACGATTTTCCTCCTGACCAAACCAATGTCATGGGATATGGAGTGAAAAATCTTATTTCTATACTTACACAAGCTATGAATCATTCTGGACTTCAAAATGAGCAGAGAATAGAGCAGCATTCTGTTGAATCCTTCATGAGGCAGCGTCCACCTTTATTCAGCGGGTCTTCTGATCCCTTAGTGGATGAACAATGGATCAGTACTACTGAAAAGATATTTTCAGTTCTACAATGTTCTGAGCATGATAAAGTCATCTTAGCAGTATATCATTTGGAAGGTGATGTTGATCAATGGTGGAATCTTATCAAGAATACGAGGCAAAGAGATGAAATTGAGTCCATGGAATGGGACGAGTTCAAGAACTTGTTTTTCAGTAAGTACTTCTCTCGTATTCTTCGAACAAAGATGGAAAAGGAGTTTCTTGAGCTTAAGTAGAAGGATGATGAATCTGTTGGTATATACGAAGATAATTTTACAAGACTTGCAAGGTATGCATCTGGCATTATCATCCAACCTGAAAGTAAAGTTGATCGATTTTTCAGTGGCTTAAAACCAAGTCTTCGAAGGGAATTAGCTATAAGAGACATCAGTAGCGATGAAGAAATTTTGTGTTTTGCTATCAAGGTAGAACTGTAAGTTGGTGTTACGCATCCATCTCATGGTTTTGAAAAGAAATGAAAGATGGAGTTCAAGGAAAAATCTCTGAACAATGGTGAAATGAAGGTGAATGTTTCTTAATGCTCAAAGTGTGGAAAGAAGCATGGTGGAGATTGTCTAAAAGGTACTAGAAAATGTTTCAAGTGTGGAAAAGAGGGTCATCGAGCAGATGAGTGCCGAAGTAATGGGAAAAAGGTTTCAAATTATGTGAATAGAGGAAAGACTTCAGAGAATGCTCCACCAACACTTCAATGCTTCATGTGCAAGGAAATGGGGCATTTTGCTAATCAATGCCCTAATATAAGGATTAATGATGATCAACGTGAGAAAACTCTTAAGGAAAAGGACCAAGGGAAGTCACATGCGATAACTATCAGCAATGTTGAGTATGAAAATGATGTGATGGAATGATTATGTGTTTATGTAAAGGGATTCTGTTGTGAATCTCATTTATAGTATTGTGGAACATTGGAATATCTATATAATGGTTTATTGTGATTTTCGATAATTATATGGTACCGGTAACCATGAAAAGTGATTCAAATATTTTGGAAAGCAGATGATATGCGCATAATGAAGGGATAAGAAGATAATGAGATGTTTGATTGCATTCATGAGCTCATGATTGATATAAGGACTAAGTGATATCATGGATTGAGTATATAGAATTTTGAGGATTTTGGTATGTGGAAAGTGTTAACTTTTAACTGCATTCATGTTTTCACTAAGGTTCAATGGGTATTCATTATTCAAGAGAATACATGATTAAGGTATTCACATGTTTTTAATTTGACGAAAAAGATATATCTTATGATATATGGGGGATAAATGATGGAATTCACGTGATTGTTATGTGACATTTCAAGTAATCATTTTCTTTATACTATGATCTTGAACCGAAGTATTTTAGATAAGCCTAAATATTGGAATGGATTATGTTGTACATAAGTTAGTATTGTTTAAGGATAGAATTGTTTTTGATATTATTGATGGGATATTATAGTAATGTAGTTTTATAAAAAGGACAACCTGCAGAACGGGTGACATCCCATCACGTCGGATAAGGCTCTGGGAATCGAACCCACAACTGAAGTGCGACTGGCCTTTATCGCATACCAATGGCCTACATGAAGTCCCTAGTTAGTGGAAAGTAGTTTTATTTTATTAAGCGGTATGATAAATAAAGTATAAGTCCATTTTTGGAACCATATACGATTAATCTCACCATAAGATGGACTTATAACTTTTGCTACACTTTTGCTTGAAATAGATGGAATGACCCATAATTCTATCACATGATCTACTAACGCTTCATGAATAACAAACTCAACTTCATTTCATTAAGAGATGAAGTGGAAATTGTTCAATTCACGAACAATAGTGAGATTATACGAAAATCATGTAAGTATTTCTATTAATTTATAAACTTTAGGGAAATGATATTGAAAACCAAAAATGTTTTCCTAGTGCTCTTATATCCGATGAATCAGATGATACCTTAGATCATCTCAAATTTATGGCTTTGTGATTGTTGGCTTTTTTATAGCCATGTTCTCTACCACTCTCCATCAGAACTTGATGGTTATATTTTTCTTCCATATCCATATTTTAACCTATGTTCTCCTATATGGAAACCCAGTGATGATTTACTTTGGGTAATCGTTACATTTCATAGTTTAGTTTTTAAAATTAAGTTTTAGTATTCCTTTTTACGATGTGGGTTTCTATGAATAGTAAACGATTTATAAACTCGACGAATTTTGAGGGTGAAATTCATTTTAAGGGTGGTAGAATGTAACAACCCAAGATTTTATAAGATACATTCTTTTTAGTTTCAGTCATATATTCTGTTGTACGATACATCAAGATTATCTTGCGCTACACGCAACACCGTTTTAGCTTGCAGTATACAGAACACTATTCTTGGCTCGTGTTACACACAATTTCAAGTTAGTTTGATAGAAGTTATTCTACGCAACATTGAGTGTGTGTATATATATATATATTCAATGTATAAATAAAATATGGTTGGATTCTGTTATACGCAACAACAATGGAGTCTTTAACTACACGCAACCCTAAATTAGATTGCATTACACGCAATCACGACCTTCTTCGATAGCGTGTGTTGTACGCAATATCGGGTTTCACTAAACAGTGATATATGGTTATAATATTGTTATGAACTAGCCATTATGAATAGTATTAACTAGTTTTTTAATTTTATAACATTATTATTCATCTTACATATTTTCTAGAACATGGTATGAGAACAAAATATATTTTTCGGGTAAAATAAGTATTTTTAAAAAAATGCAGTTTTGTTGCCTTTTGAAGGCGCACCCACATTAAATCTAGTTTTTGAAATTTTTATAAGTTCAATTTGAAAAAATAAAATTATTCTTTGGAATCAGGATATAAAAATTTACTTTGGATAAAATCTTCATATTATTCTGATAACTTTCATATTTTAATGAATAGTAAAAACACGCTATATTTTAATTAAAAACAACTTTTTTCATCGTAATAATTTATATGGTTAAATTATAATATTGAATGGTTTTAAAGTATAAATATAATATATTTTTACCATTTAATATAATGTATGTCATTATCATTGAGTTTACATTGAATTCATAGGTTAAATCAATTCAATCTTTGGCAATGTTTTAACTTTTAAAACCTATTCGCTTAACAACAGGATTAATTTTAAATTAATTACTGAAACATCGGTGTTTTGAATTTTGAAAAATGGATTCCATATTTGGAGTCAGTGGGTCCAAATTATGTTAATAGGATACTTTTATTTTTTTATATTATGAATAGTAACTACGGTAATTTTTATTTACTACGGTTAAAGGTAAATAGGGTAATTTAAGGTTAAATTTTTTTTATAATAATTCAAAATTACCTTGACACATGTCCTAACATTATTTTATGAGTAGTGTCCAACCATGGGCATCCTTGGGCCGATTTTGGGACCACAATGATCTACTTGGTAGTGAAAATGACAATTTGGATTAATTAATTTAATGTAAAGACAAAATTGTCTTTAACAAAAAGCTTTTAGTAATTAATTTTTATAAGGGGTTATATAAGTTATATGTTCTACTATAGATATTCTTTGGAAAGATAAAAATATTCCCTACATCATGGTATTTTTTTTCATAATTTTTAGACATCAAATGAATTAAATTATTTATGACACAATAATGATGTAGTGTTTACCTCATTAATAAATGATTTAAATAAATAAGATTTTAATGATTAAAATACCATCCAAAACATGTAAAATTCCAATTGGATGATTTTATTTAGAATATGAGTCATATTATCTTCTACATTAATGTGTTTTGGACCTCTTTAAACCGAAGATAAGTTTATAATAAAATAATGTTTTCACACTTTCCTAAAGAGCCCCTCCTCTCCCTTATAAAAGGAGACCAATTCTATGCAATTCCTCACACCTCTCAACACTTTTGGCTCGTCAAAACTCTGCCCAACTAAGCTCCCTACATCACTCTCCTCTCCCATGAAGCCTTACAGCTGGCAGAAGACTCTCCAATAAGTCCTTTTGGTTCAAACCAAAGGAAGTTACCACAATTAAAGTTAACCATTTCTCTTAAGTTGTTTTCTTTTATTCTACTTCTCCAACCCCTAAACTCTTTTTAATGCTATCTATTGTAACAACACCAATATCCTAAATATACTAGGATGTTGTTATGAGAAGGATTCTAACTAAACTTACACACACCTATATATAATGGATGAAGAACAAATTTTTTTTGTGATGGCAAACTAACGCCTCACGAAACGATGATTGTTCGATTTTCTCCTACCGCCTCTCATGGTGGCCATTATGATGGAACTGTATTTATATATAATATATATTATGTTTATGATTTCATTATGCTTCTTTACTTCCCAATTAGATCAATACTTTACGTTTTCTATAGTCAGTAAATACGATAATCTCATTTGAGGAAGTGCGGACTACCGCACCCTCAAAGTGATGGGATTCGTTAATAACTTATGTGGGATGTATAAAGGATGTGGTTAATGATATTATATATTATATTATACTGGAATTATAATATACCTATGCATAATTATGTTTTAATTCCATTAAAATAAGAAATAGAAATGAAAGTAGCGTTCAAGCGTACGTACGGCTTACCGTCTCCATGAACGGTGTGTTTCATTTCATACATCCATATGTTATGTACTATTATAAATGATTGTATATGGTGGATATATAATGAAATTATATGATATATAAATCATGATTTATATTTTGGAAGTAAGTAAATCATGATATAATTAATAATAACATCAATAACAACAAGTCCAAACACGTACGATAAATAAGATGATTTTACCCAAAATGCTACTTTAACATTAATTTACAAAATAATGGGTAATATAAAGCCATAAGTGAACCAAGTATGATATCATAACAATGAATATGATTCTATAATAAGTCAATGACGTTATTTAAATCATTATACAGGAGGTTCAGATACATACGAAGCATATCAGACGTACGGTAAGGGATAACTTTTCCAATCTCATTCTTATCCGAGATTGTTCATTCGTAAGTAATTATTGGGGTTATGTTTATCATCCAAGTCCATGTTTTCTAAAAGTGATTTTATGTATGTTTAATGTCCTTTTTACCCATTTTTTCTTTTACTACATGATATGTAAGGAATCATTTTTTATGTTATGAGGTATTTTTTTACTTTTATGACAAAAGTACGAGGAGAATGTTTTTTAACTTCTACGACATGAAAGGATTTTTATGGTTTTATAAAGCCTTATTTTCATGAAGCTTCCTCCAAAAGATTTCATTACTATTTTCAAAAAAATCTCTTTCTTTTTAAATTGCATGACGTTTTGTGAAAAGAAATTGACTTTGAAGAAGAAAGGATATTTTCCTCAAGAATTCATTTCAAGTGTTTTATCAAAACCATTTTTCCATCTAAGATGACATTATATGTGTATGTTTCACATATAATGTCCTTATGATTTAACTGGTTTCACTTTTCTTATATTTATATATCCATTTGTTTTATATGGATTATGTGATGATGGGATGATGTTTATGAAACCCATTTTATTCTTTGGGTTATGATGAATGTTTCATGTTTATTTTGTGGAACAAGTAAGAATGATTTTATTATGAGATGGGTGGGACCTATATCTCCCTCCAATGAATTGGTTAAAGATTTATATCTCATGATATAGACATGGCTGGAACGGTAAGTTAATCTGGTTCAGTGTTACAGGACTGAAATGAGGAGTGAACTCGATTCAGAAAGGGACTTTGTCCACTAAGATGGTCCTGACAGCAATGCTTTGGATACTATAGAAATCATAATGTTTTGCCACAATTACAAGTTTTATTCCCATGTTATTTTATCACAATTAATGTTTCTTTATGATCTATGCCTTACGTATTGCCATGTATTATTTCATTGCACAAGATCTTGATGTTTAAACATTGTGTTCATGTTTTTATGTTCAAATGTATATGGTTTGTTTTATTTTATCCATGCTTACCCTTACTGAGAATTTGATCTCACCCTTTATATGTTTTCTTTTCCCCAGGATATAAAGAAAGGTTTTAGGTAAGAAAACATAAGTGGAAGATCTTTATGGGAGATGTTGAAGATCTTTCACCACGATTAGAAGATTATGTTCCGAGTTTCCAAAGACACTAAACTATTAAAGTACTTTAGTTTTGAATTTTGTTATGTATTATGTATTCCTCAAAATTAATGTGTTGTCCATGTACGTCAAGCCTCGGGTCTCTACAGTTGGTATCAGAGGCAAAGGAGGTAGGAATGTATCCGATCCTTGGGAACTCTCACATGTGAGCGTTGGACGAAGCATGGCTCTCCACCCAAGGGCTTCATAAGGAAATGGATGCCACTGGGGATGGTGGTGTGTCCCACCTAGGGGGTGTAGCAGCCCATGGAGTTCCCTGATAGGTATCAATCATATTCCACTGGAAGTAATTCCAGACCGCTATAGGGATGGGCTCCTAATATCCATATATGACTAGGGTATGTGGTAAATTTACCCTAGTATCACTATGTTTCCGCAATGTAACTGTTTATCAATCTATGGTTTTCATAAAACACAAAATGTGCATGCAAATAAAATTCATGGGTGCGTATTTACATAAAAATTATGATTCTAATTAAACCAATGAATGAGTAAAATGAAGAAATAAAAAAGTTCAACTAAACCGAAATTAATATAGGAAACCCCAATATATAAATATATGATCATCAAGAATCATCATAGAAAGATAAATGGTCTCTATATCTCACAACCCATCTAAAGACGGTGAGTCTTCCTACATCTTCAATATCCATCACTAATTCCAAACATGAAATAAAATATCACCAGATTCAATGTGAAGGGGCATGCTCCTCGCTTTTCTACTCCATAGATAATGTTGCTACAACTCTCATGGAGAACCCACACAGTAGAAGAGCTCAAAGATTATGGAGTACTAAACTATATATTGAGGTCATGCACCCAATATAGGGTAGTAATGACTCTTCCTATAAAACTTTTAATGGCGACTTGACTTCTAGTTAACCGGCGGAGTACCGAACTTGGTACCACTCTAATGGTCTTTCCCTAACCACTACCATAATCTAGCATTTCCTATATAAGATTCATAACAATAACACCTAACACCATATATCGTATGAAAAAATAAAGGCAAAAATCATGTTCTTTGTGGAAGTAAATTTTGGACTGACGACTCACAAACCAACATTCATGCCCCAAATAGGGAGATTTGAGTGGATGATGTTGCTATGAGATGTACATGCCATGTATAGGGTCCACAATTTGTGTGACCCCGCATCTCCATCTATTCATTTTGTCTTATGGACATATCTTGGGAACCTAGGTCATCCCACAAGACATGAATATGTTGTACACAATGTTTCTCATCTACTTGGAATCATCTCTTGTTCTTTGAGAAGTGGCCATCTATATTTATCCATGCCCGTGTATATCATTCCATTCCCATTTTCATCGGGCCATGCCCATGTACTTGGCCAATTATCGACCCATATATGAAAATAAGGTCATTTCTATGTAGTCTAACCCTTCCCCTATTCTTGGTTAAAATTTCTTCCATGTGTTCCAAGAGTACATGTTGAACTCCCATCATGGGGTCTAATGGCGTTTGCTGGTGTTGACGCTCCTTTCGTCACAGAATCTAAAAATTGGAAAAGGGGAATATCTGAGCTCAAAGTGATTCAAGCTTTAAAGAAAATATCAAAAATTGACAAAGTAATGAACAAAGGATCAACAGCAACTGCACCGTGCAAGTTATATCACTGTCGCGCAAGTGGACTTGCGTGACGCACCTTGGCGTGCAAGTGACTTGCGCGACCTAAGTGATAACCGCCCGGGGTCTTCTCCTACCTATAAATAGACCCTGTGGGCCCCCCATTCAAAAGGATTTTTTTCCAGAAACTCGGATTGAACCTCCCGATTCCCAAGTCTCTTCTCAAAGCTTCTGGAACACTTCTAAGGTGATTTCTTACCTAGAACGGAAGATCTAAAGAGAAGAAGGAAGGCCTAAGTGTTGAAACTTATCAACACTTGTGCACCACCTTATTTCCTTCAATAGAACTTGCGCGTCCCTTTTCTGGAAGAACCTCAAGAGGATTATAAAATTATTAATAAAGAGTCGCTCAAGTATTCAAATGCTGGTTGAAAATCGCGCAAGTACCCCACATGTCGCGCAGGTATACCTGTGCGACCAATACTTGCGCGCCCACGGAAGACTTGCACGACTTTCAAGACTTGCGCGCCCCTACCTTTTTGGGTTCCCATCTTGCCCATTTTACCCCTCTTAAGCCATTACACCTTTCCTTTTCAAGATTCAGTCTTCAAGACACTCTTCAAAGCCATTTATGGCATGATTTATTGATTTGAATTCCTTATCTAAAAGGAATTCTGTGGAATATCTCTCAAAACCAAGTGATTTAAATATCCTTATGTCAATAAATATGGAGAGTTCATTCATTCAACCTCATCCTTTAGGTTGAGAGAATCCTTAACTTGGGTCTCCTTTTTTAGGAATAATCCCCAGTTATAAGTCCTTTAATCTGGGCATCTTCCTTAGGAGTAAGCCCCAAATTCTTAAAGTTCCCAAACTTGGGAATCCTCCTCAGGAGTAAGCCCCAAACCTTAATTCCTTAACTTGGGAATCCTCCTCAGGAGTAAGCCCCAATCATATTCCTTTAATCTGGGCATCCTTATTAGTAGTAAGCCCCAAGTCCTCTAATATGGGCATCCTTCTTAGGAGTAAGCCCTGAGTCCCTTAATATGGGCATCCTCCTCAGGAGTAAGCCCCAAACCTTAACCCCTAACCTGGTCTTCCTTTTCAGGAATAAGTCCTAGTTATAATCTTGGGATTCCTTTTCAGGAATAATCCCCAAGTCCCCTAACCTGGGCTTCCTTTTCCAGAATAAGTCCTAGTTATAATCTTGGGCTTCCTTTTCAGGAATAAGCCCCAAGTCCCCTAATTTCTCTTTAACCAGTCCTAATTTACCCTTGATTTGGGTTTCCTTTTCAGGAGTAAAACCCAATCATAAGTCCCCTCCTAACTTGAGCATCCTCCTTAGGAGTAAGCCCCAATATTAGAGTATTCAAATCTCCATGAAGCACATATACCTTTATGGACCCTGTTCCTGGATTTTCTCCCCAAAAGAGAATCCTAAACTTTCATCTGTCTAGGCAGTCATACATACATAAGCCCCAAACCATTTCTTATGATTTCATCTTTCATGGCACAATTGTCTATTTTTTTACCAATACCTCTTGTTTCTCACACCGAGCATGACTCACATGAGCTTAGAGTGTAAAATTAATTATGACATCCTTCTTTGAGCCATCAATCATAAACATCATACTCCCTTACTCGAACTACGTGAGTTCTGATTCCTTTTCCAAAACAAAGGATACGTAGGTAGCCCATTTATGGGTTCGATCCCAACTTTGAAATAATCCATGTCCTTCTGAATGACGATAAACTTCAAGTGCCCCACTGAGTGGCTTTAAAACCAGCCTGGTCATCATAATGACCAAGAGACTTTTATAAATGTTTTTGAAGGATACCTTTGAATAAGAATCTCTAAATAGATACAGATGATTCTCTATTGATGAAGAACCTCGAATACATATAAAAGATCCTCTAAATTTCTTATATATTTAATCATTGATTGTTAAACTGAAGGAAAGCTCATTTTATACTTGGTAATGTAATAAGGATTCACGAACATAACTTAAATCTATAAAGAGAGTCCCGGAGTAGACAATAATTCCCCTCAAAAAAGTGTGATGAGTCCGACCTCCCATCCTCTCGACCAATGAAAATTCCTAAGCCTCATTATCCCACAAGCTAATGAGCGACTACCTTTGGAAATTAGGTCCAAACGGATGTGGAATCATTGGATGTTTCCGGTTCTACGAACAAACCCGTTAGAAACCGATCGGAACGTTTGAATCTCCCATCCAGGAGGTCATCCCCGAATTCCGTGCGAAACAAAAAATGGTGAACTCGACATGAATCCTTAACCAAATTAAAGTGATGTTCTTCTTATTTGTTAGGCCCCTTGGGCCAACAAATCAATCATTGACATGTGGTCATCCAAAAGATGCAGTGGCCGGATTCATCTTGATTATGTCTGTTATATGGAACATGCACTCTTTTCTCAAGATCTTCTACAAAATGGATTTCCTTAAATTCACCCCTGTGAATACTGCTGCTGTGAACACCTCTACTGTGAGGTCAGCTGCTATGAAAACCAATGCTGCTACTCCTACTGGAACGTCGTCCGCTCTGAGGACGATATCACCAACTCAGCGTATTCAACGCTGGGTTTCTAATGCACGGGTTAAGGAGTACTGTCGCAACGGTACTATCCCAACTCTGGAGGCCTCTCATCAAGACCTCCAAGTTAACAACTCTACCTGGTCGTCCGGACAACGGCGACCAGCGATCAAGAAGCAGATGGTGCTGACTACCGTCTCCAACCGTTTCGGGTCGTTATCCCCGGAACGCAATTTCCACTCACTCCCTTACTCTGAGGAAGTGAATGAGCAGGTCCCTCAGGTCCATAATTCAAAAAGACAGGAGTCCTTCCCGAGGGCTCCCATCAACAATCGCCGCCAGACTCGTGCGGCAGTGCACCCTCAATATGATGAGGGTACCGACTCCAGGCATTCAGCTCAGGTTCCTCGAACCCGAGCAGGCAAGACGAACCGCCAGAGACGGAATCCGGTTGACAATGGGCAGGTTTTCATCACTGCCATCTCCAGAGAAGTCCACCAACCTAACTTGGTGGAAAATAACGAGCAGGCACACACACCTGTCCGTTTTAATTCCGCTGTCCAGTAGACTTGTCTTGCAGCATCACGCCAATCCCGCCAGGCAATTCCAGCGGAGTACTATAGGCAGGAACATGCACCTGCTTATGCATCATCAGTTAGTCAACAGGCTCGTCTGACTACATATGATGGATTCCACCAACCTAACTTGGTGACGAACAACGAACAAGCACACACACCTGTCCGTTTTAATTCCGTTGTCTAGCAGACTCGTCTGGCAGCATCAAGCCAATCCGACCAGGCAATTCCGGCGGAGTACTATAGGTAGGAACATGCACCTGCTTATGCATCATCAGTTAGTCAGCAGGCTCGTCTGACTACATATGATGGATTCCACCAACCTAACTTGGTGTCGAACAACGAACAAGCACACACACCTGTCCGTTTTAATTCCGCTGTCCAGCAGACTCGTCTGGCAGCATCAAGCCAATCCCGCCAGACAATTCCGGCGGAGTACTATAGGCAGGAACATACACCTGGTTATGCATCACCAGTTATTCAGCAGGCTCGTCTGACTACATGTGATGGATATTTTCAACCGCATTTGGCGAAGTGTAATCAGCAGGCACATACACCTGCTAATACTAATCAAGCCTACCAACAGTCTCGCTTGGTAGCGCTCGAAGAAGTCAGTCGGAAAGCCCTGACGACAAACAGGAGACAGAATCAACTCTCTGCCTCCACACTTGAGTACTGTTAGGATTCACTAACAGGAAAAGGAGGAAAGGAGCAGGCACATACACCTACTCCAAACCTGGAATGGACGTATATCCCCGTTCCGGCGGCTGAAGTCACCAAACATATTTTGTCAATGGTGAAAGAGCAGAAGAAAATTCCTGCTCATATTCTGGATGCTTTCCAGGATATCATAACAGCTTCAGCATCATCTCAGGGGCAGACACATAAATCTATCCCTAGCAATGGAGTGACATATCAACGATTCACTCCGGAACAGACACACACATCTGTTCCAGTCCAAAAGGGTTATAGGGCATACTCCCCCATATCATACGGACAACCAAGTAAGACACATACACCTAATTTGAGTGGAGATCGTCAGCCTAACCTGACCATCTTTCCTGATCAGGAACATACACCTGCTCAGAGTAACCACTTTCGTCAACAAGTGGTTTCCAAAGCGAGTAAGAAGGCATCTAAGAAAAAGATCCGCCCAGCATAGTCAGGAGATCAAAGGCCAATCTGCAACAAGGCCTTGCTCGATGCTGGAGTTCTTGAAGCCCTCAGACATTTATCTATCGGAATTCAAGATTCTACTCCCTCAGTTCCCAATAACAGGAAGATTAATTCTGAAGGTCTTCAACAGACACTTCCTCATGAAGGCTTGCTTCATGAAAATTCGGTCAATCTTGAAGTTTATTCTTCAGATGAGAGCCACAGGAACCCTCTGTGTGGTCAGAAGACCAAGGAGCAAGAGATCTCATCTTTTGTTGTAACCCATTATGTTGGTCCTCCCCATGATGATGAATTTCGCTGTGAAAGTACTCTCTGCAGTAGTGATTCACATTTCCTGGAAAATACTCCAGTGGACAATGTAGTGCCGAGAAAGACCTCTTATCGTGAGGCACTTGAAAATGTGAAACCAGTCATGTCTGGTGCTTTATCGCTAACAAGTGAAATACTTTCTCAATCAGAAGATAGCCCAGGGTGTAGGTCATTCTCCGAACCACCCCTAAGTCATGCATCTTCTAGTTTGATCAATGATGTCTCTACCAATCTTGTTGAATCCGATGAAGCAACAAGGAAACACCAACTCTGGTCAAAACAGGTAGAAGAATCTTCATTTAATGATAAAGAGGAAATGCTGAACATGAGGAAGAAACTGGTAAAAGGTGAGGTACCAGTCATGTTTTGGCCTTTGGCTGACTCCCAGTATGACATTCCAAAGATGTTGATGGATGATGGAATCCATGATATTCGTCTCAACATATGGAAAACTCTTTGTCAATTAAAGAAGAAGGTATTATCTTATGATGAATATGAACATCATCTTAAGATAATAGAAGGGCTACAACGTCAGATTGATTTGGCATCTCTATCAGTCTCTCTGTATCCAAAGGCTGAAAAGCAACAGAGAACCCTTCAACGTTCATGCCTTGGTGCACTAAGAAAATTGCATCAGTTAATTGTCAATGCTCCATCTGATGTTCATATCAGAGGATGGGGTATTCACGGAGCACTACATTTAACAGTGCTTTCCAGTCAGCAAAGCCCGCCGAAAATGGTCTCATGCAATGTTATTTCCCATGGCCGGCCACAGTCAATGGGATTTGTTCATAATCAAAAGCTTGTTCAAGAACTAGCTTCAACTAGTTCCTCTCAAAATCAAGCATATAGAGAACAAGTTGTTGAATTGCTCCTACATCAAGCAGGCGAGAATATTTCACAAGCCTCTCATATGGAAAAAACACGTCATCAAATGACAGAAGTTTCGGAAATCATCCAACGGTCTGTTGAACCAGGTGGTAAAAGTGGATACATGCTAATGCATCCAGCTAATTTCCGAACTAAGATTCGCAAGATCAAGAGATCTTTTAAGAAGGTCTCAGACATAGCATGTCAAGATCCACCCCAGCTTTTCAGACCGGGGACTCCTTTAACCCAACCCTTAGAGTCAACAAATGGGATTCGAGGAGTTGAGAGGAATCAGCAGGAACATCCCCAGTTCACGGGACTGGGGTCTCTTTCAAATCATCAATACCCTTATCAGAGAATATCGGTCTTTTCTCTATTGGGGAAGAAGCCCCAAGAGGAACGAAGAGCCAAATTATCAGGAGATTCCCTCCAAATTATATCTCGTCAAGAAGTTACTAAAGGATTGAACCAATAAAAGGCAATGTCTCATCAAATATATGAAAGAAGACAATATCACAGGAATGTTGATAGAAGGGATGCGATGCATTATGCATCAATCAATGTCATCAATGCCGTTGTTGCTAATCCACCAGAGGAGACTCACTCAGGGGACTCAGATGAAGAGCTTCCTGCTCAAGAAAATGTACGCACTGATACAAATGAAGAATGTGTACGTACACGAAGTCAAAGGATTACTTAGAACCTAGGTAATCCACTTCCCTCCCTCCAAAAGGTATCCAACAAAGGGAAGGGAAAGAATAAGGTTACATATCCTTCCTCTGGAGAAGGTCAATCTCTCTCATTAGAGCAAAGGTTTGCACAACAGGAGGAATAAATGAAAGAATTAAGAAGAATGAATGCATAACTACTTCAGAGTAGTCTTCTTCTTAAGAATGCTGAAGTCCGAAAGCCGAATGAATTTGTTGCAGTTACTGAGATGGATCAAGAATATCCCCCTTTATCAGTACACCCTCAGAGGTCTAATCCCGTGGGTCAAGCGCAACAACGGTTGGTAGTGCTACCATCAGTTGCAGCACCAACCACCACATCTGTCCAAGCTCCATTCATTGAACCTACCCAAAACCAAGATCAACCTGATGTTTCTCAAAAGTTAATAACTACTATTGAGTCATTAACAGCTCGGTTAGAAACTATGGAAGGGAAACGGGCGCAAGTTCAACCTGAAAAGAATGTTTACCCTGAATGGGTAGATTCAATTTCTCCTCCATCTAGTTTTTGAAACCCTGTTTTCCCTAATTTCAATGGATCAGGCGACCCTGAACAACATTTGACGCATTACGTGTCTTGTTGTGATCCTATGATGGGAACTCCAGAGTAGCAAGAAGTAGTGAAACTCAGATGCTTCGTGTGAACCTTGCAAGGACCAGCTTTTTTCTGGTATACAAGCTTGCAATCCCGGTCAATCATCGGATGGGAGGATCTTCGTCAAAAATTCCTTCTTCAGTTCAGCTCAACTTTGCTAAATACAACAGTTTTCGATCTTACAAGCTGCAAGCAAAGAGAGAATGAAAGAGTCTCTGATTTCATTGCTCACTGGAAGGGATTAACGTATTTCCTGAGTTTAGCACTCCCTCGGGAAGAACTATTGCCAATCTGTGTGGCAAATTTGCGTGATGAATTACGCACGCCATTGATCCCTATGAAATACACATGAGGGTTTCGAGACCTTACTTAAATCACTCAGCAGATTGAAGATTCCCTTATAAAGGATAAGGATAAATCTCGTGTAATTCCATCAGCTCCAGGAAGGAGAATGGGTAAAGCAGAAACTACTACAGTTATGCTTAAACAAGCACCTGTACCTATTTCTACTTCAAAACCTTCATCTTCTCGAAGGCTCCACCTCCTGAACGCCAACAACAAAGGCCGTTTCGTCCAAATGATCAAAGAGATCAACGATGAAAACAATTTGAGGATTTGAAGAGTAAAACATACTCTTTCCAAAGTGAGCAAGTTCCTGGTTACTTCATTTCAGCTCTGGAAAATAATTTGGTTCAATTACCAGTGCCCAAGAGGCCAAATAAGGAAGGAGATGAAGACCGTCCCAATTATTGTCCCTTTCATCAAATGTTGGATCATCCCATCTAGGAGTGTTTTGTCTTTAAAGACCTCCTGCAAAAGATGGTCGACTTGGGACAAGTCAAATTGAAGGGTTCTTCAGCTCATGTAGTGTGTGTTACTGCTACAGATCCAAAGGAAGGAGGCGAGTGGCAGGAAGTCAAAAGCAAAACTGCGCAAAAATATGATGATTGGATGGTCAGAAAGACAATCAATCAGACCCATGCCATTTTGCGAACACAATTGAAGAATCCAATTGTGTCTCCTACAAAAGCTGCAGTGAAGCCTCCATCAAAAGACAAATCCTAAAAAGGGCAGCACAATTCAAAGAAGAAAGAGGAATCAGAAGAAGATGAGTATGTATCGAGGCCTAAGTTGTCTTTGACTCTGGCAGATTTCATGCCATCTACTTCAAAGCCACAGGCACCACCCCATCAAACGGCACAGCATAAGCAGGCTAGTCAGGAAGGGTCTTTATCAGATGAAGAGTTAATCTTCAGTTCTGTTAATATGATTCAATTAACAGGTCCATATTCCAGTCTTGATGAGCCTAAATTCCCTGTATCAAATAAGGGAATCCGAGGAAGTTCTAGAGGTTCAAGATATAGGGGAAGACGTGGATCTTTCCGAAGCCACTACTCCAATTCTACCCCTGCTAGCACTGTGTATGCTGCAGAAACTCGTGGTAGAGCCCTTCAGCGAGCTCAAAAAGAACAAGAAAGTTCTTCTGCCAATGGCCAACTCAGTTTTGGCACAGTTATTTTGGAAGACCGATTAAAGGTTCCATCTTCTTTATCTCAGCAAGTAAATGGATCTAATAAGTCTAATCTTCCAAAACCAAGGATATTGCCAACTTCTATCCCAATACAAGATGCATCAGCTTCCAAAGCATCTACTTCCAAGGTACCTGCTAAACCACATATTCTGGTTGGGAAACGTAGACCTCTAGATCAAAAGTATGATATATTGAAACACTTGGCCCAAGTACCAGCCAAGTTATCAATTTTGTATGCTTTGAATCTGTCAAAAGATCTTCGGGAAGCACTCATCGAAGCTTTTTCAAGTCCTCAGGAGTTTGAAGCTGAAATTGCTGCAGCTGAAGTCTATCACATAGAGAATAATCCTGCAGAATGCCATGCAGTGATATCTTTTACTGATAAAGATGAAGATGATGTTGTGCATGGGCACATAAAACCTTTGTACTTATCTGGCAAAGTCAATGGTGTAGATATCCGAAGAGCTTTCATTGACAATGGTTCTGGAGTCAACCTCATGCCCATTCGTACACTTCGTCGATTGGGCCTCACAGAATCTGATTTATCTCCTTCTACCATGATGTTACAAGGATATGATAAAAATGAACAAGAACCACTGGGCGAAGTTACACTCAGAACTCAGTTTGGAGATCTTGTATCCAATTCGAATTTCATGATTGTTGATCAAGACTCAGCTTTCAACGTCTTTCTTGGAAGACCCTGGCTACATCAGCATGCAACTATTCCTTCATCATACCATCAATGTCTCAAATACTGTTTCAATGGTCAAGATGGAACATTGTATGGTGATAGGGCCCCGTTCAAGACATGTGAGTCTCAATACATTGAGGCATAATTTTATCACATGAAGGGAAGAAAAAAATCTACAATGAAGGAAATTACCAAAATTAATGCTCGATATGGTTTGGAGAAAATTCCAATAAATCCATTTACACATGTGAGTACAGATTATGTGTTACCTATCAGTCAAATTGACAAAATAGGCCCAAATCAAAATACTCTTATGGAAAGATCAATAATGTCAATTAAGACAATTGAGCCAGACAACATGGGAGAAATTGGTAACCCACCAAACAGTGATGAAAGCATAAGTGGTGAAGTTTTCATTTCATCTGCTGAAGTCCAACAAGTCTATACTTTGCCAATCATGCCATAAGAAGTTATAGAAACACCATAGGTGAATAATGATGTCGATTCTCAATCCATCATCTCCTCTTTATTTCCCAAAGAAGGCCCTTTATCATCAATAGGGTCGGAAATGGAAGCTTCTTCTTCAAAATGTGAAAATTTTGACATCTCTTATGATCATGAGAATTTCGTTTTGTCATCTACTATGCAAGTAGAAACGGATGACATAACACATAATGAAGAGGAAGAGAAAAGTCTTAGAGATGCTCCTCCAGCATTTGAAGAGGGTATCTCTACCACTGTGGATGAACTCAGAGAAATAAATCTGGGTACAGAGAAAGATCCACGCCCCACTTTAATTAGTGCGGCCATGACCCTTGAAGAGCAAGAGATGTATATTTCTTTTCTAAAGCAAAATAAAGATATTTTTGCTTGGAACTATACAGAAATTCTTGGGCTTGATCCTGATGTTTCTACTCATCATTTGGGTTTACGAAAAGAACATCGAGGATTTAAGCAAGCCGTGAGAAGAACACACCCAACTTATGCTTCCAAAATTGAAGCTGAAGTGGATAAGCTGATCAAAGCTAACTTCGTCAGAGAAGTTCAGTATCCCAAGTTGTTGGCGAATATTGTCCCTGTAAAGAAAAATAAAGGACAAATTAGGGTTTTCATTGATTTCATAGATCTTAATCGGTATTATCCTAAAGATGATTTCCCAGTTCTGATTACAGAACTCTTAATTGATGCGACCGCTGGATATGAAGTACTTTCCTTCATGGATGGATATTCCGGATATAATCAGATCTGAATGGCCCCAGAAGATGAGGAATCTATAGCTTTCAGAGCTCCTCAAGGTGTGTTTTGTTACCGGGTGATGCCCTTTGGTTTAAAGAATGCAGGTGCAACATATCAACGCGCCATGCATCGTATCTTCAAACCTTTATTAGGGAAGTTTGTTGAGTGCTATGTGGATGATTTGGTGGTTAAATCCAAACAACGTTCTAATCACTTGGCTGATTTGGAAGTCATATTCCACAAACTTCGACAACATAATTTGAAGATGAACCCCTTAAAATGTGCTTTTGGGGTAACCTCAGGAAAATTCCTTGGCTTTGTTGTACGCCATCGTGGTATTGAAGTCGATCCTAAGAAGACCAAATCAATCCTTGGTATGTCACCTCCTCAGAATTTGAAAGAATTAAGAGGACTTCAAGGACACTTAGCCTATATTCGGCGTTTCATCGCCAATTTGGCAGGCAAAAGTTTACCCTTTACCAAATTATTGAAAAAAGGATTCACTTACCAGTGGACTGAAGAATGTAAAGAAGCATTTGATGTTCTCAAGAAATACCTCTTGAGTCCACCAGTACTCATGCCACCTGTTGAAGGTAGACCACTTATCCTCTATGTGACAGCTCTAGAGCGATCATTGGGTGCCTTTCTCGCTCAAAATAATGATGCTGGGAATGAAAATAGCCTCTACTATCTCAGTAGAACTATGCTTGAAGCAGAAACCCGGTATTCAAGTATTGAGAAGTGCTGCCTAGCATTAATCTTTGCAGTCCAGAAACTGAGACACTACCTGCAACATCACGAGGTCCAATTGGTATCTCGCAATAATCCGCTCAAATTCATCCTTAGTCGTCCAATGCTTACAGGACGTCTAGAAAGGTGGGCAGTTATCTTGCAGCAGTTCGACATTCAGTATGTGTCTCAAAAGGAAATAAAGGGCCAAGCTCTGGCTGATTTCCTGGCTGAACATCCTTCAGTGGAAGACACGTCTTCAGATATTGAACTCCCTGATGAGGATGTTTTCTCTATTCAAGAGAGTCCTCAAACATGGGAAATGTATTTTGATGGTGCTTCCAGAAGTCCAACAGGGAAGAAAATGGAAAATCCTAAATTCAACAAAGTTGGTTTAGGAATTGTACTCATTTCTCCAGATAAGGCATTGTTACCTTATTCCTTTTTATTGTGGGAAGGTGGTACTAATAATGAAGCTGAATACCAAGCTCTTATTACAGGCTTGGAGTTAGCGCTCCAAGCAAAAGTGAATCACTTAAAGGTGAAAGGTGATTCAGACCTGGTAATCAAACAAGTCAATGGGGATTATGGCATCAGAAAAGAAGAATTAATCCCTTTGTATGATTACGTCAGAGAGTTAATGGAGGAATTCCCCTCATAAACGACATTTTCTTATGTCCCAAGATCACAAAATGCTCAAGCTGATGCACTAGCTAATATAGCCACAGCTCTAGCAGATCCAAATCGGGACGAGACAACCATCAACATTTCCCATCGTCGTGCAATTTCACCTTATGTTCAAGCCAAAACAGAGGAAATTAATTAAATTAGTCCCATTCCTGAACCGTATGGTCATACTACAGGATGGATGTCACCTATCAGGGAATACCTTCAAAATGGAACACTTCCACCTGCTAGAGCCGAGAAAGAACAAATCCGGCAACGTGTGGTCAATTTTAATCTTTATGATAGCCCAAACCACCTAGAGAAAATTCTCTACAAACATGGTTTTGATGGAGTTCTCTTCAGATGCATTGATGGTGAAGAGACAATGGCTGTCATGAAAGAAGTGCATGCATGAGTCTGTGGTGCCCACCAGTCTGGACATAGATTGTCTGATCAAATTCGAAGGCTTGGATACTTTTGGCCTTCAATGATACAAGATTGTGTTGATTTCATAAAGAAGTGTCATTCATGTCAAGTATATTCCAACTTCATTCATCAACCTCCAGAGTTTCTTCGTATAGATAAACACTCATGGCCATTTGCCACATGGGGAATGGATGTGGTGGGACCTTACCCTTCAGCTACGGCCAAGCAGTTTAAGTACATTCTTACTGCTACTGATTTCTTTTCCAAATGGTCAGAGGTAGTACCTCTCAAATAAGTCAGTTCTAAATTCATTGTTAGCTTCATCAAGTCTAACATCATTACTAGATTTGGTGTCCCTTATACCATATTGACGGACAAAGACACCAATTTCTGTTCTTCTGAGGTGAAGAAATTGTATCAAGAATACAAAATTAAATCCAACCATTCATCTCGGTATCATGCGGCGGCCAATGGCCAAATAGAATCCTTTAACAAGACTCTTTCAAATATACTGCAAAAGATGGTGGATAAAGATAAGCGGTCATGGAATGATAAACTCTTTCATGCTTTATGGGCTTATCGGACTACCACCCGTAATGCAATGCGGTCAACTCCATATTCATTGGTATATGGAACAGAAGCAGTCTTACCAATTGAAGTTCAATTGCCCTCACTCAGAGTAGCCATTTGTGATCAGTTATCTACAGATGAGAAATCCCAAAAGCGATTGAATGAATTGGAACAGTTAGATGAGAAAATATTGTGCACTTTGCACCACTTGGAAATCTATCAGAATCGAATAGCACGAGCTTTTAACAAAAAAGTTCATCTTCGTTCATTCATTCAGGGAGAATTGGTATTAGTTCTCAGAACACCAATGATACCAAGAAAGAAGCCTCCCAAGCTTGAACCAAAATAGGAAGGACCTTATTCAATACATAAGGTCTACTCCAATGGAGCTTATTCATTAATCTCAATGGATGGAGAACTCATCACGACTCCAACCAATGCCAGATTTCTGAAGAAATATTTTCTATAAACACAAAATATGGTCCCCAGAACCAAGATTCTTACAATTGGTTCATATCATCAATGGTCCAGTATGACCTTAAACTGCAACTTCGTCCAACATGACGTTAAACTGTAGAATTTTTTTTTGTCCCCACAACATGACACTAAACTGTGCAGTACCATTTCGTCCTTGCTATATGACGTTAAACTATACAACAATGGTCCAGTATGACCTTATACTGCAACTTCGTCCAACATGACGTTAAAACTGTAGGAAAGTCCCTTACGTCCAGAAAGACGTTAAACTACATAAGCACTTAATAGTCCAGTATGACTTTAAACTGCATCATCCACGGTCTATGCATATGACCTTAAACTATTTGCACTTTCGTCCAACATGACGTTAAACTGTAGAAAAAAAATTGTTGTCCCCGCAACATGACACTAAACTGTGCAGCACCATTTCGTCCTTGCTATATGACATTAAACTATACAGCAATGGTCCAGTATGACCTTAAACTGCAACTTTGTCCCACAATACGTTAAACTGTGAAAAAGTTCCCTAAACTATCCAGCATGACCTTAAACTGCATCTTCCCTGGTCCATGCATATGACCATAAACTATTTGCAAGTCCCTTACATCCAGCAAGACGTTAAACTGTGACGTCCTAACTACATGACGCTAAACTGTATAAAAGTCCCTTACGTCAGGCAAGACGTTAAACTGTGATGTCCTAACTACATGACGCTAAACTGTATAAAAGTCCCTTACGTCCGGAAAGACGTTAAACTATATAATCTCAAAGGTCCAACATGACATTAAACTGCACCATTCACAGTCCATGCATATGACCTTAAACTATTCGCACTTTCGTCCGACATGACATTAAAATGGTACACTCTTTTGTCCTTACTGCATGACATTAAACTGCACAATCCCCCTTTCATCCAATATGACGTTAAAATGTATTGTCCCCATCGTCCTAACTACATGACGCTAAACTGTACAGAAAATCCTTGATATGACTTACATGACATTAAACAGTTATTTTGTCCCTGATACATGACACTAAACTGTGCAGCACCAATAGTCCTAACTGCAAGACTTTAAACTGCATAGTCCCTTGATATGTCCTACATGACATTAAACTATGCATCGTTAAGGTTGTTGTTATCTATTGTTTCTCACACCGAGTATGAATCATGTGAGCTTAGAGAAAACCTCAACCATAACACTCTCTTTGGGCCCCTAACCATGTGTAAGTCCCAACAACATTTTTTATTAGATCATTGTCTCCAAGAACAACTTGATCATTAATTCATTATTTAACTGAACTACACGGACATTGATCCTTGCCCTCCAGGCTGGGTATGTAGGCAACCTCCCAGTGTTCAAGCCCGAAAACAATCTCTTCACATCGGTTCACCACCATCTCATATGATGTTGATTCGTGAAACCGCACCTAGAATCAATATATTTACATTGATTCACTTTCGTCCTTGTTATATGACATTAAACTATGCAACACTTTTGTCCGGTACGACAATAAACTACAATATTCTTTGATTTCCTCATTTGAGAGAGAACTATTATTGACATTGATTTTTTAATCATGGTTTTCATTTTCAAAAGACTACGTGCATACATGGTAATACCTAAACTTTTTCTCTCAGATTAAACCATCATTGCACTAAAGTCCCCTTTCACCTTTCACATGTATGAACCAAATTTGTACAAAGGGTAGTTCTAGAACTACGTGGGCTTGATTCCCATCCTTATGGGATACATAGGAACGTTTGAGTATCCCTCGAATCCATCCCTAAGTCTTTTGGGCCTAACCCCAAATTTCACTTTCAGTCCCTTGGCTAAAAAGTCATCATGAAAACACACTGTGTATTCATTATTTTGGTCTGAATTCTATGACCCTAAACTAAGATCTCTCATACTTTCGTCCTGCACGACGTTAAACTTCATTTCAATAACTACGTATGGCTTGATTCTCATTCTTATGAGATACGTAGTGAAGTCCAAAATTTCAATTCAGGACCCAGCCACAACATGATTATGGTTACCATTGACCCATGTATCTCTATATATATTGGACAATACCCATCTTTATGTGTTATAATCCTAACCTTAAATATTTTCAGATCTTCATAACCCTTTTCATGGCTTCTAGTCACAAAAATGTCAAACTTCTGAGAATTCTTTTGCTTGACTATGCAGCACGTGCCCATAGGTGGCCTTGCATAAACAGTCCACATAACAGACTTGTCAGCCAAAAGATGCTATTTATTTGACCATGCAGCCAATACCCTTAGGTGGCCCTGCATATTTCAACCCCCTAACGGGTTTGTTAAATAATGGTAACTTCATTCTTGGGAAGAATGCCTCTTTTGTCCTTATTTGTCTTAAACGACAGTATGTAGGGATCCACAAAAAATAGCCATCCTTAACATATTTGTCCCATATCCTTTTTCATGATCTAAAAGTATTCAAGTCTATGGTTTATTCTTCTTCCCTACGTTTGGGTCAGACCTTCGTAGGAGTGATATTCATCCAGTTCTTGAATAATCTTGTCTGAAAATATCTTCTCCATATTCAAGTACCTCTTTCCATACAACAAACTCTATAATTTAGAAAATTTGAATCTCCATAAACTTTCACTGGCTTTTAGCACTAGGAAAGTAGATTTTTGAGAGTTCTTTTTCCTGACTATGCAGCACGTGCCCATAGGTGGCCTTGCATAAACAGTCCACATAACAGACTTGTCAGCCGAAAGATGCTATTTATTTGACCATGTAGCCAATTCCCTTAGGTGGCCCTGCATATTTCAACCCCCTAATAGGTTTTGTTAAATAATAGTAACTTCATTCTTGTAAACTACTTCTTCTAATGCCTTTTAGCTCTTTTTCATATCATTCCTCAGATTCAAATATTCTTAAGCCATAGTTTACATTTTTTTCCCTCATACTTGAGTATGGTAATATGTTTTCAGATAAATTGTCAAGGAATTGAATCAATTTTAATCCATTTTGGTCAATGCTATTTAAACCTTAAACATTATCCCCTTTATGTCCGGTATGCATGACTTTAAACTGCCCAAAAATGACAAAGGAACTCTGAATAAAAGTCAAGTTCCAGCTCACTAAATATACATTTTTGTATGATTTAGGTAATATTGGGCAATTAAAAGCTTCAAAGTTTGTAGGGTTATTTGTAATAATCCTAGTAAAAATCAAACTATGCTTACTAGGCCCATTGGCTTAAGTAAATTTGAAGCAGGTATTGAAAGAATGCATGTACAAATGGTTGAAGATGAAAGTGTTTTTTCATTGATACACAAGAGTTAGAAGGACATCCACAGACTAGAGTCTCTTCTCTTTTTCAAGAATTACAAGAGGCTTTCAACATAACACTTCATTTGATTTACGGAATCCCGAGCTTCATCAGCAACCACCTGGAATCCATTCATTCAACTGGATACAATAAGAGATGCAGTGATACCAGCTCTTCTTGGAACAATTGTAAAAGGATGTTCTTGAGTGCGGTTTGAGAAAATTTTCTGCTGATCAAACAGTGACTCTGTTTCTGTCCAAGAGACTTGGAAGATGGATACATGGATTTGAGAATGGAGCATTGGAAGTAAAGAGCCATTTGGAGAGAGTACTCTTTTCAGATATTGCTCTAATACCATGTTTGTCTTCTCTCCACCAATCGGTAGTGAAAAACATTTCAGCCCATGGGTTTTCTATTTTCATATCTGCAAGGAAATGACATGGAAGAGGAATATGAAAGTTCACACCATTGTTGTTGCTCTTAATGCACAGCATAACCGAAATGAAGGAGTAGCAGCGCAGCTGCATTTCAGGTGTATAGTTCTTTGCATCTGGAACATTGACTCCTTGCAGGTGACCATGACCATATAGAGGCAGGTAGATGCTCTGTGGGAAATTAAGATGATATTTCTTGAAGTACTTAGCCAAATCTGGGAGAGTGCTGTTGTAGATATCATAGTAATCATGGCCAATGATGTTCATCATATCATCAATATGCTTGCTAGACAATTCATCAGACATTCCAATTCCCTTGGGAACCACTGAATCTGCACAAAAGATGAATAAACTAACTCTTAAATGGAAAAAATGGCTAAGGCATTAAGGCGAGCAAGTCTAAAACATGGCGCGCATGTATTCGCGTGCTGCGCTAGTTTTTGACGCGCAAGTGTAAACCACGCAAGTACAAATACCTTTACAATAGCGCGACATCAAGGAAAACATTGGAAAATAGGGAACCTTGCGCGGCTAAGATAACCTGCACGAAGAGAGCTCGAGAAGGTATGATGTCTGGAAATCCGGATGCTTGTACGGAGGTGAGGCCATGTATTTATAGGCCAGGAGGCCTATCTGCGCGCCGTACCCAGTATGCTTAAGGCCTGCGCGACGCAAACTTGCGCGCCGACCTCTGTGCCCGGAGGACTTGCGCGCCCCCTTTTACTTTGGATGGATTCGATTTCCTCAGAGTCAAATCTTCATTTCTCTCCGGATCCAACTCTGAGGTGGGACTTTTGTTGACGCTCCTTTCGTCACAGAATCTAAAAATCGGAAAAGGGGAATATCTGAGTCAAAGTGATTCAACCTTTGAAGAAAATATCAAAAATCGACAAAGGCATGAACAAAGGACCAACAGTAACTGCACCGCGCAATTTATATCACTGTCGTGCAAGTGGACTTGCGCGACGCACCTCGGCACGCAAGTGACTTGCGTGACCTAAGTGATAACCGCCCGGTAACCGCCCGGGGTCTTCTCCTGCCTATAAATAGACCCTGTGGGCCCCCCATTCAAAAGGAGTTTTTTTTTCTAGAAACTCGGATTGAAGCTCCCGACTCCCAAGTCTCTTCTCAAAGCTTCCGGAACACTTCTAAGGTGATTTCTTACCTAGAACGGAAGATCTAAAGAGAAGAAGGAAGGCCTAAGTGTTGAAACTTATCAACACTTGTGCGCCACATTATTTCCTTAAATAGAACTTGAACGTCCCTTTTCTGGAAGAACCTCAAGAGGATTCTAAAATGATTAATAAAGAGTCCCTCAAGTATTCTAATGCTGGTTGAAAATCGCGCAAGTACCCCACATGTCGCACAGGTATACCTGCGCGACCAATACTTGCGCACCCACGGAAGACTTGCACGCCTTTCAAGACTTGCGCGCCCCTACCTTTTTGGGTGCCCATCTTTCCCATTTTACCCCTCTTAAGCCATTACACCTTTACTTTTCAAGATTCAGTCTTTAAGACACTCTTCAAAGCCATTTATGGAATGATTTCTTGATTTGACTTCCTTATCTGAAAGGAATTCTGTGGAATATCTCTCAAAACCTAGTGATTTAAATATCCTTATGTCACTAAATAAGGATAGTTCATTCATTCAACCTCATCCTTTAAGATGAGAGAATCCTTAACTTGGGTCTCCTTTTTTAGGAATAATCCCCAGTTATAAGTCCTTTAATCTGGGCATCTTCGTTAGGAGTAAGCCCCAAATTCTTAAAGTTCCCAAACTTGGGCATCCTCCTTAGGAGTAAGCCCCAAACCTTAATTCCTTAACTTGGGCATCCTCCTCAGGAGTAAGACCCAATAATAATCCTTTAATCTGGGCATCCTTCTTAGGAGTAAGCCCCAAGTCCTCTAATATGGGCATCCTTCTTAGGAGTAAGCCCCGATTCCCTTAATATGGGCATCCTCCTCAGGAGTAAGCCCCAAACCTTAACCCCTAACCTGGGCTTCCTTTTCAGGAATAATTCCCAGTTATAATCTTGGGATTCCTTTTCAGGAATAATCCCCAAGTCCCCTAACCTGGGCTTCTTTTTCAGGAATAAGTCCTAGTTATAATCTTGGGCTTCCTTTTCAGGAATAAGCCCCAAGTCCCCTAATTTCTCTTTAACCAGTCCTAATTTACCCTTGATTTGGGTTTCCTTTTCAGGAGTAAAACCCAATCATAAGTCCCCTCCTAACTTGGGCATACTCCTTAGGAGTAAGTTCCAAGATTAGAGTATTCAAATATCCATGAAGCACATATACCTTTATGGACCCTGTTCCTAGATTTTCTCCCCAAAAGAGAATCCTAAACTTTCATCTGTCTGGGCAGTCATACATACATAAGCCCCAAACCATTTCTTATGATTGCATCTTTCATGGCAAAATTTTCTATTGTTTTTACCAATACCTCTTGTTTCTCACACCAAGCATGACTCATGTGAGCTTAGAGTGTAAAAGTAATTATGACATCCTTCTTTGAGCCATCAATCATAAACATCATACTCCCTTACTCGAACTACGTGGGTTCTGATTCTTTTTCCAAAACAAAGGATACGTAGGTAGCCCATTTATGGGTTAGATCCCAACTTTGAAATAATCCATGTCCTTCTGAATGACTATAAACTTCAAGTGCCCCACTGAGTGTCTTTAAAACCAGCCTGGTCATCATAATGACCAAGATACTTTTATAAATGTTTTTGAAGGATACCATTGACTAAGAATCTCTAAATAGATACAGATGATTCTCTATTGATGAAGAACCTCGAATACATATAAAAGATCCTCTTAATTTCTTACATATTTAATCATTGATTGTTAAACTGAAGGAAATCTCATTTTATACTTGGTAATGTAATAAGGATTCACGAACATAACTTAAATCTATAAAGAGAGTCCCAGAGTAGACAATAATTCCCCTCAAAAAGGTGTGATGAGTCTGACCTCCCATCCTCTCGACCAATGAAAATTCCTAAGCCTCATTAGCCCACAAGCTAATGAGCGCCTACCTTTGGAAAGTAGGTCCAAACAGATGTGGAATCATTGGATGTTTCTGGTTCTACGAACAAACCCGTTAGAAACCGATCGGAACATTTGAATCTCCCATCCAGGAGGTCATCCCCGAATTCCATGCGAAACAGCTAGTTCCACATAGTTTGTGTTATTTTTAATTAAATGTAACCCCATCCTCCATATGTAGGAGACTACACATCCTATCTTATTTATAGAAGATGACTGGTAGTTGGGTTTTTTCATAACATATGTTTCTTCCCCTAGATATAGATCTTCTTTCCCAGCCTCATAATCTACCATTTGACAACCAAAAATAGCTAGGGATCATCATTAGAACTAGTTTCCCAATCATAAATGTTTTGAAATCTAATTTATCCCATCTCCAAATGAGTCTTCATGTCCTGTAGTACCTCTTGTTTTCATTGTATATATAGATCTCGTATCCAGAATTCATCACCCGTGAATATCCTTGATCTATATGTGAATAACTATCTTGATTTTCATTCATTAAATCACTATGATTTTGGGGGTTCAATCACACGAGAACATACATTGGAACTATTGAACCTTGGTCTCCTTGGAAAACAATGAAGAAAGTGAAGACTAGTGGGGATAATTAAAAAACAAAGGTGAATCCATAATTAAAAATCCATTCACATCAAATTATCATATAAATGGTGTATATAGGGTGATATCATGATAATCAATTGATTTTTATTAGATAAATAAAATCAATAAATTAAGGGATCATTCTAAGTATGGTAATGGCTAGAAGTCAAAGAAGATAAATTCACACATGCTTTGTTTAATTAAAAGGGGCATAAATAAAATGATTAACATTCCTTAAATTTATTTAGTATTGCTTTTTGGGGAAGAATAAATTCCCTAGTGATGTGGAATACCCATTTCACTTGCTACCTCTCGATCCACCTCGATCAAATCACTCATTATTCTTTCATCTCAGTCTACCTAAGAAGATCACCCATGAATGCTCTCAAAATCTACCATGTTCATTCCACAAAACATTCCAATATTTCACAATGAATTATTTATATAGGATTTAATTTATGTAATTTAAAATAATATAAATAAATTTAATTATTTATTGTAATTAAATGAACCCACAATGGCTTCATCAACTGGACATCTAGCACCGACCAACCATAGGTTTCACATAGGGTAAACTGCTCGTTCCAGAATCCACTGGGGTCTTTTATTTCCCATCCAAGGCCTAGAAAATTCTAAAAAACACACTAAAATTATGCATGTGTAAGAATTATAATATTATAATATTTTTAATATATGAATCAGGGGTAATGAGACACCCAAAAACCACAAAAAATATGAGGATAAATCCATATATACCCATATAAATTATCAAAGTAATAATGGAATAAAAAAGTTTTTTCAGGTGGGGATAGATATTTAATAATAGTTCGGGCTACTTCCCTTGAATTAAAAAATATCGAAATTCCTTAATGATCTATAACAATGTACATTCCCATATAAAGAGGAATTTGAAAAATTTTATTGATAATGGATTTTTTAATGCAATTTCCCTATTCTAGGAAAACTTTATTATGGTGGTTATATGATTATTGAAAATCCCTATGATAATGTGAGACATGATCCATGATAGAAATAAGATATAGGACATTGGTGGGTAAATTATGTATGGATACTGGACTTACACATTGATTCTACCATAATTGATTGTTTGATATGGAGACCATGACACATGAAGACTTCCTACATATCCTTCTTATATTAGGAATCATATAATTCATCGTTTAGTTATGTTTCATAATTCATTGATGGATAAGGATGAATGGTAGTCCTAAAATATTTGGGTCCTACAAACTAGAGTAAATTTAATAATGAGGTACTTACACATAGGTGGATTCCAAATATGATATCCTTCCACTATCCTCTAATAGATAGAGTGTAAGTATCATGACTAGTCAACTAATAATACTCTAATGGATTGAGGATCCCATAATTACAATATGGTGCCATTAGTGCATAACCCTATTCTATTATGGACACATCTCATATGAAGGGGGATGCTCAAGTAAGGGATCGTGGTTGGGGGTTCAGAAATTTTGAAGTTATAGTTCCATGTATTCATTCTAGACTGGGAACACATGTGTGGTGGTGTCTGCATAACATTGTTGACATGTCATAGGATGTCTTCCAAACATTGTTGACACATTAGAGGATTTCTTCCTAACAAAGATGATGTATCAGAGGCATTCTTCTTGATATGGTTGACATGTAATTGGGCCTTTTCATGAACAAGGTTGACATATAAGGGGGCCATAACGTGATAGGTATTAATTTTCCAAGCTTCATAAATTGATCTATAATGACATGTAAAAGTCATTACACATAAATTTGTTGACATTTTTGAGGTCCTTCATGTGATATGACAAAACATAACTAAGGATTTCACCTAAACAAGCTGACACGTTTGGGGGATTTTCATGAACCACTCGATATTTCCATGATATGTCATGTATCCGAGTTTAGAATCCTAGATTAATCTCATAAACCCATTTGACATGTCTTGGGTGTATCACATTATCCAATATGGCATGACCAAGGTGCCATTACATGACAAATGAACTAATAATGGGGAGAGTGAAAGAAATTCAAATGCAAAATAATAAATATTACATTGTGTGATGGTTCCAAAATTATTAGCCTCATTCATGTGAATGTACATATATTTTTAATGAATTTTCCAATCAAGGAATTTTGTGGTGGAGCCAATGCAATGAATTTCCTTCACCTGATTTAGCTATCATGTTTTAGATCATTCATGTGACAGATGAAATTACCATATGTGACACCCCAACATGATATATGGTTAAAAAAATATATAATATGACCCATGCCAAAATTGTTAACCTTTATTTCAAGAGCCCTTCATATTGGATCTCCACAGTTAATCATCCATTGCCTTGATCGGTGATCATGTCGGGTGTCGTTTTGGAATTTTTCTCAGTGTGTGTGTGGGTGAGGAAAAATCACACATGAAATAACATGTCTTGGACAATGGAGATAGTCATTACACTAATGAACTATTCATAAAAGTGGGTGGTTCCCATATATGAGACCACATGTTTGTGGGTCAGAATGTGGTACCTGGTGGGCCAGGACCTACCAAGATTGTTAATTTAGCATGTCAATGCTATCAGTGGGGAATATTTGTTACATTAACTGGTCTGTATTTACATATAATGTAACCTATTGTGTCACTCACTATTCATTTTCATGTGGAATAATCTTGAGACTATGAAATTAATCACTCTGAGAAGTTATCTCTTGCCTCAATGCTTCTATTTTTCTATCTATTGATGGGGTATTTTACAGAAATCTCCCTCATAAATCTCTACCCCCATATATGGTGTTTACCTCTTATATAATGAATTGATTTGGTGGATGTAAAATTCATATAAGGAATCACATTCTTCAAATGATCCCCCAAATTTAATCAATGGACTTGTCTTTGTGTCTCATGATAAATTGTGACTGCATGATCCCTTTATAAGAACAACAATTTTTTATCCAATTTTTTTTACAATGGTATTTCCCATGATAAATCCATAATTTGAAAACATATTTCACATAAATTTATCCATATGTTTAATATATTTCACTTGATTGGGTTTTCATGACAAAGTGCCATTGAAAGATCATGCTGACATGTCTGGGACTCTTGGTGAGATCAACCTATCATGCCTCGAGTCCTTTGTTAGGTGATATTGGCCAATAAAGGGGCCTTCTTATGATCAGTAAACTAATATCCTGAGGTACATATCCCCTTCACAAGAAAAATAGTATAACAATATTTCTAATAAGGATCCCATCATTTTTAGATTTTTTGTAATGACCCCCTTGAGAAATTGTCAAAAAAAATTCAATAAATGTGCCTTATGAATAGAAGGAATCATCTAGTAGCCTTGACATGATTGATGTTGAATGGAATTATGTTTTTCAAGACTAGGTTGACATTTTTGGGTCCCTTAATGAGATCAAACTGGCATGTCTAGGACCATTAGTAAGATCAGTCTGTCTTATTGAAGGGACTTCCTGTGATCGGTAAACTAATCATGTGAAAAACAAATATCATTCCGATGAAAAACATTGTAAATATTATTTATATAAGGATACCATAATTTTTATTTTTTTTATCCCATTATCCCCTTGGGATATTGTTATATACTTTTTCCATGACCCGTCCCCCGGGGCCCGTGTCGTGAATACCCCAAGCCCGCCTTCCATAGGCCAGGGGTTGGTGAATAGCACTAAAGGATAATTCCATAAAATTGGGAAGGCATTGCTTTTATAACCTGTAAGCACACATAACCAAGCATATAGAAAGATAGGAACACAAGTAAACTGAACTGTAAACAGAGTGAGTGCAGTAAGTAAAAGGGGCCATAATACAAGCCCAATATGAAAGTAAAAGTACAACTGTGACACAATACAACTGAAGAAAAGGAAAAGGTCAGCTTTTGGGTCGTCTTCCGAGGTTCCTACCTGAAGGGTAGGTAAAAATCGCCTCCTCAGCACACCACATCTATCTGTCTCCTCTGTGTATCGACACACCGTATGGTCCACCTCCATGTACTGTCTAATCCAGGTACTCTCAGCCTCAGTCAGCATTGTCTGTCATCTACATCCAACACAATAAGTTGAGGGAATAGCCCGCGTAAGGGTGAGTATAACGATACTCAGTAAGGACCCCGAGACCCTTAAGGTCTCACAAAATCCACCAAGGATAAACCAAAAAGTATGAAATCAACAGAAAAACTTACTTAGGTATATGCCTATACATATACCTCTGTTATCAAGTAATCCATCTCAGTCATGAGGAAAACAAAGAGGTACAAACTCAGCTCACACCAGGATTTATTATTGGGGTAGTGTTAAGTAACATTCCCAGTCACAACGTCAAACACCTTAGCTGCTGGAGAACTCTGCCTCTATTGAGTAAAGTGGGTCTGCCACGTCATATATTGGCACTCCCCACTAACATTGGACTGCTGATGTACTCCTCCTATCGAGTATCATGGGTCTGCCGCATCACACAGGGGCGCTCCCCCTCGTGGCCTACTAAGGTAATCCTCCTATTGAGTATCATAGTTCTTCCGCAACACTAAGGCACTCCCCACTATGGGTCTGCCACATCACCAAGGTTCTCCCCACTGGGCCTGTCAAGTCACTCCGAGTTGAAACGGTCAACTGTCGTTAAGTCTCAGGTAGCCATGAGGTCTCTACACTATGCTCGCTCATCTCTGGTAGGATCTATTCCACAAGCTACTGGTCGATACTCCAACTACCACAAAGTCCCACAAAAAAGGATCTCAAATGTCTGCCATGTCATAGGGGTCTTGAAGCAACAGACTGCGTGACAATCAGATTCTCGATGTGTGAGTTATTAGCCTTTTAGTCCCATGGGCCCAGTTATATTCTTGCTCGATCCAACCTGACTGTTCCTCATGTTAATCAAAAACTCTAGTGGGGTATAATCAATGGGACCGTCAACTCCATTATTTATAGCACCTTTTAGGGTTCGTCAAACGGACGTCCGGTGCCAAAGTTAAGGCCAAAAGAATGCAATTGGGTCATATTGGGCCCGTGTCCAGTCCGACCCAGTCGGACTAACTCGGCCTGACCCGGCCCAACCCGTTGGGTCTCGCCCATCCCTAGGGGTTCTGCCGGAGAGGCTGCAAGGGTACAGCGAGGGTGGCTCGACCGATGGGTACCGCGAGGGGGCGGGGCGGCTCGGCCGAGGGCGGTGCGAGACAGCTGGATGGCTTGGTCGTGGGGCTGTGGTCCGGCCACGGGGCGGCTGACCGGCCACAGGGTTGAGCCCCGTCCACGGGGTGGCGGTCCAACCGCAGGGTGGAGGTTCGGCCATAGGGCGGCGAGCCAGCCACGGGGCAGAGCCCCGACCGTGGGGCACAGTCTGGTCTCGGGGTGGCGGTCCGGCCCTAGGGCGGAGGTCCGGCCGTGGGGCGACGGTCCCGCCGAAGGGTGGCGTTCCGGTCATGGGGAGGCGGTCCGACCGTGGGGCGGTGGTCCGGCCATGGAGCTGCGGTTTGGCCACGAGGCAGTGAGTGTAACAACCCAAGCATTCACGATACACTTCTCTTTCAATAATGCATTAGCTTGCATTGTACGCAAGTTCGAGATTCTAACACGCCGTGACCAATAAAAGTAGCAGTTATGAATAGTAATACTCACTTTATGAAATTAGATAAATATTATATTTCAAAATGAACTTCATTTCTGTATTCGGAATATCGAAATTATCCTATGTTGAATTTTTTGTAATTTTCTGAGAACTTCCAATTTTTTATGAATAGAGAAAATACATAAAAACAACTTTTTTAATCAAAATATTTTATAGTGATAAATTATACTATTGAGTGGTTTTAAATTATAATTAGAATATATTTTTACCATTTTATCCAAATTTGGTCATTAGAATTAATTTCACTTTGAAATTGGACATAAACAATTGTCAATCTTTTGATATATATTGCTTCTTAAAAACACGCTATTTGTTGTGACAGCGGGAATTAACTATTTAATTAATTAAATCAACTTATATGTTTTGAATTCTGTAAAATAGACATTATATTTTAATTAGTAATATCAAATAATTTCTTAGGGTGAATGTTTGGTATTTTTCTGAAAAACTTCAATTTTTGATGAATAGTGAAACCACTAAGTGGAAGTTCAAAAACTAATTTTTCGTGTAAATGAAAAATTACCACTTCTGTGATTTGATTTTAAAAATTCCGACATACATGGTTGTCATTGGGATGAAAAATGTGGTTCAATGGGATTAAAATAATTTTTTGGTGAATAGAAACTTTTAATTTTTATTAATAGCGATTAAAGGTAATTAGTGAAATTTAAGGTAAAAATGATATTATAAAAATATGAAAATATCATGAAACTTGTCCTACCCTTATTGGATGAGTCATGTAAGACCAATAAAATCCATGGGTCAACTATGGGACCCCATGGAGCCACTTGGGTAAGAAAATGTCATTAATTACTTTTTATTTTAAGTAAAAATAAAATTGTCACAAACATGTTTTGTTTTACTAAAAAAATTATTACATGGGGTTATATAAGTTAACATTTTGACTATAAATATTCATAAGAAAGATAAAAAGATTTCCTACATTATTGTATTTTGTTTTACAATTTTTAGACATTAAATAAATTAAATTTTTTATAGCACCATGATGATGCAACGATTACCTCATTAATTAACGATTTAAATAAAATGAAAAGATAATGTAAAATATAAGACTTACACTATTCAAAAACATATTGGATGAGTAGATTCAGAACCCTTATCACCTCATCCTCTAAATATATAATTTTGGGACCTTTGAAATCCGAAAAGCACTTCATAATAATGTAACATTTCATGACTTTCCAAGAGTGCCCCTCCTCTCCTCTTATAAAAGGCCCCCACCTCTACCACGTTATTCAAACCATCAAAGCCATTTGGCTCGGCCAAAATCTGCCCAAATACCCTCTAAACAGTCCTCCCTTCATCCTAGAACCCTCACTTTTGATAGAAGTCTTCAAAAGGAATCCTTTGGATCAAATCAAAAAGAGTTACCCGATTTTAAGGTAATGTCTTCTCTTATGTTCTTTTGTTTTATTTTTATTCTCCAACCCCATAAAATCTTTGTATGACATTATTTTGTAACAAAAAAAGTATATTAAATATACTAGGATGTTTTTATGAGAATTATTTGATTTAAACTTACACACACCTTCGTCTAGTGGTTAAAGAACATACTGTTTCTTTGGGTGGCGAATTACTGCCTCACGAAACGATGATTGTTCAATCTTCTTTTAATACCTATCATGGTGGCCATTATGATGACACTATTTCTATATATGATATATATTATGTTTATGTTTTCCTTATGCTTCTGTATTTTTCATTTATGGAATACCTTGATGATTTCAATTATGGGTAAACGCGATAATTTCATTTTAGGAAGTGCAGACTACCTCCCCCTCCAAGTGTTTTGAATCATTAATGCCATATATGGGACATATAAAGGATGTAGTAAGTGATATTATGTATGATATTATACTGAAATTATAATATACCTTTATATAATTATTATTTAATTCCATTAAATATGAAATAGAAATGAAAGTAGCGTTCATGCGTACGTACGGCTTACCGTCTCCATGATCGGTGCATTTCATTTCTTACCTCTAAATGTTATATAATATTATAAATGCATGTATCTAATGGATATATATGATATATATTATATATACATCAAGAATATAATATTGAAGATAATGGATATTCTACCACATAAATAACTTGTAATTATAAGAAGTTTACTGTTGACTCAAGTTCCAAAGATCGACAAAACGACAATTATTAACTTAATTAATTACATAATGTTCATAACATGGTAATAAGAGATATAAATGGAATAATGACCTTGAAAATGGTTCTTAAGCAATTAGAAATTAACTCTAGTTTATTATTCAGGATATTAAAGAAAGATCGAGTCAAGTCGGATGTGAGATAAGGGAACTTCTTAACCCAATTTCCATTAGTTGGGTTAATCTCCTACTTTCAAATTATGTCATGATATTATTATGTCCTATCTTGTATTTATACTTTCTTTATGTGTGCATATAGTGAATACACATAATAGATATATTTTATTTAAAAATGATCTTTGTAAGGGACTTCGTCTCAATATCCTTTCATTGAGGCATATTTTGTTTTGTACACAACTTTCTTTTATACGGTGTATAAACCCCTTTGACTTTTATTTTTATTCAAAAACAATATTTTTTGTTAGGTCCACAAGGATGAATACCCTGAGAGGGGGGGGGGGGTGAATCAGGGTATGACTAATTTAAAATTAAAGCCCGTTCTGATCTTGTTTCACTGTTAAGAAAAACACTCTTCTATCTTTTCTTGTTGCACAATATAAACAGAATGTAAAGCAAGCACATGGCACATCAATTTTACTTGGTTCACCGCTAAGGGCTACGTCCAAGGAGCATACGCCGACAGGTTTCTAGTCGTACCAAATTCCACTATACTTCACTAGCTGTTGATACAATGGTTCGGGCTAGATCACTTCTATGACCAGGCTCACTGCCCTTCCAAGGTTTAGGGTCAGCTCACTGCTTTCCCAAGGGTCACTCCCTGTTTCTCTCTCTCTAGCTCACTGCCGGTGGAGAGGATCACCTTCTTCATCTTCCTAAGCTCACTACTCTGTGAAGGGATTCACTCACAGTTTATAGACCTCTAGGTCTCTTCATTTGCATGAATGCATGCATCCTTAACTGATGATGGATGCTCTGTTAATGTCCAAATTTCATGCACTGGTGAATAACACTTTGCCTCTGACCACTGGGCAACTACATTTGGAAAGTACCTACGCAAAGCACCCTACTTCACGAAGCTCCCAATTTCGAGAAACTCAAACAAGCCTTCGCGAAGCTCCTGCCTTTTCGCGAAGCTCAAACAAGCCTTCGCGAAGCTCCTACCTTTTCGCAAAGCTAAAGCCGTCGCAAAGCAATGCCCCTCGCGAAGCTGACTAAGCCAACGCGGAGATCGCAGGTTTCGCGGAGCTACAATAGCCGCCGCTAAGTACCTCTTTCGTTAAGCACACTGGCTCCGCGAACCACCTTCGCAAATCGAGAGCAAAGGATTTTCTCTGAAAATTATCTCTACTTCTCTCGAGGGGGTCGGCCTCTATTTATAGGTGATTCCACCGACCCTCGGTCCTTCCACACGAAGTCAACAACACGTCATCACCAATCGCGAAGCTTCGAAGTTTCCGCCGGAATTCTGTCCAAATCGCGAAGCACCACGGCAATTTTCCATTCGCGGAGCTTGACGTAATCGAGAAGCATTACCGTCAACATTCCTTCGCGCCTTCTCCCCGAAGCACCCTCACAAAGCCCTTCACCACCGCGATGCGCTTCAGCCTCTTCCATTCGCGAAGCTTGACGTAATCATGAAGACTCACCACCTACATTCTTCTGGTGTTCGCGATTTGCAAACCATGAATCCTATCTTCACAAAATTCATGCCTTTGCCAAATTAAATTATGCTCTTCATGGAAATCCTCTTTTTGCGAAGCTCACCAACCTCCAAATTTTGGACCCCAAAAATTTGGCAAACACTGGGAAATGACACCACCTTGTACTGCTCTTTTGTACCTCATCCAGATCATCCTTTCATTTATCACCGTTCTTTGTCAACATGGATTGTCAACAACTTCTCGGGAACTCGACAATTCTCCATGGAAACCTGCTTTGTCAACAAACACAATCAACCCAAAAATAATGCAATGTTACCTTGAGGGATTTTTTCCCAACAATCTCCCCCTTTGGGTTTGGTTACAACTCTTCACAACTCTGCTTAGAAAGATTTGCTGCACTTTGATACCTCACTGAGTCTTCTTCCAGCTGCTACCACCATTCGCCTCTTGTGATTATGATAGCGTTCAAGGATTCACTTAACACGTACTCTAATCCCACATGAGCAATGCTCGGCGTGAGAAACAAGAGTAGTATGAAAAGTTCATCAATGAATCACTTCATGTCAAACACTAATTGTTGATTCCAACCTGATACCAATTCTTAAATTGATACCAATTGTTGAACCACACTGATACCAATTGGTGAAAGCTGGACACCTTCGCTCACCATTCCAACACCACTGTTCTGCTTTTATCACGACCCTTAGCTGTCGTGATATCTCTGCTTTGATCGATCACTTCTAGAATCGTCAGATTTAAAAAATCTCCCCCTTTCTCATTGCTCCCCCTATCTGGCTGCTCCACTGGTCAGCTTCTCCCCATATCATTCATGATTTATCAAATCTCCACACTGTCTCCCCCTTGAACAAACACTATTTTCTCCCCCTTTGTCAACGAACCCAAAGGTCACTCTTTTTCACTCTATAACAGAGTAGGGAACACATTAGTACATTAGGGAAAAACACATCATACCTCGGGGAGAGGGGGGGGGTTCCACATCCACTCTATTTTAAGTGCGGGGAATTGACTGAACTCCCAAATCTAGTCGATGCCTTTAAAATGCTTCCTTGGGTAAGGCCTTGGTTAGAATGTCGGCAACCTATAGCTCTGTAGGCACATACTCTAACTTCACGATTCCCTCCTCAACCTTCTCCTTAATAAATGATACTTAATCTCAATGTGCTTTGTCCTTGAATGATGGACGAGATTTTTTCTAAGATTTATAGTACTGGAGTTGTTGCACTGGATTCCGATCAGAGACTTCACTTCAACTCCCATATCTTCAAGCTGCTGCTTCATCCACAATAACTGTGTGCATGCTTGAGTGGCCGCAATATACTCAGCTTCTGCGGTGCTCAACGAAATGAAATCTTGCTTCTTGCTTACCCAATAAATACACAATCCACCAAGACAGAATGCACCACCTGACGTTGATTTTCTATCATCTACTGAACTGGCCTAGTCTGCATCAGTATATCCCAATAAATCTGTCTGAGATTTATCATTGTATGTCAAGCCAAAGTCCACCGTGACCTTGATATACCGAAGTATTCTTTTCACGACGAGCATGTGACTTTCCTTGGGATTACTCTGATATCTCGCAGCTTGGCATGTGGAAAAAACAATATCAGGACTTGTTGCGGTTAAGTACAACAGACTTCCAATGATTTGCCTGTATTCAGTGATATTAACTGCCTTGCCATTCTCATCTTTTTATAATATCATCCGGGTAGAAACTGGAGTCTTCATCTCCTTGGAATTTTCCATTCCAAACCTTTTTAGGACCTCCTTGGAATATTTAGATTGTGAAATGAATGTTCCATTCCATCCTTGTGTCACCTGTAGACCAAGAAAAAACGTTAGCTCTCCAATCATTGACATTTCAAACTCATTTTTCATGAATTCGAAAAACTGTCTTCACTGAGATTCATCTGATCCGCCAAATATTATGTCATCGACATAAACCAATACCATCATCCTTTGATTACTGTCATTACTGAAATAGAGATTTTAATCAACTCCTCCACGCTTAAAACCAAGTTTCTTCAAATACTGATCAAGCCTTGAGTACCATGCCCTTGGTGCATGTTTCAGGCCATACAACGCCTTCTTCAGCCTGCAAACTTTGTTCTCATCCTCATGAATGAGAAAACCATCTGGATGCTCAATATACACCTCCTCTTCCAGAACTCCATTTAAGAAGGTAGATTTGACATCCATCTGGAAAACATTGAACTTTATTTTCACTGCAATGACCAAAAATAGTCTGATCGTTTCCAACCTTGCAACCGGTGCAAATGTCTCTTCAACAACTATTCCCTATATCTAGGAGTATCCCTTGCACACTAGTCGTGCTTTGTTCCGAATCACTATGCCATCTTCATTAATCTTGTTGCGATAAACCCATTTAGTCCCGATGACATTCTTGTCTTCCGGCCTCGAAACAATCTCCCATGTCTGGTTCTTCTCAATCTGATCAAGCTCTTCATTCATAGCCTAAACCAAGTTTTCATCTTCAGCTCCATCGGAAAAACATTTCGGCTCCACCTGAGATAAAAACGATGTTTTCTGTAATGACTTCATTCTTTGAGTCTGAACTGGAGCTGTCTGATCACCAATGATATTCTGCCTATCAATTTCAGCTCAACTCTTTGTCCTCCTTGCAGACACAGACTTGACACATTCTTGTTCATCATCAGTATCTTCTTCTGAGTCAGCCTCTGCCACTTATGCTCCCCCTATGTTTCTTACCTCATCATCACTTTCGTCCAGGAACTGTTCACTGGGTCATTGAGTATTCTGTTCGTTTTCAACTATAGTGACATCATTGCTCTCAACAATTTTTCCCAGCCTCTTGTTGAAGCATTTATACGTTTTTCTTTTCCCTGAGTAGCCAAGGAATATCCCCTCATCTCCGCGTGCCTCAAACTTCCTATGATTTTCTTTGTTGAGAATGAAACACTTACTTCCAAAGATTCGAAAGTATTTCAATGTTGGATTCTTTTCGTACCACAGTTCATACGGAGTCTTCCCTTGCTTCAAACACAATAGAGACCTGTTTGAAACATAGACCGATGTCAACACTGCTTCCTTCCAAAATTTCTCTGGTAGGTCTTTGTCAATAAGCATCTTTCTGGTCATGTTGTTGATGATACGATTTCTTCTTTCAACCACACCATTCTGTTAGGGAGTTCTTACTGATGAAACTTGATGCCTTATCCCGTGTTTCTCGAGATACTCTTCCACTTGAATGTTTGTGAATTATGTACCGTTATCTATACGTAACTTCAAAATTTTCTGCCCAAGCATCCTTTCTGATTCCCTCCTGTACTTTTTTATGCAACTAAACACCTCTGTATTATGGGTAATGAAAAATACCCAGGCCATTCTGCTGTAATCATCAATGAAACTAACATAGTACCTTTTCCCATTTATAGCTCGTGGTGAGATAGGTCCACATACATCAGCATGAACCAGTTAGAGCACTCTAGTTGATTTCTGTTCCTTTGGCTTGTATGTCTTTCTGATGATCTTCCCTTGTTGGCAATCATCACATGTATGAGTGCGATCACGTGATAGTCTGGGAAGGTCTCTAGCAGCATCACACTTTACAAGATCCTTCATAGATGGTTGGCATAGATGGCCAAGTCTCTTATGCCATAGATGGTTTTCTTCCTCTCTAGATAAGAGACATGTATCTTCTTCCCCACCTACAAGGTAGAGATTTCCCTTTGACCTTTTTCCCTGCAGAACAGCTGCTCCATCTTTTCCTTTCACAACACACATCTTCTTGGTAAATTGGATAGAGTGCCCAGAGTCACATAGTTGACTGACACAGAGTAAGTTATGACTGAGACCCTCTACTACCAAGACATCAGCACGTCTCATCTCTTTGCCCCCAAACTTGGATTTCCCTGAGACAACAATTTTCAGGCCTTCATCATTTCCAAATTTGACAACTCCTTCTTTTTCATATTTGATGCCTGTAACAAGATCCTTATTACTCATCATGTGGGATGTGCAACCAATATCAAGGATCCAAACACCAGATAGATATGATGCTTTAAGGGCAATCTCCGCCACCACGACCTTCTCATTTTTCTTCTTCCTGGTCCATACTTTTTCTTTCACACTCGGCATGGATGGAGACTTCTGTTCTTTCTCAGTGTATGATGGACCAGCCTCATCTTGAAAAGCCACAAATCTATTCTGCATTTTTAACTGACCTATCAGTTTATTGATCGGTTCTTGCGAATGTTTTGATTCTGCTTTGGCACATTTCTCTGAATGTTCGAAGTACAATACCTAGCCATGTGCCCAAATCCTCCGCACCAAAAACAGTGTCCTTCGAAATATGTTCTAGAAAATCGTTCACTGTTTGGCTGCCATTTATGTTCTTTTTCCCTTTGATATCTCTTGGATATGGAACACACATACTGTGAATGTCCCATTTTCCCACAGCAATAACACCTGATATTGGATACATTCCTTTGTGATACGTCAGCACTACGATTTTCCCTTTGGGATCTATGAATATTCTGATTCTGTTTTGTGCCTAAATCAACCTTCAATTTCGGGACGGGTTCTTGCGGTCTGACATTAACTGCCACCAATTTTTGTTTCTTATCAAGTCCTGAATCAACCATAGCATTTGAACTTTCTTGCTGCTTCACTCCTGCTGAACTACGAGCCTCCTCTTTCATCTTCTCTGTCATCTGAATGGCCTGCTTTTCTGATTTCACATTGGGGGTCAAGATTTTTTCTTGATCCTTCATTTTTCGTCGCAGAATGAACACTTCTTCTTCAAGCTCCTTGATATGTCTGACCTGCTCCTTTCCTGTGTTAGTCAAACAATCAATTTCCTTCCTTTGTTCATCAATTTTAAGCTTATACTCAACAATATTTTTTGAGCTCTCTGGTGTTGAGGATTTTAGTCTTTCAATTTCTTCTAACAGTTCTGACTTTTATTCATCCTGTTATTGCATATAGATTTTGGCATCACGAACCACTTTATTGTCTTTCTTCATTTTGGCTCTCCAAACATCTATCTCTTCAAGAGATGCTTCCAATTCGGCTTCCATATCAACTCTTCCTTCAACTTCTTCTTCCTCTTCTCCAACATCAGTTTCTTACTTTTCCTGAGAACTACCGACGACCGTTACCATAGCATTTTTTCTATGATCTTTACAATTTTCAAACTCCTAAACCTCTTCATCCTCATACTCATCTGAACTGTCTATTTCTTGTGAAAGAAGATTCTTCCTCTTGAAGAAATTTCTCTTGAACTGCTTCTCCCCTTTCACATAGGCTGAAGATTTCTTCTTGGGAATTTCAACTTCATCATCATCATCATTGTTATCTTGAAATTTCTTGGGGCATCTTGCCGCAAGATGACCAAGCTTTCCACATCGAAAGCATACTAGTGGAAGTTTACCTTTAAACTTTCCTCTTCCTCTTTGTAGATTTGAAGAAAGGAATTACATCACCTCATCTGTCTCTTCTTCTTCATTAGAATCTTAAATGGTGAGTTTCTTCATATCCTTGAATGCCACCTCTTTGGATTTCCCCTTTTCCACAGTCTCGTTATCATCGTTTCTCATTTCATATGCAACAAGAATGATGTTCAGGTTATCCAATGTCAGTTCTTTTGGGTCTTTATCTTCCAAAACAGAAACTTTCGGATTGAACCGAGGTGGAAGTTTTCTCAATATGCGCTTCACAATTTTTATATCTTCGATAATTTCTCCAAGACCCCACATGTCTTCTACCACTGCATTTACCCTGTCAAAAAATGCATCAACAGACTCATTTGGGTTCATTCTTAGATCTTAATACTTGTTCCACAACACCTGCAGCTGTGCCTCTCTAACCTTTGTATCCCCTTCATATATATTTAAAAGGCTTTCCCACATGGCATGTGACGTTTTGCATGACATCACCTTTGTATATATGGGATTAGAGAGGGCTCCCCCTAAGGCATTTATTGCTTTGGAATCAGCATCCAACTCTTTGTGCTCAGCTTCTGATAATGCACCACTAGTAATATCAGCTGTGATACCATGCATAGCTGCTGAAAACACATCCATTCCCAAAGATCAGAAATAGCGTTGCATTAGATTCTTCCATACCTGAAAATTACATCCGTCGAAGATCAGAATCCCTCTATGATTAGTAACCTTCATTTGAGAGAAGAACAACTATAAAAATTTCGCTCTAATACTAATTGTAAGGTCCACAAGGCTGAATACCCTAAGAGGGGGGGGGGGTGAATCAGGGTATGACTAATTTAAAATTAAAGCCCGTTCTGATCTTGTTTCACTGTTAAGAAAAACACTCTTCTCTCTTTTCCTGTTGCACAATATAAACAGAAAGTAAAGCAAGCACAGGACACAACAATTTTACTTGGTTCACCGCTAAGGGATACGTCTAAGGAGCATACGCCGACAGGTTGCCGGTCGTACCAAATTCCATTATACTTCACTAACTGTGGATACAATGGTTCAGACTAGATGACGTCTATGCCCAGGCTCACCGCCCTTACAATGTTTAGGGTCAGCTCACTACTTTCCCAAGGGTCACTCCCTGTTTCTCTCTCTCTAGATCACTACCGGTGGAGAGGATCACGTTTTTCCTCTTCCTAAGCTCACTGATCTGTGAAGGGATTCACTCATAGTTTATAGACCTGTAGGTCTCTTCATTTGCATGAATGCATGCATCCTTAACTAATGATGGATGCTCTGTTAATGTCCAAATTTCATCCACTGATGAATAACACTTTGCCTCTGACCACTGGGCAACTACCTTTGGAATGTACCTACGCAAAGAACCCTACTTCGCGAAGCTCCCAATTTCGCGAAGTTCAAACAAGACTTCACGAAGCCCCTGCCTTTTTGCGAAGCTCAAACAAGCCTTCGCAAAGCTCCTTCCTTTTCACGAAGCACTTTCGCGAAGCACTTTCGTGAAGCTCAATTCGTCGCAAAGCAACGTCCCTCGTGAAGCTGACTAAGCCAACGCGGAGCTCGAAGGTTTCGCAGAGCTACAATAGCCGCTGCGAATCACCTCTTTCGTGAAGCACACTGGCTCCGCGAACCACCTTCGCAAATCGAGAGCAAAGGATTTTCTCTGAAAATTCTCTCTACTTATCTCGAGGGGGTCAGCCTCTCTTTATAGGTGATTCCACCAACCCTCGGTCCTTCCGCGCGAAGTCAACGCCACGTCATCGCCAATCGCAAAGCTCCGAAGTTTCTGCCAGAATTCTGTCCAAATCGCGAAGCACCACGGAAATTTTCCATTCGCGGAGCTTGACGTAATCGCGAAGCATCACCGTCAACATTTTTTCGCGCCTTCGCCGCGAAGCTCCCTCGCAAAGCCCTTCACCGCCGCGATGCGCTTCAGCCTCTTCCATTCGCGAATCTTGACGTAATCGCGAAGAATCACCGCCTCCATTCTTCTGGTCTTCGCGATTTGCAAACCATGAATCCTATCTTCGCGAAATTCATGCCTTTTCCATATTAAATTATACTCTTCATGGAAATCCTTTTTTCGCGAAGCTCACCATCCTCCACATTTTGGACCCCAAAAATTTGGAAAACACTGGGAAACGACACCACCTTGTACTTCTCTTTTGTACCGCCTCCAGATCGTCCTTTCCTTTGTCATCGTTCTTTGTCAACATGGATTGTCAACAACTTCTTGGGAACTCGACAATTCTCCATGGAAACCTGCTTTGTCAACAAACACAATCAACCCAAAAATACTGCAATGTTACCTTAAGGGATTTTTGCCCAACATTTTTATACGAAGCATTTTTACTAAACTACAAAAGAATATTTTGTCTTACATATTCGAAGACAACGACTTCTCCGCCGCTGTGACCACTATATGAGTTTCATCTTCCTCTACAAGCCATAATATTTTTAATGCAAAATAAATACTTTGTTTTAATTTTCTTTTATTTTGGTATTGAAAATGGTTTTGATAATGTTTTTATTATATCAATGTGTTTTATTGATATCTTGTGATTGAAATGTGGAAATGTTATGTTTCCTTTTGTAAAGACCCGAAAAATTCAAGGGAATGTTTATCTTAATTTTCGTTGGGATTTTACAAGAATTCAGTTTCTGAAGGCACCTGATTCTGAGGCCTGGTGAGCCCGGAATATTTTTCCAAAGTTTAGATCGGGTACGTTCAGTGAACAAATGAGAGGGTTTTCCTAACTTTTGAACTGGTGCTTGGAATCGAAATTTAAGGGCACCGATGAAACCACAATGCCGGTAATTGCTTAGGAACACCTTTTCCGGAGTTGCGTTTGCTCAGGTGTGGTTATTAAAATCTTGGGTTAAGTAGAGAATAAAATAAAAACAGCGCAACCAATTTTATTTTTGTTTGTAGTAGTTTAACCTAAGCTAAGTGGTTGGAGTGGGACCCACTATATCATACTTCACTAGGTAGGATATTAGTGGGGTGGGTCCCACATGATCCCCACCCTTTCATATTCCTTAACTAACATTTAATTATGTAACTCACCCGCACCCCCCCCAATTAAATGAAAGTCAAATCTTAATGAATTAATTGTTTAGGTTATTCTTTATAATTAATTCTTGGATTCATTTTGAAATTTGAAATGAAATGTTGGCTTGTGTGTTAATTAAATAATGAAAAAGTCTAATTTTTTGGGAGGTTAGTTCGTTGTGAGAGAGGATTTGGAGAGTAAAGATCTAAGTTCCGAAGAACGTTCTTCCTCCTTGAAGAATGAGAAGAATGCACCGTCACCAACGAAGAACGCCAAGCCTTCGACGAAGAACGCCGTCACCACAAAGGGGAGTTCGTCATACCATATTCTTCCCTCTCCGCAGCCTGTGAGAGAGACCATCCTCGAAGATCGACGACGCGACATCGACGAATCCTTTCTCCGCGACGCCGATGATTCTCTTTCCGCGACGTCGTCTTCCGTGGCGTCCAATTTCGCGACGAACCTTCATTCAACGATTTCATCGAGGTAGGGGATTATTTTTGTTTCTGTTCGTGAATACTCTCATCGCTGATCATCATACCTAATTGAGCCACCTGTTATCGCAATAACTAGAGGAGGTCGGACCGCACGAACACGGCCGACCCTCCTCCCCTCTTGATTGTTTGAATTGTTTGTGACATGAGAAAGGAAGCGCAGTGCCGTTGCATCGCACGGAAATAGTGAAGAGTGGGCGAAGAAGCGCGGCGTCGTCGGTCCGCGCTGTTGAAGACGAAAAAATCCGCGACACTATCGCGCCACGCCGAAGAACCTCGAAGAGGCCACGGCTGGAGCGGGGCCGCGGCGGAGGGGCACGACGCCGTCGCGCCGCGCTGATCGGACAAGGTCGCGGCTTATGGCCGTGGTGGTTCGGGGAGCGGCGGCCACCCGAGTAGGAGGGCAAGACCGCGGCGGTCCCACGGTGGCAGAAGCCGGCCGGCTAGACCGGCCGGCCGTTACAGGGTAGACCGGGGGTTCGTAACCCCCGGTTGGGAAGAGGAGCCCCCCCCCCCAACGTGGGGGCCGCGATTTTCCAATCAGGGGTGGGGGCATAACGCCCCCCTATCCCGCTCAGCGTGGCTCACCGAGCTGGCCAAGTGGGCCGCCCAAGCATGCCAGGCCGGGCCGGGCTGCGCCCAATTGAGCCGGACCCGGACTCGGGTCGGGTCGACCCGGTTCGGCCGACCCAGTGGGTCTCGGGCCGGGTCGGTCCGGGCCCAAAACCCCTATTTCCGGACCTCTTTCGGTCTTTTTCCCATAACATGGGCTGCAGACCTCCGATCGATGCACCGTCAGCTGCAATGCGATCCTTTGATCGATACGATCGTTTCTGTATACTACACTCATGGTTTCAGAGAACTTTGGGTTCAGCCGGGTTGGTTCGAACACGAAACTAACCGGGCCCTCGGAGCGGAAACACTTATAACTTGAGCTCCGGACGTCCGATTGAAGTGCCATCGACTTTGATGGATTCCTCATAGTGAGACGAACCTTTTGGATTACTCCGCTCGAGGTTTGGATGTAGTTGGAGTACGGTCGGGTTGGTTTTGACTTAAAAACTAACTGGGCCCCTCGGACGAAAAAGCCAATAACTCTCAGACCGGGCGTCCGATTGACGCGCCATTTGTCAGGTTGAGTTCCTTTTGACGATACGGAACTTTGGGATACATAAACTCTGGACTTCATGACAGTTGATGTATCAGCCCTTGGCTCGTGGAGCGGACCCTCCCGAAACGATCTTACTGTGTGTAGGAACCCTAGAGCTGGTTGCGACTACGATGACGATGACGACTGTACAGAAACCCTCCGTGGGTTCGATAGTGACGACTACACACTCAGCGGTCCTGTGTGGGCCAGAGCATACCGATCCTGTTTGGGTCATTGCGGGGGTTAGTACCTATCGATCCTATTGGGTCATTGTAGGGGTTAGTACCTATCGATCCTGTGTGGGTCCGATGGCTCAGATGAATCAGTGGCTACATCTGATCATCTCCATCGTCTTACGAAGAAGTATACCTGTATGAGCGGAGTCTTGGCTTACAATCATTATCTTTGATATGATTTAATTTCTTTCCTATATGGATTGTGTTGTGCTTACCTGTGTGGACGTGATTGAACTTGGGCTCGGATGCTGGAGCCGAACTGAAATTGATGACTTAGGTATATGTATGGGGATATACCTAAGTAGTGTTGGTTGTTACTTCGTGATTATATCCTTCTTTTGTGGATTATCCTTTGTGGATTCTGGGAGACCTTCGGGGGTCTAGGGTTCCCTACTGATTATCTTATACTCACCCTTTCATGGGCTATGCCCACACTACGTTTTTTTGAATGCAGATGACAGACATCGCTGATCGTGGTAGAGGCTAGTGGAGCAGTCGGTACCTAGAGGCGGACCACTGGAAGGGTCGTACACGGAGCGGACGGCTGGACCCGAGGAGCTGAGGTGGCTATCTATACCCACCCTTCAGGTGAGAGTACTAGTGGAGGGATCGACATTGTGGCTATACTTTTCAGTTGATGTACTCCCTTTTTTAGTTGTACATTACTTCCAGTTTGGGTTTGTATTCTGGCCCACTTACTTTCCGCACTTACTATTGTATCCAGTTTTACTTAGTGTTTACTTCTGCTTTCTTACTCTGAGGTGTTTTATTACTTTTCAAAGGAAATGCCTTCCCTTTTTATCGGGAATTACGCCTTGGTGCTAGTCTCCAGCCCCTGGCCTATGGAAGATGGGCTTGGGGTAGTCACGGCACGGGCCTCGAGGATGGGTCGTGACAAATAGGTATCAAAGCAGTTTGGTTCTACCGCAGAACTCTGGACTCTGATCTTTTTCTATGTGAAGCAATAATGTTAAGAGTATTGAGTGTTGTTATCAGTCCAGGGAGTCCAGTGTTTGTGCGGCGGCCGACGTATCCGTACACCAGGACCCTAACTTCTGATTTCCGACTTAGTGCACAAAAACATTGATTTCATGTGTGTTTTAAAAGTTTTCTTTGACATTACTTTGTGTCAGATCACCAGGTATACTATTTTGACCATGGCACACCTGTCTCTTTTCAGGATGGCCCCATGATGGCAGCCAACTAGGGTTCTGAATTTTGTACGTGACGACAGCCCACCGAGCGACGAGGCCTTGGTGCAGGGCCCTATTACTGCAGAGGCACCAGCGGTACCACTACCTACCGAGCCACCGATGCTACCATCCCTAGCCTTTGAGAGTGCACGTCGCCTTGGCGGACTGCACGAGTTTCAGAATCAGAGACCGCCCAGGTTCCGCTGGGAGAGGGACCCTCAGGTAGCCAAGGATTGGATGGACGCAGTTGTACGAGTTTTCCAATTGGTAAAGACACTATCAGACCTCATGGTGATCCATGCAGCGAGTCTCCTACACGCGACATCAGGCATATGGTGGAGCTTGATTCTCCAGGTGCATGACGAGACATCTCTTCTCTGGACGGACTTTGAGAGCCTCTTTCGCTCAGAGTTCATCCCAGCCACCCTCCGTGCGGTGCGCATCCAGGAGCTACTATAGCTGCGGCATGGCAGCTTGACAGTCGCCCGGTACTCGACAAGATTTACCGATCCCGCGCGCTATTCGACGGACATGGTACGGGACCCATTCATCCGGGCCCGAAAATTCGAGAAGGGATTGAGGCATGAGATCAGGGCATCACTGATCTCCCTCAGCATTCCGACACAGGCAGGGGTACTGGAGCGAGCCCTTCTCATTGAGAGCTTTCTTGCTAAGCCTACACCAGTAGAGAGACCTACTGCAGGGCGGAACGTAACAGAGTCTTCTGCAGCCGGTAGTCGACATATGACACATGGGTTTAGGAGGACCCGACCCTCAGGAGGATGACCTCAGGACACTGGCTCAGAGGTGCGGGGAACACAGCGCAGAGCCCGTCTTTCGAGAGGCATACAATGTTACGCATGCGGCGGGCAGGGCCACATGGCTCGTGACTGCCCGACCCACCATGCTGAGGAGCAGCAGACGGTTGAGGACCACCCAGGTAGAGGAAGAGGGTCGACAGTGGCGGTCCGCAGGGAGTAGGCGGACGAGGCAGAGGAGCTGGCCGAGCAGCAGGTGGTGGGAGACGCTTTGAGGCTCTACCACCACCACCACCAGGAGGTCCACCCCGACCACAGGGAGCTGGCGGGCAGATACAGACACAACTCCAGGCAGCGGAGGCCTACAACCACGGTGCGCTCGAGATTTTTCGAGGTACTATCGGTGTCTATTCCACCCTTTCTACAGTTCTTATAGACACAGGAGTGAGTCATTCTTTCATTGTCACAGCCCTTGTTCGGAGCTCGGAGATTCCGACGGAGCTGTTGGCTTGATCCTTACGGCTAGAGACTCATACGAGAGCAGACTCGATGATTACGCACTCGTGCCGGTAGTGTGAGCTTACTCTAGGAGGCGAGAGCTTCTGCTGGGATCTTTTTGTAGCGGCGTCGATGCCTTATGACGTCATCTTGGGCATGGATTGGTTATCTACAGTCCATGCTCAGATCGACTGCATTAGGCGCAAGGTGCGATGTGTTCGCACCGATGGGAGCAGGTTCGCCTTCACCGATGAGAAGGGATACTTTGAAGTGCAGGATGGACTCACGCAGAGGAGAGGACAAACCATCACTCATCAGTTGGCTAGCCTCATCCCAGGAGCAGTTGACGTGCAGAGTCAGAGCTTACCTGCAGTGGTGGATCAGAATGCAGACGTTTTTCCCGACAACGTTCCAGGACTACCTCCTCACAGAAAGGTAGAATTTTATGTCGAACTCTACCCCAAGACAGCCCCGATATCCACCCCTACATATCATATGGCTCCCTCCGAGCTTCGAGAGCTACGGGTACAGTTGGAGGACTTGCAGGGAAAGGGATTCATCCGACCCAGTGTTTCACCCTAGGCTTCCCCGATTTTGTTCACCAAGAAGGCGGACGGGAGCTTGAAACTATGTGTCGATTACAGTCTCCTGAACCAGGTGACTGTGAGGAACAAGTATCTGCTACCGAGGATTGACGACCTCTTCGATCAGCTCAAGGGAGCACGGTGGTTCTCGAAGATAGACATCAGGTCAGGCTATCCTCAGCTCAGAGTTTGTGATGAGGACGTGCAGAAGACGGCCTTCAGGTGTCGGTATGGCCACTATGAGTTCTTGGATGTGCCATTCGGCATAACCAATTCTCCAGAAGTGTTCATGGGCCTCATTAATAGGATCTTTCAACCTTACCTCGATTGATTTTTCGTGGTCTTCATCGACGACATTTTGATATACTCGATGACTGAGGAGGAGCACGCCTACCACTTATGGGTTGTACTGGACACACTTTGAGAGCACCAGCATTATGGTAAGCTCTCGAAATGTCAGTTCTGGATACGTGAGGTCCACTTCATGGGACATGTCATCTCTGATGTGGGAGTTGCGGTGGATCCTGCGAAGATCGACGAAGTGCTAGATTGGGAGCCACTCGGGAGCGTGACAGAGGTGCGGAGTTTCTTGGGTTAGGCTGGGTACTACCAGAGACTTGTGCCAGACATATCCAGAGTTGCGGCACCACTCACAGCATTGATGGAGAAGTGGAAACCATTCGTGTGGTCAGACAGATGTCAGCAGAGCTTCCAAGAGGTGGGAAAGAGATTGACCAGCGCACCTATCTTGAGGCTACCAGAATATGGAGTAGGGTACGTAGTCTACTGCGATGCATCGGGGACCAGACTCGGATGTGTTCTGATGATGGAAGGGGTAGTGATAACCTATGTGTCATGTCCGTTGAGGTATCATGAGCAGAACTATGCTACCCATGACCTGGAGTTAGCAGCAGTGGTCATCGCTCTGAAGATGTGGTGACACTATCTGATGGGTGAGCACTTTACAGTCTTTTCTGACCACCATAGTCTCACGTAAATCTTCTTGTAGATGGACCTGAAACTGAGATAGTGGCGATGGCTCGAGTTCCTCCAGGGCTATGACATTGAGATAGTCTATACTCCTGGAAAGGGGAACGTAGTAGCTGATGCTCTCAGCAGGAGGACGGACATTCAACTACTTGGGGAGGTGACAGAGCAGCTAACCACTTTGCAGATATCCTTCGTGGATAGTGATGGAGCAGGCTTTCTATGGTCACTCATAGTCACTCCTCCACTTCTTCAGCAGGTCAGAGATGCACAGCTTGGGGACGTTGACTGTGAGACACGGCGTGCACATATATCCTCAGGATATGCACCGGATGGATTCTCTGTGGGAGGAGAGCACGTCATCCTTTTCAGAGGATGTACCATGGTACCAACTGCTTTACAGGAGGAGGTGATAAGGGAGTTTCACACTTCCCCTTTAGCGGTACATCCGGGAGTGGTGAAGATGTACCAGGACCTCATATGACAACACTGGTGGCCGGGTAGGAAGAAGGCTGTGGCTGAGTTCGTTTCTCAATGCCTCACCTTCCAGCAAGTGAAGGCAGAGCACCAGGTACCAGTAGGCTCGGTACAGCCTTTGGAGGTCCCAGAGTGGAAGTGGGACGGGATATCTATGGACTTCGTGACTGGACTTCCACACTCTTCCAGATGTAACAACTCCATTTGGATGATTGTCGACAAAATCTCCAAGTCGGCCCACTTCTTACCCATCAGAGAGCAGGGATCAGTGGAGAGCTTGGGACGCCTCTACGTTTGGGAGATTGTATGGCTTCATGGTGTGCCATAATCTATGGTCTCTGATCTAGATGCTCGCTTTACTTCCCAGCTTTGGAAGGGGTTGCAGGAGGCATTCGGGACGCAGCTACGTCTGAGCACCACCTTTCAACGTCAGACAGATGGTCAGACGGAGAGGACCATTCAGATTCTCGAGGACATGCTTCGTGCATGTGTCCTCGACATTGGTCACAGCTGGAAGGATCACCTACCCTTGGTGGAGTTCGCGTAAAACATTAGCTACCACTCCACCATCGGGATGGCACCATACGAGGCGTTGTACGACCGACCTTGTAGATCACCGCTGTGCTGGATAGACCCTGGGGATTCATCACTTGTTGGACAAGAGATGGTCCAGGCCATGAGAGAGAAGGTCCTGGTCATCCAGGAGCGGATGAGGATAGCTCAGAGCCGAAAAAAGTCTTATGCTGATAGGAGGCGGAGGCCACTAGAGTTCGAGGATGGCGCCCATGTCTTCTTGCAGGTCTCACCTCGACGGGGATTACAGAGATTTGGACGAGGCGGCAAGTTTTCTCCATGCTTCATCGGAACATTCCAGGTCCTCAGCAGCATTGGAGAGGTTTCTTATCACCTGGATATACCACATCAGTTGCACCGGGTGCATGAAATCTTTCACGTATCTCAGCTGAGGAGATACGTGCACGACCCGACGCATATCATCAACCATAGGGAGCTAGACATTGATGATGGTGTTACTTTTGCAGAGGTCCTAGTGGAGATGGAGGATCGACAGGAGCTGGTCCTATGTGGATGGTCGATTCCTCTACTGCGCATCAGATGGCAGCACATGAACCTCCAGGAGAGCACTTGGGAGCAGGAGGCTCAGATGCGTGCTCAGTACCCACATTTGTTCCCCTAGTTTATGATATATCTTTACGGGATCTAAAGCCCTGAGGTGGGAGTAATTTAAAGACCCATAAAATTCAAGGGATATTTTTTCTTAATTTTCATTCGGATTTTACAAGAATGCAGTTTCTGACAGCATCTGATTCCGAGACCCGTTGTGCCCGGAATATTTTCCCGATGTTTAGCTCGGGTACGTTCTGCGAATGAACGAGCGAGTTTTCCTAACTTTTGAACCGGTTCTCGGAATCGAAATCATAGGGCACTGATTAAACCGCAGTGCCGGTAATTTCTTAGTAACACCTTTTCCGGAGTTGATCTTGCTCGGGTGTGGTTATTAAAATCTTGGGTTAAGTAGAGAATAAAATAAAAATGTTGCAACCAATTTTATTTTCTTTTGAAGTAGTTTAACCTAAGATAAGTGGTTGGAGTGGGACCCACTATATCCTACTTCTCTAGGTAGGATATTAGTGTGGTGGGGCCCACATGAGCCCCACCCTTTCATATTACTTAACTCCCATTTAATTATGTAACTCACCCGCACCCCCCCCAATTAAATGAAAGTCAACTCTTAATGAATTAATTGTTTAGGTTATTCTTTATAATTAATTCTTGGATTCATTTTGAATTTTGAAATGAATTGTTGGCTTGTGTGTTAATTAAATAAGACAATGTCTTATTTCATGGGAGGTTAGTTCATTGTGAAAGAGGATTTGGATAAAAAAGCTCTAAGTTCCGAAGAACGTTCTTCCTCCTTGATGAACGTGAAGAACACACCGTCGCCGAAGAAGAACACCGAGCCTTCGACGAAGAACGACGTCACCACAAAGGGGAGTTCGTCGTACCGTTTTCTTCCCTCTCCGCAGCCGTTGAGAGACAACATCCTTGGAGATCGATGACGCGATGCCGACGAATCCTTTATCCACGACGCTGACAATCCTCTTTCCGCGACATCATCTTCCACGACGTCCAATTCCGCGACGAACCTTCGTTCAACGATTTCATCGAGGTAGGGGATTATTTTTGTTTCTGTTTGTGAATACTTTCATCGCTGATCATCGTCCCTAATTAAGCCACCTGTTATCGCAATAATGGGAGGAGGTCGGACCGCACGTACACGGTCGGCCCTCCTCCCCCCTTGATTGTTTGAATTGTTTGCGGCACGAGAAAGCAAGCGTGGTGCCGTTGCACCGCGCGGAAATAATGAAGAGTGGGAGAAGAAGCGCGGCGCCATTGCGCCGTGCCGGAGAACCACGAAGAGGCCGCGGACGGAGTGGGGCCATGGCGGAGGGGTGCGGCGTCGTCGCGCCGCGCCGATCAGCCATGACTGTAGCCTATGGCCGTGGTGGTGCGGGGAGCGGCGGCCGGAACCTCCGGCCACCAGACCAGGAGGGCGGGACCGCAACGGTCCCGCGGCGACATCAGCCGGCAGGCCAGACCGGCCAACCGTTACAGGGGGAGACCGGGGGTTCTTAACCACCAGCTGGGAAGAGGAGTGCCCCCCTCCCACGTGGGGGCCGCAGTTTTCTAATCAGGGGGGCAGCGCGCCCCCCTGTTCCGCTCATCTCGGCCAGCCGTGCTGGCCACGCGGGACGCCCGAGCACGCCAGGCCGGCCCACGCCCCGGCTGGGCCGGGCCGCGCCAGCCGGGCCGGGCCGTGCCCAATTGGGCCGGACCCAGACCCGGTTCGGGCCGACCTAGGGGGTCTCGGGCCGGGTCGGTCCGGGCCTAAAACCCCTATTTCCGGACTTCTTTCGGTCTTTTACCCATAACTTGGGCTGCAGACCTCCGATCGATACACCATCAGTTGAGATGCTATCCTTGGATCGAGAATGTCGTGTCGGTATACAACACTCATAGTTTCGGAGAACTTTGGGTTCAGCTGGGTTGGTTCGAACACGAAACCAACCGGGACCTCGGAGCGGAAACACTTATAACTTGAGCTTCGGACGTCCGATTAAAGTGTCGTCGACTTTGATGGATTCCTCATAGTGAGAAGGACCTTTTGGCTTACTCTGCTCGAGGTTTGACACAGTTTGTGTATGGTCAGGTTGGTTTTGACTTAAAAACTAACCGGGCCCCTGGGCCGAGAAAGCCAATAACTCTCAGACCGGGCGTCCGATTGACGCGCTGTCTGTCAGGTTGAGTTCCTTTTGACAATATAGAACATAGGGATTCATCATCTCTGGGCTTCGTGATAGTTGATGTATCAGCCCTCGGATCGTGGAGTGGACCCTCCCGAAACGAGCTTGCTATGTGCGGGAACCCTAGAGCTGGCTGCGACTACGACGACGATGACGACTGTACAGAAACCCTCCGTGGGTTCGACAGCGATGACTACAACACTCAGCGATCCTGTGTGGAATAGTGCCTACCGATCCTGTGTGGGTTAACGCTCAGTGGTCCTGTGTGGGCCAGCACCTACCGATCCTTTGTGGGTCGGATATTGTGTGGGTCATTGCGGGGGTTAGTACCTATCGATCCTGTGTGGGTCATTGCTGGGGTTAGTACCTATCGATCCTGTGTGGGTCTAACGACTTAGATGAATCAGTGGCTACATCAGATCATCTCTATCGTCTTACGAAGAAGTATACCTGTGTGAGCTGAGTCTTGACTTATAATCATTATCTTCGATATGATTGACTTGCTTTCCTATGTGGATTGTGTTGTGCTATCCTGTGTGGACGTGATTGAACGTGGGATCGGATGCTGGAGTTGAACTGGAATTGATGACTTAGGTATATGTATGGGCATATACCTAAGTAGTTTTGGTTGTATCTTCGTGATTATATCCTTCTTTTGTGGATTATTCTTTGTGGATTCTGGGAGCCCTTCAGGGGTCTTAGGGTCCCTACTGAGTAGCTTATACTCACCCCTGCACGGGCTATGCCTGCACTACGTTGTGTTGGATGCAGACGACGGACAATGCTGATCGTGGTAGAGGCTAGTGGAGCAGTCGGTACCTAGAGGTGGACCACTGGGCGAGACGTACACGGAGCGGACGACTGGACCCAAGGAGCTGAGGTGGCTATCTATACCCACCCTTCAGGTGGGAGTACCAGTGGATGACTTGACGTTGCAGCATTACTTTTCAGTTGTTGTACTCCCTTTTTCAGTTATACTTTACTTCAAGTTTGGGTTTGTATTCTGGTCCACTTACTTTTCCGCACTTACTATTGTATCCAGTTTTACTTAGTGTTTACTTCTCCTTGCTTACTCTGAGGTTTTTGTTTACTTTTCAAAGGCAATGCCTTCCCTTTTTATTTGGAATTACGCCTTGGTGCTAGTCCCCAGCCCCTGGCCTATGGAAGGTGGGATTGGGGTAGTCACGGCATGGGTCTCGAGGATGGTTCATGATACCTTTATGCATGTTTTATGTGATATGATTATGTTATGGTTTATGATATGTTTAAACCTGTTCATATGAGGAATGCATTGGACATAATAATTGACGAGTGGAGCCCTCTATAGCTCCTCGATGCATCGGTAGGTCTCATGAGACGAACTAGTTTCTTGGCATGAGTTCTTGAAAAAATCATATTTTTAGTCCTGGCACGAGGCCTTGAAAAAATCATATTTATAGTCCTGGAAGGAGGCCTCGGCTACGTGGTTATGATAGTCTGGCATTATGAATTCCATCATTATGAAAGTGGTTATTGATTTGCATGTGATTATTCGACCAATAGAATATCCATTTGAATAAGTAAATGACATTATCTCATTTTACTTTTTCCATATTATGTTGAAGTTCAAGTTTAAAAGGCTTTGTTTAGTTATACATATTCTCAAATGTTTATGTTTATTTATGAAAGATTCCGCTATATTGTTATACTTACCGAGCATCTGAGCACACACCTTTCAATGTATTATTTTTCCCAGGATGTGAAGAAATATTTTATGACTGACCTGTAGGGATAGTCTGAAGGGGATATGAGTGTGGACTATAGAGACTATGTTATTGTAGTTTTTCACATTATGATGTACTGTAAGACTTATTAATGTATCTAGTGTTTCCAAGGCTACTAAACTAATCGTTGTTTTGAGACTTGATATTTTGTGATCATGCCAATGTTATGCAATAACGCACCGACTCTAGGTAACTGGGGTCGGGGCGTTACAATGAGGAGTCGCGGACAGCGGTAGTGGCCACATTCTGCGCGGAGGCTACGAGGCGGTAGTGGTGACCGTGTGGCGGTGTTGTTGCGCCGAACGCTGTTCTTGTGCCCCAACCATGGTTGGTTGTTGTCCTCCTCCATCATCAAGAACAACACAGGTTTTGCGGATGGGTCAGTCCATGTTGGTTTGGCCCGTACCCTCCTCGTTAGAGTGGTAGCATATGTCTCATCAAGAACATGAAAATGAACATCAAAATTTACAACCTTTTGCAATGTTTCATTCCCAAACCACAAAATAAACCAAGGAGAGAAATAATGAAAATATTAACCCACGAATAAACCCCAACTTGATCGTTTGTCGACATTTATGAGGAACGAAGAAGGTGAAGTTGTTGACGTTCTTTTGGTCCACCACACACCTCCAACTCTAGGCTCGTGTGTCTGTTCATCGGAGACAAAGAAATTTCTCTTTGAAGGGTGTCCCGAGGACGAAGTCGAAGTTGGCGTTCTTTGTGGAAGAAGTTCTTATTTGGGGTTCTTTATTGGAGAGCTTTCTCCCACCAAGAGATCTCTCTCCTTTCCCAACGAATTATCTAAAAAGAAAAACCCACCAAAATAAACAGTGTTTCCCCAAATTTAATTATTGGCACAATTTCAAATTAGCTAAATTAATTAACTAAGTTGGAACAATTTAATGTGGTGTGTTGCTATAATTTAATGTGGAGGAAGATCAAGAGGCCCCTCCACATTAATGAGGGAGCTGAGAAGTTTCTCCCTCGTTATGAGGGGAGTTCAAGAGGTTTAGGCCTTGGGTGGTCCCCACCACCATAACCTCTCATAGGAGGTTAGGCTTGGGTAATCGCCACCACCATAACCTCTCATGGGAGGTCAAGGATGTGTGGTCCCCACTTCTCAACTTCCATATGAAGTGGTTACAACAAATAAAATAAAATGTGAGTATATTTTATTTTATTATATCCATGAAAAACCCAAAAATTATCTTTCACCCTTGACAAACTTCCATCGAGGTGAAAGTCTCTTTAAGTGAATAACGGTGCTGTGAGTTCAACGATGCCCTCAAATTTCAATTCAGAGCACCAGTTAAAAAGTTAGTAAAACCCGCTCACACGTTTACTGAATGTACACAAAAATGTTCAGAAATTCATTTTGGGCACTCCGGGCCTCGGAATCACGTGCCGTAATTTTTCTCAGGCTTGAAAAATCAAATTTATTAAAAAAATTAAATGGAAATTCGAGGACTTTACATTTTCCCCACCTCAGGGTTCTACGTCCCCGTAAGCCACAACTTAAACTAGGTATACAAGTTGGGGTACTGAGCACGCATCTGAGCCTCTGCTCCCATGTTCTCTCCTAGAGGTTCTCGTGCTTCCAACAAACACGCACCAGAGGTATCGAACATCCACGAAGGACCTGCTCATGTCGATCCTCAATCTCTATTTTAACCTCCGTAAAAGCCACCCCATCGTCAACATCCATCTCACCATGGTCGATGATGTGACAAGGGTCATGCACGTATCAACTCACATGGGACATGTGGAAGACGTCATACACCAGGTGCAACTGAGGTGGAAGATCTAAGAGGTATGCCACCTCGCCAACACTACTAAAGACATGAATATGTCTGATGAATCTCGGATATAACTTGCTGCCTCAGCCAAATATTTGCAAAACTCATCGAGGTGAGACCAGTTGAAATACATTGTTTCCATCCTATAACTCTTGAGGTCTCTGTATTCTATCTCCAAACGACTTTTTCCTACTCTATGCAGTATTCATCTGCTCTTGGATGATCTTCACCTTCTCTGTGGTAGCCCATACCATCTCTGGTCCCACTAGTGCTGACTCCCCAGGGTCAGTCCAACACAAGGGTGATCGCAAGGTCACTGGTACAACACCTCAAAAGGTGTCATCCCAATGGCGGAGTGATAGTTGTTTTTTTTTGAAAACTCCACCAAAGTCAAGTGATTCTCCCAGCTATGACCAAACTCGAGGACACAAGCACACATCAAGTCCTCGAGGGTCTGAATGGTACGCTCACTCAGACCATCCGTCTGATGATGGAAGGTGGTGATAAAACAATGTTGCGACCCTTCAGCTGATCAAAGAGGTCATCAATCCTTGGGAGTGGGTACTTGTTCTTCACGGTCACCTGGTTTAGGCGCTGGTAGTCAACAAAAAGTCTGAAGCTCCCATTCTCATTCTTCAAGAATAGAATCGGGGCTGCCCAAGGTGAAACACTGGGCCAGATAAATCCCTTCCCCTGCAAGTCCTCTAGCTGTACCTGCAACTCACGAAGACTTGTGGGAGCCATCCGATATGCTGGTGTAGATATCGGTGTTGTCCCGGGGTAAATGTCAATGTAAATGTCCACCTATCTACCAGGAGGTAGACCTGAAGTATCATCAGGGAAAACAACCATGTACTGGTCCACCACTACCGGATAGCTCTAACTCTCCACATCAATAGCTACAAGGGTAAGGCTAGACAACTGATGGGGGATCAGCTGCACACTCCTCCAGATAAGTCTATCCTGCACTGAAAAGGATCCCTTCTTGCTAGTGAAGGTAAACTTGGTCCCATTGGTGCGGACAGAACTCACCATTCTTCTAATAAAGTTAATCGGAGCATGGACTGTAGATAACCATTCCATACACAAGATGACATAGTAAGGCCTCGATGCCACTTCTAAGAGATCCAGCCAAAGCTCTCGCCTCCTCGAGTAAGCTCACACTACCGGCACCAATGCGTAATCATTGAATCCACTCCCGTAGGAGTCTATAGCTGTATGTATTTAGCCAACGACTGATTAAAAATCTCTGAGCTTCGAACGAGGGAAGTGGAAATAAAATAATGAACACCACTTATGTCTATAAGTACTACAACTATGGCGAAGTAGACACATAACATACCTCATATCATCTCCAGAGCACCGTGATCAAAGGCCTTAGCTTCCTAGAGTTGAGCTCTCCCTTATCCACCTACTCCCTGTGATCGGGGTGGAACTTCTGGTGGTGGTCGCCGTTACATCTCAAATGGTCTCCCACCGCTAGTTGTACGGCCAGCTCCCCTTCAACATCTGCATGCTCCCTGCGGACCACATCATTCAAACTACTATCTCTTACTGGGTGGTCCTTTGACCATCTGATGATCATCCGTACATTGGGTCGAACAGTCACGAGCCATGCGACAATGCCCGCCTCATATGTAACACTGGTCACTACTGGCATGACTAGCTCTGTCTCGGGTGCCCCACAGTACCGATCCTGAGTCATGCGGTCATCCACCTATATATCTGGTCTTCTTAGACCTCTGCGACATCTGTCTGCTGCCAGCTGCAGAAGACTCTGCCATGTGATGAATGGAGGTTGGTCTCAATACTAGTGATTTCTCAGCAAGGATACTCTCCACTAAGAGTTATCTCTCTAACACCCCCACCTACATCAGGATGCTGAGTGATATCATCGAAACCTTTATCTCCCGCCTGAGCCCCTGCTCAAAGTTTCGGGCCCTGAATAATGGGTCCCACACCATATATATATAGTAGCGTGAGAGGTCAGTGAACCTCGATGAGTACTGAGCTACTGTCATGCTACCCTGCTATAGATGAAGAAGCTTTTGTATGCGTACTTCATGAAGAGTTGATGTGACAAAATCTGACCCAAACAGGAACTCTAAGTCTTCCCAGATTAGCGTCACATTGTCATGAACCTGAAGCATCAAGCTCCACCATCTACCTGCTTCTTCCCGTAGAAGACTGGTAGAAATATTCACCATGAGATAAGCTGGTGTCCCTACCAGTCGAAAAACTCTCACCACAGCCTCCAGAAAATCCTTAGCCGCTTGTTCGTCAGTCTCTCCCCTCAACATGGGTGGCCTTTGGCATAGGAAATCATGCAATTCACTCAAGCAGCATGCATTATCTACTGTTAGGGCCGGTGGAATCAGTGGCGCAACGGGGAGTGGTACCGCTACTGCCTCCACTAGTGCCTCTACAGGAAAAGGTCCCTACACCTAGGCCACATCGCTCGGTGAGCCATCAGTGCCTACAACACCCAGAACCCTAGCCTACTTTCTACGTGGAGGCATCCTAAAAAGAAACAGGTTTACCACCATCAATAAGTTATACCTGGTGAGCTGAAAGTTATACCTGGTGAGATGACTCAAAAGATCACAAAGAAGACTCTTGAAATCACACACACAATTAGTGTTTTCATGCACTGAGTCGAAAATCAGAAGTCATGGTCCTAGTTTATGGATACGTCCGCCACCACACCAACATTGGATTCCCTAACCTGATAACCACACTCACTACACTTAACACTATTGCCATTAAAAAGAACAGAGTACAATTTTCTACGGTAAAACTGAATCCTTTGATTGCAATTTGTCATGACCTGGCCCTGGGGCTCGTGTCGTGAATCCCCCAAGCCCACCATCCATAGGCCAGTGGCTGATGACTAGCACTGATGCAGTAATACATAAAACTAGGAAGGAATTTCCTTTATAACATGTAAGAACACATAACCAAGCATAGATCAAGATAGGAACACATGTAAAATGAACTATAAAAAGAGTGAGTGTTGTAGTACAGGGGTCCAGAATACAAGCCCAACTGGAATGTACAAGTACATCTGTGATACAATACAACTGAAGAAAAGGGAAAGGTAATTTGTTGGGCCATCCTCCGAGGTTCCTACCTGAAGGGTAAGTACAGATCACCTCATCTTCACACCATGTACATCTGTCTCCTCCATGAATTGAAAAGATGTATGGTACACCTCAAGGTACCGTTGAGTACTAGTACTCTCTGCCTCGATAAGCGATGTCGGACATCTGCATCCAACACAACAAGGTGCAGGTATAGCCCGTGCAGGGGTGAGTATAACAATACTCAGTAGGGACCCTGAGACCCTCAAGGTCTCACAAAATCCACCAAGGATAATACACAAAGTATGATATCAACAGACTACCCTACATAGTTATATGCCCATAAATATATATCTATGTAATTATGTAAACCATCTCAATCGTGAGGAAAAAATAGAGATATAAACTCATCTCACAACAAGATTTATTCTAGGGGTAGTATCAAGTAACATTCTCAGTAATAATGTTGAACATCTCGGCTGTTGGTGAACTCCTCCTCTATCGAGAACAGTGGGAATGCCGTGTCACACAGAGGCTGTAGAGTCCCAAATCTTGACATACATAGACATTTACTTTTTCGGAATACTTAATACATAACAAAAACAAACACACAAGGACCGTAATAGTTTAGTGTCTTTGGAAACTCAGAGCACAATCTTCTAATCATGGTGAAAGATCTTCAAAATCCCCCATAAAGATCTTCCCCTTTTGTTTTCTTACCTAAAACCTTTCTTTATATCCTGGGGGAAAGAAAACATATAAAATAGTGAGCTTAAATGCTCTGTAAGGGTATGCATGGAGAAAAGAAAACAAACCATATACATTTGAACATAAAAACATGAACATAATGTTTAAACATCAAAATCATGAGAACTGACATAAAACATGGAAGTACGTAAGGAACAGATCATAATGGATCATCAATAATGGAAAAATAGCATAGGAAGAAATCATGAAATTGTGGAAACCATTAATCACATGTTATGATTTCCATAGTAGCCAAGGCATTTCTTCCAAGACCATCTTAGTGGACAAAGTCCCTTTCTTAATCGAGTTCACTCCTCGTTCAAGTCCTGTAACATTGAACCAGATTAACTTACCATTCCATCCATGTCTGTCTCATGAGATATAAATCATTACCCAATGCTTTGGAGGGAGATATGGGTCCCACCCATCACAAAATGAAATCATTCTTACATGTGCCACAAAATAAACATAAAACATTAATCATAACCCAAAGAATAAAATGGGTTTCATAAACATCATTCCATCATCACATAATCCATATAAAACAAATGGATATATCAACATAAGAAAAGTGAAACCATGTAAATCATAAAGACATTATACTTGAAACATACAGATATGAAATAATGTCATCTTATATGGAAAATGGTTTTGATAAATCACTTGAAATTAATTCTTGAGGAAAATATCATTTCTTCTTCAAAATCATTTTAATTTCTCAAAATTCAATGAAATTTTAAACAAAAAGTATTTTGTTGAAAATAGTCATAAAATCTTGTAGAGTATTCTTCATGAAAATGAGGCTTTATGAAACTGAAAAAAAAATCCATTCATGCCGTATAAGTTAAAAATAATATTCTTCTCGTACTTTTGTCGAAAATGACAAAAAGTTCCCCGTGTGGTAAAAAAAAGTAAGATTCCTTTCATAAAAAGTGGTAAATTTTAAAATTGGGTAAAAAGGAAATTAAAATTACATGAAAACATTTTTAGAAATCATGGGTATGGATGATAACAATAACCCCAGTAAATACTTACGAATAACAATCTCGGATAAGAATGAGATTAGAATTGTAATCCCTTATCATATGTCCAATTTCATCCATATGTTTCCGAGACTCCTGTATAGTGGGTTTAAACAAGTTATTAACTTGTAACAAAACCATAATAATATTTATGATATCATATATGATTCAATTATGACATTATATTATCTGTTCATTTGTCAATTCCATGTTAAAGCAACGTTTTTGGTAAAATCATTTCATTTATCGTCTGTTTTTTGACTTGTAATTATTAATATGATTACATAGATCATGATTACTTAATTATAGAATATAAAACATGATTTATATATAATATATTTTCAGAATATACATATATCTATATTATATTGATAAATGGAATGAAATACACCGTTCATGGAGACAGTAGGCCGTACGTACGTATGAATGTTGTTTTCGTTTCCTTATTGATTTAAATGGAATTAAGTAGATGATATATATATATATATATATCCAGTAGCATCATTATGTCATATATTACATGATTAATTATTATATATACTTTATAATCATTCTTTAATTGTAAACATGGAAAATGAATCTTATCTCGTCATGGAGACGGTAATCCGTACGTACGCACGAGCGATGATATCATGCCCATATTTTTTTTATAGAATTTTATTGGATGATATAATATCATAGAATAATTATGATGTTATAATAATAATATATAGTTATTCTTTACACCATTATACCCATCCAAGTAAGGCGATGGTGAAAAAATTGATTACACCACGGCGTAGAGACAATATTCCGTACGTACGCTCGCGCGGTGATTTCGTTTTTTGTAGGATGTATAGAAGGTGAAATAGGGTTGTTTAATATTTATAATAACATATCAGTATATATGTAATACTTATGTTATTACTTTATAATGAAAAAACTAAAGAAGAGGAAGTAGAATAAGAAAGAAACTTGAAAGAGTCGGTAGAAGAGATTACCTCTTCCTCAATGCACGTCTTTTAAACATCTTCTTAGGGCACTAGAGTTGGAATTTTGAGAAGACCAGAACCTCTTTGATGTACCTAGAGAGGTTTATAAGAGGAATTCGTAGGGGTTGGACGAGCATCAAGGCTCAAAATGGTGTGAAGAGAAGATGGAAGGGGTTCCTTTTTTATAAGGGAGGAGAGGGGCACCTTTGAAAAAATTTCAAATATTATTTTATAATAAAGTCATATTCAGTTTATAATAGCTCAAAATTTATTTATTTCAAGCTAAAGTAGGGATGGGTCGAAATACTCTCAACCTAATGTTTTAGACAATTTTAGGTTACTATTGTAACCTTATCATTTAGATTTAACTCTAAGATAAATTATTTAACTTTTACCGTGTCTTTTTATTTTCTTACACTATATGGTTAATAAACATACTATAAAAATACAAACAAACCCCATGTGGTTCATTATTAATATATATAACTTTATCTACGTCATTTGGACAAACCTTAAATTTTTAGGAATATAATAACAATTAATAATATAATATTGGTTTTAAAAACTATTTTTTGTAAATTTTGACACTATTTGGAAATTTATTTTTGTGAAAATCATAACAACATGATTAGTTCGAAAAAGTTAATTTAATCCACAATAACGTGTCATATTAACTTATAAAAGTAGTGTAATTCATAAAAAGTCTATAATTACATTTATTTGGGTATTTATAACATCAATTATGTTAATATTTCATTAATAAGGTAATTACTGCATCATCATTGTGTCATAAATAAATTAAATTATTAAATGTCTAAAAATTATAAATAAAATACCATTATGTAGGAAATATTTTTATATTTCTAATTAATTTTTATAGTCAAATTTATCTTATGTATAACCCTATATTAAAAATGTTTTAGTTATTAAACTTTGATTTTAACTATTTTAACTCTTCTTTAAGTAAAATAATAATAAGTGTCCTAATCTAATCCAAGTGGACCTAAAGGGTAATATTTTATTCCTAAGGTTGTTTTTAGTAGAATTACACTTATCCTATATAATTAATACATTTTTCGGGTAATAATAATATCATTTTTACCCTTAATTACCCTATTAACTTTTAACCACGGTAAAAAAGTAAAAAGTTACTATTCACAAAAAAATTATTTTCATCTTATTGAACCAAATTTTACTCTTTGATATTATCCGTGTCTCTGGGATTTTCGAAATTCCAATCATAGAAGTGGTAAAATTATGTTTTATTTAAATTTTCAAATTCTTCTAGGAGGTGGGTAAAAGACCGTGAGAAGTTCAATAAAATTTTTATATATCTAAAATTATAATAAAATGACTCCAATGAATTACGTTGAACATATATAGGTATTATGTATCAATTTTGACAAAAAATAAATTTATATAAAATAAATGATTATTTAAATAAAAATTCGGTTTTAACCAATAACTCAGTGTTTTCACTATTCATCAAAAATTGAAAGTTTTCAGAAAAATACCAAAAATTCACCCTAGGCCAATTTTGATATTCCGAATCCAAAAATGATTTCCATTTTGAAAAATAAAATTTATAAAATTTCAGAATGTGGGTATTACTATTCATAATAGATAGTTCATAATAATATTATAATTATATATTGTTTAGTGAAACTCGGTATTGCGTACTACACACGCCATCGAGGAAGGTCTTGATTGCGTGTAATGCAAGTAAAGTCAGGTATGTGTGTAGTGAAAGATCTATTTGGTGTTTCTTATAAAATAATAAAAACATATTTCATTTATACATTAAACAAAATCTATACTTAATGTTGCGTAAAATAATTTCCACAAAACGAACATAAAATTGTGTGTAACAAGAGCCAAGAATAGTGTTGTGTATACTTCAAGCTAATACAGTGTTGCGTATAGTGCAAGATAATTTTGTTGTAGCATACAACACAATACATCAATGAAATTAAAAAGAATAATTCTCATAAAATCTCGGTTTGTTACATTCTACCCCCTTAAAATGAATTTCTCTCTCAAAATTCGTCCGGGTTATAAATGATTTAGTACTTGAAAGTTTCATTCATAGAAACCCACATCGTAAAAAGGAATATGAAAACTGATCTTTAAAAACTAAATTATGAAACGTAACGGTTACCCAAATTAACTAATCACTAGGTTTCCACATAGGAGAACATAGGTGAAAATATGGATATGGAAGAAAAATATAACCATAATGTTCTGATAGAGAGTGGTAGAGAACATGGCTATGAAAAATCCATTAATCACATAGCAATAAATTTGTGATGATCTAAGGTACCATCTGATTCATCGGATATAAGGGCACTAGGACAACATTTTTGGTTTTCAAGATCATTTTCCTAAAGTTGAAAATTTTGAAATAGAATAAATACTTACTTTATTTCGGTATAATTTCACTATTGTTCGTGCCTTGAAAAATTTCCACTTTATCTCTTAAATAAATGAAGTTTAATTTTTCATTCGTGAAGTGTTAGCCGATCATGTGATAGAATGATGGGTCATTACATATGTCTCAAACAAAAGGCTATCAAAGGTTATCAAATATACATAAGTCCATCTATGGTGAGGTTAATCGTATATGATTTCCAAAATGGACTTATACTTCATCTATCGTACTGATTAATAAAACTAGTTTCTACTAACCAGGGACTTCCTGTAGGCTAGTGGTAGGAAATAATGTCCTTTCACACATCGGCTTTGGGTTCGATTCCCATAGCCTTTTCCGACACGACAAGTTGTCCCTTGTCCTGCAGGTTTTCCCTTTTTCTAAAACTACATTATAATAACATTCCTGCAATAAAATAGAAAAAATTTACAGCCTTAAACAATACTATCTTATGTCTAACTTAATTCATTCCAATCTTTAGGCTTACCCAAAATATGTCTGTCCAAGCTCATAGTATAAAGAAAACAATTATTAGAAATGTCATCTACCGAGCATTTTAATACCATCATTTATCCCCCATATATCATACGATATATCTTGTTGGTCACATTCCAAACATGTGAATACCTTAATCATGTATTCTATTGGAAAATAAATTACCATATAACCTTAGTGAAAACATGAATGCTATCAAAAGTTAACTCTTTCCACATACCAAAATCCCAAAAATTCTATATACTCAAACCATGATATCACATTGTCCATACCTCAGTCACAAGGTCAATAATACTATCAAACATCTCATTATCTCTTTATCCCTTCATTATGCCTATATCATCAACTTTCCATAAATATTACAATAACTTTTCAGGGTTACCAGTACCATATAAATATTGAAAACCAATACATAGATATTCCAAAATTCCATGAAGCCATAAATTAGATTCCATGATACTATTTTGAAATCCCATTACATAAACAATTAAAAATTACACAACATCATTATCATACTCAACATCACAAATAGTGATCGCATGTGAATTCCCTTTATCCTTTTCCTTAAGTGGTTTCTCACGTTGATCATCATTAACCCTTGGATTAGGGTATTGAATAGAATAATGCCCCATTTCCTTGCACTTGAAGCATTGAAGTGTCGATGGTGTGTTCTCTGCAGTCTTTTCATTATTCACATCATTAGCAACCCTTTTTCCATTACATCGACACTCAGCTGTTCGATGAACTTATTTTCCACACTTAGAACATTTTCTAGTCCCTTTTAGACAATTTCCACCATGCTTCTTTCCACACTTTGAGCATAAAGAAACATTAATTTTCTTTTCACCATTATGCTGATATTTCTCCTTGAACTCCATCTTTCGTTTCATGTCAAAACAATGAGATGGATATGTTATACCAACTTATAGTTCTACCTTGATAGAACAACACACAATTTCATCACAGCTGCTGATGTCTATTATAGTTTATGCCCTTCGATGTCTTGGTTTTAAACCACTGAAAATTCGATCAACATTACTTTCAGGTTGGATGATTAAACCAGATCCATACCTTGCAAGTCTTGTAAAATTCGCTTCGTATATACCAACAGATTCATCAACCTTCTTCTTAAGCTCAAGGAACTCCTTTTCCAACTTTTTTCTAAGAATACAAGGGAAGTAATTACTAAAAAACAAGTTCTTGAACTTTTCCCATTCCATGGATTCAATTTCATCTTGGGGCCTTGTATTTTTAATTAGTGTCCACCACTGGTCTACTTCACCTTCTAAATGGTAAACGGCTAGAATGACTTTATCATGTTCCGAATAGAGAATTATGGAAAATATATTTTCAATGGTACTGATCCATTGTTCAGCAACAAGTGGATCAGAAGACCCATTGAAAGAAGGTGGATGTTTCCTCATGAAGGACTCAATAGAATATTGTTCCCTTCTCTGATCATTTAGAAATCCATAATGATTCATAGATTATGTAAGTATAGCAATAAGATTTTTCACTCCATCTCCCATCAAATTTGGTTGTTCAAGAGGACAATCCTTGCATTGTCCATTACATTGATCAACCCAGTTCCTTTGGGTTCCATCCATCATCTAAAACCCAACAAGAATAGTGTGAGAGGAAAAAATCATGCTATAGAAAACAACATAATAAAGGGGGGGGGGGTACCTTCAATATATATCATATTAGGGTTAATTCTATGATTTTTACCATAATTCTAGGACTATAACCTATACTTATACTTAACCTCAAGGACATCCCTAGACATACATTAGAAATATCTCTTGGGATCATAGTAAAGTTTTCCCATCCAAGTTTCCAAAGGTTAACTAAAACTTTCCTCTGATACCAACTCTAGAGATCCAAAGAATGGAATAGATAGACATTACTTTACTTTTTCGGAATACTTAATACATAACAAAAAGAAACACACAAGGAACGTAATTTTTTAGTGTCTTTGGAAACACGAAACATAATCTTCTAATCGTGGTGAAAGATCTTCAACATCCCCCATAAAGATCTTACCCTTTTTGTTTTCTTACCCAAAACAATTATTTATATCCTAGGGAAAAGAAAACATATAAAAGGGTGAGCTCAAATGCTCAGTAAGGGTATTCATGGAGAAAATAAAACAAACCATATACATTTGAAAATAAAAACATGGACATAATGTTTAAACATCAAAATCATGAGAAATGACATAAAACATGAAAGTAAGTAAGGCATAGATCATAATGGATCATCAATCATGATAAAATAGCATGGGAAGAAATCATGTAATTGTGGAAACCATTAAGCACATATTATGATTTCCATAGTAGCCAATGAATTGCTACAAATACCATCTTAGTGGACGAAGTCCCTTTCTAAATCGGGTTCACTCCTCGTTCCAGTCCTGTTACACCGAACCAGACTAAATTACCCTTCCAGCCATGTCTATCTCATGAGATATAAATATTTACCCAATGCATTAGAGGGAGATATAGGTACCACCAATCTCATAATGAAATCATTCTTAATTATGCCACAAAATAAACTTAAAACATTCTTCATAACCCAAAGAATAAAATGGGTTTCATAAAAATCATCCCATCATCACATAATCCATATAAAACAAATGGATATTTCAAAATAAGAAAAGTGAAGCCATTTAATAATAGAGACATTATACTTGAAAAATACACATATGAAATAATTTCATCTAAGATGGAAAGTGGTTTTGATAAATCACTTGAAATGAATTCATGAGGAAAATATCATTTCTTCTTCTAAATCATTTTCTTTTCACAAAGTCCATATAATTTTAAACGAAGATTATTTTTTTAAAAATAGTCATAAAATCTTGTAGAGTAAGATTCATGAAAATGAGGTGTTATGAAATGGAAAAAAATCCATTCACACCGTATAAGTTAAAAATAACATTCTTTTTGTACTTTTGTCGGAAAAGTCAAAAAGTTCCCCGTGTGGTAAAAAAAGTAAGACTCCTTTAATAACATGTGTTAAATTTAAAAAATGGGTAAAAATGACTTTAAAAGTACATGAAAACATTTTTAGAAAACATGGTCATGGATGATAACAATAACCCCAGTAAATACTTACGAATAACAATCTCGGATAAGAACGAGATTAGAATAGTTATCCCTTACCTTATCTCCAATTTCTTCTGTATGTGTCCAAGACTCCTGTATAGTGGGTTTAATCATGTTATTAACTTGTAACAAAACCCTAATAATATTTATGATATCATATATGATTCACTTACGACTTTCTATTATCCGTTCATTTGTCAATTCCATGTTAAAGCAACATTTTGGGTAAAATCATTTCATTTATCTTCCATGTTTTGACTTGAAATTATTAATATGATTACTTAGATCATGATTAATTAATTATAGAATATAAAACATGATTTATATATAATAAATATTCATAATATACATATATATAATAGATTGATAAATGGAATGAAATACACCGTTCATGGAGACGGTAGTCCGTACGTACGCATGAACGCTGTTTTCGTTTCCTTATTGATTTAAATAGAATTTAGTAGATGAAATATATATATATATATAAATCAAGTATCATAATTATTTCATATATTTCATGTTTACTTATTATATTTACTTTATAATCATTCTTTAATTGTTAACATGGAAAATGAATCTCATCGCATCGTGGAGACGGTAATCCGTACGTACGCACGAGCGATGATATCGTTCCCATATTTTTTGAATGGAATTTTTGTGGATGATATAATATCATATAATAAGTATGATGTTATAATAATCATATATAGTTATTCTTTACACTATTATACCCATCCAAGTAAGGTGATGGTGAAAAAACTGATTACACCATGGCGTGGAGACAATATTCCGTACGTACGATCACGCGGTGATTTAGTTTTCTATAGGATGGATGGAAGGTGAAATAGTGTTGTTTCATATTTATAATAACATATCAGTATATAAGTAATACTGAACTTATTACTTTATAATGATACAACTAAATAAGAGTAAGTAGAATAAGAAAGAAACTTGAAAGAGTCGGTAGAAGAGATTGCCTCTTCCTCGATGCACCTCCTTTAAACATCTTCTTAGGGAAATAGAGTTGGCCTTTTGAGAAGACCAGAACCTCAATGATGTACCTAGAGAGGTTTAGAAGAGGAATTGGTAGGGTTTGGCCGAGATTCAAGGCTCAAAAGGGTGTGAAGAGAAGATGGAAGGGGTGCCATTTTTATAAGGGAGGAGAGGGGAACCATTGGAAAAACTTAAAATATTATTTTATAATAAAGTCATATGTGATTTATAATAGCTCCAAATTTATTTATTTTGAAGATAAAGTAGGGATGGGTCTAAAAACTCTCAAAAAATAGGTTTTACACAAGTTTAGGTTACTAGTTTAACCTTATCATTTAGATTTAACTCTAGGTTAAATAATTTAACTTTTACCGTGTCTTTTTATTTTCTTACACTATATGGTTAATAACCATACTATAACAAGCCAAACGAACCCAAAGTGGTTCATTATTAATATATATAACTTTATCTATGTCATTTGGCCGAACCATATATTTTTAGGAATATAATAAAAATTAATAATATAATATTTTGTTTAAAAACTATTTTATGTCAATTTTGACACTATTTGGTAATTGATTTTTGTGAAAATCATAACAACGTGATTAGTTTGAAAAAAGTTAAATTAATCAACAATGACGTGGAATATTAACCTAGAAAAGTTGTGTAATTCATAAAAAGTCTAGAATTACATTTATTTGGGTATTTATAACATCAATTATGTTAATATTTTATTAATAAGGTAATTACTGCATCATCATTATGTCGTAAATAAAATAAATTATTTAATGTCAAAAAATTAAATATAAAATACCATTATGTAGAAAATCTTTTTATACTTCTAATTAATATTTATAGTCGAATTTATCTTATGTATAACCCTATATTAAAAAAGTTTTAGTTATTAAACTTTGATTTTAACTATTTTAACTCTTCTTTAAGTAAAATAATAATAAGTGTCCTAATCTTATCCAAGTGGACCTAAAGGATAATATTTTACTCCTAATCTTGTTTTTGGTAGAATTAAACCTATCCTATATAATTGATACATGTGTTAGTGTAATAATAATATCATTTTTACCCTTAATTACCCTATTTACTTTTAACCGTGGTAAATAAAAGTAAAAAGTTACTATTCACCAAAAATTATTTTTATCTTATTGAACCACATTTTACTCCTTGATATTAACTGTGTCTCTCAGATTTTCGAAATTCCACTCACAGAAGCGGTAAAATTAAGTTTTATTTAAATTTTCAAATTCTCCTAGGAGGTGGGTAAAAGACGGTGAAAAGTTCAATAAATTTTTTATATATCTAAAATTATAATAAAATGACTACAATGAATTACATTGAACTTATATAGGTTTTATGTATCAATTTTGAACAAAAATAAATTTAAATAAAATAAATGATTATTTAAATAAAAAGTCGGTTTTAACTAATAACTTAGTGTTTTCACTATTCATCAAAAATTGAAAGTTTTCAGAAAAATACCAAAAACTCGCCTTAGGGTAATTTTGATATTCCGAATCCAAAAATGAGTTCCATTTTGAAAAATAAAATTTATAAAATTTCAAAATGTGGGTATTACTATTCATAACAGCTAGTTCATAATAATATTATAATAATATATTGTTTAGTGAAACTCGGTATTGCGTACTACACACGCCATCGAGGAAGGTCTTGATTGCATGTAATGAAAGCCAAGTCAGAGATACATGTAGTGAAAGCTCTGTTTGGTGTTTCTTATAACATAATAAAAACATATTTCATTTATACATTAAAAAAAATCTATACTTAATGTTGCGTAAAATAATTTCCACAAAACGAACATAAAATTGTGTGTAACAAGAGACAAGAATAGAGTTGCGTATACTTCAAGCTAATACGGTGTTTCGTATAGTGCAAGCTAATTTTGGTGTAGCGTACAACACAATACATCAATGAAATTAAAAATAATAATTCTCATAAAATATCGGGTTGTTACATTCTACCCCCTTTAAAATGAATTTCGCCCTCAAAATTCGTCCGGGTTATAAATGGTTTACTACTTAAAAGTTTCATTCATAGATACCCACATCGTAAAAAGGAATACCAAAACTGAACTTTAAAAACTAAATTATGAAACGTAATGGTTACCCAAATTAACTATTCACTAGGTTTCCACATAGGATAACATAGGTGAAAATATGGATATGGAAGAATAATCTAACCATAATGTCTTGATCGAGAGTGGTAGAAAACATGGCTATAAAAAATCCAATAATCACAAAGCAATAATTTTATGATGATCTATGGTACCATATGATTCATCGGATATAAGGGCACTAGGACAACATTTTTGGTTTTCAAGATCATTTTCCAAAAGTTGAAAATTTTGAAATAGAATAAACACTTACTTTATTTCGGTATAATCTCACTGTTGTTCATGCCTTGAACAATTTCCACTTTATCTTTTAAAGAAATGAAGTTGAATTTGTCATTCGTGAAGTGTTAGCAGATCATGTGATAGAATGATGGGTCATTACATATGTCTCAAACAAAAGGTTAGAAAAAGTTATCAAATATACATAATTACATCTATGGTGAGGTTAATCGTATATGATTCCAAAAATGGACTTAAACTTCATCTATCATACTGATTAATAAAACTAGTATCTAATAACCAGGGACTTTTTGTAGGCCAGTGGTTGGAAATAATGTCCTGTCACACTTCGGATTTGGGTTCAATTCCCATAGCATTGTCTGACACGACAAGTTGTCACCTGTCTTGCAGGTTTTCCCTTTTTCCAAAACTATATTATATTAACATTCCTTCAATAAAATAGAAAAAAGTTATAGCCTTAAATAATACTATCTTATGTCTAACTTAATTCATTCCAATCTTTAGTCTTATCCAAAATACGTCTGTCCAAGCTCATAGTATAAAGAAAACAATTACTAGAAATGTCATCTACCGATCATGTGAATACCATCATTTATCCCCCATATATCATACGATATATCTTGTTGGTCACATTACAAACATGTGAATACCTTAATCATGTATTCTCCTGAAACATAAATTACCATAGAAACTAAGTGAAAACATGAATGCTATCAAAAGTTAACTCTTTCCACATACCAAAATCTCAAAAATTATATATACTCAAACCATGATATCACATTGTCCTTACATCAGTCATGATCTCAATAATACTATCAAACATCTCATTATCTCCTTATCCCTTCATTATGCCTATATCATCTACTTTCCATAAATATTACTATAACTTTTCAGCGTTCTGGGTAAAATCATTTCATTTATCGTTCGTGTTTTGACTTGTAATTATTAATATGATTACATAATTACAGAATATAAAACATAATTTATATATAATATATATTCATAATATACATATATATAATTGATTGATAAATGGAAATAAATACACCGTTCATGGAGACGGTAGGCCATACGTATGCATGAACGTTGTTTTTGTTTCCTTATTTAATTAAATGGAATTAAGTAGATGACATAAATATATATATATATATACATAAATCTAGTAGCATCATTATTTCTTATATTTCATGATTACTTATTATATATACTTTATAATAATTCTTGAATTGTTAACATGGAAAATTAATCTCATCGCGTCGTGGAGACGGTAATCCGTACGTATGCATGAGCGATGACATCATTACCATATTTTTAGAATGGAATTTTAGAGGATGATATAATATCATAGAATCAGTATTATTTTATAATAATCATATATAGTTATTCTTTACACCATTATACCCATCCAAGTAAGGCGGTGGTGGAAAACTGATTACACCACGGCGTGGAGACGGTATTCCGTACGTACGCAGGCGAGGTGATTTTGTTTTCCGTAGGATGGATAGAAGGTGAAATAGGGTTGTTTCATATTTATAATAACAAATCAGTATATAAGTAATACTGATGTTATTAATTTATAACGAAACAACTAAAGAAGAGGAAGTAGAAGAAGAATGAAACTTGAAAGAGTTGGTAGAAGAGATTACCTCTTCCTCGACGCACCTCCTTTAAACGTCTTTTTAGGGCACTAGAGATGGACTTTTGAGAATACCAAGACCTATATGATGTTACTAGAGAGGTTTAAAAGAGGAATTGGTATGGTTTGGCTGATCTTCAAGGCTCAAAAGGGTGTGAAAATAAGAGGGAAGGGGTCCCCTTTTATAAGGGAGGAGAGGGGCACCATTAGAAAAACATAAAATATTATTTTATAATAAATTCATATTCGGTTTATAATAGCTCTAAATTGATTTATTTCTAAGATAAATTGGAGATGGGTCGAAATCATCTCAACAAATAGGTTTTAGACATGTTTAGGTTACTATTTTAACCTTATCATTTAGATTTAACTCTATGTTAAATAATTTAACTTTTACGGTGAACCTAATTATAAATGGGTGAGCACCTTCAATAAGACATGGATAAAACCCTATAGGTTCAACCTTATTTGGCGTATTTCTCACAATAGATTGCCCACTGATACTCGACTTCAAGCCTTTGGCATTCAACTTTGCTCAAAATTTCATTTATGTAATCTGCACAGGGAGGATTCTGATCATCTTTTCTTGTCTTATGCTACGGCCTGGGCTCCATGGAACTACATCTTTGAGCTTTTTAATTGTTCATGGTCCTTATCTGACACGATTTGTTTACTTTTGATAAAATGTACTAAACATGAAGCCTCTCATCAAATCAAAAATTTGTTTCTTACGGCAGTGGCGGAACTACTACATGAAAATCTGGTATGTAAGAAATGATCTTATCCATAATAATCACTCTTTCAGTCTCAATGCAGGAAAAGCTCGAATTCTCATTGCGATACATGAAGCTTCCTCAATTCAAAAATATTGTTGCAGAAATTATATTGGAGACTTCAAGATCCTCAGACGTATCCGTGTCCCGGGCATTTTCCCGAAGACCAAGCACCCCTTGGAAGTATTCTGGCAACCTCCGATGCCAGCTTGGATTAAAGTGAATGTCGATGGTACCTCAAAAGGCAATCCTGGACCTGCCAGCTGTGGGGACATTTTTAGAGATTCTGCTGACCATTTCCAAGGTTGCTTCTACATTGGGTGTGGGATTGCCTCATCCATTGAAGCGGAGATTCTAGGAGTCATCCTTGCTGTTGATTTTTCTCTCCAAAGAAGATGGTGAAAACTGTGGATTGAAAGTGATTCTACCACCATTGTTCAAGACATTTGGAACGGAGTTATTCATCTCACCTGGCCGCTCACTACGCATTGGATTAATTGCCTGAATCCTCTTCTGGAGATTGACTACATTGCCACACATGTCTTCCGTGAAGCGAATACTGTTGCTGATGCCCTTGCCAACAAAGGTGTCCACCAGAGCAATATTTGGCTGGATGCGCTGCCATCTGATTTACTTCACCTCTTTGAAAGAGATTTTAATAAAATTCCATCCTTTCGACTCATGTAAACTGTTGTTTCTTTAATTAATAAATGGTTCTGCGGTCCTTAACAGAGGCATTACCCAATTTTTTTTAACCTTTACGTTGTCTTCTTGTTTTCTTACACTATATTGGTAATAAACTTACTATAACAAGTCAAAAGATCCCCAAGTGGTTCATTATTTATATATATAACCTTATATATGTATGTTTTCCAATCCTAATATTTTTTGAAATATAATAGCAATTAATAATATAATATTTGTTTTAAAAACTATTTTATGTCAATTTTGACACTATTTGGTAATTGATTTTTTTAAAAATCATAACAATATGATTAGTTCTAAAAAAGTAAATTTAATCAATACTAACATGTCATATTAACCTATAAAATTATTTTAATTCATAAAAAGTCTAAAATTACATTTATTTAGATATTTATAACATCAATTATGTTAATATTTCATTAATAAGGTAATTACTGCATCATCATTGTGTTATAAATAAATTAAATTATTTAATGTTTAAAAATTATAAATAATATACCATTATTTAGGAAATATTATTATATTTCTAATTAATATTTATAGTCGAATTTATCTTATGTATAACCCTATATTAAAAATGTTTTAGTTATTAAAACTTGATTTTAACTATTTTAACTCTTCTTTAAGTAAAATAATAATAAGTGTCCTAATCTAATCCAAGTGGACCAAAAGGGTAATATTTTATTCCTAAGGTTGTTTTTGGTCGAATTAAACTTATCCAATAGAATTAAGACATGTGTTAGGGTAATAATAATATCATTTTTACCCTTAATTACCCTATTTACTTTTAACTGTGGTAAATAAATGTAAAAAATTACTATTCACCGAAAATTATTTTTATCTTATTGAACCAAATTTTACTCCTTGATATTAACCATGTCTATCAGATTTTCAAAATTCCACTCATAGAAGTGGTATAATTAAGTCTTATTTAAATTTTTAAATTCTCCTTGGATGTGGGTAAAAGACGGTGAAAAGTTCAATAAAGTTTTTATATATCTAAAATTATAATAAAATTACTCCAATAAATTACATTGAACTTATATAGGTATTATGTATCAATTATTACCAAAAATAAAATTAAATAAAATAAATTATTATTTAAATAAGAAGCTGGTTTTGACCAATAACTCAGTGTTTTCACTATTCATCAAAAATTGATTGGTTTTAGAAAAATAACAAAAATTCACCCTAGGCTAATTTCGATATTCCGAATCCAAAAATGAATTCCATTTTGAAAAATAAAATTTATACAATTTCAAAAATTGGGTATTACTATTCATAACCTCTAGTTCAAAGTAATATTAAAATAATATATCTTTTAGTGAAACTCGGTATTGCGTACTACACACGCTATCGAGGAAGGTCTTTATTGCATGTAATGCAAGCCAATTCAGGGATGCGTGTCGTGAAAGATCCTTTTGGTGTTGCGTATAACATAATAAAAACATATTTCATTTATACATTAAACGAAATCTATACTTAATGTTGCGTAAAATAATTTCCACAAAATGAACTTGAAATTGTGTGTTACAAGAGCCAAGAATAGTGTTTCATATACTGCAAGCTAATACGGTGTTGCATATAGTGAAAGTTAATTTTTGTGTACCGTACAATACAAGACATCAAATAAATTAAAAAGAATAATTCTCATAAAATCTCTGGTTGTTACATAGTCATTTCCACTAACCTTGGACTGCTGAGGTACTCCTCCTGTTGAGTACCATGGGTCTGCCATGTCACATAGAGGCACTCTCCACCCTGGGTCAGCTGCGTCACACAGAGGTGCTCCCCATCGTGTCCTGCTAAGGTACTTCTCCTGTCGAGTACCATGGATCTGCCGCATCACCAAGGTGCTCTACACCGTGGGTCTGCCGCGTCACCAAGGCACTCCCTACTAGGCCAGTTAAGTCACTCCGAGTCGAAACGGTCAGGAGTCATCAAGTCTCAGCCAACCACTTAGTCTCCACCCTATGCTCACTCATCTCTGGGAGGATACGCCCCATAGGCTACTGGTAGATACTCTAACTACCATGAATTACCATGAAGAAGTATCTCAAAGGTCCGCCACATTATAGGGGTATCAACACAATAGACGATCGTTTAATCAAACGTCTGGTCTATGCGTTATTTGTATTTTAGTCCAAGGGGCCCAGTTGGATTCGTGCTCGATCATACCTGACCATTACCCATCTTAATCTAAAACTCCAGTGGGGGTATACTCAATGAGACCTTCACACTCTATGATTTCTAGCACCACTGACGGTTCATCAAATAGACATCCAGTGCCATTGTTATGGCCAAAAGAATGTAGTGGGGTCGTAGTGGGCTCGGGTCTCATCAGACCCTGTCAGACCCGATCGAACCGACTCAACCCCACCCATCCTGGGCCAACCTGGCCCGTAGTGCGGCCCGGCCCGGCAGGCCGCAAGGGTGTTGTGAGGGTGGCTCAGCCAAGGGGTACCGCGTGGGCACGAGGTGTTTTGACTGAGGGCAGCGCGAGACCATGGGGAGGTGGTCCAGCCGCCGCCCCTTGGCTAGACCACGGCGGCACCTCGGCTATAAGGCGGTGCAAAGCCTCAAATGGCAGCAGTGGCCGCAATCGGTGGGGAGGTCGCGGGGTGGCGGCGGGGACCGTGGGGCGGCGTCGTTGTGCTGTGGCCATCGTCAGGGCGGACGGAGGCGTCGTCCGCCATTCTTGTGCCCCATCAAATTAAGGTTTTCATCCTCCTCCATTGCGATAAACACCACATGATATTTGGGAGGGTCGGGCCTTGTTGGTTAGGCCCGTACCCTCCGCGTTAGGATCATAACATATGGCTCATCAAGAAAATGAACATGAACATCAAGATTTACAACCTTCCTCAACGTTTCATTCTCAAACCGCAAAAGAAACCAAGGAGAGAAATAGAGAAAATATTCACACGCAAATAAACCCCTACTTGATTGTTTTTTGATGACAATGAGAAAGGAAGAAGGTAAAGTTGTCGATGTTCATCTCCTCCTCCATACACCTCGAATTTCAGGCTCATGCATCGGTTCATCGTAGATGAAGATGTTCTTCATTGAAGGGTGTCCCGAGGAAGAAGTCGAAGTCAGCATTCTTCATGGAAGAATTATTCATTGGTGCTCTTCATTTGAGAGCTTTATCCCACCAATAGCTTTCTCTCCTTTCCCAATGAATTCCCTCAAAAAAACCCAAAAATAAAAAGAGTTTCCCCAATTTTAATTCTTGGCACAATTTCAAAGTAGCTAAATTAATTAACTACAATGTAACAATGTAATGTGGTGCATTGGAATAATTTAATGTGGAAGAATATCAAGAGGCTCCTCCACATTAATGAGGGAGTTGAGAATTTTCTCCCTCATTAAGATGGGAGTTCAAGTGGTTTAGGCCACAAGTGGTCCCCACCACCATAACCTTTCATGGGAGGTTATGATCAGGTGGTCCCCACCACCATAACCTCTCATGGGAGATATAGGTTAGGTGGTCTCCACTTCACTATATCCACATGGAGTGGTTACAACAAATAAAATAAAATTTATGTTTATTTTATTTTATTATGTCCATTAAAACCCCAAAAAATATCTTTCACCCTCGACCCACTGCCATTGAGGTGAAAGTATCCTTAAGCGAATACCGTCACTACGAGTTCAACGGTGCCATCAGATTTTAGTTTTGAGCAATGGTTCAAAAGTTAGACAATCCCGCTTGCCCGTTTACTGAATGTACCCGAAAAAAAGTTATGAAATTCATTCAGACACTCTGGGACTCGGAATCACGTGCCGTCAATTTTCATAGACTCGTATAATTCCCATTTATTAAAAAAATTACATGGAAATTCCATGTATTTATAGAATTTCAATGGACATTTTTCCTAAAGAAAATGACTCATTTAAAACACTTCACATTATTGATTTGACATGTCAAGGGGCCTTAACCAGATCAAAGCCGACATATTCAGGGGCCTTCATGAGATCAATATAGTAGGTATGGAGCCCTTCTTGTGATCATGAATGCAATGTTGAAGGGAATGCTCATTATATGTAAGATATTCAAGTTGAGAAGATATTACCATAACATCAAAGTCAACACAACTATAATTTTCTTATGTTTCTCTAAATTTTAATACTTTATCCCATGATACCATTTTGTAATTTTCATATATTTTTCAATAGATATATCACATAATCCGAATGACTTATCTGATGGTCTTATCTTGACCATCAATTCTCACATGGAAGCCTTCACAAGAATAGGAGGAATCATTGTATGGATTTCACATGATCAATTGGAATATCACATGAATCACATGACCCCTTTTCATGATTCTCTTGGGTAATTCAACTCCAAGTCATATTAAAGGTAACATAGTTTTTGTGATATAAGTGAAAGATCCCCATGTAGCCATACTTCTCCTTTCTTTGATTTTTATAGAAAATAATACCTATGATTTAACTATTTCATCTATCCTAAATGTTTCAATGCATTTTTGGTGGGAGAAAATAACTAATTAAATTATTGTATGATTAATTTTAAAAATTGAAACTATGAATTCAAAAATATCACAATGATCCATACATGATAAGGATAACATTCTCACTAGAACTAATTTCATTAAAAGTGAAATATGAATACGTGATATTCTATGCCATGAAATGAAATTAAATGTGATGAAAAATCTAATTCCGGAAGATCATGGACATGAGGATAGAGAGGAGTAATTATCTCTCTCTGAGAAACATTTATATGATGCCTAAAATTTCCAATGATTCATGCTATATGCCATAAAAATGAGCATCTAAAGAAACATGAGTACATTGATGTGTATAACATGATATCTAAACTTCATGATCTTTATCATGATAATTAATGGAATGAGTGATAATTAATTGCCAATTAAGAATTTTTATTAAATCATAGAGAGTCATCTCTTTATCACCTGTATAAATAGATGCTTCAACATTCATTCCTAAATAATAAAAAATAAAAAGTTATATGAGAAACTTTTGTCATCATAGTTTATAAAAATTAATGTTAAAAGGTATTCAGAATTACCATTAATGTAGATTTTAGTGAAAATCGGTGTTAATGGTAATCATAAATCATTTTCACATTAATTTTAAAAAATAATGATGATAAAAGTTATTAAAACCCCATTTAACGTTGATTTTCAATAAAATTGATGTAAGGTTTTTTAAAAAAACACTTACACCTTGAAATAGTCATTTTTAGGTAAAAAACCCTCCTTTTGACTTTTATGTAAATTGAATCGACATGAAAAACCTAAAAAAACATCAAACATCATTTTCAATCAGATATCATCTTCTCTTCACATGGATTCTATTAAATATTCCTTCATTAATCATTCTTTCATAATCTTGGACATTATTTAGATCATGGAATCACCATTCCATTCGAACTACAACCACAGTTCAAGGTTTTGTAATTCTTTATTTGAAATCAGTTTTCAAAAAACAATCTTTTATGTTTGAACATTTTCCACATTTCCAACAACTTAGAGTGAGTTCTTCATAATTCTGGATCAATTTTTCATTATTGATCATCAAAATTCATAAGTTATTTTTTTATTTTTGAATGTAAATCAATAATTTGTTAGTTATAAATTTTATTTATCTATTAGTTTATTAGTATTCATTTTATTAACAATTATAAATTTTTTGATAAAAATAAGTTAATGTTATAATTTTTTAATGATTATAAAATATTTTTCATTATTTTTGAATTTTTGACTTTTTTTATTAGTAATGTTTTAAAATATTTTTATCATTATATATTTTTTGAGGTTGAAATAATTTTTTTCATAATTTTTTTATTATTTTTTTTTCAATATAAACTATTTTGATAACTTTTATTATTATTTTACCTCATCATTAATTTTTGAATTCATTTTGTGATATAATAATTTCAAAAAAAATAATGCATGGTTAAATTATCTATTTTCACATACTCTTAATTATTTTTTTAAAAAAATTTCAATAATATATTATATTCATTATACCAAATTGATTAAATTTATCATTTAATTATCATTAATTTATTAGTTTGATTATATGTTTTTATCTAAATATTTTATCTCTTTATATATATTTTTAAATTTTTATAATTTTTTATAAATTTTTATAAATTTTTATATATTAACCTTTTATGTTTTGATATTCAGTAAATAATGGATCATAATTGTAAAATTATCCACTGATGAATATGGAAAATTAGTCGATGATATCGTGGAATTTTCAAAATGAAATCTTCAAAACAATGGCCTCATTTATTGATAATGAATGAAGTGTTTTAATATAAAAATGTAAAATGTTGGAGAAATTAATGATCACATTACATGATATGGTTTTATATGAAATTATAAACATTTAATTTCACATGGTCAAATATTAAAAAAATAAACCTCTAATACTGACAAAAATATTCATCATGAGATTGAGGATTATATTGAAGAATTAGTTCTTCATATAGGAATTGAAACTATTAAAAAAGAGAACTGATTACATGATTATATAGAGATTATGAGAAACCACTACTCTCAGGTTCTAATATATTTACAGTGTTTTCAGTAGTTTTAGAATTAGTTAACATGAATGAAATAAATGGGTGGAGGGATAAATGTGTCTTTGAATTTCATGAAATTTTAAAAGAGATACTTCCATAATGAAACAAGCTTTAAGAATCTAATTACGACCCAGAGAAAATATTGATCCCATTGAGATTGGGGTATAAAAATATTCATGTTATTCCAAATTATTTGGTGTTGAATAAGAAAGAATAAGAATGTTTTAACAAATTATTCTAGATTGGACATCCTAATATAATATTAATGAAAAATTAAAATTTGATTCATTCTTATGTACCAAAATAAAAATACAGCTATGTAACATGGTACCTTCAAATAATTCAACATTTGAATCATCTATTTTTAAAATCAATTGATAATAAAAGGTTATGATAGAATACATATGAGTACATATATAATGGAAATTATGTCACTATATGGATTCACCATAGTATACATGATTTGATAAAAAATTCAATATTATGGAAGTCAAGATGGAAATATTAGAATGGAACAGTGTATAAAAGTAATGATTCCATATCGAATCATTAGTATAAAACATAGTTCATGTACTGTTTTGTTTGTATTTTAAAGCTTTTCCCCATATATAATTATGAAGAAAAAATATTCTATGATCAGAATGAGGGATTATATACCAAAATAGAAAGGAAATTATATTGATATGTATCTTTCACCATTGATTGATGATTTGAGAAATATATTGGATGTTGGTGTTAAACTTTTTTATGTATAATATAAAGTGTATTCTCTATTGCATGTTATGACAATGTTCACTATAAACGACCTTCTAGCATATCGAAACATTTCATGATACTGTGTAATGGGGTATATAGACTACCCAATTTGTGATGAAGATGCTTCATATTATCAAATAAAGTATGGAGAAATAATTGTACATGGGACATCAAATATTTTGTAAACATTTATCAGCCTTATCAAATATTGATAATTGTATTTAATTATTTATATGAATATAATCTCCCCCACAACAATTTGCAGTAGATTAATATTATAAAAAGGTGAAAAATAATGTTTTCAAATTTCATACGAATTGATGTTATATTCATCAAAAATATTTGGATGAATATGGGTATATTATTTGAACTACCATATTAGATATTTTTAGAGATAAAACACATTATTGATGTTAGTCATGTTATGAAATGCAGATGTGACAGTTTGATTGGAACATTGTTAGAAATAAATAGAAATAAAAAAATGGATTGTATACAATATTGGACATGATATCTGTGGGGATAAATTTGGACACAACTCCCACTATGAAAGGAAATATATAATATTTACCACCAGATTTTCATGCAATAAGAAGGAGATAGAAGATGATTTTTTACAATGTTTACATGGTATTAAATTACACAGCGGATATTCATCAATTGTGAAGAATTTTGTGTCATTGTTGGAGTTTAAATTAATAGTTTTTAAATGGCAGTACTATTATGAAATGATGTGAAAATTGATACTAGTGGGGATGTATGGTATAAGTTTTTACACCAATTAGAAAATCTATCAGTATGTTTTTGAATATTTTCAAATCCATTTTTAGCATATAAGTTAATCTAAATTTATATATGTGGTGGAGAAATAACCTTCCCTCATAATCTCTCAACTAGAAATTTATTTCCCAAAAATGTTTATTGACATAATGGTCCATATAGTTGTTCATTTCATGTTCACTAAATCAATATGTGGTCCCATTTATTTATGTTGGATGTATCCTTTTGAAAGATATTTTAAAAATTAAATGGGATATATTAAAAACCCTTCTATAATAGAGGACGCTATTTTTAAAATATATATCTAAATGGTTGATTTAGTTTTGTACTGATTATTTGTAATAATTATATCACATTGGTCACCATATATCATGTAATTTGATATATGATATAGAATATATATGGATTTGTCGATAAAGGTCTTGTTTATTCCATGAGATGATGTGATGTTGGAACATTAATATATTTTGTACAACATAGATGAGGTTAAACCATATATATCATCACATATTACTCGATTAATGGTACTATATTTAAAATTAAATAAAATGTTTTTTATAATTGACTGTAAAAAATAATTGTTTCACGGATAAAAGGGAAACTCAATATAGATTTATCTGCTTCAAAAACATTGAAATGTTTGGAATGGGGACTATATATTTATTTTATAACATGGTTTGGTATTTATATTAATGGTCACACATTTTACATAAATATATCATGTTGAAATTATCACTGTTAAAAATATTTGGATAATGGCCCCCGTTGAAGCACTGCATTTTTCAAATCTAGATGAAAAAAAAATCCATTTTCTGTATCATTTAGTTATTTTTGAGTTTATGAGGATTTATTGAAAATTTATTTTACTAAATAACATGTAATAGTGTTTATAGGTAATTGGGTTTATTGTTTCATTGGTGAAAACATGGTGATTTTTCATTTACACTAATTGATTTGAAATTTTTTTGTTGCAACGATGAAATATTTATCATAGAGACAGATGGGAAAAAATATTTTATATTATTTACCCATTAAATGATTATTTGTAGTCATTTATTAGGGTAATATATTTCATTTTTTTGATGAGGATGATGAGGATGTTATGGATTTATGAGGTTTCTTTGTCTATTATGTGATTCTAGGATGATAACAATGATTATAATAAAGATGTAGTCCATGTTGTATGAAATGATAATGGTGAAGGTATATGGATAAAAAATAATTCACACTCCTAATTATGAAGATAAATACTTTTTTAATTTTGTGTTAATTTATTCATGTGAAAACACTTTTTAATTCAAAATTTTAATTATATATATTGTATTTTCAGTATTAGATGATGTTATCCATCTTAAGGTGGAATATGAAAAGATTCCTCATTTTTGTGTTGATTTTCAAGTAATTGGTCATGGATAGACACATGCCATAAAAATGTGGTTTTCCCCTACTGTGATTTAAAAGGGAATCATGAGTCATCTTTTATGAAGAAATTGAGCATGTAGAATAAATTGAGTCACGTTTGTGCCAAATGTAAATTTGAGAAGAAAATTGTTTCTTGAGGTTGTGGATAATGCTTTGAAGGTGAAAGCCTCCTCCTCAGAGATGGGACATGGTATTGAACTCACATTTGGAAAGGGCATCTAAAATTTTGGGATGAATGATAGTTCGAGGGGGAGTTCAAAATGTGCTGGTGGATGCATATGCACCTGAAATGGGTGATGGAGGTTTTCAATGAGACATAACAATTTCGTATAATGCTCATACTCATATGGATGTTTCAGAGGATACCTCTACACAGTCTCATTTGGGGCATGAATTCATGCAGCCAGTGGATTATAATCCTCCTTATCTGTTGGATGGTAGTCTCCATAAATTTGACTCTCAACAGCATGTTGATTTTTTAGGAGATGGAGTAAATATCACACATTCCAATACATTTGTCTGGCTAGACTTGAGTGCATCCTTAAATGATGCAAGTCCACTACTACCGAATGCCATTATGGGGATTTTTTCATTCACCTTATCGTCATCATATTTATTTCCTCACTTCTCAGATATCCTATATTTTTAATAAATGATTAAAAGCTTTTATTATGAATTGATGTGTTTGGTAATTGATAGAAAATTTTGATTTTGGGATATTAAATAATGAAATCCCATTACTCATCTATGTGTTTTTAGATGTATAGTCATGGAAAAATATTCTCACCTGTTATCATTATGAAGAATTTATGATATGATTATTATTTTATGTGTTAATATTTCTTGTATATTACCTGTTTAAATATTATTTTATTTTTATATAAAACTTCTATAGGTGATATCACCAAGAGATTATTTTATAGAATGTATACCATCATACTTTATCACACGGTGGGTTGCATTTACTAGTGGAGAACATGATTGATGAAATGTTTGATGCATTAAGTGTAATATCTAGTAATTTTTCATAAGAGGTCTAGTTTTGTCTTCTATCTCCCTCTACCCCTCATGAAAAATAAAAAATTAAGATAGAGGACAAATGAAATGTATCTTATAGATCAAAATAATGAAGTGTCTAACAAAAATGTTAGAAATTAATTATTATTTTCCTTTATTCTTTTTTTTTCAAATTAAAAACAGTAATATACCATTTTTATTTGTCATTTTATGATGAAATTTAGGAGAAAGTGACTAAAGGGAATTTTATCCCTATTAATAGGATGGAAATTCAAGAAACTTCATTTGGAAAGATATAACACCCTAGCAGCTTAAGAGGTTAGGAGGAGGGAGTCAGTATTATGGATATTTTTGTTCATAAATATATGAAATTGAGGGGCAAAATAATAAGTTCCATATAATATGAGTCAAAACCCAAAAAAATTACTATGATATATCATATTATATCACTTTTTCATGATATTATTAAAAAAATGAGGAGAGACTTAGAACATGTGCATCCCAGCTACTCAGATCCTCTACCTACTCATGCAGTCCAAACATGTACTATGACTTGTATGGTATATATCCCTATATAGATATTGTAATGTATGGAGCTATACACAATTTTGGGTATTCATTACATCACCACCTGATGTAGTTGTAACAGGTAAGATATTGGTACATAATATTATTTATCCAAATAATCTACTGTCATTGTCTATAGGAGAGGTTGCAAAAGTTTGTGTAACGTCCCGGTTCTGGGTGCCACCCAAAGGTCCCTCGACTTGGATGGCCACATAACCTCAAGAACATTTTCCCATATTCCAGAGGCTTATGAAAAGCAGCGAGGGATAAGGTAGGACACTGGGAAATCGATGCCATCATTGTAAGATTATACACTGTAGAATATAAATATAAAACAACAACGAAATATGTAATATGATACATCAAATGAAAACAGCAGAAGGCTAATAATAATATAATAACAGGAGAATATATAAATAATGCATGTCACATGAATATAATAAATCAGCGATAAAAGTCAAAATGATGGAAATGCAATACTATAACCAAATAATATAAAAACAGTAAAGTCCAATAGCATTGCAATAGTCATCTTAGTCCCATGCTCTCCAGCACCAACAAAAAACAAGTAGCTGACGAAGAAGGGTGTTTTACCTTATCTATACCGGTAACCATAAAATCTATTTGGGTACCTAAGAATGACCCAAAAAAAGTGTGAGACAAATCCTATTAGGAAACCACCAAAAGATATATTTTTAACTATCAGTGAATATACATAACATGCAATATGAAAAATGTAGTTATAAAAAGGATGTACTCAAATGTAAACAATCCTACAGTTTATAATTTCATTCAATTTAATTATTAAATTATTCAAAAAGTTGAATAATTAATCCATGGATCAAGCCTAAGAATTGTATCCCTCCGAGTAATAGTAACAACAGATGTCTCAGATGACCATCTAAACAAACAAGTCCGAGTCTAAGCTTGTGCTTCGACTTGTCAGACTAGTCACCTTCATTAAATTGATCACAAAAACCCTCTGGGAAAGCACTCACGCTCTAACCCCTTTGGTTTAACATAACACTAATCAAAAGAAAACGACTACCAGGGAAGCTCTCAAGGTTAATGCCCCTAGGTCTACATGGCATCAAATAAATTATAAATGACATCTGGGTAGCTCAAATGGTCAATACCCCATGTGTATACATAGCATAAATAATCATAAACGACTTTCAGGTAGCTCTCAAAGTCAATAACCCATGGGTCAATGTCTACACTAAGGCTTTCAGGGTCTTGTGTAAATAAACATGGAAACCCACACAGTTTTCCTCTTCCAAGGCTCTCATAGTCTATTGAATGATTAGCACACATATCATATCAATGTAGCACATGTAATCTAAAACTACCACATCGATAACATTCAAAAGCACAACACATGAAATTATTATAATCTATCAAATCCATCCTAAACAATTCAAGGCATGGAACAAGGTCTGCCTCATATGCATCCTAGGAAAAATTACCATAAATAACTAATCAATGGGACACATACATGGGGTGTCTCACAACAAGGGTATACAATCCCATGCATAGTTAGAAACCCTTAATTAAATAATAAAACCATAGAATGCATTAACCAAGGTCAAATTCGAAAACACGAAATAACCCAAACATGATTATTTGGCACTTTATGTATATATAATCCAAATACAATCATATAAATGTACAAACCACCAACCTTGATGTTGTAGGATGAAAACTCCTAAACATCAACCCTTGAACCGGCCTAGAATGACGTAGATCTATGAAAAGGGTAAAACGATTAACCCTCGATAACACATGAGGGAAGATAAATCATAAATAAAGGATATGGGGAAAGATAGAACTCACTAGTTGGAATTAAATGCACCTGGTGGTGTCTAAAATGGAGGCCAGACAGAGGAATGAGAGGATCTCGTAGACCTTCAGTCATTCGTCGTTCTCTTGTATGAAACATGGGGAGAATAAGGGTGTTATGGAGATGATATGTGACCCCACTCTAAATCATAAATTAAAATGAAAAGTACATGGAATTTTCATTTAATGTACACACCATGTACTAGCCTTAATAGGCCCCAGATTTAGGTGGTCTTCCAGGTCACCTACACGACCATGTACTTAGCTGTTACATGACCAGTACACGGCTCTACACTGAAACCGGGTACATAGCGTGTACTCAAAAGTACATGGTGTGAACTTTAAAAATTTCCATTTCTTCCTTTTTCCTCAAAACAACCTGAAATAAATATCCATACCAAAAAAGAAGATCTGGGATCTAAAAAACTCCCCCTTAAAGAAATTCATTCCTATATTCCCCCAAGGGCAGTGAAGAAGAATCTTCAAACAAATCTGGACACTATGATCGTACATCGGCCTCCATCTCTCAAGTACCTTCTTAGACATGCCTGTGCAGTTATAACACACATAATAGAGGATCAAACTATCCCTTTAGTAACTTCATGTTGCGATCCAAAATACGAATAGGGTGCTCCTCTAACAATGCATCCACCTACAACTCAACCTCCTCAGGTTTAAAAACATGAGATAGGTTTGAAAATGAATTTCATAGCTGAGAAACATGAAAGACATTATGAATATCTGGATAGATCTGAGTTAACTAAAAATGATAAACAATCGGTCTGAATCTCTCCAAATCCTCAATCTATCTGACATATCTCGGTGAAAACGTCACATGTCTCCTAATCCTCTTATGTCCCATCCTCGATGTGACACGTATGAAAACATGATCTCTAACCTCGAACTGTAGAAGTCATCTCAATCGATCAACATAAGATTTATGGAAGGATTATGCAATATCCATTCTCTTCTGAATCAATTCCACCTACTTAGTGATCTCCTGGACAAGACTAGGTCCCAAAATAGATGCCACTTATGCATCCAACCAACATAGGGGTCATCGGCATGACCTACCATACAAAGCCTCATAACGTGTCATCTAAATCGTTGCCAGGAAATTGTTATTGTAGGAAAAATCCACTATGGGTATGTGTCTCTCTGAAGAGCTCCCAAAATCTAAAACGAATGCACAAATCATATCCTCCAAAACCTGAATCATGCACTCAGAATGTCTATCTGTCTTGAGATGGAAATTCGTACATATAAGTACCTGTGTACCCAAATCTGTTTGCAGTCCCAGCCAGACCCGAGAAATAAAACTGGAAACCCTGTCTAAAATGATAGGGTGTGGAACGCCATGAAAAAGTTTATATATCTTAGATGTACAACCTTCCTTTCTCATCAATACAGAAGGTTTCCTTGATCTACAAGAAATGTGAATCCTTCGTGATTCTATCAACAATGACAAAAACCAAATCATTCCCTCGAGGAGACATCAGTAAACCCATCAAAAAATCTATCATGACATCCTTCCTCTACCACTCTATAATGGGTAACTACTGTAAAAGCCCTTTCTGATCGTTGATTCTCCGCCTCTACCCACTAACAGGTGGAACATATCATAACAAAACTAGATACATCCCTCTTCATACCTTGCCACCAATACAGATGGGGTTGATCTCTATACATCATGGGGACACCTGGATGAATATCCCAAACTGAGGAATGAAAAACTCACAAAAACTACTCATGTATTTATGTTGACACCCATACACATCCATGAAAACACAAGAAATTATCTTATATTACGGTCCACCAAAGATTAGCGTCCTCCCCTGACACACTCTACCATAGGACTAGGACTTCAGAATCTGAAAGCTGGCTCATTCACACTCGATCCATAAGTGTAGAGGTGACCGCTATAGAAGAATGAAATATATCCCCTTTTCTGTCAGGGACCTCCAAATGTATCTCAGAGAATTGATCCATAAGATGCAACTCACTACTGGCCTCCGGAACAGCCTGTATCTGAGTCTTCTTACTCAATGCATCAACCACTATGTTTCGATTCCGAAGCGTTTAGGCAAGCTCAAAGTCAAAAGTGTTAAGGTAAAAAACCCACCTTCTCTGTCTCAAATTATGATTACCCTAAATAATGATATACTTGATAATTTTTTGGTTAGTAAATACCACAAAATGATCTCCCATAAGATAAGGTCCCAAACAACGTAATTCATTCACAACTATGTCTAACTCGAGATCATGCATCTAGTAATTCCTCTCATGCGGCCTCAACTGGAAAGACATGTACATAACAAATCTTTCCCCTTTCATAAGCACTACTCCCATCCCGATACCTGATGCATCACAGTATACGATATAACTCTTGACTAGCTCTGAAAAAACTAATATCGGTGATGAAGTCAATATCTTTTTCAGCTCTGGAAAGGATGAATCACAAGAATATGTCCACAAGTTCTTTGAACCCTTCTTAGTTAGACCTTTTAGTGGTGCTGTTAAGCATGAAAAGTCATTAATAAAGTGCCTATAGTAACCAAACATCCCTAGAAAACTCCGTTCCTCGAAGATGTTTTTTGGATGCTCCAATGATACTACAATTCTCAATTTCAATGGGTCTACTGATACTCCTATCTCTGAGATCACATGACCTATGAAGTGAATCTTGTCTATCCAAAAGTTTCCATTTGAATTATTACTGTATAACTAATGCTCTCTCAGTGTACTCAAAATGATCTCAAAATGGGTGGCATAGTCGTGTCGAGTGTGATAGTACACCAATATATTGTCCATGAAGACTACCACAAAAGAATCCATGTATGGTTGGAACATCTAGTTCATTAGTGCCATAAAAACAGCTAGCACATTTGGGAGACTGTATGGCATAACCAAGTACTCATATAGACTATACATGATCCAAAATGCTATAAGAAGTATATATGATGGAATAATGTGAAACATATGGCAACTAGATCTCAATTCGATTTTCAAGAACACACAGGCTCCTCAAATAAAATCAATGATACCATCAATTCTCGACAATAGATATGGGTTCTTGACTGTCAACTGGTTCAGCTTCCGATAACCACGCTACGTCTAAGGGTATTGTCTGCCTTCTTTGAAAAAATGATAGGTGAACCACAAGGAGAAGTACTGGGTCAGATGAAGCCCTTTGCATGTAACTCCTCTAAATTCTTCTTGAGCCCCTGTAACTCTAGTTTAGCCATTCTATAAGGAATAATGGACACCAGTGCCACTCATGGAACAATCTCAATAAATAAATATACCTTTCACTTCAAAGGTAAACCTGGAAATTCTGCTGGAAAGACATCTCTGAAACTATCCACCAATAGGGGAATGTATTGCTATCAAGTCCCCTAGTCTACCAGATATAAACTAGAAATTCATGCGGTAATTCCTCCTAACCCATGATTCTTAAGTCGCGCTCTTCTCACCTAGACATCAAATTTTCCCTTGGGTAGAAAATACCTTCCCTCTTCTGACGTGAAACTCACCCTGCAGCGATAGCAGTCAAAAAAGGCATGAAAGGAGAATAACAGGACCATTATGAGAATGAAATCAAAGCCTGTCATCTCTAAGATATATAGGCTCCACAAGAAGTGACTCTCACCAATCTCTAGAGGGCACTCTTTGAACTGATTTAAACTAGTCGTCCTAATCCCACACAGAGTGTCCAGAATCATAACATCCTCATATGTAAGGATACATAGCCCAAGACTCTCCTCAACGAAAATAGACATAATACCAATGGAATCCCCTATATCAGAAAGTGTAGAAGCTAAAACCGAGGCATCTAGAATCATAACTCTAACCGTAAATGGTATGGTATCCTGCTCTTACTGGGAATACTCAACAAAAAATTCTATCATGTACTGTGGCCCTGTGACCCCACACAACTACCCTGAGCTAATACACCCTACTTTAGTTGAAAACCTACCATCTGGCTTCCACAGACACAACCACTTCCTCGACCTGAACTACCTAAAAAACTCCAGTTCCCCGACTAAGGAGAAAATGGTGGTGCTATCATGAACATGGATTCATAATTGAACTCATCTCACCAGATACTACTGAGGAAAACTATAAAAAAACGTTGAAGATGACCAATAATTCCACAAGATCGACACATAAATGGGTCCCTCAGGCATCGAGGTCTTGTGTACCCACTCGTCCCGCATATGTAGCACCACACCTGGCTACCTATAGATACATACATGCTACTAGAGTCACCATGTGAATGATCCTTATGGTGTTTCCTGCCTTCCGTTGAAGGTTTACCAGCCCTGGATGTTGAACCACCCTAGCTTGTAGCTCCCAAATCCCTCAGATTGTGCTTGGTAATCAACACCTGGTTCTCTATAGCCACCACCAAAGTCATCCGAAAAAAATTCACCTGTGATCAGATGGAATACCTAAGACCATCCTCAAACTGCCTAGCCAAAGATAACTCGTTACCTCCCAGAACTTGTGTGAAGTGCTGATGCTCTGTAAAATGAGAAGAGTACTCCATCATCGAAAGAGTGCCATGCTCTAAATGCATGAACTCCCGGGCTCGGTCGGCCCTCAACATATCAGGGTTGATGTAGTAATAGAACGTCCTCTAAAAATATTCATAAGACATATCCTGATGATCTCCCACCTACAAGACAACATACCACCATCTCATGGTGTTATCATGTACCTTATACATCATGGGATTCACCCTCTACTCTGGAGGAGTCTCCAGATGCTCGAAGATGGTAAGCATGGCATCCAACCATGACTGTCTAGCCTGTGGTCCTCCATCCCCTAAAAAGTGGGAGGATTCTGATGTTAGAACACTTGTGTCAACTATTCTATAGTCGGGGTATGATGTGGTGCTCCCTGAAATGTCTGCATCATACTCAAAAATCCTTCACCGAACTGTGCATCAACACCTATTTCTGATATAACAGTTGATTCCAATACAAGAATGACAGGAGGATCTACTAGTAGTTAATGATCTACCATTTTTGGTGTCTGATCATTGCCCTGTGTCTGGCGTACAACCATAGGACATCATGGAGGCCGGAATATGCACGTTCAAGAAGACACCACAGTTCAAAATTATCAAGGACTAAAACATATAAGTTCATGAATAGAACAAGAGAAATAAAAAAATAAAGTTTTACAAAACAGGGTTACACAACGTGTATAACCACCACAAGCATGTTCCCTTTAAGCCTTAACATGGGTGTGTACCTCTGCTAAACCTGGTCGTGTAACACCCCTACACACGGTGAGTTCCTCCCATGACATGACATGTACATGAATTTTTCCTCCTTCCCAAGTACTTCTATATGGCATGAACAACACTGTTCTCTTTTGGGTAATACTACACGGTGTTTTCACCCTAGACACAATATGTACGACTTATGTTCTAACTACCCATGTCGTTAGTCACAAAGTCAGATACACGATTGATTATAAACGGAATGCATAAAAGATTCATGACATATAGAACCTATGATTTCTTTACCCGTTTCGTCGGTCACACGGCTGGATACACGGTTCATTACAACATGGTAGGTGTAATATAGAGATGTTGTGTATTCCTAGTACATGGCATGTACTTAAGAAAAGTTTTTTTCCAGAATAGAAGAACACATGGAATGTGTTTATAATACCACATTCCATATTGTCTGGGTCTCTGAACTGTAAGCCTCTAAAACATCTCTGGAGCCCTTAAGAACATAATTTTTTTTTGAAGGAATGAAAATTTATGACTCATTAGATCCCATACTCCCCGCGAATCAATGTTTGGAATCCTTACTCATATAAAAAATTGGAAAAATTAAATTAAAGTTCAAATATGATTCACCAAATTCTGATCCAAGAGGGCCCATAACACCTGAGAGACAAATGTTTTGCATCAATCGAAATAAACCTTTAAAATTTCTGATAACCTATAAAAAACCAAGTAATCTATCACAGAATCTATCACCACACCATGCATATCTAGCACATCATATATCACAACATCATGTAATTAGTAATACACCTGAAATGGCATGATAAGAATGCATGACATGTGATCTCTAGCAAGTTCCTATAAAATGCATGAGATGGAATACCCTCATCTCATCAGGTAGAAATAGAAATAGAACCCCAATGATATAAATCATAACAACAAAAAACATGTGTATCACCCAATGGTGAAATCAAAACAACTGTAACAAGTGAAAAACTATAAAAATTACAACATTTGAGGTAACAACGGTTTTACCTGTACACGGGTTAGCTACTCCCAGGAACAGTTTATTTCCAACAACATATTCCTTCCTTTCCTAGTCAATAAGCTCCAAAAATTAAGACAAAGAAGAAAAAAACTCCTCTGATACCACTTTGTAACATCCTGGTTCCGGGTGCCGTCCAAAGGTGCTCTCTCCAGGTTGGCCACATTACCTTAAATGCATTTCCCCAAATGCCAGAGTCTTCAGACTAATAGAGAGGGATAAGGTATGACATTGGGGGAGCTATGTACTCATTGGCAGAGTATACACATCATAATATAAATATATATATATATATAAAAGTAGTAATAACATACAAAAAAAGAAAACAGTGGAAGACTGATAATAATATAACAACTGGAGCATATATAAATGATTCTTTTCACATGTATCTTGGAAAGCATCCAAACAAGTCACAATGCTGCAAGTACAATAATAAACCAATGTCTATAAAAATAGTAAACCTCAACAGCATCATAAGACTCTGCTAGGTCCCACGCTCTGTAGATCCAACAACAAAAAATTAGCTAATGAAGAATGCAGCTTGTCGTTATGTATAAAGAAAACCATATAATATGTTTGGGTCCAAAAGCATGACCCAAACGGGATGTTAGATGAATCTCAGTAGGCAACCACCAAAAGATCTGTGCCTAACTGTCAGTGAATATATATAACATGCAATATTGAAAATGAATCAATAAACTGGGAAGTACTCAAATGTAATCAATCCTACCATTTCCAATTACATTCAATTTCATTATTAATTTATTCAAATTGTTGAATAATGAATCTCTAGAACTAGCCTATGATATGTATCCCTCAATGTAATAGTAACAACAGAAGTCTCAGATGACCATCTAAATAAAAAAGTAAGTCTGAGGCTAATCTTATTCTTTCTCTTGGTAGACTCATCACCATCATTAAATTGATCATTAAAACCCTCTGGGAAATCTCACACGGTCTAACTCCATTGTATTTATATAGCACTAATCAAATGAAAACGACCCCCGAAAAGCTATCACATTCAGTACCCCTGGGTCAAAATGGCATCAAAAAAAATTAAAAACGACCTCTGGGTTGCTATCGCAGTCAATACCCCCTGGGTCAGCATAGAATAAATAATCACAAACGGCATCCAGATAGCACTCATGGTCAATACACCCTAGGACAATGTCTACACGAAGGCTCTCATGGTCCTATATAAATTAACATGGAAACCCCCATAGTTTTCAAAGTCTATGTCTCTCACTGTCAATTTCATGATCAACGTGGATATCATTTCAAAGCAGCACATGTAATCTAAAACTAATACATGGGTAACTTTCAAAATCACAGTACATGAAATTCATATAATCAATCAACGCCATACTAAAAACTTCAAGCATGGAACTGGGTATGACGCATAGGAATCATAGGCCAAACAACCAAAAATAACTAATAATGGGGACACACCCATGGGGTGTCCCATAACAAGGGTATACAATCTCATGCATAGGTAGTAACCCTTAATTAAACAATCAAACCATAGAAGGCATTAACCAGGGTCAATTTTTAGAAATACACCATACCTCAAACATGGTTATTTGAAACCTTAAGAATTTATAATCCAATGATAATCAAATAATAGAACAAACCACCTAATATGATGTTGTGCAATGAACACTCTTGAACGTCGGCCCATGAATTGGCCTAGAAAAATGTAGATCTATGAAAAGGATAAAAACAATCAACCCCCAATAACTCATGAGAGATGATAAATCAGAAATTGAGGCTCTAGGGAAAGAGAGAACACACTGGTGGGAATCCAACACATCCGGCGACGTCTCAATCAGAGCTTGGATAGAGGAATGAGATGAGCTCAAAGAAATTCGGTTGTTCATCGCTCTCCTATATGAAACACGAGGATAATAAGGGAATTATGGAGATGAGCTGTTAAACTTCTCCTGGTCATCAATTAAAAAGAAAACCACACAACACATTCATTTAATGTACACACAATGTACTAGCCTCAACACTCCACTGCTTTAGGCGGTCTGCCAGGTCACCTAGACGGCCATCTACATGGCCGTTACACAACCAGTACATGGCTACACACAACACCCAGGCACACAGCGTGTACATAGTAAATTTAAATTTTATATTTTTTCCTAAAAAACAACCTGAAATAAAGATTCATAACTGAAAATAAGATTCAGGGTCTTACATTTAGAGATAGTATAAGTCATATTTTAATATAGAAAACAATACTTCTTCATAATCTAACATAAGTAGTATGTGTTTATTTATATTTTACTAAAAATTACACACAATTTTATCTTATATTTAATTTATATCAAGGTTTCATAAATAAATAAAATTTATTCAAACAAATAAAAGGTACATGAAACAAATATTTGAAATACTACTAAGATTTCTAATGTTCTAAAATCATTATCCTAGATTTATTCGTTCTTGGATAATATTTATGTGTGTTCTATGATGGATAATATATGTGTAAGAGAATATGCATTTTGAATATTCGAAAAAGATATCATGGATCATTGCATTTCTACTAATCTCATTGTACCTATGGTGCAGTTGTTTTATACAAAAGTGAATTTATTTCTCTCTTCTCCATTTTTTAAATACATATTACATTGGATAAAATAATTTATTACTTATTTAATTCGGTATATATACTAGTATTATATTCAAGATGAGTCCACTTCTATTTATGGTTTTTTGGATCTAGAACATTTTTCAATGCGTAAGAAATATATGGATGATGATACTGGAGTTAAATATATATCTGTAAGATTAAAGAATACAAAGATTGGTTGATTGTTTTTTCTATTTCATGATGGGTAATAATACTAATATAACTATGAACAAATATTCTATATAATTTCATTTATTTTGAATCATTTATATTTTAGTGGTCATTGTATGTTAGGATTCTTCACCTATCATAAATAGAAATTTTATTAGTTTTTCTCTTAATAAGGCGGAGTTCATTAATTTCTTAGAAAATTATTATAAAATTTATTATTATTATTTTTTATTGGTCCTCTATTCATAATTCATATATTTTATACATTTTTTATAATTGATATATGAAAATATACGTCATGGTTAAAGTCTAATGATGGTAATATGTCGATAAAAATCCAAATTTTATGAATTGTGTGAAATTAATGGTAAATATATTATATATTAGATAAAAATTTCTTTCTCTTATATATAAATTAGTTTTTATTTTGAAGTTATTGTTTCACATATGTTGTTTCATCATTAAAAAGGATGGGTGGAATGTAGTTATTATTTTTTATGTTAAAATTTATGAGAATATCACTAGTGGGGTGACAAATAAATTTGACAAGGAAAGTTATATTGATAATTATAGGTTCAAAATCAAAATATTTTGGTCTTAAAAATAGATCCATTATTGTTATTTTAGATCTTCAATGATGTGGAGTATTATAAGAATGAAGATCTTACCCATCTTAAATGTCATTAATAATCTATTTATTATGTATGGTTAAATTTTAGATTATATGGTTTGTTAATTATAATAAAAGTCTAAATATTGTGTATTTCAATAATAGTTTTATGGTTTCTGTGGTTATTTTCTATTATTAGGTACATGTTTTTATATTTTTTTGGTCCACGTAATTAATTTTGTTTTTTTCAAAAAAAAAAGAGACGTCCACCTCATTTTTATTATAAACCAATGTAGATTCATAACTATAGGACTTTTGATGTCAGTTTTTGAAAAAACCCAGAATTAAAAGATAATTTCCATATAATTATTATAGAGAACCTAATATGGAAGGTTTTATGGGAACTTTTCCATGTCAATTTGACAATATAATGGACATATAATGGGCTATTTATTTTTTCCCACATCAGTAAAAATGATTAAACTGAGGAATAATTTTAATTTCAACATTGGTTGTTCTTCAAATATTAATATTGAAACATCTCTTAAGTTAACTTTTAGTTGAAGTGTCAACATCAATTTACAAAAAAACATTCATTGGACCTCACATTTAATTTTAGAATACATTAACATATGTTAGAAAATTGCGTTATATATTAAAAAAATGATTTTAAAATATGCATTTCCTCTACTAGATAGGTCTAATGTTTTTGAGATAATAGGATACATAGAGTGGTTGTAAATCATGATTGTTAAATTCACTCATGTGATCTGTACAGATCTCATTCTATACTCACTATATAAATCCTTCTCATGTTTCATTGAGAATCACAATATGATAAATAGTTAGAAGACTCTATCAGAACATCTTACTATCATTTAACAATATTAAATGGGCATGCGGTATGATAAACTAGAATTACATTGGGGTAATCATAAAAGTATGAACACGGTAAAGGGGGACAAGTCATGAAATAATTATAAATATTCTACACATAATCCTTCAAATAAGAAGAGTATTCATTGTACGGTGAAGAAAAAAAGATGAAATATAAATTTCATGTGCTATGATAATCCACTGTAAGAAGAGATGCATCGATAAGAAATGATACGAAAATGGTGTGTTTGATATAGTGTGTGGTGTTTCAATATCTACACACTAGAAATTAGCAACAGCTTGTGGCTCTCACATATGTATCTAAATAAATCATCCAAGTAGATTTTGATATATCTATTGAGGATATGAAGAACTTAAAGCATCCAATGGAGTGCGACATGAAACTTTATATATTTTAGACTACAACATTCTGTTTCAAACTAGAGTGATTTTAGTTTTAATGAACTTTTATTTTGGTCCATGTCTTACTAATGACCACATCAATATTTATCCCCTTGTCAATAATGGTTTACTTTCAAATTTCACTATAAATACTTTATTATATACAAATCAAAATTTTTATGGTATGTTGTAAATAAATATTTTCCTTTTTGTACTAGATTATGAAAATGAAATATTGTAAATAAGTAATGAATGATGTTTTCAAAAATTATATAACACCATGATGTGGAGTCACCATAATTTTCAAATAAAAGATATTATTATAGAGAATCCATATCATTAAGGTTATATAATTCCATGGGAGATAATTCAAATAGAAATATTCCATGTTTGTTTTCGAGGAAAAATTTCCAAAATGACATTCAATGGAAAGGTTGAAAGGGACATAGAGCGTCTTGGATTCATACACACTGATATGTGAGGAACCTTAAATGTATAATATATATGTGGTTATTATTAAATCATAAATTTTACTATTTACTTGATTAGAAATATAATTTTATATTAGAGGTGGTATAACCACAAGGAATTTGAGAAATTTAATGAATTTAGGAATGATGTAGAGATTAAGCATAGTAAGAAGAAGATGAAGCATCTGTCTGATCATGGTGTTGAATATCATCACCATGAATGCTTCTAGTGAATGTAAGAACAATATCTTGGTTAACATGGTATAATCAATGATGAGTCATGAAAATCTCTTATTTTTTATTTGGGGATTTGAATTATATATTGCATCACACTTTCTGAACTGAGTTCTATCTAACTAGAAAAAAATAATAAAATTTGAGTTAATGTGTTTAGTGAAATCCATGCTGTGAAAAACTCATGTATGGAGATGCAAGGATTTTGTTATGGCCATCTCAGGAAACAAACATGAACCCCATTGAATGAATTGGTCCTTTATATATTATTTTATTGAAACTAGGGGGGTACTAATTTATACAACCCACCAGTAAAGAAAGAATTTCTATAAGATAATTCTCGATTACTGAGAGGGATTAAATACTCAAGAAGGATAATGGTAGAATGATTTACTTAATTGAAGTTGATTTTCAATGTAAATATTATTTTGTATAGTAAAAAAGTATACAGGGATGTAGGGAAGAAGTTATTCCTAAATCACATGTAAAATGTAGGATCACCAGAGATATTAGATATTTTTAGAGAAAATGTTTTCAAGTTATCAAAAAATGGTGACTCCATATTGGTTTAATATAATGATCCTCATTACTACAAAGATACATTAGAGAGATATGAGGAAAAAAATTAAATAAAAAATGTATTATGAGATAGATTACATGTTTCATAACCATGCTTGGGTTATGGTCAACCTTTATATTGATGTAAAGCTTTTTTGGGTGTAAATGGGTAGCCAAGAGAAAAATTAGAAATGGAAGTTAATGTATATTCCTATAAAACATATCTAATGTCTAAATGGTAACCTATTATCAAGTAATTGAATGTTAAAATCCCTTATCTATAGTTTATATGTTTAAATCCAACAGATTTATACTTTTTATAGAGTTTTAACATGAATATGAAATTTAGAATATGGACATTGAAGAAGTTTGCATTAATGAGAATCTTTAGGAAAATGTATATATTATATAACTAGAATGTTTTATGATTCCAAGAAATGAAAAAAATCATGAAAAAATCAATTTAAGGATTCATAAAAACATCTATTTCCTAGATCATTCTATTAGATGAAGCTATGAAAGAATTTATTTTCATCAAGAACGAATCTAAGACTTCTGTTTACAAGAAATTTAATGGGAGTTTTTTCATTATCCTCATAGTATTTTGAAATTACATAGTATATACTTCAAATAATGTTTCAGTCTTACGGTCAGTTAGAAACCATTCAAACTAGTGATTCTCTATGATATAATTAGGTGAAATAGACTATATTCAAGAGATCAAGATCATTATTGACATATCCAAGAGGATACATGGACTATTTCAATGTACATACATTTACCACATAATAAATTGATTTAGTATGGAGAAATATAGGAGTGGATTTGTTCTATTATAAAATGACACACATATTCTTAATAAACTGTATCCTTAGACACAAGAAGAGATATAGGCAATGAATCAGATATCATATGCTTATTTGATAGAATGATTCATGTATTCCATGTTACGTACTATGTTAGATGTTACCTACTCCATGATAATTTTTGGGGGATATTAATATGACCTTGGTGAACAAAATTGGTTTACTATTAAAGTTATCCACAAGTACATGAGAATAAAAAATGATATGTTCCTCATATATGAAGGTGATGAGGATATAGTACTCATGGGATGTATTGGTGATAGCTTTCAAACAGATAAAAATGATCTAAAATCATATTCAAGATATATATTCAGAAACAATAAAGAGAATTAGGTTGTAAGATTTTAATTTAGTAAGTTATCTCTAATTTTACCGAATATTTCAAATATATAATGGATTCTGATACAAACAATGAATATGCTTGGATACACGTCATTATCTATGATTGTGAAGTACTACCTAAGAGTAATAAAACTATAACATTCTATTTTTATAATACTACATCAATTTATCTCACAATGTATCCAAGATCACACCAATGGAAGAAGTATGTTTTCTACAAGTATCACACTTTGATGAATTTTCTCTATAGGGAGAAGCAAAATTGAAAAGAACCCTTGACTGGAATGTTATATAATATGAATCATGACTATGATGTGAAATCTATTGGATTGAATATTGTTAGTAATTAGATCTAATATATGTAGGAGTCTATATTAGTCGATTCCCTAGATCAAGATTCTATATAATTCATTATTACATGTATTAATAGTTTTGAAAAGTAATAAACATCTTATCACATCAGTATTACTATTCTACCTAACACTATATTTGGTAATGTCCAAAGAGTAAATGCCATAGTGAAATTCATAGCACTTCCCCTCTATGATGATAATTATATGTATGTGGATGTTATTTTTAAATATATGTTTTATATCCAAGAAAAATTATTTTATAGATACAAACTATATAGGATATCAAGGGTATATACAAATATGACATTGAGGAACCTTGTCATGGTGTACTCCCTTAGTAATTTCCAATATAGGAGATTATTAAAACATGACCCATCAGTAGGAAATCCACATTTATAGGTGTCAATAAATGATCCTATTTGAATACAACTGTATTGGTCCTTTGAATTTATTATTATTATGAATTAATATTATTAGTCATGTACTTTCATGTATAGATGAAAACCACGATGACATATATTTTTGGTGGTGTAGGTCACATTGGGTGCATCATGATTAATACACTATTAATAAATAATTTGAGAACATATTTTTCCCTTCTTATCTTTAAATAATGTTAATATCATAGTGAATTTGATGAAAATGAAATAACCTAAATAAATCCATGTCCATGGTTTTATATATGTTATCCCATTTCATAAAATTCAATGAATGATACATTGAGAACATAGGCTGATGACACCAACATGAAACATTCATGACTAGGTATATCATGAGAAATGTATTATAATACACAATAAGAATATGTATGTGGTGTTTTACTATCTATAAATGAATGTTTTTATCTATTTCTTCCTTATAATATTGATAAATAGTGTCTTTATTCTTCGGGTGGCTTCATCTAATGCCATGGAGAAAGATGTCGAGACGACCACACACTAATTTTATCCTTATAAAAGTTAAATATTATTATTATTGGTTATTTGAGTTTCTAAATAAATACTATTTACATACATGTTTTAGTAATTGTTTTGGTATTTTTATCACATATATTAAGTCAGTAGTCATTCAAGGGAATATTTTGGGAGAATGATATTTAATAAATATTTATTTTATATTCAATAAATAATATATATATATAGGGGATAAAAATATATTGATATTTATTAATTAAATAAATATGCATTACTCAGGGCTTGATAGATATTGAGAGGGTATGGATGACCAATTTTAATTGTCTAATGAGATATAATTTATATTAAATATTATTTGAATAAATTTTAAACAGTTTACTCAAAAAATAATATTTAATTAATTCACTAGTTTTGGTAATTTCATGAAATAAAAATAAAAGTAATAATAATAATAATAATAGTAATAATGTTATAGATACGGGGTTCCACACAGATTATGTAAATAATAATGGTGTATAATTTTTTATTATTTCATAACCCCAAAACTATTAAAACTAACTTATATTGTTTCCATCCCTTTGTGATCCCATTTATTTTAGTATGGAAAAAATATTACGAGAATCTAATGAAGACATAAATATAAACATTCCAAGAACACAAAAATTAATATTGAGGTATCAACCTAATTCACATCTCTCAATTATAGAGAGACCAAGGATAATCCTTCTTTGAGGTGATTCTCTTGGAGATTAAAGATGAATCATGCAAGGGTTAGGATCATCCACACTTGCACCCAAAGATTCCTATGACGATGTTTAGAGGTTCAAGGAGCATGTATCGATCACTGATAGATGGAATCTATGCTTTATTCTTGATAAACAACAATAATACAATTTAGAAACGTTTTTTGATTCATCATTGAATAATTAATTCATAACAAGGATATTTTAAAACATCTTAAATTAGTTATAAATCATTATGTGATGATATTAAATTTTTTTATTGGTGAAATCAATAAAATTAATATATGATTCAATTTAATTTTTCATGAAATTATTAATTTGTGTACATATCTTATTAATAATTTATTATGTCAAAAATCCAAATGGGATTCCCCCATTTTTAGTTTTTGTACATTCAGAACCATCACATTATATCCCAGTGATCAAATATTTATTTATAATTATTTAAATATCATTCATTGATTTACCCTTTTATCATTAGTTCATAATTTCTGTTTAATCATCCATTAATCCATATCACAAGATTTCCTCTTATTCCCATTCCTATTTATAAATATTATCAATAAACAGATTAGTTATGAGGGAATAACATTCAAAGATCTCATCCAGTGGTGTTGATGAATCTAGAAAGATTTTACAAGATTACACGACATGTATTCAATTGGTACACATCTTTTACCAATGTTTAATCCACCAAGAGACCACATGAATTATCTCATAATTAATTTTTAGTTTGTAAAATTACTACAGATGTTGTGTTTTTAATATATCATATGTTTACTTGGAAAGCCTGATGCACAAATACAGGGACTTCACATTGTGAAATTTATATACACTAATTTTATTCCATTAGTGAAAGGTGATTATTATGGTCCCACATGGTATGTGTGACTATTTAATATATAATTAAAAGTCCAAACAATGTATATACCATGTAAATTTCATGTACACCATTAATTTTCATGTTACGACCACACTTGTATTCCCATGTTCTGTGTCACAGATAGGTGATGAATAACTATACATTTTGTGTAGCTGGATTGCATACACCATATATATTAATTGATTATATAGAATTTAAAATTAATTTGTTATACTACTTAAATCGTATGAACACTTATTCCATGATTTATTCTATTTCCTAATAAACCCCATGTTATGAGTTTTATATATAATAAATGGATAATTATTTTTTATGTTATATTTATAATATAATATCATGTACAAGTCATAATACAACAAGTACTATACATGTATTAAAATAAATATACACAGATACCATGTATTCCATATGTAATTCAGTTGACTCATATAGACTACGAGATTACATGATTAGAGATGTATGCTACTATCTTCATGAGTATGCAGTATATGATTATAATACGTGATGATTTGTTAGGGTGGGTAATCATCATGTTACCTCCAACATATATATTGTGTTCATTACGACTTTTAAATTAATTTATTTTATTTCATTATAATTTAAGTGGATGATATTCTAAAAAACGTTTGGTTGTGAATTAAGATAATATATTTGACTAATTAAAGAATAAAATTAATTTATTTGAGCATGATTTATATTAAACAAATTATTAAAGTGGGTGATATTTCATTAAGTATATATTGTTTTTATGTATGAGGGTGATCATGATCATTGACTAGACATTTTTATGTGATTTATTTACATTTAAATTATTATTAAATTTTTATTAATGGGTAGTGTATCAACCCTCCTATTATTAAGTAAGGGGATGTGTTCGCATGATATTATTTTATTTAAACCTCTACACTCAACCTTTTTCTCTCCTAATATAAATTTTAGTAAAGTGTTATGTAATGGATAGAGTTTATAGGTGTGTGGAGGAAGTTCTTTTTTGGAGTGGAGGAGAAACCAATCAAAGATGTGCATGGGTTGGTGGGTGGAAAAAGAAACACAAGTCATTTATTGGTATAGTTTCCCCCTAGCTTGAGGTCTATTTTTATCATCCACTTGATAAAATAACCATAATAATCCAATCATAGGAATAATATTATTTTATTTCTATTGAGTTCCATAATTAATATCCTTAAAGTTGTTTTTTTGTGATCACATTAATTATTGAATTACCAAAAATGAAAAACCAAAAAAAATGACTGGATTATGTGTACCCATTATCTAATACATGGTTAATTAATTATATTTTTCCACTAAATATTAATAAGTATATGAATAAGATAATTTTTTTTTCATAATGATTAAATTACCTCAATGATATATATGATGTTAGTAAAGCCTTCCACTACTTCGGTATGAATCGAACCAGAGTCCAATTTTCATGACCATCCTCCCCTAGGGTGGTTTCAATTATTAGGGAATTTATACCTGGTATTTTAGGTTGAATTAACATAGTTCATTTTAAGGGTCGATCGCTTATGTTAGAATTAGGTAAACTATTATAAAATGTGTTAAAGAAATCCAAATTAAGAATTTTAGTTTTGGGGAGTCCACTAAATAGATCAAGGAACTATGAGTTAATGTAGAAATTATGTTTCACCTTCCAAAATATATTTTAATAAAATTGAAACCCAAATCTGGGTTAAGAGATGTAGAAATTATATCATTTGAACTAAAATATCCAAGGGACAAGATATTTCTATAATAATGTTGAGGTATTTTATGTTTCAATTAAATAGCGAGAGATTATTAAAATTTTATATTTATTATATTAATTTTAAATCATATAAATAATTAAAATTGTAATCCCTTTAATTATTGAAATTAATGTTATAGAATCAACCATACCACTATTATACATTCTAGAGAAGGGTAACATTATCATCCAAACTAATTTCCATGAATGTTAAAGGTTCATAATTGCATTTTATTTCATGAAATGGAATTATATGTACTAGAAAATACTATTATGGAAGCTCATTTACAAGAGTGTTGTGTGAAATAATTATCTCCCAAAGAAAATCATTTAGATGATGCTAAATATTTCTAATGTCTCATGATATCTTCCACAACCAATGAGATTATAAAGAAACATGATGATAGGGATATGTTTATAATTATATATGAATTTTATGATCTATTTCATGATAAGGAAAGACAAGTAAGACACAAGATCTTAAATTCACTATTTATCTATATGATTTGTGAGCCAATGATGATTTGGACTCATATAATAACTATGTTAGGCCACATAGTGAACATGGACATCTTGGGAATAAAGTTCTATGATGAGCTAGGTATAGATCTCATTATATCACCACTACCTAAATACCCCTCTTGTTAAATATTTAATTATTTCTTGATCAATAGAGGGAAGTCACTTTTGGAATGTATTACTCTCTTTTTCATAGATTACTAGGAGATAGTGAGAGATAAACCTACCATTATTATAATGAACAAGAATACAAAGAATAAGGAAAAGGGGCATAAATCTATATATATATATATATAAATTCCCTAACATTCATCCATCCAAGAAGATAAATATCCAATAGACGGTAAAGGAAAAAAGATATAATATATTTTACATATGGAAATCATTGTCACTAATGGAATAATTTTACCTAAAAGAAAGGGGAAGATAATTGTAAATTCATTATCAAGTGTAATATTTCAATATACAAACATTATGACCTATATATTTCATGAGATTATCACATATAAATCTGAATAGGGAAACTAAGTGGATTTAAAAATATTTCTACAGGGTATGTTGATCTTCATGTAGCTATTGGACTGAGAATTAAAACCCTCTCTATAGGGTATTATTATCTTTAATTTGGAAGTGAAATGATTTTTGATTTAAAGAATTATTATTTTGATCTATATATTACAAAGAACATCATATCTATTTTTTACCATGACAGGATGGTAATATTTTACAATTTAGGAATAATTATTGACTCATTTAAAAATATATAATTCATTATGGAATGAAACAACAATATAATGGTCATCAATTTTTAATTTTAAATAACCTAATATGGGAAATAGATAACAAATCTTGTTCATATGAACCACATAAAACCCACTTTTTGAGTTAGATTCCTGGTCATATAAATGAGAATTATATACAAAGAACATTCAATATGGTTATTTTTCCCCTTTGAGCAATGTCTAAAAGAACTATATAATTCTTTATTGCAAGGAAAAAAGACCAAACCCCCAATCGGTGGTGTAACACCCTGAGTTTTTAAAATGCATATTTTTAAATAAATTAAAAGTATTTGATGTATTGAATTTATTTCTAAACCAATTTAATATTGAAGTACACACCACACTGAGTTTAACTTGTGGTACACACAATACCTATTTTCTTTAATAGGTTGTGTTATACGCAAGATAGAGTTGTATCAAAATACAATATACTAATAATATTTTAATAAAATTATTAATATAGTTATCACCTAACCATTGGAATGGTGAGTATGAAATGTATGTACTAAATTATGAATGTTTGGTTTTTCATGATATTAAAATGAATTATTTTTCATCCAAAAAATTATAAATGAGAGTAATAACTATTTGAATATAATGAAATCATTTCTTAAAAAACAATCTTTCAATGCACGAAAATTTTTTAAGTCAATCAATTAAAACAAAAAACTTTTGATTAATAATTAAAAATAAATTTAAATATTATATATTAAATAAATTATTAACATTCTTTACATTGTTTTTTATAAAACACACCATAATAAATCCAATTTATTCATATAAAGATGTATTTTATCTAAAATTCATTATTACATACATTTAATTGAAAACATATTATAAAACTAAGTTTTTAAATATATAAATATTATATTTTAATAAATATTTATTTTTAAATTTTTAATCTATAAATTATCTTAGGATTAATTTTTTGTTTTTTAGCGAAGTTACATTTTTTAATGAATTGTGGAAAACACCGAATTATAATTGAATACAATCTTTTAATCTAATTAATTTATAGTTTAAATTATATTTTTAGATGGTTTTAAAGTATAATTAGTTAATTTATAAATCAATTATTACAATTTTTTTCTTTGGGGTATTTTTTATTTTAGAATTAGTTATAAAAACCTAGTAAACTATTGATCATTTCACTTGAAAACTCCAGTTTCCCATCCCGTTTGTGGGATTAATTATAAATTAGATTTTGATACTTCTATGAATGGAATTTGAAAAAATGGATTCCATATTTTTAATCAATTTTATTTATATTATCAATTATTTTTAAAATAAATTTTTTTCATAATTATTAGTGAATATAGTCAAAATTAAATAACCTCATTTGGGTGGAAATGAAGATTTTCACATTACATGCATGTGTATTAATATTAACTTCACACAAAAATTCGTTTTTAATTTAATGATTTAGACAAAAAATTTATAATATTTTTTTATGAATTATCTAACAATGATAATTATAATTATAATATTAACGAAAAAATTATCTAGGATTATAAAAATTTACAAGCCAACTAAGTAAAAGTTATTAATATAAAATTGAGTAAACCTAAAGACTGATGATTTACTAGAATAAAAATGTATTTATTTTTTGTGGTGAGATATTTATCGACCATATAATCCCTCTTATACATTATATTTATTATTTTTGTTCATAGTAGTTAAGGTATTTCTCCCAACCATGAATACTTTTGGGTATTTAAAAGAATTCATTTCCTCCCCCATTATAATAGGGAATTCATTCTCCCCACTTCATCAGAGGAATGGAGCCATTTGGATCTGACTAACCATTCCATAATAACTTAAAAAATTATATCCTCTATTTATAAAATCTATAAATTAGGAATAATTCTATCCAATAATGTATTTTATTGTAAACTAAAAATGATACCCGAAGAGGGGGTAACTTTTCTCCATGGTCATTTTTGTTTTATTACTTACTCAAACCCCTTAAATTGTTTTTTGTATTAGGATTAAATGATAAATTTATTATATTAAATATAATTAGTTTTATTATGTTAATGGTATGACCCAAAATAAGACACAAATTTATCAAATGGGCTATGAAATCATCATTCATGTGTACAATGGACTACTGCCTCATGAACTGATGTTATTAGATTTCCCAATACCACCCCTTAAAGTAAGGAATAATGATAAAAATTAATTATATATATATATATATTATATGATTATTTATATTTATGTCAACTTATAGAATTTATATAATTCATACACCTTCATTATTTCCATTTTTTAGGAATATGAAAATGTTGTTCATGTGTATAGTGGGGAACCTGCCTCGTGAAGCGATGTGATTTGTTCACACAATATAATGAATTAATTAGAGATCAGTTTAACAAAAATATATTAAATAAATATCAAAATAATTTTACTGTAATTATAATATATATATATATATATTGGTTACTTTTCTTTCTCAAATACGATTAGAAAATTCAAACAACATTCATATATACGCACGACCAACTGTCTCCATGAGAGGTGTATTATATTTCATATCACTACATTTTATGGTTTAATATAAATTCATATATTAAAATTATAAATTATATTAATCTTACGGTTGAAATTATATATATTATTAAACATTATAATTGTAAAATGACATAAAATGACAATTAAAGACATATATGAAAAACAGATCCGTTATTCTCTAAAATATAAATTTATCATGAAATTATTAATAAATGGGTAATAAAAAGTCATAAGAAAATAATATATGATATTATTTATATGAATTTTAATATATAATATATGTATAAAATCTTATAGTTATAATACATGATGATTCAATATGTAAGAAAAATTTCATGACTTGTTGTATTGGACTCCTACCTCCATCTTATTTTCAATTAGACCCATCATATATTCCCCACATCTTAATTATATGTGGTGTATAAATTGTACATGAATGTAAATTATGAATATAATATATAAAAAAAATTATTTACAAATTAATTTTATAGTCTCTCATTCATGTGGATTATGGTTCAGAAGTTACCAAAAAAGTAAGGGGATTTATAGTCGTACTTTGATTTCTGTGAGACTTATGTCATATTCACTAGTTTTATCTTTTTTGGGGTGTATATAATTTACATTGAAATGTTATATCCTGAATTTAATTAATTTTTTTTCATATACATATTTTCATTTGATGTTTTTTTCATGGGGATCATGAATAAAATGTTACTTGCATATTAAGAGATTTCTGTATCACTTTTTAAATTTTCTGAGACACAAGTCATATTCACCAATTATTTATTTTATGTGATGCATGTGCATACAATGAATGTATTTCACGATGATTATATTTGTAAAAATTATTTACATATCAATATTAGTATATCTTTTTCATGGGGTTTGGGGTTCAATTGTCATAAAATCGGTAGTGATGTTTTGTTACAATTTTCATTCTCTGAGAAATATGGTATGATATACCCATATATTCTTTCCTGAATTTTATAGAAATCCCCTTGTACATGTAATATTATGAATTTATATACCCTAAAGATATTAATAATTTCATTTTGTGTTATTACCTTGTGGGTATTATGAATACAATTTACTAAAGTGGTAATGCTTTTGTATTACAATCACATCATTTATCGGGATTGTTTATGATCAAGCCTCAAATGTTGAAATATTATTATCTAAATCTCAATAATTATAATGAGTATATTTATACTTTATTTATTAATGATATATTCATTTAATATTACTATTTTCTACACTATGGTAATTATGATACTTAAAAAATGTTTTATGGGAATCTTACTTTATTTATCTCTTCGTTCGGAAAAATGTGTACTTTCAAAATAGTGTTTTTGAGTAATTGAATAAAAATTGAAAAATATTTTAAATTATATTTGAATTACATTTTCCAAAAATTTATTTTTTAAATTTTTTTTTGAATTGTGATAAATATTTTTTATAAATATTCCTTTATAAGTTTTCATGGTTTATTTCAATAAAAAAGTTATAAAACGTTTTTATGTATAAAAAGGAATTTATCAAAGAGTAAATATTTTTTTCATTATGAAATGTTTTTAGTAATTATTTAATTTATTATACACCTAATATTTCATCCATTGATGTTAACTATGACTTACTAGGGATATGATCCAAAGATTAAATTCTTATTCTTTCTTTGAATGGTTTATATTTGTGATGAAAAGTTTTTTATAGAACCAGTTTATTTTCCACAGTTTAATCATGATCGAAGGATATTGTTATGAAACCCATTTATTCTCCATAGGTTTATCATATTTCTATGATATTATTTTAGAACCAGTTTCTTTTTCACAATTAAATAATGTTTAATAGAGATTAGCATGAATCCCATTTTTTCCATGGGTGAATCTTGTTATAAAGGGTATAATGATCGTTTATGATGATACATAATCTAATTTTACAATTTCATGTATATGTTCTTAAATATAACATATATTATGGGGAATATTAGATAGTTATAGGCAATAAATTTATATCAAATATGGTGGGTCTTCCTTGATAGCGTCGAGAAAGCATGTTATAACATATATGGTGGGGTGACCAAGATAACACCAAATAAACCCATTACAGCTTCAACAATGGGGAATTATAGATAAAACGAGGTGATGATATCATAGCTTACATGATGGATTCACTGAGATATATATCCCATTCATTGGGTAATGATTTATATCTCATTACATATAAATTAATGGAATGGGAAGTTAACCGGATTTTGAAAGGGAATATGTCTGCTACGATGGTCTTGGGAGTCAACCTTGACTACTAAGATGGTATTTTTAGTGAACATTGTATATTAATATGGTATTAAGAGTGATCCTTAACTATAATAATGGGTTGGGAAGTGAACCCATTCCAGTAATATTTCCTTGGAAGTGAGCCTTGAAAACTCTATAAATAATATTATTTGTTTATGTGTCTTCCACAGTTCCAATTCTTATTCATATAATATGATCTCATGGATTATGATTTATATTACCTTATGATTAATTCCTTATTTTATTCCAATATTTATTCCATGAATCATGTGTATGATATTTGATATGCATTGTATGATCTAAAATGATATATTCATGTTCTCAAACATCTAAGTTCTTGTTATTCTTATATATCTCCTTCATTGACCCATACTGGTCATTTTATGTCATCATTTCTTATGTTTCCTTTCCCCATGTCAGGAAGAAATGTTTTATGTAGGATCACTAAATTTTAAGTGATTATTTGTAAACATTGAAGATATTTCATCATGTTATAATATTGTGTTCTATGATTCCAATGTCGCTAAAATATTATGTTCCTAAGGAATATACTTTTGTAATGTGATGAATATTAATATAAAATGATGTAATATCCAAATATGTTGGGGTTTTTTCTCTATAATTTCTATCAAATAATTATTTAGTCAACCTTTAGAAAGTAGTATGTGAAAACATTAGTTTTTTCCTTAACGATATTTATAATGATATTTCTTGGGATATTTAAATGGATTTGTCTCTGGGCGAGTAAATGTATAAGAAGATATCCTCAAACTTTTGGAATGGATATGGAATTTTTTTCATTATATTAAATCCTTGTCTGGATACTCTAAGTAAATGTGGGTTTTTCACAAATCTAGATAGGTTTAATAACACTAAAATTACAGTATTAAGCTAGAACTGATCAAGAACTGGTGTACAAAAACATTCCTTATAACACTTCATAATGTTTTTTTATAAATAATCTATTCACCTACTAAATAAATAAAAAATGAATTGAAAACACAGACAGGAGTAGAATATAGGACATTTTATTAAATAGAAAAAATCCACAAACATTAATACAAGGAAACCATAATTCAATGATGTCTTTTACTAGATGTTTAAAATCATTACAAGTGATAATAATAAAATTGTACTTATTGTGAAGTACATAAGAAGTCCATGATGTTACCTTTTCTCTCTGGGACCCTCTATGAGTAGAAACATTACAATTTGGAAGATGATGATAAAATAATAATAATGGAAAATAATAGTACCATCTCTTGAGATGATAAATATAAAAGCACATTCAATTTATTAACCTGAAATCTATGTTTAGTATTTGTAGGTTTATTAATAAAAGACGTTAGGTTATAATCATTGATACTTTTAAACAAATTAATAAATATTTAATAATAACATGAGTATATATCTATAGGAAGAATTTTAGAAATTACAGGATATATTTATATAATGAAATTATAACATATTTATATAATATTCAATGTGTCAAATTAATAAATTTAGTTTAATATAAGGAAGAATTAAAACATTAAAGTAATGAAATATCAAAAAAAATAAAGTGTTTAATGATTGAGTTAAGCTAATAAATTAGTTTTAATATGAACATGTTTAAAAATTAATAGTAATATGAGTTTCAGTACATTTATGATATTTTAGGTCAAAGATAAAAATATATGTAATTATTTTCCTCGAAAAAGTATTTAAATTCATATTTAATGTAAAAATTGAATAAATTTTTAATTATAATTTATAAATTGAATTTATTTATTTTATATTTACCTATATATAATATTACAAATTTTAATGTTCTCATTATAATAAATGTAACATATATATAAGTGTCTCTGTGTGTGTGTGTTTTTATAAACCAATAATATATAAATAGATAAATATATCTACAAGAAATAATACTTTTAATATAAATAGTTATAATATAATAAAATATTTGAAAAAATAAATTAAAATACAGGAATTAGTTTCCCTATACATGATTTTGAAGTGTACCCTCTCCCCTTGGATCTCATCTTCAATAGTTGGGCAGTGAACCTTGAATACTATCAGTAAGGCTGAAATACCAATATTACTCTACTGATTGTCAATGATCATCCAATAGTGGACACATTTCGGAATCCTTCCATATAGGGGATGGTCACATACTGATGAATTCAACCCACACCCTATCGGCAGTCAGTCTCCCTGTAACCCTTGTCAGTGACTTGCAATAGCTTCAGATGTCATTTTTCTTGTGGAACGACTCTTCTAAGAATACAATTGACTCGATGATGTTTCATATTTTAGGGATGTTGATGAACCGACAAGATTTATAGTATTATAAATTCACATCATTGGGGTTTAGGGTACCACATATACTGGTCCTCCACTTTTTAGGATCATAGTTTATGGGAATGTAAATATTTGGTAAGGAATCAGCTATATATGTTTTTTCATACTTTTGGGGTGTCTTGTTAACTATATACAATGGTGGATGCTGATTAGGGGGATTCTACATCAGTGATACTTCCCATATTGGTTAGCTTAGTATCATTGTTTTGTTATCTGAGATGGAGGAATAACTTGCTACATTGATTTATTTGCTAAGGGGATTTAGTTTTGTAAAATATGATTATGTAAATCTATTTTCTCTTTCATTTTCAAATTGTTTTTAATCTATTTGTAACCCTCTTAATGTAAATTTATTTCTCTATTGAAAATATGTGGAATCATTTGCAAGGTAAAGGGTAAATTTTATACTTTTATTTTAATTTATGTTTCTAATTACGAACAGAATTTATTTAAATACTATATACGAGTAAATAATTTTTTTTTTCAGAATAGTTCATTTGGTTTTGGTGTTTCTCATGTTACTGGACAATTTTGATCAATTACTTGTAGTTAATGACTAAAGGTTTACATAATTTTTAGAAGGGGAACTCATTTATTTTATATATATGGATATTTTTTTCCTATTTCATGCATATACATATTTATGTGATAATTTAATGTTATTTATGTTATTCATATATGATTATACTATCACTCGAAATTTTCATTTTTTGATTTATATAAGTACCTATATACATATACATGTATTCATTATAATTTTATATTTTTAAAAACACACACACACACACATATATATATTATATTCATGTATATGATTTTTAATTTCATCATGTTCATGATTTCAAATTTTAAATCCATGATTTATATATATACATGCATGTCATTTCATTTTCTTCAACCAAACATATGTAAGTACATATGATAATATAACTCAAGTGATATAAGTATTTTTCATACTTATGTTTATGAAATTGAGGTTTGTATAGGATACATTACTTTAAAATTCAGCAATGATTATATTAATTATAAATATGTATATATAAATGTATACTAATTATAAAAATCATGTTATATGAGTTTTATATCTTATTAAAAAACATTAACTAAGAATGAATGTTATTTAAATTTATATAAAGGGTTTTTTCATTATATATATACATATATATACATTACTTTTAATCATTTTAGGACTCACAATGAATATGTAATTCATTAAAAAACCTATAATCTTCGAAATTAATATTTTCAAATGAAGCAGTGAAGAGGTTTTTCATTTGAAAATATAAATTTTATATTTCTTATATGTGTTATATAGTTTCACTTGTAATGTTATAATTTAAGGTTATATTAAATTTTACTTACATTTTTAATGAATGCTAAATTAAATATTTATATGTATATATATTTAATAGATTTTTTTTTGAAAATTGTAATTTTATAATTACATCCATTTACACCATTATTTTATGTTCATACATTTTTTTGTGCACAAGGTAATTCTAAGAGAGAAAAGTTTTATGCCTATTATTTTATGTTAATTTTAATCTAATATTTCTAATATTTCATGTTATTTATATAATCATTCCCATTATTATTCTACAAAACAAAAAATTGATATAAATTATTTCATTTTACATTAAATTTAAAACTTTTCTATTAAAGGTTTATATAGTAGTTAATGTTTCAAAACATCAAACTGCAATATAAGAAATTTAGTATTTTATAAGTTCATTAAAGGATGATATGTAAAAGATAAATGTTATTGTTTTAATGAAGAGTAATCAAAGGGAAATTTTATATACAAGGATATTTATTATTATTGACGGATCATGCCAAAGACAAGTGACATGGGATTTTATAGTGCAAATTCTAACAAGTGATTGTCCTATGAAAATATGTATTCATATATTTATAAATATTCATGTGAATTGATTGAATTGTTATATTTTTAAAATAAAAACCCCAGTGGGGAATTTATATATGTCCCGTAAGCTAAAAATGTTTTTATAAAAATTTTTACCTAGAAATTATAAAAAAATAAGGGGTTGATGAGTGATCTCATTCCAAAGGATGTGGGTAGGCCCATGAAATCCTTAAATGTTTAGGGGGCCCTATTATTTATTTTCATGAGCTTGCTTAGTGTTTTCTAAAAAATCATTAGATTATTTTTATGCATTTCCCAAAATGTAATTATTTTTCGAATGTGTATATTTATTTGTTTTCAAAGGTGTATGTATTAATAAATTTATTTTAAAAATAACATTTTCAAAATTATATGTATTTTCGATATTATTTATAAAATATTTTCCAACGCTAAATTTTTATAAGTGTTTATCAATGGTAATTTAAATTCCTTTTTCTAAATTATTTCTAAAATCATATATCAAAAGGTATACCTATTTTTTAAAAGATTATTATCTATATTTCAAAAAAAAAACATACTGGGAAATTTTTCTCAACCTATTTTTTTATAAAATGTTTTCAGGTTCAGATATATAATTCAGAGAGTTTAGCTTCAATAAAAAGATAGCGCGAGAAATGAATAATTTCTTCCATTATTTTCCATTTTAACTTTTATAATATGAAATAGTGGGCCTTTTACTAGAAATCCTAAACTAGATAATATCATCATTCGTTACTGACTGTATATTTTCAGTTACTTTTAAATAAATAAAACAAAAAACATGTTTTTATACTAGATCTAAAAGAACAGTTTTGGGGCACTACAGTTGGAATGAAAGGAATGATTTAGACAACAACTTAGATTAATATATTTAGATAAAATAAATTTTTTTATAATTAAATATTATTTATAAACCCTCATCCAAAAAATGTCTGTTTTCAATTTGGAAAGATCCTCAAAATAGAAGGATGAAGAGCACGAACAACAATTCTCTCTCTTTCAGAGGATTTGATTTCAAAGATAATCCTAAAAACATGCTCAAATGATATCGAGACCATTACCAACATCCATGATACCTGAAAGAAATTGTCTGAGGTATCTTACACCTCTTCTATTCCCAATTATTTATGAATTCGATATTATTACCAAAGTATATTTGATTTATTCACCCTATCAAAACCATATAAAGAAATCACCAATATTGAAGTAGCTACAGAATATGGTGATCTCCAAGCATCTTAAATGTACCAAATTTCAAAATAAAAATATATCTTATGATGTATCAAATATAATTTGGATACCTTTTTAGGTGACACTATGAGATTACTCTATAATGGTATGGTCCAAACAGATGTTCAAAAAATGTATAATGAAAAAAAATCCTTGATGTATACTTATGAATTTCAACATAATTTTAATCCTCATAGAACAAGTCGTATCTAGAAATAAGAAATAGATAATTTTGAGGATGCTATGAATTATCACTGGTATTCCTATAAACATTCTCATCATGAAATATTCCAACCATAAAAATCACAATGAATTAATAAAGAACTTCCATATTGGAACATCTATATTGACTGTAAAAGAATCATGAGGGTGAAATTCCATTTATGGGGGGTAGAATGTAATACCCCCGTATTTTTTTAAATGTATGTATTCACGGTCTATATAAATAAAAAAACAATTGAAAACATGGGCATTATTATAACATATTACTTTTTTAAATAGTACACAAACCCCAAACATTAATACATGGAAACCTTAAATAATTAAAGTTTGCAACTATATAGTCAAACTCATTACATGTTCTAATAACACAATTGGACCGTATACTAAAAACATAATAAGTGAATGATCATAATCTATCTCTCTAGGATCCTCCATGTGTATAAACACTATGATCAAGATGGTTATGACAACACAAAGTATACGAGAAAATATGATAACTATATCAACAAATGAGAAATTTCCAAGCACATATAGTTTAGTAACATTAAATCTATGCAATTTATTTATAGGTTCATTAATTATAGTCATTGGGTTATAGCCAATGAGACTTTTAAAAAAATAAAAAATATGTAATAATAATATGAGGATATATCCTTTTGAAGACTTTTATAAAGTATATACATTTTTATATAATGAAATTCTATGATATATAAATAATATAAACAATGTCAAATTTATAAATTTAGGTATAAGGAAGAAGTAACATATTAATGTAATGAACATTCAACCAATTGAGTGATTAAATTTTCAATTAATCTAGTAATTTTTTTTAAATGATCATCGGAAAAGTTTAACAGCAATATATGTTTCAGTCGAATGATGATATTTTAAGTCAATGTTAATAATATATATAATTATTTTATTAAAAATTATATATATATATATTTATAATTTGTTTTAAAAATTTATATTAAATTTGAAATTATAATATATAAATTGAATTTTCTTACTAATTATTTACTTATATATATATATGCTTAATTAAATAAATGTTTTAATTATTAAAATGTTACACACACACACACACATATATATATATGTGTGTGTGTATCAACCAATAATAGATTGATATATAAATATATTTATAAGATATAATAATTATAATGTATAACAGTTAGAAAATAATAAAATGATTTAATAAATTAAAAGAGGGGAATCGGGTTCCTTTTGTAAGAAACCAAAGCGTACCCCCTCCCAATGGTCATTATCTTCCACAGCTAGGTAGTGACTCATGGATACTACCATAAAATTTCAAAAACTAGTGATCTTATACCAGTTGTTAAGGATTTTCCGACAGTGGACACGTTTTGGAATGCCTATATCTAGGGGGATGGTCATGTGCGGATGAAGTAAACCAACACCATACTAGTAGTTGATCAACCTAAAACTCTTGTTGATGACTCATAATGACTTTAGATGTCTTTTTTCTAGTATAATGACTCTTCCAGGAATTAAATGGCTTGAATGTGTTTCAGATATCAAGGATGCAGACAAGCTGACATAATTTTTTTTGGAATTTTAAATTAATATCTCTCGGGTTCAGGGTTCCACGTATCCTGGTCCTCCTTGTTTTAGGATCTTTTCAAAAGGAAATTATAGATTATGTAAGGAATCAACTTTATCTGGATTTTCATACTTTTGGGGTGTTTGGTTATCTGTATATAAAGGGGGATGCAATTTTGGGGGATGCATCATAGGGGTTATGCCTCATTGGCCAACCTAACCATCATGTTTAGCTAAGTCCTATTGTTTTTGGGATCCAAGATGAAGTAACAGGTTGAAAAATTTATTTATATGTTATGGGTATTTAGTTTTGGGAAATACAATTAATTAAATCAATTTTTTTCAATTACTTTTCAAATTATTTCCAATATATTAGTAACCCCCTTGTTGTGAAAATGTTTTTTCTACTACAATGTAGAAGAATCATCTGCAAGGTAATTTGTACAATTTATAATTATAATTAAATTTGTATTTATTACCGAAAAATTAATTTATTTCAATACTATGAACGAGTAAGTAATTTTTTTGAGAATGATTCAATTGGTTTCGATGTTTCGAATGTTATATGACGAGTGGATCAATTAATAACACTTATCCTCTAAAGTTTTACATAATTTTTAGCAAAGGGAACTCTTTTATTATATATATATGGATATTGTTTTTCATATTTCATGAATATTCGTTTTAATTTGATAATTTCATGTTATTTAAGTTATTTATTGATGATTATACTCCCATTCAAATATTGATTTTTTTCCATCTATATAAGTAATTATATATATATATATATATATATTGATTATAACGTCATGTTTTATAACACACACCCACACCCCCCCCACACATATATATATATATATTATATTCATGTATAAGATTTTCAAATCCATCAATTTCATGAGTTATAATTTCATGTCTATGATTTATATATGTATAAATGCATGTCATTGAATTTTTTCATCCAAACATATGCATATTCTTTTGAGAATATATCATATGTGATATAAGTACTTTTCCTAATTATGTTTAATATATTAAGGTGTTCATATGATAAATTACTTTAAAATTAATACATGATTATATTCTTTAAAAATATCTATATATAAATAAATAAAAATTCTAAAATTCACGCTTTTATATGTATTACATCTTCTTAAAATATTTAAATTATGAATAATAGTTATTTAAATTTATTTAAATGTTATATTTCATTATATATATAAACACATTCCATTCCATTATTGCATGACTCTAAATTAATATGTAATTCATTTCAAAACATGAATTCAACTAACTTGATATTTTTAAATTAAGAAAATAAGAATTATTTGTTTTGAAATTTTTAGTTTTATATTTCCTATATATGTTATATAATTTTAGTTTTAATGTTATATGTTAAGGGTATATATACTTTTACAAAAATTGTTAATGAAATTAAAACTATATATTAATATATTTAATAGATTTATTTTTTGAAAATAGTAATTTTAAAATTACTATCCTGTATGCCATTATTTTACGTTCTTACATTTTTTGTGATCTTTATAATTATAAGACTGAAAAGTTAGATGTCTATTATTTTATGTGAATTTAAATGTAATTTTTTTAATATTTATTTTCAATTATAAAATCATACTCATGGTTAGAATAGGGAAGTACAAATTGGTATCAATTATTTCATATGACTTTAAATTTTAAAATTTTATGTGAAATGATTTTATAATAATAAATTTTTCAAAACATCCAACTGTGATTTAAGTAAATCAGTATTTAACATGTTTATTTAAGGATGAGTCTTAAAATATAATGTTTTAAATATTAAAGAAAACTAATTCATTAGAAATTTTAAATACATGGATGTTCATTATTATTGAATGACCATTCCAAAGAAAAGTGAAATGTGATTTGGTAGTGCCAAATCTAACTAGTGGTTTTTCTAATTAAATAAATATTCATAAATTTATAAATGTTCAATTTTATTTAATTAATTATTATTTTTTAAAAATAAAATCCCTAGTTGGGAATGTGTATATGTAAATAAAGCTAACAATGTTTTTATAAAAATTGGAACTTAGACATTGTAAGAAATATGGGGATGAGGAGTGGACTCTTTCCTAAAAAAGTGGGTAGTCCCAAAATATCCTTCAATGTTTAGTTTCAATATTTGTTTGTTCTTATAATCATTCATAATATTTAATAAAAACCACTAGATTTATTCAAAACATTTCAAAAAATGTAATTATTTTCGAAAAGTGTATATCTATAGGTTTTCAATGATGTATGTTTTTTCAAAGGCATTTTCAAAATATTTTTTTCAACATTTTGTTTAATTTTTAAAATTATTTTTAAATATTTTTCCAAAAAAATGTTTTTATAAATGTATTTATCAATATCAATTTAAAATTTATTTTCTAAATTATTTCTAAAATAATTTTTCAAAAGATTAATGTATTTTTTAAATGTATTTTCACTAGCTTTCAAAAACCCCTAACTAAGAAATTTTTCTAACCCTATATTTTTTGTAATGTTTTCAGATTCATATGTAGAGTTTACAGAGTTTATCATCAACAATGAAATAGAATGAGAAAATATTCACTACTTCTCTTATTTCCTATTTTGAATTTGATAATATGTAAGAGTGGTCCTTCTCCTCCAAATACTACATTAGAAAAGATCCTCAACTGTACATTTATTTATTTATTATGTTATTTTTAAATAAAATATATAATTGTTTACCAGATCCAAAATTTTGGGTCTTGGATGCTACATGACCTCCATCACACATAGCTTGACACGATAATGGGATATATTATAGATATTCTCAAACCCCTTAAAAAACCTAGTGAAGGATATAAATAAAATATGACTATGAATAACAAAGTATAAACCATCAATGTCATATATTAAATATGAAGGTGTTAAACATTAGATATCATATATGTAGCTTTTCATGATTATGTGGGGTTCCACTATGATTACTCTTTATCGCAATATTTTTTGGTTATTTTAAATTGTGGGAAGAATAAAGATATTTGTTAACAATTCATGTTATGGAAAATTTATTTATGATATTTCAAATGGGATGATGACTCGTTTGATGGATGTTGTTATTTTTCAAAACCCATTTTCATGGAACACGATTAACAATGTATACCATAACCAACTCTCAGATTCAACAAAGAAGACATGTCAAGAGTTCGCTAAGATCATGGGTTTTGGAGACCAATGAGGAAATAATTTTCAGTTCCCTATGTGATGAAAATGGAGTAATAAATACCAAGGTGAATGTATCAAAGGAAAGTGGATATTTTTGGACTACAGGAAATAAAGATAAAAAGAATGTAACTAAAAATGGTAAATGAAAAGTTCATTTAATATAATATATGCGATTATTTTCCTCCCAAGTATATCATTGTCTATTGAATGATTTTAATTTTGAGATTATACAAATTATATAAATCAATGTCCAAAATAGGGAAACATTTTATGAAAATCATCAAAGAGGTATGAGTAACAGTTATATTTTTTATGATAAAGGGAATATAAATACTATATAAATGAAAAGAGAAATTAAGTAATAATATAATAAATCCAAGTTAATGGGTTTAGGTTGAGGCAGAATAATTGAATTATTTATTTATTTTAATTAATGGATTATAAAATATATAAGGATAAAATGTGGAATCTTGTAACTATGAATTTTCAAGAATGTTTTAAATTGTACTAATGCACAAGAAAAGTGATATTTTTATTAAGAGAATATGAATTTTTTATGTTTAGTATATTGAGATAATGTTTTTTGGATAAAGTGATTTTTGATGTGAATAATGTAAATAGGATAATAATTATTACATTGGAACTGGTTATTTATTTTTTAAAAAAGTGGTTCACAGTATCATGGACATAGTTTATAGTATCTTTGGATTTATAGAATATATCCAATAATCTCTATTTTATATACGGAATAATGAAACATGTACATTATTCATAAGGTTTGAAGTGGATTATTATTATTTCTACTTATAAAGAGAATACTAGATGATTTATTCAAAATTTGGGTATGTTTCAATCAAGATCTAGATAATGATATATGGAGGAGTAATATTAGGATGATTTTGAGAAATTTAGTGACCTTTTTCTAAAGTATTTTATTTTTAATTTTTGGAATATTAAAATGATTAACCATTTATGGAATGATATAAGTTTAACATCATATAATGTTATAGCAATTAATGTATTATATTTCTATATGAGGATTTATGTATATCAGATAACCTGTGATGACCATTTTTATTTGATGATAACTAAATATATTTTAAATGAATTATCATCCTATTTATTGATATCAAGATATATTAGTGCCTAAATAATGACAAACTAAATTAATTTAATTGAGAAATAGATGATGTTTAAATTGATCAAGGCACATGCAGAGTGTGAGATGGTGCATGTGAAGTGGAATGAAGTCAAGTAAGTATATCTCCTTGTGAAAACATACCAACATAATGAAAAAAATCTTGAAATAAAATTTTTATCATAGTGCCTCCATTTATGATGAATTAGATAGTCCATTATATAATCATAAATTTATGGTTTAATGTTCATTAACACAATTTATATGATCCAATTTTTTATGATAAGTCATCTCTATCACTCTCCATAATTAATTATAATTTTCGTCCCGGTGAATTTTTTTTACTTCTCACCAATGTTCTCTATGTGGAAAACACATTACGTTTTTCTTAGGGTAACCAATATGTTCCAAACATTCCTAATTTATAATATGTTTTTGTATTCATTTTTAAAATAAGGTTTTCATTGAAAGTATCATTCATGTATTGAAACATTGATGGCCTGTATAAATTTCATGGGTGAAATTAATTTTAAATGGGTTAGAATATAATAGCTTGAATATTTTTGAATTATTTATGTAGAATAAATTAAAATTCATTGATCTATTGAATTGTATGATAAAAAATATTATTATTTCAAAACTTACAATATTTAGTTTATCCTATGGTACACATAATACAAAGTTCCTTCGATAACATGTGTTACATGAAAGACCAAGTTTTACCAAACTATAACATTTTACAAATATTATTATTAAAATGTTATTAGTGTTATCACCTAGGAATTGGAATGCAGGGTTATAAAAGTATTAACTACATATTTAATTTTTTTTATTATTTTTATAAAATTAATTATTTGAAAACTAATTAATTAGGAATGAATATATGAACTATTTGAAAATAAAGAAATTCCGTTTTTTGAAATTTTTTTTTTCACAAAAAACGTTTTATATAAATAAATAAAAAAACTGATGAATTATTTTATTTAGATTTAAATATTATAAATTCAATCAACAATTTAACATTTAGATTACGAGTTTTCTAGACATGAGATTAAAATAAATCTAGTTTTATGCATAAAAAGATGTATTTTTCTAAAAGAGAGTTTTCATGCGCAATTATTTTAAAACAAAATTATTTCACATTTATAAATTACATTTGAAGAAATAATATCTTTCCTGGAAATTATAATTTAAATATTATCTTTGGGTTATTTTTTATGTGAATTTTCATTTTTTGATGAATAATGAAAATAATGAATTTTAATTAAAATATGAATCTTCATCTAATTATTTTAAATATTAAAATATATATATAATGGTTTTAAAATAAAATTATTTTAATTGTACATGTATTAATTCAATTTTGGTAATATTAATAATTTTTATATTAAATTTAGATATAAAAAGAAGGTAAAATTTTGATCATTTTTACTTTAAAACCCCACCTTCTCTTCTCATCTATGATACTAATATTTACTTAAATTCTGCCACTTGTTTTAGTAGAATTGAAAAAATGGATTCTAGATATTGAATGAGAATATTTTATACTATAAAATAATATCAAGTTTTTAACATAATGATTAGTGAATATAGATTAAATTAATTAATGTGATTAAAGTTAAAAGACAGTTTGTATCGTAACATGTGTTTGTATTAAAATTGATTTTACACACACATAGGATTTTTATTTAATGAATTTTAATTAACATTTAAAAAATGTGGGTATTAATTATATACTTTTTATCCTTTAAATTATATTATTAATGGTAAAATTTCAAAGGTAAATAATAAGGTAAAATTTATCTTGGAAAAAACCTATAATGTTAAAATTGAGTAAACTTAATTACTAAGGAATAAAATGATAAAAAATGTATTTATAATGTGTGTTGTAGGTATGTACCTTCCCCTTCATCCCATACTTAAATTATAATTGTATTTCGAAAGAACATGTGGTAAGGGAGACCCCATAATAGTGAATACATTTGGGTATTTTGAAGATTTCCACTCCTCCAATGTAAAATGGAATTCACTCTCCCTACTTATTCCCACCTCTTGAGAAATGTCACTTGAACACAAATATCCAAAATTAATTTCCACAATCACTAATTTTTTTTAAAATCATTAATTAATATTGAAAACCCTCCAAGTAATTCCCTTGTTGCAAACCAAAAAGAGATACCTAAAGAAGAAGTAACGTCCATCAACAATGGTTTTTATTTTATTTGATCATCAGGCCCCCTAAATTTTTCCTATATCATCATTATATAATATCTTAATTATCATCAATAAATTTATATTTTGTTAGGTTAAGTATAATACCAAAAATCACACAGACTTATATCAAATGGGCTACAAAAAATCATTTGTGTGTATGGTGGACTACTACATAGCAAACTGATGTCGTTCATTTTTCAATTTCCACCTATTAAGGTTGGGAATAATGATAATAATTATTTCAATATATGATAAATAGGATATTTATGATATATTTATTTTTATAAAATACATATTTACTCATTATACAATTCTTTCCATTTTGTGGGATTATGAGAATGTTGTTCTTGTGTACATCGGGCTGTCACCTCACAAAGTGATGTCATTTGTTCACACATGTCATGGAATATTGAGAGGATGTGATTAATATAAATATGTGATATATTTAACATAAAAATTCAGCAGTAATGATAATATATATCTGTATATATCATATACTTTTCTCTTGTTCTATATGACAATAAATTGGAAACAATTTCCATTCGTACATATGGCCTTCCATCTACATGAGCTATGTATTCCATTTACTATCAACTAATTTTATGCATTACCCTAAATAAATATATACATGTTTATATATATATATGGTATTTATTACTCCTAATAAATTCTAGATATGATGAATAAAAGATCAATGTATGAGGACCATACATGAAATATCAAAACATATATCGAAAACAAACGTACTATTATTTGAAATGTAAGTTTAACAACAAATTTCTAATAAATGGATATAAATGTTCATAAGAAAACAGTAAATTGTTTGCCATATATTAATATTAATATTTATTATCTTTATAATAATAATATGATTATTTTAATTTATGTTTAAATGAGTATAGTAGAAGTCAATACTGAAGTTAAGGGATTGTCTTCTACGTTTTATTTTATATGAGACACGTGCTATATTCTCCAAAAACGTCTTCTATATTGTGTATATACAAACCATGAATGTATTTTATTATTTTTTTCTAATTAAAATTATTGGTATCTATATATCTATGTTACTATCTCTCTTTGATGTGGTTTATTGTTGAACATTTCCCAGACCATTAAAAGGATTTCTGGTCTCACTTTTATTTCTTAGAGTGTTATGCCATATTCACAACTAGTTTCTTTTATGGGGTGTATATACTTCATTATTTCATATTGTATCCTGGATTGAAATTATTAAACGATATTCATAGTTTCTATTTATTATATTCTTTCATGGATCTCATGATTCAAAATTTATTCATGTAATAGTGGATTTCTATCACACTTTTTAATTCTTTGATACACATGTCATATTCAAAAAATATTTATTTTATATGGTGAATATAATTAAAATGAATTTAATTTATGATGATTATAATTAAAATTGTTGTTATTTACATATCAATTTAAGTATCTCTCTTTCAAGGGGTGTACAACTCAATCTGTATTGAATCAATAAATAATATGTGTCACAATAATCCTTATTCAAAATGTATGTAATGATATAAACCTATATTATATCATAGTGTGTATATACAATCCATTTGAAATTTAATATCATTAATTTATCTATACTCCTGATATTTTTAATTTCATTTTAATTCATTATTTCTCTGGGATTATGATTTCATGTTACTAAAGAGGTAATGATTTTATGTTACAATCATATAATTTATTAGGGTTGTTTGTGATTAGGTTTAAAATGTTATAATATCATTATCTACCACTTAATAATTATCATTTCATTATTTAATTTTTTTATTCATGATATATTCAATTAATAGTACCATTTTTTCCCACACAGTGGATCTTTTAATTCTTATTGGAATGTTTTTAAAGAAATTTGATTGTATTTTTCACTTCAGTCATAAATCTATGTTCATTCAAAATCTTGTTTTCTAAAAATGTTTTTAAAATGTTTATATTTATATTTTAACATCACTTTCAAGGAAAATTAATTTTTAAAATTTTTTATGTTTTAAATATTTTTTTCAGTGTTTTTAAATGTTTCATTTATATGTTTCTAGGTTATTTTCAAAGAAAAAGGTTTTCAAAAGGTTTTCTTTTTAAAAAAATGTTTTCATATAATAATGTTTATTTTCATAAAGAAATTTTTTAAGTGATATTTCAAAATTATTTTTCCATCTATTATTTTATATATTAATGTAATCTATAAAATACTAGGTATATGAACCAAAGATAAATTTGTTATTCTTTCACTGAATTCTTTATGCCATTGACGAAATGTTGTTTATAGATCCTATTTTTTTCTAGTTTTTAATCATGATCCAAAGTGATTGTCATGAATCCCATTTCTTTTCTAGGTGACAATAATTTTTAAAATAGATTTTTAGGGAAGCCATTTATTTTCCATTGGCGAATCATGTTTAAAATATACTAGAATTAAACCCATTTTATTTCCCATGGTGAATCATGTTATAAAGGGTAAAATGATTATTTATAATTATATGAAATATCTTTGTTCTTTATTCTTAATGTTATTATTATAATAAACTTAAAATAAATTGAGGCCCTCATATCATATGGTAATATCATTATTTATTATATGATGGGAATCCTAAAGAGGATCAGGTAAGACCTTTATAGATTATTTGATTGGGTGACCCATATAGCATAGGGTAATCTAATTATAGATTCTATGACGGGGTTTCCCAGATAGATCCAAGTGATCCCCTTATAGGTTAAATGATGGGTTATCCTTAATAGATATCCAATGCATTCGATAAGGTATTTTATCTAATGAGGTAGACATGGCTGTAATGGGAAGTGATCCATGTCCTGTAAGTGATTATTTATGCTAATATGGACGTGTATGTAAATCTTGACTAATAATATGTTCTTAGGAGCGAACAATGACTACTAAGACAGTCTTGGGAGTGATCTTTGAATAATAAATTGGTTTTCGGAGTGAACCTATTACATTAAGATATCATTGTCATCGATCCTTGACAACTATGGAGATCATTTCATATGATTATGTGTTTGGAACTATTACATGTCTTATTACTATGATAATATATCATGTATATTAATCTTGGTTACCATATGATTCATGTCATATAGTCTTTAAATATCATATCAATGAAACATCTGTATGATATTTTATTTGTATGTTATGTTATTCAAATGTCATTCTCCTATTATCATAAGTGTATATTCATGTTATTCTTATGTATCTTCTTTATTTAACCTTATTGGGCATCTTATCTCAACCTTTCTTATGATTCTCTACCCCATGTTGTGAAGAAATGTTTTATGTAGGAGTAATAAATGGGTGATATTTTTGGGAAACGATGAAGATCTATTACCAAGATAAAATATTATGTACCATATTTCAAAATACACTAAACTATTATTTTCCTTAGGTATGTAATTTTTTCATTTTCTTAATTTTCATAAAAATTAATGTAATATCCATGTATGAGAATTCGTTGTTTCTATATATGGATAGTTTGAATAGGCCACTGAGATTCAAAAATTGGTACACACTGATGTGTGTGGACCATTTCTAACTGAATATAGAGTTAGATACTCTTATATATTACCTATTATTACTTAATTGATTATATATATATTTGTATACTAGATTAGGTTTAAGTATAATTAAATTGTTAAATTTTAAGAACATTGGAATAAAGTGGTAAATCATCTTTGTGGAATTAAAAAAATATTCGATCAGGCTTAGGTGGTGAATATATTTTAAAAAAGTTTATCAACTTTTTATGAGAATTAACGACTTTATCCAAACATAAAAAACATTATACAACACAATTGAATGGGTTGGTGAAAGGAGTTACTCTACCTTTATTGACATGGTAATGCTGATATTGATTTATGAGGATCCTCTATTATAATTTTTTTTTCATTCTAATAACATATCACAACCCACATTCTGTTTTTTTACAAATTAAGGAATCAATTGTAAAACCATATGAGTTAATGTAGGGACATTGATCATTGTTGTCATGCACATATGTATTGGGATTTGGCGTGTTTAAAATGGATATATCATGAAGAAAAAAACACCATAAGGTATGAATTGTATCTTTATAGGGTATCATTTTGTAAGTAATGTGTATTTTATAAAAAACCTAATAGATGATAAAGTTATTACCTAAAAAAGACCAAATTATTGATAGGGATCGTTTTATCAAGAAGGATAGTGGGATAAATATTTTCATTTATTATGTTTATTATTAATATACACAAGACATATTGTGAGAAAAAATTCAATAGGTCCTGGTGTAAGAAGTTATTGCTGAAACACAAGTACTTAGTAGGAGCACCATAGAGGTTAGAAAATTAGAGAAAAATTGTTCTCTAGTCATTGAATATGGTGACTCATTTTTTGTTGAAAATAATTATCCACACTCATATATAGATATAGTAGGGTTATTAAAATATATAATATATCATGATTACTATAATTTTTAGATGGATTCCATGTATTAGAACAATGTTTTAATTCTTGTTGATTATCCATTTGATTTAATTTCTATCAGCTGTAAAGGGGATTTCAGGTCAAAATCTAGACATAGAGGTTTGATTAAATACCTATAAAAAATTTCTATATTCTAAGGGGTTATAACAACATTAAGGAATTCACTACATTGAAATATTTTTGAAAATTTCCATGATTAAATTGATGAAAATATTACTTTCTATATCAAATTATCATGATTATGAAATTTACCATATAGATTTCAATTTTTTTCATTAATAGGAAATTTTAAGAATATTTCTATATGAAATAACCATAAGGTCTTGTGACTATATGAAATTATTAAATGATATTGTAGTTTTAAAGATCCATTTTTGATTGAACCAATCATATAGTTCATTAAACATTCAGTTTGATGAAGATATAAAAGAATTTTGTTTAACTAAAAATAAATATGATTAATTTGTTTGAAATTTTTTTAGTTGGAGTTTTAACATTATCTTAGTATTATAGAGAGGTGAAATATTATATACTTGATACGTTGTTCCAGTCTCACAGTTAATTACATATTATTTAATCAAGTTGTTCTCCATGAATGAAATAGGATAAAAAGACAATATAATAGGGATGATGATCATTCTTGATATATCAAAGAGGATTATTGACTAGGTAAAGATACATATATTCAATATATATTCAATATATTTATTATGGATCAATACATGAGAGTATTTTTTTTAGTATCACATGAAATAAATCATCTCAAAAAAAATGTCCCCTTAGACATTAGATGAGAAATTCTATATGAGTTGGGCACCATGAACTACTATGATAGGATTAATCATGTATGACTTCTTAACTATTAGGATTCATTATTCCTACTACATGAGCGTGGTAGGAATACATAGATCTGATCGAGGTAAACAACATGGGTATATTATTAAGACTATCATTCAATATCTAAGAAGAAGTAATGATATATTCTTATTGTATATAGGATAATAATACATAGTTATCAGGGGCTACAATGGAGCTATATTTCAAATATATTATAATGATCCAGACTCACAATAATAATATTTATTATGCCTCAACAGAGGAGACATGGGATGTATGTATTTAATGTAAACATTATTCACTGATTCTACATCATATTATGGGTATATTTCATCTTATAATACACCTAATGATGCAATGTTGATACACTTAATTTTAAAAAATAATGACTTGTTACCTAGAATTAAATACTCGTACACATTATTATATTGTAATCGTGTAGTGGTAGCACTCTTAAAGCATCGGTGTTCACAACCATAGAAAAATTACATATTGTAGAAGTATATTCTCTCGGGGGGTATTTCATATAGGGGAGAAGTTATAGTGAGTAATATTTCAATAGAAGATAGCATTTCAAACCCGTTTCCTAAATCCCGGTCTCAGGAGAAGCATGAGTATCATGTGAGATCTAGTGAAATGATGGTTTTTAGAAGTTGGATTTACAACAAGGGGGGTTCTATTGGAGTTGGTTCACTATAACCAACATCTATATTATTTATTATTTCCTGTATATATATATTTTTGAATATTAATATTCTTTCAATCACTTCACAATTGTTCTTCTGTGTTACACAGTACGCTATAATGTCTTAAGAGAAATTGTTGTATGGTATGGTCTTAGTAGTTACCCTCTATAAGGATAACATCGTAGTTGCAAAATATTAATCCTAAATATATGTTATATAGATGGATGATATCATTTTTTGGCTAAAGGTTTATAGGATCTCAAGGGTTGAGACTCATAAGACATTGAGGATCCTTCATATTACATACTCCCTTGGTAATTTCCAATGTAGAAGATCACGAGAACAAGACCCACCAGTAAGAAATCCATATTTATATATTTCATTGGATATTACTATTGGTTGATGTTTTTAATATTCCATAGAACCTAATATTACTAATAATAAACATTATTAGTTGTGTATATAAATTTATTGAGAAAATCCATGATGAATTATCTTTTCAGGGAGGTATGATATATTGGGTGAATCATGATTAATGTTATATTAATGAGTAATATGAGTATGTATTTTTCCCTTCAGTTTGTTAAATAAATTTGATATCTTTACCCATTTAATTGAAAGGTAAAATAAAAAATTAATCAATGTTCCCTGAAATTCTAATAAAGAGACGTTAATCAAATAGGTTGATGACACAAATATATCACCTACATGATTAGAGATTCTGTGATAATTAGATTATATTAAATAGTTATTATCTATATGTGATTATTCTTTATTTTGAAAATATCTTATTTCTATATGGTTACCTTAATATTTTTTTAGATTTTATCCTTAGACTTTTGGTGTATTTTCATAGGTCCATTGAAAAAGGCGCCTAGAGGTTCACATAATAAGTGTATTAATAAACAAAATATAATAATATTATTATTTATGTTTTAAAATTTTAAATTAATATTATTTTTATATGTGGTATAATAATTAATCTCGTATGCTTGGTCAATTATATTCATTCACTATTTATTCAGGATAATAGTATTCTGAGTAGAATATTTAATTAATACATATTTTATATTTAGTGAATTTAATATTTATTAATATATTATTGAAAAATAAAAAGGTCTTTACTTATGAAATAATTAATCATCATTCATATCCTCATGGATATTGTGGATTAACATAGGACCGTGTTTAATGGTTTCATGAGGAATAAAATATAATAAATATTTTTTGAATAAATTTTAAATAATTATTTCATGAAAAAATATTTTATTATTTCACTAGTTTTTCACATTTAAGGAAATTATATAATAATAATTATTATTGAATAATTTTTGTTCCATTGGGATTAATAATATATGATGTTATCATATAAAATTATATATTTTAATCCTACCACTATTTAATCCTAATTATATAATATTTAACACTAAAGGTTTCAATTTAATTTAGTAGGAAACAAAAAATAAAAAGAATATTATCAATCCCTAGAGAAACAATCACCAGGAAAACTGACAATAATTTATAGATATTATCTATTACCCCCTCTGTTGAATCTATAGATATCAAATAGATTACTTCATCAAATTAATTATCATGGAGAACAAAGATGAATGATGCAATAATTATGAACTTCCCTGATAGAACCTGGAGACTACTATGACGATTCTTGGATTCTCAAAGAGCACATTGGGATATAATATAGAATTAATACACATGTTATTCTTGAAATGAATCAATAATATGACATAAATACATTTTATATTAATATAGGATGAAATAATTGATCACAAGGTAGTAATTAAACTTCTTAAAAGTATTATTAATCATTATGTTAAGATATTGAATTTTAGATTTGGAAATCTCATGTCAATTATTGTTTGATTCAATTAATTCATGAAATTTATTTTCTTTCTACATATCAAATTAATCATATATTATGGTAGAAATCCATTTTGGTTATCCCGAACCGGCACTTATTCTTCACTTGAAACAATCATAGATAACCCTTCTTTATTGTCACTAGACCACAAGAATGAACATTCTCCAGAGACACACATATAAAAACACAAGAAAATAACTCCTCCTATATCACATGAAATGTATTATCATGATATTGGTACACTCAATCAAAAACAACTTCCAATACCTACCAAGGGTCATGCTTACTTAATATTTCTTTGATCATGATACCCATCGTGTTACCCCTCTCAGACATCATGGAAGAGCTATAATCCTTCTAACGAAGATGATGATTTTATGAAATTAATTCTATTATGACAAGATAAATAAGTTAACATGATTTCCATAGAACCCTTCAAATAAATGAAATGTGTGTGGACCACATTATCGAATGAATGTGATCCACGTCTCCCTTTAAATGTAATATTAGTCCTAAAATATACAACTTTATATTTAATCCTACCATCTACTTGGAATCACATCCTATGATGGGGAAAACTAATCACAATACCAAAACAATACTAATTAGATCACCTCAACATTAATAGACTTAGTTTCACGAGCAATGCAGCCACACCACAAAATATCGTTACATAATATAATATCATGAAATCCAGATAGGCTCCACCATAAAATCATCATACGGGGAGATTCAATTCAATAAACCAAAATACTAAAAAAGAACTCATTAAACCATGTATGCGGGTCAATGAAAAAACCATCTACCCACTATGGGTAAACTATATGTCACTATCCCAAATTTCCCACATATTCCTCGATATTCATAGGTATTGGTCCCAATGGACATCCCAAGAAGAGGGGTTATTCGAGCTCCAAATTTAAATCTCTATTTAAACACTATTAAAATCCCCCAAGATAATAAAACATTCCATTAACAAAACTAATAACAATAAAAAATTTTATAGAATCAGATGGTCTCTAAAATTATCAATCACACCCTAGTTAAGACAATATTTCAATTACCTCATCTTTTGAAATAACTCCAGTCACATCAAACAATTTATATATAATATAAAATAAATCTAACTATCAATATATTATTTTTTATAAATGATTTTAAAATCTAAACCTAGTTTTAATAAAATTTATGTGAAAAATAAATAACCAACATAAAAAATTAATATATAAGGTTCACTATTAATAAAATACACAATCCTCTACAAATCAAATTCACCAACAACTAAAAACATTTTTTCAATAAAAAAAATTAAAAACTAGGCTCTGATTTTGTTAGTACTACTGATCATACAGATTTTTAGGATGCACCAAACATCTCTAATATTTATTCAGGGGAGAGAATATATAATTTTTTAACGTAGTATCTCAGTAAACCTTAAAACAATATAATAGATATTGGACCAATTTATAGAAAAATAATGAAATCCTAACTCAATAATTAATAAGACAGAGAAAACGTGTGAAAGAATATAGAAGGGTTTATTATGTTCACTTGATTTGACCAACTTAAGGGGGTTTGAAATGATCTTCTTCATTTATTACATTACTGTAAATTATTTTCTTTGATGATACCTCAAGTAATCACCCCAAGGATAATTTTTATCATAACATAAAGATAAATTTATTATGAATTGACAGTCACCTATCTTTTTTATGCACCTTATATAGGTATGTTAACTTATCACACTAACCCACAATAATCCAGCAATCTAATCATCCCACAGAAGTCCATGATAAGATCCTCATATTTATAGTGGGAATAAACTATAATTTTAATTAGAGGATAATAAATAAAATAAATCCTCCTACTAGGAAATAAATTTGAAATGATTGACTATTTCATCAATTATTAAATGTATCCATTTAATAATTCTCAAATATTGACCATCTTTCAATCAAGAATTTAATTCTATAAACTCTTCATTTTAACATAAATTAAATTTTATATCTACAAATTCATGGAAGATGAAATAGATATCTCAACAGTATCAGACATTCATTGTATCAAAACATATGTCACAGTTATAGAGTTTTTGTAAAAGTAATTAATTTTAATTTATATGAAATGATATTATGTGGTTGTAATAGAATAATACTAGTGGTATCGTATATTAACTAGTATAAGTGGAACCTTTTGGAGGTAGAAAACTCAATTTAGAAGTAGAAAACCGTTTTTGTGGTAGTATGTTTTTTTAGAAATAGTATTAGTCTTCAACTAATGGTAGAATGGTTGAAAATATAAAAGAAATAATCCACTAAATGTAGCATGAATATTTTAATGGTAGAAATGTTCTACTATCAGTACCCAAACTCTATAAACTGTATTAAAATATATTTAGATACAATATTAAATAATTGTAGTATATTTTTTCTAAATTCATGAGTTTTGAAAAATTTATCGTTAAATACATGATTTTTTATTAATAAATTAATCAAAATGTGTGAGAACTAAAATAATGAATTATAGGACTTAACCAAAAATTTGCAAATTTTTGTGACCATTAATCAATGTTTAAAATAAATTTTTTAATTTTTAAAAATAAATTCCATAGAAAATAGTTTTTGATTAAAATTATATAATAATTATAATAATGGTATAAATGGATGAAAAAATAGATAACACACATGTTTTAACAATTTTTTGATTTTTGGAATGGAATAAAGAGAATGAAGAAGATACAACAATTCATGTTAATAGTATAAGGAAAAAGATGAAATATTATTGAATTTTCATTAATATCAATGATATTTTATTAGATTAAAAAATAATCACTATCAGATAGAAATATAATTCCAATTAAATATAATCTTTAATAGAGGAAGGGCATATGTGTAGTTTTCCTTTTCCGTGATCTGGAGCATGTAAAGGGGTAGAGGAAGAGGAAGGTGTAGGAGTCCCAATGAAAAATTTGGATGCTACATGTCTGAGATGCCTCGATACCTCTAATAAAGTAAATATAAAATGGACAAAAACTATAGAGATAATCTGAAAATGAAAAGAAATAGTAGTTAAACCACTTGTAGATAGCGGTACAATAGGTGGAGTAAAGTAAACTCTCCTATAAGCGTATAGAAAGGGTTTTATCATTAAAACATGTTGTGGGATTACTCTATCCATATGCTCCAAAACCAAAAAAAATTATTCTCCTCACCCATAAATAGATTTAACAAAGGTGGTAACACTTTCAACTAGCTCAAATGATCTTTAATGGACCTATTACCATGATTCATCCCTATATTCTCATAAAAAACATAAAATGTTAATAGAAGTAATACTTGGTGAAAATAATAGAATGTTATTACTTTATTGATTTAGAAATTGTTACCTATCATTAATATATTCATTAATAAAATATCTATGAGAGATTATATGTTCTGACCATGGGATTTTATTTTTTGAAGCACTTTATAATAAAAAGAAGAGGATATCTCAACACATTTTACATATATACTTCAAAATTACCACAAACCAAATTAACATGAAAACTGAAATTCATTGAAGGAGGAGGATATCTGGATGATTTGACCTAATAAAGTTTAGATAATGATTCTAGTGTTCTAGGAATAAAGATATATCTTTGTGACTAGTCCTCCTTCTTTTCATTCAAGGTGGAATAAATGACACAATTGGGTTCCACCATTATCTTTTTTTCCATACATGTTTACAATCCCCTAAAACAATTTAGTTTGGAGGTGTGACACAACGAATGATATAGTCAAGGAGATGATATCTTGGATATAATATCTATCCTCATAAGTATATGGATAAAGTTGACTAAAAAGAGTATCCAAAATAACTCCCTTAAAGGCATCTATGTTAACTCTGGTAAAAATAATGGATTAAAAATGATGAAGTGGAGGCCTCTCTAGGCCAGGTGATGGTGAAACATGGGAATAAAGAGATCCCAATACAAGAAACTTATGAATGAATCTATAATCTTTCACTAAATTTTAAATCCTTACTCCCTAATCATTAGCTATAACTACTAAAGTTACGTGTTATACAAGTTATTCCTATTCAATTTTCTCCACAAATGATCCCTTAGGATCCCTAAAAATATTCAATGGTATCCCCCCATGTTCTTATAGACTTACCCTATCACCATCAACAATATCAGAATAGGAGTATGAATAATCTAGGCCATGATCTGCTATCCCTTTGTACTTCACACCATTTATCACTATATACCATGAATTAGATCCCATTAGGCGTTCTTGAACATAAGATAATGAATTACATTGGGAATCACTATACCATACACCACATACTGTCTATCCTAACTCAATGATATTTATAAAGGTATTAGTCTCTTCACAGTTATCTTCAATGCAAACATCATATAAAGAATAATCTAAAAGTACAATGATATATTATCAAATTTCAAAATAAAATTGTACATCATTGGAATTATCAGTATCAGAAACCACATCATCATCGAATAAGGTTTCCACAAATAGTATTGAAATAGGAGAATCGTGAGTCGCAAATGAGAAACTCAAACTTTTGATAGTATTAGGGTCACATACAAATTAATAGAAACTAAAAATAAATCTTCTACTCAACCAAAAAAAACTATTTATATATCCAAATCAAAACAGGTTCCAAAAAACTACGTTATTTTAAGAAAAATATTTCACTCCATGTGCATCTAATCTACGATCAATGAAATACAAATTTCAAGTAGAGTTCAATACAAGGTATAAGTTTTCATTATTAGATGAATCATTAAAAACTCATTTTATTTATCCTCTGATTTCAAATGAGTTACATACTTCTATATGTGTCTATTATTAGAAAAAATGAAATCATTGAGTGAAATTTTCTTCTCTATTAAGAACACGACCTACATCTTCATTGATATTAGATATTAATTTGTGTGAAAAATTATTTTTATCTAGAATCAACATTACATCTTCCCATCATATACTACATAACATATAGAAAAATTATCTACCAAAAAACCCATTTTAACAATGTATTAAAAAGATATATAATATATTTTTAAAACTCAAAATTTCACCTTCTTGGTATAGAACATAAATTGGATGAACATTAATAGAAGAATACTCTCTCAATTGAGTCCCATTGAAATATTTATTCTTGGGTTTCCGTCCATATTATGCTGAGGAAGTGCATCCTCAAAAAAAATTCCATATGGCCAACATGATAAAATCTGTTAGAGTCCTCATAAAATCCTTCATGAGGAACTCTCAGACAATTTCTCTACTAATTCAATGAAGAAATAGGTTCCATTACACAAACCAAGGTATTAATGAGAGCATTATTTTTAAAATAAAATTAAAATTAATATAATAATCCTGAACTAATATTAAATATAATGTATGGTCATTTTTTTAGGACCATGATATTTATTCATGCACTCTATAAAAAATGACCCCATTAGAGGTGGATATTTTTTAGTTAAGAGAGGGTTATAACCCCCTCAAAATATATTAGTGATGGTTAAAAGAAACAGATGCTAATGTAGCTTCCTAATATTTTTAGGGGTAACTTTCATTAACTTCTAGTAAAATATTTATAATTTAGACGGAATTATTTTAGAGGTGGTTCAAACACCCTATAATTTTAACATAAATTTTCTAGTAATAGATGAATATTGAGCAGTTTCAACCACACAAAATTCATCTACTATTTGAGGGGTTGTTGGAAATCACCCTTAAATTAATGTTTTAGCATAACATTAGTAATAGTTCTTAACACCCCTAATTCATATAAAATGTTGTGGGGGATTGGAAACCACCCCAAATTTAGTGATTTAGTGAATCATTATGTGATGTGGAAACCAATCCTAATTGATGACCATTTTAGGGTGGGTTTTGAACCATCGATCCCCTTTATATGTCTAGTTTGACATTCATACCCCAATATAACCTAATTAAACAACATGTTTAGGGGTGGTTGGAAACAAACCCTAAAATAGTAATTTATCATAGAATAAGGGAAGTTTGAAACTACCCCTAATGTTTCCTTTTTTATCCACTATTACCCCCTATGTCTGTTTGGTTCCACGACTTCCCACCTCAAATGCCTTATCCTCCCATCCTTCCTATCCCTCCAATGTGTCATCCCATGCGACATCCCCTCTAGGCCCATTATATCACTCTCGTTTCATCCAGTGCCTCTATCATGCCCATGCAAGGCTTGCAGCCTCTTTTCCCACATATCCAGCCCCCAACAGAACCCCCTGTAAATTTATAATGGTGTTGGATTCGATTTGGGTTCCCACTATATGCGGCTTGTTCTTGAACCACTCTAATAATCCATTTTCAGTTATATTATACATATTTTTTGTATTTATATATATTTATATGATTATAAATTTTTTTCAGAATATATTTAAATACATTAAATATAAAACCTAAATATTCATTTACACAAAATATAGGTGTACATATGTATTAATACAAATATTTAAATACATCTATGTATATTAATAGAAATATAAATACATATGTGTATTATATATGTTAATATATTATTTTATCACACCTCTTTAAATTATATATTTACTTATATTTAAATAAAATTATCTATTTATAAATTAATTTATAACAATCACAGACACAACAAAAAATGTTTATTTTAGAATTTATTTTTAAATATTTATACTTATTTTCATATACGTATATATTACAAGTAAATATGTTTATATTTCACCCAAATATATTATTCAAATATATATACATTATATTAATTTGCACACAATAAGAAAATATTAATATATATATATATATTACATATTCATAAGAATACAATATATTATATATTATATAAATATATCTATATGTATAAATATATATATATAATTTATGTTATATTCCTACATTTAATATAATATATAGTTTATATATATTTATATATAAGAAGTTATGAATAATCAATCATCTATACATATAATTATATTTCTAATAATATATTTATATCATGTATACACATATATATTTAATACATCAGAATGAAGACTTGTCTCTGTATTAATATTAATATATTTATTTACAAATATATATATATAATGTATCTATATATTTAATAATAAAAAATATAATATATATACAAATATATAAATATTTTCATATATATACACAAACACACACAGATATATATATTTAATGTATTTGTATTATATGCATATAATTCATTTAAAAACATTTACATAATGTTTCTATAACACACACACATGAATTATATAATTTTATCTTTTTTTTAAAATAATAAGAAATATTATCCTGGGGTAAAACATCCTCTATTATGTGGTTATAACCCTTCCCTAAATTCTTGAATTTGAAGTGTTCAAAACCCACTCTAGTTATATTCATGCGTGTGTAAGTATATATATTTTTAATTTATTATTATTGTTGTTGTAAAACTACAATTTTTATTGTATGATTTTAAAAAATTATAATTATTTATATAAAATTATAATATATTTATGATTTTATTTTATAATTAATATTAAATGAAATAAAATTTTATTCAAAAAATATATATTAAGGTATATACACATTGTACAACTATATTTATGTATTTTTATAAATACGGCTAAATTCCGTCATATAAATTATATATATATATATATAATAATTTAAAATATATGTAAATAAATTTATATATAAAGTTTTAAATATATATATATATATATATATATATATATGTTATGGGTTTTTTTCTAATGAAAACAATGGGGGTTCACAACCCCTCTAATCTCCTAAATTATAGGAGGTTGTGAGACCACTCTAATCTAATATATTATAGGTGGTTGACAACACACTCTAATATCCTAGATTACAGAGGGATAAAAACCCTATATAATTTATGTTATTAAAGTGGGGTTTAGATCCCTACTATTTTCATAAATACATTCCAATATATATAGATATATTTATATATATCACCTCTAAAATCCAACTAAATATAATATTTTTTATAGAACCTATAACTAAATATATTGAACCACAAATTATTTATTTAGAAGTAATTTTGAAATTAAAACCTAAAAAATCCAACCAAATGTGAAAGAATGTAATATAAATTTAGAGGGTGTTGTGGACCCTATCTAAATTAGATGATTATATAGGGGTGTTCATAGGAACCTCTAATTTATAAAAACAGAATTTAGAAGGGTTTTTCCACAAACCCCACTAAATAACTACCCATAATCTATTGTTTGTTTATTTCATTTTGAACTACCTTACATACTACCAACTCACTCAATTATATTCAAGATACATCTATATATTTCGCAGCAAAATCTAATCTAGAAAAAATAATGGGATTTCAACAATTGGCTTTCTGATAAGATTCATATCTATATTTTTTACTAGGTTGTGGTTATTCTTGATAATCAAAATAAAGGGTGAGTTTCATCTTTACCTTTAAACTAGTCGATCATAGGATGAAATTTTAAGGTTTGATATAATGGTGAGAGGATATGTAAATGATGTTTATGAGAGAGGATTTAATTTGGAATCTCAATGGACTTTCACCCAATTTGAGAACAAAAATAATTTCTAAATTAAATAATTTTTAATTCGAGTTTAATTTATATTATAAGAGTTAAATAAAAAATAGCATTGGTATAGGAATGCCCTATAAGGATGTAATTGGTTGTATCCAATGGTACTGTGAAATGGAAGAAATACAATTAGAATCCACTGGTAGAGACAACGAATATAACCTAATTGTTCCATTGGACAATGTTACATTATATTTCAACTCAGTGGTATCACCTAAAAGTAGAATACAAATGATAGCACCCCTGAGGTAGCCCCTGAATAGTATCACATAAAATGATAGAATTTAGTGACTATATAAAGATAATAGTATGTTATAACACTTTCCATAACTCTACCAGATTCAATGAAAATTAGAAAAAATGGATTAAAATGAATTTATCATACCTAACACATGTATGATATAACTTAACCTCTCAGTGTTTGAAATAATTATAAAGACATTATCAAGATGATGTTCAGATACAAAAAACTAAAGAGTCATATCCTCCTTTTGAAAATGATCTCTCAAATATATATCTATTATATAAATTTGTTTTTTTCCTTTCAAGACATGAAGGATCCTCAAAAATGGTAATAACAATGTTATATTCACACTTAATTAGGAAATATCTAATTTGAAAACTGTATTCTAAAAATGTGTGTTACATTCAAAAAATTTGTTCACACCAACTCCCTACATCGATGAAGTCATCATTTGTTGTAAGCAATGGAAAAAAATTCATTATTTTACTACAACATGATTTTAGAGACCTACTAGAAAGTGACATGTTCTAAAGGTTATTTTCCATCAAACATACATCCACAAAATGAAATATCAAATTCGACAATTAAAACAAATTTATTTCATCTAGAGATGAAAAATCATTTGATGGTTTCATTTTTAGGTATTTGGAAGTTATTTTAACTGAATTCAAAAGGGATTCTTAAGGATTTTCATAAAAATGAGCACCGAAACACACACTTAACCTAATGTATGATCAGCTTCGTATTATGATTGGTAAACTAATGAAGAAACCAATATAAATGGTTTGTTCAAGTGGTTTCCTAGTTCCATCAATACATATTTATTGGCGACGATCGTTTGAGTATCACTTCTTTTTTTAGATATACTTGGAAAACTATTTAAAATATCATTATTATACTAACATTGGTTTAAAAAAAATCCTTCACTGCATTGAATGATTTGAAAACCATGAAAGAATTTTATTTTTCCCATAAAAATCATTTCAAATTTATTTTTCATTATATTCAAAAATTTATTATTGAATATATTTCATAAAGAACATGAAATGTTTTCCCCAGTAAAACGTGTTCATAAAAAAATGTTGGTATTTTGATAAATAAATCAGGTTCAACGGAAAAATTTATGAAATTATACCCAAGAAGTCAGATCCACGCACGCTTGGACCTCAAATTTATTAATAAAAAGAAAAGTGCAGAGACAAAAAAGAGAAAGAGGACGAGATTACATGTCAGAATAGTCATAAGCATCACTTTCATACCTGGTCATATCATCCGCATCGACTGATTCCCATTCTTATTGGGGATCAAATTGTTGAGCAACATGATATACTCCTTCCTTCGCTCTAATTGTTCCATATTTATGAAATTATATTAAATAATAAAATTCTTTATCCTATATTAGAAATTTATAGGAGATTATTTTATGCCATAATGTTTTTTTAATTTATAAATATAAATTGGAAAATGAATATTTGAAAATACAAGGGGATTTTCAATGGAAATATCTAAAAATTATAACTATTATGAAAATAAATCTTCACATAGATTTCATATAATCGTAAATTTAGATGTGATGCATAGAAAAGTTGTATCATAATTTATTTTAGCCAATATATAGTGAAAATGGTTTCCCCATAGTCAATATGTTCTTATTGACTATATACTTATTCTATAATACAATATTTAAGTATAAAAATATTTCTGAAATAATAATAAAAATATTCTCTGTAACCACATAGTTCCAATAGTCTTATAGTCATTGGGTCTATCAACTATTTATGTAACACCTCAAGCTTCCACGGTACACTTCTCTTTGAATAATACAATAGCTTGTGTTGTACGTAACTTCGAGTTCTAGCACACACCACAACCAATCAAAATAGCTATTATGAATATTAATATCCACTTTTTGAAATTTTATAAATTTTATCTTTTAAAATGGACTTCAATTTTGGATTCGGAATATCGAAATTATCCTAGAGTTAATTTTTGGTATTTTTCTGAAAACATTCAATTTTTGATGACTAGTGAAAAAACAATGAGTTATAGTTTAAAACCGAATATTTATTTAAAAAAATAATTATTTTAATTAAATTTATTTTATGTCAAAATAGATACATAAAACCTATATAATTTCAATGTAATTCATTGGTGTAATGCCCCGACCCCAGTTACCCAGAGTCAGTGCATTATTTTAATACATTGGCATGATTACAAGGAATAAAGTTTTGAATGACCGATCAGTTTAGCAGTCTTGGAAAATAGATTACATACATGAAAGTTACATTACACTTTATAACATAAAAAACAACATAAATAATCCTTTATGAATGCCATTATTCTCATGGCTTAACCCTGAATATCAATCACAATACACTTCTTGGAATCCTGGGAAAATAAAACATAGAAAGGGGTGAGCTCAAATGCTCATTAAGGGTAAGAAATACAGCGGAAACATTCAAAAATAAGAATAAACATTTAAGGAAATGTATAACTAAAACAAAAGCCTTTTAAACTTGAACATCAACATAATATGGCAGAAATAAAATGAAATAATTCCATTTACTTATTCACATGGATATTCTACTAATAGAATAATAACATGCAAGATCAATTTCCACATTCATAATGATGGAATGAATAATGCCAAACTTTAATTTATATGTCAAGGCCTAATGCCAAGACCTATGGGATAACTGTAACAAGAACCCATCCCAGAGAGCCTCTATAACATGACTCCATCCTGGAGAGCCTCTGTAACCGGACTCCACCCCGGAGTGCCTCTAATAACCGGACACCAAACCGAAGGATCTACTGTAACCGGACCCCAACCCAAAGGGCTTACTTTTACCGGTCGTCAACCCAGATCTTACTAGTCCAACACATTCATCATAAGAAGAGGATGAAATATAACATAAACATTCGTATTAAAACTAGCATGCCAAAACATTAATCATAAACCATTAATGGCCTAAAAATAACTCATCCATAGTCAAAAATATCACAAAACATTAAATACAATATGAATTATTTGTATCATAATAAATCAACTTCAATGAAGTGTAACATTTATCAAAGGATGTTTACATAGGTGAAATCAAAACTATTTGAGAGAAATTAATCTTTTTTATGAAATCATTTAAAAGTCGCATAATTATAAAAAAATGTTTACTTTGAAAATATTCTTATAAGATTGTAAGGGAAGCATCAAAGATTTTATAATGGTAGAAAATATCCGCACCCTCCATATATGTTAAAAAAAGTAATTCTTACCTTCATTCTGTTGAAAAGGTTAAAAAGGAGCTTGTTTCAAAAACGACAGAATGATTCCTTTATAAACATATTATAAAAAGTCAAAAAAGGGTATAAATGACTTTAACCCATATTCTGTAAAATATTAAGAATGTTTTGAAATACATTTTTAAGAAACATGGATGTGGATGATAAAGAGGTCCCAGTAGATAATTATTTATAAACAACCTCAGATAATGAAGATATTGTGAAATAAACCCTTACTAATTTGGTAACTTACGAAACATACACCCCTTGAAAGAGGTATCACACAATGAATATGTAAATCAACATAAATTAAAGTGTATTTTATAAAGAGTACAATTATGGGTAGTACATACACCACTAAAATGGTAATTGTGGCAATATCACATGAATCTCATGGGAATAAGGAGTGAGATGAAAACCTCTTACCAATTTGGTAACTTACGAAACATACACCCCATGAAAGAGGTATCATACAATGAATATGTAAATACACATAAATTAAAGTGTATTACACAAAGAATACAATTATGGGTAGTACATACATCACACAAAAGGTAAGAGTGGAAATATGCCATGAATATCCCGGGAATAAGTAGGGATATGAAAACCCCTTACCTTGTACTTTTCCTTTGTCGAGGGTAGGGTAATCTCCTTTAATTTGGGTAACTCCCTTTGGTTTGAACCAAAAAGGACTCTTGAAGTGACTTCTGCCTAAGTTGAGGCTTCTAGGAGGAGGATAGGGATGTAGAAAGCTTAATTGGGCAGAGTTTGGATGAGCCAAAAGGATTTATAGGTGTGAAGAATTGGTTAGAAGTGATGTCCTTTTATAAGGGGGAGGAGGGGCTCTTTAGGAAAAAACTTAAATTATTAATTTATAATAAATTCACATTCGGTTTCTAATGAGTCCAAAGTGTATTAGTCAAATCCTAAGGTGGGTATGGGTCTAAATAATTCCAACCAATAAATTTTAGACAGACTTGGTTCATTGTATTAACCTTATCTTTTAGTTTTAACTGTTGGTTAATTAGTTTGACACATACCATGTCACTTTGTATTATTATATTATATAGTTAATAAACTTACTATATACCTCCAAGAGACCCCCCAAGTGGTCCATTAATTATACACATATCATGATACAAGTCCTTTGGCCGAACCTTAGATTTTTACGAATTTAATATCAATTAATAATATAATATTTGTTTTAAAAACTCTTTTTGGTCAATTTTGACACTATATGGTATTTGATTTTTGTGAAAATTAGAAGAGCATGATTACTTCAAAAAAAGTTAATTAAATAAATCCTAACATGTCATATTAACCTATAAAATTCGTGCAATTCATTAAAAGTCTCAATTTATATTTTAATTGGGTATTTATAATATCAATTATTTTAATATTTCACAAATAAGATAATTACTCCATCATCATTGTGTCATAAATAAATTAAATTATTTAATGTCTAAAAATTATAAATAAAATACCATTATGTAGGAAATATTCTTATATTTCTAATTAATATTTATAGTCGAAAATATAACATATATAACCTTATGTAAAAACTGTTTTCATAAAAGATATAGGCTAGTGTCATTTTTGTATTCACTTTAACTTAATTAATATAACGTTTCATTATCACTTACATGTGGATCCATGAGATCCCAAAATCGACCTAAAGATGACCATGACCGGAAATGTATCAAACAATAGAGTTAAGACACGTTTTAGGGTAATTTATCATTATTATAATATTATTTTGTTTACCCTTATTTACCGGATTTACCTTTTAACCATGGTAAATAAAATATTTACCGAAGTAATTATTCAAAATGACTAAAAATAAAAGTTACCTATTTACACAATTTGGAAATACTGATTCCAAATATGGAGTCCAATTTTCAAAATTCAAAACATAGAAGTAGTAGAAAATAATTTAAAATTAATTCCCGCTGTCCAAACCAAAAGCGTGTTTTTAAGAGATAATAATTATCAAATGATTGACACTTGTTTATGTCTGGTTTAAATTTAAAATTATTTCCATTGACCAACATTGTATTAAATGGTAAAAATATATTATAAAAATAATTTAAAACCGCTGAAATTAATAATTTATCACTATTAATTATTTTGATTAAAAATGTTGTTTTTAATAAAAATTTAGTAATTTTCACTATTCATCAAAATATAAAAGTTATCCGAAAAGTACAAAAATATCATCCTAGGATAATTTTGATATTCCAAATCAAAAAATGAAGTCCATTTTGAAAGATAAAATGTAAAAAATTTCAAAAAGTGGGTATTACTATTCATAACGGCTAGTTTGATTGGTTGTGGTGTGTGTTAGAACTCGAAGTTGCATACAACACACGATACTAAATTATTCAAAGAGAAGCATACCGTGGAAGCATGGGGTGTTACATTCTCCCCTCCTTTAATAAATTGTGTCCTCACAATTTATGATAGTTATTGGAAACTTGGGATTGACATTTCAAAATATCTTAGTTGAAATCCCCCATCGAAAAATGGATTAATGAGGCCTCAATTTAAAATAAAGAGTGGTAAGTATGAAGGTTACCAAAAATAACACATAATAGGGTTCCATGTAGGAAAATATGGATATAGAAGGGAAATTTGACCATCAATATCTGATGGAGAGTAGTAGAGAATATGGCTATAAAAAGGCCAACAATCACAACGCTATAAATTTGTGAGGATCTAAGGTACTATCTAGGAAAAAGATTATTCTCTACATTCATTTTCATAATGTTGAGAAATTTAATTATGAGATTGGATAAAATCATAAGGATATATAATTATTTTATAATTAGAGATTTATCCATTAATAAAGTTTTACCACAAACTCATCTTTCACTCCAAAACATAATACAACTCAAAAATACTCTATTTATCCTAATCGTATAGGGTTCCAAATATAATGAATTTATAATTCACATATCAGACCCTTTACAAAAAGAAACTACATTATACAATCCAGAGACTTCACATAGTCCAGTGGTAGGCGATAAATCCCAATCGCACTATGGTTGTGGGTTTGATTCTTGCATCTTTGTCCGACGCGACGGGTTGTCACACGTTCTGCGTGTTGTCCTTTTATAAAAATACAAAAATAAACTTTCAAACTTAATCCATTCCAACCTTTAGACATATCCAAAATACTACTATCCAAAGTCACAGTCCAAAATTTATAATGAAGTTAAACATAATGAAGATCCTTTTTTCCATGTAATAACATGTGAACACCTTCATCATGTATTATTTTATAACATGGTAAGATCTTGAATTAACATAAAACCTTATTGATTACATTCATGCTCCCTTATTCTTTATAGAATACTGGATATACTCCTTCTATCAAAAAGTGTTGTAAACTCCAACGATGAAAAATCATTAATCAGATTCAAGTTATTCAAGAATATCCAACATAATTATTCAAATCAACCATATCTTATTTCAAAATCACTACCTCATTATCAGGACCATATGAAGGATTACATTTCCTTCAACCATGTATTTTCCAAAAATTGTATCTTACTATTATGTCACTTTTTTTATAACCATTTAATCTCAAATCCTCAATAAAATAGTACTGCAGTACAATCCTTATTTATCTCCATAATTTATATAACCAGTATATTGTTGATACAACACTAAAATGAAATAATCCTATAATAACAACATAAGAATAGTAGTCATACTTATTCATCTATGGTAGTATAATAACTTGATTATTATCCAATAGCATCATTTGGTGAATACTCTGATGATTTGGACATTGGTTTGCGTAGTGTCCCACCTTTTTATAGATGAAACATTGTACATTTGAAACCTTTTTCTTACCTTTGCAGTCACATACTTGGTGTCCTTTTTCTCCACACATATAACAAACTCCAATTCCCTTCAGGAAAGTTCTAGGGTGTTTCTTCCTACAGTTATCACATATGGGAAATCCTTCTTTTCACTCTTCCCTTTATCCATCTTTCTCTCTTCCATCAATTTCATCTCTTGCTTCCCATCAAAGCCATCGGACTCAGAGAATTCTTTACTTATCTTATTAACACATGATATTATTTCTTCATATGTTGAGAATACATGGTACACTATTTCCATTTTAAATGTTGGCTTAATACCGTGAAAGATATGATCCTTATTACTATTTGGATCATACATATTTCTGGAGTTCTAATTCCTTCTATTAGGCACCATTTTTAATCAATGGAATACACTAGGTCAGTATATGAATCAAAATTCATAATTCCAAACATGTAAAATACCTAACTTAAATTGAACAATTTATGGATATAATACATAATCAAAAATGTTTTCTTTGAGGAGATATATACTCATAAACCCTTCATATTGGTTTGTAAAGAAAACTAGAATTATCCTAAGCATATCCCCCAGGAGTGTCGTAACCAAGAGTGCAGCAAGGCCCATTGTCGTGCGCTGGTTCTTGTTTGAGTCTAGCTCAAAATGGTGTTTTCGGGTTTTACCCCTAGGTACATCTATGCCAGAGCCTCTTCTACCTGCTCATATCCAGATAGAGATGTATTTTCTTGGAAAACTCACAAAATCTCTATATTACCAAAATTCTAGGAAGTTATTCTATACTAATCCTCAAATTCTATCTTAGGGAAATGTGCTCTAATCAAAGTTTATCTAAATCTAGCTTCCAAGGTTTGTAATAAACTTCATATTATACCTACTATAACGCCCCGACCCTAGTTACCTAGATTCGGTGCATTATTTTAATACATTGGTATGATTACAAGGAATAAAGTCCCGAAGGACCGATCAGTTTAGCATTCTTTGAAAATAGATTACATTCATGAATGTTACATTAAACTTTATAACATACAAAACAACGTAAATAATCCTTTATGAACGCCATTATTCCCTTGGCTTAACCCTGCATATCAATCACAATACACTTCTTGGAATCCTTGGAAAATAAAACATAGAAAGCGGTGAGCTCAAACGCTCAACAAGGGTAAGAAATACAGCAGAAACTTCCAAAAATAAGCATAAACATTTAAGACATTGTATAACTAAAACCAAAGCCTTTTAAACTTAAACTTCATCATAATATGGAAGAAATAAAATGAAATAATTCCATTTACTTATTCATATGGATATTCAAAAATCGAATAATCATATGAAATATCAAAAACCACTTTCATAATGATGGAATGAATAATGCAAAACTTTAATTTCTCTGTCAAGGACTCATGCCAAGACCTGAGGGATAACTGTAACTGGAACCCAACCCAGAGAGCCTCTGTAACCGGACTCCATCCCGGAGAGCCTCTGTAACCGGACTCCAAACCGAAGTACCTTTAATAATCGGACACCAACCCAGAGGATCTGCTGCAACTGGACCCCAACCCGGAGGGCTTACTTTTACCAGTCCCCAACCCGAAACATACTAGTCCAACACATTCATCTTAAAAAGAGGATGAAATATAACATAAACATTCATATTAATACTAGAATGCCAAAACATTAATCATAAACCATTAATGGCATAAAAATAACTCATCCATAGTCAAACATATCACAAAACCTTAAAAAAATATGGATGATTTGTATCAAAATAAATCAACTTCAAACAACTGTAAAATTTATCACAGGATGTTGACATAGATGAAATCAAAAATATTTGAGAGAAATAACACTTTTTTTAAATCATTTAAAAATCACATAATTATAAAAAAAAATTACTTTGACAATATTCTTATAATCTTGTAAGGGAAGCTTCAAAGATTTTATAACAGCAGAAAATAGCTGCACCCACCGTATAAGTTAAAAAAAAAGACATTCTTACCTTAATTCTGTCGAAAAGGTTAAAAAGGACTTTGTTTGGAAAACGACAGAAAGATTATTTTATAAACTTCTTATAAAAAGTAAAAAAGGGTGTAAATGACTTTAACACATATTCTGAAAATAGTTAGAATGTTTTAAAAAACATTTTTAAGAAATATGGATGTGGATGATAAAGAGGTCCCAGTAGATAATTACGTATAAACAACCTTGGATAATGAAGAGATTGTGAAATAAACCCTTACCAATTTGGTAACTTACGAAACATACACCCCATGAAATAGGTATCATTCAATGAATGTGTAAATACACATAAATTAAAGTGTATTAACAAGAGAATACAATTATGGGAAGTACATACACCACAAAAAAGTTAATTTCATCAATATGGCATGAATCTCAGGGGAATAAGGAGTGATATGAAAACCCCATACCAATTTGGTAACCTAAGAAACAGACACCCCATGAAAGAGGTATCATACAATGAATATGTAAATACTAATAATTTAAAGTTTATTACACAAAGAATACAATTATGGGTAGTAAATAGACCACAAAAAAGGTAATAGTGGAAATATGGCATGAATCTCACGGGAATAAGGAGTGAGATGAAAACCCCTTACCTTGTACTTTTCCTTTGTCGAGGGTAGGGTAATCTCCTTTAATTTGGGTAACTCCCTTTGGTTTGAACCAAAAAGAACTCTTAAAGTTCCTTCTGCCTAAGGTTTGGCTTCTAGGAGGAGGAGTGAGATGTATGGAGCTTAATTGGGTAGAGTTTGGATGAGCCAAAAGGCATGAAAGGTGTGAGGAATTGGTTAGAAGTGGTGTCATTTTATAAGGGGGAGGAGGGGATTTTTAGGAAAAACTTAAAGTATTAATTTATAATAAATTCATATTCGGTTTCTAATGGCTCCAAAGTAGATTATTCAAATCCTAAAGTGGGTAGGGGTCAAAATATTTTCAGCCAATAGATTTTAGACAGGTTTGGTTCATTATATTAACCTTATATTTTAGTTTTAACTCTTGGTTAATTAGTTTGACACTTACCTTGTCACTTTGTATTTTTTTATTATATAGTTAATAAACATAAAATGTACCTCCAAGCGACCCCCAAGTGGTCTATTAATGATAAAACTATCATTATAATAGTCCTTTGGACAATCCTTATATTTTTAAGAATTTAATATCAAATAATAATATAATATTTGTTTTAAAAACTATTTTTTTTTCAATTTTGACACAATTCGGTATTTGATTTTTGTGAAAATCATAACAACATGATTACTTCGAATTTTTTTTTTATTAAATCAATACCAACATATCATATTAACCTATTAAATTCGTGTAATTCATTAAAAGTCTCAAATTTTATTTATTTGGGAATTTATAATATCAATTAATTTAATATTTCACTAACAAGGTAATTACTGCATCATCATTGTGTAATAAATAAATAATATTATTTAACGTATAAAAATTATAAATAAATTATCATTATGTAGGAAATATTTTTTTCTTTCTAATTAATATTTATAGTCGAAAATATAACATATATAACGCTATGTAAAAATTGTTTTGCTAAAAGATATAGGCTTATGTCATTTTTGTATTTACTTTAACTTAATTAATATAAAGTGTCATTATCACTTACAAGTGGATCCATGAGGTCCCAAAATTGACCCAAAGATGCCCATGGTCGGACATGTATCAACCAATAGGGTTAAGACAAGTTTTAGTGTAATTTATTGTTATTATAATATTATTTGTTTACCCATATTTACCAAATTTACCCTTTAACCATGGTAAATAAAATATTTACCGAAGTAATTATACAAAATGTATAAAAATAAGATTTACCTATTTATAGAATTTGGACATCCTGATTCCAAATATGGAGTCCATTTATCCATATTCAAAACACAGAAGTGGATGAAATTAATTTAATATTAATTCCCGCTGTCAAAACAAAAAACATGTTTTAAGAGATAATAACTACCAAAAGATTGACACTTGTTTATGTCCGGTTTAAATGTGAAATTATGTCCAATGACCAAAATTGTATTAAATAGTAAAAATATATTCTAAATATACTTTAAAACCACTCTAATTAATAATTTATCAATAATAATCATTTTGATTTAAAAAGTTGTTTTTAATAAAAATTTAGTAATTTTCACCATTCATCAAAATATAAAAGTTATCTGAAAAGTACCAAAATACCATCCTAGGATAATTTTTATATTAATAATTCAAAAATGAAGTCCATTTTGATTGATAAAATGTATAAAATTTCAAAATTTGTGTATTACTATTCATATCAGCTATTTTGATTGGTTGTGGTGTGTGTTAAAACTTGAAGTTGCGTACAACACACGCTACTGTATTATTCAAAGAGAAGCATACCATGGAAACTAGGGGTGTTACAATTGGAGTCGGTTTTTAATAATTTAGATATATAAAAATTTTGTTGATCTTTTCACCGTCTTTTACCCACCTCCTAAGAGAATTTGGAAATTCACTTAAAACGTAATTTTACTGCTTCTGTGAGTGGAATTTCGAAAATCCTAAAGACACAGGTAATATCAAGGAGTAAAATGTTGTTCAATAAGATAAAAATAATTTTTGGTGGATAGTAACTTTTTACTTTTATTTACCACGGTTAAAAGTAAATAGGGTAATTAAGGGTAAAAATGATATTATTATGACCTAACACATGTCCTAATTATATTGGCTAAGTATAATTAGACCAAAAAAAATGTTAGAAATAAAATAAAACCTCTTGGATCCACTTGGATAAGATTAGGAAATTTATTATCATTTAATTAAAGAAGAGTTAACAGAGTTAAAATCAAAGTTTAATAACTAAAACATTTTAAATATAAGGTTACAAATAAGATAATTTACATCGTAAATATTCATTAAAAATATTAAACAATTTTCTACTTTATGGTATTTTATTTATATTTTTTAGAAATTAAATATTTTAATTTATTTATGACACAATGGTGATGCAGTAATTACCTAATTAATGAAATATTAAAATAATTGATATTATAAATATCAAAATAAATATAATTTGAGACTTTTTATGAACTAAACTAATTTTCTAGCTTAAGAGGACATATTATGTTATGTTTTATTAATTCTTTTCGAAGTAATAATGTTGTTATGAATTTATAAAAAACAAAATACAAAATAGTGTCAAAATTGAAATAAAAGTCTTTTTTTTAAATATTATATTATTAATTGATATTCTATTCCTAAATATATAATAATCGGAAAAAGGACATATATATTGATAGGGGTATCATTAATGAACCACTTGGTTCTCTTTTGGAAGTATATATTCATTTTATTAACAATATAATATAAAAATACAAAGAAACATGGTAAATGTCAAACTATATAACTAAGAGTTAAATTTAAAAGTTAAGGTTAATATAGTGACCCAAACTTTTCTAAAACCAATTGGATGAGTGTTTTTAGACCCATCCCCACCATATAATTTAAATAATTACTTTTTGAGATATTAGAAAACGAAAATTATTTTATGATAAAATAATATTTCTAGCTTTTCCCAAGGTGCCCCTCACCCCTCTTATAAAAGGCCACTCCCCCTTCTCTCTAATTCACACCTTCAAAGGCGTTTGGCTCAGCCAACCCCATCCCAAATACCATCTCAACTGTCCTACCATCATCTTATAGTCCCTCCATTATTCATAAATCCAACCTAACGAGCCCTTTTGATCATATTAAATGGAATAACTCAAAGAAGAGGTAATAATTTCACCACCCTCTTTCAAGTTCTTTTCTTCATCCCCTTCATATTTATTTGTTATTTCCATTATAAAAATAATAAATCCAATAACTTCTATATACTTTTATGTAATTATAAATATGTTACAACTATATTCATTAGTCTATCCATCCTTTGAATGACATGTCACCATACTTGTGTACGTACGGATTACCATCTCCACATCACGGTGTGATTGTTATTCAATACATTATTATTTGGATGGGTATAATAATGTTTTGTAATTGATGTAAATATTAAATATAACAAGATAATGATTATTTATATATGATATATCATAAATTATATATTATTTTATTATCAAAAGAATGATATTGTCGCTCATGCGTACGAATGGATTACAGTCTCAACAAACACGATGAGATTCATTCCCCATCATATCCTTTCAAGACTAAAATTCATTTTATGATTAAAAATAATGTTTAGAGACATGATATCATTCTGTATATGACTAAGATACACCCCATCCATAACAAATATGACTCACATAACAAATAATATAAAGTTAAACGAATCCGTTAACACCCAAAATGACGATAATAATAAGATATTATTAACAATGCAATGTTAAAAGATCATATATGATATCATATTAATGTATATTATTCTTGTATAATTTAATATCAATCATTTCACCATTATACAGGAGGTTAACCAACCCTCAGCCAAGGAAATAGTAAAAAGTAAGGGGTTTTTTATCTCACTATTAATTCCGTGAGATTTACATTGTTCACCACTTATTTATTTCATGTGGTGTGTGTAATTCCCATGATTGTATTCATTGTGTAATATACTTTAATTTATGGATATTTACATCATCATTGTATGATTCTTCTTTCATGTGCGTATTTTTCGTATGTTACCAAATCGATATGGGAATTTGAAATTTTAATTTCCACTCATTCGGCTTTAAGCATACTTCATTGATTATTTTACTTCAAGATTATGTGTGGGATCACTATTAATTTTCTTATATAATAATTTCTACTCCCCTTTTGGTGGATATACTTTTGATACACATAATCACTCTATTGATATACTCTCAAGTCATCGATATGAACTTGATAAGAGTAATTTTAACTCAATCTCCATTTATTGAGTTAAATATCCAATTCATTGGTGTTGTTTTTACAAGAATATGTTTGAATGTCCTCTGGTTGATTTACATTGAATATCCAATCATATTGACTGTATTTATATTTTTCACACATAATTATGTCCTTGATTTATCCTTAACCTAAGGATATGGTCTTTATAAAATATTTCATCTCAATTTAAATTCCATTGAGACTCCATTGTTTTCATACACCAACTCTCTTTTATATGGTGTATATAATGTACAATGACATAGTATATAATGAATCCATTTATTCTCATGATATTATAATGTTTTGATTACGTCAATTATTTGTATTCAATTGTATCCATTTTGGTTAGGAACTATAACTAAAATATCATTTTCAACGTTTTAAATATTTATTATTCTAAATCATTCTCATTAATGTCCATGTTTTAAAAATGGTTTTAAGGATTTATTTATATGGACATTAATGTTTTAAAATTAAAATTACTTTTAAAAGTATCAATGTGGTATGTGACGCTTTGATTCCAAAATTTATTTATTAATGGATTCTTGACAAATAGTGTGACTTTTAAATGTTTTCAAGAGAAAGGGGGATATTTCCCTAAAATAGTTTTTATGATTATTTTCATCTATGTCAATATCCTTCATTATTCTCAATTGAGGTTAATCAGTTACAATACAATATTCCATATTGTATTGAATGAGTTATGTTTGGCTGTGGATGTGCTGTTTTTATACCATTCAAGGTTTGTGGATAATGTACTGACATTTAATATGCTAGTTTTAATACGAATGTTTATGTTATGTTTCAAGCATTTCATATGAGGAATGAATTGGATATAGTAAGTGATGGGTGGATCCCTCTATATCTCTTTGACACATCAGTAGGTCTCATTAGACAAACTAGTGTCTTGGCATAAGGCCTTGAAAAAAACTTATTTGTATTCCTGGTATAAGGCCTTGACTATGTGGTTATGATAGTCTGGAATTATGCATTACATCATTATGAAAGTGGTTATTGATATTTTATGTGATTATTTGACTAGTAGAATATCCATGTGAATTAGTAAATGGCATTATTTTGTTTTATTTTTTCCATATTATGCTGATGTTCTAGTTTAAAAGGCTTTTGTTTAAGATATATATTGTCTTAAATGTTTATGCATATTTATGAATGTTTCCGCTATAATTTTATCCTTACTGAGCATCTGATCTCACCCCTTTCTATGTTTTATTTTTCCCAGGATGAAAAGTAGTATATTATGACTAACTTCTAGGGATAGTCTATGGGATCTCAGATTTGTCTATGGAAACAATGTTGTTGTAGTTTTCCATTTTATGATGTATTTTACACCTTATGAATGTATCTATTACATCCAAGGATACTAAACTAATCGATCATTCGAGACATGATCTTTTATGATCATGAAAATGATACATAATAATGCACCGACTCAGGGCTTCTGGGGTTAGGGCATTACAGTTGGTATTAGTGGAATTTTAGTACAATCTATGGAAACTAGATTTAGACAAACTATGATTAGAGAACATATACCTAAGATAGACTTTGAGGATTAGTATAGAGGAACTTCCTAAAATTTTGGTTTTGTAGCGATTTTGTGAGTTTTCTAAGCAATACATCCCTGTCTGGATATGAGCAGGTAGTGGAGGCTCTGGCACCGATGTACCTAGGGGTAAAACCCGAAAACACCGCATTGAGCTAGAGTCAAATGGGAACTGGTGCAGGACAATGAGCCTTGCTGCACTCTTTCTTATGAAACTCCCAGGAGATATTCTTAGGATAATTTACATTTTCATTATAAACCGATTCATAGTATTTTAATATAAGATGAGAATAAATGACCATGGTTAATCCAAAGGTGTTTCATGTTGAAAATATGGTGTCATGATATTCTCTAAATGATTTTATGACTATTGTTACTCACACAATGAATTTTGGTTTTAGTTAATGGATAGATTCCAAGGAAGTCATAGTAACTTTGAGAATGATGTAAAAGGTGGGTACAATGGTGGAAATGAGAAACAAAATAGGATGTGGATAGGCATAAAAGATATCATTTTCATGCTAAATTAGTTTCACAAAAATATGATCAACAAAATATATATTAACCAACTCCCAGAATCAAAAATGAAGAGAAAGGTGATGAATGATAAGAGCTACAATAGTGGAGACCATGGAGAAAAGAATCCTAAATTTCCATCATGAAGGAAATGTGGAAATAGACACCTAGGAAAGTGTCTCAATGGAATAAAGAAATTCTTTAGGTGTTGGAAAAGGGACATAAAGTGAATAATTGCCAAGGAAAAATTAAGAGTACTATGGAAGAAAATAAAAATGGTCCCAAGATTCCATTTACAGTCATTTTCTGTAAATGTAGGGGACCCGACCATTAACCGAGTGAATGACCTATTCTATAGGATATTTTATTATTCAAAGAAGAAGCTATGTGGAATGAAATGGTTGGAGAAATGTTTAAAAGTATTAGTGCTTCTTGTCGATGGGATTACTTTGGATTAATTTTCTCTTGTATTTGTAACTCTGTAGTTGACATCTGAAAATGATATTTAAGGAAGAATTATTTTTTCTCTTGTGGATATAGTAATAAATAACCATTTGGTTTTATATGATCATTGGGTTTGAGGAAATTACAAGTTATTATATTTTGGAATAAAAATCCAAGGTATGAGATAAGATTTATTTTTAGGTTATGTTATGGTTATTTTGTGGAATTTCTTTCATTTTGGTAATGTTATAAAATATAATTTTTGAAAAAGGAAAACACGCAGACCGAGTGACAACTCTTTGCGTTAGACAAAGCTATGGGTATCAGACCAACAACCAGAGTGATACTGTGATTTATCACCTACCACTGGACTACTCGAAGTCCCTGGTTAGGGTGAAAAATTATTTTTAGTTAAATGATTTTATTGATCAATAATAAGTTGATTTGGGATCTTATGTCTTATCAAATGAATACCCTTAGTATAGGAAAAGGATTTGGTAATTAAGTGATATATGTTATTTTTGAAGACGTTTTCTTTTTTGGGAACACTATATGCCTAAGGAAAATATAATACTATGGGATTTCATTTGGGTAGAAAAAGTGAATTTTTATCTATGTTTTTATTTTGGATTTATACTGATTTGGGTTATTTATAGAAATTATTAACATATAATAGAGAATATGTGATTAGGTTAATTACCTTTATGTATGTGACTTTATGTGTAGTTGATGTCATTTAGAGATAAAATTTAACGTGGAATACTACATAACCAAATTATTCTATGTTTTGGGTCTCAATATCAGTTTGGATTATGTTGAAGTATTTTAAGGACAATTGTTTATTGAATGGTATTTATTTAAATTTGGAGTATTGTTGGTTTAATTTTAGAAATCAAGATTGGTGTTTCTTTCTCTAAAAGAATATTTTTTTGGGGGATCATCAGATCTTTTACTAACCATTTTTTTGATTAATGTCTAAAGACAAGGTAAATATATAATTTATGCCTTGTGGATCATGTGATTCTCTAGAAGTTTATTCTAGCTCTTCTTGTGTAACCAAGTCTTCTTGAATACTCATTGTTTAAAAAAATTAGTTAGTGGAAGATATTTATTAAAGAATGAAACTCTACTTAAAAAGTAAGAATATATCTTTATGTTCTTTGTAAATCTCATAAATAAATTCCCTAACTTAATGAAATTTAACTTAAGACAAAAAAAATGTTGTCCCTTTACTTTTCCTACTAGGAAACTAATGACCGTTAGTCCCACCTCGAGTTTGTGGTTTTCTTGTTGTTAACTTTCTCCTGATCATGTTTTCTATCCTTCTCCATTATAACATGACACTTAGTTTATCTTCTATATCCATGTTTTCCTACATGTAATCCTATTATGGTTTATCTTGGGTGACCTTTGTACTATTCTTTCTTTCTTTTAAAGTGATAGTTTAATTGACACTTTTTCTAATGTGGGACTTTCCATTATATTCTGAAGCCCAATTTTAAAAATTGTGTTGACATAATTTATTTGAAGGAGGTGAAAATGTAACACCCCAATCTTCCACGGTACACTTCTTTTTGAATAATACAATAGCATGGGTTTTACGCAACTTCGAGTTCTAACACACACCACAACCAATCAAACTAGCCGTTATGAATATTAATACCCACTTTTTTAAATTTTATAAAATTTATCTTTCAAAATGGACTTCATTTTTGGATTCTTAATATCAAAATTATCTTAAGGTGATTTTTTTTGTATTTTTTTGAAAACTTTCAATTTTTGATGAATAGTGAAAAAACACAGAGTTATAGTTTAAAACCAAATATTGATTTAAATAATTATTTGTTTTCTATAAATTTATTTTAGGTAAAAATAGATACATAATACCTATATTTGTTCAATGTAATTCATTGAAGTCATTTTATAATAATTTTAGATATATAAAAATTTTATTGAACTTCTCCCCGCCTTTTACCCATCTCCAAGGAGAATTTGCAAATTCACATAAAAAGTAATTTTACCTCTTCTATGAGTGGAATTTCAAAAATTCTAGAGACACAGTTAATATAAAAGAGTAAAATTTAGTTCAATAAGATAAAAATATTTTTTGGTGAATAGTAACTTTTGCTTTTATTTACCACGTTTAAAAGTAAATAGGGTAATTAAGGGTAAAGATGATATTATTATTACCATAAAACATGTTCTAATTCTATTGGATAAGTATAATTAGACCAAAAACAACCTTAGTAATAAAATATGAACCTATTTGGTCCACTTGGATTAGATTACAACATTTATTATTATTTAATTCAATGAAGAGTTAAGAGAGTTAAAATCAAAGATTAATAAATAAAACATTTTTAATATAGGGTTACACATAAGATAAATTCGATTATAAATATTCATTAAAAATATCAAATGATTTTATACATAATTATTTTTTATTTATATTTGTTAGATATTAAATAATTTAATTTATTTATGACACAATGGTGAAGCAATAATTACCTTATTAATGAAATATTAAAATAATTGATATTATAAATATCCAAATAAATCTAATTTGAGACTTTTTATGAATTAAACTAATTTTATAGGTTAATATGACATATTAGAGTTGGTTATATGAATTTTGTTCTTATTAATAATGTTTTTATGAATTTATAAAAAACAAAATACCAAATAGTGTCAAAATTGACATAAAAGAGTTTTTAAAACAAATATTATATTATTAATTGATATTCTATTCCTAAAATATAAGGTTCAGAAAAAGGACATATATAATGATATTTTTATCATTAATGAACCAGTTGGGGTTCTATTGGAAGTATATAATATGTTTATTAACCATATAATATAAAAATACAAAGAGACATGGTAAATGTCAAACTATTTAACTAAGAGTTAAATCTAAGAGTTAAGGTTATTATAGTGACACAAACCAATCTGAAACTAATTGGTAGAGTGGTTTCCGAACCATAACCACATTATCATTTAAATAATCCATTTTTGAGCCATTATAAACCTATAATGATTTTATCATAAAATAATATTTCTTGCTTTTCCAAAGGTGCCCCACACCCCACTTATAAAAGGGCACTCCCCCTTCTCCCCAATTCACACCATCAAAGCCATTTGGCTTAGCCAAAACCTACCCAAATACCCTCTCAATTGTCCTAACTTCATCATAGAAGCCCTACTTTGGTCAAAAATCCAACCTATGGATCCCTTTTGATCTAATCAAACGGAAGAACTCGAAAAAGAGGTAATAATTTCACCACCCACTTTCAAGTTCTTTTCTTCTTCCACTTCTTCTTTTTCTGTTATTTACATACTAAAAATAATAACTACTGTATCTTATATATACTATGATTTTATTGTAATTATGGTACAACCATATTCATTATTCTATCCATTCTTTGAATGACAAGTCACCATACGTGCGTACGTAAGGATTACCGTCTCCATGTCATGGTGTAATTGTTATTCAATACTATATTATTTGGATGGGAATAATAATGATGTATAATTGATGTAGATAAAAAATATAACATGATAATGATTCTGTATATATGATATACCATCCAATTATATATTATTTTAATATCAAAAGAATGATATTTTCACTCGTGCGTACGTACGGATTGCCGTCTCCACGGACACGATGAGATTCATTCCCCATCATATCCATTCAAGACTAAATTTCTTTTGATGATTAAAAATAATTTTTAGAGACATGATATAATTCTGGATATTAAAGATATACATTCCATCCATAACAAATATGACTCACATAACAATGATTATAAAGGAAAATGAATCCGTTAACACCCAAAATGACGATAATAATAAGATATTATTAACAGATCATTGTTAGAAGATCATATATGATATCATATTAATGTATATGATACTTTTATAATTTTATAACAATTATTTCCCCATTATACTGGGGTTAACCTTCCCTCTACCAAGGAAAAAGTAAAAAGTAAGGGGTTTCTTATTTTACTTTTAATTCCGTTAAATTTACATTGATCACTAGTTATTTATTGCATGTGGTGTGTGTACTAACCATGATTGTACTCATTGTGTAATATAATTTAATTTATGGATATTTACATAATCAATTTGTGATCCTTCTTTCATGGGTATATCTTTTTTAAGTTACCAAATTGATAAGGGAATTTGAAATTTCAATTTCCACTCATTCAGCTTTACGCATACTTTATTGATTATTTTACTCCAAGATTATCTGTGGGATCAATATTCATATGTTTATGTCATAATTTCAACTCCCCTTTCGGTGGATATAATTGTAATACGAAAAATAAATCCATTGATAGATTCTCATGTCATTGATATGAACGTGATAAGAGTAATTTTAACTCAATCTCCATTTATTGAGTTAAATATCCAATTCATTGGTGTTTTTTTACAAGAAAATGTGTTAATGTACTCTGGTTTATTTACACTGAATATTCAGTCATATTGAGTGTATTTATATTTTTCACACATAATTAGGTCGTTGATTTATCCTTAACCTAAGGGTATGATATTTATTAGATATTTCATGTCAATTTACAATCTAGTGATACTTCATTGTTGTCATACACCAATTCACTTTTATATGGTGTATATAATGTACTTTGACATAGGATATCTGGAATCCCATTATTCTCATGATATTATAATGTTTTTATTACCTCTATTATTTGAATTCAAGTGTCTCTGTTTTGGTTAGGAACTCTAACTAAAATATCATTTTAAATTTTTAAAAGATTTATTATTCTAAATCATTCTCATCAATTTCCATGTTTTAAAAATGGTTTTAAGGATTTATTTATATGGACATTAAATTTTTAAAATTAAAATTCCTTTTAAATGTTTCAAAGTGGAATGACACATTTTGATATAAAAATCTATTTTTAAAAGGATTCTTGACAAATAGTGTGGCCATTAAATGATTTCAAGAAAAAGGGGGACATTTCTCCCAAATAGTTTTGATGATTATTTTAATCTATGTCAATATCCTTCATTATTCTGGATTGAGGTTAATCTGTTTCAATAAAATCATCCATATTGTGTCGAATGAGTTATGTTTGGTAGTGTATGTTATATTTTTATACCATTAATGGTTTGTGGATAAAGTATTAACCTTTCGTATGCTAGTTTTAATATGAATGTTTATGTTACGTTTCAAACATTTAATATGAGGAATGTATTAGACATAGTAAGTGGCAGGTGGAGCCCGCTATAGCTCCTCGATGTATCGGTAGGTCTCATGAGACAAACTAGTTCCTTGGTATAAGGCCTTGACAAAATCTTATTTGTAGTCTTGGCATAAGGCCTTGAATATGTGGTTATGATTGTCTAGCATTATGCATTCCATCATTACGAAAGTGGTTATTGATATTGATTGTGATTATTCATCTAGTTGAATATCCATGTGAATAAGTATATGTAATTATTTCATTTTATTTTTTCCATATTATGATGATGATCCACTTTAAAAGGCTTTTCTTTTAGTTATACATTTCCTTAAATGTTTATGCTTATTTATGAAATTTTCCGCTATAATTTTTTTATTGAGCATATGAGTTCACCCCTTTCTATGTTGTATTTTTACCAGGGCCACTTAAGGGAATTGGTTGTATAGTCAATTAATATCATCTTTTGGATGACAGGTCCATTTTGTAGACTACTTATGCAAGGCCAGCTAGGGGCACATACTACATAGTCAGGAAAAATAACTCTTATAAATTTTACTTTTCTATTGCTAAAAAATAGTGGACGTTTATGGAGATTCAAATTTTCCAAAGCATAGAGTATGCTGTATGGAGTGGGGTACTTGAATATTGAGTGAATATTCCCAATCAAGATTGTAAATTAATTAGATGAATGTCACTCATGTGAAGGTCTGACCAAAACATAGGGAAGGGAAATATCAACCATAGACATGAATACTTTGAGTTCTTGAAAAAGAGTATGGGAAAAATATGTTAAGGAATGCTATTTTTTTTCCGATCCCTATATATGATCGTTAAGAACAATAAGGAAAAAAGAGGTTTTCCTCCCAATAAAGAAATTGCCACTATTTAACAAACCCGTTAGGAGGTTGAATTATGCAGGTCCATTTAAGGGCATTGGATTCATAGTCAAATAATAACATCTTTTGGCTGACATGTCCGTTATGTAGACTACTTATGCAAGGCCGCCTAAGGGTGCATGCTGAATCCTCAGGCAAAATAATTCCCAGGTATCAAACATTTTGTGACCAGATGTCAAGAAAAGGGTTATGAATATCTGGAAGTATTTAAGGTTAGGAGTATAACACATCAATGCCTGAAAGATATAGTTCTGGAATTTTCCAATGCATGAAAGAGATACACAGACGAATGCTAACCATAATCATGTTGTGGATGGGTCATGAATTGAGATGTTGGACTTCATTTTGTATCCCATAAGGATGGGAATCAATCCATACATAGTTCTTGAAATATAGTTTAACATCATGTGGGACAATAGTGTAGGAGATCTTAGTTTAGGTTCAGAGATCTTATACCATAATGAGGAAAACAGATTGTGTGTTTTATAAACATGATGTCAATGAATACAAGGGTTTTCATACGGCATTCATGTTTTAACAGGGGGATTTTTTTGCCAAGGGACTGAAAGTGGAATTTGGAGTTAGGACCAAAGACTTGGGGATGAATTCGAGGGACGCTCAAATGTTCTTACTTATCCCATAAGGATGGGAATCAAGCCATACATAGTTCTTGAAATACCCTCTGTACATATTTGGTTCATACAAGTGAAGGTTGAAAGGGGACATTAGTGAACTGATGTTTTGACCCAAGATTAATGGTTCAGGATTTACCATGTATGCACATAGTCTTTGAAATATGACATGATTGGAAATCAATGTCAACGATGATTCCCTCTCATGAGAGGGAGAATGGGGGAATGTATATTTTAACGTCATATAGAAAGGACGATGTTGATGCATAGTTTAGAGTCATGTAGTAGGGAAAAAAGGGACATACAAAGTTTAATGTCATGTGGGAAGAAGGTGAACCCATATGAAGAGATTGGTTTTGGACTGCTTCATGGATCAACATCGTATGAGACGGAGGCGAACCGACATGAAGATATTGGTTTTGGGCTGTTTCACGGATCAGCATCATATGAGATGGAGTTGAACCGTCAGGAAGAGATTGGTTTTGGGCTTGAACCTTGGGAGGTTTCCTACGTACCCATCCTAGAAGGCAAGGATAAAAGTCCACGTAGTTCGATTAAGAATGAATTGGTGATCAAGTTGTACTTGAGGTTAACTCGAAGATGATGTTGGTACATACGTGTGGTTAGAGGCCTAGAGTGGTGTTATGGTTGATGCTTACTCTAAGATCATGTGAGTCATACTTGGTGTGAGAAACAAGAGGTAAAAATAACCCTAACAATTCATAGTTTAATGTCATGTTGGATGATAGTGTGCTATACAGTTTAGTATTATGTAGCTAGGACATATTGTAGTTTTACTTCTTAAAGGACATGTACTTAGTTTAACGTCATGTAGGACAAAAGTTTCACATTTTAACATCATGTCGGATGATAAAGGGACTATGCAGTTTAAATTCATGTAGTAAGGACTATAGGGACTATGTACTTAAAATTCTTGAAGTAAGGACTATAGGGACTGGGCAGTTTAAAGTCTTGCAGTAAGGACTAAAGGGACAAGGCAATTTAAAGTCTTGTGGTATGGACTAAAGACGAATTGTTGTTACACAAAATACTTCTTCATAAATCTGGCATTGGTTTGAGTTGTAATGACTTCTCCATCCATTGAGATTAAAGAATACACTCCATCTAAGTAGACCTTATGTATTGAGTAAGGACCTTACCACTTTGACACAAGCTTTGGAGGTTTCCTTCCTGTATCACTGGAGTTCTGAGGACCAATTCCAATTATCTTTGAATGAATGAACAAAGATGATCTTTTTTGTTGAAATCCTGTGCTATTCGATTCTGATAGACTTCTATGTGTTGCTGGGTGCATAATATTTTTTCATCTAATAATTCCAATTCATCCAATCAATTTTGAGATTCATCATCTGTAGATGACTGGTCACAAATGGCTACTCTAGGCGAGGGTAATTGAACCTCAATGGCAAAGACTGCTTTCGATCTGTATACCAATGAATATGGAGTTGACCGCATAGTAGTGCGGGTGGTGGTCCAATAATCCCATAAATCATGAAAAGGTTTATCAGGCCATGATTTATTATCTTTACCACCATCTTTTGTAGTATATTGGAATGAGTCTTGTTGAAGCCTTCTATTTGTCCATTGTATGCTTCATGATATCGAGATGAATGGTTGGATTTGATGTTGTATTCTTGATAAAACTTTCTTACCTCAGATGAACAGAATTTGGTGCCATTGTCCCTCAAATATGGTATGAGGGACACAAAATTTTGTAATGATGTGAGACATGATGAATCTATCAATGATTTTAGAACTTACTTCTTTGAGTGGTATTGTCTCTTCCCATTTGGAAAATAATTCAGTAGCAGTAAGAATATACTTAAACTTATTGGATTTAGCTGAAGGGTAAAGTCCTACTACATCCATTCCCCATGTGTCAAATGGACATGAGTATTTAGATGTATTGAGAACCTCTGGGGGTTGATGAATGAAATTGGAATATACATGGCAAGAATGAAACATCATAGTGAAATCAACACAATCTTGTATCATTGATGTCCAGAAGTATCCAAGTCTTCGAATTTGTTTAGATAATCTATATCCAAAATGGTGGGCACCAAAGACTCCTGTATATACTTCTTTCATGACTTCCATTGTCTCTTCACCATCAATACATCTAAAAAAAATTCCACCAAAACCTCGCTTGTTGAGAATTTTTTCAATGTGATCTGGGCTATCATAAAGAGGAAAATTGACCACACATCGCCGGACATGTTCTTTCCCGGCTCTATCAGGTACGAGTGTTCCATTTTGAAGGTATTCCCTGATAGGTATCATCCATCCTGTAAAATGACCGAATGGTTTTGAAATGGGACTAATTTCATTGATTTCTTCTATTTTGATTTGAACATAAGGTGAAACTGTACGATGATGGGAAATACTGATGACTGTTTCATCCCAATTTCGATATACAAGAGGTGGGGATACATTATCCAGAGCATCAACTTGAGCATTTTTTGATCACGGGGCATAAGAAAATGTCAGTACTGAAGGAAATTATTCCATTAACTCTATGGCATAATCTTACTAAGGGATTAACTATTCTTTTCAGATGGAATATTTCCCATTGACTTATTTGATTACCATGTATGAATCACCTTTAACCTGTAAGTGATTCATCTATTCCTGAAGCACCAACTCCAATCCTATGTTGAGATCTTGATATTCTCCTTCATTGTTTGTACCGCCTTACAATAATAAGAAGAAATAGGGTAGCACTGCCTTTTCTGGGGAAATAAGTACAATTCCTAACCCAACCTTTGTGAATTTAGGATCTTCCATTTTTTCCATGTTGGTATTTTGGAAGCACCATCAAAGTATATTTCCCATGTTTGAAGATTATCTTGAATAGAGAAGACTTACTCATCAGGAAGATAAATATCTAAAGTTTTATCTTCTACTGAAGGGTGTTCAACAATGAAATCAGCTAGAGCTTCTCCCTTTATTGCCTTTTGAGACACATACTGGATATCAAACAGCTTCAAAATAACTACCCACCTTCCCAGACGTCTTGTAATCATTGGATACTAAGAATAAATTTGAGCGGGTTACTATGAGATACCAATTGGACCTCATGATGTTGTAGGTAGTGTCTCAATTTATGAACTGCAAAGATTAATTCTAGGCATCACTTTTCAATACTTGAATATCGAGTTTCTGCCTCAAGAATAGTCCGACTAAGATAGTAAAGGCTGTTTTCATACCCAGCATCATCCTTTTGGGAAAGGAATATACCCAATGATCACTTTAATGCTATCACATAAAGGATAAGTGGTCTTTCTTCAACAGGTGGCATTAATACTGGTGGACTCAAGAGATATTTCTTAAGGATATCAAATACCTCTTGGTAATATTTGTTCCATTAGTCGGTGACTCCCTTCATCATTAATTTGGTTAAGGGTAAACATTTTCCTGCATTATTTGCGATGAAACGCCGAATATTGGCCTTGTGTCCTTGAAGTCCTCTCAATTCCTTCAAATATTGAGGAGGTGACATACCAAGGATTGAGTTTTTCTTCTTAGGATCAACTTTGATACAACGATGGCATACAAAAATGCTGAGAAATGTTCATAAGGTTACCACAAAAGAACATTTCAAGGGTTTCATCTTCAAATTGTGTTGTCGAAGATAGTGGAATATGATTTCCAAATCAGCCAAGTGATTAGAATGTTTTCTAGATTTAACCATCAAATCGTCCACATAACATTCAACAAATTTCTGTAAAAAGGGTTTGAAGATATGGTGCATGTCACGTTGATATGTTGCACATGCATTCTTTAGGCCAAAGGGCATTACCTGATAACAAAAAACACCTTGAGGGGATCTGAAGGCTGTAGATTCTTCATCTTCTAGATCAATTTGGACTTGATTATACCCAGAATATCCATCTTCGAAGGAAAGTGCTTCATAGCCAGTTGTTGTATCAATTAAGAGTTCTGTGATCGGAACTGGAATATCATCCTTAGGACCATGCCGATTAAGATCTCTGAAATCAATGCAAACTCTAATTTTTCCATTCTTCTTTTTAACAAGAGAAATACTAGCTATCCATTTGGGATATTGAACTTCTCATATGAAGTTACCCTTGATAAGATTATCCACTTCAGCTTCAATTTTGGAGGCATAAGTTGGGTCTGTTCTTCTTGTGGCTTGTTTGAATCCTCGATGTTCTTCTAGAAAAACAAAATGATGAATAGAAACATCAAGATCAAGCCCTTGCATTTCGATATAATTCCAAGAAAATATATCTCGATTTTTCTTTAAAAATGAAATTTACGATTGTTTCTCTTCAAGAGTCATGGACACACTAATTAAAGTGGGTCGTTGATCTTATTTTGAATCTAGATATATATCTTTGAGTTCATCCACAATGGTGTAGATACCTTCTTCAAATGCTGGAGGATAATCCCTAATATCTTCCCATTCTTCTTCAATATGTGTCACTTATTTTATTTCTACTCTCATAGTAGATGATGAATCAGTATTTCCATGATCAGGAGTGAAGTTAAAATTGGAACATCTTGACGAAGAGGCTACCATTTCAGACCATATTAATGATTAAGGGTTATCATTGGGTAATAAAGAGGAGATGATGGATTGAAAATTGAAATCATCATTCATCTCTGACATTGCTATTACTTCTTCTGGCCTGGTTGATTAAGTATAGAATTGCTAGATTTCAATGGATGAAATGAAGACATCTCCATTTGATCTTTCATTATTTCCTTGTGAATCAATAATTTCTACAATGATGTCTGGCTTGGTTGCTGTAATTGACATTATGGAAGTTTCCAGATGAGTATTTGGATTTGGGTCAATCCTGTCAATTTGACTGATAGGAAACACATAATATGTAATCACATGTATGAATGGGTTTACTAGAATGTATTCCAAACCATATAGAGCATTAATTTTGGTAACCTCCTTTATTTTGGATATCTCATTTCCCTCCATGTGATAGAATTCTTCCTCAATGTATTGAGATTCATAGGTTTTGAATGGGGAATTATCACCATACAATGTACAAATTTTACCATTGAAACAATATTTGAGACAATGACGGTATGATGAAGGTATAGCCACATGCTGATGTATCAATAGTCTTCCATGAAAAATGTTGAAGGCTCTGTCATGCTAAAAAACAATGAAATCTAAATTGGATACTAGGTCTCCAAACTATGTTCTGAGTGTAATCTCGCCCATAGGTTCTTGTTAATTTTTATCATATCCTTGCAACATCAAAGTATAAGGAGATAAATTATATTCTCTGAGGCCCAATCGATGAAGTGTACGAATAGGGATGAGTTTGACTCTTGCAACATTATCAATGAATGCTCATCAGATGCCTATATCATTGACCTTTCCAGATAAATAAAAAGGTATAATATGTCCATGCACAACATCATCTTCATCTTCATCAGTAAAAGATATCACTGCCTAGAATTCTATAGGATCATTCTCTATATAGTAGACATCATCCGCAGCAATTTCAGTTTTGAATTCCTGAGGACTTGACAAAGCCTCAGTGAGTGCCTCATGAAGATCCTTTGATAGATTCAAGGCATCCAGAATTGATAACTTGGCCGGTACATGGGCCAAATGTTTCAAGACATCATAATATTGTTCCAAAGGTCTGTGTTTTCCAACAGGAATATGTGGTTTCACAGGTGCCTTAGAAGTTGATGCTTTGGAAATAGATGCATCTTGTATCAGGGTAGGAGTTGTAAATTCTCCTGTCTTTGGAAGATTAAACTGACTAGGACTATTTATTTACTGAGAGGAAGAAGGTGTAACCTCTAACAGATTCTCAAATATAATTGTTCCATGACTGAATCTTCCATGTGTGAAAGAACATTCTTGTTCCTGTTGAGCCCGCTGAAGGGCTCTTCGACGAGTTTCTACTGTATCTATAGTTCTAGCAGGGGTAGGATTAGAATACTGGCTTCTAAAATATCCACATCATCCCATGTATCCTTGACCTTTGGTACTCCCTCAAATTCCCCTATTTGATACAGGGAACTCAGGGTCATCAAGATCGAATCTGCAACTGGCATACAGACCCGTTAAGTGAATCGAGTTAATAGAACCAAAGATCAACTCATCTGATGAAGATTCATCTTGATTAGCCAGTTTAGGCTATTCACTTTGGTGGGGTGGTGCCCATGATTTTTAATTAGACGACATAAAATATGGAAGATTCAAAGACAACTTAGGCTTTGACAAGAGCCCATCTTCTTCTGACTGCTCTTATTTCTTCGAATTATGCTGCCTCTTTGAGGATTTTCCTTCTGACTAAGGGAGTTTTGTTATGGAAAAAATATCATAAGACACAATTGGTTTCGTAAATTAAATTCATAAAATAGGATGAGTTTAGATGATCATTTTACTTACCTTCCAATCATCATATTTCTGCGCATTTTTTCTTTTGACTTCGTGCCAGTCGCCTTCTTCCTATGGATCTGTAGTAGTAACACATGCTACTTTCACTGAAGAACCTTTTGGTTTTACTTGTCCCGAGTCCAACATCTTTTGTAGGAGGTCTTTGAAGACAAAACACTCCTAAATGGGATTCCCCAATATCTGATGAAATGGGAAATAGCTGAGAAGGTCTTCATCTCCTTACTTGTTTGGCCTTTTGGGCCTTGGAAACTAAACCAAATTATTTTCCAGAGCTGAAACGATGTAACCAGGAACTTGTTCATTTCTAAAAGAATAAAATTTGTTCTTTAATTCCCCCAATTGTTTTCATATTTGATCTCTTTGATCATCTTGATGAGAAGGCCTCTGTTGTTGATGCTCATAAGGTGGATCCCTTTGATAAGATGAAGTTTTTGAAGTTGAAGCAGGTACAAATGATTGTTAAAGTGTAACTGTAGAAGTCTCTACTCTCCCCATTCTCCTTCCTAGAGTTGGTAAAATTACACGAGTTTTAGCCATAGTCTCTATAAGATAATCTTCAATCTGTTGTGTGATCAAATTAAGGTCTCAAAACCCTCGAGTGTATTTCGCAGGAATCAACGTTGTGCGTAATTCATCACGCAAATTTTCCACACCGATTCGAAACAATTCTTCTTGAGGGAGTTCTATGCTTAAGGAATATTATAATCCCTTCCAGAAGGCAATGAAATCTGAAACTATTCAATTTTTTCCTTTGTATACAATTGGTAAGATCAAAAACTGTCTTCTTTGGAAATATTGAGCTAAATTGAAGAAGGAATCATTGATGGGGACCTTCCCACCCAGTAATTGATCGGTATTTCAAGATTGTATACCAAGCAAAATTATTCCCTTGTAATGAATGAAAAAAACATCTAAGCTTAACTACCTTTTGTTGTTGAGTAGTTCCCATGATAGGATCCCAATGAGAAAAACAAATGTGTTAAGTGTTGTTCTGGGTCTCCCGAACCATTAAAAATTGGGAATATGGTACTCGCAAAATTTGATGGGGGAGGAATTGCATCCACCCATTCAGCGTAAGCTCTCTTTTCTTATTGAATTTGTGCACGATTTCCTTCCATAGCTTCCAAATGAGCTGTTAATGACTCAATTGTAGTTATTAACTTTTGAGAAACATTTGGTTGATCTTGGACCTGATCAGGTGCAATAACTGGAATTTGGACAGGTGTGGTGACTGTTACTGCAACTGATGGTAGCACTACTAGTTATTGTTGCGTATGACCCATATGATTGGATCTGTGAGGGTGCACTTATAATGGAGGATATTCTTGATCCATCCCAATAACTGCATCGAATTCCCTTGACTGGCTAACTCTAGCATGCTCAAGAGGAAGACTACCTTGGAGAAGTTCTATAATCAATCTCCCTAACTCCTTCATTTATTACTCTTGTTGTGTGAACCTTTCCTCTAATGAGAGTGATTTTCCTTATCCAGAGGTAGGGTGGGATGTAACTTTACATTTACCCTTTTCCTTGGCATGTGCCATTCTGGAGTTTGGAAGGGAATTTCCCAAAGTAGTATCTTGCCTCCGGGAAGCCCTCTGTCTTCTGGTACTCACACCATCTTCATTTATTTATGTGTGTACAGTTTCATGAATATGAACTTCCTCATCCAATTCCTCTGAGAGAACCTCATGTTCTGGGAGATCAATGATAATGGCATTGATGACATTTATAGATGCATAACACATTGCATCCCATATATTGGCATTTCTGCGATACTATCTTCTTCCATGTCCTTTATGAGACATTGCCTTTTGTTGAGTTGATCCCTCAAGAACTTAATGATGAACCGTAATTTGGAGGGAGTCCCATGATAATTCAGCTCTACGTTCCTCTTGTGTCTTCTTCCCTAATCGATAGAAGACTGACTTTTGTTGAAGAAGAGATTGAGGATTTGAAAAGCACCCCAGTCCGGTGGACTATGGTTGTTTCTGCTTTCCATGCTCAACTCTTTAAACCCCATCTATTGATCCCATGGGTTGGGTTAAAAGAGTCCCCAGCCTGGAAAGCTGAGGTGGTTCTTGAGCTGCTACATCTGAGACTTTCTTAAAATATCTCTTGATTTTTTGGACATTAGTCCTTAAATTGGTCGGATGCATCAACCTACATCCCCTCAAATCACCTGGCTCAAATGACCGTTGGATTATTTCTGACACTTCTGTCACCTGATGATGTGTATGCTCTAAATGAGAAGCTTGTTCGATATTCTAATTTTCTTGATGCAAGGGTAATTCAACAACTTGATCTTTGTATGCCTGACTTTGGGAAGAACTGGTTGTGGCATGTTCCTAATCAAGCCTTTGATTACACACAAAACCAATTGTCTATGGCCGGCCATGGGCAATAACATTGCATGAGACCACTTTTAGAGGGCTTTTTTAACTGGAGAGTACAGTGAAATGCAGATCTCCATGAACAACCCATCCCCTGATATGAATACCAGATGGGGAATTGGTAATTAACTGGAAAAACCTTTTTATTGTTCCAAATCATGCACTATGAAGGGCTCTATGTAGTTTTTCTACATTTGGATGTCGAGAAACTGAGAGAGAATCCAAGTCTATTTGGCATTGAAACCCTAGAATTATCTTGACATGATTTTGATATTTATCATAAGATAATATTTTCTTTTTTAAATGCCAAAGGGTTGTCTACATGTGGAGATGAATATCATGAATACATTCTACCGTCAACATTTCTGGAATATCGTACATAGAGTCAGCCAATGGCTAAAACATGACTCGTACTTCACCTTTCACCAGTTGATTTCTCATATTCATCACTTACTCCTTATCATTCGATGAATATTATTCTACCTGATTAAACTAAATCTGGTGCTTCTTTGTTACATCATCAGATTCGACAATATTGGTAGAGAATTCATTAATCAAATTAGATGATTAATGACCCAGGGGTGGTTTAGAAAATGGACTACATCCCATGCTATCTTCTGATTGAGGAAGTATTTCACCTACTAGTGGTGAAGCATCAGACATGACTGGATTCACATTTGTAAGTGCCTCAAGATAAGAGGGATTTCTCATTACTGCATTGTCCTGTGAAGAATTTCACAGGAAATGCGAATTACTACTCTAGAGAGGACTTTCGCAGCTAAATTTATCATCATGGGGAGGACCACCATGGTGGGTTACATGATATGATGAAACCTTTTGCTCCTTAATCTTCTGGCCACGCAGAGGGTTATCGTGGATCTCATCTGATAGTGATACTTTGAGATCGACCGAAATTTCATAAATAAATCCTTCATGAGGAAGTGTCTAATTAAGACTTTCAGAATTATTGTTCACTCTATTGGGAAATGAGAGAGTATAATCTTGAGTTGCAATAGATAATTGTTTGAGGGCTTCAAGAGCCCTAGCATCGTGCAATGCCTTATTGTAGATTGGATCTTGATTTATCTGTGCTAGATGGGTCTTTTTATTAGACGCCTTCTTACTCACTTTGGAAACCACTTGTTGAAGAAAGTGGTTATTATGGGAAGTTTTATGTGATTGCTTAGGAGAAATGGACAAGTTATGATGATTATCTCAATTCAAATCAGGTGTATGTACCTGACTTGATTGTCCATGTGACATGGTGGAGTATGCCCCACTACCCTCCAAGACTTGGACAGAGGTGTGTATCTATTCCTGGGTGACATGTAGATGAGTCACTCCACTGATAGGGATAGATTCATGATTCATTCCCTGTGATGCTGCTGATGTAGTAATAATATTCTGATAGGTATCCAGAATATGGGCATGGAATTGATTCTGCTCTTTCACCATTGTCATAATGTTCTAGGTGACTTCAGCTGCCGGAATGGGAATATACGTCCATTCTATGCATGGAGTAGGTGTATATGCCTGTTCCTATCCTCCTTTTCCTGTCAGTGAATTCTGATAGTACTCATGTGTGGGGGGAAAAAATTGTGTCTGCCTCCTGCTTGTCATTGGAGCTTTCCAATTGACATCATTGGGTGCTACCAAACGAGACTGTCAGTTAGCCTGATAAATTGTAGGTGTATGTGTCTGCTGATTGTTCCCCACCCCATTTTATTGGGGAGTTTATTTAGTTGCAGTCAGACGTTCCTGCTGACTAGAAGATGAATTATAAACAGGTGTATATGCATGCCTATAATACTCCGCCAGAATTTCCTGGTGGGATTGGCATGTTACTGCCTATTGAGTCTGGTGGTCAATAACATTAGGGCAGATGGGTGTACATTCCCACTCGTTGTATGCCATCAAGTTGGCTTGATGGACTTCTCTGGATGGGGAAAAAGTAATAACCAGGTCCCTGTTTTCCGGATTTCGCCTCTGATGGTTCGTCTTGCATGCTCGGGTCTGAGGAACCTATGCCGAATCCCTAATGGTGATACCCTCATCATGTTGAGGGTGAACTACCGCATGAGTATGGCGTTGATTATTGATGGGAGCCCTCAAGAAAGACTCCTGTATTTTTGAATTAATGCATTGAGTGACCTTCTCATTCACCTCCCCATAATATGGGAGAGACTGGTGATTGCATTCCGGGGATAATGACCCGAAATGGTTGGAGATGGTGGTTGGAACCACCTATAACATGACCACTGGTCGTCGCTGTCCAGACAACCAGGGTGAATTGTCAACTTGGAGGTCTTGTCGAGTGGCCTCCAGAGTCAGAATGGTAGTGTGTTGATGGTATTACATAACCAATGCATTTTAGACCTAGCGTTGAAGACGTTGGGTAGGTGATGTCGTCCTCAGAGCAGACGAGGATCCAGCAAGAGTATTGGCCGAGGAATTCACAGGTGTGAATTTTAAACAAGACATTTCTGTAATGCAGAGAGATCATGGAAAAGAGTTCCTATTTGATATAACAGACATAATCAAGATAATTTTGGCCAGAGTACATCTTTTGGATGAGCACATATATTATTGATTGCTTTTTTGGCCCTCACATTATGTTAAATAGGGGCCTAAAAATATGTAAAACATCATTTAACTTGATTAAGGATTCACGTCGAGTTCCCTATTTTTGTTTCTTCTGGAAATGGGGATGACCTTGTTTATTTAAGCTTCAAAATTTCCAATTGGATTCTAATGGGTTTATTCATAGAACCAGAAACACCGAATGATTCTAAATCCAATTAGACTTACTTTCCCAAGGTAAGTTTCCATTATTTGTGGACTGATGAGACTTAATAATTTTCATTGGACGATAGGATGGGAGGTCAAACTCATCACACCTTTTTTGGGGGAATTATGGTCAATTCCGGGACTCTATTATAGATCTGAGTTATGTTCGTGAATCCTTATTAATTTACCAAGCATGAAAATGAGTTTTTTCCTTTAGACGTTGATATCAATGATTGATATGTAGGGAATTTAGATAATCTTTTATATATATTTTAGGTTCTTAATTAATAGAGAATCATCAATATGAATTTCTGATTCTTAGTCAGTGGTATCCTTCAATACATTATATAGAACTATCATGGTCATTATGATAACCGTACTGGTTATAAAGCAATTAAGTGGGGTGCTTGTAGTTTATTATCATTTAGAAAGAAAGGATTTATTTTAGAGTTGGGATTGTACCCATAGGTTGGCTACCTACATATCCTTGTTAGAAAAGGAATAAGAACCCACATAGTTCGAGTGAAGAAGTATGATGTTTAGGCATGATTAATGGCCCAAAGAGAGATGTCATAATTACTTTTACACTCTAAGCTCACGTGAGTCATTCCCGATGTGAGAAACAAGAGGTATCAGTAAAACATGATGATTATTCCATGAAATATGCAATCATATGAAAGAATATGGTGCTTATATATGTATGATTGCCCATGTAAATGAAGATTAGGACATAGCTTAGGAAAGAAGCCCAGTATTAGGTCCCATAATGGTATGTTTACATTAAAAATATTTGGGGTTTTAACTTGGGAATTACTCCTGAAAAGGAAGACAAAAAATTAAGAGGGACTTATTATTGGGTTTTATTCCGGAAAAGGAAGCCCAAATCAAATGAAATTAAGACTGGGGATTACTCTTAATGAGGATCCCAAAAGTTAAAGAAAATTATTATTGGGTCTTACTCCTAAGGAGGAAGCCCAGATTAAGGAACCTGGGGCTTACTCCTAAGAAGGGGGCCCAGGTTAAGTGAAATTATGACTGGGGATTACTCCAGAAAAGGAGGCCCGGGTTAAGGGAAATTATGACTGGGGATTACTCTAGAGAAGGAGGCCCAAGTTAAGGGAAATTATGACTGGGGTTACTCTTGAGAAGGAGGCCCAGTTTAAGGTAAATTATGACTGGGGTTTACTCCTGAAAAGGAGGCCTAGGTGAAGGGAAATTATGACTGGGAGTTACTCCTGAGAAGGAGGCCCATGTTAAGGGAAATTATGACAGGGGATTTCTCCCAAGAAGGAGGCCCATGTTAAGGGGGCTTGAGACATGGGGCTTACTCCTGAGAAGGAGGCCTAAATCAAATGAACATCTCATAATTACATTAATATAAAGAATTCAACAATGGAACCATTACAAAAATGGATTAGAATAAGGTTTTGAAGGAATAATATTGAAGAGGAAAGGTGGATTTGAAGAAAGGAAGTGACTAGGAAGGAGGCGTGCAAGTTTTGTTCTTGCATGCATGTCCTGGTCACACAAGTATACTTGCATGACATGAGTCAACTAGGGAGATGAAGAATACATGATGTTATACTTGGAAACTTTCAATTGGAGGCCATATTATCATCCCTAGAGGCATTCAGATGTGTGGCGCGCATGTTTCCCTTAGAGGGAAACGTGGCACGCAAGTGTCTTCATTTCCCTTAAGGGTTGGACCCTTAGGTGTGCAAGTGTTGATGATTTTTTTAACACTTAGGACTTATTATTCCTCTTTAGAGCTTCCATTCTAGGAAAAGGATTACCTTAGAAGTATTCAGATAGAGACTTGGGCGACCAGAGCTTGAATCTGATTTTTGGACTTTATTCATCCCTGAAATGGGGGGGGGGGCACATGGGTTATTTATAGGACACCTGAGGTTTGGGAAAAATTTCACTTAGGGCGCGCATTTGTCTTGCACGCCACATATTTTTTGTGCAAGTGAATTGCATGCCCATGGCCGACATGCATGTATACTTTCTCGCCTTAATGCCTTTTCAATATTTGATGAATCTTCCTATTCTTTTCTCTAGGTATTCCACTTAGTCAATATTTGGACTCTGTGATAGTGTGGAGTGTCTACAAGGGTTTAAGATAAAAGGAAAGATTAATTAATGATAATAATTAATTGATTCGAGCGTGATTTATCATAAAAAATAATTATTAAAGAATTAAATTCTAGTTTTGTTTATGTGTAAATATCATTCCATATATAGATGGTCATGAGCTAGAACAAGTCCTTTTTATGTGGATGGTTTCTTTTAATTTATTTATTTAAATTAATTTTTTTGGCCTACGAGCCATATCCTCCTTAATATGTATGGCTTAGGTGCCAATGTTTTAATTTATGTAAGACCCATTTTTAGCACTCACCTACATGTGAATTTATAAATAGTCATATGTAATGGATGGAACACCCAAGATAATGGTGGTAGTTCAAACTAGAGCCGAGATGAAACCAATCCCAGGAGATACAAAGGTGGATATGTGGAAACATTTAAACATGAACCCAAAAGGATCAATATTTTTCTCCACTGGGTTAGGGTTAGTTTATCAACCACTGGAGAAACTAACAATTAGAAAAGCTCATGATCATTCCATTTATTTTATTTCTATCAGTTGCATGGTTTATCAATATGGATGTGTTGTCACGATCACATAATTAATGAATTAAACAAGCATGTAATATTGAACTAAAAAAATAGAATTATGTGTAAATATTATGAAGATGTGATTAATCACTCAAGTAAGTTCCACATTATGTTATCAATAATGTTATAATGATAATAAGAAATTCAATCACAAGAGATAAAAATACCTAAAATAAAATATTATGTCAGGAGAATAATTATGTTACTTGATTAAGGAAAAACTAAATAAAACTATGTGTTTGACCAACCCTTTTTTGGATGCATAAATATATATAGGAAGCCCTATTTAAATGTTTCGGGTTGACGTAACTATATTACATCAATAGGAGTATCCCTTGATAGACTTGGTTTAATATTGGTGGCAAGAGTTGAGGAAATACAAAAGTCGTGATTTTAGGCTTGGGGAGTCCACTCAACCGATCAAGGAGCTTCAAGACCATAATTTGGAATGACCTTCCTACCTAAATTTCTTCTAATAGCTTACCTAACCCTTGTTGGGGTTATGCGAAGGAGAATACAGATCCTTGTCACTAGAATGCCATAAAAATTGGACATTCTTAGTTCAATGGTGAGGTCCATTGGGACAAGATAAAATAGTGAGAGACTTAATAAAAATATATTATTTATAATAAATGGTAATCAGGAAAGTAATATTGCTCTACTCTTTTAATTGTAAAATAAAAATAACAAGCTTTCTAACCACACTATCCTTGCGATCATTTATTGATGAAGACAACATCCTCACCGACAGTAACTTTCGGGAATACTTTAGATGCCTTCGAGTTATCCTAAACCATGAATGGATTTCTAACATGCTGAAGTTAGCATTACCTAATATACCTTCCAATGAGGTGAGTGATTAGGATTTAATGTTCTATGAGAAACATTTGAATGATGAAGTTGATGTTTAATTTTTTATTCTATCATCAATGTCTAGTGAGATCATGATGTTCGCTAAAAACCAAGATTTTCATTGCTTTCTCGAGCACCTTTGTGGCCTTTACAAAGAGAAATAATGATAGGAAAGGGTTGATATTTTTAAGGCACTTGTTCAAATTAATCATGGAGAAGGTTCCCCAACTAGGCCTCATGTTGTCATGATAATTGGCCGCATTAAGCTCCTGGAGGTTCTAGGGTTTAAACGCCCTGAAGAACTGGGCACCGATATCATTATCTCATCACTCCCTCAAATATTATCTAACATAGTTGTCAATTTCAATATGAACACCCTTTATAAGTCTCTATCTGATCTTCTTATCCTCATTCTCCAAGTGGACAAAGATATGAAATGTGAAAATCCTTATGTACTATGTTGAATAAGAGAAAAAGAAGGAGAAGATATTTATGCCCAAAGCATCTTCGCTTCCTTCCATGAAAAAGAAGATAAAAAGCGAGGTAAAAGAATAGAAGGCTGTCTGTTTTGCATGTGCAAAGAAGGTCAACTAGAAGAAGAACCACACCCAACCTATGAATCAATGAGAATCTTCAGGTTCATTTGTTATCGAATGCAATCTATCTGTTTGTACAAATTGGGTATTAGAAATATATTGTGGTGCTCACATATGTATCCAAATATAAGAACCAAGTAGATTCAGGAAGATGGGCCAAGGGGAGGTAGATTTATGAGTATCCAACAGAGTCAGACTTACTATTGTAGCTGTCGGAGACTACCACCTCACATTGCCAAATGGGATGATCTTGGTGTTAAATGGTTGTTGTTATGTGTCTTATGTTACTAAAAACATTATTTCTGTATATATATTTGATATATATGGGTTTTTTCATGTTTAGAACTGAATGTTTCTTCTTTTACAAATATAACATTTTTTTGGTAGGGCACATTTACACAACGGTCATAAATTGTTGGATTACACAAACCAAGTAATTAATCTTGATAATAATTATACTTCACATGACTCATACCACACCCAATAATGGCATCACTAACTAGTTCAAGAAAATGAGAAACACCTAACAATGATACATCATGATGGATATTTAGATTCATTCAAACTAAAACAACATGGCTTATGTCATGCATGTTTACAAGCAAAAATGACTAAATCCCCCATTTAGTTGGACAGGTGAAAGGGCTAAAGAACTTATTGAATTGGTTTATACCGATGTGTGTGGATCATTTATAGTTGAAAAAGGAAAGGGTAATCATAATTCATAACTTTTACTGATGATTTTATTAGATATTGATATATCTACTTAATGTGGTATAAGTCGGATTATTTTGATAAGTTCAAATAATAAAAGAATGAAGTTGAGGACCATATTGGTAAGAAGATTATAAAAATCTGCTCTGACCAAGGTGGTTAATATCTTAATCATTACTTCATTGATTACTTATGAGAGTTTCGGATCCTATCCCAACCCACTCCTCCATACACACCCCAGTGGAATGGTGTGAGAAAAAGGAGGAACTTGACACAGTTGGACATGGTGAGATCAATGATGAGTCATGTGAGTCTTACATTGTCCTTTTGGGGATATGCATTACAAACAATGGAACTAACACTAAACCGAGTGCGAACTAAAATGAGAAATGGTATTACATAAGAGTTCGGGAGTGGAATAAAAGCCATTTTATTGAATTTACATGTCTCTGGTTGCGAAGTGTTTTTAGGGCCTCTTCAGGTAACAAAATCTCACCCCGAGGCACAAAGTGTACCTTTATTGGATATCCCAAGGAAAAATGGAATATTACCAATACAAACCCTCATAAAAAATGTTATAGTGGAATGACATTCCATATTCCATGAGAGGGAGAAAATTGTAAAAAGAGATAGTGGGAGAGAGATAATGTTCGATGAAGTTGAGGATCAAGGTACACAAGAGTTAGTACAAGAACAGATTCGACAATGACTCATGGTAGAAGAATCAGTACTTGAGACAAAAGTATTTCATTGGAGCACAAGAGAAGATAGAGAATCAGAATAGTACAGTTTTGTAGTCTCCGAGGTTGGTGTCTCATAATTAGTTGATAATAACGATCCTCTCACCTACAAAGAATAAATATGTGGAAAAGACATTTCCTAGTGGCCAGAAACCATGAATTCAGAAATGCATTCCTTGTATCAAAACCAAGTTTAGATTCTGGTAGATCCTCCAGTTGATGTAAAGCATGTTGGTTTAAAATGGGTATTCAATAAGAAATTGGACATGGAAGGACAAGTCAGTACCTATGTGGCATAGATATTTTCAAAAGAGTTTAAAAAGTGCCATGTAATTGAATACGATGAAAACTTTTTACGAATTGAAATTATGAAATCCATTAGAATTATACTATCCATTGCGGCTTACCATGACTATGATCTTTGGCAACTGGATGCCAAAACAGCCTTCCTTAACAGGAACCTTATGAAAGATGTCTACATGACTCAACCAGAAGGGTTTGTTACTCCAAATGATGCCTATATGGTATACCAGTTGCATACATCCATTTATGGATTAAAGTAAGCATCTAGGTCATGGAACATTCATTTTTATGAAGCCATAAAAAATTTGGTTTTATCAAGAATGAATGTGAGCCTTATGTCTATAAAAGGTTTAGTGGGAGTGCAGTGGATTTTCTAATTGTATATGTTGATGACATATTACTTTTTAGATACGAGATACCAGTCTTACAGTATATTAAGGCATGATTGAATCAATGATTATCCATGAAAGACATGGGCGCGGTAGCATATATTCTTGAGATCAAGGTTCATCGGGAAAGATCCAAGATATTGTTGGGCCTAATTTAAAGTACATACATTGATAAGATACTGAAGAGATTCAGTGTGGAACAATCCTAGAAGGGATTTTTCCAGAATCACATGACATTCTTCTTTGAATGAAAATGTGTCCTTAGACACATGAAGAAAGAATGATAATGGCAAGGACTCCATAATAATCAATGATTGGGTCAGTCATGTATTCCATGACCTGTACTCGGCTGGATGTCTCTTATGCATTATGTGCGGAAGGTAGATATCAAGCTAACCTAGGTGACCACCATTGGATGGTAGTCAATATTATTCTAAAGTATCTGAGGCATACTAAGGATGTCTTCCTAGTTTATGGAGGTAATGAAGAACTAGTTATCAAAGGATATAAAAATTCTAGTTTTCAGACTGATCAAGATGACTTGAAGTCGCAAATGGGATAAATCTTCACTTTGAATGGAGGTGCAGTGAGTTGGAAGAGCTAAAAGAAAAGTGTGGACACAAATTCTACAGTAGATTCCAACTATATTACAGATTTTGAGACAGCTAAATAAGATTTTTGGATGTGATGATTCATCTAGGAGATGGATTTGATACCTATATGTAAGGATCCCATCATAATGTACTATGTCAATACTATAGCAGTGGCCCTCGCAAAATATCCAAGGTCACATCAGCGGACGAAGAACATAATTTGGAAGTATCATCTCTTGAGGGATTTTTATGATACAGATGAAGTGGCAGTGAGTAGTTTTTCTAGAGAAAAAAATGTAGAGGACCCCTTTTCTGATTCCATGACTTAGCTGAAACATGATCACCATGTGAGGTCTTGCAGACTGAAAGTCGTAAGTAGTTGGCTATATTCCAAGTGATATTTTATAAGATTTGATGTCCTAGAACCAACTGGATGTACTTTGCTTACATGGATATTTATTGTATTTAAATATTAATCATCTTATTACATATTTTTCATTTTTCTTTATGACTATGAAGTTATAATGTCCTAGAGTTTTTGTTGCATTGATAAGGTCATGGTAGTTCACTGCTATAATGAGAACCTTGAAATGCTAAAACAATATTCTACAATATTTTTATAAGGTTGGATTACATACTATAAAGGGACACATATCATGCATACTGTTAGGTGTGATTACTTGTAAGAAGATGAGACTTCCTCTCATTACGTTCTCCCTTGACAATCTCAAAGACTAGAGATTCTGAGAATATACCATCTAGTAGGAATTTAGCATGTTTTGGTGTAATCGGCAATTTCTATCTATGATAATGCGTAATGATCCTTAGACATTAAGATTATAATTAACATGTTTCACGACTCTCACACTTTTATTTACTGATGAAAACCGTCAGACAGAACCTTGGTGGGATGTAGGGTACGTTGGGTATGTTATGAGTGAGATTCTATTATTGGATAATACAAGGAAAGATTTGTCCATTCCATTTATGGTAGTTGATATCTCTGCCCTTTGATTGAAATAAGAACTATGCCGTGAAATTCAATGGCCATGGTGTAACAATGAGTTTATTTTAAGTATTCAATGAATTATGTATCAAGTATAATGGTTTTTGAAACTATCATGAAACCTTCTTAATGAGATATTGCGAAAAAGATATTATATTACATAGTGAGCATTTGTATGTGAATGTCATTGTTTTTGACATTACGTTCTTTCTCTTGGGTGCCTTAACCTGTTGCAAGACAATACTCCTGCACTTTAGGCAAGCCTGCCAAATTCCAATGAGAAAAATCATAGAGGGTCACACACTATGTGTTTTTGCTGGTCATGGTTAAATTCAATTTTGAATTTAATTAATGAAATAAATATTATTCTCAAGACCGTGGAATAATTTTATTCAAGTTAACATGACCGTGTAAATTAAATAAAATATATTTTTTATTTTATTGAACATTTAATAAATATTTATTTACTAGTTTGTAAATAAAAATATTTATTTAAGAAAAAATATTATTTATTTATTTATTCATGTGTTCAATAAATGGAATTGGATTTTGAGCGGACAAAGGCTAGTCTGGTAGTAATATAATTATTTACAAGATTTTAAATAATCATTAGTTGGCATAAGTTAAAATAATAATAATGCTTCTATTATTTTTTGACATAGAATTTTATTCACAAATCCATTTTCCACAAGTTGGAACACCATAAATAAGGACATGGTATTATTATTATGAGCATGGGTTTTCTCTATGTTCATGAATGTATTTAATTTTAGTTAATCAATTAAATATTATAACTAAAATTCGATTCATATAAATATACATGTACGTCTATTGTGTCATAGTGAACATAGTGCACGCTTGGTGAATTGAGAATTATCGAGCTAAAAAATTTATATCTCAAATCCACTTCCCACCCTACCTAAGAACGAAAGACGTTCATCTAGTCTGAATAACAGGCAATCAAGAATGAATGACAAAAGACACACACTTCACTGCACTGGGACCTGTAGAATGAGTGGTGTCGATTGGAGACTATCAGTGCACGTGTGGATCACTGCTAAAGGGATTCTATTTTGAATCCTCGTAAGTACAAGGAGGTAATCTGGAAGGGTCATTCTGAACTATCAACATCATTAACGAAGAAAATACTGAAGATCCAGGTATTTATTACATTATGAAATTAATTAAATTAATTATATACATGATGTCCAAGATCCTCTCTAATGGTTTTAGGACTCATACACCTTTATCTAAATATTTGATTCTATTATGTGGAGATTGGCGTTCATCGTTGTATTGATCCCTGAATAATCCTTGATCATGGTAAAAATTAGTGTTGGGGGTCATCACAACCACACATCCACTATACCCAGAACCTACAGAATTTATCTCCATGATTCACCTCAAGGGGAATTATGATCAACACTTTAGGTCTTACTAAAGGGGTGTCCTAGACAATGGTAACTTTTGATGATTATTCATGTGTATTTACCGCCCTGATTCACCTTAAAGGGCTCTCTGATCAACCCTTCAGGTCTTCACTAAGGGGCCTCCCAACCAATGGTAAAATTATTCTCTCCCTCCTCAAGATATACCTCCCTAATCCACCACAAGGGTCATTTTGTTCAACCATATGGGGCTACCTTAATGGGGTTCCCACATAATAGTAAAATTAGGTTCTCCCACCTATGGATGTACCTCCCTAATACACCTCAACGAGCATTGTAATAATCCTTTGGGTTATGCCTCATGGGGAATCATTCCAAATGATAAACTTAGGTGGTCCCTCCAATGGAGAAACATCCCAGATCCACCTCAAGAAATTTTCTAACCAAATATTTTGGTCCACATCAAGGGGTATATCAACCAATGGTAAGCATAGGTGTTCCATCCTTGGGGTTTACCTCTCGAATCTTCCTCAAAAGGCATACTGACCAACCTGTCTTGTTGTTTCCTCAGTGGGAGTTCTCAATAATCAAGGTGTGACCTCATCCCTCCAAGAGATGAACCTCCTGGACCCACATCTTTTGGGAATTCGGATCCTCCATGTTTCCCCCAAAATACATTAAACTAGATCCCATGTCCAAATGATGTTAAAATCATGCCCTGACATTTCTTTAGTGGACGTTCTAGTCCAACTCCATATGACATTGAACAAGTTCCATAAATCAAACACCTACGCCATGCATAATTATGGGATGTATATAGTAAAAATAAATGGAATAATGACACCTTGGAATCATTACCTCATGACTGAAACAAGATTCTTTAATTTCCACCTCGTAGGATGCCTCATACGAGATTCCATCCTAAGAGGAAGAATATAGGTGACCAATGTTCCAAACATCCATTCATGCACAACTAAATCCAATATGACTACTATTATAATCAAATGTTTCCACCATGTCAATAACAACATAATACTTCAAGATAGAATAATCATAATTAACCAAATTCCAAAAATATGTCATAGTGGGAATGAATTCCATGAACATGAATTACATATATGAGGGTGAACCAAACTGGGTGATGATATCAAAGGATAAATCCATGGTGGGAGAAACGGACATCCCATTATTGAATTTTGATCAAATAGTATACAAATCCATTTAAATTGATGAATAATTCCCTCCTTTGAAATGTGGTAGTGTGGGGAAACAAAAATTTTCATCATAAATGGACCCTGCTAAAGGAATCAAAACCAGATTCATCATGCTGGTTGTAATTAGTTTCTTTATCTTATCAATTCCATCAAAAAATCTAATCCTCTCCCAACCCTATCAAGAATACTTCACTACAAACATTCTCTCAGAATAAAGGAGTCCAAGATGAAGAGGAATAAGACTAGATTCTCCTACACTATTTGAGGAAGGTTTCCCTACCACCATTTATGAACTAATTGAAATACATCTGGGTAGATAATAAGATACATGACCCAATTTTGTAAGTACATCCATGACTTTCTAAGAAAAATAGGTATATATATCCTTCCTAAAATAACAATGTGCTTCATTTTCTGAGAATTACACATAGATTCTATAAAATGACCTGTAGGTGGCCACTCATTACATAGGCTTGCTTGAAATCCATTGACTATGTAAATAAATTTTCAGAAGGACACAACCAACTCACGCCTAATTTTTTTTGTCCAAAGTGGTAATATTTACTAGGGAAAATTCATCTAATAATTTTGGTATCTAAAATGGATGGACAACAATATACTAGTAAATAAGATGAATATGAAAATCAATGTCTCCATCAGTATCAATGTAACGCCCCGACCCCAGTTAACCAGAGTCGGTGCATTATTTTAATACATTGGCATGATTACAAGGAATCAAGTCCCAATGGACCGATCAGTTTAGCAGTCTTGGAAAATAGATTACATACATGAATGTTACATTACACTTTATAACATAAAAATGAACATAAATAATCATTTATGAACGCCATTATTCCCTTGGCATAACCCTGCATATCAATCATAATACACTTCTTGGAATCATGGGAAAATAAAACATAGAAAGGGGTGAGCTCAAATTCTCATTGAGGATAATAAATACAACAGAAACTTTCAAAAATAAGAATAAACATTTAAGGAAATGTATAACTAAAACAAAAGCCTTTTAAACTTGAACTTCAGCATAATATGGCAGAAATAAAATGAAATAATGCAATTTACTTATTCACAAGGATATTCTACTAATAAAATATTCACATGCAATATCAATAACTACATTCATAATGATGGAATGCATAATTCCAAACTTTAATTTCTGTGTCAAGGACTCATGCCAAGTCCTATGGGATAACGGTAACCAGAACCCAACCTGGAGAGCCTGTATAACAAGACTCCATCCCGGAGAGCCTTTGTAACCGGACTCCAACCTGGAGGGCCTCTAATATCCAGACACCAAACCAGAGGATCTGCTGAAATCAGACCCCAACCCGAAGGGCTTACTTTTACTGGTCCCCAACCCAGAAATTACTAGTCTAACACATTCATCTTAAGAAGAGGATGAAATATTACACACACATTCGTATTAAAACTAGCATGCCAAAACATTAATCATAAACCCTTAATGGCCTAAAAATAAATCATCCATAGTAAAAAATATCACAAAACCTTAAATACAATATGAATGATTTGTATCATAATAAATCAACTTCGATGAAGTGTAAAATTTATCAAAGGATGTTGACATAGGTGAAATCAAAACTATTTGAGAGAAATAATTCTTTTTTATGAAATCATTTAAAAATCGCATAATTATAAAAAAAAAATTTACTTTGAAAATATACTTATAAGATTGTAAGGGAAGCTTCAAAGATTTTATAATGGAAGAAAATATCCACACTCTCTGTATAAGTTAAAAAAAGAAATTATTACCTTAATTCTGTCGAAAAGGTTAAAAAGGACCTTGTTTGGAAAACGACAGAATGATTCCATTATAATTTTATTATAAAAAGTCAAAAAAGGGTATAAATGAATTTAACCCAGATTCTGTAAAATATTAAGAATGTTTTGAAATAAATTTTTAAGAAACATGAATGTGGAAGATAAAGAGGTCCCAGTAGATAATTATGTACAAAAAACCTGAGATAATGAAGAGATTGTGAGATAAACCCTTACCAATTTGGTAACTTACGAAGCATACACCCCATGAAAGATGTATCATACAATGAATATGTAAATACACATAAATTAAAGTTTATTACATAAAGAATACAATTATGGGTAGTAAATACACCACTCAAAAGGTAATTGTGGAAATATGGAATGAATCTCATGGGAATAAGGAGTGAGATGAAAACCCCTAACCAATTTGGTATCTTACGAAACATACACCCCATGAAAGAGGTATCATACAATGAATATGAAAATACACATAAATTAAAGTGTATTACACAAATAATACAATTATAGGCAGTACATACACCACAAAAAAGTTAATAGTGGAAATATGCCATGAATATCACGGGAATAAGTAGTGAGATGAAAACCCCTTACCTTGTACTTTTCCTTTGTCGAGGGTAGGGTAATCTCTTTTAATTTGGGTAAATCCCTTTGGTTTGAACAAAAAAGGACTCTTGAAGTTACTTCTTCCTAAGGCGAGGCTTCTAGAAGGAGGAGAGGGATGTAGGGAGCTTAATTGGGAAGAGTTTGGATGAGCCAAAAGGGTTGAGATGTGTAAAGAATTGGTTAGAAGTGGTGTCCTTTTATAAGGTGGAGGAGGGGCTCTTTAGGAAAAAACTTAAAGTATTAATTTATAATAAATTCATATTCGGTTTCTAATGGCTCCAAAGTGGATTATTCAAAGCCTATGGTGGGGATGGGTCCAAATCCTTCCAAACAATAAATTTTAGATAGGTTTGGTTCATTATATTAACCTTATCTTTTAGTTTTAACTGTTGGTTAATTATTTTGACACATACCATGTCACTTTGTATTTTTATATTATATATTTATTAAACTTACTATATACATCCATGCGACCCCCAAGTGGTCCATTAATGACACAAATATCATGATACAAGTCCTTTGGTCGTGCCTTATATGTTTAGGAATTTAATATCAATTAATAATATAATATCTGTTTTAAAAACTCTTTTAGGTCAATTTTGACACAATATGGTATTTGATTTTTGTTAAAATCATAACAGCATGATTACTTCGAAAAAAGTTAATTAAATAAATCCTAACATGTCATATTAGCCTATAAAATTCGTGGAATTCATTAAAAGTCTCAATTTATATTTTAATTGGGTATTTATAATATCAATTATTTTAATATTTCACTAATTAGGTAATTACTGCATCATCATTGTATCATAAATAAATTAAATTATTTAATGTATAAAAATTATTAATAAAATACCATTATGTAGGAAATATTTTTAGATTTCTAATTAATATTTATAGTCGAAAATATAATATATATAACCCTATGTAAAAATTGTTTTCCTTAAAGATATAGGCTTATGTCATTTTTGTATTCATTTTAACTTAATTAATATAATGTGTCATTATCACTTACATGTGGATCCATGGGGTCCCAAAATCGACCCATAGATGACCATGGACGGAAATGTATCAACCAATAGAGTTAAGACACATTTTTGGGTAATTTATTATTATTATAATATTATTTTATTTACCCTTATTTACCGGATTTACCCTTTAACCATGGTAAATAAAATATTTACCGAAGTAATCATTCAAAATGTCAAAAAAATAAAAGTTACCTATTTACAAAATTTGGAAATCCTGATTCCAAATATGGAGTCCATTTTTCAAAATTCAAAACACATAAGTATTAGAAAATAATTTAAAATTAATTCCCGCTGTCAAAAACAGAAGCGTGTTTTTAAGAGATAATAACTATCAAAATATTAACACTTGTTTATGTCCGGTTTAAATTTGAAATTATGTCCAATGACCAAAATTGTATTAAGGGGTAAAACTATATTCTAAAAATACTTTAAAACTACTCAAATTGATAATTTATCACTATTAGTTATTTTGATTAAAAAAGTTGTTTTTAACAAAAATTTATTAATTTTCAATGTTCATCAAAATATAAAAGTTATCTGAAATGTACCAAAATATCATCCTAGGATAATTTTGATATTGCAAATCCAAAAATTACGTCCATTTTGAATGATAAAATGTAAAAAATTTCAAAAAGTGGGTATTACTATTCATAACGGCTAGTTTGATTGGTTGTGGTGTGTGTTAGAACTCGAAGTTCCATACAACACATGCTATTGTATTATTCAAATAGAAGCATACCGTGGACGAATGGGGTGTTACATTCTCCCCTCCTTCAATAAATTGTATCCTCGCAATTTATGATCATTATTGGAAACTTGGGATTGAAATTTCAAAATATCTTAGTAGAAATCCCGCATCGAAAAATGGATTAATGAGGCCTCTATTTAAAATAAAGAGTGGTAAGTATGAAGGTTACCAAAAATAACACATACTAGGGTTCCATGTAGGAAAATATGGATATAGAAGGGAAATTTAACCATCAATATCTCATGGAGAGTGGTAGAGAATATGGCTATAAAAAGGCCAACAATCACAAAGCTATAAATTTGTGAGGATCTAAGGTACTATCTAGCAAAAAGCTTTTTCTCTAAGTTCCTTTTCATAACGTTGATAAATTTATTTATGAGATTGGATAAAATCATAAGGAGATATAATTACTTTATAATTAGAGTTTTATCCACTAATAAATATTTACCACAAACTCATCTTTCACCCCAAAACATAATACAACTCAAAAATACTCTATTTATCCTAATCATATGGGGTTCCAAATATAATGAATTTATAATTCACATATCAGACCCTTTAAAAAAAGAAACTAAATTATACAATCTAGAGACTTCACATAGTCCTGTGGTAGGTGAAAAATCCCAATCGCACTATGGTTGTGAATTTGATTCTCGCCGCTTTGTCTGACGGGACGGGTTGTCACACGATCTGCGTGTTGTCCTTTTATAAAAATTCAAAAATAACCTTTCAAACTTAATCCATTCCAACCTTTAGTCTTATCCAAAATACTACTATCCAAAGTCACAGTCCAAAATTTATAAGGAAGTTAAACATAATGAAGATCAATTTTTCCATGTAATAACATTTGAACACCTTCATCATGTATTATTTTAAAACAGGGTAACATCTTGAATTAACATTAAACCTTATTGATTACATTAATTCTCCCTTATTATTTATAGAATTATGGATATAATCCTTCTATCCAATTTTTTTTAAACTCAAACGATGAAAAATCATAAATCAGTTTCAAGTTAATCATGAATATCCAACATAATTATTCAAATCAACCATCTCTTATTTCAAAATCACTACCTCATTATCGGGACCATACGAAGGATTAAATTTCCTTCATCCATGTATTTTCCAAAAAGTGTAGCTTACTATTATGTCACTTTTCTTATAACAATATAATCTCAAATCCTCAATAAAATAGTACTGCAATACAATCTTTATTTATCTCCATAATTTATATAACTAGTATATTGTTGATACAACACTCAAATGAAATAATCCTATAATAACAACATAAGAACACTAGTCATACTTATTCATCTAAGGTAGTATCATAACTTGATTATTATCCAATAGCATAATTTGGGGAATACTCTGATTATTTGGACATTGGTTCACGTAGTGTCCGACCTTCTTATAGATGAAACATTGTACATTTGAAACCTTTTTCATACCTTAGCAGTCACGTACTTGGTGTCCTATTTTTCTACACTTATAAAAAACTCCAATTACCTTTAGGAATGTTCCAGGGTGTTTCTTTCCACAGTTATCACATATGGGAAAGTCCTTCTTTTCCCTCTACCCTTTATCCATCTTTCTCTCTTCCATCAATTTCTTCTCTTTCTTCCCATCAAATCCATAGGACTCAGAGAATTATTTACTTATCTTATTAACACATGATATTATTTCTTCATATGTTGAGAATACATGGTACACTATTTCCCTTCTAAATGTAGGCTTAATATCATGAAAGATATGATCCTTATTACTCTTTGGATCATACGTATTGCTAGAGTTCTAATTCCTTATATTGGGAACCATTTTTAAACAATGGAATACACTAGGTTAGTTTATGAATCACAATTCATAATTCCAAACATGTAAAATACCTAACGTAAATTGGAAACTTTATAGATATAATCCATAATCAAAAAAATTTCTTTGAAGATATATATACTCATAAACCCTTAATATTGGTTAGTAAAGAAAACGAGAATTATCCTAAGCATATCCCCTAGGAGTGTCGTAACCAAGAGTGCAGCAAAGCCCATTTTCGTGCACCAGTTCCCGTTCGAGTCCAGTTCAAAGCGGTGTTTTCAGGTTTTACCCCTAGGTACATCGGTGCCAGAGCCTCCTCTACCTGCTCATATCCAGATAGGGATGTATTTTCTAGGAAAACTCACAAAATATCTACATTACCAAAATTCTAGGAAGTTCTTCTATACTAATCCTCAAATTCTATCTTAGTGCAGTGTGCTCTAATCAAAGATTATCTAAATCTCGCTTCCAAGGTTTGTACTAAACTTCCTCTGATACCAACTATAAGGCCCTGACCCCAGTTACATAGATTCGGTGCATTATTTTAATACATTGGCATGATTACAAGGAATCAAGTCCCAGAGGACCGATCAGTTTAGTAGTCTTTGAAAATAGATTACATACATCAATGTTACATTACACTTTATAACATACAAAACAACATAAATAATCCTTTATGAACACCATTATTCCCTTGGCTTAACCCTTCATATCAATCACAATACACTTCCCGGAATCCTCAGAAAATAAAACATATAAAGAGGTGAGCTCAAACGCTCAGTAAGGGTAAGCAATATAGCAGAATCTTTTAAAAATAAGCATAAACATTTAAGACAATGTATAACTAAAACCAAAGCTGTTAAAACTTGAACTTCAGCATAATATGGAAGAAATAAAATAAAATAATACCATCTACTTAATCACATGGATATTCAATAATCGAATAATCACAAGAAATATCAAAAAAAACTTTCATAATGATGGAATGCATAATGCCAAACTTTAATTTCTGTGTCAAGGCCTCGTGCCAAGAACTAAGGGATAACTGTAACCAGAACCCAACCCAGAGAGCCTCTGTAACCGAACTCCATCCAGAGAGCCTCTGTAACTGGACTCCAACCCGAAGTGCCTTTAATAATCAGACACCAACCCAGAGGATCTGCTGTAACTGGACCCCAACCCAGAGGTCTTACTTTTACCAGTCCCCAACCCACAACTTACTAGTCAAACACATTCATCTTTAGAATAGAATGAAATATAACATAAACATTCGTATTAAAACTAGCATGCCAAAACATTATTCAAAAACCATTAATGGCAGACAAATAACTCATCCATAGTCAAACACATCAAAAAACCTTAAATACAATATGGATGATTTTTATAATAATAAATCAACTTCAAACAACTCTAAAATTTATCACAGGATGTTGACATAAATGAAATCAAAACTATTTGAGCGAAATAATTTTTTTTAAATCATTTAAAAATCACATAATTAATAAAAAACAATTTACTTTGAAAATATTCTTATAAGCTTTTAAGGGAAGCTTCAAAGATTTTATAACAGCAGAATATAGCTGCACCCACCGTATAAGTTAAAAAAAGACATTCTTACCTTAATTCTGTCGAAAAGGTTAAAAAGGACCTTGTTTGGAAAATGACAGAAAGATTCTTTTATAAAATTCTTATAAAAAGTCAAAAAGGATATAAATGACTTTAAACCATATTCTTAAAATAGTAAGAATGTTTTGAAATACATTTTTAAGAAACATGGATGTGGATTATAAAGAGGTCCCAATAGATAATTACGTATAAACAATCTCAGATAATGAAGATATTGTGAAATAAACCCTAACCAATTTGGTAACTTACGAAAAATACACCCCATGAAATAGGTATCATTCAATGAATATGTAAATACACATAAATTAAAGTGTATGACCAAAATAATACAATTATTGGCAGTACATACACCACAGAAAATGTAATTGCAGCAATATGGCATGAATCTCACGGGAATAAGGAGTGATATGAAAACCCCATACCAATTTGGTAACATACGAAACATACACCCCATGAAAGAGGTATCATACAATGAATATGTAAATACACATAAATTAATGTTTATTACACAAAGAATACAATTATGGGCAGTAGATACACCACACAAAAGGTAATAGTGGAAATATGGCATGAATCTCATGTGAATAAGGAGTGAGATGAAAACCCCTTACCTTGTACTTTTCCTTTGTCGAGGGTAGGGTAATCTCCATTAATTTGGGTAATGCCCGTTGGTTTTAACCAAAAATGACTCTTAAAGTGCCTTATGCCTAAGGTGAGGCTTCTAGGAGGAGGATAGAGATGTATGAAGCTTAATTGGGTAGAGTTTGGATGAGCCAAAAGGCATGAGTGGTGTGAGGAATTGGTTAGAAGTGGTGTCCTTTTCTAAGGGGGGGGAGGGGATTTTTAGGAAAAACATAAAGTATTAATTTATATTAAATTCATATTCAGTTTCTAATGGCTAAAAAGTAGATTATTAAAATAATAAGGTGGGTATGGGTCAAAATCCTTTTATCCAATAGTTTTTAGATAGGTTTGGTTCATTATATTAACCTTATCTTTTAGTTTTAACTCTTGGTTAATTAGTTTGAAACTTACCATGTCACTTTATATTTTTGTATTATATAGTTAATAAACATACAATATACCTCCAAACGACCCACAAGTGGTCTATTAATGATACACCTATCATGATACAAGTCCTTTGGCCGATACATAGATTTTTAGGAATTTAATATCAATTAATAATATAATATTTGTTTTAAAAAATTGTTTTTGTAAATTTTGACTCTATTTGGTATTTGATTTTTGTAAAAATCATAACAGCATGATTACATCGAAAAAAATTAATTAAATCAATACCAACATATCATATTAACCTATAAAATTTGTGGAATTCATTAAAAGTCTCAAATTATATTTATTTGGGTATTTATAATATCAATTCTTTTAATTTTTCTGTAATAAGGTAATTACTGCATCATCATTGTGTCATAAATAAATAATAATATTTAATGTATAAAAATTATAAATAAAATATCATTATGTATGAAATCGTTTTATCTTTCTAATTAATGTTTATTGTCGAAAATATAATGTATATAACGCTATGTAAAAATTGTTTTTCTAAAAGATATAGGCTTATGTCATTTTTGTATTTACATTAACTTAATTAATATAAAATTCCATTATCAATTACAAATGGATCCATGAGGTCCCAAAATAGACCCAAAGATGCCCATGGTCGGAAATGTATCAACCAATAGGGTTAAGACATGTTTTAGGTTAATTTAGTATTATTATAATATTATTTGTTTACCCTTATTTACCGAATTTACCCTTTGACCATGGTAAGTAAAATATTTACCGAAGTAATTATTCAATATGTATAAAAAATAAGATTTACCAATTTAAAGAATTTGGACAACCTGATTCCAAATATGGAGTCCATTTCTCCTTATTCAAAACACAGAAGTGGCTGAAATAAATTTAATATTAATTCCCGCTGTGAAAATGAAAAATGGGTTTTTCAGAGATAATAACTATCAAAAGATTGACACTTGTTTATGTCCGGTTTAAATGTGAAATTATGTCCAATGAACAAAATTGTATTAAATGGTAAAAATATATTCTAAATATACTTTAAAACCACTTGAATTTATAATTTATCACTAATAATTATTTCTATTTAAAAAGTTGATTTTAATAAATATTTAGTAATTTTTACTATTCATCACAATATAAAAGTTATCCGAAAAGTACCAAAATACCAACATAGGATAATTTTTATATTCCAAATACAAAAATGAAGTCCATTTTGATTGATAAAATGTATAAAATTTCAAAATGTGTGTATTACTATTCATAACGGCTAGTTTGATTGGTTGTGGTGTGTGTTAAAACTTGAAGTTACGTATGACACATGCTACTATATTATTCAAAGAAAAGCGTATCGTGGAAACTTGGGGTGTTACAATTGGATTTGGATTATAATAATTTAGATATATAAAAATTTTAGTGATCTTTTCACCATCTTTTACCCACCACCTAGAAGAAATTGCAAATTCACATAAAACATAAATTTATTACTTCTGTGAGTGGAATTTCAAAAATCTTCAATACACAGGTACTATCAAGGAGTAAAATGTGGTTCAATAAGATAAAAATAGTTTTTGGTGAATAATAAATTTTACTTTTATTTACCACAGTTAAAAGTAAATAGGGTAATTAAGGGTAAAAATGATATTATTATTACCTAACACATGTCCTAATTCTATTGGCTAAGTATAATTAGACAAAAGACAACATTAGAAAAAAAATATAAACTCATTGATACACTTGTATAAGATTAAGAAACTAATTATTATTTAATTAAAGAAGCGTTAACAGAGTTAAAATCAAAGTTTAATAACTAAAAAATGATAAACAAAATGTTACACATAAGATAAATTAGATTTTAAATATTCACTAAATAGGTTAAACTATTTCCTACATTATGGTATTTTATTTATATTTTTTAGAAATTAATTATGTAATTTATTTATGACACAATGGTGATGCAATAATTACCAAATTAATGAAATATTAAAATAATTGATATTATAAATATCCAAATAAATGTAATTTGAGACTTTTTATGAATTACACTAATTTTATGGGTTAATAGGACATATTAGGTTAGGTTAGATTAATTGTTTTCCAAGTAATAATTTTGTTATGAATTTAGAAAGAACAAAATACAAAATATTGTCAAAATTGATATAAAAGTGTTTTTTAAAAATATATATTACATTATTAATTGATATTCTATTTCTAAATATATAATGTTCAGAAAAAGGATGTATATATTTATAGCTGTATCATTAATGAACCACTTGGTGTTCTCTTGGATGTATATAGTCAGTTTATTAACAATATAATATAAAAATACAAAGAGACATGTTAAATGTCAAACTATATAACTAAGAGTTAAATATAAAAGTTAAGGTTAATATAGTGACCCAAACCGGTCTAAAACCTGTTGGTTGAGTGTTTTTAGACCCATACCCACCATATAATTTAAATAATTAATTTTTGAGCTATTAGAAACTGAAAATTATTTTATGATAAAATAATATTTCTAGCTTTTCCAAAGGTGCCCCTCACCCCTCTTATAAAAGGGAACTCCCCCTTCTCTCTTATTCACACCTTCAAAGCCACTTGGCTTAGCCAAACGTAGCCCAAATACCCTTTCAACTGTCCTACCATCATCTTAGAGTCCCTCCATTATTCATAAATACATCCTAATGAGCCCTTTTGATCATATTAAATGGAATAACTCAAAGAAGAGGTAATAATTTCACCACCCTGTTTCAAATTCTTTTCTTCATCCCCTTCTTCTTTATTTGTTATTTCCATTATAAAAATAATAACTCAAATATCTTATATATACTTTGATGTTATGCTAAATATGGTACAACTATATTCATTATTATATCCATCCTTTGAATGACATGTCACCATACGTGTGTACGTATAGATTACCGTCTCCACATCACGATGTGATTGTTATTCAATACATTATTATTTGGATGGGTATAATAACTTTGTGTAATTGATGTAAATATTAAATATAACAAGATAATGATTCTGTATATATGATATAAAACAAATTATATATTATTTTAATATCAAAAGAATCATATTGTCGCTTGTGCGTACGTATGGATTACCGTCTCCACGAACGCGATGAGATTTATTCCCCATCATATCCTTTCAAGAATAAAATTCATTTGATGATTACAAATAATGTTCAGAGACATGATATCATTCTGGAAATGAATAAGATAAATCCCATCCATAACAAATATGACTCACATAACAAATAATGTAAAGTTAAAAAAAATCCGTTAACACCCAAAATGATGATAATAATAAGATATTATTAAAAAAGCAATGTTAAAAGATCATATATGATATCATATTAATGTATATTATTCTTGAATAATTTAATAACAATAATTTCACCATTATAAAGGAGGTTAACCAACCATCAACCAAGTAAATAATAAAATGTAAGGGGTTTCTTTTCTCACTATTAATTTCATGAGATTTCCACTGTTCACCGATTATTTATTGCATGTGGTGTCTGTACATACCAATATTGTATTCATTGTGTAATATAATTTAATTTATGGATATTTACATCATCATTGTATAATCCTTATATCATGTGTGTATTTTTCATATCTTACTATATCGATATGGTAATTTGAAATTTCAATTTCCACTTATTCGGCTTTAAGCATACTTCATTGATTATTTTACTTCAAGATTATGTGTGGGATCACTGTTAATTTTCTTATGTAATAATTTCCACTCCCCTTTTGGTGGATATACTTTTGATACACATAATCACTCTATTAATATATTCTCAAGTCATCGATATGAACTTGATAAGAGTAATTTTATCTCAATCTCCATTTATGGAGTTAAATATCCAATTCATTGGTGTTTTTTTTCAAGAATATGTTTGAATGTCCTCTGGTTGATTTAAATTAAATATCCAATCATATTTAGTGTATTTATATTTTTCACACATAATTATGTCCTTGTTTTGTCCTTAACCTAAGGATATGGCCTTTATAAAATATTTCATCTCAATTTACATTCCATTGAGACTCTATTGTTTTCATACAACAATTATCTTTTATGTGGTGTATATAATGTAATTTAACATAGTATATAATGAATCCATTTATTCTCATGATATTATAAAGTCTTTATTACATCAATTATTTGTATTCAAGTGTATCCATTTTGGTTAGGAACTATTTCTAAAATATCATTTTAAATGTTTTAAATGTTTTTTATTCTAAATCATTCTCATTAATGTCCATGTTTTAAAAATGGTTTTAAGGATTTATTTATATGGAAATTAATGTAATAAAATTAAAATTCCTTTTAAATGTATCAATGTGGTATGTGACACTTTGATTAAAAAATCTATTTATTTATGGATTCTTGACAAATAGTGTGACTTTTAAATGTTTTCAAGAGAAAGGGGGATATTTCTCTAAAATAGTTTTGATTATTATTTTCATCTATGTCAATATCCTTCATTATTCTCAATTGAGGTTAATCAGTTACAATACAATCATCCATATTGTATTGAATGAGTTATGTTTGGCTGTGGATGTGATGTTTTTATACCATTCATGGTTTGTGGATAATGTACTGACATTTCATATGCTAGTTTTAATACGAATGTCTATGTTATGTTTCAAACATTTCATATGAGGAATGAATTGGACATAGTAAGTGACGGGTGGATCCCGATATAGCTCTTTGATGCATCGGTAGGTCTCACGAGACAAACTAGTGTCTTGGCATAAGGCCATGACAAAATATTATTTGTAGTCCTGGTACAAGGCCTTGACTATGTGGTTATGATAGTCTGGCATTATGAATTCCATCATTATAAAGGTGTTTATTGATATTTTATGTGATTATTCGACTAGTAGAATATCCATGTGAATAGGTAAATGGCATTATTTCGTTTTATTTTTTCCATATTATGTTGATGTTCTAGTTTAAAATGATTTTGTTTATGATATATATTGTCTTAAATGTTTATGCATATTTATGAATGTTTCCGCTATAATGTTGTCCTTATTGAGCATCTGAGCTCACCCCATTCTATGTTTTATTTTTTACAGGATGCAAAAAAGTATATTATGACTGACTTCTAGGGATAGTCTATGGGATCTCAGAGTTGACTATGGAAACAATGATGTTGTAGTTTTCCATTTTATGATGTAATTTACACCTTATGAATGTATCTATTACTTCCAAGGCTGCTAAACTAATTGATCTTTTGAGACATGATCTTTTATGATTATATCAATGATACATAATAATGCACAGAATCTTGTTTCTGGGGTCAGGGCATTACAATTGGTATCAGTGGAAGTTTAGTACAAACTATAGAAACTAGATTTAGACAAACTCTGATTAGAGCACATAGCCCTAAGATAGAATTTCAGGATTAGTATAGAGGAACTTCCTAAAATTTTGGTATTGTAGTGATTTTGTCAGTTCTCCAAGCAATACGTCCCTGTCTGGATATGATTTGGTAGTGGAGGCTCTGACACAGATGTACCTAGGGGTAAAACCCAAAAACACCACTTTGAGCTAGACTCAAATAGGAACTGGTGTGTGACAATGAGCCTTGCTACACTATTGGTTACGACACTCCCAAGAGATAAGCTTAGGATAATTTACATTTTCATTATAAACCGATTTGTATTATTTTAATATAAGATGAGAATAAATGACCTTGGTTAATCCAAATGTGTTTTATGTTGAAAATATGGTGTCATGATATTCTCTAAATGATTTTATGACTACTTTTACTCACACAATGCTTTTTGGTTTTAGTTAATGGCTAGATTCCAAGAAAGTCATAGTAACTTTGAGAATGATGTAAAAGGTGGGTAATGTGGTGGAAATGAGAAACAAAATAGAATGCGGATAGGCATAAAAGATATTGTGTTCATTCTAAATTAGTTTCACAAAAATATGATCGACAAAATATATATTAACCAACTCCCAGAATCAACAATGAAGAGAAAGGTGATGAAAGATAAGAGCTACAATAGTGGAGACTATGGAGAAAAGAATCCTCAATTTCCATCATGAAGGAAATGTGGAAAGATACACCCAGGAATGTGTCTGAATCGAACAAATAAATTCTTTAGGTGTGGGAAAAGGACATAAAGTGAAGAATTGCCGAGGAAAAATGAAGAGTACTATGGAAGAAAATAAAAATGGTCCCAAGAATCCATTTACAGTCATTTTCTATAAATGTAGGGGACCGGGCCATTAACCGAGTGAATGCCCTATTCTATAGGATATTTTCTTATTAAAGATGAATCTATGTGGAATGAAATGGTTTGGGAAATTTTTAAAAGTATTAGTTTTTCTTGTTGATGGGATTACATTGGATTAATTTTCTCTTGTACTTGTAACTCTGTAGTTGTCATCTGAAAATGATATTTAAGGATGAATTATTTTTTCTATTGTGGATATAGTAATAAATAACCATTTGGTTTTATATGATCATTGGGTTTGAGGAAATTACAAGTTATTATATTTTGGGATGAAAATTCAAGGTATTGGATAAGATTTATTTTTATGTTATTTTATGGTTATTTTGAGGAATTTATCTCATTTTGGTAATCTTATAAAATATAATTTTTGAAAAAGGAAAACAGGCAGACCGTGTGACAACTCATTGCGTTAGACAAAGCTGTGGGAATCGGACCCACAACCAGAGTGCGATTGGGATTTATCACCTACCACTGGACTACTTGAAGTCCCTGGTTAGGGTGATTAATTATTTTTAGTTAAATGTTTTTAGTGATCAAGAATTAGTTGATTTGGGATCTTATGTCTTATCAAATGAATAACCTTAGTATAAGAAGATGATTTCGTAATTAAGTGATAAATGTTATTTTTGAAGCCTCTTTCTTTGTTGGGAACACTATATGCCCAAGGAAAATATAATACTATGGGAATTAATTTGGGGAGTAAAGGTGAATTTGTATCTATGTTTTTATTGTGGATTTATACTGATTTGTGTGATTTATGGAAATTATTAACGTGTAATAGAGAATATGTGATTAGGTTAATTACCTTTATGTATGTTACTTTACGAGTAGTTGATGTCATTTAGAGATAAAATTTAACATGGAATACTACATAACCAAATTATTCTAAGTTTTGGGTCTCAGTATTAGTTTGGATTATATTGAAGTATTTTAAGGACAATTGTTTATTGAATGGTATTTATTAATCTTTTGGGTATTGTTGGTTTAATTTTAGAAATTAATATTAGTGTTTCTTTCTCTAAAAGAATATTCTTTTGGGGGATCATCAGATCTTTTACTAACCGTTTTGGTTTTGATTAATCTCTAAAGACAAGGTAAATATATAATTTATGCCTTGTGGATCATGTGATTCTCTAGATGTTTATTCTAGCACTTCCTGTGTAACAAAGTCTTCTTGAATACTCGTTATTTAAAAAAATGAGTTAGTGGAAGATATTTATTAAAGAATGAAACTCTACGTAAAAAGTAAGAGTATCTCTTTATGTTCTCTGTAAATCTCATAAAGAAATTCCCTAACTTTATTAAATGTAACTTAAGACAATAAAAAATGTTGTCCCTTTAATTTTCCTACTAGGAAACTAATGAACATTAGTCCCACCACAAGTTTGTGGTTTTCTTGTTGTTAACTTTCTTCTAATCATGTTTTCTATCCCTCTCCATTAGAACATGAAACTTAGTTTATCTTCTATATCAATTTTTTCCTACATGGAATCCTAGTATGGGTTATCATGGGTGACCTTTGTACTTATCTTTATTTCTTTTAAAGTGATAGTTTAATGGAATCTTTTTCCAATGTGGAACTTTCCATTATATTATGAAGCCCAATTTTAAAAATTTTGTTGACACAATTTATTTGAAGGAGGGGAGAATGTAACACCACAAGCTTCCACAGTACACTTCTCTTTGAATAATACAATAGCATGCGTTTTACACAACTTCGAGTTTTAACACACACCACAACCAATCAAACTAGCCGTTATGAATATTAATACCCAATTTTTGAAATTTTATAAATTTTATCTTTCAAAATGGACTTCATTTTTGGATTCTTAATATTGAAATTAGTCTAGGGTGATTTTTTTGTATTTTTATGAAAACTTTCAATTTTTGATGAATAGTGAAAAATACTAAGTTATAGTTTAAAACCGATTATTGATTTTAATAATTATTTACTTTATTTAAATTTATTTTAGGTCCAAATAGCTACATAATACCTATATAAGTTCAATGTAATTCATTGAAGCCATTTTATAATAATTTTAGATATATAAAAATTTTATTGAACTTCTCACCGTCTTTTACCCATCTCCAAAGAGAATTTGCAAATTCACATAAAAAGTAATTTTACCACTTCTATGAGTGGAATTTTGAAAATTCGAGAGACATGGTTAATATCAAAGATTAATATGTAGTTCAATAAGATAAAAATATTTTTTGGTGAATAGTAACCTTTTCCTTTTATTTACAACGTTTAAAAGTAAATAGGGTAATTAAGGGTAAAGATGATGTTATTATTACACTAACACATGTCCTAATTCTATTGGATAAGTATAATTAGACCAAAAAATCCTTAGGAATAAAATATGAACCTATTTGGTCCACTTGGATTAGATTACGACATTTATTATTATTTAATTCAATTAAGAGTTAAGAGAGTTAAAATTAAAGTTTAACAACTAAAAAAAATTTAATATAGGGTTACACATAAGATAAATTCGATTATAAATATTAATTAAAAATATAAAAAGATTTTATACATAATTATATTTTATTTATATTTGTTAGATATTAAATAATTTAATTTATTTATGACACAATGGTGAAGTAGTAATTACCTTATTAATGAAATATTAAAATAATTGATATTATAAATATCCAAATAAATCTAATTTGAGACTTTTTATGAATTCCACTAATTTTATAGGTTAATATGGCATATTAGGGTTTGTTATATGAATTTGGTTCTAAGTAATAATGTTTTTATGAATTTATAAAAAACAAAATACCAAATAGTGTCAAAATTGACATAAAATAGTTTTTAAAACAGATATTATATTCTTAAATGATATTCTATTCCTAAAAATCTAAGGTTTAGACAAAGGACTTATATAATTATATTTGTATCATTAATGAACCACTTGGGGTTCTATTGGAAGTATAAAGTAAGTTTATTAACCATATAATATAAAAATACAAAGAGACATGGTAAATGTCAATCTATTTAACTAAGAGTTAAATCTAAGAGTTAAGGTTATTATAGTCACCCAAACCTATCTAAAACCAATTGGTATAGTGGTTTCTGAACCATAAACACATTATCATTTAAAGAATAAATTTTGGGGCCATTATAAACATAAAATTATTTTATCATAAAATAATATTTCTTGCTTTTCCAAAGGTGCCCCACACCCCTCTTATAAAAGGGCACACCCCCTTCTCCCCAATTCACACCATCAAAGCCATTTGGCTTGGACAAAACCTACCCAAATACCCTATCAATTTTACCCCCTTCATCATAGAGGCCCTCCTTTTGTCAGAAAGCCATCCTATGGATCCCTTTTGATATAATCAAAAGGAAGAACTCGAAAAATAGGTAATAATTTCACCACCAACTTTCAAGATCTTTTCTTCTTCCACTTCTTCTTTCTTTGTAATTTACATACTAAAAATAATAACTCCCATATCTTCTATATACTATCATTTTATTTTAATTATGGTGAAACCATATTCATTATTCTATCCATTCTTTTGATGACAATTCTCCATACGTGCGTACGTACGGATTGCCGTCTCCATGTCATGGTGTAATTGTTATTCAATACAATATTATTTGGATGGGAATAATAATGATGTGTAATTGATGTAGATAAAAAATATAACACAATAATTATTCTGTATATATGATATACCATTTAATTATATATTATTTTAATATCAAAAGAATGATATTGTCACTCGTGCGTACGTACGGATTACCGCCTCCACGGACGCAATGAGATTCATTCCCCATCATATCCATTCAAGAGTAAATTTTGTTTGACGATTAAAAATAATTTTTAGAGACATGATATAATTCTGGATATGAAAAAGATACATCCCATCCATAACAAATATGACTCACATAACAAATATTATAAAGGAAAACAAATCCGTTAACATCAAAAACGACGATAATAATAAGATATTATTAACAAATCTATGTTAGAAGATCATATATTATATCATATTAATGTATATGATACTTGTATAATTTAATAAAAATTATTTAACCATTATAATGAGGTTAACCTACCCTCGACCAAGGAAAAATTAAATAGTAAGGGGTTTCTTATTTTACTTTTAATTCGGCGAGATTTCTATTGATCCCCACTTATTTATTGCATTTGGTGTGTGTACTAACCATGATTGTTTTAATTGTGTAATATAATTTAATTTATAGATATTTACATAATCAATGTGTGATCCTTATTTCATGGGTATATGTTTTTTAAGTTACCAAATTTATAAGGGAATTTGAAATTTCAATTTCCACTCATTCGGCATTACGCATACGTCATCGATTATTTTACTCCAAGATTATCTGTGGGATCACTATTCATATTATTATGTCATAATTTCCAATCCCCTTTCGGTGGATATAATTATAATATGAAAATTAAATCCATTGATAGTTTCTCATGTCATTGTTATGAACTTGATAAGAGTAATTTTAACTCAATCTCCATTTATTGAGTTAAATATCCAATTCGTTGGTGTTGTTTTTACAAGAAAATGTATTAATGTCCCCTGGTTTATTTACACTAAATATTCAATAATATTGAGTGTATTTATATTTTTCACACATAATTAGGTCGTTGATTTATCCTTAACCTAAGGGTATGATTTTTATTACAGATTTCATCTCAATTTACATTCTATTGATACTTCATTGTTGTCATACACCAATTCGCTTTTATATGGTGTTTGTAATGTACTTTGACATAGTATATCTGGAATCCCTTTATTCTCATGATATTATAATGTTTTGATTACCTCTATTATTTGAATTCACATGTCTCTCTTTTGGTTAGGAACTCTAACTAAAATATCATTTTAAATGTTTAAAAAATTTATTATTCTAAATCATTCTCATTAATTTCCATGGTTTAAAAATATTTTAAGTATTTATTTATATAGACATTCAATTTTTAAAATTAAAATTCCATTTAAATGTTTCAAAGTGGAATGGCACATTTTGATATAAAAATCTATTTTTAAATGGATTCTTGACAAATAGTGTGACCTTTAAATGATTTCAAGAAAAAAGGGGGATATTTCTCTCAAATAGTTTTGATGATTATTTTAATCTATGTCAATATCCTTCATTATTCTTGATTGAGGTTAATTTGTTGCAATACAATCATCCATATTGTGTCGAATGAGTTATGTTTGATAGTGTATGTGCTATTTTTATACCATTCACGGTTTGTTGATAAAGTATTTACCTTTCGTATGCTAGTTTTAATATGAATGTTTATGTTATGTTTCAAACATTTCATATAAGGAATGTATTTGACTTAGTAAGTGACGAGTGGAGCCCTCTATAGCTCCTTGATGTATCGGTAGGTCTCATGAGACAAACTAGTGTCTCAAAAAAAGGCCTTGACAAAATCATATTTGTAGTCTTGGCATAAGGCCTTGATTATGTGGTTATGATAGTCTGGAATTATGAATTCCATCATTACGAAAGTGGTTATTGATATTTAATGTGATTATTCGTCTAGTTGAATATCCATGTGAATAAGTAAATATAATTATTTCATTTTATTTTTTCCATATTATGCTGATTTTCCACTTTAAAATGCTTTTGTTTTAGTTATACATGTCCTTAAATGTTTATGCTTATTTATGAATGTTTCCGCTATAATTTTATCCTTTATGAGCATCTGAGATCACCCCTTTCTATGTTTTATTTTTACCAGGATACAAAGAAGTATATTATGACTGACTTTCGAGGATAGTCTATGGGATCTCAGTGTTGTATATGTAAACAATGTCATTGTAGTTTTCCATTTTATGATGTAATGTACACCTTATGAATGTATCTAGTACTTCAAAGGCTACTAAACTAATCAGTCTTTCGATACTTTATCTTTTATGGTCATGCCAATGATACGTAATAATGCACCAACTCTGGGATTCTGGGGATGGGGCAGTACAATTTCTCCCACTATATTTCTTTCAAGCTAATTTAGTTATTTTTGAAAACCATTAACTTCTGGTCATGACTGATTTCCTCATTAATGTTGTTTGATTTAATCAATGATAAGAATGATTGATGTTCAACCTATATTCTATGTGATTCTTGAGTTGTTTTACTCCATTTAAATATCTAACAACTACATCTAACAGTTTCTCTCCATGGGTTATAATGGTAAGGGTGGTATGAGATTATTCTAGGAATTTCCCACAGTCAATTATGGAGGTGTTATTGATATTTGGAAAGGATAAATATTCCTCCCTATTTTATCAAGAATATTTATTTTCATGTGGATTTGTACCATCAATTTTTACATGGAAATACTCTTACTCCACAATTTTTAATTAATTAATGATTCTTTTAGGTCTTAGTTGATGTGTAATAACCTTGTAATCTTCCATCATAACTATTAAATTAAAACATATAAAGATTATACTTCATATTTATAATGTTAACATTGAATCCCAAAACATTGAAATCATTTTTCATAGGCTTTATATGATTTTTTAATTCATGTGGAGTCCTCATTAAAAGTGGCCTTATTAGGACAATTTTAATTTGATAACAAGATGTATTTATATCTTTAACCCAAAATTATTTTTGTATGTCATATTTACTAATCCTATTCTGGGATATTTCATAAAGGTCATATTATTTCTTTCAACCACCTCATTCTGTTATGGTGTTTGTGCATTAGATATGTTATGAATATATCCATGTTTGACTGAATATGAATTTGAAATTAAAATTTTCAAACTCATGCCGATGATCAGTTTTCAACCTCTTAATTGTAAGTAAACTACGATTTCCAAAACAAATTTCATACTTTAAAAGACTTCTATAAACCCTAGTTTAATGAGAAATGAATTTCTCCAACGTTGACCAAGAATAACCAATAAAAATTACCTAATAATAGTTTTTTATGGTTAATATAGAAACTCTAGATTGTTCAAAAATATACTTGTGACCATGTTCTAGTGCTTGGGAGGTAGAAACTATATTCTTTTTTTGAAAGAAACATTATATTGTTTTTATTTTGATAGGGATTACATATATTGTCTCTTGGGAAATCATGTTTAGGAAAATCTTTTATAAATACCTTTTACCTTGACTTATAATAGATTATATATTATAGTGGTCTATTAAGTTATTCAATATCCATGATTCATATTGAAATTCATTTTAATAGAAATGTTTTTGGAAAATAAGGAATTTAAATAAACTGAAAAAACATTATCATTCATCATAGTAGTGAATGAATAAATAAAAATAATAATCATAAACCATGCATTCATTATTATCAAACATGAAATGAAAAAAATCATAACATAATTGAGATATTATAAGAAAACTATATTTTGACTAATTAATACATAATTTTTTTTTGAAATTAACACTATAAGAAAAAAATCCTAGAATATTTAAAGTCCTCCATTATATACATAATGAAAACATAATTTTAAAACTATTTAAAATGAAAATCAGGAATCCATAGTGTGGTTGATAGTGGGGGTTTTGAATTTTGATCATTCATTCAAATTGAGTATACCATTTTTCCTAAATGGATTCAGTTGTGTTGTTTGTAGTGATGGAAACACCCAACGATTCCCTCATTTGATATCATGACCCTTTTTCTAAATGGAAGATTGTTATTGAAAATTTTTTCAACAAAACTTAGGAACTATACATAGGTGATAGGATGGTAGGTCGAGCACATCACACCCTTTTGGGGGGGATTTTTTCCAACTCCATGATACTCTTAAGATTAATGATATGTTCACGAATCGTTCATTAAAATCCAAATATTATGTTTGTCATGCATGGATTAATAAAAAACTAATAGAAGTCAATGAATTTATATTCATCTGATTGTATCAATGTTTCTTCATTAATAGAGATATGAATATTTTTCCAAGGTTCTCTATCACTAAAACCATTTTTCAAACAAATTATAGATTATTTGGTTTCTCATTATGAGAATGATGATTTTAATCTATACAGTTGAGAGATTTATATTTTATCAGCATATAGGGATATGGGGTTGTTTTGATGTTGTGATTGGACCCATAAGATGGGCTTCTTATATATCCTTGTGAACCGAATAAAAACCCATGTAATAAAGTTACACATAACGGGACACATCATATATTCTATTTTTATGAGTTAATGACCACACCATGAAGTATAACATCCTGAATCAAAAAAAATTATGTATAATGTTCCTAGACAATTTTGTGTGAATCTTATTCTAAGTCTACCCATGGGACCTATACGGGATATGATCCCCTTTGGTGGATATGAAACTACTTTGAATTTTCCCTGGATTGAATTATGGTTCATTTTAGGTGTTGGGTTTGGACCACAAGGAGGATTCCTACTTATACCATTTGTATGGGGATCAAATCCCTAAGAGTTTATTTTCAAGGACCCTTGTTAATGGAGGAACTATGGATGATTTTCTCATAGTGAAATAGTCCCATTGAGAGTGTTCAGTTTGGGATTACACAATATTGAAGGATCACCTTGAGAAGAATAAATCATTTTTGAGTATTATACCCCTAAGGATGATTACCATGTAGTCAAATTAATGGATTTGAGGATCCTCTCCCTTGGAGTCCCTCTAAATTAATGTGAGAGGAAGATCCAAAAAAATATTATCTTCCAAATCATGTATATGACATTGTGGGTGTCGTGATCATAACTAACCTATAATCCCACGTGATTCATGATCAAAGGTGATAAATAAGTGGAATTGGATGAACTGGAATACAAAATGACATTTCTTCAACTGGAGGAAGAGGATGGGTTTATGGGAGAAGAAGAAACTGGTTTTATGTGTTCAACCCACTCATATTTTATCCAAGATATATAAAATATACTTCCCATCTAGATACAGACCATTATAAAAGAGAAAGGGCTTAGTCTGGGAAGGATGCCCTGGTAGAGGGTTCATAGGGAAGAGAGGATAATAATACATTACACCTTCAATTGATGTACATTCATGATTCTACCCCTCCCCAACTAGAATCGAAGGTCCCCATTCATTGACACAACTAGGGAAGGATGTGGTTTGACCCCTAGTATCTGATACTGGATGATTCCTAACATTTTCCCATAGGCCAGGGTTCTCATGACCCAGGGTATTCATATCTCCATGCACCTCGGGGACCCTACATGCCATTTAGGATATTTTGAGGACACATCAATCTTATGGAATTCAAAAAGAATGGGATATACACTACCGTTCCTCTTCATATGATCTTAAAACTTCTGAGGTATTAGTGGAGGCCTCAATTTATACCCCCTTACATGATGAATCCAATAGATTTATAAGCCTTCTATTTGTGGATTCAGCTAGGAAATATAAGTTGAATCATATATTCCATCGTTTGAAAATAAAGGGGTTCCTCATACAAGATCATGTAGGAGCTGCAAGTACTTCACATAGGGGGTAAGCATGTATGATCAATAGGTTCATTAAGTGATGAACCACCAGAGTAACAACACTTGTTTGAGGCCTTATATTTGTAACCAAGGGTATCCGTAGATGTCCTTATAATCGTACCACATAGATCCCTGGTTTGGGAATGGAAGTTTTTACAAATGAATTCCAACTAGGGGAAATGTGTCTACACACAGGTGTCTTATTTTTCAGACCCCAGAGGGACATGGATCATACAATCCCCTTCAATTAAATCTACTCTTGGGGATTTTAGAAGTACATGAGAAATATTTTGTGGATCTCGGATAAGGGCTTGCACAAAAAGATAATGGGAGATTCTTACATTTTTTCATTCAAGAAAATTAGGATCCTTAGGTTACTATTTATCTGAAAACATGGTAACCTTCTCATAAAAGTTACCCCCTGTAGGTACCCCTTTATGTGGTGTTTGGTAATTTTGTGCTGGATGGAGGGTTCTATGTGATCCATCTACGACACATGATGTGTATCTGTAGATAGGTGAGTTTTCTTTGATTTTTAGTGATATTCATATCTATAACATACATAGGTTACTATTTAAAATATTTTCATCCCATATGGGAAAAAATAGTGTGTTAACAAAAGTTCCCCATCCCGAATGGATCCACTCAGAAGAATATGGTACAGTCCTATGGTAGAGGAAGGAGTAAATTCTGAAGGTTTCATTGTTCATCCACATATGTTGTCATGTAGTCCTCAATGTTGATCTATTGTGTAGGTCCAATGCACAAGTCCAAAATTTATGTTTGGGGTGTAGACTATACACCTAGGCCAGTGCAATATATAAATAAGATTGACCATCTCTTAAATTACACCCTACACATTAGTTATCTTTTCTCTCATCACGTAGATCATCTATGTATCTTTTCTACACTTTCATTTGTACATGTATTTGAAAGGACATCCTTATACATGAACATGGTATAACCACATGCGCATCCACCCTTTGAGGATACACCTTATTGAGGAGACTATGTGAGGAATATGGATGAGGGACCTGCATGAGGTGCCTGGTCAAGGGTCCTATACGAGGGAGTCTCTTCCGTAATTCCTTAAAAATTTTATATCATGATTTTGAACATAAAGAAAAATATCTATATTCTCTTTCATGTTTTAAATGGCATCCCAATGGCTTCACACAAACAATTTTATGCTTTTTTATTAGTTATAATCAAATATATTGTTCTAGATTACATTTATATGTTTAAATCCACCCTCTATGATAATGTGAAGAACATGAAGAAATACCAATGGGACAAACCATGAAGTGTTTATCTTCCCATGTATGATCATATACTTCTGAGGGTATAACTCATCCCAAAGGATCATATTTACTTCCCAAAGTCTTGGTTCATATAACATTCCAATTTACTACAACAGAAGTCTCATCCAAGGTTATATACATCAAGAAATGGAGAGTTCCCATTACTTTTTTAGGCACCACAACTAATGGTCCCAGGATCTATGGTCTCATACCCCAAAGTCAAAGCCTCAATGTTATGATTCAGTGTTTCCAGTTTTGTAGATATACTAACGAAAATGTTGCATATAGGATGTGGATTTCTATTCTAGACGAGGATTTTTCCTATATATAATTGGCCATAATGGGTTACCAAACTTGTAAAAAACATCATGATAGAGCATCTTAATGGAATCATTTACAAGTGTTTTTGGGTAGGTAATACTTATGATTACAAAAAACCAAATATTATATATGAGATAGTGAGTCCAATGAGTCCATAAGAAAATTATTTCTAACTGTTGAATAGAGAATTATGAATTATATTATAGGTAATGGACAAGGTTTTCATATCCCTAATAAAAAGGATATGTATGGGGCCTACATTCCAAGAATGAAAAATAGTATGATGCTGAAACGACACTAGTTTTGGAACACTATCATTTTATTATGACTCAAGAGGTGTAAAATAAAGACTTTTTCCCAGGGGGTGACATTAAACTTGGAGGATAGATAAATAATTTACTCCATATAGAAGGATAAGGTCCACATTTTCAATTTGCTACTGGATTCCCCACTTTAGATAATCAGACAATTCATGAGAAATTATAGCTTACATTGGAGAGGGGCCAGTATATATGTTGAGGACATAAGGTCAACCTAACATTTTCCTTATTGAATCATCTATCCAGCTTCCAAGAAATATTGCTTAGTATCGACCTACTACTAGTTCACAGATCCAATAGTTGTGTGAGACCATGTACAATTGTTATAGTATCCAATCTTGTAGAATAGAGGTATATAGGTTATGATTCCCTATTATTTTTTTAAGATCTAATGGTTTATTCATCATGGGTACACTAAGGAAGTCCAATTTATAATTATAGGTACATATCAAGTGTTTTGGGTGAGGGTTTAGGTACCCATTAGTTCTTACATTGTGCTAAGAGGACTTAAGGCCCCTGAAGGCTGGTTTCTTATGTTTGTTCATAGTGCTTCTATGATTCATAAATTAAACATCATGCATAATGAAGCATTAAATATGATGAACATATCTGAAGAGTTCAAATTCTACACAGATGGTGATCCACTAACTAATACCTTCCCTGATAATGGAAAAGCTGTTGACGATCAGTGAGAATATTTGATGGCATTTAGAAATAGCATATTGGTAGCCAGTATGGCCAATGATATCATCTATGAGGCATATTATTCTTGTCGATTTACCCACCAGTTAAAATATCTACATCATCCAGTTGTATTTCACCTGTACACATTAGGCTTGAGAAATACCCATTGATGTCCAGGTAGTTCTAGTTTCGGATGGCCATGTAGGGGTCCCAAATTTCAATAAAACATCCTTCATTGTGTTGTTAAATGGTACTGGAGTCTAGGTATGTCAGTTCATGAATTTCTTCATACCCCCAATTGATATTAAATAAATCCATTCCTTGGGTCACATCAATGGAATCTACCAGTCATGAATTGCATGATTGAAAGGTTCCAACCAATGTTGAAGAAAATGAAGCTCTGAACACATCAATTGGATCTCAGGAAAATACCAATAAGCATGCCAAGGTAGAGAAAACCACATCATTCAAGAATAGGAGATCCTCTAGTTAAGGCATAACTCATGAGGCTATATACATCAGAGTAGTGGTTGAGTCTCTTGAATACTATGAATTTTCCATGGGTCAGTGGATAATGGGGGAGGAAATGGCAGGAGGGTCTTCTCAACCACAACCTGAAGTGCCTATTACTAATAGGATTGAAATGGGATCCTACATATCTTGATAGAAAAATAAATGAATGTTGGAAGTGATTTTGGATCGGATCATGCACCGTAGTATGTCATTGGGATTTCATTTGACCAAATGAATTTGAAGACATACTAATTTGATCATTCTTTCTTTTCACACAACATTCATTTCCTTCCCCCTTTAAGGTATTTTACCCTAGTCCTTCAAGGATCGATGGGGAAACCCTATAGGAGGAACATAATTGTGTTGATAACTATATCACCTTATAGTTGATGTTTCAAGATACTCCACTGTATATTCCCCTATTATTATTGATATAGTAGAGGTTCATGGTAATGTTAGATGTATAGCATGTGGTTTCATGTTCCTGGCATTGACATTCTTCCTCATATTATTTCAAATCTCCCACATACAGTGGAGGACCTTGATATATCCACCAATATCCATCTCTCCCTTACAATTTGGGTCGATAAGAACTCTAGAGGGTCTAATGAAGGTGTCAAAGATGATCCCAACCCTATAGGGAATGGAGATGTTGTTCCTACCAAGTGGTTAGAAAAGTGAATTTAAAGAGGATCCAATTTGGGTACTAAGTAACATACCATAGATATCCCTACTAGCGAGGATGTATGGAGACCTAATGAAATGTTTTATGTTTTAACATATTGTGAGAATACATTGAAACATATTAATTTTATCTCCTCTATAAAATAATTCTGATACTTTTTATGGAATTTGATAGATGTGAGTTTTCTCTTTCATTCATTTTTTATGTAGTAGGAATCCTTTCATTAAATGTATTAAAAGAGAGTTATAATTGTGACTATTTCTCTAAATAGAATGTGTCCTTGGAAATTCATGACCATGGTCCCCAAGTCTATCCTACTCCTATTACTGAGGGAGTTAAATTTTGGAATCCTATTGTGGGATATCCTCATGGGCCCTCCTGTCCTAGTCATTGAAAAAAATATGGGCATTTTCCCTTCTCATGAGGATTTCACAAAGAATTATAAAGTTGGGAGTACTGGGGGGAATTAATCCTAATTTTTTATCCAATAATGGGTAATTTTTTTCGAATTCTTTTTCTCCTTCACTAACTTCTTTTTCTGTGGACCACTGATGTTGATTAGGTGTGTCACCTACTATTTGGAGTCATTGAATTCATTGGTCGAGCATGAAGTTGGGGTCTCTATTCTCATTATGTCAACATTGGATGGTGAAATAATTGATTTCTGGTAGTAATCAGAATAAGACAACTCCATGAGTGAACAAATGTTGGAATAAATGTATTCCTCTTATATGGGCTCTAAGAAAAATTTCTAGATTCATTATGGTTTTTGTAAGAAACTGCATATACTTTTGAGATACATATGGATGATTTTTTGGGTGACCCCTCATGATCATCCTTCATCACATCTTCACTGACGTTTGACATTATTATTCATTATATGGTATGATGAGACTGATTTCGGAAAGATCCATCATGATGTAAGGTCAATGATATGGAAAAGGGAAGAGGATCAAAGGTTTATGTCTACTGATCCAGAGTTAGTAGGTTAGTTTCAAAATGTTAAGGTTGTTGTGTCATAATAGAGAAATTTTTTTCGTAAATGGTGGAGGAACATTATTGGAATATGTATGATAAATATCTCCAAATGATATGCGGTCAAAATGTACTAAAATATTTATGGGAATAGATTGTATGAATAAACCATTCCATGAAGATGGTCCCAACACAAGGTGATGAATCTATGGTGAATAAGAAATACAATCATTGTCATACAGAAGAGGAAATTCCCACTATACTAGCTAGGTTCTAAAAAGCTATATTAAATTTTTGAGCCGTAGTTCAAAAAATCAACACTTATGTTGAGAAGAAACTATACAATTTTGCAGTGAGACTCCAACATGTGGAAGTTCCCATATATTTCAGAACAGAAATAAAAATGATTTGTTCTTCTAATCACCAATTAATTAATTCCTATACTCATTGTAATCATAATATAACACTAGAAATGACTCATTTGATTGAAAAAAATTATGTTGCTATTAAAAATATATGGGTGAGGGAGTGCTCAAATTTTCCCCTTAAAATAGGGCATAAAGAGCATAGTTTTCATGTTTTTATGGACATATGGAAAATCCAAAAATATTTGTGGCTATTGTCTCATCACCATAATTGTGTTCTATGTATAATAAAAAAAAATTAGCAGATATGACTTACATTTTTATTAGGATACCCTTTGAGGGTTTTCAGCCAAACATGTTCTGTACATTTTAACTATTTATTACTAAATTAATTCCTAAACCATATAAAGAATAATCCTAATTATCTGAGACATGACTTCTACCAAAGTTTCGTTTTACGAGATTCCAACCCTATGAGTATTGTGTCTCTTTTTTGGGATGTTTTATATCATGAAAGATGGTCTAATGCGAGTTTTATATTATTTCAAACAACATTGGAGATGAATTTTATAATGTTTAACCAAAAATATTGTGTTAACCAATTTTTTTTGACATTCATCAGATACCCGAAGGGTAATTGTGATTAACTAATTTGGTATTCCGGTATAAAAAACATGATATGAGGCAATTATGTAAGGAATGGCCATAGTACAATTTTGGAGAGTTGTTTCTAACAAGATATTATTGGATCTTATGGGAATATTATAGCTATCACCTGAGGACAAATATATTTTCATTTTAAAATCCAATTTTATGTGTGATATTATATAAATCCAATTTTGGAATATTAATGAATAGTAAATAAAACTCATCCTCTAGGTGATAGGACCAGAAATTTTGTGGTTAAACTTTGAAAATTCAAATTGGTCGTATTAGTGCAAAGTTAAACAAATGTATCCTTGCGAATTCTGAAATTCTACTACCAATGGATAGAATGATTTGGAAGATCATTATTTATCAAGACTCTAATGTGTGGTTTTCCAAGGGATGTTTTTGAGAAAAAAAGAGTATCTACAATGAAATTTTCCATGAATAGTAAACCGATCCTTCAAAAATATTCATTTGGTGATGGAGGGTAAATTTGCTAAATTGACCAATGTTAGGGGGAGCCCCCTCTCTGAAAATGGATGAAGCATCGTGCAGTTTAATGTCATCGGACCAGGACACGGACCATGTGATTTATCATCTTATGATAAGGACATTATTTTAATGCTTAATTTAATGTGACTATGATGATATGTTATGATTTATAATGTCAAATATAATTGAAATTGGAGGCTATAATTTATTTCATTTTTTAAAAAATATTTATTAATGATTCTCCTCTTCATGGTAATATGTATTTGAAGGTGACATTATTTCTAGGTATGAAGTGGAAATGTTATACGTTATAATATTTGTCTATACAGATCTACAATGTGACATGGGGACATGGAATATAGAGATGAAGGAGGTCTCTCTTGAGGGAAAATGTAATGCTTGTTGAAAACACTTTTTTGGGGGAGACATTATGAAAATTCAAGTGGGTCATGTTACTACATAGATAAATAATGGAATCCTTTAGATAAACAATCATTTTGGTGGGTAACTTATGAAAATGAAATTTGGGACATTACTACATAGTAAAAAAAAATTATTAGTAATTCTAAAATTCTAGTGTTGATGGAAGGAGGATGTTTATGAAGACTCAAATTTCTTTAGACACAATGTTTAGTTTCTGGAAGGAACATGACATAATATAGATGGACGATTTAAATAAAAAATTACACATCAATTGAGTATAATGATTCCTATGAAGATTTGATGAAAACATAGTAAATGTGGTGATTTATTTTATAATGAGGATAGTCATGAAACTAAAGTTTGAAGTGTCACTACATATCTCATTTGAATGAGAATCAATCCATTTTTTTAAAAACCATGTAGTTTTAAGTCTTGATGCCTTGACATATTGTTCATTTTAACATCATATGACATGGATGATATGATGTGTGTGGTTTCATGTCTTATGAAAAGGACCAAATTATTATTGAAACGATGAGTAATATGAGGGTTACCAAACCAAAATTGTTTCGACATACTTCAAACATGTCAGAGGAAATTGTAAATGAAGATCATGGGGGTTATCAGATCAGAATAAGTGACATGGGAAATTGATAAAATGGATGACCACATACTATGGTTTAATAGAGGTTTATGGGATGATGTGGTGTGGGATTATTGAGATATAAGAGGCTTCTCCCAAGGATTAATGTACTACTAGTTGACAACCAATTTTTGTGGGAGACATTATGAAAACCGAAGTAGAGGGTGTTACTACATAGTGAAATAGTGATTTCCTCTAGATAACATTCCTTTTTAGTGGGTGAATTATTTAAATCCAATGACGAAGTGTTACTATATATTTAGATAAAGGTTAATTCAAGTATCAGACATTCTATCACCAGTAGTAAGAGAAATATTATGAATATTAGACATTGTCTATGATTATGAGTATGATGTGTGGAAGGAATATGATTGAGCATAATAGAATAATTTGTTCTGACAATTTACATGAAGAGAAGAGTCCCATGCATTGATATTACATGTATATTAGAGTGGATATCTTTTTTTCCACAGTGGAACCCCTGTAGATAGTACTCAAATATGATGTCCAGGAGTCAATACATATGTCTTTGGAAGGATAATCAAGAAACATGTAGTTCTTGAGTAACCATATAGTTCAAAATAAGGTTTAAAGGACATCATCCATGCAATTTAACATCATATGGTATAGATTAAGGTAATTGGACATGAAAATGGACTATTGTGGTTGGGATAGGGTATACGACATGGGCACCACTGTGTATATTTTTGGAGTGAAAATAATTCCACGTATAGTTCTAAAAAGGATTGCCCTTATTGATTGAATTCAGGTTTGGAGAATGGTGTTTTTTTAATATGGTATCATGCATGGGGTGAAAACCAATATCATGTCATCTTATATAGACCTGAATCAAACATAAGAGTGTGGGTCATTTCTTGTATTTCATCTATACTAGTATATATGATCAGGGAATCACTAAACATATCAAGGGAAATAGAATCAATCCATAAAATGTTCTTAAGGAACTGTATAGTTTAATGTTATGTTGTCAAGGAAATATGGTGTGTCATTTAATGTCTTGCGACCAATACCATGATAACATTGATGTTGGTCGATATTCCTTACTTATTAATTGAACATTTTATCTAAAAACACTCTTAAGCCCATGTGAGCCAAGATGAGTGTGAGAAAAAAAGAGTGGAAAAGTTTTCTTCCAGAAAACAATGTTGATAAAAGTGAATAATATGGGAATTTAGATTTTAGGTGGTTGTATCATGATAAAAGCTCCAGGTTTTAATTTGTATCTTATTTACAATGATAATCAAGCCATAAATACTTCTCGAAAGGTTCACAATGAATGTATGACCTGTATAAAGGGTGGGGGAATTTTTCTTTTTGTTATAGTGGCTGGACTAGGATGTATGATCTGGGTGTCACTACATTTCATGTGATGGTAGGAATAATTACACACATTGTTCCTAAATAATAGCGTGGTGGGTACCGACACTGAAGATTGGGATCCATTCTAACACATATTCACTTGTAATGTAATTTTGCTACATGATACAAAAATGTGAAGGAAAATATGTTATCTTTTATTTTAATATCATTTGACTAGAAACTTGGGACATGTAGTTTAATATCTTATAGCTTCGAATATGATGCCTTGTAGTCTTGGGTTGTATGACTAGGACTATATGGAATTCCATTTAAGAACGTCCATACAAAAAAATAATGTTATGAAATTTACAATCATACAGTAAGGAAGTTGGTGACATGTATTTTATTATTTTCAACATTAATGAAATGTCACAATTTTTAAGGTCATATGAAAGTGATCGACTATGTAGATTAATGTCATGTATCTCTGATGTGTCATGTTTTTTTTGTTCACATGATGTACATTTTTATAAACCATTCATTAATAGGGGAAATAAGAAGTAATTAAAACATTTATTTAAATGATTATTCTCTTTTATAGTGGACCTTATGTATGGAATACAATAATTCCAACACTGGATCAAGATTTGGTGGCTTCTTCCCTGGTATCATTTTAGTCCTAATGAAAATACCGGTTCTCCATAGGATAATGAATGGAGGAAGACCTTCTTGTTAAAATCACATGCTATTTTATTTTTGGGTAAATCTATGTGATTCAAGGTAAGAAATATTTAAACTTCATGTCGCTCCAGTTCATCTATTCATTCCTAGATTTTCTCATATAAGGATAGTTGATCATATATTATAACATGGACTGATGGAAATTAATCATAAAATTTTCAAACTACTTTGTTCTGTATACAATTGAATATGGGGATGCCCATGTTGCTGAATGGGTGGTTCTTTGGTATGCCCATAAGGAATGAAAGTGATTTTCTAGCCAAGACATTTAAAAATTATCCATTGTATTCTGAAATTTATTTGATAGGGTCTAGGTAAAGGAAAATTTATTTCCATAAGTCGTTGCATGATAATTGGACGATTGGTTGGATCTTATATTATAATCCTGATAATGATTTTACAATTTAGTAGAACAGTCATTGGTGTAGTTGTCCATCAAAATTTTACAAGGAACACCAAATCGTTTCATTATATTGTCTTTTATGAACCTGATTTCGATTTTGTGTCCAACTTCATTTAGGGGTTTTGACTAATCTCATTTGGAGATTATTCCAGTTGATTTTATGATTTATTTGAATTTAGTGGAAGTGGATAGAGGACATGTCCATGCAGAATCCATTCCCTAAATCAAAATCAACCAAGAGTGTTTGGAAGTGTGTAGTAACATTTCTTGTTGAAGAATAAAGTTGGTATGCACCCGTTTAGAAAAATTCAAATTTGTATAATTTATGTAGTATATAATAATTGGTGGATAAAAGTATCCAATCCTATAGGTTTTATTAGAAATACCACATCATGATTGGTGGGAACCATTGGCTATTGCATGCACTTCATTCTTTGTAGTAGTAGTCTCTTATCCATTTATACATCTGAGAAGGAATCCGTCAATTAATCAGTTATATAGGACCATCTAGTGGTTTGGGTCATCATAAAAAGTGTAGTTCAACACTTTCCATCATATTTTCTCCTATATGGCTTTGTATAATGAGATCAATCCATCATGAAGGAAATCCATGAATGTTTTCTTCGAAACAATCATTGGACCATCCGATTCAGGAATGAGGATGGTTTTATTGACATCTACTATGATGACATGGGAAAAAGGTGAAACCATTCAATGATGTATAGTAGAGATGGCCATTTAATCCCGATTTGGATATGATAAATCCAAAGTAGGATTTTCTAATTCATTTTCTTGATTATTCTATGATCATGGTATGTGATTCAATGTTGGTTTTGAGGGTAAATCCTCTATTAAATTTTATATATAGTCATGTAGGGGTTTATATCCTCTTTTACAATGGAATAATCCTTATTAATATTTCTAACTTCCAACTATGAGTCTCCTTTCAACTCCAGGTGGACCACTGGAATCTAGTGTGTTTTCTCATGACCTGCAATGAGGGTGTGATATTCTACTTCATTATTTGTACAACCTTCCAGCAAGATGAAGGAGTAAGGTAAAACTACCAATTCTAGAGAAATGAACACAAATCCCAACTTGAAATTGTTGGGCATGGGGTCTTACAATATAAACCTAGTTGGGATCCCAAAAGTGCTGTTCAACTACATTTCCCATAACTATGGTCAATATTGAATAGAAAAAATTTATTCATATAGAAATTAAGTATCAAACAACATTATTTTTTTAGATGGGTGTTATGTGATAAAATATTCTACGTCATGGCCTTTAAAAACATTATGAGGCACAAATTTTATATCAAAATACTACATGATAACTACCCATGATGACATGAATCCTATATAAATAGGTAGGATGATGATATATTAGAGTAGGATATTGTGAGATACCAAATGGACCTGGTGTTTCTAAAATTAGTGCCTCAATTTCTGAACTGTGAAGACTAACTATAGGCATCCATTATTCATATCTAAATAATGAGTGTCAATGTTGAGCACAGTTCTAATGAGATAATTATATATGTTTTAATTTCCAAAATCATTATTTTTCACTAATAAATCACAAAATTACCACTATAGTGCTGTCATATTCAAAATGACAAGCTTACCTTAAAAATAGTAATTAGAATTGGTGCGATCAACTAATACTTCTTCAAGATTTAAAATTCTTAATGATATTTAATAGTACAATCACACGTAATACCCTTCTTTATCAACCTAGTGAAGTGTAGATATTTCCTATAAGGTTGGTTATAAAGAACTGAATTTTGGATAATTGTCTATGATCTCTATTAAGTATTTAATGTTTTAAGGAGTTGGAATTATTTGGATATCCATATTCATATAATGGTCTCCTTTGATTCTATGATAGAATATGATGAATCTATGAAACATTCATGATGTTACCTTGATGGAACATATCAAGGGGTTCATCTTCAGTCTATACTATCATAGTCTGTTGAATAAATTATTGAGATCACTATGTGGTTATGATACTATCAATATATAACAACCATATCATCAATGTATCATTCTAAAAAATTCTACAGTACGGGTTTTATGATTCAATTCATGACATGTTGGTATGTATCCCCAACATTATTTAATCCAACGAGAATTATATAATATTAGAATAATCCTTAGGGGCCTAAAGGAGGTGAATTATTTATATTCTACGGCCATCCAAATGTGGTTGTACCCTATATATCTATCCAAGATGGAGAGTGATTTATAAATAGTAATTTCATCAATCAATATCTCAATTATTAGGATTTAGAAATGATCAGTTAGACAATGTCTTTTGAGATGCATGATTGTAACACCCCAAGATTCCATGGTACGCTTCTCTTTGAATTATACAGTCTCGTGTGTTGTACGCAACTTCGAGTGCTAACACACACCACAACCAATCAAACTAGCCATTATGAACAGTAATACCCACTTTTTGAAATTTTATACATTTTATCTTTCAAAATGGACTTCATTTTTGGATTTAGAATATCGATATTATCCTATGATGATATTTTGATACTTTTTAGATAACTTTTATATTTTGATGAATAGTGAAAATTACTAAATTTTTATTAAAAAAAACTTTTTAAATTGAAATAATTAATAGTGATAAATTATGAATTTTAGTGGTTTTAAATTATATTTACAATATATGTTTACCATTTAATACAATTATGGTCATTGGACATAATTTCACATTTAATCCAATCATAAACAAGTGTCAATATTTTGATCGTTATTATCTCTTAAAAACACGCTTTCTATTTTGACAGCGGGAATTATTTTTTAATTAATTTCTGACACTTATGTGTTTTGAATTTGGATAAATGGACTCCATATTTGGAATCAGGATTTCGAAATTGTGTAAATATGTAACTTTTATTTTTAGACATTTAGAATAATTACATCGGTAAATATTTAATTTACCATGGTTAAAGGGTAAATCCGGTAAATAAGGGTAACAAAATAATATTATAATAATAATAAATTACCCTAAAATGTGTCTTAACCCTATTGGTTGACACATGTCTGAACATGGGCATCTTTGGGTGGATTTTGGGACCCCATGGATCCACCTTTAAGTGATAATGACATGTTATATTAATTAAGTTAAAGTAAATACAAAAATGACAAAAGCCTATATCTTAAAAAAACAACATTTACATAGGGTTATATACGTTATATTTTCAACTATAAATATTCATTAGAATGTAAAAGATATTTCCTACATAATTGTATTTTATTTATAATTTTTAGACATTAAATAATTTAATTTATTTATTACACAATGATGATGCAGTAATTACCTTAATAGTGAAATATTAAAATAATTGATATTATAAATACCCAAATAAATATAATTTTAGACATTTAATGAATTCCACTAATTTTATAGGTTAATAGCACATGTTATTATTTATTTAATTAACTTTTTGTAAGTAATAATTTGGTTATTATTTTCACAAAAATCAAATACCCAAAAGTGTGAAAATTGACATCAAAGAGTTTTTAAAACAAATTTTATATTATTAATTGATATTAAATTCCTAAAAATCTAAGGTTCGGCCAAAGGACTTGTATCATGATAGGTGTATCATTAATTGACCACTTGGTTGTATCTTGGAGGTATATAGTATGCATATTAACTATATAATATAAAAATACAAAGTGACATGGTAAGTGTCAAACTAATTAACCAAGAGTTAAAACTAAAATATAATGTTAATATAATGAACCAAACCTGTCTAAAATATATTGGTTGAAAGGATTTCGACCCATACCAAACTTAGGTTTTTAATAATCCACATTAGATCCATTATAAACTGAATATGATTTTATTATAAATTAATATTTTAAGTTTTTTCTAAAGAGCCCCTCCTCCCCCTTATAAAAGGACACCACTTCTAACCAATTCCTCACACCTCTAAAGACTTTTGGCTCTTCCAAAATCTGACCAATTAATCTCACTACATCCCTCTCCTCCTCCTATAATCCTCACCATAGTCAGAAGGTACTTCAATAGTTCTTTTTGGTTCAAACCAAAGGGAGTTACCAAAATTAAAGGTAACGATTTATCTTAGCTTCTTTTCTTTTATTTTACTTCTCCAACCGCTAAACTCTTCATATTATTTTCTTCTATAACAAAACCAATATCCTAAATATACTAGTATTGTATTCAAACTACACTTACACACACCTCCATCTAATGCGTGTAGAACATAATGTTTCTGTGGATGGCAACCAAACGCCTCACAAAACGATGATTGTTCAATTATCTCCTACGACCTATCATGGTGGACATTATGATGGAGCTATAATTAAATATCATATTAATTATATTTATTTTATATATAATCTTCTGTAATTCAATTTTATAACATACCATTATACGTTTCATGTTTTCTATATATACGATAATTTCATTTGAGGAAGTGCGGACTACTGCCCCCTCAAAGTGATATGAATCATTCAAACCGTACATGGAACGTATAAAGGATAGTGTTATTGAACAGATGTAACATATATAAGATATTTTATTATAATGGAATAATAATATACCTATGTATCATTTTGTTTTTATTCCATTTAAAAGGAATAATGAAATGGAAGTAGCGTGCGTGCGTACGTACGGACTACCGTCTCCACGAACGCGATGGGATTCATTCCCCATCATATCTATTCAAGTATAATTCTCATTTTATGATTAAAAATAATTTTTAAAGACTTGATATAATTATGGAAATGTATAAGAAACAACATATCCATAACAAACATGGCATATGTATCAATACATATAGAATAAAACGAGTAAGTTAACACCTGAAACGAAGATAATACTATGATATTATTAACAAAGCAATGTTAAAAGATCATATATGATATCATATTAAGGTCTATTATTCTTTTATAATTTAATAAAAATAATTTAACCATTATACAGGAGATTACCCTACCGTCGACAAAGGAAAAGTACAAGGTAAGTGGTTTTCATCTTACTCCTTATTACCGTGAGATTCATTCCATATTTCCACTGTTAACTTTTGTGTGGTGTATGTAATGCAAATAATTGTATTCATTGTGTAATACACATTAATTTATTTGTATTAACATATTCATTGTATGATACCTCATTCATGGGTTGTATGTTTCGTATGTTACCAATTTGGAAAGGGGTTTTCATCTCACTTCTTATTCCCATGAGATTCATGCCATATTGCCACAATTACCTTTTGTGTGGTGTATGTACTTACCATAATTGTATTCTTTATCTAATAAACATTAATTTATGTGTATTTACATTTTCATTGTATGATACCTCTTTCATGGGGTGTATGTTTCGTAAGTTACCAAATTGGTAAGGGTTTATTTCACAATCTCTTCATTATCCGAGGTTGTTTATACGTAATTATCTACTGGGACCTCTTTATTATCCACATCCATGTTTCTTAGAAATGTATTTAAAAAAATTATTACTGTTTTAAATAATATGGGTTAAAGTCATTTATACCCTTTTTTGACTATTTATACGAATTTTATAAAGGAATCTTTCTGTCATTTTCCAAATAATGTCCTTTTTAACCTTTTCGACAGAATTAAGGTAAGAATGTCTTTTTTTAACTTATACGGAGGGTGCGGCTATTTTCTGCCATTATAAAATCTTTGTAGCATCCCTTACAAGCTTATAAGAAAATTTTCAAAGTAAACGTTTTTTTATAATTATGTGACTTTTAAATGAATAAAAAAGTCATATTTCTCTCAAATAGTTTTGATTTCATCTATGTCAACATCCGTTGATAAATTTTACACTTGTTTGAAGTTGATTTATTATGATACAAATCATCCATATTGTATTTATTGTTTTGTGATATGTTTGACTCTGGATGAGTTATTTTTATTCCATTAGTTGTTTATTATTAATGTTTTGGCATGCTAGTTTTAATACGAAAGATTATGTTATATTTCATCATCTTCTTAAGATGAATGTGTTGGAATAGTATGTTTCGGGTTGGGGACCGGTAAAAGTAAGCCCTCCGAGTTGGGGTCCGGGTACAACAGATCGTCCGGGATGGTGTCCGGTTATTAGAGGCACTCTGGGTTGGAGTTTGGTTACAGAGGCTCTCCAGGATGGAGTCCGGTTACAGAGGCTCTCTGGGCTGGGTTCCAGTTACAGTAATCACTTTGGTCATGGCACGAGGCCTTGACACAGAAATTAAAGTTTAGAATTACGCATTCTATCATTATAAAAGTGTTTATTGATATTGCATGTGATTATTAGATTTGTAGAATATCCATGTGAATAACTAAATGGAAATATTTTATTTTATATCTGCCATATTATGATGAAGTTAATATTTAAAAGGATTTTGTTTTAGTTATACATTTCCTTAAATGTTTATGCTTATTTTTGAATGTTTCCACTGTATTTCTTACCCTTACTGAGATTTTGAGCTCACCCCTTTCAATGTTTTATTTTCCCAGGATTCCAAGAAGTGTATTTTGATTGATATGCAGGGTTATGCCGTGGGAATAATGGAGTTCATAAAGGATTATTTATGTTGTTTTGTATGTTATAAATTGTAATGTAACATTCATGTATGTAATCAATTTTCCATGACTGCTAAACCAATCTGTCCTTCCGGACTTAATTCCTTGTAATCAGGCCAATGTATTAAAATAATGCACCGAATCTGGGTAACTGGGGTCAGGGCATTACAGTTGGTATTTGAGAAAGTTTAATACAAACCTTGGAAGCTAGATTTAGATAAACTTTGATTAGAGAAAATTTCTCTAAGATAGAATCTGAGGATTAATATAGAAGAACTTCCTATAATTTTGGTAATGTGGTGATTTTGTGAGCTTTCCAAGAAAATACATACCTGTCTGGATACAAGCAGGTAGTGGAGGCTCTGGAACAGATGTACCTAGGGGTAAAACCCCAAAACACAGCTTTGAGCTAGACTCGAATGAGAACTGGTGCACGAAAACGGGCCTTGCTGCACTCTTGGTTAAGACACTCACGGGGGATATGCTTAGGATAATTCTCGTTTTCTTTACAAACAAATATGAATGGTTTATGTGTATATATCTCCTAAAAGAAAACATTTTTCATGATCGATTATATCCATTAACTGTTCAATTTATGTTAGGTATTTTACATGTTTGGAATTATGAATTGCGATTCATAAACTGACCTAGTGTATTCCATTGTTTAAAAATGGTGCCCAATAGAAGGAATGAGAACTCCAGAAATACGTATCATCCAAGGAGTAAGAAACATCATATCTTTCATGGTATTAAGCCAACATTAAGAATGGAAATAGTCTACCATTTATTCTCAAGCTATGAAGAAATAGTATCTTGTGTTAAAAATATATTTAAAGAATTCATTGAGTCCTATGGTTTGATGCGAAGCAAGAGAAGAAGTTCATGGAAGAGAGAAAGATGGATAAAGGGAAGAGATAAAAGAAGAAATTTCCCATATGTGATAACTGTGGGAAGAAACACCCTGGAACTTGTCTGACGGGAATGATAGTTTTTTATAAGTTTGGAGAAAAAGGACACCAAGTACGTGACTGCAAGGGTAAGAAAAAGGTTTCAAATTTACAATGTTTCATCTGTAAGAAGTTGAGACACTACGCGAACCAATGTCCAAATCATCAGAGTATTCCACAAATGATGCTATTAGATAATAATCAAGTTATGATATTACCTCAAATGAAGAAGAATGACTAGTGTTCTTATGTTGTTATTATAGGATTATTTCATTTGAGTGTTGTATCAACAATATAATGGTTATATGAATTATGAAGATAAATAAGGATTGTACTTTAGTAATATTTTATTGGAAATTCAAGATTATATTGTTCTAAGAAAAGTGACATAATAGTAAGCTACACCTTTTGGAAAATACATTTTTGAAGGAAAGGTAATCCTTAATATGGTCCCAATAATTAGGTAGTGATTTTGAAATAAGAGATGGCTAATTTGAATAATTATGTTGGATATTGTTAATTACCATGAAACTGATTAATGATTTTTCATCATTGGAGTTTACAAAAATTTTCGATAGAAGGAGTATATCCAGTATTCTATAAAGAGCATGTGAGCATGAATGTAATCAATAAGGTTTTATGGTAATTTTGGATGTTACCATGTTTTAAAATAATACGTGATAGAGGTGTTCGCATGTTATTACATGGAAAAAAGGATCTTCATTATGTTTAACATACTTATAAATTTTGGACTATGAGTTTGGATAGTGGTCTTTTGGATAAGCCTAATGGTTGGAATGGGTTAAGTTTGAATGGTTATTTTTTTATTTTTATAAAAGGACAACACGTAGACCGTGTGACAACCCATCGCGTCGGACAAAGATGTGGGAATCGAACTCACCACTATAGTGCGATTGTGATTTATCACCAACCACTAGACTACATGAAGTCCCTGGATTGTATAATATAGGTTCTTTTTTAAAAGTGTCTGATATGTGAATTATAAATTCATTATATTTGGAACCCTATACGATTAGGATAAATAGAGTATTTTTGAGTTGTATTATGTTTTGGAGTGAAAGATGAGTTTGTGGTAGAAATTTATTATTGGATAAAAATATAATTATAAAGTATGTATATCTATTTATGATTTTATCCAATCTCATAAATAAATTTCTCAACAATAAAAAAAGGAACATAGAGAAAAAACGTTTTCCTAGATAGTACATTAGATCATCAAAAATTTATGGCTTTGTGATTGTTGGCCTTTTCATAGCCATGTTCTCTACCAATCTCCATCAGATTTTGATTGTTAAATTTCACTTCAATATCAATATTTTCCAACATGGAACCCTAGTATGTGTTATTTTCAGTAACCTTCATACTTACCACTCTTTATTTTAAATAGAGGCCTCATTAATCCATTTTTTGATGTGGGATTTCAACTAAGATATTTTGAAATGTCAACCCCACGTTTCCATTACCAGGCATAAATTGCAAGGACATAATTTATTGAATCAGGGGAGAATGTAACACCCCAAGCTTCTATGGTACGCTTCTCTTTGAATAATACCGTGAGATTCATGCCATATTTCCACTATTAACTTTTTTGTGGTGTATGTACTTCACATAATTGTATTCTTTGTGTAATACACATTAATTTATTTGTATTAACATATTTATTGTATGATACCTCTTTCATGGGGTGTATGTTTCGTATGTTACCAAATTGGTAAGGGGTTTTCATCTCACTCCTTATTCCCTTGAGATTCGTGCCATATTGAAATAATTAACTTTTGTTTGGTGTATGTACTGCCATAATTGTATTCTTTATGTAATAAACATTAATTTATGTGTATTTACATATTAATAGTATGATACCTCTTTCATGGGGTGTATGTTTCGTATGTTACCAAATTGGTAAGGGTTTATTTCACAATCTCTTCATTATCCGAGGTTGTTTATACGTAATTATCTACTGGGACATCTTTATCATCCACATCCACTTTTCTTAAAAATGTATTTCAAAACATTTTAACTATGTTACACAATATGGGTTGAAGTCATTTATAATTTTTTTTGAATTTTTATAAGAAGTTTATAAAGGGATCTTTCCTTCGTTTTCCAAACAAGGACCTTTTTAACCTTTTCGACAGAATTAAGATAAGAATGTCTTTTTTTTAACTTATACGGCGGGTGAGGCTATTTTCTATCATTATAAAATCTTTGAAGCTTACCTTACAAGCTTGTAAGAATATTTTCAAATTAAATGTTTTTTTATAATTATGTGACTTTTAAATGATTTAAAAAAAAGATATTTCTCTCAAATTGTTTTGATTTCATCTATGTCAACATCCTTTGATATATTTTACACTTGTTTGAAGTTGATATATTATGATAAAATCCATCCATATTGTATTTAAGGTTTTGTGATATGTTTGACTATGGATGAGTTATTTTTATGCCGTTAATGGTTTATGAATAATGTTTTGGCATGCTAGTTTTAATATGAATGTTTATGTTATATTTCATCCTCTTCTTAAGATGAATGTGTTGGACTAGTATGTTCCGGGTTGGGGATAGGTAAATGTAAGCCCTCCGGGTTGGTGTCCGGTTACAGCACATCCTCCAGGTTGGTTTTCATTTATTAGAGGCACTCCGGGTTGGAGTCCGGTAACTGAGGCTCTCCAGGATGGAGTCTGGTTACAGAGGCTCTTCGGGTTGGGTTCCGGTTATAGTTTTCCCTTAGGTCTTGGCACGAGGCCTTGACACAGAAATTAATGTTTAGAATTATGCATTCCATCATTATGAAAGTGGTTATTGATATTTAATGTGATTATTCAATTAGTAGAATATCCATATGAATAAGTAAATGACATTATTTAATTTTATTTCTACCATATTATGCTGAAGTTCCAGTTTAAAAGGTTTTTGTTTTAGTTATACATTGCCTTAAATGTTTATGCTGATTTTAGAATTTTTCCACTGTATTTCTTACCCTTACTGAGCATTTCAGCTCTCCCCTTTCTATGTTTTATTTTCCCAGGATTCCAAGAAGTGTATTGTGATTGATATGCATGGTTAAGACAAGGGAGTATTGGTGTTAATAAAGGATTATTTATGTTGTTTTGTATGTCATAAAGTGTAATGTAACATTCATGTATGTAATCTATTTTCTAAGACTGCTAAACCAATCTGTCCACTGGGACGTGATTCCTTGTAATCATGCCAATGTATTAAAATAATGCACCGACTCTGGTTAACTGGGGTCGGGGCATTATGGTGATACTGATGGAGACATTTATTTTCATATTCATCATATTTACTAGTATATTGTTGTCTATCCATTTTTGTAGAGGCCCGAAGCTTAACGTACATGGACATTACATTACTTTTGCGGAATACTTGGTACATAACAAAAACACACACACAAGGATCGTAATAGTTTAGTGTCTTTGGAAACTCGGAACGTAATCTTCTAATTGTGGGGAAGGATCTTCAATATCTCCCATAAAGATCTTCCCTTTTTTTACCTAAAAACCTTTCTTTATATCCTGGGGAAAAGAAAACATAAAAGGGTGAGCTCAAATGCTCAGTAAGGGTAAACAAAAGAAATATCAATCACATCATATACATAAGAACATAGCTTTTGAAAATCTTAACCTGCAAAAGAGCTCAATTATCATAACATGGGATAAATCATAGAAGTGAAAATGAGATCCCCATAATCATAACATGAAACTTGAATCTTTGTGGCATGCACACATAATCATGGAAAATCATTTCTTGTTAGTCATGACTCATTGCCAAGACTATCTTAGTGGACAAAGTCCCTTTCTGAACCGAGTTCACTCCTCGTTTCAGTCCTGTATCACTGAACCAAAATAACCTTCCGTTCCAGCCATGTCTATCTCATGAGATATAAAATCATTACCCAATGCATTGGAGGGAGATATAGGTCCCACCCATCTTATAATGAATCCTTTCTTATGTGTGCCACATAATCATAAAACATACATCATCGCATAACACATATAACAAAAATGGGATTCTTGAAACATCATGACATCATAAATAAATTCATATATGATAAAGGAATTCATAAACATAATTCCATCACAACATAGTCAAACCAATGTAAAAATATGGATAGAAACAGAACCCTTTATTATCTTAGATGGAAAATAATTTTGATAAAACACTTGAATTGAATTCTTGAGGAAAATTTCCTTTCTTCTTCAAAAACATTTTTTTCTTTCATAACATGTCATACAACTTTAAAATAAAAGAAGTTGATTAAAAATAAACTTGAAAACTTGTAAAGGAAGCTTCTTTGAAGTAATGTTTTAAAAATCCATTCATGCCGTATAAGTTAAAAAAAACATTCTTCGTACTTTTGTCGGAAAAGTCAAAAAGTACCTCGTACGAAAAAGCGACAAAAGATTCCTTTCATATTCTTTACTAAAATCTCACCGAAGGGTAAAAATGGATTTAAACAATTGTAGGTGGATGGAAATAATATTACATATTGATGAAACATGGATGTGGATGATAAAATACACCCCAGTAAATACTTACGAATAAACAATCTCGGATAAAAATGAGATTGTGATATTTCCCTTACCTTAGGTCCGACTTGCTTTGTAAGTGTCCGAACCTCCTGTATAATGATTTAAATCATGTTATTGACTTATTACAGAATCATATTAATTGTTATGATATCATATATTGTTCACTTATGACATTATATTACCCGTTCTTTTGTAAATTCCATGTTAAAGAAGCGTTTTGGGTAAAATCGTTTCATTTATCGTAGGTGTTTTGACTTGTTGTTCTTGACATCATTATTACTTATATCATGATTTACTCACTTCCAGAATATAAAATATGATTTTTATATCATATATATTCAGTATATATATATATATAATAGGTAGATAAATAAAATGAAAACACCGTTCATGGAGACGGTAGTCCGTACGTACGCATGAACGCTGTTTTCCTTTCCTTATTGTCTTGAAATGGAAGTAAGTAGATGACATACATATATGTATATATATAAATAAATCCAGTAGCTTTATAATGTCATATATTTCATTATTATTTCTTATATATATATTATAATCATTATTAAATGGTTAACATGGAGAATGAATCTCATCGCGTCGTGGAGACGGTAGTCCGTACGTACGCACGAGCGATGATATCATTTATATAAATATTGAATTGAATTGGAGTGGATTATAAAATATATCAGAATCAATATGATGTTTTAATAACTATGTATAGTTATTCTTTACACCATTATACCCATCCATGTAAGGTGGTGGTGGAAAATAGATTACACCACGGCGTGGAGACGGTATTCCGTACGTACGCACGCGCGGTGATTTCTTTTTCCATAGGATGGATAGATGGTGAAATAGGGTTGTTTCATACTTATAATAACATATCAGTATATGAGTGATACTTATGTTATTACTTCATAATGAAACAACCTAAGAAGAAGAAGTGGGAGAAGAAATAAAGATGAAAGAATTGGTAACGGTAATTACCTCTTCTTTGAAGTGCCTCTTTGAGACCTCCTCTTAGGGCACTAAAATTGGTCTTTGAGGAAGACCAGAACCTCTAGGATGTTTCTAGGGAAGTGGAGAAGAGATTTTGGCAGGGGTTTGCCGAGCTTGAGTGCTCAAATTGGTGTGAGGAGGAGGGGGAGGAGGTGCCCTTTTATAAGGGAGGAGAGGGGCACCTTAGGAATATCTCAAAATATTATTTTATATTAAAGTCAAAATCGGTTTATAATGGTTCCAAAGGGTCTTACTTCGAAGATAAGGTGGGGAGGGGTCGAAATCCTATCAACCAATAGAATTTAGACAAGTTTAGGATATTATTTTAACCTTATCAATTAAATTTAACTCTAAGTTAAATAATTTAACTTTTACCATGTCTTTTTGTTTTCTTTCACTATATGGTTAATAAACATACTATAACATGACAAAAGAACCCCAAATTGTTTATTATTAATATATATATCCTTATCTAAGTCATTTGTCCGAACCTTAGATTTTTAGGAATACAATAACAATTAATAATATAATATTTGATTTAAAAACTATTTTGTGTCAATTTTGACACTATTTGGTATATGATTTTTGTGAAAGTCATAACAGAATTAAATGTTCGAACCAAGTTTATTAAATCAACATTAATATATCATAGTAACCTAGAAAATTAGTTTAATTCATAAAAAATCTCAAATTACATTTATTTTGGTGTTTATAACATCAATTATGTCAATATTTCATTAATAAGATAATTACTGCATCATCGTTGTGTCATAAATAAATTAAATTATTTTATGTGTAAAAATTACAAATAAAATACCATCATGTAGGAAATCTTTTTATCTTTCTAATGAATATTTACAATCGAATTTATCTTATGTATAACCCCATATTAAAAATGATTTACTTATTAAACTTTGATTTTAACTATTTTAACCCTTCTTTAAATAAATTAATAATAAATGTCCTAATCTAATCCAAGTGGGCCTAAATGGTCATATTTTATTCCTATGTTTGTTTTTGGTCGAATTACATTTGTCCAATAGAATTAGGACATGTGTTAGGGTAACAGTAATATCATATTTACCCTTAATTACCCTATTTACTATTAACCGCGGTAAAAAAGTAAAAAAGTTACTATTCACCAAAAAATTATTTTCATCTCATTGAACCACATTTTAGTCCTTGATATTAACCGTGTCTCTCGGATTTTTGAAATTCCATTCACAGAAGCGGAAAAATTATGTTTTATGAAAAATTTAGTTTTTTTAACTACCACTTAGTAGTTTCACTATTCATCAAAAATTGATGTTTTTCAGAACAATGCCAAAATTTCATCCTAAGCTATATTTCATATTCCGAATTCAAAAATGAAATCTATTTTACCAAATTCATAACATAGAAGTTGCATTAATTAATTTTATAATTAAATCCCGCTGTTAAAATAAATAGCGTGTTTTTAGGAAACAATATATATCAAAAGATTGACACTTGATTATGTCTGGTTTAAATGTGAAATTACATCCAATGACCAACATTATTAAATTGTAAAAATATATTCTAAATATACTTTAAAACCACTCAAATTAATAATTTATCACTATTACTTATTTCGATTAAAAAAAGTTATTTTTAATTATAATTTAGTAATTTTTCACTATTCATCAGAATATGAAAGTTATCCGAAAAGTACCAAAATTTCACCTTATGCTAAATTCGATACTCCGAATCCAAGAATGAAGTTCATTTTGAAAAATAAGATTTACAGAGTTTTAAAAAGTGGTTATTACTATTCATAACGGCTAGTTTTAATAATATTTTAATAGCATATCGTTGTTTAGTGAAACTCGGTATTGCGTATTACACACGCTATCGAGGAAGGTCGTGATTGCGTGTAATGCAAGGCAAGTCAAGGATGCGTTTTGTACAACACAAGAATTTAATAAAATTAGAAAGAATATTTTTTTATAAAATCTTGGGCTGTTACATTCTACCCCCCTTAAAATGAATTTCGCCCTCGAAATTCGTCGGGGTTATAAATGGTTTACTATTTGAAAGTTTCTTTAATAGAAACCCACATCGTAAAAAGGAATATCAAAACCAATCTTTAAAAACAAAAGTATGAAACGTAACGGTTACCCAAATAAGCTAATCATTGGGTTTCCACATAGGTGAAAATATGGATATGGAAGAGAAATCTAACCATCATGTTCTGATGGAGAGTGGTAGAGAACATGGCTATGGAAAAGCCAGTAATCACAAATCCATAGATTTGTGATGATATAAGGTACCATCTGATTCATCAGGTATAAGATCACTAGGACAACATTTTTGGTTTTCAAGATCATTTCCCCTAAAGTTGAAAATTTGAATTAGAATAAATACTTACTTTATTTTGGTACAATCTCACTGTTGTTCATGCTTTGAACAATTTCCACTTCATCTCTTAAATAAATGAAGTTGAATTTGTTATTCGTGAAGTATTAGCAGATCATGTGATAGAATGACAGGTCATTCCATCTGTCTCAAACAAAAGGTTAGCAAAACTTATATACATAAGTCGATCTATAGTGAGATTAATCATATATGGTTCCTAAAATGGACTTATACTTCATATATCATACTGCTTAATATAATAAAACTAGTTTCTACTAAACAGGGACTTCCTGTAGGTCAGTGGTAGGCGATAAAGGTCAGTCGCACTTCGGTTGTGGGTTCGATTCCCACAGCCTTGTCCGAAGCGATGGGCTGTCGCCCGTCCTGCAGGTTGTCCTTTTTCTAAAACTATATTACTATAACATCCCATCAATAATATCGAAAAAACTTCTATCCTTAAACTAACTTATGTCCAACATAATCCAGTCTAATCTTTAGGCTTATACATAATACTGCAGTCCACTCTCATAATATAGTGAAAACAATTACCAGAGATTTAATACTATCGTTGATCCCCCATATATCATAAGATATATCTTGTTGGTCACATTCCAAACTTTCAAAGGCCTTAATCTTGTACTCTCTTGAATACCCATTGAACCTTATTGAAAACATGAATTCTATTAAAAGTTAACTCTTTCCATATACCAAAATCCTCAAAATTATATATACTCAAACCATGATATCACTTAGTCCTTATATCAATCATGAGCTCATGAATACTATCAAACATTTAATTTTCTCCTTATCCCTTCATTATGCGCATATCATCTACATTCCAAAAATATCTGAATAACCTTTCATGGATACTGGTAACATTAATCATACACTTTCAAAACACAAGGAAAGACAACAGTGTAACAATCCATAGATGTCTCTTTATTCCAAAATTACACATGATAAACATGTAATCATTCCACTACATTCTCAAACCATTGACCAAGCTTCAAAAATTATTTCATCTCACATATCATTTGTAGTCTCTTCATCATCATCCACATAAATACTACCCATATGACCATACTGATTCTCTTCATGAGTCTTTCCCTTAGGGAATTTGTTTGCATAATGCCCATACATTCCACATTTAAAACACTTAACCATTTTTGATGTCGTAGCATTACCATTATCCTCATCCATGGTGTTAACCGACCCTTTTCCTTTGCACTTACTTGCTTTGTGTCCTTCTTTTCCACACCCAAAGCATCTTCCAGTTCCCTTGAAACATTCTCCTTGATACCTCTTCCCACATGATTTACATTGGGGAAATTGAACTTTCTTTCCTCTATGATCATCATGGAACTCCATCTTTCTCTTATTAGTCGAGTCAGGAAACTTACCAAATTTTACTTTATTGATCATATTATGAGATTGCTGATTCGGCATAATAATGATGTTTGGACTTCCAAATCCCATTTCATTTGGTTGCTCATGTAGAATATCATTCCATTGTCCATCATATCCTCCATTATTGTGAATCATCTTGTTTCCAGCAATTTTCTAATACCCAAACAGAATAGTGTTAGATGCAAAAATCATAATAAAGGGGGAGTAACTTAAATATCTATCATCTTTGGTTTAATCTAATATCGTTACCATAGTTCTAGAACTATATCCTATACGTATACTTATCCTTAGGGGCATCCCTGAACATACCTTAGAAATATCTCTAGGGATCTCACTAACGTTTTCGCATCCTAGTTTCCAAAGGTTGACTAAACCTTTCCTCTGATACCAACTGTAGAGGCCCGAAGCTTAACGTACATGGACATTACATTACTTTTGCGGAATACTTGGTACATAACAAAAACACACACACAAGGATCGTAATAGTTTAGTGTCTTTGGAAACTCGGAACGTAATCTTCTAATTGTGGGGAAGGATCTTCAATATCTCCCATAAAGATCTTCCCTTTTTTTACCTAAAAACCTTTCTTTATATCCTGGGGAAAAGAAAACATAAAAGGGTGAGCTCAAATGCTCAGTAAGGGTAAACAAAAGAAATATCAATCACATCATATACATAAGAACATAGCTTTTGAAAATCTTAACCTGCAAAAGAGCTCAATTATCATAACATGGGATAAATCATAGAAGTGAAAATGAGATCCCCATAATCATAACATGAAACTTGAATCTTTGTGGCATGCACACATAATCATGGAAAATCATTTCTTGTTAGTCATGACTCATTGCCAAGACTATCTTAGTGGACAAAGTCCCTTTCTGAACCGAGTTCACTCCTCGTTTCAGTCCTGTATCACTGAACCAAAATAACCTTCCGTTCCAGCCATGTCTATCTCATGAGATATAAAATCATTACCCAATGCATTGGAGGGAGATATAGGTCCCACCCATCTTATAATGAATCCTTTCTTATGTGTGCCACATAATCATAAAACATACATCATCGCATAACACATATAACAAAAATGTGATTCTTGAAACATCATGACATCATAAATAAATTCATATATGATAAAGGAATTCATAAACATAATTCCATCACAACATAGTCAAACCAATGTAAAAATATGGATAGAAACAGAACCCTTTATTATCTTAGATGGAAAATAATTTTGATAAAACACTTGAATTGAATTCTTGAGGAAAATTTCCTTTCTTCTTCAAAAACATTTTTTTCTTTCATAACATGTCATACAACTTTAAAATAAAAGAAGTTGATTAAAAATAAACTTGAAAACTTGTAAAGGAAGCTTCTTTGAAGTAATGTTTTAAAAATCCATTCATGCCGTATAAGTTAAAAAAAACATTCTTCGTACTTTTGTCGGAAAAGTCAAAAAGTACCTCGTACGAAAAAGCGACAAAAGATTCCTTTCATATTCTTTACTAAAAACTCACCGAAGGGTAAAAATGGATTTAAACAATTGTAGGTGGATGGAAATAATATTACATATTGATGAAACATGGATGTGGATGATAAAATACACCCCAGTAAATACTTACGAATAAACAATCTTGGATAAAAATGAGATTGTGATATTTCCCTTACCTTAGGTCCGACTTGCTTTGTAAGTGTCCGAACCTCCTGTATAATGATTTAAATCATGTTATTGACTTATTACAGAATCATATTAATTGTTATGATATCATATATTGTTCACTTATGACATTATATTACCCGTTCTTTTGTAAATTCCATGTTAAAGAAGCGTTTTGGGTAAAATCGTTTCATTTATCGTAGGTGTTTTGACTTGTTGTTCTTGACATCATTATTACTTATATCATGATTTACTCACTTCCAGAATATAAAATATGATTTTTATATCATATATATTCAGTATATATATATATATATAATAGGTAGATAAATAAAATGAAAACACCGTTCATGGAGACGGTAGTCCGTACGTACGCATGAACGCTGTTTTCCTTTCCTTATTGTCTTGAAATGGAAGTAAGTAGATGACATACATATATGTATATATATAAATAAATCCAGTAGCTTTATAATGTCATATATTTCATTATTATTTCTTATATATATATTATAATCATTATTAAATGGTTAACATGGAGAATGAATCTCATCGCGTCGTGGAGACGGTAGTCCGTACGTACGCACGAGCGATGATATCATTTATATAAATATTGAATTGAATTGGAGTGGATTATAAAATATATCAGAATCAATATGATGTTTTAATAACTATGTATAGTTATTCTTTACACCATTATACCCATCCATGTAAGGTGGTGGTGGAAAATAGATTACACCACGGCGTGGAGACGGTATTCCGTACGTACGCACGCGCGGTGATTTCTTTTTCCATAGGATGGATAGATGGTGAAATAGGGTTGTTTCATACTTATAATAACATATCATTATATGAGTGATACTTATGTTATTACTTCATAATGAAACAACCTAAGAATAAGAAGTGGGAGAAGAAATAAAGATGAAAGAATTGGTAACGGTAATTACCTCTTCTTTGAAGTGCCTCTTTGAGACCTCCTCTTAGGGCACTAAAATTGGTCTTTGAGGAAGACCAGAACCTCTAGGATGTTTCTAGGGAAGTGGAGAAGAGATTTTGGCAGGGGTTGGCCGAGCTTGAGTGCTCAAATTGGTGTGAGGAGGAGGGGGAGGAGGTGTCCTTTTATAAGGGAGGAGAGGGGCACCTTAGGAATATCTCAAAATATTATTTTATATTAAAGTCAAAATCGGTTTATAATGGTTCCAAAGGGTCTTACTTCGAAGATAAGGTGGGGAGGGGTCGAAATCCTATCAACCAATAGAATTTAGACAAGTTTAGGATATTATTTTAACCTTATCAATTAAATTTAACTCTAAGTTAAATAATTTAACTTTTACCATGTCTTTTTGTTTTCTTTCACTATATGGTTAATAAACTTACTATAACATGACAAACGAACCCCAAATTGTTTATTATTAATATATATATCCTTATCTAAGTCATTTGTCCGAACCTTATATTTTTAGGAATACAATAACAATTAATAATATAATATTTGATTTAAAAACTATTTTGTGTCAATTTTGACACTATTTGGTATATGATTTTTGTGAAAGTCATAACAGAATTAAATGTTCGAACCAAGTTTATTAAATCAACATTAATATATCATAGTAACCTAGAAAATTAGTTTAATTCATAAAAAATCTCAAATTACATTTATTTTGGTGTTTATAACATCAATTATGTCAATATTTCATTAATAAGATAATTACTGCATCATCGTTGTGTCATAAATAAATTAAATTATTTTATGTGTAAAAATTACAAATAAAATACCATCATGTAGGAAATCTTTTTAGCTTTCTAATGAATATTTACAATCGAATTTATCTTATGTATAACCCCATATTAAAAATGATTTACTTATTAAACTTTGATTTTAACTATTTTAACCTTTCTTTAAATAAATTAATAATAAATGTCCTAATCTAATCCAAGTGGGCCTAAATGGTCATATTTTATTCCTATGTTTGTTTTTGGTCGAATTACACTTGTCCAATAGAATTAGGACATGTGTTAGGGTAACAGTAATATCATATTTACCCTTAATTACCCTATTTACTATTAACCGCGGTAAAAAAGTAAAAAAGTTACTATTCACCAAAAAATTATTTTCATCTCATTGAACCACATTTTAGTCCTTGATATTAACCGTGTCTCTCGGATTTTTGAAATTCCATTCACAGAAGCGGAAAAATTATGTTTTATGAAAAATTTAGTTTTTTTAACTACCACTTAGTAGTTTCACTATTCATCAAAAATTGATGTTTTTCAGAACAATGCCAAAATTTCATCCTAAGCTATATTTCATATTCCGAATTCAAAAATGAAATCTATTTTACCAAATTCATAACATAGAAGTTGCATTAATTAATTTTATAATTAAATCCCGCTGTTAAAATAAATAGCGTGTTTTTAGGAAACAATATATATCAAAAGATTGACACTTGATTATGTCTGGTTTAAATGTGAAATTACATCCAATGACCAACATTATTAAATTGTAAAAATATATTCTAAATATACTTTAAAACCACTCAAATTAATAATTTATCACTATTACTTATTTCGATTAAAAAAAGTTATTTTTAATTATAATTTAGTAATTTTTCACTATTCATCAGAATATGAAAGTTATCCGAAAAGTACCAAAATTTCACCTTAGGCTAAATTCGATACTCCGAATCCAAGAATGAAGTTCATTTTGAAAAATAAGATTTACAGAGTTTTAAAAAGTGGTTATTACTATTCATAACGGCTAGTTTTAATAATATTTTAATAGCATATCGTTGTTTAGTGAAACTCGGTATTGCGTATTACACACGCTATCGAGGAAGGTCGTGATTGCGTGTAATGCAAGGCAAGTCAAGGATGCGTTTTGTACAACACAAGAATTTAATAAAATTAAAAAGAATATTTTTTTATAAAATCTTGGGCTGTTACAATTTTAGATACCAATAATTTTAGATGAATTTTCCCTAGTAAAATTTACCACTTTGGCCAAAAAAATTAGGCGTGAGTTGGTTGTGTCCTTCTAAAACTTTATTTACATAGTCAATGGCTTTCAAGAAAGCCTAAGTAATGAGTGGCCACCTACAGGTCATTTTATAGAATCTATGTGTAATTCTCAAAAAATGAAGCATATTGTTATTTTAGGAAGGATATATATACCTCTTTTTCTTATAAAGTCAAGGATGTACATATCAGATTGGGTCATGTATCATATTATCTACCCAGATGTATTTTAATTAGTTCATAAATGGAGGTAGGGAAACCTTCCTCAAATAGTGTAGGAGAATCTGTAAGGTCTTATTCCTGTTCATCTTGGACTCCTTTATTCTGAGAGAAATTTTGTAGTGAAGTATGCTTGATAGGGTTGGGAGAGGATTCGATATTTTGACGACATTGATAAGATGAAGAAACTAATTCCAACCCTAATGATGAAGTTGGTTTTGATTCCTTTAGCAGGGGCCATTTATGATGAACATTTTTGTTTCCCCAAATTACCACATTTCGAAGGAGGGAATCATTCATCAATTTAAATGGACTTGTATACTATTTGATCAAAATTCGATAATGGGATGTCCATTTCTCCCACCATGGATTTATCCTTTTATATCATCACCCAGTTTGGTTCACCCTCATATATGTAATTCATGTTCATGGAACTCATTCCCACTATGAAATATTTTTGGATTTTGGTTGATTATGATTATTCTATCTTGAAATATTATGTTGTTATTGACATGGTGGAAACATTCGATTATGAGAGTAGTCATATTGGATTTAGTTGTGCATAAATGGATGTTTGGAACATTGGTCACCTATATTCTTCCTCTTAGGATGGAATCTTTTATGAGGAATCCTACGAGGTGGAACTTAAAGAATCTTGTTTCAGTCATGAGGTAATGATTCCAAGGTGTCATTATTCCATTTATTTTTACTATATACATCCCATAATTATGCATGAGGTAGGTGTTTGGTGTATGGAACATGTTCAATGTCATATGGATTTGGACTAGAATGTCCACTGAAGCAATGTCAGGGCATGAGTTTAACATGTTTTGGACATGGGATCTGGTTTAATGTATTTTGGGGGAAACATAGAGGATCTGAATTCCCCAAAGATGTGGGTCCAGGAGGATCATCTCTTGGAGGGCTGATGTAACACCTCGATTATTAAGAACTCCCATTGAGGAAACCACAAGACAAGTTGGTCAATATGCCTTTTGAGGAATATTAAACAGGTACACCCCAAGGATGGAACACCTATGTTTACCATTGGTTGATATACCCCTTGATGTGGATCAAAATATTTGGTTAGAAAATTTCTTGAGGTGGATCTGGGATGTATCTCCATTGGAGGGACCACCCAGGTTTATCATTTGGAAATATTCCCCATGAGGTAGAACCCAATGGATGATTACAATGTTCGTTGAGTTGTATCCGGGAGGTACATCCATAGGTGGGAGAACCTAATTTTACTATTAAGTTGGAATCCCATTAAGGTAGCCCCATAGGGTTGAACAAAATGACCCTTGAGGTGGATTAGGGAGGTATATCCCTGATGAGGGAGAAAATAATTTTACCATTGCTTGGGAGGCCCCTTAGTGAAGACCTGAAGGGTTGATCAGAGAGCCCTTTAAGGTGAATCAAGGAGGTAAATCCACCTGAATAATCATCAAAAGTTATCATTGTCTAGGATACCCCTTTAGTTAGACCTAAAGTGTTGATCATAATTCCCCTTGAGGTGAATCATGGAGATACATTCTGTAGGTTCTAGGTATAGTGGACGTGTGGTTTGGATGACACCAAACATTAATTTTTACCATGATCAAAGATTATTCAGGGATCAATACAATGATGAACGCCAATCTCCACATAATAGAATCAAATATTTAGATAAAGAATTATGAGTCCTAAAACCATTAGATATGATCTTGGAAATCATATATATAATTAATTTAATTAATTTCATAATGTAATGAATACCTGGATCTGCCATATTTCTTTCGTTAATGATGTTGATAGTTCAGAATGACCCTTCTATATTACCTCCTTGTACTTGCGAGGATCCAAAATAGAATCCCTTTAGCAGTGATCTGCACGTGAACTGATAGTCTCCAATCGACACCACTCATTCTACAGGTTCCAGTGCGGTGAAGTGTGTGTCTTGTGTCGTTCATTCTTGATTGATTGTTATTTAGAATGGATGAACGTATTTCGTTCTTATGAAGGGTGGGAAGTGAATTTGAGATATAAATTTTTTAGCCCAATAATTCTCAATTCACCAAGCGTGCACTATGTTCACTATGACACAATAGACGTACATGTCTATTTATATACATGGAATTTTAGTTATAATATTTAATTGCTTAACTAAAATTAAAAACATTCATGAACGTAGAGAAAACCCATGCTCATAATAATAATACCGTGTCCTTATTTATGGTGTTCCAATTTGCGCAAACTGGATTGATGAATAAACTTCTGTGTCACAAAATAATAGAAGCATTATTATTATTTCAACTTATGAAAAATAATGATTATTTACTATCTTGTAAATAATTATATTACTACCAAGTCAGACTTCGCCCGCTCAAACTCAAATTACATTTATTGAACACATGAATAAATAAATAAATAATATTTTTTCTTAAATAAATATTTTTATTTACAAACTAGTAAATAAATATTTATTAAATGTTCAATAAAATATAAAATATATTTTATTTAATTTATGAGGTCATGTTAACATGAATAAAATTATTCCACGGTCTTGAGAATAATATTTATTTCATTAATAAAATTCCAAATTGAATTTAACTATGCACACCAAAAACACATAGTGTGTGACCCTCTATTATTTTTCTCATTGGAATTTGGCAGGCTTGCCTAAAGTGCAAGAGTATTCTCTAGAAACGGGTTAAGTCACCTAAGAGAAAGAACGTAATGTAAAAAAAATCACATTCCCATACAAATTCTCACTATGTAATATAATATCTTTGTCTCAATATCTCATCAAGAAGGTTTCATGATAGTTTCAAAAACCATTATACTTGATACATAATTCGTTTACTACTTGAAATAAACTCATTGTTACACCATGGACATTGAATTTCACGTCACAGTTCTTATTTCAATCAAAGGGAAGAGATATCAACTTCCTTAAATGGAAGGGACAAATATTTCCTTGTCTTATCCATTAATATAATTTCACTCACGATGTACCCAACGTACCCTCCATACCACCAAGTGTCTGTCTGGCGGTTTTCATTGGTAAATAAAAGTGTGAGATTTGTGACACGTGTTAATGAAAATCTTAATGATTAATGATCATTACGCATGATCATAGATAGAAATTTCGGATTACACCAAAACATGCAAAATTCCTATAGGATGATATATTCTCATAATCTCTAGTCTTGGAGATTACCAAGCGAGAACTTAATGAGAGGAAGTATCATCTTATTACAAGTACTCACACCTAACATTCTGCATGATATGTGTCCCTTTATAGTATGTCATCCAACCTTATAAAAATATTTTAGAATATTTTTTTAGCATTTCAAGGTTCTCATCATAGCGGTGAACTACCATGACCTTATCAATGCAACAAAAACTCTAGGACATTATAACATTATAGTCATAAAGAACAAAGAAAATATGTAATAAGATGATTAATATTTAAATACAATAAATATCCATGTAATCAAAGTACAACCATTTGGTTCTAGGAAATCAAATCTTATAAACTATAACTTTGACTATAGACAACTAATTACGACTTTCAGTCTGCAAGACCTCACATAGTGATCATGTTTCTACTAAGTCATGGAATCAAAAAAGGGGTCCTCTACATTTTGTTCTCTAAAAAATCTACTCACTACCACTTCACCTCTATCAGAAAAATCCCTCAAGAGATGATACTTCCAAATTATGTTCTTTGTCCGCTGATGTGACCTTGGATCTTTTGTAAGGGCCACTACTGAAGTATTGACATATTACATTATGATGGGATCCTTACAAATAGGTATCAAATACAGCTCCTAGACAAATCATCACATCCAAAAATCTTCATTAGCTGTCTCAAAAGCTGTAATATAGTTGGAATCTACTGTAGAATTTGCGACCACACATTGCTTTCAGCTCTTCCAGCTCACTGCACCTCCATTCAAAGTGAATATGTATCCCATTTGCGACTTCATGTCATCTTGATCAGTCTGAAAACTAGCATTTTCATATCCTTTGATAACTAGTTCTTAATTAACTCCATAAACTAGGAACACATCCTTAGTACGCCTCGGATACTTTAGAATAATATTGATCACCATCCAATGGTGGTCACCTAGGTTACCTTGATATCTACCTACCACACATAATGCATAAGAGACATCCAACCAAGTACAGAGCATAGAATACATGACTGGCCCAATAATTGATTCTTATGGAGTCCTTTCTATTATTATTCTTTCCTCATGTGTCTAAGGACCCTTTTTCATGCAAAGAAGAATGTCATGTGATGCTGGAACAATCCCTTCTAATATTTTCTCTCACTGAATCTCTTCAGTGTCATATCATTGTATGTACTTTGACTTAGGTCCAACAATAACTTGGATATCTCCCGATGAACCTTGATCCCAAGAATATATGCTACCTCGCCCATGTATTTCATGGATAATCATTGATTCAACCATGCCTTAATATACTGTAAGACTTGTATCTCATATCTAATAAGTAATATTCCATCAACATATACTATTAGAAAAACAACTGCACTCCCACTAAACCTTTTATAGACACAAGGCTCACATTCATTCCTGACAAAACCAAATTTTGTTATCGCTTCATAAAAATGAATATTCCATGACCTAGATGCTTACATCAGTCCATAAATTGATGTATTAAATTGGAATACCTGATAGGCATCCTTTGGAGTAACAAACCCGTTTGGTTGAGTCATGTAGAAATATTCCATAAGGTTCCCATTAAGGAAGGCTGTTTTGACATCCAGTTGCCAAAGATCATAGTCATGGTAAGCCGCAATGGATAGTATAATTCTGATGGATTTCAAAATTTCAATTCGTAAAAATTATTCATCATAGTAAATTGCATGAAACTATTTAAACTCTTTTGAAAATATTTGTGCCATATAGGTACAGACATGTCTTCCATGTCCAATTTCTTATTTAATATCCATTTGAAACCAACAGGCTTTACATCAACTGGAGGATCTACCAAAAGTTAAAATTGGTTTTGATAAAAGGAATGCATTTCATAATTCATGGTTTCTGGCCACTAGGAAACATTTTTTCCACATATTTCTTCTTTGTAGGTGAGAGGATCATTATTATCAACTAATAATGAGTCACTATCCTCGGCAACTAAAAAACGATACTGTTCCGATTCTCTATCTTCTCTTGTGCTCCAATGAAATACTTTTGTCTTAAGAACTGATTCTTCTTCCATGAGGCTTTGTTGAATCTATTCTTGTACCATCTCTTGTGTACCTTGATCCTCAACTTCATCGAACTTTATCTCTCTCCCACTATCTCTTTTAGCGATGTGCTCCCTCTCATGGAATATGGAATGTCATTCCACTATAACATTTTTTATGATGGGTTGTATTGGTAATATTCCATGTTCCCTTGGGGTATCCAATAAAGGTACACTTTGTGCCTCGGGGTGAGATTTGGTTACCGGAAGAGGCCCTAAAAACACTTTGCTACCAGAGACATGTAAATTCTATAACATGGCTTTTCTTCCACTCAATAACTCTTATGGAATACTATTTCTCATTTTAGTTGGTACTCAGTTTAGTGTGTGTGCCCTTTTTTGTAATGCATATCCCCAAAAGGATAATGTAAGACTCACATGACTCATCATTGATCTCACCATGTCCAATATGGTCAAGTTCCTCCTTTTTCCCACACCATTCCACTGGGGTGTGTATGGAGGAGTGGGTTGGGATAGGATACGAAACTCTCATAAGTAATCAATTAATTAATGATTAAGATATTTACCACCTTGGTCTGAGCTTATTTTCATAATCTTCTTACCAATATGGTTCTCAACTTCATTCTTTTATTAATTGAACTTATCAAAAGAATCCGACTTATTCCTCATTAAGTTGATAGATCAATATCTTATAAAATCATCAGTAATAGTTATGAAGTCTGATTACCCATGCCTTACTTCAACTAGATATGTTCCACACACATCGGTATGAACCAATTCAATAAGTTCTTTATCCCTTTCACCTGTCCAACTAAATGGGGGCTTTGGCCATTTTTTCTTGTAAACATGCATGACATAAGCCATGTTGTTTTAGTTTGAATGAATCTAATTATCCATCTTGATGTATCATTGTTAAGTGTTTCTCATTTTCTTGACCTAGATAGTGATGCCATTGTTGGGTGTGGTATGAGTAATGTGAAGTATATTTGTTATCGATTTCCATTACTTGGTTTGTGTAATCCAACAATTAATGACCGTTGTGTAAATGTGCCCTACCAAAAAAATTCTATATTTGTTAATGAAAAAACATTCATTTCCAAAAATGAAAAAAATCCATATGTGTCAAATCTGTATACAGTAATAATGTTTTTAGTAACATAAGACACATAACAACAACCATTTAACACCAAGATCATCCCATTTGGCAATGTGAGGTGGTAGTCCCCGACAGCTACAATAGTAAGTCTGACTCTGTTGGCTACTCATAAATCTACCTCCCCTTGGCCCATCTTCCTGAATCTACTTGGTTCCAATATTTAGATACATATGTGAGCACCAAAATCTGTTTCTAATACCCAATTTGTAGAAATAGATAGATTTCATTCGATAACAAATGAACCTGAAGATTCTCATTGATTCATAGGCTGGGTGTGGTTATTCTTCTAGTGGCCCTTCTTTGCACATGCGAAACAAACAACCTTCTATTATTTTACCTCCCTTTTTATCTTCCTTTTCTTGGAAGGCTGTGAAGATGCTTTGGGCATAAATATCTTCTCCTTCTTTTTTCTCTTATTCACCATAGGACATAAGGATTTTCACATTTCATATCATTGTCCACTTGGAGAATGAGGATAAGAAGATCAGATAGATACTTCTAAATGGTGTTCATATTGAAATTTACAACTATGTTAGATATGATTTGAGGGAGTGATGAGAGAATGAGATCGGTGCCCAGTTCTTCAGGGAGTTTAAACCCTAGAACCTCCAGGCGCTTAATGCAGCCAATTAGCATGACAACATGAGGCCCAGTTGGGGAACCTTCTCCATGAATAATTTGAAAGAGTGCCTTAAAAATCTCAAACCTTTCCTATCATTATTTCTCCTAGTAATGGCCACATAGGTGCTCGAGCATGCAATGAAAATCTAGGTTTTTAGGGAACATCATGATATCACTAGACATTGATGATAGAATAAAAAATTAAACATCAACTTCATCGTTCATATTTTTCTCATAGAACATTAAATCCCCATCACTCACCTCATTGGAAGGTATATTAGGTAATGCTAACTCCAGCATGTAAGAAATCCATTCATGGTTTAGGATAACCCGATGGCATCTAAATTATTCCCGGATGTTACGGACGGTGAGGATGTTGTCTTTATCAAGAAATGATCGCAAGGATATCGTGGTTGGAAAGATTGTCATTTTTATTTTACAATTAAAAGAGTATAGCATTAGTACTTTCCTGATTACCTTTTATGAGAAATAATATATTTTTATTAAGTATCTCACTATTTTAACTTGTCCCAATGGCCCTCACCATTGAAATAATAATGTTCAATTTCCATGGCATTCTAGTGACAAGGATTCGTATTCCCCTTCGCATAACCCCAACAAGGGTTCGGAAAGCTATTAGAAGGTGTTTAGGTAGGAAGGTATTTGAAAACTATGGTCATGAAGCTCCTCGATCTGTTGAGTGGACTCCCCAAACCTGAAATCACAACTTTTGGATTTCCTCAACTCTTACCTCCAATATTACACCAAGTCTATCAAGGGATACTCCTCTTGATGTAATATAGTTACATCAACCCGAAACATTTCAAAAGGGCTTCCTATATAAATGTATGCGTCCAAAAAAGGGTTGGTCAAACACATAGTTTTATTTAGATTTTCCTTTAATCAAGTAACATAATTCTTCTTCTGACATAATATTTTATTTTGGGGATTTTTATCTCTTATGATTTAATTCCTTATTATCATTATAACATTGTTGATAACATTATATGGAACTTAAGTTATTAATCATGTCTTAATAATATTTACACATAATTCTATTTTATTTAAGTTCAATATTACATGCTTTTTAATTCATTATTTATGTGATCGTGACAACACATCCATATTGATAAACCATGAAACTGACAGAAATAAAATAATTGGCATGATCATGAACTTTTATAATTGTTAGTTTCTATAGTGGTTGATAAACTAACCCTGACCTAATGGAGAAAAATATTGATCCTTTTGGGTTCATGTTTATAAGTTTCCACATATCCACCTTTGTATCTCCTGAGATTGGTTTCGTCTCGGCTCTAGTTTGAACTTCCACCATTAGCTTGGGAGTTCTATCCATTACAGATGACTATTTTTAAAGTCACATATAGGTGAGTGCTAAAAATGGGGTTTACATAAATGAAACCTTTGGCACGTAAGCCATATATATTAAGGAGGAGATGGATCGTAAGCCAAAAAAATTAATTTAAATAAATAAATTAAAAGAAACCATCCACATAAAAAGGACTTGGTCTAGCTCATGTCCATCTATACATGGAATGATATTTACACATAAAAAGGACTTGGTGGTCAGCTCATGCCCACAACAAGAGGGTATATGGGAGGACATCCCATGATAGAAATAATAGGGTACACGAGAGGTTATCCCATGATCATAAAAAGATATTAAATTGGAGGCAATCCTATGAATAAAACAAGATGGCAAAAAAAGGTCCTCCCAGTCCTGAAGTGAGTTCATGGTTGATTTTAATAGGCCCCACATGTTATGAATGTCATGGTAGTTATTCTATACATGTGTTTTTATTATCTTATGTGTACACCACAAATTCATTGCCCTATGTAATTTTTATGCCCTCATGGCTCACGTTTATTGATTATCATATGATTAATGTCCTGTTAACTACTAATATTTATTACATGATTCATTATATTGATTATTGATAACAATGGTATTCTTTTTAAACGTTTTTATCATGTTATAATACATTTATTCTCGTGTTATTAATCCATATCTTGCTTGTTTACCCTTTCAAAACATATGAGATCAACAATTATTGTGTTTTCATCTCCTTGGTCATATATAAATGTTTTATGTTTGATTACTAAAGTGGGTTATCTTTATGGGTTAAATTGAATAAAGTTTCCCATGTTAAAAGATTACGTTTCCGTATTTCCAAATGCACAACTCTATTATGGTCCATAGACACGTGTTTATATAATTAAATGAACATTATTCAAACAATATGTAATATCCATGTGTGAGAATTCTATGTAACAACATAAACTCATCAAGATTAATCTTAACTATATCATATATATTAGTATAGTTACTTAAATACATTACTTTGGAATTATATGTACCATCTTGAGACATATCTAATGTATCCCAAAATATAAAAAATATAGGACATGAATCAATTCTATTAAATTCATACTCTCTTAGTTCATTATACAAAAAATAATTACATTAAAATTATAATCATATGAATCCTTAGTGGAATCACTCCATTAAACTATATAAGATTTTACTTTCTCAACTTTACTCTTTATAAAAGTCTATATATCAAATATGATTCTTCCCAGATGTATTTCGATTTAAATTTTCCATTGAGAATAGTTAGTTTTATTAAAACATGAGGGTTGTTAGTACTATTTTCTTGAAGCCTATTATCTTCCATAAATTTATGAATTTTAACTAAACATGAATTTATACCTTATAGTTAAAACATTATCGTAGTTAAAAAATATAAAAAATAAGAATATAATATCATGCAGAAAAAATGCTTATCTAAGTGGAATTCTCAAGAGGGTGTAGTGAATTGAGCCCAGACATAATTTTTTATTTAAAACTAATTTAAAATATAATTATCCAATTTAGTAACCAATCCATTCAAATAAAATAGTATAAAAATATAATTTGGTACTTTGGAAAGGTTTCATAAATTCTTGATCCCAATCTTCTTAGAATATTCATCTAAATCAATTTATATTTTTTAAAAAATTTATTAATGTCAATAAAAATATTAATAAAACTGATTAAATCAAAATATCTATGTACTATTTTTCATAATATTTTTGAATAGTTAAAGTTATTTTCATAATAATGTTTACAAAAACTAAATAATACACAATTGAAATAAATATTGCAAGTCCAGACTTAATATGAGACTTAAACCTCTCCAATTTATCATCTTTTATTTCCAATATAATTTGTTAATTAATATTCAAATCCAAAAACTCAATCTGATTACAAAAATAAAATTCTATACAAATAGTACAAAAAACACCTAGCCTCTAATATATTTGTTTATACGATAGAATTTGTAAAATATGTGTGAGGAGTGTATCATTGTACTCTCCAATATATTACATTATATTGTTATCAATGTTTTAAAAAATACAAGTAAAACTAAAAAATCAATATAAAAGGTCAGAATAGAGAAAAAATGTTTATGAGTTAAGGATGGTCACATTCTCTAATATGCATTAGTTAAACCTAAATAATCTTATTATTCTTTTAAATTTTGGTTAAATATTGTCTTTATATAATATTAGATGTTTACTCATAGAGTTTATATTTTTTCAAGAATATAAAAGTATAACATTTATCATAGTCAATACTATTTATTTTTGTATGTGCACTTAAGTATATATGTAAAATTTTTATACTAATAAATAATAATCTATTAATTAAATCATTCCACACTATTCAATGAGGGGATATTCTTATTAATAAATTACAAAAAAAAATTAATTTTCATTATAGCATAAAAATAAAATAAATCCCCACACTAAGCAATAAATTTGGAATTTTTTATTTTCCATAAATTCTATTATGAATCCATTTTATGAATAATCATTATTAAATATTGAAAAACAGTATGGACTACATTAAATTCTACAAACTAGCCATTGGAACAGAATTTAAATTTAAATTTTATATAGGCTTGGAAGAGGAATCATATTTCATAGTGTTAGATGAAATTCACAGTAAATGAACATGCTTCACATAAAAGGAGTTTTCATAAACGTAGTTGATTTATATTGATGGTAACAAATAAATTTTAGTGGAAGTAGAAGTATCTTGGTGGTAAAAAACGTTAACAAGATGAATCCAAACCTTGTGGCAGTCATAAACTCTAGTGGTTGATAGAAAATCCTTCTTTTGGTAGTAATTTCTTTCGGTGACGGTAACAAATATTCAATAGAGGTATCAATTTTGAATTGATGGTAGAAATATTAAAATGATGGAATCTTGAATCCTCTAATGGTTTTAGAGTTCCAATAGTTATACTTTAACTCTTATAAATATAGAAAAATATATTATGACGAAAAAAGGTTAATATAATTATATAAGGCATTATAAAAAAAACTAGAATTAGGAAGCTTATATCATTCAACACATAAAGAGTTACTAATTTTGTAAGCACAATGTTTGAGTATTGAAATAATGAATTACTATAATGAGCGAACAAAAAGAATATAAAAACATTCTTACAAGTATGGTACAAGGATCCATATTTACCAACTAATGGGAATATAACAAATATCCAAAGGGTTGGACATTCTTTCCACACCTGAGGGGTATCGAGAACTACTGTAGAAAAAACTAACCAAATAATCACACCCTTAAACACATCGGGAATCCCACAATGGGTAACTAACTCATATTGCGGTGGGTACCAGTACACATATTATCTTCCATGAGTAATTTTCACAAAATAAATATTAATCCAATAAGGATATAATATCTTTATTTGAATACGAGAGTGAATAAATTTTACAATAAAAGGAATTTTTTTGTCCTACTAGTGAATAACTATGTGTTCCATTAGAATATTTTAAAACCCAAACATTTGGTGTTGGATTATTATCTAATTCTAGTATAAATATGTATGAGGTTCAATAATGAGTTGAAAAAAATCATAAAATAAACTACACTTATTATTTCCTAGTTATATATTCCCAAGACATGCATCATGTCATATCTCTAAATGTATTCACTCCACTCCGATAAGCAACCAATCCATTAAGGGAGATCAATGGAGAGAATAAATTCTTTTTCTTAACACTAAAAACTATCAATTCTACTGATCTCTATCATATTACCAAACAAAAAAATAACTCTAAAAAACATTCATATATGTACAATTGAAAAATATCTCAACCACAAATAAAAAATATCATTTTCTATATTCTCCTTTAGTTACCAAACTCAAACAACTATAACATAATACATACCTGGAAAACATCACAAAATGCTTACATTCCCAGACATTTACATAATCATGGTTATTCCACCCCCATATATTTCCAATTTTCTCTATTTAAAAACCTATATATAACCCGGTATAAACATATAACCATGTTTGAGAAACAAAATATAAGGTCCCAATCCTTTTTAACATATTTTTAGTAGTTTTATGACATCAATATTTAACAAACACAACCAATGGATCATGATTCCTTGTTTATTTAGGATACTAAGTACATATAATAATAATATAAAACTAAAAAATATTTATTTTAATTTTTATTATGATCTCATAAATTACTTTTAGATCTTAAAACCATATAAGATATCTCAGGGAATACATAAAAAAGGGGTAAGCTGTAAAACTCGATTAGGGAATAAACATGACAATGAAGCAAAAATATGTGTCAAAGGAATGACATGATATCATGAAAGGAAATGATCATGAATAATAAAATTGGATCATAACATAATGATAATGGAATCATTAGATCATGTAAACATAGAAATGTGGAGTCAATATAAAAAAGGACTCAAGTATAAGCCCTGAATAACTACAAAGAAAAAATAAAATGATAGAAACATTCCCATCGCATATTATGTTTACTATATAAATGTATACATATCATTTCCTGAGACATAAGTATTACCCAATTAATTTTATTACTCCCTGGATGCACCTATTATAACTTGTAAATGTATATGTGTTCTACATATGGAATAAAACATAAAGAAACATAAATATTACCCCTCAAAAGAAATGGGATTCATAAGCATATATTACAACATTTCCATACAGAATCTAATATTTGATACCATTAAATATAGGATTAAGACATTCGTAGATGTTCATGGATGAAAATTTTTTTTTATGATATTAGATTTACAAGTCTAGTTATGATGTAAGAAAGTGTAGATAGGTAACATTGAAGTGGGGTTTTATAGAAAAAGGAAAAGACTATATAAAAAGGGAAAAATGATATAAATTCCCATAGAATTTTAATTTTAAAAAATAGTATTTCATAATCCAATGGTTTTTTTTAATCTAAGTATAGTTTAAAACATTTTATGGAGTGGTACTTGAAATGGGGTAAGAGATAGAGAAGTTATATTATTAATGTTTTCAAAATGAATGAAATTGAAAAGGGTACCTATAAAACATATATATCCCAACCAAAGTTAGTTGAATTAACGTATATTTATATTTGGATTATATATATAATGAATATAAAATATTTAAATATGAAAAATAAGGATATATAATGAGATAAATACTGAGAAAATGTATCCTAAAAAAATAGTGCTTTGGAAAAATCACATCGCTTATATTCTAGAATTATTCTCAAATTTTACCTAACATCATGAATAATAAAATTATACTCATTAACTACTATTTTGGGAACTTATTCCATGCATAATTAGTTTATTGTAATTAAATTATGGTCATTTACTCATATTTATATGAGATATGATATTGAAATTCATTGTTATGGGGGAATTCATTTCTTATTTTTAGGGTACGATCACTTGAGGATAATTATTAAGATTCAAATAAAATTTTACCAAAGAACTAGAAATGAATTAAAATAATATTAATGTACTTATATAAAGTTTAATGATTCCAAATACCCATATGTTTTCTCTTATATGTATAACTAATTTTATTAAAAATCTTAATGTTCAATGGTTAGTTTTTTTATGGTTTTAAAGACGATCATGAAATAGTTTATTTTTATTTAATATTATGGTCATATAATAATTATTTAAGCTGAAAAAATTTATAATATAAATATTGAGTTCATTTTTAAACTATTATAAGTTAATTTGTTACTTTAATGTATGTGGTAATAGAAAATGAAAACTCATCATCTACAGATGTGGTAAACCAACATAATATGGATAATTGCTTCATTTGTATAATTAGAGGTGAATAAAAGAGTATGTATGATAGATATTACATTACCATTAAATCATCTACAATATATATGCTATTTTAGTTAGTATATTATTTTCAATAAGGCATATGAGGTCAATCTAGAAGAAAAAATGAATTTAAAAGTTTTAGTTTTAGAATATACACTCTAAAACGTAATTTAATTGAAAAAATATATAAGGAACATAGAATTGGTCATTTGGAGAGAACAAATACACTAGGACATTGTGGAGTTAATTTTTATTAATACTGGTTATAAATTTGGAAAGCTCTATGTCATAGAATATTTGAGCAGACGTGGAGGTGATGAGTGGTATTGATTAGGGGTGGAGGGATTTTTTATGAATATTTGGTTCAATAGATTATTATTTTCCCTCAAGACAACCATTATGGTTTATTATTATAAATATATATTTAAATTAGTGAATGTTGTTTTTATCTAATGGGTTCTTATGTCATCCCTTATACAAATAATCATGTATTTAATTTATCATTTCAAATATTTTATTTCACCACAATACACTATTCACCAAATATTAAATTGTATTAGAAAAGTACATTAAATTTACTCAACAGAAGTTTTTCCATTAATATTATAGAAATGAAATATATTTTTTTGAAAATAATTTTAAAAATTAGAAAAACACAAATTTTCAATTATATCATTATTTATTTTTTAGAAAATAATATTAGGACCACTTTTATAGTGCACTAAAAATTTACATATCATTTAAACATAATTTTATTTTTCTTCTAATGAAAATTAATTTTAATTTTTAAACACATGTAATGAAAACAGTTTTTTTAAATTAATAAATTTTTTATAAAAATAAAAATGATCCATTTATGTTTTTTAAAAAATATCAGCAATTATTTATTCATTTTACAGATATTTATTTACTTGTATCATGTAAAAAATATTTCATATTCAAGTTTTATAAGATAAATAAATATTATTTTACACTCTCATAAGTGATTATATTATTATAAAAGTCAATATACTATTCCTAACTATCAGGTTTCTATTCCAATGGTCATATAACTTTTACTATAGTCAGATTTTAAATGGTTATATGGGTTAACTCATTTTTAAAAATATGTCATATTTCACTAATCCCTTTTTAATTTATAATTTATATCGAGCATATAAATTATTTCATATCTAAGAGAAAAATAATAATAATATTTTTTTATTCTCTATTATGTTGATTGTGAGTGCAGTTATTCTAGTGGATCTAGTAGATCACAATTTTCATATTCTTGTTATTTATTTTTTTATTCCCTTGCATTATTTTCAACTCTTATGAACATGTTTTATAAATGTAATGTTAAATTTATTATATTAATTTTTTTTAGTTTTATCATTTGGTGCATGTGATTTATATAATAGTACAGTACTATGTATGACAGAATTATATAACTAATGGAGAATTTGTTTGATAAAATTATTTTTTCCCCTTCTAGAGTTTGAAAAAATATACTAATTCCATGTAGTGACACATATAATGTTAAACAAAACTGCTGATATTTAGACAATAATTGTGGAAAATATATAGAAACACGATTCCCATACTCTATTTGAACCCATGTTACAAACAAATTAGGCTCCCCTTGAAAAATACTAAGGAGTTGGTCATAAAACTTATACACTATAGCTTGTCTACCGATAGTCTGATTAAAAAATATCAAGACTACCATCAACTATATGAAAAGTATACAAACAAATCACAAAGGGAGAGATACTACCTCAGATCGTAGGTTCTGGAAACCTCTCAACCATCTCTTTAGAAATAATAACACATCACACACTATCTTGTGGGGTGAGGGACAAATATATACATGCTCTATCAATAAACACACTTCAATATAAAAGTTGTTTATCTGTGGGTAGTATCCTATAATTAATAGGTCTACCCCATAATCATTAGATATTATCTAAATGGTATAAAATGAGAGTGGAATGAAATATTATAACATAAAACAATATGATTCATAAACTAACTCTCTTATACCTAATAATCAGTTTATATATTTCTTGGGTCATTTAAGATATTATCGTATTCCAAGAGAAAGGATACCTCAACCACTACTCCCATGCTAGTTTCCCTCATCAATTTACCAAACTCATGACCCCATAAAATTATTTCTTTTTATTCCCAATAAAATCCTCATATGATTACTAACTCCAAGAACATTCTCTATCTGAGACCCTCCATTAACCATTAATAAATTACACCACCCACAAGGGACCCTCACATGTAGGTGGTAAGCTTAGATATCCACCCCAAGCATGTATCAAATAGGCTTACCTGTGTGACTAGCATAGATTAATCATATCTCACCATAAGAGAGGCCTTATCCTCTAACTAAAACAAGAAACATATCTCAAGTAAAAAAATTGATCCAAAATACCAATAGTACATAAATATAGAAATTCATTTAAAAAGTAAATATTATGATTCATTAGGTAAAAAGTATAAATAATCCCATAAGCCAAATATATGGGATACAATGCATCTAACAAACCTCTACAAAGGTAATTAGTGTAACACCCCAGGTAAATAAAGAATATGACATTTTTATATTTATCCCTATTTGTGAATAAAATGATAATATTAATTTAAAGGGAACTCTATGCTCGATGGATTACCAAATACGCAACAACGAGTTCCTTTCAAATCTTACGTTCCACTCTAATAATAAAATAATTTTATTTTAAATGATAGTTATTACCTAGCTGTTGTAATGACAGGAATGAACAGAACTGACTACAAAAAGATTATATATGTTTGTCAAATATTTTTACTTTTTAGAATAAATGTTAGAGGATTAAAAATGCGAATGATTCCAATTTTAAGCGTAAACATTCTAATATTCTTTAAAAGGCCGATTAACCGCCTTTAATAGAGAACCACTTTTAAATCCACTTTTTGACAAATTTAGGTGTTATATTTGAAAAAATAAAATTATTCTTTATAATTGGGACATCAAAATTTACTTTGTGTAAATTTTTGGTATTTTTTCGATAAAGTTCAGTTTTTAATGAATAGTGAAAAATGTTGTATTTTAATTCAAAACCACTTTTTAATATAATTTATTTATATTATAATATTATCTTTTGAATTGGTTTTAAAGTTAAATTAGAATATATTATTATCATTTAATCCAATAGTGGTAATTGTAATTAATTTCACTTTTAAATTGGACTTAAACTAGTTTCAATCTTTTGATATATATTGTTTCATAAAAACACGCTATTTGTTCTGACAGCGGGAATTAATTATTAAATTAATTAATTTAACTTATATGTTTTGAATTTTTTAAAATAGACATTATTTCTGAATTCAGAATATCAAATATAGCTTATGGCTATTTTTTTATATTTTTCTGAAAAACTTGAATTTTTGATGAATAGTGAAACCACTAAGTGGTAGTTAAAAAAACTGATTTTTCATTTAAATGAAATTCTACCATCTCTGTGTTTTGAATTTCAAAAATCCGACAAACATGGTTTTCATTAGGAAATAAAATTTGGTTCAATGGAATTAAAATAATTTTTTTGGTGAATAGTAAGTTTTAAGTTTTTAATCGCGATTAGAGGTAATTAGTGTAATTTATGGTAAAAATAATGTTTTAATATTATGAAATGACCTTGACACTTGTCCTAGCCCTATTGGATGAGTCATGTATGAACAATACAACCCATGGGTCGATCTTTGGGACCCCATGGAGCAACTTGGGTTCGATGATGACATTAATGCCTTTTATTTAAAGTAAAAGTAAAAATTACACAAACATGTATTGTTTTACTAAACATATTTTTACATGGGGTTATACAAGTCAGATTTTTGACTATAAATCGTAATTTTAAAGTTAAAAATATTTCCAACATCATAGTATTTTTTTTATAATTTTTAGACATTAAATAAATTAAATTTTTGATGACACCATGATGATGCATCGATTACCTCATTAATTAATGATTTAAATAAAATGAAAAGATAATGTAAAATATTAGACCTACACATGTGAAAACCCTATTGTGTTGGTGGATTTCGAACTCTTATCACCTTATCCTCTAAATACATCAATGTGGGACCTTTAAAATCCGAATCACATTTTAAAATGAAGTAACATTTTATACCTTTCCAAGGGTGCCCCTCCTATCCTCTTATAAAAGTCCCCCACCTCTACCTCCTTACCCACACATATGAAGCCTTTTTCTCGGCCAATATCTAATAATTTTGTCTCTACACATCCCCCTACTCATCCTAGAAGCCTTACCTTAGTCAGGAATCTCTTCAAGAAACTCTTTTGGTTCAAACCAAAGGGAGTTACATGATTTTAAGGTAATGTCTTCACTTGTGTTCTTTTGTTTTATTTTTCTTCTCCAACCCCATAAACTCTTTTTATTCATTTCATTTGTAACAAATCCAGTATCTTCAATATACTAGAATGTTGTTATATGAAGGATTCGAGCTACACTTACACACACCTACATCTAATGGTTAAAGAACATACTACTTCTGTGGATGATGAATTTTTGCCTCACGAAACGATGACTGTTCACTATTATTTTAACACCTTAAAAGGTGGACATTAAGATGTCACTATATTTATATATGATATTTAATATGTTTATGTTTTCCTTAAGCTTCTTTATTTATCATTTATGTCTTACCTTTATGGTTTCCATTATGGGTAAACGCGATATAATCATTTTAGGAAGTGCGGACTACCGCCCCCTCAAAGTGATTTGATTCGTTACCACCATATATGGTACGTATAAAGGATATATTTAAGGATATTATATATGATAACATACTGGAATTATAATACTATTATGTATCATTATGTTTTAATTCCATTAAATATGAAATAGAAATGGAATTAGCGTTCATGCGTACGTACGGCTTGCCGTCTCAATGAACGGTGCATTTAATTTCTTACATCTTAATGTTATATAATATTATAAATGCATGTATATAATGGATATATATGATATATATAATATCTACATAATTTATATAATTCTGGATATAATGGATATTTTACCCCATGAACAAACTTTTAATTATAAAGAGTTTATTTTTGACTCAAGTAGAAATGATCGACAAAACACCCATTATTTAACATAAATAATACATAGTGTACATAACATGGTAATAACTGATATAAAATGAATTATGAACATGAATAAGATTCTTAAGAATTTATAAATTAACTCATGTTTATTATTCAGGAGGTTAAAGAATGATCAAGTCAATTCGGACCCGAGATAAGGGATCCTACCCCTCTCTTTCTTTTTAAGTATACTCTTTTATGTCATTCCTTTTAAGCTAATTTTCTAATTATTGGTTTGTTATTTTATATTAATCTTACTGTAATTTTTTATGTTCATATGAGGAGAACCCTATTTTCTCTCATCAATCCATTTTTGAAGTTTTGAGTGGCACAGTTAGGCTGCCGAATTTTCATAAGAGATCAAACCTCTCTCTTTCTTTTTAAGTACTCTCCCTTACGTAACTTCTTTTAAGCTCCTCTTTGTTATGTTGTGGGATGTTATTTTATATTCTTATTGCTGTAAATTTTAAGTTAATATGATTATAGACCCTATTTGATCTCATCAATCAATTTTTGGAAGTTTTAAGTGGCGCCGTTAGGCTACCGAGTTTTTGTAATGGATTTTTCATCTCACTTTTATTCCCGTGAGATTTATGCTACATTTTACACCATTTAATTTTAGTGGTATATGTACTGCCCATTATTCTACTCTTTCTGTAATATAATTTCGTTTATTAGTATTTACATCAATGTCGTATTGTCTTTCTTTCATGGGGTGTATGTTTCGAATGATACCCAAGTCGGTAAGGGAACCTTTCACCCTTCACTTTTTAAAAGAATTATTTTGTTTGGTCTTTTAATTTACATATTGTAGTGTTGGGATAAATTCTTGTATATCATTATTGATTTAAATTTTTTTGTTCAAGTGATGAGATACCATTTTAACATCTTATCAAATCATTTTCTGAAGTTGGAAGTGACGCCGTTAGGCTGTCGAATTTTTGCAAGGGAACTTCTTAACCCAATTTCGATTCCTTGGGATAAACATGTACTCCTTGAATATGTCGTTATATGAATATGTGTGAATGACCTCTAATTTTTTACACTTAATATCCACTTAAATTTTGTGTATTCGTTTGTCACACATAATTATGTAATTGATTTATCCTTAATCCAAGGATACCGTCTTTGTAAGGGAATCTGTCTCAATATCCTTTCATTGAGGCATATTTTGTTTTATTAACAACTTTGTTTTATATGGTGTATAAACCTCTTTGAATTTTACGATTATTCAAAAGGAATCGTTTTATATGAAGCGTTTACTAAACTAAAAAATGGAATTTGTTTTGTCGTACGTATGCGGTGACAACAACTTCTCCACACCCATGACCATTATTTGAGTTTCAGCTTCCTCTACAAGCAATAACCTTTTTAATGAAAAATAAATACCATGATTTACTTTTATTTTATTTTGGTATTGAAAATGGTTTTGATAATGTTTTTATTATATTAATGTGTTATTGATATCTTGTGATTGAAATGTGGAAATGTTATGTTTCCTATATGCATGTTTTATGTGATACAATTATGTTATGGTTCTTGGGAATTGTTATGAATACTGGTGGTTCCGTGATAAAATAAGGGCGTGTGAGCCCGATATAGCTCTCCAATGCATTGGGTAATGTGAAGGAATTAAACGTTATGGTTTCTCTGAAAAAATTTAAGGAATATACTGTGATGGGTATTCCAAACGTAACCAAGAGGGTTACTCCCTACGTAAGAATGTTATGAATGCCTCACGTTACCTTTATGTCTTATGATTTCTATGATTTATTTGATGAGGTATGTTAAAGTGATTTTTTTTATGGGTAAATCATGATTTCATACGTGGACTAATGTTTTCATTTCGTACTTTTACATCCCTTATTGAGCTTTTTATGCTCATCCCAAGTTTCTAAAATGTTTTTCACAGGTCAAGGGAAAGGTACATGATGTGATGATAGGGTCAAGGAAGTGTCGTGAAGGAATCCATGTTTTGTTTTAAATATCTTTCCGTCGATGGGAAAAAAGGAATACTATATTTTATGTAACCACTTTTTTTAAATGTGGAATGTAATGAATGATTTATTATCTAATTCTCTAAAACTCTAAACCTGAAAATATCCTCTATGTGAATTATTCATTTAATTCAATAATAACTAATGATTAAGGCTAGGTCCTTATAGTTGGTATCAAAGGTTGGTTTAGACAACTTTAGGTATTATGAGTTTTTGTTAGACACATGGTTAGTCCCTAAATCTATTATTTTAGTTAAATCCAAGTTTCATAACTTTTTTTCAGGTCAAGTAAAGTCAGTTATTAATGGAAGGAGGAGTATCTCAAATGAAATTCATATATATTTCTGATGACATGCTTGCAATAATTATTGCAAAGTCATGTTCGGACGATTGTGAAACTTTTTCTAGAATACAACTCACTTGAAAGAAGTTGATTGAGATATCAAACACCTCCACTGTACCTCATTATCATCGTGGATCATGGGTTGTATTTAGGCAAATACTATTTTCACAATATTCTAATATTTTCAATAAAGGTAAATATTAACAAGGTATTTTGAAATATTTTACCTTATCACAAGAATTTGAAGCTTATTATGATTTTAAAAATGGTGCTGAGGAAGGAGACCCTTGTACAACCTATTTATATTTTCTTTTAAAATATAGTCTCTCAGCACATACATATAGTATTTTAAAAGGACCAATAATAGAAATTTCAACTCAAATTATGTCCGACTATTTTATAGAAATCATGTTTTATCATATGTTTTGGAATTATATGTCATACATGATTATTTTCCAAAACTATTTTTTTTGTGAACACCCATATGACCCATGTTGTACAATGTGTATTTGGATGGAGGAGGAAAATGATTTTTAAGGATCTCTTAATCATTGTTGTAATGCATGGGACTTCTACCTACGTGAACAAGATGATGATGAAACCGAGCGGACACCATGAACAAGTTATGCTGTTATTCTTTTTGGGAATCATTTTATTTTATGGTGGTGAAATAAGACTTCAAGAATTAAGAGGTTGACATCGTAATGAATTTGGATTAAAATGAGAGTTATAAGGAAACTATTGAGGTTAAAACATGTTAGGGTTATTTTTGGAGTTTTATAAAAAGGACAACACGCAGACCGTGTGACAACCCTTCGCGTTGGACAAAGCTGCAGGAATCAAACACACAACCAAAGTGTGACTGGTATTTATCGCCTACCACTGGACTACATGAAGTCCCTGGTTATTATGACTTATTATTTTTAGTTAGATGATTTTATGAATTAAGAGTAAGTTGATATTGGGTTATCTATGGAAATTATTAACCTATCATGGAGGATATGTGATTAGGTTAATTACTTTTCAATAGGAGACATTTAGAACAACTGATGTTATTTGGAGATAAGTGTTAATTTGTAAATTGGAAGACTATGTGACTAAATCCTTCAAATATTTGGGTTTCGATCATAGTATGGTTTACTTTGAAGAATTTTATGGACAAGTTTTTTATCGAATGGTCCTCATTGAACTTTGGGTTTTGTTGGACAAATTTTGGAGATTAAGAATAGATTTTCTTTTTAGAAAGGGTTATCCTTTTCTGGATTATCTGATGTTGTTCTAACAATTTTGGGTTTGGTAAGGTTTTAAAGACATGGGAAATATATAGTTCTCTTTTGTAGATTAGGTGATTCTCAAGAAGATGATTATAGTACTCTTAATGTGAACAAGCCTTCCTAAATACTCATCATTTGGGGAAAGTATGTGTTTGTGTAAGAAATCTAGTAAAATTTGAAAGTCAACATGACAAGTAAGTATGTTTCCTTAAGATCAAGAATAAATTTTTCAATGAAAAGTAACTTAATACAAAAAAAAATTCTATTACATTTTCCTACTGGGGAATCAAATACCGTTTAACACACCACAAGTTTGTGATTTTATTGTGGTTAAATTTCTCCAAAACATGTTTTCTATCACTCTCCATTAGAACATGAACCTTTGATTTTTCTTCCATATCCATGTTTTCCTACATGGAAACCTAGTATGGGTTAACTCAGGTGACCTCTGTACTTCTCTTTCTTTCTTTAAAAGTGATTGTTTTACCGACTCTTGTTCCGATGTGGGACTTTCAATGATGTTTCCGAGACCAATTTTAAAATTGTGAGGACACAATTTCAAAAAGGGGGGAAGGATTTAACACCCTAGGTAAATAAAGAATATGAAATTTTTATATTTATCCGTATTTGTGAATAAAATTTTAATATTAATTTAAAGGGAACGCTATGCTCGATGGCTTACCCAATACGCAACAATGAGTTCCTTTGAAATCTTATGTTGCACTCTAATAATAAAATAATTTTATTTTAAATGATAGTTAACACCTAGCCATTGTAATGACGGGAATGAACAGAACTGACTACAAATTGATTATATATGTTTGTGAAATATTTTTACTTTTTACAATAAATGTTAGAGGACTAAAAATTCGAATGAATCCAATTTTAAGCGTAAACATTCTAATATTCTTTAAAGGGTCGATTAACCGCCTTTTGATAGCAAACCTCTTTTAAATCCAATTTTTGACAATTTTATGTGTTATATTTGACAAAATAAAATTCTTCTTTAGAATCGGGACATCAAAATTTACTTTGTGTAAATTTTTGGCATTTTTCTGATAAAATTCATTTTTTAATGAATAGTGAAAAATGTTGTATTTTAATTCAAAACCTCTTTTTAATAAAATTTATTTATATGATTAGATTATATTTTGAATTGGGTTTAAAGTAAAATTATAATATATGTTTACCATTTAATCCAATAGTGGTCATTATAATTAATTTCACTTTGAAATTGGACTTAAACTAGTGTCAATCTTTTCATATATATTGTTTCATAAAAACACTCCATTTGTTATGACAGCGGGAATTAATTATTAAATTAATTAATGTAACTTATATGTTTTGAATTCTGTAAAATAGACATCTTTTTTGAATTCGGAATATCAAATATAGCTTAGGGTGAATGTTTGGTATTTTTCTAAAAAACGTGAATTTTTGATGAATAGTGAAACCACTAAGTGGTACTTAAAAAAACTGATTTTTCGTTTAAATGAAATTTTACCACCTCTGTGTTTTGAATTTCAAAAATCCGACAAACATGGTTTTCATTAGGAATTAAAATGTGGTTCAATGGGATTAAAATGATTTTTTTTGGTGAATAGTAACTTTTATGTTTTTAATCACGATTAGAAGAAATTAGTGTAATTTAAGGTAAAAACAATATTTTAATATTTTGAAATGACCATGACACTTTCCCTAACCCTATTGAATGAGTCTTGGACGACCAAGGAAAACCATGGGTCGACTTTTGGGACCCCATGGAGCCACTTGTGTATGATAATGACATTAATGCCTTTTATTTAAAGTAAAAGTAAAAATGACACAAACATGTATTGTTTTACTAAATAAATTTTTACATTGGGTTATACAAGTCATATTTTTGACTATAAATATTAATTGGAAATATATAAAGATATCATATATCATAGTATTTTCTTTATAATTTTTATACATTATATAAATTAAATTGTTGATGACACCATGATGATGCAGCGATTACCTCATTAATTAACGATTTAACTAAAATGAAGAGATAATGTATAATCTAAAACTTACACATGTGAAAAACCTATTTTATGGGTGTATTTAGAACTCTTATGACCTTATACTCGAAATAAATCAATTTGGGACCTTTAAAATCAAAAAAACCATTTGAAAATGAAGTAACATTTTATACATTTCCAAGAGTGCCCCTCCTCTCCTCTTATAAAAGGCCCCCACCTCTACCTCCATACCCACACCTCTAAAGCCTTTGGCTCGGCCGATCTCTGATTATTTCGTCTATCCACATCCCTCTACGCATCCTAGAATCCTTACCTTAGGCAGGAAGCTCTTAAAGAAACCCTTTTGGTTCCATCCAAAGGGATTTACCCGATTTTAAGGTAATGTCTTCACTTGTTTTCTTTTGTTTTATTTTGTTTCTCCAACCCCCTAAACTATTTTTATTAATTTTTTTTGTACCAACTGCAGTATCTTAAATATACTAGGATGTTTTTATATGAAGGATTCTAGCTACACTTACACACACCTACATCTAATGGTTAAATAACATACTATTTCTGTAGATGGTGAATTTCTGCCTCACGAAACGATGATTGTTCAACATTTTTTTTAACACCTTAAATGGTTTTCATTAAGATGTCACTATATTTATATATGATATATAATATGTTTTTGTTTTCCTTAACCTTTTGTATTTTTCATTTATGGCATACCTTTATGGTTTTCATTATGGGTAAACACGATATCTTCATTTTAGGAAGTGCGGACTACCGCCCCCTTAAATTGATTTGATTCGTTAATACCATACATGGTACATATAAATAATAGATTTAATGACATAATATATGATACCATACTGTAATTATAATACTATTATGTATCATTTTTTTTATTCTATTAAATATGAAATAGAAATGGAAGTAGCGTTCATGTGTACGTACGACTTACCGTCTCCATGAACGGTGCATTTCATTTCTTACCTCTAAATGTTATGTAATATTATAAATGCATGTATATAATGCATATATATTATATATAAGATATATAAATAATGAATATAATTATGGATATAATGTATATTTTACCCCATGAACAAACATGCAATTATAAAGAGTTTATTTTTGACTCAAGTAGCAATGATCGACAAAACGGCCATTATTTAAATTAAATAATTACATAGTGTTTATAACATTGTAATAAGTGATATAAAAGGAATAATAAACTTGAAAAATGTTCTTATGAAAGTAGAAATTAACTGAAGTTTATTATTCAGGAGGTTAAAGAACAATTGAGTCAAGTCGGACCCGAGGTAAGGGATCCTATCCCTCCCTTTCTTTTTAAGTATACTCATTTATGTAATTCCTTTTAAGATCATCTTTCTAATTATTGGGATGTTATTTTATATTACTCTTACTGTATGTTTTTATGTTCATATGATGAGAGATATTATTTTCACTCATCAATCCATTTTGGATGTTTTGAGTGGTGCCGTTAGGCTGCCGAATTTTCCTAAGAGATCCAACCTCTCTCTTTCTTTTAGGTACTCTCTCTTATGTAACTTCTTTTAAGCTCCTATTTGTTATGTTGGGGGATGTTATTTTATATTCCACTTTCTATAAATTTTATGTTAATATTATGAGAGACCCTATTTTATCTCATCATTCCATTTTTAAAGTTTTAAGTGGTGCCGTTAGGCTGCCGAGTTTTCATAAGGGATTTTTCATCTCACTTTTATTCCCGTGAGATTTATGCTACATTTTCCACCATTTAAATTTAGTAGCATATATACTACCAATTATTCTAATATTTTTGTAATATAATTTTGTTTATGAGTATTTATATCAATTTTGTGTTGTCCTTCTTTCATGGGGTGTATGTTTCGAAAGATACCCAAGTCGGTAAGGGAACCTTTCACCCTCCTCTTTCTAAAAGACTTCTTTTGTTGGGTCTTTTAATTTACATATTGTAATGTTGGGATATGTTATTATATATCCTTATTTATGTAAATTTTATGTCCAAGTGATGAGATACCCTTTTAATCTCTTATCAACTCATTTTCTGAAGTTATAAGTGACGTCGTTAGGCTGTCGAATTTTTGCAACGGAACTTCTTAACCCAATTTTGATTCTTTGGGATAAACTTCTACTCCTTGAATATGTCATTATATGAATATGTTTGAATGAAATATGATTGTTTTACACTTAATATCTCCTAATATTCGGTGTATTCATTTGTCACACATAATTATGTAATTGATTTATCCTTAATCCAAGGATACCGTCTTTGTAAGAGAATCCGTCTCAATCTCCTTTCATTGAGGCATATTTTGTTTTATACACAACTTTCTTTTATACGGTGTATAAATCCCTTTGAAATTTATTAATATTCAAAACGAATATTTTTATACGAAGCATTTACTAAACGACAAAATTGAATGTTTTTTTGTCGTACGTATGCGGAGACAATGACTTCTCTGCCGCCGTGACCATTATTTGAGTTTCGGCTTCCTCTACAAGCCATAACCTTTTTTTATTGAAAAATAAATACCATGTTTTAATTTTCTTTTATTTTGGTATTGAAAATGGTTTTGATAATGTTTTTATTATATCAATGTGTTATTGATATCTTGTGATTGAAATGTAGAAATGTTATTTTTCCTTTATGCATGTTTTATGTGATATGATCATGTTATGGTTCTTGGGCATTGTTATGAAGACGGGTGGTTCCGTGATAATCTAATGGCGGTTGATCCTGATATAGCTCTCCAATGCATTGGGTAACATGAAGGAGTTAAACGTTAAGGTTTCTATGAAGAGATTTTGGGAATATACTGTGATGGGTATTCCTAACGTAACCAAGTGGGTTACTCCCTATGTAAGAATGTTATGAATGCCTCAAGTTACCTTTATGTATTATGATTTCTATGATTTATTTGATGAGGTATGTTAATTTGATTATGTTTTATGAGTAAAGTATGATTTCATGCATGGAATAATGTTTTAATTTCATACTTTTACATCCCTTATTGAGCTTTTTATGCTCATCCCATGTTTTTGAAATGTTTTTCACAGGTCAAGGGAAAGGTTCATGATGTGATGATAGGGTCAAGGAAGTGTCATGAAGGAATCCATGTTTCTTTTAAATATATTTCTGTCGATGGGAAACAAATTAATATTATCTTTTCTGTAACCACTTTGTTTAAATGTGTAGTGTAATGCATGATTTATGATCTAATTATCTAAAACTCTAAACCTAAAAAGTTCCTCTATGTGAATTATTCATTTAATTGAATAATAAGTAATGATTAAGGCAGGGTCCTTATAATTATAAATATCCTCCTTGATTCATGAACTCCAAAATCTAACATAATGTCTAAATCATTGACAACATTTAGAATATCCATGCTCTATAATGTACTTCCATTCATATCCTCGAATCAGCTTCAAATATACCGTACTAACTCCACATTCTCTAAAACCATCTTTGAACCACTGAATTTTCTATAAAGATGAAACAGGTACAAGATCACAAATTACTCATGGGTGAAAATAAACATGCATAGTATGACTCCATGAAAACCATAAGAAAAAATAGCAATTCATCTAAATGATATCTGAAAATTGTGTCTTTGAATGAAGGCTAAGAAGAGTGATCTATATTTTATCAACATTTGATGTTTTAGGGAGAACAATATGTCTATTTAATCATAGCTCTAATCATTTAGAATACCTCACATGAGAATCCAGATGTGATATTAATTATTTATTGTCCATGAATCCTAATGTAGAATTCTATTTCTATTCTATATATCCAATAAATCTCCTATGGCTTCAAGGAATAATAAGTTTCTATGATTTATAAGATTCCATGAACTTCAACAAAAATTTTCTCATCATTGATGCATCCTCATTAGATGATGCAACATTTTATATTATATCCCACCACTATTGTATGATCAATCAAATTCAAAACTAATAAAATCTAGGTACACCCTCATTCAATTTCTTTATGGATATAGAATCCATGGCCCATTAAAATGGGTGAAATATTGAATTTTGTGAATGATCCATCACCCATAAATTATATTTAGATAGGATAATTATTGGAATCAATGACAGATGATACAAATATCATGTACGTGGTAAAATTATTATGATATCCGATCCCACTCATAGAGGATCCCGGTCCCATACATATATTGTTGAAAAGATGTCCTTAGTAGAGGTTCCCTATCCCAATGTATAAATTTGAACCCTACATAGTAATGATGATAAGATTCCATGTCTTTCCATAGTATTTGAAAAGATAAAAGGTTCTCATCTCTATAATATCATTGTATCATTAGACTTGATCTACCCCATCTATGTTCATTCCATCATTATTCTCCAAATGAAACTCTAACTAGAAAGGAAAACTCACATGTCCAAATTTAAATCATTTAATGCTAAACCGAGACACTTGATTATTGTCAACAATCAAACAAGGTAAAACATAAATGTTACTATCGTGAATTAAAAATGGACATGGATGGAGAAACATATTTCCCCATAGTTATCTACATTGTAAAATACTAAGAATATTTTTTTACAATCCCAAAATTGAATCTTGATGAATAATATGTATATGGTAAAATCATGATAAATGATGAAATCTGTTCCGACCTGGGGACTATTTAGAGAGTTCTAATTATGTATCATATATTGGTATATAATCATATATCTCTATGTATGGGATGTGATTTCATGAACGGATCTGCAACCTGATGTCTTCGTTAAAATTTATTACTGCAAAACATAAACTGATAATAATAACAATAATGTAGTCATTAATAATAATAGTATTAAATGAAATATATAACCTAAATTCATGGTGAGAGATCCATGCTCCACATCCCTCACCAATCAAGTAAATTCTATTTAGTGTTTTACACTTAATAAATATATATAATATTATTTTTATGCTTATTCTTTTCAGATATGGATATATAGATTTATCTATATCTATAATAATTGTTTAGATTTATCTGTCCACACGTCACTATCCCACTCGCTAAATTCACTCTAAAAAATGCTTCTCATTATACTATTATCTTTTAAAACTCTCTACATAGATAACAATACAAACATTGATTCATTAAATTTTCTTCTTCCAAATTGTTTTACCCTAGAAACTCTACTACCGTATTACCCACACGAATACTTTTACCTATCATCATCACAAAATTTTATAGACTACTCAGAATCATTTTCATACATTTCATTATCAAACAACTCAAATTAAAAATAATATCATTACATTTATTATTAAAATTCAGTCCTTTTTAAAAATATTCAGTTCCTACTTCATGGAAAGTTATCTTTAAATCATTGCATAACATATTTTATATTCATTCCCTATTACATAGATCTTTCATATTTGATATTCTATTTTAGTTATGTTTTAAATTTAGTACATATAAAATTAGTAAATGAAAATTCTAATACCCTAATATTATCAACCACATTTCGTTCAACATATGTTTTTTATGGTTCATCCTCTTTTAAAGCTATAAATTTTTACAATATATTTATTATTCTTTTATGTTATATGGTTCATTACAATATGGATCATAGGATATTAATTTATTATCATTAATAAATATAAATAAAATCATAGCATTATGTTAATGGTGATGAGAACCTGTTTCCAAAAAAAATCATATCCAAACAGTCTGATGGGAACTCATACTAATATCCTTTTTAAACCATGAAATGGATGAAAGAGTTAATGAAATTTACTTCAATTTCACCATTTGATTCCTAAAAAATTTGGATGGGTTCTCATGTTTCTTTATTGTGGGTGACTGAGGGTGGGTCCCCAATTTTCTATATTGGTACTACCATGTTTCTATTTAATATGAACATATTCTGGTTCCACATCCATGAAATGGCATGATATTTTTTTTCTAAATGATGGGGGATAAATGGGGACTCAATACCAATGATTTTTTGGACTTCACTTTGGTCGAGTGGATGGGAGGTTGGGGTCATCACACCCGCACATGAGCCTTATCCCGATTGGTGAGGACTCTTAAGTGCATCCAGGCAACCTGAGATAAAATCCAGGAGGAGGAATAATTTCTAGGGGGACTGTAGCAGTAATGTAGCATGTACTATAGTGTGAACTGTGTATTACTGTAGCCGGTACTGTAGCTGGAACTGTTTGACACTGTAGCAGCGAGGAATTTTCCCCCGTTTGGGCCTTCGGGCCACCGATTTGGTCCCCGAGTCATTTAAGACCATTGGTCCACCCAAGCCATCAGTCCACTAAGGCCTTCGGGCAACCTCAAGGACATCATGCCACCATGAAGTGAAGATGAAAATCAAACATCCTACAAGGAACAAGCTAAATAAAGAGGATGAGCAAGGAGCATTCACCATAGTAGAAGAAAAACAGATTGCAGGAATGAGAGGGTATGACACCTGCCATTGGGACAAGCTAGTGCTTGCATGGGATATCCTAGACGAACAGTAATGTGATGGTGGATATTTGATTTCACGATGATGATGCGGGGGGGGGGGAGCAGTTCAAAGTAGTTAGCCTGGGTTTTATGTAATTTTTTTTGAATCATACAGACAATGAATTCAACTAAGGCCTATGGGCCATGTAATATTTATGCTTACAGGCCTTGTAAGGGTTCAACCTCACCCCTTGAAAGGTGGACTATAAAAATAAATAAAAAATAAAGGCCTTGGGGCCATTGGATGGATGGGCATATCACACCCTATTAGGGGTAATTATTTCCAATTCCAATAATCACTTAAAGATTAATTATATGATTAGGAAATACTCCCAAATTTAAAATATGAGACTATATATCCATGTAACATTAACCATATGATGGCCATGTGTTGATAGGAACAACAGTGTGTGTAACAAGATCTCAATTATTATCATCTACATTTATTTAAATTTAGTTTATATCCATTTTTAGAAACTATGGGGTTCATTTCCATACATGGGTGTGGTTTATCTCAGGGATATAGGGTTTAAACTCTATGAGGTGTTCTATGTATCTTGTGGGAATAGGAAGATGAACTCATAATGTTCATTTATCATAGTTAAAGTTGGTATTATAAGACTATACCATGTAGTTAAAATTCGTGTGGAAATGATGCTTATATATGAATCTATCCATGAGGAGGTATCATACGTATCCTGTTAAGACAAGAATTCGAGTCCAGTTAGTTTATGTTATGGGTGTTATATTTGTAAAACATGTGATAAAAGAGGTCTTGAGTGGTGATTCAACATATAAGGATTCCCTGAATTTCCTCACTATGAGTATTAAATTTTCAATAAAGATGATATGCAATTAATCTTATATCAAAATTAAGTGCCCACACTAGGGGAATCATCATGATTCTATTAGTATAACTATCTCTAGCCTCTAATCCAACATGACACATGATCAGTGTGAAAAATAAGTGATAGTAGAATATTGGACACATCATATGAGATAAAAAATATATTGTACCTACACATAGAAGATACCTTAAGAGTGTTATGGTTTCCAATATCATGGAAGATATGGTTTGGAACTAATACCATAAGAGGGTATCTTATGTATCATGTTAAAAATTTGAATGAGAGTTTTCATAGTTTAGTTCATCTCTAACCCACTAGTTGTTTTATGGTACTTTAGGGAATAGTTAGATATTATGCTTAAAAGGATTCTCGTGTATAATCCCACTTCTCTTTCATTTATAGAAGAGGAATGATAATAGAATCATTGGAGGATTTGGGTTCTTCGAGTCATGTGAATTTGAAAATGGAGGTACTTACACTATATTGGATTCACATTTCAGATCGATCCATAGGAAGGCATAATATATATCTTGTAATGAAAAGAATCTTAGATATCCTTATTCATGTTCCCCCAAAACCCACTGATGGTTTGGGGTAAGTGGTTTCACTTGAAGTTATTATTTTCATCGCCCATGATTCATAAATCTATAGACATATAATAAATTTTTAAAACAAGTTACATATTAATTATGTATCTTTTAATAGATAAATAAAGATAATGGTCATGAAATATATGTTGAATATGATTGGTATAATATAGTGGGATAATTCGAGATAAGTTCTCAAATAGGGTCACCTGAGTATATAACCATAACCCATTAAAAACACTCCGCATATAACTGGAGTACACATCGAAAGGTTCATGGCCAGGGGAATAAACGTAATATGTCCTATTGTCAATTCTGGACAAAGTTGACATGTCTACCAGACATGTCTTGTATGACTTCTAATCAATTTATGATAGTCTAACTAACATATCGGGATTTTTTTATTGTCATGTTTTAATTTTCTAGCTAACATGTTAATGGTGTTATTCTAAAATGGTTGACACATTCTAAGTTGTCTTCCTAAAATGTCCAGTTTTATTCACATGATCAATGATGAAATGTCCAAGATGCTTCTCATGATCAATAATGAAATGTCTAAGGCCTTTTAAATGTTCCAGGCTAACATATCCAAGGTGATTCACATGATCAAAGTGGATATGTTTTGGTCCTTTCACATGATCCAAAAAAATTTATAGGATTTCATTATCTAATCTAATTGACATGTTTGGTATTACATTTCAATGATCAACCGTGAATGGTTGAATAAGATTTTCGACAATGAATTCACCTGATTAAACTGAATTGTCCAAATTCACATGAGAAAACTGGCTTTTCTAGGATGGTTTTTCAAGTTTAAAATGACTTTACCATGATATATCTACATGATCAATCTGTGACATATGCAGCTATATGAGGGAATCACAAGACTAGTGAGAAGACTTCAAATCATGTGATAGTAATAGAATCAGGTTATGGGTTTGCACAAACATGTATGGTATGACACATTTGGTAGATATAATACAATGGAGGGTTGAAGTGGCATGCAAATGTGTATCATGCTTAAGGGAGTAAGGAAAACGGTATTCGTGGAATCATGGGCAAATGGTAGAGTGTCGATTTTGAAACCACATAGTTTATGATTTTTATGGTTATAGGATTTAATGTCCTTGAGCCTTGGGTTTTCATTATAGTAGGAATACAGGTCAACATTAGTGGATATATATCAAGACTACATGTTATGGGGTGTTATCATGAGAAGTTTATATTTCTAAGTCAGGTGGCATAACTCTACATTGACAAAGGGATTCAGTCCTAATAAGACAATCTTGTGATGAAGATTGTTATTTAAATGTGCCTAAATGTCAATGAATCCATGTTTAGGGCTACATAAAATCATAACTAAAGTTACCCAATCTTGATCCAAGTATCACTAAGTGGAGGAGGGGGTGAATTAGTGAAATTTTGTTCTTTTATGTTTCCTTACATACGAATCAGCCTTGATATCTACTTAAATATTTTGTTCCATACTGAAAAAATTCATTCACAAAAATATAAGAACACAAGAATTCACACAGTTCTCTAATCAACAAGAGTATCTAAATCCTTGGTATGGTTTTGAATCAATGAAAAACTTCACAATCCACAAGAAATCAATAATTTGATGTGTAATATAATGAGTAGGATGTTCCCTTACACTCGTGTTTCACTTTGAAAATAATCCAATAGTGCATGTGTTATTCTTAGCAAAAAAAATAATGTAAATCAATATATTTGTTTTTCTTGATCAGCTTTCCCAAATTTGATATTTCAAATCAATTATTCTATTTCCTACCTAAAATATCGTAGGAAAGTTATTGATTCCTTCTTGAACTATCATGATTCCTCTACGAACTACTTATATCCTCTGTGAATTGAGTTTCAGAATATACCACGAGTGCTTCATGAGCCACCTCTTCTTCCTCGGAGTGTCTCTCCTCCACATAAAGAAAATTATCCATATACCATCTCCAAAAACCACTTCTATAAACCAATTCCACATACTACCTTTCCGTACCTCCTCCACATACCTCCTCCGTGTACCAGCTTCATGTACCACCTCATCTTCTATAGAATTACTTCTTCTATGGACTTCTTATTTATATTCAGCGAACCGTTTCTTCATCCCAAAATCATTCATCTGATAACTGCTTCCCTTTTAGGAACTACCCCCCATGAACTCTTCCGGACATAGTCAATTTCTTCCTTCGAGCGAATTTGTGATCTTATGAAATATATCTTCCTCAATGAAGACATTATCAATCATTATATCAGAAAAAAGATCATAAAAATCCTGTATATCTGAATCTCCAAAATCATTGATTTATTATACCCTTCACAACATAATAACTTTCTCCCACAATCCACAATTGTCCCGGGAACCATTTTCATCTACAATCCATTTCCATACGTGGTCCACATACTACCTTTATTCCATAACATTATCCTAAAGAACCACCTCTAGTTCATGACTGGAACCATTCTCCATTAACTTTTTACCTCTCTCAAATTGTAAACATTCCTTGAACCATGATCCACCTAAAACCCATATCTCTTATGCAGTATGTGAACCATCTAGGTATCGTGATTCACGGTCCCCATAGTGGCACTATGAGGAATCCATCCCCTTCCAATTTTCATTTACCTCTCAGTAGACAACCTGTATATTCGGGAAACATTCCTTCATGATCTGCATACTACAGTCTGTTGACAACATATCAAAAACAATTCCTTTTCCAAAACAACAAACTCCCAATTTTGAGGCCCAAATATTTGGCAAACACATGGAATGGAGGAAACATAAAATATATACTTCGGCAAGAAAACCCATGATACTTCACTATTATCTTACATATTCAACAAAAAATATATTTCGTCATGAACCTCATATTTCGTGATATATATTCTTTGATCGATCACCTTTATCATTATTAGATATTCTATGGAATATTCTATAACTTCTGATTCCTCCAGCAAAAGACATCATTCCAATATAAACGAAATATTATTGGAAACATTTTTACTCCCCCATTCCATCATAAGTCTTGCATCATAGGTTACAATAAAAAGTTATGATATTTGATAAATAAAAATCAGCAAAGCATTGTCATATTTTCAAAATCCATTTACAATGTGAAATAATTTATCCACTTATACAAAAAAATACAACACTGTTTAAAAGATAACCCTTCTTAATTCCTTTTCCATACAACATTTTCCTAACAACCGTGAGACTGAGGGTGTTCAGGATTTCATATTCAATTCTTTATCCGTGAATGAATCACGTAGAGGGAATTTATTGAGGGTTATCTAACTAGGCTTCTCACACTTTGGTTGGAATAACATAAGAAAGGTTGTTTTCAAGAATTATTCATGTAATACAGGGTTCTAATGATGTTAATATTTCCATTAAATCATGTGATCCTCATGAAAACATGTGATTGATTCTTGTGATGGTATCCTATAGCGAGTTGTTTCAATGGTAGTTTCATTTTTACCTATATTTATCCTATGAATATGGACTCTCACTCTTCTTTTGTTCATATCATCTGATATTCAATTCGTCAACTCTTATCCCTCTCTTACCTCATGTGAAGTTTTTAATGGATAAATGGTTTATATAGGTGGAGGTCATGCGAGGTTAGTTCAACATTTCATGGTACGGTTCTCTCGTGCACTGGCCTGAGGTGGTGGATAGATTTTCAGGTTCACCATTATAAAATATCATAAAGTATTTTCATGATGGAATGGTTGAATTCTACCATGAAATGTAAAATAATATCCAAGGGTGTTTCATGATTACTTTTTATTCATGAAATAACCTTCCAAACCACCAATGAAGGATTTATTTGATTTCTGAATCGAATTCACATGATCGAATAAAATTTCTATAGGGAAAATATGAGACCACTTGAATGGTCTTAATCTTGCAACATATGATCTTTGAAGATGAAAATATTCTCTTATTGTGAAGATATATGTTATTCTTATTTTTCTCCTCGGTGACATATAAATGGATTTTTACAAGTGTCATACCTTGATCATATGACCGTTGTTAGGTCTCATGATGGATTCATGTAGTTAATGTGATGGGTTTTTATGTGATCATCCCTTTGGAAGTAATAAGCCTTTAGAATTTTATTATGATGCCCTATGATCATATACCAAAATCTCCTTGTAGGGTGAAGGATGAAGTTGATGTCCTTTTTTATAACATGGTGGACCAGTGGTCATGGAGATGGATACATAATTAACATGATAAATAATGAATCATGTGAGTGCTTCAATTGTTAGTGTGTGGTGTTCATACAATGTCACTAGTTTTTATGGATGCATATTTAAAAAAAATTATATTTTCCCCTTTATATCTTGGTTACTATCTCTATTCGATCACATGATCCACTACATATCTTGGGATGTCCTCACATGATGGATTGATAAAATTCATGTGAATACTTATATATTCCATAAATTATGGAATACATGTGAAATAATGCTGAAATACTTTATTTAGTATGTTGATAATGTATCCTTTGTCTCATTTTTATTGTTAGACAATAATTATATAGTGTTCATCAAATGGTGGGGTCTTGTGAACACTATGTCTGGATATTAGCATTGAACTGGGTGTGTTAGGGAGCTAAATGTCAGCTTTTTCATGATCATATGAGGATATTGCGAAGGATTAATGTTGTAGATGGTCTCATTGACACAACTGGGATGATCAAGTCAGTTTGATCATATTTAATATGTTATTTCCATGTGGTTTAATGAAATCTAATAGTTCATGTCCCGCACTTATCCAACATCGGATAAGAAATTGGTCTCGGTTGTATGTGATAAGACAAAGAAATTACATATATATCCAGAAGAATATACAAAGGACATCTTCCAACCATCAATTTCACCACCCAAGGTTATCACTCTCCTCCACAACACCACAGACACATGGTGCGACTTCACTCCACATACATGTGGTCTTGTTTTTGTATTGTCTGTTTCATGTGATAGATGGAAGATCTATTTCCCTAGGATGGTTTAGGTGACTCATATATGTGACTGGGTCAGTTTTTCTCGGCTCTCTATCATTGGATGCCATTTTTTTAACTAAATAAAAAAAATACATTGAATATTTATGCATGTCAAATCCATATTATTATGGTTAAAATATAAGGCCTTATAAAATGATTCCCAAAACCAGAAACTACAAGGACCTTCATCAAAAATATGTTGTTGTTTTTGAATACTCTTCATATTCCTAAAATATTCAATGAAAAAGTTCCATGTGAAAAATTATTTGTGCCCACCTTATGAACCACCACCATAAAATTAGATACATTCAGGGTGAAAAGAATCTTATTATTATGTAAACATAGATCAAATTTTTATATTTAAAAATATCTAACAAGATCTGATATTGAGCCCTATGAGATTATTAGTGTAATGAATATTTAAAAATTAACATTCATGTAAATTATAGGACTTGAAATAGAATGGGTAGAAAGGATCTTGTGGCTGGATACAATGATATTTTTTACATCACTACATTTCCCATTGGGATGGGAATAAAATCATACATTGTTTAATGATGAAATCCTATGTAGATCAAACTCATGAATATGGAACATCATTTCATGGATTAATATCTGTATGATTGACATCATATGTAGATCTAGCTCATATATATGAGGGTATATTTCATTATTTCTGAAAAAAAGTCCATAGAAGGGATCCATAATTAGGTGAAGATATTTCAAGGATATGTCTCTCATTCCACATTATAAGAAAAACAATGTAAGAAAGTATATGCATTTCATGGTCTTATAGAAATGACCAAGTCTCATGTGACTTCAAGGCATGATAGGACTAGGTACCCTCAAGACGATTTCATTAAATAGAGATGTGCTCTAATGTTTTCCTAGATCGGTGAACCTAATGAGAGTATAATGATTTATTTTCAATGGAAAAAAGTTTATCCCTACAATTAGTTCACCTTTTATAATTGTCTTAGCTTTTTCATAAGATTTATATGAGGAATTATAGTGTAGTGTGGACATGGGTTTTTCTCAGGATACCCATTATGGGATTCCAAAGTAATATTTTTTTTACATTTCCATTTTATAATTTATCAATATTTCATGGGTCATACAAATCTCATTTCAAAAAAGTGGATAAACAACATTTCCTATGATTCCCTTTTCGAGTTTTCAACTAGTGAATTATTTTTGTGTGATCAATTGGATATTTTATGGCCATGAAATCGATACCACTATTGTGTTTTGGTTTAGGGTATTCCATATCTATCCAAATTCTTCTCTAGATTATAAGCTTCAAGATAAGAAAATAGGTTAATGTAATTTATGTCATTCTAGCTCAAACCCTCTACTGGTGGTAGTGTACCATTCATTATATAATGTATTTTAGTTCAATGTAACATAAAAAATTAAGGATGTATTTTGTTAATTTTATATTCATTTGGTAAGGCTTCCTTCTATATAGTTTAAAATAATAAGATAGGGAAATTTTATATGTAATTTAATGTTATCCAGTAAGGTTGAAAAATGTAATATATTTTAACGCCTTGCAGTTGGGACATGAGATATTGTGAAATTTAGAGTCTTTCTTTCAAGGTATGAGATGTTTTTCAGTTAAGGGACTTGATGTGAGGGCATTATAACATTAGTGGGATATTGAGACCACTACGTTTTTTGAAATATATATCATTTAAATAACATGTATAGGATTTTGGTAAAATGAATATGGAGTTGTGAAGACATTTCGGGGATAGTTGAATCAACCATGAGGTGATGAGTACCTCAATGGTATTGTTGTGGATCATGTGGAATGGAGGTCCTTTCCGACATGGAAGAGATGCCTCTAGTTTTTGTATTAGAGGCCATTATGATATATCCCATAGGGGAGACATGCTTGATCAGGAAGACATGTCCATACTCTTTTCTAAGAGCCATGAAGGATTTGTGGAGACTCAAATATTTGTATGATGATGTTGTTAGTGAGTAAAAAGAAATCAAGATGGTTATGCAACCCTTGGGATGTTTCATGTCTTGTTGGGAGTATTTATCCCTAATCTATGTGGCTTTATGTAATGTGGTGTGGGCCATAAAAAAGGGTTGGGAATGGGGTGTTTCATTCCTTCATTGAGAAACGGTTAAATACATGATGAAAAAACATTGATGATGTCAAACTAGCTTGAAGAGTCTACATATGGGGATTGTAAAAAATGACATATAACTATCGGAGTTCACTATATGTGGAAACCTGTGGGTATAGGTCAACCATTTATAATAGAGTAATCCTATATCCCATGAAATTAGGATTAGAACTCATGGATTTATGGGGGGGGGGAATCTCTGGGTCCAAAAATCACCTAGGAATATTCTATATGGAAGGGTACATTTATCCAACGAATCTTATAAGAGTATTCTTAAATTACAAATTTCATGTTACCCATTCTCTATAGACAATATCTATGAGTTGGGAGCATATAGACCATGGGGTTCAGGATAAGGAAAAAACATGAGGAATTTTCTATTTCATCTCATACTTCAAAAACATGAATGCGGTTTATGGAAAATTTAATATTTTGAAGGGTTTGAGCACTCTAAATATTAGGTCACCCCTATTGAACATGTTATCATGATGATTAGATTTACAAAATAATTACAATAATATTTTCATATAATTGTGGGTCTAGAGAAATTGTATTGGATTTTTATAGGGCTGTAGGGTATTCCCCATGATCATTATTCCTTTTATATTTATACTGCATCTTTTTCCAAACCTCTAGGGATGAATAGTTTTGTAGGAAAAGAGAATAATTTTTTTAGTCCTCCATATGCGGGATTCTATAATGACACAGTTTATGTATCTTTCACTAGCAGTCTATGTTATTGTGATTTGGGTTGTCAAGGGATAAAGTTTATGTTTGTACAACATTAACCAAATTGTAAGTAGTTTATGTTCATGACAGACATGGACCTAGAATAAGAGGAATATTAAAAGATATCCCTATCAATATATCCAAGGTTAAGAGTAATCAACATTCTTTTGAGTATGAGATGATAGGGATAAAAATTACAGAACAAGGTTATTTCTTCACGAGTAATGATACAAAAAAAATCATTCCTAAAATGATATTGAATCACTCTAAGGTGACGAGATTTATTGCAATGATGTTAGTGATCTCAAGGATCTGAATATCTTTACTGTATTGAAAAGATGCCTCTATTTTATGAGTCAAATGAACTTATATATATATCCACCTATAACATGGTTGAATAGATATATATTTTCTATGTTTTAGATCATGTTAATGGTTTACAACTAACTAAGGGACTCAAGACATTAAGTGTGATGTATAGATTAAGGTATTGCGAAGATGATGAAAGAACATTGTAATATGGTTGACTAGTGTTTGGATATTGTGCCATTTTTAAAAGAAATTATGTTTTGTGATGGTTTTAAATATATAGAATCGTGTATTGGGGACCTATTTATCATGTAGTTTAATGTCTTGTAATAATATTAGTTTCCTTTCTGTTTAATTTCATGCGGTATGGAAATGGTAAACAATGTGAAATTTTTCAAGATATCTTTGGGGACTCCTTTTACTATTAACAATGATATAGTTTTAAGAAGAACCTTTTATATATCTACATTGTTATTTATGAGTAGGTTTAGGATGGATCCTTTCTTATATAGATTTATCTCATGTGCAAACAAGACATATGTAGACCGTACTTATGGGTATGCAAAGTGAGTAAGTATGAATCAACCCTTTTTGAACAATGCTTTATTAATTTTTTATAGTTGGGATTCTCTGGGACTACCCATGCATATTTAAAGGAAATTAATCACTATATAATCATATCCTTTAATAAAATACCTCAACATTAATCTGATATATATATGGTATATGGTAATTTCATCCTCTTTTCATATTGAGTTCCAAAATCATGATCAACTAAGGGGTCCTCTATATAGACCAAGAAAATATTTAGTTATGGTTAATTTTTGTGTTTTATTCTTGTATGGAGGTTACAAATCCACCCCTTAAAAACAATCGTGGATATGATTCATTTCTCTAATACTTTTACGGTCTTGTATTATATATCATTCACCATATAGTTTAAAACCACGAAACTATGATGTTGTAATTCTATTTGATGACACATGTAAAAGAATCGATTCCCCATCCAAGACATGAATCGATCACATTGGCTAGAGTGGCCATCTGGGTCCACTAATCTCAATGATACATTCTCATACTGAGAGAAAAGGGATGAATAGGTAGTTGATAATGAAATGTGATAGTTTGTAACTTGGAATATGATTTGTGTGGAATAGAGTCTCCACAATGATTTTAATCTCATAGTGGAACATAGTTTGCGTTATGAAAAATCATGGATAGGCCTGAAATGGGGGAACCATGTGTCACTACATATCATGTGACGGTAAGAGGAAGCCCAGACATAGTTTATATATAGTTACCTTTATAGTTATATTCCATATTTAGGGGTGAATTTTTTTCATTCTATATGTTGTAGCTGGAACTAGGACTAGAGAGTTGGGTGTTACTATGAATCCTACAAAAATAGGAATCACGCAACATATATTTTTTGAATAGAAAACACTCCATGTAAGTTGGTACCGTATAAAGTGGGGACATTTTTCCCTTGATTATTATGGTTTGTAAAAAGATTTTAGATCTAGTCGACACTATGTATCATGTGATGGTAGGAATAAATCCACACATAGTTCTTGAAATGAAACATCTCCATGAAAATATGGCCTAGATGAAGAGGGGGGGGGGGGGTTTCTCATGTTATTTATTATGGATGGTCCTTGGATTGGTGATTTGTGTGCCAATACATATCCAATGATGGAAGGAATAAAGACACTTGTAGTTCCAAAGATGGGTTGTATTGGGAGACTAGCACCAAGATTGTGGTCCATTGGGGTGAAGACCCTAGAAATTAATTATTTTACATCATTATAGATAAATAAACAATTTATTTTAATATTGTGTGGTAATGAATTTTGTTGTGACTTTTAAGGTATTCCATACTAGACCATGATATCGATTATGTGAACAAATATGACTCAATCATATAGAGAATAACTTATAAAAATTAATAATATAATGAGATATTTGATCATTTAGAGAAACAAGTAATTGAAAACGTTTAATTCGTGACATATAGGAAATTAAAAGAAAGGATAGAGGAATTTTTATCATTTAGTTTTTGTGCTAATATATAGGATCTATGAATCGTTATGTTTCTCAATGGAATGATAATAAATACATATGTAGTTCTGGTATATTTTAATTTCAAATGATATGCACTTCAACCATGTAGTCTAATGTTATGTAGTATGGAAGAATGTTACACGATGTGATTAATAAGGCATGGGGCCCCATAAAAAAACATTCCATGCATTCAAAAATAATATATTGAAAGGAATCCCATGTATGTGACATGAGGCATCTTGAGATGGTTTCCCAAGGTACCATATTCTTTATACACATGGTGAGACTATATTTTAACATATTGTGATGGATATAATGTCATAAAGTTTATTATTTTTTTGACTATGACGATATGTGTTGCTCCTTTCAGGGTTGTCTAATAAGGATATATCATTATTGTTTATTTTCAGAGGTGGGGACGAATTCCGTACAATTTCAAGTATTGTGGTAAGGATGATTAGGGTTGTGCAGCTTTAAATCAGGCTTCTAGGACATGGTAGGTTGTGAAATTTAGGGTCCTACCACATTTAATCGGTATACTATGTTTTTTAGAGTCTTTCTCCTAGGAAATAGTAAAATGATAGTGGTACATCATCCTATATTTCATCTTTAAAACTGGATAGTCATTTGGTAATCCAAGTTGATGTGTAGAAACCCTGTTGTTATGCCCCAAATTTTATATATATTTCCAAAAGAACATTTACCAATGTAGTTTTATTACTGAAATATATATCTATTCCTCCTTGAGAGTCATGGTGGCACTAATAAATGTATGATTTATGTGTTATTTTTTTCCTAGATGAGCATGAAAAGGAACATTGATGTTGTTAGAGACACCTTCCTCAAACTAGGAACTGGAGTTCCTAAAGCTATGATCATCTTCGCCTATCTATGTGTCTATAGAGTAATTTTTATAAATTTTTGATAATTTGGGGACATATATATCATTATATAGGAAAGAGAAGTCAAAGGAGGATCCATTTTCATTATGATCTACTAGAGTGATCATTGAGTGATTCTAGAGCTAATAGATATCTTTTATGTTAACACCAGCGGTAGAAGGTGACTGAACATCTGGTATTAAGTCTACATCCTCAATCAGGATTATGGGTACCACATAATAATTATTAAGAATACTACTGGGATTTTATTTGGAATCCACTAATATATTGGGGGTAAAACCTATATATCATTATCCATTGTTAGTTCCCTTCATTATTTTATAAACCTACATCATTAAATTTGGATTTGAATGTATCAAAGGAAGAAGTTTCAATATTATTTATGAAAACCTTCCCATCAATGGGGTATGTTGAGAACTGATGTACTGTTGAAGGTTCTACCACATAATTATAAAAAATGGCCTTCCAAGAAGGAAATTGTATGTTATTTCCTTATGGATAACCGTGAACTCAGTATTATATGAATGATCTTTAAACTGATCCATGGGTTTGATCCTCCTGAGAGGATTTCTCTCAATCTTATCATATCATTTAATGGTTAGCATTGTCAGTGATATGTACCATTAATATTTCCATAATGCAAGATTTTCTGAATCAAGATGTGGTAGAACTTGGAAATATTACCCAACGAGATCTTTCAGATGTTGACATTGGTAAGATTTTAATGAAACATAAATTTTTAGGATATGACCATAGATAAATTTCTTTTGGTCATGTTCCATTAATGAGATGGTGACATGACATTCTGATGGAATAATTTCCACTCAATAAACCTCTGTAGTAACAAATTATATCTAGAACTCCTATAGGCTTTTGAGGGATTTTTGATTCCATCTCTATGTATGTTTAAAATATTGAGAGTAGCAATGATTGATAATTTTCATTGGTAAACTTCCAAGAGATTGATAATTTTGTACTTTTTTCTAGAGGAATGGTCTTTATAAGACATGGTTACTCCCCATTATGTGGATCAAAATGTATGGTGTTTGAGGTTTATGGGAACGATTCTTCAAACTAATTTTATATAGAATATTATTATATTAGAATAGGTCATTGTATTCTCTCCTCTATTTTGTTTGATCAGAATATTCCACCCCCAGTCCGTCATGTAATATGATTGGGCTTCAATGACAGGAGGATGGAATTGTAAAATCTCCCTACTTCTGTTGGGATTGTTGGTGTGATCAACCATAGATTCATTCATATTTTCATTGGGGATTTGAGAACCAATACCAATTTTACTAAAATTAAAATTATTTGGTCAACCATTATTGGTAATTAACCCAGACTATTATGAATGAAATTATTGAACACCCCTATATCATTATTGTAATATATTGGGAGGAAATCTCTATTACTCAAATAAGTGATTATAAAAACTTTTTGTTATTTACTAGAATGTATTCATGAATTCTATCAATTTCTAAGACATAATAGATGATGTATTTTATTGAAATGGTATGTATTAAAACTCTTGTAATCATCATGAAATCAAAACATGGGGATAGTATTTACCCATAGGTGTGTGGATCTGTGCATGTCCCATGATTTTTTCCTAGCTTTGACAGCATACATTGCAGTAGTGAGTAGGGATATCATCTATCTCACTAGTTTCTAGTAGAAAATATAGGTGGGATTTGTTCATGGATGTAGGTATACAAGACTTCCCTCTCTGGTCTACTTATTTTTACATTTTATGGGATTTAATTGATTCCCAGATGTAAGTGTCTTGGGAGGTGACCATATCTATGAAACATAATGAAGATATAATTCTCACCAGATTGTGATGATATCTCCATAAGATTCATATGATGAAAAATTTACCGTCGAGTGATCGAGATGTGTTCTTTGTAATTTCACATCATGCGGTAAGAATGTTATCTTGTCATTTGACATCATAATCTAGGTTGTATTGTGAATTATAACATCATGATTTATTATTTTTTCATAGAGTTTAGCTTCATGTAACTAGGATGTGTCATGCCATATAACATCATGGCAATAGGATGTTGTCATGATGATTAACATCATGTGACTAAAAAATATTTTTCAATTTATAATCATGATAATAGTATGTTTTCATTATGTTTAACATCTTTTTATAAGGAAATATAATTTATCTTAACATCATGTGACTAGGATATAATGTGCAGTTAAATTTTATGGGATTGGGACTTTGTCTTGTAGCTTGATGTATTATGACCAAGATGTTCCATGCAGTTTATCATCATGAAACTATGACATATCATTCTAATACCTATCAGGGTGGTTTATTTTATAATGGATATCATATTACTATTATGTATATTTCATGAGTTTCAAGATCCATTAACACTATCAAAATATCGTTTTCCAACTTCTATAGCCAATTTTGAAGGGTAAATAAACTCTCTATTATGTCTATAAGATGTCGGTGGTAGGGGAAGTGATTGAAATTAAATAAAAAGACCAATTCCATTTTATTCATAATTTCATGGTGTTTTTAATATATTAATACATGGAATAGTTCATTTTCTTAGGGCGATATATTTTTGGAAGGGAAGTACTTTTCTATATCATTCATCAAAATATGGGTGACCATGGAAATTATTCATCATGATAACTATAACATTATTTACTATGTACCATGGTTGTGTTTGGAACTTAGGGATTATATAACCATTATTTATTTGTTCATGCGGTACATGGTGATGAATTGGGGGACATGGATGACATAGATTCTTTGTTGTAATTAAAAGAACCTGAATATCCAAAAGTATTCAAAAAAACTACTATAGTTGGATGGATTCTAGTGTACCCCAATGAGGTGGTGGAAAATATTGAAATTCACCCATCCCTATATTTTGGGGTTCCTGAGAATACGAAAATCACCCTAACCCTAGGGACTAGGGTGATTTGGAACATTATATAATTTCCCCTCTAGTAGCGGTAAAAAATATGAAAATAAACCAACCTTGTGGGATGGGTAACATCCCTATAAGGAAGATATATGTATAATAGTGATGATGTGTCATTCTGGGAAAGAAATCCTAGGATTATCACCACAATTAATTCCAAAATATCATTGTTCTCTCATTTGAGTTGAGTGATAAATTCTTCTATAGAAATTTCCATGTCATCATTAAGGGGATATCTGGAAGGATCCAAGAAAGCATCCTTTCGCTTGTCAATGGAATGGTTGGTAGATATTGATGATAGTTTCAATGAAAATCATTCAGATTGAAATATATTACTATAGTATACAAATTCATCAATTAAATTTCTCTTTGAAGAACAAATAAAATCAATAATACCTTTTGTAGATACATGAAATATACCATTCAACCCTTATTTTCATGTTGCGAAGGTATAAGGTGTGTTAAACTTTAGTGACTCAAATGGATACGTAAGGGTATAATAATACTCAGCATAAGTGTGTTGTTGAAATTCTATGTGAAGCCAATGGATTTAGTTGATATCATATTTAAGAATACATAAGTGATATGAAATTCTTCTTCAATAGGGTATCTAGTTTGTTGGGTTGGTGACCGATACAAAATTTGGTTGGATGATTCATGATGTGTCATTTGATGAGTTGGTGATTATTGTACTATTTTATGGGTTAGAGACCATATTAATTTTAGTAATAGGGTAAAATATGGTAATAATTCACCCATTTTAGTGGGATTTGGTTCTTCATGGGATTCCAAAACAATAAAGGATAGGTGTGTTGAAGTTGGAGGCTCTTTGCTAGTGGTGATATAAGATTAATTTTGGGCGACTATTATGATACACTGTTGCGCCTCTGATATATTAGAGATAAAAATGATATATGAATTTTTTGGAGTGGAATAGTTTGGTTACCTTGGAATGTCCTCCTATTGGAATCACCAATTTGGATGTCTTGTGTAGGTACAACTTCTACTACATCATCATATGAAATTGATGTCATATGAAAATGATGATGACTGTACTGGATATAATCCCTCCTAGGAATATATATAGTGGCTATGTTGACTTGGTTATTTTCCTCATCAACCTCAATGTAATAGGGATTGAATATGTTTCTAAGCTCTTGGGGTATGCTTCAAAAGTGAATGAATGATGACATAAGGGCCAATTCATCTTTATAGGTCTTTTGTGGGAATGAAGGTATGTTGGGATTCATCCTCTAGAGGACAACATGAGATACTTTAAAATCCAAGAAAGAGCAATTGATATGGTACTCCCATACCAATACGTTCACCAAATGAAACTTGAGGTTTTTTCCTAGTGATAGCGTACGTAGAGCCCTTAGGGCCAAGGCTTCTATGGTAGATAATTCACATGATTGTTGTGTATGTTGTCTGTTTATAGTATCTGAGGTTTTCTGTTGGAATTACATAATTTTCTAGTGGTATATGAATCCAATGGCACATTCGGTGATTCCATTTGAATTTTAAGGAATATGATAAGTAATGGATAATAAAAAAGGCATATAATTAGCACAACATTATATTAAGTGTACATGATTTATCAATTACAAAGACAATTAATGGATAATTATTTTGTCCCTTCCTTTGTGAATGGATCAACATAGTTAAAATATTTTATATCAGGATCAAAATTATTCTTACTAAAAAATAAATAACTAAATATACTAATAGTAGTAGGGTGGTTTATCCTTTTTATCCCATGAAATGGATGACAAAAATAAGGATATTAATGTCTGGTACAAAATTTTGATTCCCAAAAAATATGGATGGATTCTCCTAATGCTCAGTTTTAGTTTATTGAGGGTTGTGAAAGGTCATCTACATCTGTTTTATAAAATTTTACTTTTACAATACGATCAAATGGTTCTAATAACCTTGAAATGACATGAACCTTATTTCTAAAGGTAGAAGGTCAATTGGGGTTTCTAACCTAATGATTATTATAAAATCACATTCACTGGGAGGATCGGTTGTCGATATCATCACACCCTTTTAGGGGGATTTATTTACATATCTAGGACCATATTATAAATTTATTACATGGTTCTATAATCCTTACATATCTCTGAGGCGATACTTGTTATCCCTATTCCAAAGACCATATCAAGATCCCATGTTGATGGGAACAACGGTATACGTTATAGGTTCTCCATTATTTTTCTATTAATTTTTGATGCATTAGTTAACAAAAATGTTCATGAAAAAAAATATTTATTCAAATATAGGGGGAATTCGTGTCTTTGAGAGAGGATTGATCCTCTTAGAGGTGTCCTACATATCTTGTGAAAACATGATTCAAAACCCACATAATATTTTTGAATGTTATTAATGCCATATGGATAAGTATATAGCTTGATGATTGCCAATATTTGGAGAGGATATTAATATATTTCTTGATCTTTTTGGAGGCATCCTACATATCTTGTTATTAATTGAATTATAGTCCTCATTTATGATGTTACGTTCATCCACATTGTAATTTATATTACATCAGTTTCCATGAACTTTAATCATGAATATAAGGATACCTACAATTTCTTCATCAGGAGAATCACCATTTGATTAATGATGATATGTAATTTGGATTACATCACAACAAATATGCCACAATGGGAAAATTTGAATCATGATATTGGTACAATCTTCATCAGTATATGAAACCATGTAAGTTAAGTTCGATGTGATAAATTTTTTAATGTTCTTATACATTGATGTTTCCCTTATTGAGGTATGACTACCAGTCTCATGGAAGATATGGTCTAGAAATTAGGACATAATAAGTCATCATGTGTATCTTTTTTATAATAGGAATTATAGTTCTCATAGTTCAATTTTTCCCAAACCCGATAATGGGTTTAAGGTTATTGAGGGAATGGATGGGGGTTACATAAAAATTGATGCTCGTGTATAATCCCACTTTTCATGCATTGATAGAAGAGGGAGGATAATTGAATTTTCAGAGATTGTGGTTTTTTAGATATTATAAATGTAATATGGAGGAAATGACATCAAGGTTCTTTTCCATTAGATCTCGAGACCTTAGAAGGTGTTCTATTTGTATTGATTGGATAGGATTCAGAGTTCTCATAGTTTTTTTTATACACTCAATCAATGATGGTTTGTGATAAATGATTTCACTCTAGGTAATTATTTTCACCCTAAGGGTAGAAAATCACCTCTACTTATACCATGGTGTAATCCAGAGTTACATATTAAATCTATCCTCAGACAGATAAAGTTAGATGATGACCTTTAATAGTCCACTGAATGTGTTTGGTACAACGAGATGGTCCTATCCTAGATAATGACAAAACATGGGTCTTATGAGTGTGTTACACATACCCATTAAGAACTACCCCTACAAATGGAGTAGCCATAAAAAGTTACACAACCATGGTTTTGCATGGTATATTTCTAAGTGTGCCTACCATATAAAGTTTACATGTCTTCCTAACATATCTTGATTTTTTCCTAACATGTTTAGGGTGTATGTATGACATGGCAGAAACATCCAAGGTTGTCTTCCTAACATGTGAAAGATGCATTTAATGATATAGGATGAAATTTATAAAAACATTCACATGAGGGTTGATTACATTTTAAGGGAATTTTTTAAAATCCACGAAACATTTTACAAGGTTCTTCACCTGATCAAAGATGACATTCCATTGCCTTTCTCATGATAAAATGAATTATCCAGGATGTCATCACATGATGAAATTTAATTGTTCATAATTTCATAACATGATCAACCATTATTTTCCATGATGTCATTGCATGATCCAACTGGATTTTCTAGGATGTCATTTCATAATCAAACAGTCATATATTAGATGTCTTCCCATCATAAAACTACCATTTCAGGGATGTCTTCACATGATCAAAATGAATTGTCCATAATTTCATCGAATGATCAAGATGAAACATTCATGGATTAATAAGGTCATCACAATAATAGTGGTGACTCATGAAATAACATGATCTAATGGGATTCAAATCACATGGTCTCAAAAAACATCAAAGATCATGCACATGAAAAAGAGAACAAATTCGAGAGTTGAAGTGGCATGTCCAAGGGTATGTTTCTTAAGGATCACAAAAAATTTTCTTCATGGCCAGAGAGGTACATATATGAGTGTCAATTTTGATTCCACACATACTACGATATTAATTGAAAGAAATATAAAAATTGATATGCCATAGGTTTTCATAGTAATAAGAATATATGTCAGTAGACTCACATGTTTATTATGGATTCATGCCAAGGGATGTTCACATGATGAGGGTATATGTCAATGTCCGGTGGACTATCCATTCATATCCAAGGGTGGTTAGTCCTTATGATTCCATCACGTGACCATGGGGAGTATGTAAAGAGGTCATCATGTCAAGGAAGCCTTTTATTGATCTACATGAAAACATTACAAGACTGAGGGTTTTTACGATCTATAGTTCATGGATGCATAGAGTCATAAAATAGGCAGAGGGCATACGTCGAGGGATGTCTATCAAGGCCTATCAAAATAGGGGGGTCATCTCACAAAATAGGGGGCTCATGAGAATTATTCTCATAAAATAGGGTTCACATGATGTTAATTTTTTTCATTTGATCATGTGAGGTTAAGTTGATGATGTGATCCATTATCATGATGGAATATTTTGATTTTTTCTCATGACGAGAGACTCACATTTACCTTGAGGCATCCTCTATTTATGGAATCCTAATTTTTATATTTTATTCCCCTTCTACTTTTCCTCAATATAATCTTTCACACTCTCGACCAAACATTTATGTTGTTAATTTATCAGTTTTTTATATAGTGGGATGTATACTGATGTTAGTACCATAGTACAGGGTGTGGAAACCACATGCACTAGCCTTGGGTGATGGAGATCTTTGTATGATAAAAATCTATGATTTCATGTAGGATTTGTTTTATGGAATCCTTGATAGTTGATTATAATTTTAATATAAGCTCTAATGGAGTCACATGATTACTATTATTTTTGTGATGGATATCCATACAACAACAACAGGATTCACATGATGGATTCCTCATATTTTCATGATTGGCCTACCATCATGTGATGGAACTAGAAGATTTCAAGATTTCTTTTCATCAATATTCATAAGTATTGAGGATGATGAGATCCTAATGTAATGACGAGATGTGTTCTTTTTTATGTGAATACTCAGAGACATCTAAATGGATTCTTCTGATAATAATCTCTTGATCACATGATCCGTGATATGCCTTGTGATATATAGTAGTGGATCGTTGGATTTATTTGAATGAGATTATCCCTTTGATAGTGTTAAAAAATTTAAAACTATATAATAGTGTTCATAGATCATGTAAAATATTCCCTTTGTAATTTGAAGGTTGATGTTGAGGACACTTTTTAAAACATAATGGATCAGTGAACATGGTTGTGGATTTTAAATTCACATTATCTATAATTCATCATGTGAGTGATTTATATGATAGAACATGTTGTTTTATGCGATGTCACTAGTGATCATGAGCATATATCTATACAACATTGTATGTTATTTTAAAAGATATAGGTTTGCCTCCATTAGATCACATGATCAATTATTCAACTTTTAATGGACTCATGTAATTTATTGATCAGATTCTAGTGAAGAAGTATATTTTCATCGAGATAAGGAATACATGTGAAGTCTCTAGAACGAATCCATAACTTTTGGAATTTCTTATTCATCATGGTCTATTTTATAGTGATGGTTGAAATGGTGGTCGTTGAATAATAGAGACATGTGAAAGCCTGGTGTGTCTTGCTGTATCAAACTAGGGGTTCCAGTGAGATATATTTTAACCGTAACGTGATAATATATAGATCCCACGAAGGAATAATTTTAGACTTGGTGATGTGGTTTCAATCAGTTGGTTCAATTTTTTTATTGGATGACACACTTTTTTTTCATTTGTTTGAATGTATATGAAATGATTACTTGCCACAACAATCCCACATCAGACCGTAATTAGGTATTGTATATGATTCATAATCCAATTCACTTCTTTGTATATCCAGATGTGAGTATTAGGTTTTTCTCTTGACGATTATTTAAACCAGCCCATGTCAAAACTGTGTTACACTACAATGTCGGACCATGTTGTGGTTCTTCTACCCTTGCAAGTTAACTTATTTGAGAACCCACTACTACCTATGAAACCAGGACAAGATGGATCCATAATCATGGTTGAGATGAGTCTCAGAATAGCTTGGGCTGAGTTGGCTTGACTAGCTAGTCATGGCCAGCCAAAGTTTCTCCCTTAATCAATAAAATTCTGAGAATATTTATCTATTTAAAATAGATATCATAAGGGATATGGTATAGTACATTATAAAATGAATCACAAGAAAAGACACATCTAATTAATTTATAAAAAATAGTATTTATTTTTTCTTAGTCTTTGTATCCCTCATATCATTGATTCCAAAGCACCTAGTGAACAATTATGGGTTCCAACAGATCGCTTGATCACTTATAATTATATTCATCGAGATCTAAATGTATTTCATCAAATATATTGTGAAACAATTTGATTTATTTTTTATATTATTAGTTTTTTTCCAAGTATTTATCTGGTATTAATAATATATATAAATAAATCCTTAATGTCACGATAATTCAAGTTGTAACCGTTTATAAATTCTTATGATCTTTATACAATCATTTATGTATTTATTAAAAAAAATTAAAGTTATTTTATTTAATTTTGTATTTAAATTATCTTTAATTCATTCAAAAGTATTTTTGAGAATAAGATAAAGGAAATAATTTTTTTATGTTATATATTTTTAAATATCAAATTTAAGAATCTCGTGGACAAAAATACTATAATAGAGTTTGATTATGATTTTACAACAAAGAAGTGATATACTCCTTTATATCCTACATTGACATTTTTACATTACCAAAGGACCTATGTGTGTCCTGTATCACAGACCTACATGATTTTGAACATGAATTATAATATTAGAACTTGTATATAGATATATCCTAGAAAGAATTTTTTAAAATAAAATCCATTTCATATTCAGTTAGTAGTAGGAGATACATATAGGCTAATTATCTCTATGTCGTTCCTTCCATCATCATCACATGTCCATATGGGTATTGACATTGGGTTTAACCAACAACCAAATGTAACATTTTTTTAACCTTGTTCATTTGTTTTTATAAGAATATATATATATATCTATATTTCATTGAAATATTTTTACCTATAATTGAAAAATTTCATATTAAAATAATTTCATTGATTCAATATTCTTAATCCTTATAAAAATGTCAACCCGTGGGAAATTATGAAAAAGTTATGTATTTTATCATATTAAATAGTGAATGTTGATTGAAATATAGTGTTTTCCTAAAGGTGATAATTTATTTTTTTTATTTTTCATTATCTTATTTTCATTTTTGTTCTTGATTTTTTTATCAAATTATTAAGCTATAATTTCATAAAACATTTTTATTGAGAACATATATTTATGTTGTGAATATAATTATCATGTTTTGTATAAAGGTTATTTTATACCTCTCTTTACCCCCTTAAATGTTTTGTGGTTCAATTTTTACATGTAAAATAATGTTTTTATATTTTTTATTATTTTAAATACTGAATATTATTGAAATACTTTTAAAGAAGGTCTCTATGCAGCAAATTAATTATGGGTGGATCTTTTAAAAACAATCCACTTTAAAAATGGTGATTTCTTTATCGTGTTAATGATCACTTGTAGGTAAGTAATCTGTTTTATCAAAATGAATAAAGTGATTTTACATTTTGAAAAAGAGATATCATGCTTCTATAGGTTTTGAAGTAGTAATTTTCAATATTCATGATAAATATTCCCTTTTTATAAAGTTTTTACAATTATCTGATCTCTACAAACCCTGACATAGATGTTTTAAAATTTATATTGGTTATTGACATGGTGACTTGCATTTTATTTTTTATGTTATTTTTAAAAATTTTTATATATTTTATATTTTTTTATAGTTATATTCTACACCATTACCTACTTAAATTTAGTACATTCCAAACATGCCTATTTTCCAACTACATCACAATAATTTACTCCCAAAACAAGAATCACCTCAAAGGTATCCATGTGCACCATATAGGATATTCACTATTAAAATGATTATATTATAATAGATACATTGTATTCTATATAAATTTCTTGTAAAATATGTATATGTATAATGTAATCTGTAAATTTATACTATATAAAAGTACGATAAAATCTAAAAAAACAAAAAATTCATACCTTAAACAATAATATATTGTAATCTATTAATATTCATGATAGTTACTCAACATGTTCTATACAAATAACACAATCCATTTAACTATGTTTGGAAAATCAGAAAAACATATTTAAATTATATATATCAGTTAATTGATTTTTTTGTTAGTTTATAAATGGTCTCAATATACTTTCCACATGAAATATTTCATCGAAAATTGGATTTAGTTGTACAAATGTAAAATAAAATTTATATTCGATATTCACCCAATAATATTTATTGAATATAGACACAGTTACCTCAAATTTAGTGTGAATATGTAGGAAGTTTAATTAAATATGCATATAATCTCAGAACATTGATGTTTTTAATAAAAATAATTATCAAATTTTATATTAGTAAAATGAATATATGCATGAAAATATCATTCTATTAATATATATGTAATTTAAAAATATGGATGTGTGAAATATGATATTTTACATAAACATTCATATTCTATGACCAAATCATTTCATTTTATTATGTTCGATGCAATTTATATATGTATACATCATCATGTTATGGTTTTTTTTTCAATTTGGGTAAAATTTCATTTATTTTTTGTAAATGTGTTTGAAAATATATCCAATATTATATTCTATATATATCATGAACTATATTACCAAACAACATAAAATATCAATATACATATCAAAAATCTAATAATTTATTAAAACTGAAATTTATTTGATAAAATAACTGTAATCAAATAATACAATATATAGACAATTCCATATGAAATTGTCACATATATATATTATAATATATGAAATATATAACTATTGTATGCCAGAGATTAATTTTAAATCTATTACACAAAGATTATTTTCCCCTTTATAAAAATATGTTTCATGGAATTGATGATGATGAATCATTAATTTTTTTTAAAATATTATTTTATTGATTTACTTGTATATTTTTCAAACGGAACTTGTCATATTTACATGTATATTTTCAAATCTAATATATCAACCATGTTTTTTGATTTCAAAATTTTTATAATTTTATATTTATATAACATTAAATTCATGAAATTTTTTAAGTGATAAAAATATTAACAGGATAGATTGAGAAAAATATGCTAATAGATTATGAGTAATATTCTTATGCATCCAAAATGATCAATGAAATTTTTTATATAGATTAAAAAAATTTATGAATTAAAAGGTTTCATTTATTTCAAAAAACCAAACTAATGAAATTAATATTAATATTCTAATTCCCTAAATAAAAAATTAGGTGAGTGGATTTCAGTTGAAGTTGTTAAATTGATAGCATTGTGAATATTCTATAACAAAAATGTTGAAATACATAGAATAAAAATTATTTCTAGTAAAAAATATTCAAACAAATAAAACCACTTCGCTACATATGAATTAAAAATTAAATTGTAATTTAATCTTATTATTATTTCACTATAATTATATATTAGGTTATATCCTGTTAATGAAGAATTCATATTAAATTTTGAAAAAAAAACCACCCATGTATGTTCCATTGATATACTTTAAATTCTATATATGAAATGATAAATAATTACCCATATAATATTCATTTAAAAATTTATAAAAAACCATAGAGCTCATCAATATAATCATATGTGTTAAAATTATTTTGTATCTACCAGAACCGATATGTATTGATCATATTATTATGTTTATAAGTAGCATTAATCACTAAGATATATGTATTCTAATAAACAAATTTAAGAAAATATTTCAATTAAGTATTCTGATGAATAGATTTATGTATTGAACTAATATTGTGAACTGACATACAAGATATATAATTTATTTAAATAAAAAAATATATATTCTAATCAGAATTTATATATATATATATATATATATGAGAACACATATTTCATTTTACCCAAAACAAATAAAATTTCCTATAATTTCTCAAACAATATTACGTTATGTATGTGTTTTTATCTTGAATTTTTATGTATCATACGTAATTGATTTTTATTAATGTGAACTATATATATTGATCAGAATATTTGTTGACAACTAATATTATTTAGGAATATATCTATATTTTGATAAATACATATTAAAATGAAATTAACTTATTTGTTTTGATCAATATATATACGAGTTAAGAAAACTATTTTTATCTAAAAAATATTTTCATTTGAAATGTTTCCTGAAAAATAAAATACATATATTTGAATTATTTTATAACTAATATGTTTAATTAAATTTTGTTAATTTTTTTTTATTTTATCATATTTTGAATCCTTTTGATTGTAACTTATTATTTAACTTTTTACCATTGATATATCATTTATACTAATAATCATTGGTAATTATATACATTATTTTATTTAGTATAATCAAAATTTTAAATTTTTCATTTCTTGTTGGATTTAAATGTAATAATACTATGAAATTTGTTTTCATTTAACAATAATTTATTTAGTGACAGAAATGTTTCTACATTTGTTTCTAGAAAAAATATGAAACTCAAGAATGGTATTTTTAGTGGTGAAATGTTAAAGGATTGGGATGATTATATTAATTTCTAGTAGTGTCTTGGAGTCAAAGATATATATCTATTTATATATTTCTCTTTAATATAGGAGAAACGCATCCAATAACAGCTCAATGAAAACCTGATTCAAGTTGGTATCATTGTTTTTGTTAAAAATTGTTATTTGGTATTGTATATTTTAAAATATTAATTTGTTTTCAATGACTATTTTCCTCTAGAAAATTATATTCAATTGATATAATTATTAAATTAATTGAATTTACGATATTTTTTTTGTAAAATAATTTTCTAATTTTCCATATTATATTAGATATTTTAAGCCATATATACAAGTATTTATTTACTATTTTTTGGATTTTCAATGGTCTTTGTTCATTTCATCATTAAATAACTATATTTACTGTTTAATTATATAACTTCAATTTAATCTTACATGTTTTTTACTTTTTTTACATCAAAACGAAACATATGACCATTTATATATAATATTTATTTAGTTAATGAAATTTTTATCAAGTTTAGTTGACATTGATTCTGCATCACAACATTATTTAATAATGTGTTAAACTCATCCTCATGACCCCCTCACTATATTGGAACAATTCCTCCATCAATTATTACTCCATGAGTCTATGCCAAACGTTTTCAGCAGCCTCTAGTTTCCTCATGTAATGGAATAGATTTTGTATGGAATTATTAAAAGAGTGGGTTCAAATATGATTTCATAAGTAATATATTCAATCATGATTGGGAATTTTGTTATAGAGGTATGATCATGCATTGATAATAAAATTTATTATCTGGTCAATTTTTATATAATGATATGATATTTCCATATAGTGTTATTTTCTTATATTTGATCCACACTTATTTAAGGAATTTAGAAATACTAGAAGCTACTTAAAAATATTAAGTTATATTTTCAAAGATAATTGATGTTTGTGACTTCTATACTTTTGAAGGATAAAAAACAAAATTAATGCATGCAGATGGATTCAATTGGTACGAAACAAAACATGATCATGTCATACACTAAAATATATTTTATATGAAGGATTTCCTTTTTGGACCATGATATGTATTTGTTCACCAATTTTAAAGAAGAATAATATAATTTAATTTATAGGAAAAAATAATAATCTGTTTAATGATATTCAAATGATGTTTCATCGTTTATTTTGATTAGATATAATATTTTCAGACAAAAATGATTTTCAAATTTTTACACATCTTTTGGAAAATTAAAACTAAATAGGTTTCTATATTTTAGTTTGATATATTCGAATAAAAAAATAAAAGATATCTTCTCATATAAATATGTATATATATAAATATAATTGTTCAACTATTATAATGAATAAATCATATATTATTTTAATTTATAATTTTTTTAAATAATATAAAAAATTCTTATATGGTTAAAATTATGGGATAAAACATAGTTATATTGAATTATTCTATCCAGGATTACATTTACCAAAATTTAATTGTACAAAATATATTAACCAACCTTGACAGACTAATATATAATTTTTTTAATTAAATTCTAATTTAGAAAAAAAATTTAACCTATTTTTAATCATCCCTAGCACATGTACCCTTTCCCACCAACCTATGTATCACCTCCCCACTATCGTTCAGGTGCTCTACCACGCATGCCTCCCCAGCTTTCTCCACCTAAAAATGTGTCTCCCTATCATTCCAACCATCATCTTATAGACATCACCACTCACTGCCATCAAGCACCACACAAACCCTTGCTTCCAATAGGTATCCCCAGTAACCATCAGAAATACCTTAATGTAGATGAAGTCTAGTTAACATTGTGAAATAAGTAGAATGAATTTTCTTCATCATTTTTATGCCTAGTTACATAGGTTTAAAAATTGAAATACCACTATTCCAAATATACCATTCTATGTATTAACAACAAAACCAATCTGTGACAGGATTACATGATGAATTAAAAATAAGAAATGATTGTTATTTAAATACATAGTGTGAAAACACATGACTAGGTACATAGATTAACTATGGAATGCATGAAACATTAAGTCTACAAAAAACAACACTTTTATAACCTATTTAGTATACATATGATTGCCACCTCTTTTAATTGAATTTCTAAAAACTGACATTCACTATTACGTTCAGTAAGATATTTAGAGTATGATAAGACAAAATTTATTTGTGGCGAATAGTATCATACCGTTATGAATATTAAGATGAGAATTATGAATAGTAAATCATATTATTATTTTATTTTCTTAAGGATATAATATAATGAAATCTTGATTAATCTTTCAAGATATTATTAAACAAATTATAGTTTTCAAATTCTTATTTTTAAAATAAATTAAGATTATATTTAAAAATTAAATTAATAATTTTGAGAAAATTAATTTCAAAAAATGGAGTTCATTTTTTAATTATAGACATTAAAAAATGGATAGGTTGAATTTTTGGGATTATTTTCCTGAAATTGTCGAATTTTTAATAAATTGTAAAATACTGTTATTTACCATATATATACATTATCTATTAAATTAACTATTACTAGAATCATAAATGATGTAAGAACATTAGGTTTGAAATCACATGCTCATATTACAATTCATGGTCACAGGAATCAATAATACTTGTTATCTTTGGAAAAATAATAAATAATGAGTAAAAAAATGGGAAAACCCTTCCCTCCATAATAGCCCCTAACTCTCTCTATTCATGACTCCACTCAAGCCTTCTACCATATCTTAAGTCTTCTCAAGAATCCTCAGATCTCATCCCCCATGTCTAGAAGCAATTTGTCTCATAAAATGTCCAAAAACTCTCCCCTAAATATACTCTAAAGGATGATTACTTCAAGAAGAAAATTCCACTTTTCATTTCTTTATTTCAAGTTCCTTTCTTTTCTTTTTATTTTATCATCTCCTTTTATCCAAATGTAGTGATGACTCTAGTAACATACATGCATTGGGATATTTTTATAATAAAGGTACAATTCTTTATCATCTTTAATTTCCCAATATTTTTTAGTATAAATAAAAACACCATCCGAGATGTGTTAATTTATCACATTCAAGGAAGACATGTATTCCATTTCTATTACCCTCTTCAATTATGATCTTGAAACCATTTTTTAATGACCTAGGTATTTAAAAAATATGAAATTTTCATATCTATTAAAATATTATTAATATTTCATTAATTTTATGTTAAAGGGGACACATTTTCTAATAGTGTATTCAACACACAATAATAAGTATCTTTGATATCTTACATTACACACAAATTTGAGTTATACCAATAAATAATAAATTATTACTATTATTTTAAATCGTAGTTAATGCCGAGACATTATATTGGTGGGAATGATCAGAACTAAATAAAATATGATTATAAATTTTTTTTAAATGTCCTTACATTTATCTGATAAATTTTATAATCTTAAAATAATATTTAATCTAATTTTAAGCATAAAATACTCTAATATTTTAAAAGGTTATTTTACCACCTTTTGATGGCGAACCATTTTTAAATCAATTTTTTTTCACATTTATATGTTTTTTTGGCAAAATATACTTCTCATTTCCAATCAAGACATCAAAATTTTCTTTGGCTAAATTTTTGGTATTTTTCTAATAAAGTTCATTTATAATGCATATTGAAAAATACTGAATTTTAAGTCAAAACTGTCATTTAATATAATTTATTTATATTGTTATATTTTCATTTTAATTAGATTTAATGTGTAACTAGATTAATTTTTTATAATTTAATCCAATTTGGGTCATTGGAAGTAATTTCAGGTTTCAATTAGACATAAACTGATGTCAATATTTTGATAGTCATTAATTCAAAAAAAACCCTCTTTTTGTTTTTTACAATTAGAATAAATTTAAAATTAATTTCTTCCACTTATGTGTTTTGAATTTGGAAAAATGGATTCCATATTTGGAATCATGTGGTCCAATGTTATTAAATATGTTATTTAAAAAAAAGGAAACGTAACATCTGTAATTTTAACATCCCAGGTGAATAAAGAATATAGATTTTTCATATTTATTAATTTTTTTAATTAAATTGTAATTTTATTTTAAAGGTAATTCTATATTCAATGGCATACTTGACACGCACCAATGGGTATCTTCTAAGTCTTATGTTGCACACAATGTCGAGTCATACTAAAAAATATTAACATAATATTATTTTCTATGTTAGTTAATGTCAAGTCATTCTAATAATGAAATTTAATAGAACTAACTAAAATATGATTATACATGTTTGTTATATGTTTTTACATTTATCCAATAAAATATAGAGACTTAAAATATGAATGAAACTAATTTTAATCATAAATACTCTAATATTCTTTAAAATGACGATTTACCACCTTTTAATGGTGATCTATATTTAAATATAGTCTTGGTACCTTTTATATATTCTATTTGACAAGACAATTTTTTTGAGAATCAAGACATTAAAATTTATTTTGGGTAAAGTTTTGGTATTTTTCTAATAAACTTCATTTTTTAATTGAATAGTGAAAAATACAGAATTTTAATTCAAAAATACCTTTTAATCTAATTTATTTATATGTATAGATTATCTTTTAAAATTGGTTTAATGTGTAATTATATTTTATTTTTAAAATTTAATCCAATTTGGGTTATTGGATATAAATTCACTTTGAAATTGGACATAAACAAGTGCCAATATTTTCATAGTTTTTATTTATTAAAAACATTCTTTTTTATTTTGATAACAGTATTTTAATTTTAAATTAATTAATTCAAATTATCTGTTTTTAATTTGGTAAAATAGATATAATTTTTGAATCCGTAATATTAAATATATCATTGGCTGAATTGTTGGATTTTTCTAAAGACCTTCATTTTTTGGAGAATAGTGAAAACACTGAGTAGTAGTTAAAAAACTAAATTTTTCATTTAAATGATATTTTACCACTTCTGTGAATTGAATTTAGAAAATACTAAAAATATGGTTTTTATTAGTAAGTAAAATGTGGTTCAATAAAATGAAAATCGTTTTTGGTGAATAGTAACTTTTGACTTTTATTTACTGTGGTTAAAGGTAAATAGAGTAATTTAAGGTAAATTTATTATTATAATAACATAAAATTACCTTAAAACATGTCCTAACCTTATTTTATGAGTCAGGGTTGACCGATACAATCCATGGGTTAGATTTGTTGCATTTGAAATCCATTTCGGTAAGATGATGACATTAAAAACTTTTTTTGAAAGTAAAAAAAATATCACAAAAAGGTATTGTTTTACTAAAAAAATTTAATTTTGAGTTATATAATTGATATATTTTACTACAAATATTCATTATAAATATTAAAAAAATTCCTAAATCAGGGTATTTTATTATAATTTTTTGACATCAGATAAATACAATTATTTATGACACAATAATGACGCAGTGTTTACCTCAATAATGAATGATTTAAATAAATAAGATTATAAAAATGAATCCAATATCCAAAACCATTCCAATTCATATTAGATGATTTTATTTATAACTAGAGTCATCTTATATTTAATATGTTTTGGACCTTCAGAAACCAAAAATCAATATATAATAAAATAATATTTTGAAACATTCCAAAAGAGCCCCTCCCCCTTATAAAAATCCCTCACCAATAACCCATTACTCACACCTCTATAGCCCCATGGATAATCCATACTCTACTAAAATAATCTCTCATTATACCTCTATTCCAGCTAGAATTATTACCTTATGTAGAAGGAACTTCAAGAAATCCTTTTGGTTCAAATCAAATGGAGTTACCCGATTAAATGCTAACATCTTCTCTAAAGTTATTTTATTTTATTTTTCTTCACCTACCTCATTACCTATTTTTATTACTTTATTTTATAACTACAATAGTATAATAAATATACTATATTGTTTATATGATAATTATTATAACTATACATACACACACCTCTGTCTAATGGGAAAACAACATACGGTTTCTGTGGATGGCGAACTACTGCCTCACGAAATGATGATTGTTAAATCTTCTCCTACAACATCTTATGCTGTCCATTAAGATGGAACTATATTTACATGTGATATATATTATATTTATATTTTCTATATACTTCTTTATATATTATTTATATCATACCTTTTTGGTTTTCAAAATGGGTTAATAAGATAATTTCATTTGAAGAACTGCAGACTACCGTCCCCTCAAAGTTACATGACTCATTCATGCCATATGTGGACCATAAGAGGGATGAAAATATTGAAATTATATATGATATTATACAGTATTTATAATATACCTGTTCATCATTATGTTTTCATTCCATTAAACATGAAATCGAAATGATAGTAGCATTCATGCGTACGTATGATTTACCGTCTCCATGAACTGTGCATTTCATTTATTACCTTCTAAGGTTATGCACTATTATAAAATCATATATATACAGAATATATATGATATATAAATAATGAATATCATTCTGTAGATAATGGAGTTTTGTCCACATGAACAACTTGTAATTATAAGAAGTTCATTTTGGACTCAAGCACTAAATATAAAAAAATGACCATTATTAACATAAATGATTTCATAATGTTTATAATATGGTAATAAGTGATATAAATATAATAATAAAAATGAAAAAGTATCTTAAGAAATAAAAAATTAAATTTTTTTTATTATTCATGATATTAAAGAATTAACAAGTCAAGTCAGACATGATGTAAGGGGTTTTCATCTCACTTTTTATTCTCATGAGATTAATGATATATTTTCCACTATTTCCATTTTCGTGGTGTATGTACTGACAATTATTGTATTATTTTTGTATTATAATTTAGTTTATGTGTATTTACATAATCATTGTATGATCCTTCTTTCATGGGGATTATTTTTCATATGTTACAAAATCGGCAAGGGGACCTTTTATAAGGACCCGGCCTTAAATATTACTTATTATTGAATTAAATGAATAATTCACATAGAGGATCCTTTTAGGTTTAGAGTTTTAGAGAATTAGATCATAAATCATGAATCACATTCCACATCTAATCAATGTGGTTACATAAAATATAGCATTCATTTTTTCCCATCGACAGAAACATACTTAAAAAAACATGGATTCCTTCATGACACTTCCTTGACCCTATCATCACATCAGGTACCTTTCCCTTGATCTGTGAAAAACATTTCAAAAACATGGGATGAGCATAAAAAGCCCAGTAAAGGATACACAAAGAAGGAAAACTGTTAGTTTTTAAAAACCACAAGTAAACCAAGAATACTTTATCAAAGTAATACTTTTAATCTTTATGATGTAGTAAAAAAACTCTTCACTGAATAAAAGATCATTACTTACCCCTTTTGTAACCAAAAGATTTCCATAAAAACCCATATAAAGAAAACATAACATATAAAGGTAACTTGGGACATAAACATACTTAAATGTAATAACCATACGTTCGACTTCCACACATATCACTTAATGGAATAGCCATACGGCCGACTTCCATACCCAATGCATTGGAGGTTATAACATAACCACCCGTCCTGGTATTCACGGCACCACCCGTCATATGGTTTATCACATAACCACCCATAAAATGTCCAAGTACCATCATTACACATAAAATATTGAAAACATAAACATTTCAATAACAAAATTTCATTTGCAATCACAATAACTAATTCCAAGATATTGAATTAATCAATCCATTTTCAGAAATCATTTAAAGGGATTTTTCAATCAAAGTGTCCCATACCACATTGAAGATTTTAATGGAATTATAATTTTAAAACATTAATGTCCATATAAATAAATACTGAAAACCATTTGGAAAACATGGACATTAAAGATAAATATTTCGAATAATTAATCTTTAAAACATTTAAAACGATATTTTTGTTAAAGAGTTTTTAACAAAATGAGAGACTCTTGAATACAAGTAATTGCAGAATATAATTTAATCTGAAATTTATAATATCATTAGAATAAAGGTATTCATGATATAATATGTCAAAGGATAGTATACACACCATATAAGTGTTAATTGGTGCATAACAACAATGAAGTCTCAATAGAAATGTCAATTGAGATGAAATCCATTATAAAGATGGTATCCTTAAATTAAGGATAAATATATCACATAATTATGTGTGATAAATATAAATACTACCAATATAAGTGGATATTAAGTGTGAATCAATAAAATGCCATTCACATATATTCATGGAAAAACAAAACCAATGACATAGATATTTAACTCTATGAAATGAGATTGAGTTATGATTTCCCATACAAGTTCGTAAGAATTTATCAATGAGATGATTATGTGCATAAATATTATATCCACAAAAAGGTATTTAGAAATTACAAAATAGAGATTCCACACATAATCCTGGCATAATAAAATCATGAAGTAGAGGTTTAACCCAAAGAATTGAATGTGGGGTAAGAAGTTCCCTTACGGAAATCCGACAGCATAACTGCGTCACATTAAAATTCAGAAAATGAGTTGATGAGAGAGAAAATGGTATCTCATCAATTTGACATAAAATTTAAATAAATAAGGATATAGAAGAAAATATACCAACATAATAGTATGTGAATTTAAAGACAAAACAAAAGAAGTCTTTTAAAAAGAGGAGGGCTAAAGGTCCCCTTACCGAGTTGGGTAACTTTCGAAACGTACACCACATGGAAGAAGGGTCATACAATGAAGATGTAAATACCCATAAATGAAATTATAATAAAAATAGTGTATAATAATGGGCAGTACATACACCAATCAATGGAAATAGTGGAGAACATATCATAATTGTCACGGTAATAAAAGTGAGATGAAAAATCCCTTACGAAAACATGACAGCCTAACAGCGCCACTTAAAACATCCAAAAATGGATTTATGAGATCAAATAGGGTCTCTCATGATATGAACATAAAATTAAAGTATTAGGAATATAAAATAACATCCCCAAACATAATAAAGATGAGCTTAAAAGAAATGACATAAAAGAGCGTACTCAAAAAGAAAGAGAGAGGTTGGATCCCTTATGAAAATTTGGCAGCCTAACGGCACCAATCAAAACTTCCAAAATGGATTGATGAGGGAAATTAGGGTCTCTAATCATATGAAAATAAAAATTCAAGTAATTTTAATATAAAATAACATCCCAATCATAAGAAATTTGATCTTAAAAGGAATGACATAAAAGAGTGTACTTAAAAAGAAAGAGAGGGGTAGGTTCCCTTACGAAAATTCGACAGCCTAACGGCGCCACGTAAAAATTCTAAAAAAAAGAATTTATGAGAGTAAGAGGGAGTATATAATCATATAAAAATAAAAATTATAGTATGGTTAATATAAAATAACATCCTCCAATATAAGAACATGGAGCATAAATCAAATGACATAAAATAGGGTACTTGAAAAGAAAGCGAGAGGTCGGATCCCTTACCTCGGGTCAGACATGACTCGATCGTTCTTTAAACTCCTGAATAATAAACATGATTTAATTTATACTTTCTTAAGAACCTTTTTCAAGTTCATTATTCCTTTTATATCACTTATTACCATGTTATGAACACTATGTAATTATTTAAGTTAATAATGGTCATTTTGTCGATCATTGCTACTTGAGTCAAAAATAAACTATTTATAATTACATGTTTGTTCATGGGGTAAAATATCCATTATATCCATAATTATATTCATTATGTAGATATCATATATATGATATATATCCATTATATACATGCATTTATAATGTTACATATCATTTAGAGGTAAGAAATGAAATGCACCGTTCATGGAGACGGTAAGCCGTACGTACGCATGAATGCTACTTCCATTTCTATTTCATATTTAATGGAATTGAAACATAATGATACATAATAGTATTATAATTCCAGTATAGTATCATATATAATATCATTAAATCTATCCTTTATATGTACCACATATGGTATTAACGAATCAAATCACTTTGAGGGGGAAGTAGTCCGCACTTCCTAACATAAAGATATCACGTTTACCCATAATGGAAACCATAAAGGTATGACATAAATGGAAAATACATAAGTTTAAGGAAAACATAAACAGATTATATATCATATTTAAATATATTGACATCTTAATGGCCACCTTTGAAGGTGTTAAAAGAATATTGAACAATCATCGTTTCGTGATGCAGAAATTCACCATCCACAGAAACAGTATGTTCTTTAACCATTATATGTAGGTGTGTGTAAGTGTAGCTCGAATAAATCTTTTAACAAAATCATAATATATTTAAGATACTGGAGTTGTTACAAAAGAAATGAATAAATTTTTTTTAGGGTGATGGAGAAGAAAAATAAAAAAAAAGAACACAAGTGTAGACATTAACTTAAAATCAGGTAACTCCTCTTGGATTGAACCAAAAGGGTGTCATAAAGAGAATTATGCCAAATGTGAGGCTTCTAGGATGAGGAGCGGGATATGGAGAGACAAAATGATCAGATCTTGGCCGATCAAAAGGCTTTAGAGGTGTGTGTAAGGAGGTAGAGGTGGGGGCATTTTATAAGAGGAGAAGAGGGGCACTCTTGGAAAGGTATAAAATGTTACTTTATTTTCAAATGTGATTCGGATTTTAAAGATACCACATTTATTTATTTCTAGGATAAGGTGATAAGAGTTCGAAATACACCCATCCAATAGGTTTTTGACATGTTTTGGTCTTTGATTTGTGATTATCGTTTCATTTTATTTAAATCGTTAAATAATGAGTTAATCGATGCATCATCATGATGTCATAAATAATTTAATTTATTTAATGTCTAAAAATTATAAAACAAATATTGTGATGTATGATATCTTTTTAACTTTCCAATGAATATTTATAGTCAAAACTCTGACTTGTATAACCCCATGTAAAAATTAATTTAGTAAAACATTACATGTTTGTGTCATTTTTACTTTTATTATAATTAAAAGGCATTAATGTCATTATCTTACCCAAGTGGCTCTATGGGGTCCCCAAAATCGACCCATGGGTTGTCTCGGTCGGCCATGACTCATCCAATAGGGTTAGGACAAGTGTCAAGGTCATTTCATAATATTAAAACATTATTTTTACATTAAATTACACTAATTTTCTCTAATCGCAATTAAAAACATAAAAGATACTATTGACCATAAAATTATTTTAATCCCATTGAACCACATTTTACTTCCTAATAAAAACCATGTATGTCGGATTATTGAAATTCAAAATACAGAGGTGGTAAAATTTAGTTTAAATGAAAAATCAGTTTTTAAGTACCACTTAGTGGTTTCACTATTCATCAAAAATTCAAGTTTTTCAGAAAAATACCAAATATTCACCCTAATCAATATTTGATATTCCAAATTCAAAAATGATGTATATTTTACATAATTAAAAACATAGAAGTTACATTAATTAATTTAATAATTAATTCCCGCTGTCAGAACAAATAGCGTGTTTTTATGAAACAATATATATCAAAAGATTGACACTAGTTTAAGTCCAATTTCAAAGTGAAATTAATTCCAATGACCACTATTGGATTAAATTGTAAAAATATATTATAATTTCACTTTAAAACCAATTCAAATGATTATCAAATCATATAAATATATTTTATTGAAAAGTGGTCTTGAATTAAAATACAACATTTTTCACTATTCATTAAAAAATGAACTTTATCGGAAAAATTCCAAAAATTTACACAAAGTATATTTTGATGTCCCGATTCTGAAGAAGAATATTATTTTGTCAAATATAACACATAAAATTGTCAAAAAGTGGATTTAAAAGAGGTTCTACATCAAAAGGCAGTTAATGGACCCTTTAAAGAATATTAGAATGTTTACACTTAAAATTGGATTCATTCACATTTTTAATCCTCTAACATTTATTGTAAAAAGTAAAAATATTTGAAAAACATATATAATTATATTATAGATAGTTCTATTCATTCCCTCCATTACAACGACTAGGCATTAACTATTGTAATATTATTATATTATTAGTGTGCAACATAAGATTTAAAAGAAACTTGTGGTTGCGTATTGGGTACACCATCGAGCATAGAATTCCAATTAAAGTAGTATTAAAATATTATTCACAAATATTGATAAATATGAAAATGTCATATTCTTTATTTACCTGGGGTGTTAGATTCTTCCCCCCTTTTGGGAATTGTGTCCTCTCAACTTTAAAATTGGGTTTGGAAACTTCATTGAAAATCCCACATCGGAACAAGACTCAGTAAAACAATCTCTTTAAAAAAAGAGAAGTACAAAGGTCACCCTAGTTAACCCATAATAGGATTCCATGTAGGAAAATATGGATATGGAGGAAAAAACAACGGGTCATGTTCTGATGGAGAGTGATAGTAAACATGTCTAGGAGAAAGTTAACCATAAGAAAATCACAAACATGTGGTAGGTTAAACGGTATTCGATTCACCAGTAGGAAAAGTTAATAGACAACATTTTTGTTTTAACATAATTTTCATTGAGGAATTTATTTTTGATCTTAAGGAAACATACTTACTTGTCATGTTGACTTTCAACATTTACTAGATTTCTTACACAAACTCATACTTTCCACAAATGAAGAGTATTTAGGAAGACTTATTAGAATTATGGGTACTATAATAAACTTCTTGAGAATCACCTAATCCAACAAAGAGAACTATAAATTTCCCATGTCTTTAGATATCAACCAAAACCAAACCAAAAAGTTTAGTATGAGATCAGATAAAACCCAAAAAGGATATTTTTTTTACAAAAAATAAAAACTACTCATAATATCAAAAATTTGTTAAACAAAACCCAAAGTTCAAAAAAGACAATTAAATAAACATCTATCCATAAAATTATTCAAAGTAAACCCAACTAAGATTGAAACCCAAATATTTGATGGATTTAATCACATAGTCTCCCAGGGTAAAAATTAACATTTATCTCCAATTAACATCATTTGCTCTTAAAGTCTCATACTGAAAAGTAATTAACCTAATCAAATATCCTCCATGATAGGTTAATAATTTCCATAGATAACCCAAAATCAACTTACTCTTGATTCATAAAATCATCTAACTAAAAATATTAGTCAAACTAACCAGGGACTTCACGTAGTTCAGTGGTAGGTGAGAAATACAAGTCACACTTTGGTTCTTGGTTAGATTCCTGCAGCTTTGTCCGACGCGACGGGTTGTCACACGGTCTGCGTGTTGTCCCTTTTCCAAAAAAAATATAATTCTTAAAACATTCCCCAAAACGAGATAAAATCTTCAAAAATAACCATAACATAATTTAACCTCAAGTTTATCTCATTTCATTCATATTCCATCACAACTTATAGTAAACCATAATTACCTCAAATGTAAGGATCATATAAACCCTAATGGTTACCTTTATAATTATTACCTGAACTTCCATGTCGAGTTGGTTCTCTTGTACATAATGCATTAGAGAACTCACCAAGGTTCAAGTGGTTGATCATGACTCCTGATAGCTGGTTTAGAATAACCACAAGATCTCTCATTGAATGCCCCATTTCATCCAGTCTCTTAATTAGAGAACCACCACAGTTTCCTTCAAACCCATTGTCACTTTAGTGCCTGCTAGATCCATCCATTTACTAAAACCAGAAAGGTCAGTGTGAGTATATTAGTAAAATCGTCATATAATAAAGAGGAATAAAAACACCAAGATATACTTATCCAAGTTATCTCAAACTCATTCTAACTTTAAAAAAAACAATGAATCCATCTAATAAACTAACCATTGCGGTTATACACAACTTTTCACTTTTTCTTAAACAACATTCCATCCTCTAAAGTTATCTAAACCGACCTTTGATATCAACTATAAGGACCCAGCCTTAAACATTACTTATTATTTAATTAAATTAATAATTCACTTAGAGGATCTTTTCAGGTTTAGAGTTTTAGAGAATTATATCATAAATCATGCATTACATTCCGCATTTAAACCAAGTGGTTACATAAAAGATAGTATTCATTTTTTCCCATTGACAGAAACATATTTAAAACCAAACATGGATTCCTTCATGACACTTCCTTGAACCTATCATCACATCATATACCTTTACCCTGATCTGTGAAAAACATTTCAAAAACTTGGGATGAGCATAAAAAGCCCAGTAAAGGATACAAAAAGAAGGAAAACTATTAGTTTTTCAAAACAACAAGTAAACCAATAATACTTTATCAAAGTAATACTTTTCACCTTTATGAATTAGTAAAAAAAACTCTTCACTGAACAAAATATCATTACTTACCCCTTTTGTAACCAAAATATTACCATAAAAACCCATTTAAAGAACAAATAACATATAAAGGTAACTTGGGACATAAACATACTTAAATGGAATAACCATACGATCGACTTCCACACATATCACTTAATGGAATAGCCATACGGCCGACTTCCATACCCAATGCATTGGAGGTTACAACGTAACCACCCGTACTGGTATTCACGGCACCACCTGTCATATGGTTTATCACGTAACCACCCGTAAAATGTCCAAGTACCATCATTACACATAAAATATTTAAAATATAAACATTTCAATAAAAACATTTCATTTTCAATCACAATACGTAATTCCAAGATATTGAATTAATCAATCCATTTTCATAAATCATTTAAAATAGATTTTTGAATCAAACTGTCACATACCTCTTTGAAGCTTTTAATGGATTTATAATTTTAAAAAATTAATGTCCATATAAATAAATAGTGAAAACCATTTTGAAAACATGGACATTAAAGATAATGATTTAGAATAATGAATCTTTGAAACATTTACAACGATATTTTTGTTAAAGAGTTTTTAACAAAATCAGAGACTCTTGAATACAAATAATTGCGGAATAAAATTTAATCCGAACATTATAATATCATGAGAATAAAGGGATTCATGATATAATATGTCAAAGGATAGTATACACACCATATAATAGTTAATTGGTGCATAAAAACAATGAAGTCTCAATGGAAATGTAAATTGAGATGAAATCCATTATAAAGATGGTATCCTTAAATTAGGGATAAATATTTCACATAATTATGTGAGAGAAATATAAAAACACCCAATATAAGTGGATATTAAGTGTGAAACAATCAGAAGTCATACACACATAATCTTGGAAAAACAAAACCAATGACATAGATATTTAGCTCAATGAAATGAGATTGAGTTATGATTCCCTATACAAGTTCATAAGAATTTATCAATGAGATGATTATGTGCAGAAATAGTATATCCACAAAAAGGTTTTTGGAAATTACAACATAGAGATTCCACACATAATCTTGGCATAATAAACTCAAGAAGTAGATGTTTAACCCAAATAATTGAAAGTGGGTTAAGAAGTTCCCTTATCGAAATCCGACAGCCTAACGACGTCACATTGAAATTCAAAAAATGAGTTGATGAGAGAGAAAATGGTATCTCATCACTGGGACATAAAATTTACATAAATAAGGGTATATATGAACATATCTTGACATAATAGTATGTGAATTTAAAGACATAACAAAAGAAGTCTTTTAAAAAGAAGAGGGTGAAAGGTCCCCTTACCGAGTTGGGAAACATTCGAAACGTACACACCATGGAAGAAGAGTCATACAATGACGATGTAAATACACATAAATGAAATTATACTACACAAAGTGTATAATAATGGGCAGTACATACACCACTCAATGTAAATGGTGGAAAATATATCATAATGGTCACGAGAATAAAAGTGAGATAAAAAATCCCTTATGAAAACTTGGCAGCCTAACGACACAACTAAAAATGTCCAAAAATGGATTTATGAGATCAAATAGGGTATCTCATAATATGAACATAAAAATTAATGTATAAGGAATATAAAATAACATCCCCAAACATAAGAAAGATAATATTAAAAGAAATGACATAAAAGAGAGTACTTAAAAAGAAAGAGAGAGGTTTGATCCCTTAAGAAAATTCGGCAGTCTAACGACGCCAATCAAAACTTCCAAAATGGATTGATGAGAGAAAATAGGGTCTCTCATCATATGAAAATAAAACATAAAGTAAGTTTAATAAAATATAACATCACAATCATAAGATATATGATCATAAAAGTAATTACATAAAAGAGTGTACTTAAAAAGAAAGAGAGGGGTGGGTTCCATTACGAAAATTCGGCAGCCTAACGGCGCCACATAAAAATTCTAAAAATAAGAATTGATGAGAGTAAGAGGGGGTATATCATCATATAAAAATAAAAATTATAGTATGGTTAATAAAAAAGAAAATCCTCCAACATAAGAACATGGAGCATAAATGAAATGACATAAAATAGGGTACTTGAAAAGAAAGAGAGAGGTCGGATCCCTTACCTCGGGTCCGACTTGACTCGATCGTTCTTTAACCTCCTGAATAATAATCATGAGTTAATTTATACTTCATTAAGAACCATTTTAAATTTCATTATTCCTTTTATATCACTTATTACCATGTTATGAACACTATGTAATTATTTAAGTTAATAACGGTTGTTTTGTCGATCATTGCTACTTGAGTCAAAAATAAACTCTTTATAATTACAAGTTTGTTCATGGGGTAAAATATCCATTATATCCATAATTATATTAATTATTTAGATATCATATATATCATATATATCATATATATCCATTATATACATGCATTTATAATATTACATAACATTTAGAGATAAGAAATGAAATGCACCGTTCATGGAGACGGTAAGCCGTACGTACGCATGAACGCTACTTCCATTTCTATTTCATATTTAATGGAATTAAAACATAATGATACATAATTGTATTATAAATCCAGTATGGTATCATATATAATATCATTAAATCTATCCTTTATATGTACCACATACTGTATTAACGAATCAAATCACTTTGAGGGGGTGGTAGTCCCCACTTCCTAAAATGATGATATCGCGTTTACCCATAATGGAAACCATAAAGGTATGCCATAAATGAAAAATAAATAAGATTAAGGAAAACATAAACATATTATATATCATATATAAATATAGTGACATCATAATGTCCACCTTTGGAGGTGTTAAAAGAATATTGAACAATCATCGTTTCGTGAGGCAGAAATTCACCATCCACAGAAACATTATGTTCTTTAACCATTATATGTAGATGTGTGTAAGTGTAGCTCGAATACATCATATAACAAAATCCTAGTATATTTACGATACTGGAGTTGTTACAAAAGAAAAAAAAAGAGTTTAGGGTGATGGAGAAGCAAAATAAAACAAAAGAACACAGGTGTAGACATTACCTTAAAATCGGGTAACTCCTCTTGGTTTGAACCAAAAGTGTTTCATAAAGAGAATTATGCCAAAGGTGAGGCTTCTAGGATGAGTAGAGGGATTTGGAGAGACGAAATGATCAGATCTTGGCCGAGCCAAAGGCTTTATATGTGTGGGTAAGGACGTAGAGGTGGGGGCCTTTTATAAGAGGAGAGGAGTGACACTCTTGGAAAGGTATAAAATGTTACTTTATTTTCAAATGTGCTTCGGATTTTAAAGGTCCCAAATTGATTTATTTCGAGGATAAGGTGATAAGAGTTCTATATACACCCATCCAACAGGTTTTTTACATGTTTAGGTCTTAGATTTTACATTATCTTTTCATTTTATTTATATCATTAAATAATGAGGTAATCGCTGCATCATCATGATGTCATAATTAATTTAATTTATATAATGTCTAAAAATTATAAAACAAATACTATGATGTAGGAAATATTTTTATATTTACAATGACTATTTATATTAAAAATTATGACTTGTATAGCCCCATGTAAAAATTGTTTTAGTAAAGCAATGCATGTTTGTGTCATTTTTACCTTTACTTTAAATAAAAGGCATTAATGTCATTATCTTACCCAAGTGGCACCATGGGGACCCAAAAATCGACCCATGGGTTGTCTTGGTAGTCCATGACTCATAACATAGGGTTAGGACAAGTTCCAAGGTCATTTCATAGTATTAAAACATTATTTTTACCTTAAATTACACTAATTACCTCTAATCGCGATTAAAAACATAAAAATTACTATTCACCGAAAAAATTATTTGAATCCCATTGAACCACATTTTACTTTCTAATGAAAACCGTGATTGTAGGATTTTTTAAATTCAAAAAAAAGTGGTGGTAAATTTTCATTTTAATGAAAAATCAGTTTTTTAAGTACCACTTTGTGGTTTCACTATTCATAAAAAATTCATGTTTTTTAGAAAAATACCAAAAATTAACCCTAAGATATATTTGATATTCCAAATTAGAAAATGATGACTATTTTACAAAATTAAAAACATATAAGTTACATTAATTAATTTAATAATTAATTTCCGCTGTCAGAACAAATAGCGTGTTTTTATGAAACAATATATATCAAAAGATTGACACTAGTTTAAGTCCAATTTCAATGTGAAATTAATTCCAATGACCACAATTGGATTAAATGGTAAAAATATATTCTAATTTAACTTTAAAAACAATTAAAATGATAATCTAATCATATAAATAAATTAGATTGAAAAGAGGTCTTGAATTAAAATACAACATTTTTCACTATTGATTAAAAAATGAACTTTATCAGAAAAATACACAAAATTTACACAAAGTAAATTTTGATGTCCTGATTCTAAAGAATAATTTTATTTTGTCAAATATAACAGTTAAAATTGTCAAAAAGTGGATTTAAATGAGGTTCGCCATCAAAAGGCGTTTAATAGACCCTTTAAAGAATATTAGAATGTTTACGCTTAAAATTGGATTCATTCGCATTTTTAATCCTCTAACATTTATTGAAAAAAGTAAAAATATTTTATAAACATATATAATTATCTTGTAGTCAGTTTTGTTCATTCCCTCCATTACAATGGATAGGCATTAACTATTATAATATTATTATATTATTAGTGTGCAACGTAAGATTTCAAAGAAACACGTTGTTGCGTATTGGGTACTCCATCAAGCATAGAATTACCTTTAAAGTAGTATTAACATTTTATTCACAAATATTGATAAATATGAAAATTTAATATTCATTATTTACCTGGGGTGTTACACCTTTCACTCTCCTCTTTTAGTCAAAGTCTTATTTTATTTTAGGTCTTTTAAATTTACCTTTTCTTATATTAGGATATGTTAATCTATATCCTCAATTCTATAAATTTTATGTCCATGTGATAATAGACCCTTTTTTCTCATTATCTCATTTTCTGAATTTTAAAGCGACGTAGTTAGGCTATCGAATTTCTGTAAGAGAACTTCTGAACCCAATTTCAATTCATTCGGTTAAACTTCAATTCATGCTGATTGTTTTATATTTAATATCAACTTATATTGGGTGTATTATTATTTTTCACACATAATTTTGTCACTGATTTGTCCTTAATATAAGGATATGATTTTTTTCAAGGTAATTTGTCACAATTTACATTACACTGAGACTTATTTGTTGTTATACACCAAATCACCAATATATGGTGTATATACTACCCTCTGACACATTATATCCTGAAAATCATTATTCTAATGATATTATAAGATTTGATTGACGTTATTCCTCAATTATTTGTATCTAAGCGTCTCTCATTTAGTTTGTAAACATTTAACTAAAATATCATTTTAATGAATTTAATGATTTATTCTTATAAATATTTCTCATTAATGCCCATGTTTTAAAAATGGTTTTAATAATTTATTTATATGGACATGAATGTTTTAAAATTAAAATTTATTTCAAAATCTTCAAAGTGGTATGGGACACTTTGATTCAAAAATCTCTTTGTAAAGTGTTTTAAATGGTTCTGCAAATGGTTTGACAAAGGATTGATTACGTAAATATATTGAAATGATATATTTTGATTGAAATGTGGAATTGTTGTCATTATATTATGCTTGTTTAATGTGATATGAATATGTTATGGTTATTGGGAATTATTCAGGTATATGAGTGGTTCCGTGATTAACCTAGGGCGGGTGAGCCTGAGATATCTCTCCAACGCATTGGTTAACATGACAGAGGTAAACATTAATGTTTCTCCTAAGAGATTTAGGGAATATACTATGATGGGTATTCCAAACGTAACTCCCAATATAGCTGTGATAGCTACATTGTAAGTTCTATATATATTCCAAATGTTGCCATTATGATTTATGATTTCTATGTGTTATTATTAAATCTGATGATTTAATGAGGTATGAGCTTATACTTGGTATGTATTTATGGAATAATGTTTTTTTTCTTTATTTTATAATCCTTACTGATATTTTTATTCTCATCCTAAGGTTTTAAAAGTTTTTCACAGGGCATAAAGATGAATATGGTAAATGATGAGATTAAGGAAAAGTCATGTTGTGTAAAACATGAAACTAGAAATGACTCTTTATTTTCAAGAGTTTTTATTTTATGAAAAAATGGATACTTAGTAGAAGTTTCTACTTTTTAATTTTTTGAGATGTTATGTAATAGTTATGGCCTAATTTTAAAAACTCTAAAACAGGAAATATCCTCAATGTATATTATTTATTTAATTCCATATTATGTAATATTCTATGATTGGGTCCATATAGTTGGTATCAAAGGTTGGTTTAGATGAATTTATAGGTTAGGGTGTTATTTAAGCAGAAGTGACATAACCATAATGGTTATCATATTAGAAAGAGTCATGGTTATTTTAGATGTCATACATGGTTATTACATTTTGGGGTGAAAAATGAAAAGTATTAGATAAACTTTGAGGATAAAATTTGTTATGGTTGTTTTTGAGAAATTTGTCTCATTTTTATGGAATGTTATGAAATTATATAATTTATAATATAGGACAACACGTAGACCATGTGACGACCCATCAAGTCAGATAGAGCTATGGGAATCTAACGCACAACCAAAGTGCGATTGGGATTTATCACCTACCACTGGACTATGTAAAGTCCCTGGTCAGTATGACTAATTATTTTTAGTTAAATGATTTTATGGATCAATAATATGTTGATTTGGTATCTTATTTGTTATCTAATAGACATCTTTAGTATAGGAAAACGATTTTTGTTATTAAGTGATACGGGTTATTTCGGATGAAATCCTCTCTTTTGGGAACACTATAAGCGTAAGGAAAATATAATTCTATGGGATTTAATTTGTGGAGTAACGGTTGAAATATTATTTTGGATGAATCAATGTTAGTTTGTCAACATAAGTTGATTTGGGTTATTTATGGAAATGATTGAACTATCGTGGAGAATATGTAATTAGGTTAATCACACTTCAGCATGAGACTTTAAGAGTAGTGGATGTTTTTGGAGATAAATCTTATGATTTAATGTGGACAACTATGTCATTAAATTCTTTTGAGTTTTGGGTTTCAATATTAGTTTGTATTATTTAGAATAATTTTAAATACAATTTTATATTGAACTACCTTTCCTAAACATTGTGTAGTGTTTGTTGAATTTTGATGTTTAAGAGTAGTATTTATTTTTATAATGGATTATCCTTTTGGGGATTATTTGATCTAATACTAACCAATTTTGGTTTTGGTTAATGTCTAAAGACAAGGGAAATATATAGTTTATGATTTTTGGATTATTTGATGCTCTAGAAATATTATTACAGCACTTTTTATGTGACCAAGACATATTGAATACAGATTATTTAAAGAAAATATGAGTTTTTGGTAGAAATATTGTAAATGATGAAAGTCTACATGCCAAGTAAGTATGTTTCCTAATGTTTTTATTCAATATCATAAATATATTCTCCAATTTATGAAAAGTATCTTAATAGAAAAAGGTTGTCCGTTTAATTTTCCTAATGGGAAACCAATGGCCGTTTAACCCATCACAAATTTTTGGTTTTCTTGTTGTTAACTTTTTCCTAATCATGTGTTCTTTCACTCTTCATCAGAACATGAAACTTAGTTTCTCCTCCATATCCATGTTTTCATGGAATCAAAGTATGGGTTATATTGGGTTACCTTTTTACTTATTTTTATTTTTTAAAAAGTGATAGTAATATTTACTCTTTTTCTAATGTGGTTCTTTTAATGAAGTTTTTGAGCCCAATTTTTAAATTGTGGGGACGCAATTACCAAAACTAGGGAAGGATGTAATATCCCAGGTGAATAATTAATATAGAATTTTCATATTTATTAATATTTTTGAATAAAATATTAACTTTATTTTAAAGGGTATTCTATATTCAATGGCGTACCTGACACACAACAATGGGTTTCTCTAATGTCTTATGTGGCACACAATGTTGAGTCAAACTAAATAATTATAATATATTATTATTTTAAATTGTAGTTAATACCTAGCCATTGTAATGGCAGCAATGAACAGAATTAACTACAATATGATCATACATATTTGTTAAATGTTTTAATATTTATCCTATAAAAGTTATAGGCTAAAAATGCGGATGAATCTAATTTTAAGCATAAATATCCTAATATTCAATAAAAGTCCGATTTACCACATTTTGATGGAGAACCCTATTTAAATCTAGTTTTGGTCACTTTTATATGTTATATTTGATAAAATAAAATTCTTCCTTATAATCGATACATCAATATTTACTTTGTGTAAATTGATGGTATTTTTCTGATAAAGTTCATTTTTTAAATTAATAGTGAAAAATACTGCATTTTAATTCAAAACTACCTTTTAATATAATTTATTTATATATTTGGATTATCTTTTTTAAGGGTTTTAAAGGGTAATTTGATTATATTTTTCCCATTAATCCAATGTTGGTTATTGTATGTAATTTCACTTTTAAATTAGACATAAACAAGTGTCAATCTCTTGATAGTAATTATTTTTTAAAAACAAGCTTCTTTGTTTTGACAATGGGAAATAATTTGAAATTAATTAATGAAACTTAAACTTATTGAATTTGTTAAATTAGAAATCATTTTTTAATTCAGAATATCAAATATTGCTTAGTCTGAATTTTGGGTTTTTTTTCTAAAAACCATCAATTTTGATGAATAGTGAAAATAGTGAGTTGTAGTTAAAAAATCTACATTTCATTTAAATGAAATGTTACCTCATCTATGAATTAAATTTATAAATTCTTAAATAAATGGTGGTTATCAGTAAGTAAAATTTTGTTTAATAAGGTGAAAATAAATTTTGGTGAATAATAACTTTTGACTTTTATTTACCGCAGTTAATGGTAAATAGGGTAATTCAAGGTAAGCATAATCTTATAAAAATAAAAAATAACCTTAATAGTTGTCCTAACATTGTTGGATGAGTATTTTATGAGTAATAAAATCCTTGGGTGAGATTTTGTCCTTTGAAATCAATTCAGGTAAGATAATGACCTTAAAAACGTTTTATTTAATGTAAAAAAAATATTATAAACATGTATTATTTTGCTAAAACTATTTCAATGAAGGGTTATATAATTTATATATTTGACTATAAATATTAATTATGAAGATAATAATATTTACTACATAATGGTATATTATTTTTAATTTTTATTGATAAAATAAAAAAATCATTTATGACACAATAATAATACAGTGTTTACCTCATTAATGAATGATTTAAATAAATAAGATTATAAATTTTAAAACAATATAAAAAAACTGTCCATTTAGTATTGGATTATTTTATTTATAACTCTATTTATCTTATCTTAGAATTTAATAAGTTTTGGACCTTTATAGACCGAAAATCATTTTATAATATAATAATATTTTAAAACTTCTTGAAAGATCCCCTCCACCCCTTATAAAAATACCTCTCCTCTAACCCATGAATCACATGTCTCAAGCCCCATAGATCATCCAAAATCTACCCAAATAGTCTCTCAATATCCCTATCTTCCACCTAGAATCCATAACTTAGGATGAAGTCACTTCAAGAAATATTTTTGGTTCAAACCAAACGTAGTTACCTGATTTAAAGGTAACGTCTTCTCTTAAGTTTTTTTCTTTTATTTTACTTCTAAAACCCCCTAAACTCTTTTTATTACATTATTTTATAAGAAAAACTGTATCTTAAATATATATGGTTGTTTATATTAGAATTATTCTAACTACCCTTACACACACCTCTGTCTAATGGGTAATGAACAAATTGTTTCTGTGGACGTCGAACGACAGCCTCACAAAACGATGATTATTCAATCATCTCTTACCACCTTGTATGGTGGCTATTAAGATAGAAATATTTTTACATGTGATATATATGATATTTATATTTTCTCTATACTTCTATTTTTTTCATTTATATCATATTTTTATGGTTTCCATAATGGGTAAATATGATAATTTCATTCGAGGAAGTGCGTACTATAACCCCTTCAAAGTTATATGACTCGTTCATGCCATATGTGTAACATATAAAGGATGGAATTAGTAAAATTATATATTATTATATAATTGAATTATAATATACCTATTCATAATTATTTTTTCATTCCATTAAATAAAAAATATAAATTAAAGTAGCGTTCATGTGTACGTACGACTTATCATCTCCATGAATGGTGTATTTCATTTGGTTCCTCGAAATTTTATTTTCAATGATAAATAAAAATATATACTGCGTATATATGATATATATTATATCTAAATAATTAATATAATTCTGGAGATAATGGACTTTTGAACACATGAACAACTTGTAATTATAAAGAATTCATTTTCGACTCAAGTGCCAAATTTAAAAAAAATGAGCATTATTAACTTAAATGATTGAATAATTTTTATAACATGGTAATAAGTGATATAAAAGTAATAATAAACATGAAAAATTTTCATATTAATGTATAAATTATCTTTAGTTTATTATTTATGTGATTAAATATTTAACGGGTCATGTCAGACATGAGGTAAGAGGTTTTCATCTCTCTTTTTTCCCGTGAGATTCATGATATATTTTCTAGTATTTCATATTGTGTGGTGTATGTACTGACCATGATTGTACTATTTGTGTAATATAACTTAGTTTATGGGTATTTACATCTTCATTGTATGATCCTTACTTCATGGGTTGTATGTTTCGTAAGTAAGGAAATCAGTAAGGGAACCCTTCACTCTCCTCTTTTAGTCAAAGACTTCTTTTATGTTATGTCTTTGAAATTTAAATTTTCTTAAATTGGGATATGTTCATATATATCATTAATTATGTACATTTTATGACCATGTGATGATAATCCATTTTTTCCCTCATCAACGCATTTTTTAAATTTTAAAGGGATGTCGTTAGGCTGTCGAAATCTATAAGAGAACTTCTTAACCTAATTGCAATTCTTTGGGTTAAACATCTACTTCTTCATTATGTCATGCTATGAATATGTGTGAGTTACCTATTATTTTTTTACACTAAATATCCACTTATATTGGGTGTATTAATATTTTTCACACATAATTATGTCATTGATTTGTCCTTAATGTAAGGATATGAATTTTGCAAGGGAATTTTTCTCAATTAACATTACATTAAGATTTAATTGTTGTTAAAAACCATTTCAATTTTATAATGTGTATATAATACACTTTGATATATTATATCATGAAAATTGTTATTCTCATTATATTATAATAGTTGATTAATGTTATTCTACAATTATTTGTATTCAAGTGTCTCTCATTTGGTTACAAACTCTTTTACTAAAATGTCATTTTAAATGTTTTAAAGAATTATTCTTCTATATTAATCTCATTAATGTCCATGTTTTAAAAATGATTTTATGTTTTTATTTATATGGACATTAATATTTTAAAAATAAAATTTCTTTCAAAATCTTCAAAGTGGTATGGGACACTTTGATTCAAAAATCTCTTTATTAAATGTTTTAAATGGTTTTGAAAATTGTATGATAAAGCGTTGATTATGTAAATATCTTGAAATGATATATTGTGATAGCAATGTAAATATGTTCAATGTCTTTTATTATTGTTTTATGTGTTATTAATATGTTATGGTTATTGTTCATTTTTCTCATAAACGGGTGGTCCCGTGATAAACCTATGGCGGGTGAGCTCGAGATAGCTATCTAATTCATTGCGTAACGTGAATGAGGTAAATGTTAATGATTCGCCTAAGAGATTTAGTGAATATACAAGGATGGGTATTCAAAACATAACTCCCTATGTATATGTGAAAGCTACAATGTATGTGTGGTATTGATGCCACAATTTACCTTTGGATTTATGATTTCTATGTGTTATTCATAAATCTGATGATTTCATGAGGTATGAAATATTTCCTGGTATATATTGATGGAATAATGTTTTCTTTATTTCTTTTATAATCCTTACTGAGCTATTTATGCCCATACCATGTTTTGATTTTTTTTCATAGGGCTTAAAGATGAATAGGGTAAATGATGGGATCATGGAAAAGTCATGCTATCTAAAATATGTAACTATACATGACTATTTATTTCATGTGTTTTTATTTTATGAAAAAAAATTGAAACTGAGTAGAAGTGTCTACTTTGTAATTTTTTGAGATGTAATGTTATAGTTATGAACTAATTCTATAAAACTCTAAACATGAAAAGATACTAAATGTGAATTATTCATTTAATTTAAGATTATGTATTGTTTTAAGGATGGTTCCTTATAGTAATTATTTTTTTACCATGGTTAATTAGTAAATATGGTAAAGAAGGGTAAAAAATTATATTATAAAAATATTAAATTACCCTAAAACCAGTTCTAAACCTATTTGGTGAGATATGTCTGACCACTGGCAACCTTAGGTCAATTGTTGAACCCCATTGAGCCACATTGATGTGAAAATGAAATTTTATAAGAATTAATTTAATGTAATAAATGTATCATCAACATGTATCTTCTAGTAAATAAATTTTTATATGGGGTTATTTAGGTTATATTTCCACCGATAAATAAATATTAGAAATCTAAACCTATTTCCCAAATTAAGGTATTTTATTTATAATTTTTAGTCTTTAAATAATTAAATTTATTTATTACACAATGATGATATATGGATTACCTTATTAATGAGTGCTTTAAATATATGAGATTATAAATATTAAAATAAATTAATTTTGAATCTTTTTATTCAATATATGAGTTTTAGGGATATTTTTGACTTGTTATCTTTGAATTAATGATGTTTTTTCACAAGAATCATGTTTTTATCTATTTTCAAAAAGTCATGATATGAATTGTATAAAAATTGTCATAAATGTATTTTGAAAAAAAAACTATTTCATTAAATGATATAATAGTACTAAAAATATATGATTCTGAAAAATTATTTAGATAATTTTGGAAATTTAATTAATGAATGACATTCGATTCTATTGTCATTCTTTAGTAACTATGTTAACCATAGAGTATGAATAAACAAGAAGACATTGTAAGAGTTAAATAAGTAAACTAAGGGTTAATGCTAAAAGATAATGTTATATTTGCGACCTAGGCTTTTCAAAAAACCTATTGGTTGAATGTTTTAGACCCAAAATAATATTATATTTTAAATAAATTACTTTGGGACCATTTGAAACCGAAAATTTGTTTATAATAAAATAATATTTCAATTCCTTCCTAGAGTGCCCCTCCTCCCTCTTATAAGAGGGCTCACCTCTATCCCCTTACACACACCTCTCAAGACCCCTATCTAATCCCAAATCGTCCCAAATAAGCTCCCAAAACCCTTCTTTTACTTATATACTCCTTAACTTGAGAATAAGGCATTTTAATAAAGATTTTTAGCTTAAATCAAAAGGAGTTACCCAATTTGAGGTAATGTCTTCTCTCAAGCATATGGCATTTATTTTCACTTCACCAACCCCCTAAACTCTATTTAATTAATTATTTTGTTGAAAAACTAGTATATTATATATAATAGGATGTTTTTATTACATTTATTCAACCTAAACTCACACACAACTCCATAGAATGGATTTAGAACATACTGTTTCTAGGAACGATGAACTACTGCATCACAAAACAATGAATTTTCAATTATCTCCTACCTATTATCATGGTGGCCATTATGATGGAACTATATTTATTTATGATATATATTATATTTATATTTTATCTATGATACTCTAATTTTTATTTACACACATATCATTATTCTCTTTATTATGTGTAAGTACGATAATTTCTTTTCAGGAAGTGCGGACTACCGCCCCCTTAAAGTGATATGAATCGTTCATGACATACATAGAATGTATAAAATATAGATTCAATGATGTTATGTAACTTATATATAATATTATTTTATACTTTAATTATAATATAACAATCTATCAAATAGTTTTAATTTCTTTAATATGACAAAAAAACAAAGGTAGCGTTTAAGCGTACGTACGACTTACAGTCTCCATGGACGGTGAATTTCATTTATTATCATCAAATGTTATGGACTATAATAAATACATATATAATGGATATATATGGTATTAAAATCATGAATAATAATTTTTATATAATTGAATTTTTACTAGATAGTTAATTAGTAATTATTACAAGGTCATTTTTGAGTCAAATACCCAACATCTACAAAACAACCGATATTAACTTAAATAATTATGTAACTTTTATTACATGGTAATAAGTGATATAAAAGGAATAGTAAACTTGAAAAATATTCTTAAGAAAGTAGAAATTAACTTATTTTTATTATTCAGGACGAATAATGAACATACGTGATGAATCAGACTCAAGGTAAGGGATTTTATCTCAATATTCTTTCATTGAGGAATATCTTGTTATTATGAACATATATTATCATATAATGTGTATATAAAATCCTTTTTACTATTTATATCATCAATTATTATATTCTAATAATATTTAATTTTTTTCTAATTTTATTCTTTAATGATTTATATTCAAGTGTTTCTCAAGTGGCAAGGGACTTCATCTCAATATCCTTTCATTTAGGCATATCTTGATGTTATGTACATTTATAATCTTATAATGTGTATGTATATACATTTTGACACTTTTTATCATGAATTACTATATTCTAATGATATCTTAAGATTTTTTAATAATATTATTTAATGATTATTGTTTATGTACTTCTCAAGTGGTAAGGTACTCTTTATCTAAAAACCACGTTTTATTATTTGATGATTTATTATTATAAAATAATTCTATTTTATGTCTCTCTTTTCAAAATGTTTTTATTGGATTTATTTGTGTGTACATAAATGATTAAAATCATTAATCATCAAAATTATTTTAATAGTTTCGATGTTGTATAGGAAACAATTATTCAAAAATATCTTTTACAAATTCATTAAATTGGTTTTTGAAAAGTATTGAGTATTTCAATATCATGAAATGATTTATTTTGATTGAAAATGAAATTTTATTAGTGAAATTTTTATATTTGTGATATTTTATAAGTTACGGTTATATAATGGTACTTGGACATTTGATGGGTGCTTACGTGAGAAACCAATGTCAGGTGGTGACCTGATAAACAAATGACTAGTAGTTCCATTATAATCGAAGGATGAGTGGTTATGTTATAACCTCAAATTCACTGGGTGTAGAAGTCAACCGTATGGATATTCCATTTAGTGGTATGTGTAAAAGTGAACCATATGGTTATTCCATTCACGTATGTTTATGTCCCAATTTACCTTTTTATTATATATGTTGCTTTCTATGTGATTTATGGTAATCGTTTGGTTAAAAAGGGTACACAATGAGTTTATATTCAGTGAAGTGTTATTTCTACCTTTTAAAGGTGAAAATTATTAAATTATGATAATGTTTTCATGGATTACATGGTTTTTCATGATTAATTTTTTCTTTCATTATATATCCCTTACTTAGCATTTTATGTTTATCCCAATTTTTGAAATGGTATTCACAGGACATAATGAGATATAGTGTCATGGATGGGATCAAAGAAAAGATATGTTGTGAAAACATGAAACCATTTCATAGTTCATTTAAATTTTTTATGAAAAAAATATAGTGAGTAGATGTTTCTACTGGTAATATTCAAGATATATTTTCTTAGTTATGATCTAATTCTCTAAATCTCTAAACTTGAAAAGATCCTTGATGTGAATTAAATTCAAATTATCGACTTATATCTAGATTAACTAATGATTACGGATGGGGCCTTATAGTTGATATCATAGGTTAGTTTAGATAACATTATAGGTTAGGGTGTTATTTAAGAATATGTGACATAACTAAAATGGTTAGAATATTAGAACAAGTCATAGTTATTTAAGAAAAAATTAATGAGTTTAAGATAACATGAATAAGTATATATTAGTGTTTACCCTCCCCATAAGATATTAAATGATGATTTTTCGGATACACTGACACTGACCTTTTTGGTTTTATAGTTAATGGAAGGATCTAGTAGGAACCATTGTAAAAATGTAATTAAAGGAAACTATGATGGTTTTATGATTGAGAAACAAAATAGAATGGGAGATGTAATGATAACTCATTTGGTTATTCTTAACCAACTATATGGAGTCATGGTTGGCCCCTTAAACCTTGGTGATTTTTCTAAAAAATAATATATATGCGAAATAAATCACTATGGATTTTCAGGTAATAATACTAAAGGTTTTTATATTGAAAAACCGATGTTTCAAGGATGTGGAATGAAACACCTTGGTAATTGTTTCGAAGGGATGGGAATATGTTATAGATGTGGTAATGAAGGTCATATGGAAATAACCTTCAATGGAAAAAGGAAGCATTTAGTGGAATCATGGAATGGGAAAGAAGTCATTTACAAGGGATCAATTGAATGTTTTAAATATGGTGTGCATGTTTATTATGTAAATAAATGTCCTATGATGATGGTTCAGGAATATGATAAGCATGACCATAAAAATATATGTTTACAAATACCTAATTCCAATACAATTGAAGATGAGGAAACTAATAATGATCTATGAAATGTATGGATTATTTTTTAGCTCATATTTTGACATTATTATAATGTTAGAAAATTATAAAAGATTTTGTTTATCTAAAATAAGAATAAATGAATAATATTTAAAAACATGGATAAAAGATCATGAAAAATGTTGGATGATTATGATGTCTAAATTTTAGGAATTAAATTGTTATGTTGGATCTATAGATGATGATATGTTTAAATATATTAATTTTGGGATTACATTGGAATAATTATATTCTCTATAACCCTTATAATTTTTTTAATTGAGGAAGAGTTATATTTTCTTTTTTAGATATAGTTATAAGTAATCATTAGGGTTTATATGATCCCTGAATTTGAGGAAATTATGGGTTCTTAGTTTTTGGGATGCAAAATTTGAGGTATGAAATAACCATTAAGGTTAAAACATGTTATAGTTATTTTTAAGGATTTTATCTAATTTTTTAAATTTTATTATAATTATATGGTTTTTGAAAAAAGTAAACATGTAGACTATGTGACAACCCATCGCATCGAACAATGCTATGGGAACCAAACCCACAACCAATGTGCGACCTGGATTTATCGCCTACTGCTGAACTCTGTAAAGTCCCGGGTTAGTCTGAGTTATTATTTTTAGTTAAATGATTCTACAAATCAAGAATAAGGTTATTTTGTGAATTTTTATATCAAATGGATATCCTTAGTATAGTAAAATTATTTGGTGATTAATTGATAAATGCTATTTTGGAAGACACTCACTCTTTTTGGAACACTATATGCTTAAGAAAAATAGAATACAATAGGATTTAATTGGAGGAGTAATTGTGGAATTTTATTTGTAAAGAATATATGTTTTTATTGTTGGAATATGGAAATTGGTTTATAAATGTAAATGATTAATCTATCTTGGGAAAAATCTGATAAGGTTACTTAATTTTCAGTAAGAGACTTTAAGAGTAGTCAATTTATTTGAAGATAAATGTTAAGATTTTCCGTAGAAGACTATGTGATCAAATTCTTCTCAGTATTGGGTTTCAAGATTAGTAGGGATTAGTTTTAATAATTTTAAGGACAAATTAGTACTAGATGGACTTTCATGAACATTGGGTATTGATTGACAAATTTTGAATATTAAGAGTAACATTTCTTTTTATAATGGATTATCCTTTTTTAGGATTATCTAATCTTATACTAAACATTTGTGTTTTGGTTAATGTTTAAAGGCAGGGGAAATATGTAGTTAATATTTTTTGGATAAATTAATTATATAAGAAGATTATTATAGTTCTTCAAGTGTGAACATATCATCAAGAATACTCATTGTATGCAGAAAAGTTGAGTTTTTGGTAGAAATTTATTAAAGCGATAAACTATAATTGACATGTATGTATGTTTTCTTATATTTTAGACAATATGATATTTCTAATCATTAGAAAAATAACCTTAAAACAGAAAAATTTTCCATTTATTTTTATTAATAGAGAAACAACATCTACTTTACCCATCACAAGTTTATGTTTTTTTGGTAGTTAAATTTTTCCTAATCAGGTATTCTACAACTCTACATCTGAACATAATGGTTAGTTTCTCTTCTATATCCAAATTTTCCTACAAATAATTCAATTATGGGTTATCTAAAGTGACCTTTTTACATCTATTTCTTTATTTTATGGTGATAGTTTTATTGACTCATTTTCCGATGTGTGACTTCTAATTATGTTTATGTGCCCAATTTTAAAATTATGAGGACGAAATTTCAAAAAGGGGGAAGGATGTAATGACCTAGGTATTTATTGAATAATAAATTTTCATTTAAATTAATATATATTCATAATATATTACATTTATGTTAAATATGACACATTTTCTGATAGAGTACTCCACACGAATCAACAATTTTGTTTGAAATCTTACGTTGTACAAAACGTTGAGTTACCAAAAAAAATATTATAATAATATTATTATTTTAAATGGTAGTTAATTCCTATACATTGTATTTTTGGGAATGATAACAAATAAATACAATATGATTATACATTTTTCGTTAATTTTTTTGACATTTATCCAATAAATTTTTGGGACTTAAAATAGGAATGAATCTGATTTTAAGCATGAAATACTCTAATATTTTTAAAAGGGCATTTTACTACCTTTTGATGGTGAACCGGTTTTAAATATATTTCATTCACTTTTATATCTTTCATATTACCAAATAAACTTCTTATTAAGAAATGGAACATCATAATATAGTTTTGGTAAATTTTTGGTATTTTTCTGATAAAGTTCAATTTTAATGAATAGTGAATAATACTACATTTTATGTCAAAAATTTATTTTCATCAGATTTATTAATATGGTTATATTTTTGAGGTCAATTTAAAGTGTAATTATATTATTTTTTTATCCTTAAAATCAATTTTGGTCATTGGATGTAATTTTTCTTTTTAATTAGACATAATCAAATGTCTATCCTTTGATAGTTATTACTTTTTAAAAACCCACTTTTTGGTTTTGACAATGTGAATTAATTATAAATTAATTTTTTCCACTTATTAGTTTTTCTAAAGACGAAAACATTCCATGGAAATTTTTATTTCTCAAATTCATGGGATTTTTATGAGTCCGTGAAAATTTACGGTGCTAGATTCCGAGGCCCGGTGTGCCCGAAATCATTTTCTGAAGTTTTTCTCGGGTATGTTCATTAAACATGGGAGCGGGGTTTTATATATTTTCAACTGGAGCTCGGAATTGAAATCCAAGGGCACTGTTGAACTCACAGTGTCGATGTTTGCTTAGTGATACATTCACTGCTGTTGCATTCTAACGAGAATGGAAGTTAGATTTTGGGGTTTTTAATAAAGTTAAATAAAAATAAGTGTCAGATTTTTTTATATTTTTGAGGTGATTAAAACCTCCAAGTGGTGGTTAGTGGTGGGGGCCACCAAACCATAACCTCCCATGAGAGGTTATGGTGGTGGGGATGACTTGCACATAACCTCCCTTGGGAGGATATTTATTAGTGGGGACCACCGAGCTTTAAACCCCTTGAAATCACGATTAGTGGGGGAAACCCTTGAACTTCCCTCATAAGTGTGCCAAACCACACAAATTAATTAATGAAACTAATTAATTAATTTGAAATTTTTTGAATAAATTTTTCCAACAATTAAATATTGGGTTATCTTAACCCATTATTTTGGTTGGCACATTCTTTTTGGTTGAGCTTTGGAGAACCCTTGGAGAACATCATCCTTCCAACGAATAATGACAAAAATCTTCATCGATCTTCAAACGTGCCAAATGAGAAGGAGTCGACTGCGAAAAACATAGTCTTTGTCTTCGTATCCTCTGAATGCTTATTCGCTAATGATGGATATCTAGTTCTTATTCTGACATTGATTAATCGACGCCGCCTTTCTGCGACTTCATCAACGATCAACGTTATATGAGGCAGGGGTTTGAGTTGAAATTATATTCTTGTTCTACGTCATTAAATTATCCTTTTATGTTATTTCGATTGTTATCAACGTAATTTGGAGAGCTATAACCACACAAATACGTACCAACCCTCCCCCTTTGACTGTTCTCCTCTGTTGACGATGGCAGCAACGCAAAGACGCCATCAGAAGAGAAGATCGCAGCGGAGGAACGGGTCATGGTCGATAGGCCGCAGTTGTACATGTGGCGACTTACAGGGATCCAGCCGCAGAAGAAGCCGACAGCGCAAGGACCACCAGAAGGGCGTGGCGCCGCAGTGCCGTGCAGAGAACTGGGCCACGACCAGGTGGGCCGTGGAGGTTCGAGAAGGGCGCGGTGCGGTCGCACCGCACCGGTAGAGGGGGTCGTGGCCCCGCAGGTTGCGGCGGTCAGACAGGCTGGGCATGGCACTGTCGCGACGTGCCGGAGAAGAACCACGACCATATTCCGTGGAATACAGATGAGGGTGGCTGGCTGATCAGGATGTCGTTGCGTGCTATTGGAGGACCCAAAGGGTCCCGCGGTTACCAGGGCTGGTTCCACGTGCCAGCCGTTGCGGAAGATAGGGGGTGTAACCCCCCCTATACGCGGCCGGCCGGGCCACCGGGGTGGCCTACCTGCTAGCCACCGGGGCATCCTGCGGGTGGGCCATGCAGGCCGCTAGCCGGCCAGCCATGTGGCCCGCCGACCGGCCAGGACACGCAGGCCGTCGGTCCGGGCCTCCCCCTTGGTTCGGGCTGCCCTCGGGTCCGGAAACCCACTCAGGTAAGGCCACCTTTGGGCTAGGCCACCCGCTTGGGTCGGGCCACCCTCTTGGGCCAGGCCACCCTTTGGGCTGGGCCACTCCCTTCAGGGCGACGTCGGACCCGCGGACCGGGTCAGACCCCAGTCCAGACCCTCTTTGGCCTATTTTCACCTTTTCTCCCATATCTGGGGATATGGGTGTCTGATAGATGAACCGTCTACGGTGAAGGAATTCATAGAACAAGGAGGTACTTTTGGAATACCCTATTTGAGGTTTGGAAAAAGTTGGGGGTATGGTCAGGTTGGTTTGATCCTAGAAACCATCCGGGCCCCTAGAACATAAATTCCAATAACTCACAGACCGAGCATCTGATTTACACACCATCTGTTGAGTTGAGATCCCTATGATGAGGCGAATCTTTGAGATAATTATACTGGGGAATTCATGAATGTTGGATTAATCATCAGTATCTCATGGAGTGGATCCTCCCCGAGACGAGCGACTGGAGTCCAGAAACCTTGTAACTGGCTGATACCTGACGATTGCTGACCTTTCTATTCAGATTGTTTCGACTATCCCAGTGGGGAGAACCTTTCTGTGATGCAGCACACCTATAGTGAGGAGCGCCTCTGTGTGACGCAGCAGACACGTGGTTCTCGACAGGAGGAGTACCTCAGTAGGCTACGAGGGGAGCACCACTTTGTGATTGCGGTAAACCCATAGTGGGGCGCTCCTCTGTGTTATGCTAAAGACCCATGGTACTTCACAGGATGAGTGCCACAAAACTCCAGAATGGTGGAAAGCTCCTCTGTGTGATGTTACATTCCCACTGTACTCGATAGAGGACGAGTACACTCTTAGCTGAGGTTCCGACAATGTGACCAAGAGCGGTACATATTACCACGCCTAGAATAAAATCCTAGTTTTGAATTGGCTCAGTGAATTTTGTTTCTTCCTCATGATTGATATGGGTTACTAGATAACATAGGTATATGTATGGGTATATACCTAAGTAAGTGTTATCCGTTGATTCTTTACTTTGTGGTTATCCATGTTGGATATTGTGAGACCTTGACGGTCTGGGATCCTTACTGAGTATCGTTATAATCACACCTGTGCAGGCTATGACTGCCCATTATTGTGTTGGTTTTAGATGAAAGACACCGCTGACTGAGGTAGAGAGTAGCAGGACTGGACGGTACCAAGAGGTGGACCACTCAGAGTGATAGTACACAGTGCAAACAGACATACATGGAGTGCTGAGGAGGCCATATGTACCTACCTGCCAGGTAGGAACCCTGGAGGATGACACTATAGCTGCATTACTTTCATTCAATTGTACTTGATTTATGTTGTAACTATACTATTCTATTCTTCTTGTATTTCTGGCCTCTTTTAGTTCCATCACTCTCTTTTGAATAAAGATTTACTTGGTGTTTTACTTCCAATTGCCTACTCTTTTGTGTCTCTTTAATGATTATAAAGGAAATGCCTTCCCAGTTTTGGGATTTATGACTTTGGGGCTAGTCGCCACCCCCTGGCCTATGGATGTCGGGATTGGGGTAGTCACGATACGGGCCCTGGGGGATGGGTCGTGACAAATTGGTATCAGATGATTTGGTTCTATCGCTGAAATTCGGACTCTGATCATTATTTTCTCTGAATCAATAGTGTTAAGGGTACTAAGTGTGGTTTTCAGTTCAGGGAGACTATTGTTGGTGTGGGCGGCCGTCGTATCTATAAACTAGAACAATAACTACTGATTTCCAGCATAGTACATGAAAACACTGATTGCGTGTGTGTTTTCAAAAGTTTTCTTAAGTCATCTCACCCAATTCAGCTCAACATGTATAAACTTTTGACAGTGTCGCAACTATTTCTTTCAGGATTCCTCCCCGTAGAGCCTTGAGAGTCATACACTCTGACATCCCACTGAGTGATGAGCCCTCGGTTCAGGGCCCTTTACCAGCAGATGCACCAGCTGTACCACTTCTCATTGGGCCACCGTTGCCACCAGCCCCAGAAGTAGAAAACTCACTCCACTTCAGCGTGATGCATGATTTCCAACGCCAGAGGCCATCCATGTTCCGGGGAGATATGGACAGACAAGAGGCTAAGTATTGGATGGAGGCTGTGGTGAGAGTCTTCAGGCTGGTAGGGACACTAGCAGACATCATTGTGATTCTTGCTGCATGTCTCCTTCAGTCAGCAGCAGGCACATGGTGGAGCCTGATGATTCATGTCCATGACGAGATGAAACATCTATGGGAAGGCTTCAAGAGCCTGTTCCAGGAAGAGTTTGTACTAGCCACTCTTCGATCGGTGCTAAAACAGGAGCTACTGCACCTATAGCAGGGTAGCATGACCGTAGCTCAGTATTCAGTGAGGTTCACCGACCCCTCACACTAATCAACGGATATGGTACGAGACCCATTCTTCCAGGACCAGACCTTCGAGGAGGGGATCAGGCGAGAGATCATGGATTGGATGATCTCCCATAGCATCACAATGCAATCAGGGTTCTTAAATATAGCCCTCATAGTGGAGAGTTTCATTGCAGAGTAGTCACCAGCATCAAGACCCACTACTAGTCGACATGCAACGGAGTCTTCTGCAGTTGGAAGTAGACAGATGACGCATAGGTCCAAGAGGACCAAACCCACAGGTGGACAACCACATGAATCTGGATTTGTTGTGCGGGGAACCTGAGGTAGGGACTTACCTACAAGGATCAGGCAGTGTTACTCAAGCGGCGGACAGGGTCACATGGCTCATGACTATCCAAACCACCATTTAGATGATAATAAGATAGTTGAGGGACCTCTCAGGCAGAGGTAGAGGTTCTATCATGGCGGTACGTAGGGAGCAGGAGGTCGTGGCATAAGAGGTTGTCGAGTATCTGGTGCTGGATGACGTTTCGAGGTGTTTCCACCAACACCACCCGAAGGTCCACCCCGACCGCAGGGAGCAAGTTGACAGAAAAGAGCACTGGTTCAGGTAGGTGAGGATTATGTCCATGGCTCTCCGAAGATGATTCGAGATATGATATGTGAATACTCCACCTTAGCTGTAGTTTTTTTAGAAACAGGTGCTAGTCACAATTTCATTGACACTGCCCCCGTTCGTAGATCAGAGATTCTGAAGGAGCTTTTGGCTCGATCCTTATGGGTAGAGACTCCTATGAGAGTAGAATCAACGATTATGCACTGGTGATGGAAGTGTGAGCTTACTCTAGGAGGCGATAGATTCAGCTGGGATCTTCTCTTAGTGGCGTCGAGGCCTTACGATGTCATCTTGTGTATGGACCAGTTATCTACATTCCATGGTCAGATTTATTGTATTAGGAAAAAAGTGTGGTGTGTCCGCACGGATGGGACCAGTTATACCTTCACTGGCGAGAAGGGACCCTTTGCAGTACATGACAAACATACTCAGAGGATGGTGCAACCAATCACTCACTAGTTGGCTTGACATACCCTTGGAGTAGTTGAAGTGGATAGTCCGACTAATCCTCTAGTGGTGGAAAAGTGTGCAGATGTTTCCCCTGACGATGTCCCTTGACTACCTCCTCATAGATATGTGGAATTCTACATTAACATGTACACTCGGAAGGCATCGATATCTACTCCAACATATCGGAATGCTCCCGTTGAGCATTGTGAGTTGCAGGTACAACTATATAACTTACAGGGGAAGGTATTCATCTGAACCAGTGTTTCGCCCTGGTCAGCCCCAGTTCTATTCACCAATAAAGTAGACTAGAGATTGAGACTATGTGTTGAATATTGTCACCTGTACCAGGTGACCGTGAATAAAAATTACCCAGTCCTGAGGTTTGACGACCTCTATGATCAGCTCAAAGGAGCACGATGGTTCTCGATGATAGACCTCGTATTAGGCTATCACCAGCTCAGAGTTTGAGATGAGGATGTGTAGAAGACGACCTTCAGATGTCGTTATGACCACTATGAGTTCTTGGTTATGCCCTTCGGCGTAACCAATTCTCCAGCAGCGTTCATGTGACTCTTGAACATGATCTTCCATCCTTACCTAGATTTCTTTGTCATGGTCTTCATCGAATAAATTTTGATCTACTCGACTAATGAGGAGTAGCATGCCTACCATTTACGGGTAGTACGAGACACACTCAGAGAGCACCATCTTTATGGTAAGCCCTCGAAGTGGAAGTTCTAGATCCGAGAGGTGCACTTCTTAAAAGATGTCATCTCGGAGGCAGGAGTTGTTGTGGATCCCACGAAGATGGAGGCGGTACTTACTTGGAGCCACCCAGGAGTGTGACGGAGGTATGGAGTTTCCTGGGCTTAGCTAGATACAACTGGAGATTCATCCTAGACTTCTCCAGGGTTATAGAATCACTATCAGCCTTGAAGAAGAAGGGACAACCCTTCGTGTGGTCGGAGATATGCCAATAGAGTATTTAGTAGCTGAGGTAATGTTTGATTAGTGACCCCATCTTGAGGCTTCCGGAGAAAGGCGTAGGGTACGTAGTTTACTGCGATGCATCAGGGTCCAGACTCGGGTGTGTCCTGATGCATGAACGAGTAGTGATCGCGTATGGTTCTTGAGAGTTGAGACCTCATGAGAAGAACTACTCTACCCCTGACCTAGTGTTAGTAGAAGTGGTCTTCACCTTGAGGATTTGGGGACACTATATGATGGGAGAATGTTTTTCCATGTACTATAATTACAAGAGTCTCAAATATATCTTCTATCTGAAGGAACTAAATCTGAGACATCAACACTGGATTGAGTTCCTCCAGTACTATGACTTCGAGATAGTCAATACTAATGGGAAGGGGAACGTTGTGGCAGATGCGCTCAACAGGAGGACTGGTATTCAGCTGCTAGGAGAGGCGACCGAGTAGTTGGCTTCCTTACATATATCCTTTGTTGATAGGGATGGATCATAATTTCTACAGTCCCTTACGATCACTCCCCCCACACCATCAGCAAGTCAGGGAAGCGCAGCGTGGGGACACTGACTGAGAGACACGACGTGCTCAGATTTTCACAGGGCAGGCATCTGATGGATTTTTTGAAGGTGGGGAGTACATCATCCTCTATAGAGGAAAAACCATGGTACCAGTTTAACTTCATGAGGATGTGTTGAGGGAGTTACACAAATCACCTTTAGAGGTACATCCACGAGTGGAAAAGAAGTACTAAGACCTTCGACGACAGAACTAGTGGGCAGGTATGAAGAAGGCAGTAGCAGAATTTTTCTCTCAGTGCCTCACTTGTCAGCAAGTGAAGGCAGAGAGAACCAGGTATTAGCAGGATTGATTTATTCCTTAGAGGTCCCAGAGTGGAAATGAGATGGGATATCCCCGGACTTTGTGATGGTTCATCCATGTACATCTATGAGTCATGATTCAATATGGGCGATCATTGACAGACTCATCATGTCGGCCCACTTCCCACCGATCAGAGAGAAGGGATCAATAGAGAGCTTAAGACCCCTCTATGTTCCGAAGATTGTGCGTTTACATGGAATAAATTCTTCTATTATCTCTGAACGTGATGCATTGTTTACTTCCTGGCTATGGAAGGGGTTGTAGGAGGCTTTCGGGACGCATCTATGTCTAAGCACCACCTTCCATCCTCAGAAGGATGGCCAGACTAAGAGGACCAGTCAGACTCTTGAATACATTCTATGTGCTTGTGTCCTCAATTTCGGTCGTAGTTGGGAGGACCAATTGCCTTTAGAGGAGTATTCCTATAAGAACAGTTATCACTATACCATCGGTATGGCTCATATTGAGGCCTTGTATGGTCGACCTTGAAGATCACCACTATGCTGGACATACCTAGGGGAGTCAGCACTAGTGGGACCAGAGATGGTATGGGCTACCATAGAGAAGGTGCAAATTATCCAGGAGCAGATAAAGACTGGACATAGTAGACAGAAGTCGTATGCTGACAGGAGAGGGAGACCTCTGGGGTTTGAGGATGGTGACCATGTTTTTCTATGGGTCTCACCTCGATGAGTTCTACATAGATTTGGCTGAGGCAGTAAGTTATCTCAATGGTCCATCGGACCTTTCCAGGTCCTCAACAGAGTAGGCGAGATGGCTTACCGCCTGGATCTTCAACCTCCATTGCACTGGGTGCACGAAATCTTCCATGTATCTCAGCTGAGGAGATATGTGCACGAACCAACCCACATCATCGACCATGAGGAGCTAGACATCGATGACAGGGCGACCATCAAGTAGATTCTAGTGGAGATTGAGGATTGATAGGAATGAGTTTTTCGTGGATGGTCGATACCTATGGTGGGCATTCCCTGGCAGCACGGAAACCTCTAGGAGAGCACATGGGAGCGGGAGGATCATATGCATGCTCAGTGCACCCATTTTTTCCCTTAGTTCAAGTTGTAGCTTATGGGGAAGCAAATCCCTAAGGTGGGGAGAATGTAAAGACCCAAAAATTCTGTGGACATTTTTTTTCTTAAATTCATGTGATTTTTACGAGTCCATGAAGATTTATGGTGCTTGATTCTGAGACCTGGTGTGGCCTGAATCAATTTCAGAAATTTTTTTCGGGTACATTCAGTAAATGTGAGAGTGGGATTTTATATCTTTTGAACTAGTGCTTGGAAATGAAATCTGAGGGCACCGTTGAAATCGCAACTTCGATGTTTTCTTAGTGATAACTTCCCTGCAGTTGCATTCTAACGAGAAAAGAAGTGAGATTATGGGGTTTTTAATAATGTTAAATAAAAATAAGTGTTAGATTTTTTTTATTTTTATGTTGGTTAAAACCTCCAAGTGGTGGGGGCCACCACACCATAACCTTTAATGGGAGGTTATGGTGGTGGGTCCCACCCGCACATAACCTCCCTTTGGAGAATATTTATCGGGGGGGGGGGGGGGGGGAACACTCGGGCTATAAACTCGTTGAACTCACCATAAGTGGGGGAAACCCTTGAACTTCCCTCATAACTCATCCAAACCACAAATATTAATTAATGGCAATAAATAATTAATTTGAAATCATTTGAATTCTTTTGGACCACAATTAAATAATGGGTTAGATTAACCCATTATTTTGGATGGCGCATTCTTTTGGGTGGAGCATTGGAGAACCCTTGGAGAACTCCATCCTTCCAATGAAGAACGACCGACATATTCATCGATCTTCAACCGTGCCAAAAGAGAAGGATTCAATTGCCAAGAATGCCATCTTTGACTTCGTCTCCTCCGAACGCTTATATGCCACTAACAGATATCTGCTTCCTATTATGACAGTGATGAATCGACGCTTCCCTTCCATGACATCGTCAATGATCATCGTCATATGTGGTAGGGGTTTGATTTGAATATTTATTCTTGTTCTTCATCCTTTAAATTTTAGTTTATGTTATGCTGATTTTTATCAACATAATGTGGAGGTCTCGGACCACACGAACACGGACCGACCCTCCCCCTTTGATTGTTCTTATTTGTTGACGACGGTGACTATGCAACGATGCCATCGGAAGAGAAGATCACAGTGGAGGAACGGGCCATGGCCGACATGCCGTGGTGGTACATGCGGCGACCGGAAACGAGCTGCCCGTGGAAGATGCTGGTGGCGCAAGGGCCACTTGAGGGGCACGGTGCCGTTGTTCCACACAGAAAACTCGACCACGACCAGGTGGGCCGCGGAAGTGCCGTAGGGGAATAGTGTGGTCGCACCACACTGGAAGAGGGAGCCGCAGCGGTCGGATGGGCTGGGCGCGGCGTCATCGTGCGGTGCTGGAGAAGAACTGCGACCATAGGCTGCGGCAGACAGAGGAGGGCAGCCGGCTAGTATAGCCATTGGTGCACTCTATTGGCGGGACCCCAAGGGTCGTGTGGCTAACAGGGCAAGCGCCATGTGTCAGCCATTGCGGAAGATATGGGGGGTGTAACCCCCCCCCCCCCATACGCGGTCGGTGGGCCTGCCGGAAGATGGGGCCTTCAGCTGGCCGGCCTCGCGGGCCGCCATCCGGTCAGGCCACACTGGCCACTAGCCTGCCGGTACACGCAGGCCGCCGGGCCGGGCCGCCCCCTCGGGTTGGGATGCCCTCGGGCCGGGCCACCCGCTCTTTTCAGGCCACCTTAGGGAAATTCCACCCCATCTGGTCGGGCCACCATCATGGTCCGGTCCACCCTTCGGGCCAGGACACTCCCTTCAGGTGCGGGTCGGACACGCGAAAAGGGTCAGACCCCAATCTTGACCCGCTTTGACCTATTTTCATCTTTTCACCCATATCTTGGGCTACGAGTGTCCGATCGAAGAACCTCATATGGTGACGAAAAGCATAGAACGAGATGGTACTTTTGGAATACCCTAATTGAGGTTTGGAAAAATTTGGGGTATAGTAGGGTTGGTTTGAACCTAAAAACAAACCGGTCCCCTAGAATAGAAATGCCAATAACTCACAGACCAGGCGTCTGATTGACGTTCCGTCTATTGTATTTAGATCCGTATGAAAAGGCAGACCTTTGATATAATTCTAATTGGGAATTCGTTATAGTTTGAGTAATGACCAGTAGATCTTGGAGCGGAGCCTCCCAGAGACGAGCCAGCGGAGTACGGAGACATAGTAACTTGATGATACCTGACGACTGCTGACCTTTCAACTTGGAGTGTTTCGACTAGCCTAGTGGTGAGCGTCAATGTGTGACGCAACAGACCCACAGAGGGGAGCACCTTTGTGGGACGCAGCATAACTATGGTACTCGACAGGAGGAGTACCTGAGCAGGCTACGAGGGGGAGAACCTCTATGTGAGCGCTGCAAACCCATAGTGGGGAGTTCCTGTGTGTGACACAGCAGTCCGACGGTACTCGACAGGAGGAGTACCACAATAGTCAATGATGTTGGGAAGCACCTCTATGTGACGCGGTAGGACCACTGTACTTGATAGAGAATAATTACACCATTAGTTGAGGTTCCGACACTGTGAATGGGAGTGTTATATGTAAAAACCCTAGAATAAAATCCTAGTTTTGAGCTGAGTAAGTAACTTTTGTGTCTACCTCATGATTGAGATGGGTTACTAGATAACTTCGGTATATGTATGGGTATATAACTAAGTAAGGGCTATACGATGTTTATTTACTTTGTGGTTATCCCTGTTGGATATTGTGAGACCTTGAGGGTCTTGGGGTCCCTACTGCGTATCATTATACACTTCCCTACACGGTTTATGCCCGTACCTCGTTGTGATGGTTGCAGACGATGGACAACGTGGACTGAGGCAGAGAGTTGTAGGACTGGACGGTACCCAGCAGTGGACCACTCGGAGTGGCGGTGCATAGAGCTAACTGATGGATGTGGAGTGCTGAGGAGGCCATCTCTACCTACCCTCTAGGTAGGAACCTTGAAGGACGGACTAGTAGCTTCTTTACATGCATTCAGTTGTACATACTTTTGGTTGTACATGTACTTTACTGTTGGGATTGTATTTTCGGCCCCTTTTCCGTTCATCACTCTCTTTTGTATACAGTTTTATTTTGTGTTTTAATTCCATTTGTGCACTCTGTTGTGTTTGTTTACTATTTATAATGGAAATGCCTTCCCAATTTAGGGATTTATGCCTTTGGTTCTAGTCGCCAGCCCCTGGCCTATGGAAGGCGGGTTTGGGGTATTCACAATACGGGCCCAGGGGGACGAGTCATGATAGATTTAAATTTCAAAAAATGGATTCCATATTTGGAATTAAAAGGTCAAAATGGTTTAAATAAACACCTTTTAGTTTTAGACATTATGAATAAAAACATTAGTAATTATTTTATTTACCATGGTTAAAGGGAAAATCTATTAAATATGGTTAAAAATTACATTATAATAATATTAAACTACTGTAACACATTTCATAAACATAATGGATGAGATATAGCTGACCATGGGTATCCTTGGGTCGATTTGGGGACCCCATGATGCAACTTTGATGTGAAAATGACATTTTAAAAGAATTAATTTAAGATAAATAAAAATGTAACAAAAACATGTATCTTTTAGTGAAATAATTTTTATATAGGGTTATATAGTTGATATTTTTAACTATTTATATTAAATATAATGATAAAAGTATTTAATAAATCATGGTATTTTATTTATTATTTTTAGACATTATATAAGGAAATTCATTTTTGACTTAATTATGATTTAGAGATTACCTTATAAATGAATGATTTAAGTATATTGGATTATAAATATTAAAATAAATTTATCTTGAAACATTTTATACCATAAAAAAATTTTAGGTAAGTGTATGACTTGTTACATTTTAATCAATGATGTTTTTTATAATGGATCATGTTTTTGTGTTTTTTTAAAAATCCATGATATAAATACTATAAAAATTGATATAAATGAGTTTTAAAATTATATACTAATATATTAAATGATAAAATACATATGAAAATATACGATTCATCCAAATAACATGGATAATTTAAAAAATGTCATTAATGAACAACATGAGGTTATATTGTCATTTTATAGTGTCTATATCAACCATATAGAATGAATATACAAAAAGATATGGTATGATTTAAATTTGTTAGCATAGGGTTAAAGCTAAAGGATAAGGTTACATTTGTGACTTAGACTTGAATAAAACCTATTTGCAGATATTTTTTCAACCCAAAATAATCTTATATTTTAAATAAATGATGTGGGGACTATTTTAAACAGAAAATTGTTTTATAATAAAATAACATTTCAATACCATCCTAAAGTGCCCTTCCTCCCTCTTATAAAGGTTCATCACCTATAACCCCTTACTAACACATCTCAAGACCCTTGGCTCATCTAAACACTGCCCAAATATTCTCCCAACACCCTTATATTCCTCTTATAATCATTACCTTATGGAGAAAGAAATTTAAGAATGTCATTTAGCTTAAATATGAAGGCTTTACCTAATTTGTGGTAATGTCTTCTTTCAGAATTATTTCATTTATTTCCCCTTCTCCAACACCCTTAACTATATTTATTAAATTATTTTATTAAAAAACAAGTATCTTCAATATACTAGGATTATTTTATTCTATTTATTCAACTTAAAATCACACACACCTCCATCTAATGTATTTATAACATAATATTTCTGTGGAAAACGGACTAATACTTCACGAAACGATGATTGATCAACTATCTCCTACCGCCTCTCATGGTGGCCATTATGATGGAACAATATTTATAAATATAATATAATATATATTTATATTTTTCCTATGATAGATTAATTTTTATTTATAAATTCACCATTATGTATTTCATGATGTGTAGATACGATAATTTTATTTGAGGAAGTGCAGACTAACACCCCCTCAAAGTGATAGGACTCGTTCATTCCATACATGGAACATATAATTGATGTAATTAATGAAATCAAGTAACATATATATAATATGATATTATACTAGAATTATAATATACCTATGTACCATATAATTTTAATTTCTTTAATATAAAAAATAAATAAATGTAGCGTTCATGCGTACGTACGACTTACCGTATCCATGAATGGTGTATTTCATTTCATATCTCCAAAATTTATGGACTATTATAAATACATATATGATGGATATATATGGTATTTAAATAATTAATACTATTCTGGAGGTAATTGAATTATTACCACATAGTTATTTTTTAATTATAACAAGTTCATTTTTGACTCAAGTACCCAATATCGACAAAATGACCGATATTAACTTAAATAATTATGTAAATTTTATAAAATGGTAATAAGTGATATAAAAGGAATAGTAATATTGAAAAAGGATCATAAAAAATTATAAATTAACTTATTTTTATTATTCAAGATGAACAAAGAACATATGTGATGAATCCAACTCAGGTAAGGGATTTCATCTCAATCTCCATTCATTAAGGCATGTCTTTTTGTTATGCACATCTATTATACGTTAATGTGTATATAAAAACATTAATATTATTTAAATAAATAATTAGTATATTATCATAATATTTATGGTTCTGTTTAATTCTATTCCTTAATGAATTTTATTCAAGTGTTTCTCAAGTGGTAAGGGACTTTGTCTCAATTTGTTTTCATTGAGGCATTTCATGATGTTATATACCTTTATTATCCGATAATTCTAATATACATCCATTTTGAAACATCATATAATGAATTTATATATACTAATGATATATGTATCTTTGTTTATGGATATTATTTAATGATTTTTATTCATGAATTTCTCATGTTGTAAGGTACTCTTTAACTAAAAACCTCATTTTAATGTTTTAATGATTTATACTTATAAAATAATTCTATTTTATGTCCATGTATTACAGATGGTATTATGGACTTATTTGAATGAACATAAATGTTGTAAAATTTTAATTATCAAAATTATATTAATAGTTTCCAAGAGCTATGAGAAACTTTGATTCAAAAATATTTTATATAAATTCTTTAATTTGTTTTTGAAAAGGATTGAGTATTTCAATATCTTTATATGATTTATTATTATTAAAAAATAAAATTTTATTACAAAAATATTGATATTTGAAATATTTTATGTGTGATTGATTATCCAATAGAAACACATATTTTGATTTCATTTTATGTGTATTAAATGTTCATTTTTTATCTTATGGGCCTGAGTTAGTGGATTTTAATTTTGAACATCCATTCTCATCATTTGTGCACTTCATGCCTAATATGCACCAATTTAGGCCCAATGTTTCATCTGATTTTAAAGAATTTAATTATACATATTTTAATTTGATATTTTATTAAATGTATATAAACATAAATATGAACATTTTTCATTCAGGGATCAATGGAGTATTCTTAAATGATGATGTGGATATTTGGTGATGAAAAGAAACAATTTTGGAGAAGGCAGATTGGATATAATCCCACCGATGGGAATGTGGGGCCCACAATATAGGCCCAATGAAGCCCAAAATTCATTTTAGACTAGAAGAAATATAGAGGAATAAATATTTCATCTTGATCCAGTGCTAATTCATCCTAAATGGTGGTGATTAAGGTGGCCCAAGTTGAAGATTCAATTCTGGGCCAGATTCTGTGGCCCAGAAAAAAATCCCACTATATTTATCATATCTCGTGAACGGTTTATTATTTAGGACTGAACTTTTATAGGAAGTTCGGAGACATCGGGGGATTCATTTATGTATTCTAGGAAACACTCTAATTTGGCTTTATAGAAGGTCCTTTAGGCACGTCTTTCCGGTGGATGCAAGCTGGCTGCATCTTCGGGGCAAGAAGTGGAAAAGTCTCTCAACATTAATGTTCCACCCACCTTTCCCCAACACAATTAATTTAAGGCACATGGGATGTTGGGGTCTCGGACAAGACTTCATGTTTTCCTATTAAAGGCATTCGTGGTGGAGGATTTAGGGATCTTGGGTGCTTTGTTTCATTATAATGTTATGCTGTCCATTTGTTGTTGTAATTGTTCTTCATTCTCATGTAAGTTGTTTGAATCACATTAGTTCTTAATAAAAGTTCTTCATTTCCTCTTTTTCATTTCTTCTTATTATCACTTTGATACTGTTTCTTTAAGGTGTCAATTTATTCACACCAGAACTTGTGAATTTATTCACACAATGGTGGAGTGATCATTGTTGTTGTTGCTGTTTTTGCTTCTTCAATTCTACCCCTATGAGTCTGCTTTCTGCTTCGTTTGAGATCATAGAATCAGTGGAGGGCTAAAAACATATGGATTGGTCCTAGAGAGTTGCATGGGGAAGATTGGATGTTATTTTATGATCTTAATTTCTTTAATCATTTCATTACTTTAATATTTCCATTTGATGATTTATTTTCTTCTTCGTCTTCACCAACTTTAACAATGACACATTTTGAGTGCTAGTGCGATCCAATTCCTTGGAGTGATCATTAAATTGATCCTACAAGTGAATTGGTGATTAGCCTTGGAATGATATAGGTATTAAATTGGTGAATGATGTTGAGGAATTATATCATTTTTTTGATACATCTTGAATTAGTGAAAAGAATGTTATAAGAAAATAAATGCATCCAATCTAACCCTAGTAACAACTTAGGATCACCCCATCTCCATTAATTGTTTTAGAATAAGTAATTGTATGTTTTAATTTATTTTCTTTATATTAAATCATTAGTTATTAAAATAAAATCAATCCAAATAGTTGGCCACTCCATAGCCAAATCCTTCCAAAATCAAAGTGTCTCTCGGTTTCTTCTTCGGTCCCTATGGATTCGACCCCTACCTGTACTACAACGACCACATACTTGTAGGGTGAATTTGGGCGCAACCAAATTTTGGTGTCATTTCTGGGGACCCATGTAAGTTATCTTAGACACTATAATCCTTTTCTCACCCCTCGTTCTCTATTCTCACTCCATCTCTCTTATCTTTACCCCTTTCTATTTGGGTGCGTCCTGAGAATCTAGAATCCAACTTTCTGTCTTCTCCATTGGAGTATCTTCAAAATCACCATGTCAGATTCTCATGCAGGAATCCAATGGAAATTCAATATTGGGAAACCTCTATATTTGAAAATTTCTTTGATCAACCCTTGAATGATTACCCCGCACCCGATGAGACGTACAATCAATGGGATAATGAGTGTTTAAATGATCAGTTTCCTTCCCTCTCAAGGATGATTGAAGAGTCTAATCTTAGTGAATTCCATAATGTTCAAAATCTCATCCTATCTGTTCCTCAATCATTTCTTGAAAAATTGTGTAATCAAATGGATATAATGAGTTCTGAGGTATCATCTTTGAGATTAGAACTACAACACATTAATACTTCTGAGGAACTCATCCCTACTCCAATTTTACCTTACAAAACCTTATGTGGAGTGTCTAGTTTCCCACAATCCACTCATGAATTAATTGAAGAACAGACTTTTGGATTTGGGGTAGGGGAAGTGAATCAATAAATTCTTGAAGGGTCTTTAAATCCGGAGGAAATTGATTTCATGTATTCACAAGAGGGGAATTTGACATCGTGGATTGAGTCTCCTAAGTGTAACTTTATTGATGATCTTTAAAAAACACCAATCACTGAACCACTGAGAGAAATAAAAAACATCGAGTCCATGCCCATTCCTAACACTATTCTTTCCAATTTTTTGGTTGAATCTTCTGTTCAAAATGAAACAATTTTTTTTGGAAAAGGAAACTGAGTTGGATTCAAATTCTCAACCCGTGTCTAAATGTCCTATCCAAACCAAGATCAAAATCATTGTCCTTCCTTCCCCACTCGAGTACCCTATCATTTGTGTTAATAATGATCTTGGGGGTTTCATTCATTTATCTCATAAAACCAAAAAAGGGGGGTTGATCTTTGATTTATTAAGAAAGACTACAGAAGAAAAAAGATTAAACATTTCTGATATTCCTTGTATTTTTCCATTCATTTTAGAAAATAGTTTTGTTCGTGAATTAAATTCCAAATCTTTTTACCAACCACAAGGGATACACATTCTCAATCATGTTGATGTAGAAAAATATGAGGTCATTAAAATTTTTAAAGTTGGAATTGGCTAAGTTGGGGGGTTCAAGTCGAGCTAAAGACTTTAAATTAAGCGCTGCACGGGAGGAAACCAGTGGTTTTCATGTTTCAAATCATTGTGATTAATTTTTTGTCATTTTGATTTTTTTTTTAAAATATAGACTGTTGACCTTTTCTTCTTTTATGAGTAAGGATTGGTATAAAAGGGGATCACCGTATTCATCTGTGTCACGCGATGTGATCCCAAAGTAATACCTTACCCAGAAAATATTAAAAAGAAAATGTATCATCAGTTTATTCTTATTATATGTTTTTGTAGGTATTTTAAAAAATATATTGTTGAACTGTTATTCTTTTATGAGTAAGGATGGGTATGAAAGGGGAGCACCATATTCATCCGTGTCATGCAGTGTGATCCCTAAGTAATACCTTACCCAGAAAATATAAAGACAACAATGTATCATCAGTTTATGTTATTTGTACATTCTTTTTGGTAAAAAAAATTCAAAAAATTTATATATATTAAAAAAAATTAAAGGCATGTCATAGGTCATTGAAAAAATATGGTCACAACAGTCCAAGAAATTGGGAGACAAACCATAACTGAAGGGAGACATGGGAATGCATTTTCAACATCAACCACCAGTTGACTTCATTCCATAATTTTCATTTTCGATGTATTCGTTGAACTTCTGTCCTGCCCCTTCTATGTTTCAATTCCTTAAACACTGGGGATAGTGTTATTCCAAGTTGGGGGTGAGATGAAAATGTGTGGAAGGAAAAATTTCATTAACCTTGAACATGATAACACACATTCCAAACTCTAAAATTGGATATCAAATAATTTTTCATGCCTTGATTCTAATTTTAGTGCAAGTTTATGTTCATGTGCATAGATATTGGAAAGTGCAGTTGTCCGATGTGATTTTTCACTGTTATATTTTCATCCATTTAATAAAAAAACACAATGCACCTCCTCTAGATTGTGGGGTTTTAGTTTGAGTTCTTGGGGACACATAACAAATAGCATAGGATTGGCAATCATTTTAATTTTAACATGAGTATTCAAAAAAAAATCAATTGCATGTAGAGTAATGAATTGACCTAATGTGTGGATTTCGGCACTTGGGGATCGTGACTCCATATTTTTCTGGCCCAGAGTTGGGAATTTTATCTCTATTTCTGGTAATTTGAATTTGTTTTTGATTGAGTTAACTCGAGATGATGCCCGAGTATTTGAGCATCACTTAGTGCCCTATGGTCTTTAAGCATGGGAGTCATCGGCAAAGTCTTGCTACATGGGTTGACTCGATTGAGTTCAATTTCAATTACCATTGTAAAATTGAAAAAAAAAACAAAAAATAAAATAAAATAAATAAATGATTTTTCATCTTATTATTAAAATTTGATTTCTCCTAGCGCTTCCATCTTTTCTCCCTCAAATGGAAATGAACCCCCATGTCTATTGTGACACACAACACTTCATCATGCTTAATTGAATTTGGATGAAATATAGCAATGAATTTGAACAAAGGAATGTGCTTGGCCTTGAGATATTCCTATGGAAATAGCTTCTTTTAAATTATTTTGATGGGTTTCATAATTTTTTGGTATGTGATCTTTTGGTGAGAATGTGTATTAAAATGTTTTTGGAAAAGGTCATTCGAATTTCATTTTTGTGAGATATATTTTGCTCGGGACTAGAAAAACTCATGTTGGGGGGTGTGATTATCCAATAGAAACAAATATTTTGATTAAATTTTAAGTGTATTAAATGTTCATTTTTGATCTTATGGGCCTGAGTTAGTGGATTTTAATTTTGAACATCCATTCTCATCATTTGTGCACTTCATGCCTAATATGCACCAATTTAGGCCCAATGTTTCATCTGATTTTAAAGAATATAATTATATATATTTTAATTTGATATTTTGTTAAATGGATATAAACATAAATATGAACATTTTTCATTTAGGGATCAAAGGACTATTCTTAAATGATGATGGGGATATTTGGCGATGAAAAGAAACAATTCAGGAGAAGGAAGATTGGATATAATCCCACCGATGGAAATGTGGGGCCCACATTACAGGCCCAATAAATCCCAAAATTCATGGTAGACTAGAAGACATATAGAGGAAAAAATAACTATTCTGGATCCAGTGCTAATTCGTCCTAAATGGTGGTGATTAAGGTGGGATAATTTGAACATTCAATTCTGGGCCAGATTCTGCGGCCCAGAAAAAAAGCCGACTATATTTATCATATCTCGCGAACGGTTTATTATTATGGGATGAATATTTACAGGAAGTTCAGAGACATCTGGGGATTCATTTAAATCTTCTAGGGAACACTCTAATGCGGCTTTCTAAAAGGTCCTTTAGGCACGTCTTTCCGGTGGATGCAAGCTGGCTGCAACTTCGGGGCAAGAAGTGGAAAAGTCTCTCAACATTAATGTTCCACCCACCTTTCTCCAAAACAATTAATTGAACGGACATGGGATGTTGGGGGCTCGGCCAAAACTTCATTGTCTCCTATTTAAGGCAGTAGTGGTGGAGGATTTAGGGATCTTGGGTGCTTTGTTTTATTATAATGTTATTCTCTCCATTTGATGTTGTAATTGTTCTTCATTCTCATGTAAGTTGTTTGAATCAAATTAGTTCTTAATAAAATTTCTTCATTTACCCTTTTCTTTTCTTCTTATTATCACTTTGATACTGTTTCTTTAAGGTGTGAATTTATTCACACCAGCACTTGTGAATTTATTCACACAACGGTGGAGTGATCATTGTTGTTGTTGCTGTTTTTGCTTCTTCAATTCTGCCCCTATGAGTCTGCTTTCCACTTCCTTTAAGATCATAATATCAATGGAGGGATAAACCCTTATGGGTTGGTCGTAGGGAGTTTAATGGGGACAATTGGATGTTATTTTATGATCTTAATTTCTGTAATTATTTCATTACATTAAGATTTCCATTAGATGATTTAGTTTCTTCTTCGTCTTCACCAACATTAACAATGACACATTTTGAGTGCTAGTGCGATCCAATTCCCTGGAGTGATCATTAAATTGATCCTAAAAGTGCATTGGTTATTAGTCTTGGAATGGTCTAGGGATTAAATTGGTGAATGATATTGAGGAATTATATCATTTTTTTGGATAGATCTTGAATTATTGAAATGAATGTTATAAGAAAATAAATGCATCCAATCTAACCCTAGTAACAACTTAGGATCAACCCATCTCTATTAATTGTTTTACACTAAGTAATTGTATTTTTTAATTTATATTCTTTATATTAAATTAGTATTTATTAAAATCAAATCAATCCAAATATTTGGCCCCTCCATACCCAAATCCTTCCAAAATCAATGTGGAAGGAAAAATGTCATTAACCTTGAACATGATAACACACATTCCAAACTCTGAAATTGGATATCAAATAATTTTGCATGCCTTGATTCTAATTTTAATGCAAGTTTATGTTCATGTTCATAGATATTGGAAAGTGCGATTGTCCGATGTGATTTTTCACTGTTATATTTTCATCCATTTAATAAAAAAACACAATGCACTTCCTCTAGATTGTGGGGTTTTAGTTTGAGTTCTTGGGAACCCATAAAAAATAGCATAGGATTGGAGATCATTTTAATTTTAACATGAGTATTCAAAAAAAACAATTGCGTGTAGAGCAATGAATTGACCTAATGTGTGGCTTTCGACACTTGGGGATCATGACTCCATATTTTTCTGGCCCAGAGTTGGGAATTTTATCTCTATTTATGGTAATTTGATTTTTTTTTGATTGAGTTAACTCGAGATGATTCCCGAGTATGTGAGCTTCAATTGGTGCCCTAAGGTCTTTGATCCTGAGAGTCATCAGCAAAGTCATGCTACATGGGTTGACTCGATTGAGTTTAATTTCAATTACCATGGTAAAATTTCAAAAAAGAAACAAAAAAACAAAATAAAAAAATTAGTACTCATATTATTATTAAAATTTGATTGCTCATAGCGCTTCCATCTTTTCTCCCTCGAAAGGAAATGAACCCCCATGTCTATTGTGACGCACAACACTTCATTATGCTTAATTGAATTTGGATGAAATATGGAAATGAATTTGAACAATGGAATTAGCTTGGGATTGAGATATGTCTGTGGAAATATCTTGTTTTAAATTATTTTGATGGGTTTCATAATTGTTTGGTATGTGATCTTATGGTGAGAATGTGTATTAAAATGTTTTTGGAAAAGGTCATTCGAATTTCATTTTTGTGAGATATATTTTGCTCGGGACTAGGAAAAATCAAGTTGGGGGTGTGATTATCCAATAGAAACACATATTTTGATTTCATTTTATGTGTATTAAATGTTCATTTTTTATCTTATGGGCCTGAGTTAGTGGATTTTAATTTTGAACATCCATTCTCATCATTTGTGCACTTCATGCCTAATATGCACCAATTTAGGCCCAATGTTTCATATGATTTTAAAGAATTTAATTATCCATATTTTAATTTTATGTTTTTTTAAATGGATATAAAAATAAATATGAACATTTTTCATTTAGGGATCAATGGATTATTCTTAAATGATCATGGGGATATTTGGCGATGAAAAGAAACAATTCTGGAGAAGGCAGATTGGATATAATCCCACCGATGGGAATATGGGGCCCACAATACAGTCCCAATAAAGCCCAAACTTCATGGTAGACTAGAATACATATAAGGAAACAAATACCTATTCTGGATCCAGTGCTAATTCGTCTTAAATGGTGGTGATTAAGGCGGCCCAAGTTGAACATTCAATTCTGGGACAGATTCTGCGGCCCAGAACAAAATCCCACTATATTTATCATATCTCACGAACGGTTTATTATTATGGGCGGAAAGTTTACAATAAGTTATGAGTCATCTGGGGATAAATTTAAGTCTTCTAGAGAACACTCTAATGCGGCTTTCTAGAAGGTCCTTTAGGCACGTCTTTCCGGTGGATGCAAGCTGGCTGCAACTTCAAGGAAAGAAGTGGAAAAGTCTCTCAACATTAATGTTCCACCCAACTTTCCCAACACAATTAATTGAAGGCACATGGGATGTTGGGGGCTCGGCCAAGACTTCATTTTTTTCTATTTAAGGCAGTAGTGGTGGAGGATTTAGGGATATTGGTTTCTTTGTTTCATTATAATGTTATGATGTCCATTTGATGTTGTAATTGTTCTTCATTCACATGTAAGTTGTTTGAATCACATTAGTTCTTAATAAAAGTTCATCATTTCCTGTTTTTCATTTTCTTCTTATTATAACTATGATACTGTTTCTTTAAGGTGTGAATTTATTCACACCAGCACTTGTGAATGTATTCACACGACGGTGGAGTGATCATTGTTGTTGTTGGTGTTTTTGCTTTTTCAATTCTGCCCCTATGAGTATGCTTTCCACTTCATTTGAGATCAAAGAAATAAATGGAGGGTGAAACCTTTATGGGTTGGTCGTAGGGAGTTTCATGGGTTAGATTGGATGTTATTTTATGATCTTAATTTCTGTAATCATTTCATTTCTTTAGGATTTCCATTTGATGATTTATTTTCTTCTTCGTCTTCACCAACTTTAACAATGACACATTTCGAGTGCTAGTGCGATCCAATTCCTTGGAGTGATCATTAAATTGATCCTACAAGTGCATTGGTGATTAGACTTGGAATGGTGTAGGGATTAAATTGGTGAATGATGTTGAAGAATTATATTATTTTTTGGATACATCTCGAATTAGTGAACGAAAGTTATAAGAAAATAAATGCATCCAATCTAACCCTAGTAACAACTTAGGATCAACCCATCTCCATTAATTTTTTTAGACTAAGTAATTGTATGTTTTAATTTATTTTATTTATATTAAATCATTAGTTATTAAAATCAAATCAATCCAAATAGTTGGCCACTCCATAGCCAAATCCTTCCAAAATCAAAGTGCCTCTTGGTTTCTTCTTCAGTCCCTGTGGATTCGACCCCTACCTGTAATACAACGACCGCATACCTGTAGGGTAAATTTGGGCACAACCAAATTTTGGCGCCGTTTCCGAGGACCCATGTAAGTAATCTTAGACACTATAATCCTTTTCTCACCCCACGTTCTCTATTCTCACCCTATATCTCTTATCTTTACCCCTTTCTATTTGTGTGTGTCCTGAGAATCTAGAATCCAACTTTCTTTCTTCTCCATTGGAGTATCTTCAAAATCACCATGTCAGATTCTCATATATGAATCCAATGGAAATTCAATATTGGGAAACCTCTAAATTTGAAAATTTCTTTGATCAACCCTTGAATGACTACCCCGCACCCGATGAGACGTACAATCAATGGGATAATGAATGTTTAAATGATCAGTTTCCTTCCCTCTCAAGGATGATTGAAGAGTCTAATTTTAGTGAATTCCATAATGTTCAACATCCCATCCTCTCTATTCCTCAATAATTTCTTGAAACTTTGTGTAATCAAATGGATATAATGAGTTCTTAGGTATCATCTTTGAGATTAGAACAACAACACATTAATACTTCTAAGGAACTCATCCCTACTCCAATTTTACCTTCCAAAACCATATGTGGAGTGTCTAGTTTCCCACAATCCTCTCATGAATTAATTGAAGAACCAACCTTTGGATTCGAGGTAGGGGATGTGAATCAAGAAATTGTTGAAGGGTCTTTAAATCATGAGGAAATTGATTTCATTTATTCAAAAGAGGGGAATTTGACATCGTGGATTGAGTCTCCTAAGTGTAACTTTATTGATGATCGTTAAAAAACACCAATCACTGAACCACTGAGATAAATAAAAAACATTGAGTCCATGCCCATTCCTAACACTATTATTTCCAATTTTTTGGTTGAATCTTCTGTTCAAAATGAAACAATTTTTTTGGAAAATGAAACTGAGTTGGATTAAATTCTCAACCTGTGTCTAAATGTCCTATCCAAACCAAGATCAAAATCATTGTCCTTCCTTCCCCACTCGAGTACCCTATCATTTTTTTATTAATGAGCTTGGTGGTTTCATTCATTTATCTCATAAAACCCAAAAAGGGGGGTTGATCTTTGATTTATAATGAAAGACTACAGAAGAAAAAAGATCAACCATTTCTGATATTCCTTGGATTTTTCCATTCATTTTATAAAATAGGATTTTTCATGAATTAAATTCCAAATCTTCTTACCAACCACAAGGGATACACATTCTCCATCATGTTGAATTAGAGAAATATGAGGTCATTAAAATTTTTAAAGTTAGAATTGGCTAAGTTGGGGGGTTCAAGTCGAGCTAAAGACTTTAAATTAAGCGCTGCACGGGAGGCAACCCGTGGTTTTCATGTTTCAAATCATTGTGATTCATTTTTTTTTTCATTTTGATTTTTTTAAAATATAGACTGTCGACCTGTTATTCTTTTATGAGTAAGTATTGGTATAAAAGGGGATCACCATATTCATTCATGTCACGCGGTGTGATCCCTGAGTAATACCTTACCCAGAAAATATTAAGAAGACAATGTATCATCAGTTTATTCTTATTATATGTCTTTGTAGGTATTTAAAAAAATATATTGTTGACATGTTCTTCTTTTATGAGTAAGCATGGGTATGAAAGGGGATCACCGTATTCATCCATGTCACGCAGTGTGATCCCTGAGTAATACCTTACCGAGAAAATATAAAGACGGCAATGTATCATCAGTTTATGTTATTTGTACGTTTTGTTTTGGTAAAAAAATACAAAATATATATATATTAAAAAAATTTAAAGGCATGTCATAGGTCATTGGGAAAATCTGGTCACAATAGTCCAAGCAATTGGGAGACAAACCATAACTTAAGGGAGATATGGGAATTCATTTTCAACATCAACCACAAGGTGAGTTCATTCCATAATTTTAATTTTCAATGTCTTCGTTGAACTTCTATCCCGCCCCTTCTATGTTTCAATTCTTTAAACACTGGGGATAGTGTTATTCCAAGTTTGTGGGGGAGATGAAAATGTGTGGAAGGAAAAAATGTTATTAACCTTGAACATTATAACACACATTCCAAACTCTGAAATTGGATATCAAATAATTTTTCATGCCTTGATTCTAATTTTAATGCATGTTTATGTTCATGTACATAGATATTGGAAAGTGTGGTTGTCCGATGTGATTTTTCACTGTTATATTTTCATCCATTTAATAAAAAAACACAATTCACGTCCTCTAGATTTTGGGGTTTTAGTTTGAGTTCTTGGGGACCCATAACAAATAGCAGAGGATTGGCGATCATTTTAATTTTAACATGGGTATTCAAAAAAAAAAAAATTGCATGTAGAGCAATGAATTGACCTAATGTGTGGATTTCGACACTTGGGGATCGTGACTCCATAGTTTTCTGTCCCAGAGTTGGAAATTTTATCTCTATTTGTGATAATTTGAATTTGTTTTTGACTGAGTTAACTCGAGATGATGCCCGAGTATGTGAGCTTCACTTGGTTCCCTAAGGTCTTTGAGCCTGGGAGTCATCAGCAAAGTCTTGCTACATGGGTTGACTCGATTGAGTTCAATTTCAATTACCATGGTAAAATTTCAAAACAAAAAACAAATAAAAAGGAAATAAAAAAATGAGTACTCATCTTATTATTAAAATTTGATTGCTCCTAGTGCTTCCATCTTTTCTCCCTCGAATGGAAATGAACCCACATGTCTATTGTGATGCACAACACTTCATCATGATTAATTGAATTTGGATGAAATAAGGAAATGAATTTGAACAAAGGAATGGGCTTGGGCTTGAGATATGCCTGTGGAAATAGATTGTTTTATATGATTTTGATGGGTTTCATAATTGTTTGGTATGTGATCTTTGAGTGAGAATGTGTATTAAAATGGTTTTGGAAAAGGTCATTCGAATTTCATTTTTGTGAGATATATTTTGCTCAGTTCTAGAAAAACTCAATTTGGGGGTGTGATTAGCCAATAGAAAAACATATTTTGATTACATTTTAAGTGTATTGAATGTTCATTTTTTATCTTTTGGGCCTGAGTTAGTGGATTTTAATTTTGAACATCCATTCTCATCATTTGTGCACTTCATGCCTAATATGCACCAATTTAGGCACAATGTTTCATATGATTTTAATGAATTTAATTATCCATATTTTAATTGATATGTTTTTAAATGGATATGAACATAAATATGAACATTTTTCATTCAAGGATCAATGGAGTATTCTTAAATGATGATGGGGATATTTGGCGATGAAAAGAATCAATTTTGGAGAAGGCAGATTGGATATAATCCCACCGATGGGAATGTGGGTCCCACAATTCAGGCCCAATGAAGCCCAAGAGTCATGTTAGACTAGAAGACATATATAGGAACAAATACGTTTTCTGGATCCAGTGCTAATTCGTCCTAAACGGTGGTGATTAAGGCGGACCAAGTTGAAGATTCAATTCTGGGCCAGATTCTGTGGCCCAGAGAAAAGGCCCACTATATTTATCATATCCCGCGAACGGTTTATTATTTTGGGTTTAAATTTTACAGGAAGTTTGGAGACATCCGAGGCTTTATTTAAGTCTTCTAGGGAACAGTCTAATGCAGCATTCAATAAAGTCCTTTAGGCACGTCTTTCTGTTGGATGCAAGCTGGCTGCAACTTCGGGGCAAGAAGTGGAAAAGTCTCTCAACATTAATGTTCCACCCACTTTTACCCAACAAAATTAATTGAAGGCACATGAGATGTTGGGGGCTCGGCCAAGACTTCATTTTTTCCTATTTAAGGCAGTAGTGGTGGAGGATTTAGGGATCATGGGTGCTTTGTTTCATTATAATGTTATGCTGTCCATTTGATGTTGTAAGTGTTCTTCATTCTCATGTAAGTTGTTTGAATCACATTAGTTCTTAATAAAATGTCTTCATTTCATCTTTTTATTTTCTTCTTATAATCACTTTGATACTGTTCCTTTACGGTGTGAATTTATTCACACCAGCACTTGTGAATTTATTCACACAATGGTGGAGTGATCATTGTTGGTGTTGCTGTTTTTGCATCTTGAATTCTACCCCTATGAGTTCGCTTTCGGCTTCCTTTGAGATCATAGAATCAGTGGAGGTATAAACCCTTATGGGTTGGTCCTAGAGATTTTCATGGGGCAGATTGGATGTTATTTTATGATCTTAATTTCTGAAATCATTTCATTACTTTAATATTTCCATTTGATGATTTATTTTCTTCTTCGTCTTCACCAACTTTAACAATGACACATTTCGAGTGATAGTGCGATCCAATTCCTTGGAGTGATAATTAAATTGATCCTACAAGTAAATTGGTGATTAGCCTTGGAATGGTGTAGGGATTAAATTGGTGAATGATGTTGAGGAATTATATCATTTTTTTGGATACATCTTGAAATAGTGAAATGAATGTTATAAGAAAATAAATGCATCCAATCTAACCCTAGTAACAACTTAGGATCAACCCATCTCCATTAATTGTTTTAGACTAAGTAATTGTATGTTTTAATATATTTTCTTTATATTAAATTAGTAGTTATTAAAATCAAATAAATCCAAATAGTTGGCCACTCCATAGCCAAATCCTTCCAAAATCAAAGTGTCTCTCGGTTTCTTCTTCGGTCCCTGTAGATCCGTCCCCTACCTGTACTACAACGACCGCATACCTGTAGGGTAAATTTGGGTGCAACCAGTTATGATTATATAATTGTACATGGACATTTGACTTGTTGTGACTTGATAAACCAATGACGGGTGGTTACGTGATAAACCAAATGATGGGTTCTTCAATGATAAACCAAGGATGGGTGGTTACGTTATAACCTCTAGTGCATTGGGTATTGAAGTTGGTCGTATGGCTATTGAATTTACTGATATGTTTCCAAGTCGATCATATGGTTATTCTATTCAAGTATGATTATGTCCCAAGTAAACTTTTTATACTATATGTTGCTTTATATGGGCTTTATTGTAATCGTTTTGTTAAAAAAAAAGGGTAAGCAATGAGCTTATATTCAGTGAAGTGTTTTTTCTACATCATAAAGGTGAAAAGTATTAAATTATGATAATGTTTTTATGGTTTTAATTTTTTTTAATACTAACCATTTTATTTCATTATGTATCCCTTACTAATCCTTTTATACTCATCCAAACTTTTGAAATATTTTTTCACAGTACATAAAGAAGAATAGAGTGAAGGATGGGATCAAGGAAAAGTTATGCTGTTAAAACATGAAACGGTGCCAAATTTAATTTAAAGAGTTTTTGTTTTATTAAAAAAGGCAGTGAGTAGAAGTTTATACTTGTAATATTCGGGATTTTTTGTTTAAGTTATGGACAAATTATCTCAATATGTAAACCTAAAAAGATATTCGATGTGAATAAGAGTCAAATTATCGACTGAACTCTAGATTTAGTATTGTTTAATGCTAGGACTTTAAAAAATTTATTATTGAAACATACTATAATATATGTATTATAACTAATGTCAGGTTATGTAATACTTTTGAGACATGATTATAATTTATAAATCCAAATAAATATTTTATGACCAAGAACCTCCAATTAACCCAAACAATTGCAACTACTGTTTTCTATAATGATTCATCTTCACTTTCAATAACTAAAAAAAATTATTACCAAATAAAATTATGTTTTTTTCTAATAATGTGGAACTTATATTTTGGAAAAGATTTCCCAATATACATATTTATCTGTACATTAATATAAGTAAATCGATCATGAAAACAAAGGAAGAAAACACTCCTAAACAATAAAATTGGATCTCTTAACCCATCAAAAGACAATGAATGAACCTAATAAAGGTATAATAAATCAATTAAATGTAGAGTAGTTTATGGAATCATTAATTTATCAAAATAAATTTTATTATTTATGTTATTAATATCATTTTAGGAACACATTAACATATAAGGTAAGAGTTTTCCCACCGAAACTCCATTTTCATTCAGGTTAGTTTTATTATCTACTTACCTCAATTAAAATCATATTCATTAATATGTACTCCTCATAAATTCTATTTGAATGTTATATATATATATATATATACCAACCATAATCTTACCTTTATATATGGGTAATTTTTTTTTATAAGGATCATTCAAAAAGTCTTCCAAAATATAAGCCTGTCTCAGGGGAATTTGTTAACTTCATAAATATTTTCTTGGGAATGGTATAATCTATATTTAAAAACCTTTATCTTTATAAAATCAGTAATTTTATTTTGAAAATACCTTCTTACCTATTTTCTTGTTTTATACAAACAATTTTCAAAAATAAAAATTCCTTTCAAAGTTAAAGAGTATATATCTCAATAATTAATAAATGATTTTATAAGAGTATATTCATATGTTTCAACACTCTTATTGTTTTTTATATATTATTGGTATTATTATTTATGATATCATATACCATATTTAATTGAATTATTTTTTATTAGTTTGAATATGGATTTTCTATCTTAAAACCATTCACAACTAACTCTGAATGGTTTTTATTTATGCTTAATGTTTGGAGAATGTTATTTACGTTTCAGATGTTATTTTCAATATGAATGTTTATGATGTTTATGATTTTCTCTGTTTATATGAGGAATGAATTGGACATATTTTGGGATGGGTGGGGACCTCTATAGCCCTTCTATGATTATATAGGGCTCATGAGAAAAATAGATATGGACTTGGTCTATGCCTTTCCAATTTCTAGAAATGGTTTGGCCAAGGACTTAGTCATTTTTAGATATCTTGACCAAGAACAAGAAGATATGTTTCAGAATGTCCGTCATATGTATTTGATCTCATTATAAAGATATAAATTCATTGTTAATGTTGTTATTGTATTATTATAATACCCATGATTATGTTTTAAAATGGTAATAATTACTCATCTCATATTCCTTCCAAAAAGTATTCAAGTTTATTATTTTTAAAGGAATGTTTTTTCAAATATTCACCATTACTAATGTTTAGGTTTATGATATCTTCCACTATATTTCCTACCATTACTGAGAATATGTTCTCACCATTTCTTATGTTTTATTTCTTCTAATACAGGAAGATGTATATTATTTTGACTTGTAGGGATAATCTTAGTGTGGTGGATATTCACAAAGGAAATTATTTGTTGTTTTTCATTTCAAGGTGTAATGTTGAACTTAGGTATGTATCTGCCTTTAAAAATCTACTAAAATATTCATTCCTTTTGGATAATACATTCTTCTAATCAAACCAATGTAATTAAATAAGGCCCCTTATCCGTGAAACTATAGCTGAATCATTACAGTGGTATCAAATGAATTTTAGTATAGAACCAATAAAATAGATTTAGAAAACATAGATAAGGGAAAAAAATCCATAATATAGTCTCTGAGAATAAACATACATGAACATCTTGGTCTTTTGGTGATGAATAGATAATATTGATCTTTCTACAAAATACATCCCTGTTTGGATACTACATGTCGACATGGTTAGGAATAGATGTATTTTGGAGTGAAATCTCCAACAAGATGTTTCAAGCATGACCTAGGGTATCATGGTAAAAAAAATGGGCCTTAATGCACAACTGGTTTCAAACTCTAAGGGGATGGGCTTAAGATAATTGATATTTTATTTACAAGCCATTATGATGGGTTTCAATGTAATTTTTTCCTCAAATAAACCATGTTATGATTTTGGGATTAGCCATGCATATGATTTCAATTTATGCTAAGTATTTTTCAACATGAGATTATACATTATGATTCATAACCTAATATAGTGTATTCTAGAATTTAGAAATGTCACCTAGTTTAAGGAATGAAAACTATATAAACGCACATATACCATGTAGGGATTTCCCTCTTGTGCAAGATATTGATGTTGTCCATGGAGTTGTGACTGATGAAGAGTAACTTATAACTATACATGGAAAACATAAGCAGGTTATAAACAATATCCTTAGCCATATGGAGCATCCAAGTCAACAGTGTGCAGGTACTATGTTAGATTATTTTACACAACAATAGCCTCCATCATATAATTAGACTACAAACCCATTTTTAGTGGAGTATTGGATATATTCTGTAGAAAATATATTTATCACCTAGGGAAGTAACAAAAGGGGGAAGGTTGTCATGGATGTTTACCATCTATTAGGATATGATAATCAATGGAGGCCTTTAATTAAAAACAAAAAATAGGAGAAAGAGATAGAAAACATGGAATGAAGTGCATTTAAAGAACTTTTATAAGAGAAATATTTTCTTCTTGAGCAGTGAGTGGATATGGAAAGAGTGTTTCCGAATTTTGAGGTAAAATGAATATTAGAATGTGACAATGTATGAAGATAAATTAACAAGGATATCAAGGAATGATATATATTATATATGTAATCCAAGGAGAAATATCGATCAATTCTATGATGGCCTAATACCATTCCTCCACAGGGTATGAGTCTTCCACACTTTCTCCTCATACTATGATTAATCTTGCATGCTATCAAGATGGATAAGGAGTTCTCTATGTCATAAAACATTAAAGGAAATCAATAGAAGAAGAGTGTTGTCGAAAACTCTTAAAAGGGACTCAAGGAAATGTGGAAGAACGAAAGAGTTGACCATATACCCATTGATATATAGGAAGGAAACACCCTAGTGCTTACTTAAAAGGAAAAGTGTTGTGAAACAAGTGTGGATAGAAAGGAAATCATGCTAGTGTTTACTAGGGGAAGCAATAATCTAATAAACTTCAATGTTATAATTGTAGGGAGATGGGTCACTATACTAATGATTGTCCAAATCATCAATGAAACGTGCCTATGAAAATGAAAAATGAGCAGAGACAATCATATGCGATCAAAAATGATGATATTGAAGTTCCTAATGATGTGATAGTAGGTACTTTAATATTTTAATCAATCTTATCTAGTGATTTATTTGATTCTGGATCATCACATTCTTTTATATATTCCCAGTTTGGAAATGAAATTCGACATTTACAATTTGATTTAATAGGGGAATTGTTATTGAAAACTCATCAGGGAAGTATCATTGTAACAATGATGTGTCTGGAAGTCCCCATTATTGAATATAAATGTGTTTTTTCTTCTGATTTTATTATCATTCCCATTATTTACTTTAATATAATCCCTAGTATGGATTGCATTTCAAACCATGATGTGAAAATTTATTTCATGAACAAAGATGTTTCAATTTTTGGGGATAATATGGAAGCCCTTATATTTAGAGAAGAAACATAACCATCTGATTAAAATTTGGATCAACCCCTAGTAGCTCAACAGAATTCAATTATTTGGGAGGAAGAGAATGCAATAAAAATGGGTGAGGAACGGAATGTTCAAATAGAGGGCATACCTATTGTGCAAGAGTATGATTATGTGTTTCTAGAAGACTTACTAGGATATCCACCCGATAGGGGAAATGGAGTTTTCCATTAACATAATTCATAATTTAAGGCCCTCTATAATAGAAAACATAAAGAATGGACATTGTGAAATTAGTGGAATTAAAAATATATATAAAAATTCAGTGATAAAGAATTTATTCGCCCTAATGTTTCTCCATGGGGAGACCTTGTTCTTTTTTATGAAGAAAGATGTATCTATGAGGTTATATGTTGACTAGTTGGAGATAAATTCTATAAAAATAAAGAAAAAGAATCCAATACCATGCATTGATGATTTATTTGATCAAATTCATGGAGCCTAATAAATTTCAAATATTGATATTTGATCTGGATTTCATCAGTTTCCTATGAGAATGGAATATATTCAAAAGACAACATTTCAAAGTATGTATACACATTATGAGTTTGTAGTAATGCTTTTTTGGATGACTATTCCACCCTATATTTTCATGGATCTAATGAAAAGTGTTTACATGGAATATCATTATTAATTTATTGTGCTATTTATTGATTATATCTTAATATACTCCAAAAGATACAAAGACCATGAAAATCACTTACGCACTACTCTGAAGACTCTTTAAAGAAATGAATTATACAGGAAGTTTAGAATGTGTAAATTTTGGATTCAATCAGCTTCCTTTCATATCCCGATATTCTTTAAGGATAGAATATCTATTTATCCATTGAAGATAAAGGATTTTAAAGAATGGAATACTCCAATTAACGCAACTGAGGTACATAGATTTATTGGTGTATCAGGTTATTATCTACGTTTATTTTATAAATTTTCCCATTTAGACAAACCAATGAACAATAATTAACTTAAAGGGGATACATTTTAATAGAAAAAGTAATGTGAGGACTATTTTGATGAATTTAAGATGATATTAGTGAATTCAACAATCCTAACTCTTCAATCGGGGAATGATGGATTTCTTGATCAACAATGACACATCTAAGAGATGACTTGGTTGTTTTCTTATGTAGAATGATGAAGTTATTTACTATGTATCAAGGCAATTAAATATTCATGAAAAACACAATCCTAGTCATGATCATGAGTTAGAAATGATAATATATGCTATGAAGATATAGAGACATTATCTCTATGGTGAAACTGTGATATATAAATAGATCATAAGAGTCTAAAATATATCTTATCACAAAAATAAATTAACATGAAACAAAGGAGATGGCTCTAAATATTAATGGACTATGATTGTTCCATACACTACCACCCAAGAAATGAAAAGAGGGGGCTAATGTATTTAGAAGGAAGGGTCACAGACTTCTCAATAAAATGATTACTAACAAGGATCCTTTGTATATGGATCTAGTGAGGATGAATATGAGAGTTATCTAAGAAGGTGAAACTTCACAACTTTTTCAACTGTTTTACCAACCGTATTTATTGGAAATAATTAATGCTTCTCAGTTTTAAAATATGGGAAGTTGGTTGACTTCATGTGTAATGATGGAATTAGGAAATTTTGGATGAGGCAATGTGTTCCCTCAATGACTGAGCTAAAAAGTGATTTATTGTATAATTCTGATTACTCAAATTTCACTATACACCGTAGTAGCACTAAAATATATAGATATTTGAATGAACATTTCTAGTGGGATAATATGAAGAGGGAAATTGTTGATTATGTATCAAGATGTTTATCCTGTCAATAAGGGAGGTTGAATGACAACATCCTAGAGGAGTCATGAAACCACTACCTATTCATACATGGAAATGGGATTGAATAACAATGGAGTTTTTCACTATATTATCCAAAACCCTAAGAAAATATGATAAAATATGTGTAATTGTTTATAGACTAATGAAATATTCACATTTCTTCATTATAAGGGAGTATTTTCCATTGGAGATCCGAGAATGAATATATATCAAAGAAGTTATTAGACAACATGGAATACCTCTATCAATTGTTTCTTATCCTCATCCACAATTTATATCAAAATTCTAGAAAATTATTCAGAAATAATTTTACACAGAGCTTTGATGGAGTACTATTTATCACCGACAAACTGACAGGAAATTAGAAAAGATGATCTAAACCATAGAGGACATGTTGAGATCTGGTTTACAAGACGTTCAAGGCATGTGGGTTCATTATATACCTTTATTGTAGTTTTCCTAAAATAATAGTTTCCAATCAAGTATTCAAATGGTACTATATAAAGAATTGTACATAAAGAGATGTCGTACACCGACTTATTGGGATGAAGGTTGTGAAAGGAATATTGTGGGCCCAGATCTTTTGGAGGAATCAATATAGAATGTTAATATTATTCAAGGCTATATAAAATAAGAACAATGGAGACAAAAAAATATATACTGATAATCAAAGGAAGGATCTATAGTTTCAACTGAAAGATCATGCCTTCTTAAAAGACTCACCACTGAATGGTTGTATATGATTTGGGAAGAAATATAAACTGAGCCCTAGGTACATAGGACCTTTTGAAATTCAGTAGATAACTAAAGATTTTGCATATCATTTTTCTATACCACCTAGCTAGTCTAAACTACACAATGTGTTCCATATATCATAGCTCAGAAAGTACATGCCAAACCCAATTAATGTCCTCACTTTTGAAGGTATAGAATTTGAACCTGACCATTATTTTTGAGAAGAGCCTATCCAGATTCGGGAAATATAAGAACATGTTTTGAGGAATTGGACGACTTGACTGGTAAAGATACATTGAAAAATCATAAAATTTAAGAGGAAACATGGGAGTTTGAGGATCTTATGATGATGAACAAACCAAATCATTTAGTGAGGTAAAATTTTCATAATTTCAAGGATGATATTTTTGGTATGGGGGGATAATGTAACACCCCATGATTTGGAAAGTAAATATAATATTGAATAAATGAAACACTATGTCTCTAAAAAACCACTTTGTTATAACTTATCCAGTAAACATTATTTTTCCACCATTGAAATTTGAATTTTGAAAAACAAACATACATAGTTCCATTTAATAAGATATTTAGAGTCTCATATGACAAACACAATTTTTGATGAATAGTAACTTAGCCTTATGAATATTAATATAAATAGAAGATGACCCTTATGAATATATAATCATATTATTATGTAATTTTCTTATTTTTATAAGATAAATAGATCTTGATGAATTTTTCATTGTGATATAAAACAAATTATAGTTTTAAATTTGTAATTTTTCGAATATATTATGATATTATTTAGAAATTAAATAAGTAATATTTAGATGATTATTTACTAAAAAAATTTGTATTTAAAATTATTCACATTGAAAAATGGTTTGTGTGATTTTTTTGAATTTTTCTAAAATACTCGAATTTTTTATAAATAGTAAATTATTGTAATTTATAGAATATAATCATTATTAGTTAAATTAACTACTCCAAGAATTATGGTTTATATAATAACACTTGTTTCAAAATAATATTTACATATTATTATTATTGGTCATAAGAAACAATAATATTGGGTTCCTTTGGAAAATTAACAAAATAATGAGTAAAATAATGGGAAAACACTCAACTCCTACACTATAACCCCCTCACTCCCTCTTCTCTTCACTCCTCTCAAGAATAGTGCCCTACAAAAATTCAACTCAAATATCCTCTAAATATCATCCCCAACTTCCATCCTCCCTTGGTATCTTGAAAATACCAAAACCTCTTCTCTAAATAGGTTCTCAGGGGTGATTACTTCAAAGGTAAATTCAAATTTTCTTTTCTTTTATTTCAAGCTCCTTCATTTTCATTTTATTTTCTAGAAACCATTCATCAAAATTTTGTGATTAATATAGTACCATACATTTTTTTTGATAAATGAATAATTTTTCATCGTCTCTCTTTTCCCCTTATTTTATACTAGAAATGAAAACAGTACCCGAGATGTGTTAATTTATCACATTCAATGATGAGGGGTTTTCAATTTCTATTACTGTATTCAATTATGGTCATTAAACCATTTATATGACTGAACTAGACTATCATATATAAATTATTACTTATTTAAGGTCCTATAATCATTTATTACATATGATATTATGTTAAAAATCAAAATAAGTTCATTGTGATCAAGAACCGCCAATTAAACCAAACAATTTCCATCAATGTTTTATATAATGATTCATCTTCACCCCCAATAAAAAATGAATTTTATGACCATGTAATCATATGTTTGTTCACTAATTACATTGAAATTATATTTTGTAAAACCATTATCATTCTACATGTCTATCCATACATGAAAATAAGTAAACTGATATGAAAACCAAAGGAGATCACACTCCCAAACAACAAAATTGGATCTCCTAACCCATCAAAAGGACATGAATGAACCTAATAAGGGTATAAAAAATAAATTAAAAGTTTATTAGGTTCTTTAAACATTAATTTAAGATAATAAGTTTGATTATTCTTGTTAATAAGATCACGTTAGTAACACCTTCACACTTAAGGTAAGGGTTTTCCACCCGAACCTCCATTTTCATTTTGGATACATTTATTTTCTACTTAAAACAATTAAATTATTATTAACCAATATTTACTCTTCATAAATTATATTTTAATGATCTATATATTTATATCAACTATAATCCTACCTTCATTTATAGGTAATTATATGTTTTTAAAAGATCATTAAACAATTCTTCTAAAATAGTTTCCCGACTTAGGGGAATTTATCAACTTCAATACTATATTAAAAGTCACTATATAATCTATTTTGAGAAACCAATATCCTTATAAAAGGAATCATTTTATTGTGAAAATTATATCTTAGGTAATTTTTTGTTTTATACAAACACTTTTACCAATTAAATGTTCTTTTCTATCTAAAATATTATTTATCTCAAGAAATAGTCAATGATTTTATAAGAGTATATTCATCTGTTTCAAACCTTATATTAATTATTATATACTATTGGGATAATTATTTATGATATAATTATCCATACTTAATTGAATTCATTATTATTACATTGACTGTATTATTTCTATCTTTAAACCATTCACCAATTTACTCTGAATGGTTAGTGTTTCTGCTTAATAATCAGAGAAAGTGATTTATGTTTCATATGATTGTTTCAATGTGAATGTAATTTTTTTAGGTTTATCCCCACTCATATGAGGAATTAATTATAAATTTTATACGATAGGTGAGGCTAATATATCCCCTCGATGCATCGGTAGGTCCCATGAGACAAATAGATATGGACTTGGTCGAGGATTTTCCTATTTTTAGATATGGTTTTGGCCGAGGACCTAATAATTTTTGATGTCATGACTGAGGAATTGATGGTTTGTTATATAATTTTAGGTATAAAAATTTTCCCCCATTATGAAGCTAGTAATTTATAGCTCACGTTGTTATTCGATTAGTATAATACTCTTGATTTTGTTTTATTATGGAAATAATTACTCAACTCATATTCCTACCATAATGTGTTTAAGATTATTTATTTAATGGAATGTATTTTCAATTTTTCACCACTCCTAATGTTTATTATTTTGATATCTTCTATTGTATTTCCTTCCCTTACTGAGAATTTGAGGTCGCTCATTCATATGATTCAATTTTTTCAGGATATGATGTATTATATTAATATTGACTTTCATGCATAATCATAGTGTGGTGGTTGTTCCCAAAATAACGGTTTTTTGTTGTTCTTAATTTCAAGTTGTAATGTTGAACTTATGTATGTATATGGATTTCCAAATCTAATAAACTATTTATTCCATTGGGATACGACATTCTTGTAATTATGACAATTTAATTCAATAGACTTCGGGAAATTGGCGTCAGGTCTTTACATGGAAGGTCTCACATAGGTAATCAATGTGAAGTTAGTTTAATTAGTGAATATAAGATGTTTATTTTTGTTCAATTGTCATAATTCATTACTGATGAAGGTAAAAAAAATTCTCCCATGTTTATTCATCAATATTAAATATGTTAAATAGAATAACATTAATTTGTTGAAATAATTAAAAAATACACAAAACCAAAGTGTACTAGGATATATATATTATTCAAAATTCAAAATGAATGTATATATCCTTAGTATAAAATTAATTCATTCATCTTTATAAAATTTGTCACGACCCTTCCCCGGGGCCCATGTCGTGATTACCCAATCCCGCCTTCATGGGCTACGGGCTGGCAATTAGCACCAAATGCGTAATTCCGTAAAACTAGGAAGGTATTGCCTTTACAACCTGTAAACACACACAATATGATGTGAACACGAGTAAACTGTATAACCAAAAGAGTGCTATATGTAAAAGGGACCTGAATAAAAACCCAACATTAAAGTTACAAGTACAACTAAAAACAATACAACCAAAGAAAAAGAATGAAAAACTGATAATGGGTCATCCTCGGGGATTCCTACACGAAGGGTAGGTACATATAAAATCCTCAGCACTCCGCATTTGTCCGTCTCCTCCACGTACCGACACGCATTATGGTCCACCTCCAGGTACTGTCTAGTCCTGGTACTCTTAGCCACAGTCAGCACTATCTGTCATCTGCAACCAAAACTAAAAGGTGCGGGAATAACCCGTGTAGGGGTGAGTATAACGTTACTGAGTAGAGACCCCAAGACCCTCAAGGTCTCAGAAAATCCAATAAGTATAAATCACAAAGTATTAAATCAACAGATAACCATAAATTGGTATATTCCCATACATATACCTATGTTATCAAGTGATCCATCTCAATCATGAGGAAAACACAGAGAAACTGAAACAGCTCAACCATGATTTTATTCTAGGGGTAGTATCAAGTAACATCCCCAGTCACATTGTCAAAACCTCTTCTACTGGAGAACTCCTCCTCAATCGATCACAGTGGGCCTACCGCGACACCAAGAGCTCTTCCCACTAACCTTGTACTGCTGAGGTACTCCTCCTGTCGAGTACTGTGGATCTTCCACGTCAATAGGTGCCCTACCCACTGTGGGTCTGCCACATCACCAAGCGTGCTCCCCCTGTAGCCTACTGAGGTACTCCTCCTGTCGACTACCATGGGTCTTCTGGGAAACCAAGGTGCTCCATACTATAGCTCTGTCGTGACACCAAGGCGATCCCCACTAGTCTAGTAGAGTCACTCAGAGTCAAAACAGTCAACAATCATCAGGTCTCATCTAGCTACTAAGTATCCGCACTATGCTCACTCCTCTCCAGGAGGATCCACTCCACACGCTACTGGTCGATACTACAACTGTCTTGAAGTCCTACGAAGACGTATCACAGGGGTCCACCACATCATATGGGTCTCAACGTAACAGACGGAGCGTTAATCGGACGCCTGGTCAGTTAGTTGTTATCCATTTAATCCCAGGGGCCTGGTTGGATTCGTGCTCAAACCAACCTGACTGTTTTCCATATCAAACCAAAACACCAGTAGAGTATAATCAAAGGGACCATTTCTCTCTATGATTTCTAGCGCCACTGACAGTTTATCATACGGACGTTCGTGGGAAACGATTTGGCCGAAAGAGCATAAATGAGTCATAGTGGGCCCGGGTCCGGTCCGACCCGGTCGAACTGACCCAGCCCGACCTCGCATGGGTCGACCTGGTTCAGGTTGACTTGGCCCGACCCGATAGTTCAGACCTGGCCTATGATGTGGCCCTGTCTTTTGGGTTTCTGGAAAGCCGCGAGTGCCACAATGGGCCGCATAGCCTGCGAGGGCCAGGGTGCCGCCCGGGAGGTCGGCATGTGACGCAAGGGTGTGGGGCCGGTTCGGTCGGTGTTTTACGAGGGGCTCCGGATGATTCTATCGGGGCACCATGGTGGTGCGGCCCAGTTCAGCCGAGGCGCCGCAGGGGAGGGTGCCGATTCGGCCTGGGCGCCACGTGGGGCGCAGATTAGTTCGGCTGAGGTGCAGCGATGGTTGCAGGTGGCCGGGGTGGCTCGTAGGGCCGACGACATCGCAATCGGTGGGTGGGGGGCCGGGGCGGCGTGGCCGGTGGGTGGTGCACCCGATGCGGCAGCCTGTGGGGGCCCGATCGGCGGGCTGCGCGACCGGGGTGGTAGGGCTGACGAGCGCGGGTCCGGTTCGGCCAGGTGGCCAGAGCACCACGGGGGCAGCGCGTGTCATGGTGTCCGCGGGTGGTAGCGCCATTGCCTTTATCTCCTTCATCACATTCCTTCTTTATGAAGAACACCACAAAGAAGAATGAATGATTGGGGTCAGGCCATGTTAGTTTGCCCGCACCCTCCGCATTTAGAGTGGTAGCATACGGTTCACAAGAACGATGAAAATAATGTCAACCATGATCTTCCGTAATTAAATTATTCCCAATATTTCACAAGAGATGTAGGGAGTGCCTAAAAAGTGATAAAAAAATATCATTAAACCCCTACCTTGGGTTGATACGTCGACGAAGTCTCAGTGAAGAAGACGAATCATTGGGAAAAAGACGGGCATTGATGTCATCAGTATTTTCCTCGATCGTCAGTTTTTTCATTGGTTCGTCATCTTCAAAGACATTCTATGTCAGAGGAATCCCAGAGGAAGATGGTCGAAGTCGCGGTCGGCTTTCTTCATCGGTGTTCTTCGTTGGAAGAACGTGTTTTTCATTTGGAGAAATAGTTCTTTGTTGGAGACCTTTTCTCCCAAGGCTCCACCAAAAAGAAAACTACCAACTGATGGGTTTCCGCAAACATTAATCATTTTCAAAAATTCAAAATAGCCTTATTAAACAACTAGGTTGGAACATTTAATTAAGGTGGGTTGACGTAATTAATGTGGAGGAAGCTCAAGAGGATCCTCTACATTAATGAGGAGGGTTGATTGGTTTTTTATCCCCCCCATTAAAAGGGGTCGGGTGGTCCCTGTCCCCTAAATTCAATTTAAGAGGTTATTGAAAACTCATGTGGTCCCCACCATAATTAAACATAATATAGAGGTTTAGTTCTGGTGGACCCTACCCCTGAACATCCACAAGGATAGTGGTTACAACAAAAATAAAATAAATCGTGTGTTTATTTTATTTATTATTTCCCCAAAAAACCCATAATCTAACTTTCAACATCAACCATCTGTCATCGAGGTAAAGCCTTCTTATGCGAATACCGGTGCTGCGAGTTCAAAAGTTACCTCGAATTTCAATTCTATGAACTAGTTCAAAAGTTAGAAAAACCCACTTGCACGTTTACTAAACGTACCCAAAATAATTTTTAAAAATTCACTACGGGCACTCGAGGCCATGGAATCACACGCCGTCAATTTTCACTGACTCATAAAATTTTTATATGTTTTAAAAAAAATTACATGGAAATCCTGGGTCTTTACATAATCCACTAGGATCTCAAAATTCATTAAAATTGAAATTGTATTTCCTCATACTACTCTATATAAAAATTTCCCTAAATACCAAGTAATATCATCAATAGATAGATGTGGAAGTATTTTTCAATTCTTCATTACTGGGGAATATGAAGGAAACCCACACAAAAAAATTAAATTTATCCATATTTTTCTATGAAATTTATTGATCATCACTGTCTAAATATTCATCATATAAGAACCTATGATGTAAACTAGATATAGATAAAATTCACTTATTATATGTTTTATTAACTCTTATATTTTTTCCTATTTGTTTTATCAAAATTGTTAACACTATTGGGTAGAGTCACAACATATACATTTATGGAAGTTTAACATTTAATTAATAATATATTAAATAACCTAAATTCCCACTTCAACCACTTCATTAACATCTATTAGATCAAAACTGTCCTTCAAATTCACTTAATTACTGTATAGTGTAGAGTCATATGATCAATAATGAATCCAAGTACACAAATAGTAAAACATAACATCAAACAAACTAAAATCTAGAATATTTCTTAAATTACTATTTAATTATATGTGTTATTGAATTAAAAATTTAGCTACTATGAAGATATGTTCAACTACTCTAAGTAATAATTTTATTTTTAGAATAATTGTTTTATAGAATCCACCTAATATTTTTTTATACCTATATATATAAAAGTTTACATTGACAACCTATAATAACCAAAATACAATAATGGAAAGTAGAACTATAATTTTTTCACACTAACTAATTTCAATATAAATTAATGGACCCTAGTAAAACCACTTACAATATAGAGTAATAATGTTACTACAACATATAATATTGAATAATATTAGTAACTATATAAAAATTATAAAAAAATCACATATATCAAGTTTATTTATATACACATAAAATCATCTAGATATGAATTCAGGAAATATTTAATTTACAATAGATAAAGATTTCATATGATTAACTATAATATTCATTAAAAACATCAAAAATATTATATATATTCACAAACATCCTTAAGAATATTTCTGATATATTCATAATGAAATCCAAAAACCCCAACTTATATAACTCCAATGGATTATTTTTTTCTAGATTGAGAAATATTGTAAACACAACTATTCTGAAATGATTTTTTCAGTATCTTTAATGACCCATAATAGACCAAACATTACATACATAGATATTACATCTTAATAGAATAATATTAATTACATAACCTAAAAAAACCTTGCCAGAACTATATAGTTTTTGTTTCCTTGTAGACTTGGAAACATAAATAACTATTTCATAAAACATCTACGTCTTCTACCACTTATTCCATCACAACAAGAACCATTTTGACAAATCTTACATATTAACTTCCTTCAGATCACAAGGAATAAAACATAAGAAATTTTGGGCTTGGATGCTCGGTAAGGCTAATAAAGGGAGGTAAAATACGCATAAGGTCATAAGATAATGAGAATAAATATTGAGAATTATATCATGCGTATCAAGGATCATGATATTGAGTCATGGAATAAATAAAATATGTTTGTAAGAGATGAATATTAAAATAATTAAAGAAAATAATTCATAGAATTATAAAAAAATACATGAAACTATATAATACAAATTATCATAGTAAATTATTTTCATATTAGTCAGGGCTCTCTACCAAGACCATAAGAGAGGAAAATGTCTCTTATTGAATAGAGTTCACTCCTCATTTTGGCTTTGTATTATTGAATCATGTTTACCCCCATTTCTAATCCTATATTTATAAATATGGTTCACTTACCATTACATTCCTATATATGTTAAGAGATATAAAAATTTACCCAATGTATTGGAGTGATTTATAAGTCCAACACATCAATTAATTAATTCCATACATATGTTTTCCAAAATATCATAAATCATTTATCATATCAAAACCCATGAAAATAAATGGGTTTCATAGATGTAATTCGATAATATACATAAACCAACCAAGAAAACAGGGATAGAATGATTTAAAAATATTCTTAGTAAAGAGTAATTTACATCAAATAATGTTATCTTAGATGGAAAATAATTTTGAGATATCACTTGAAATAATTCTTATGGAAAAATATCCTTTCAATTATTAATTTATTTAAATTCTATGAAATATTAAAAGGAAACAATCATTTGAATATAACCATATTATTTTTTTAAGACAATATTTAGGGAATTAATTAAATCTGAAATTAGATATATACATTAATTTAGTACAAGTGAAAAAACATTCCTTTCATATTATTTCTAGAAAATTCACAAGATTCTAGTTTGGAAAAAATAAATTGAATCCATTCAAACCATTTAGAAATATTTTTCACATGTGTAAAAATGAAATTGAAATTTTTTAAAAGAATATTAAAAATAGTTCGGAAAACATTATTATTAAAAATGGACATGGAAGTGAAATATTCCACAACAGATAATTATGTATATAAAATTATAAGAATGTAAAATTAACTCACACCATAGGTCTCATATCCTTCATATATATATGAAACTAATATAAAATAGTTGTAATAATGTTAATAATTTATAAAAAAGCATATTTATATTTATTAATTAATATATAATCCTTTTATATCATCTTATATTCCATTTTTAAATAATATTTCATTATTAACTTTCTATCTGGTGGTAACTCCTTCATTTTACTACACTTGTTTTGTCATATATTAACAAGTTATTGTGAATAGGATATATTTATTTCATCCCCATAATCATAATAGGGTAATATATATCATAAATATTCATTTTATATTTTTATATAATAATTTTTGAATGGAAAATGAATTACATCGCGTCATGAAGCTGATAGGTCGTACATACACATGAGAGACAATATCATTTCCTTTATGGTAAAATGGTAAAGAAGATAATGGTATATTAAATTATTTCATTAATAAATATAATGTTAGAATTATAATATATATATATATATTATTTACACCATCATACCCATCCAAATAAAGTTTGGGTGAAAACAGATTACACCACTACATGGAGACGGTAAGTCGTACGTGCGCACGTGCAACAAATTGATTTTCATAGGATGGATAAAAGATAAAATATGGGTTTTCAATAATAATAATAACATCTCAAAATAAATTTGATACTAGAGATATTATTTTATAATATAAACAACACATGAAGAGGAATTTAAAGATTAAATAATCATTAAAGAGTCGGTTGAGATGATTACATCTTCTTTGGTAAACTTCATTTAGATATTTTCAGATGGACACTAGGGTTGGTATTTAGATAATAACATATCTTATAGAATTTTTCAATGTAATTTTATAATAAAAATTGGTAGGGTAGGTTTGATAATGAAGACTCATTGTTATTTGAAGAAGTGAGGGAGGAGGTTTCCTTTAATAATTGAGGTGAGGGACACTTTTAGAATTTCCAAAAAAAATAATTTATAGTTAATTAAATATCTATTTCAATTACCCTAGAAGTCAATGGATTATAATATAAGGTGAGTTAATATTTTAATATCACAAAAAATAGGTTTTATTCATGTTTTGGGATTATTTTAAAAATTAATATTTGGATTAATCCATAGCTAACAAATTTTAATTTTAATAATGGTAAAAAAAATTTAAATATTAAGAAGTTTTAATTTTTACTATTGGGATGTAAATTCATCACTAAATGAAACATTTATATCATTTTGGACCATATAATAATTAGTTTTTATTTTTATATACAGTTTAATATTTTTAAATAATTTAAAGAAATGTTACCTTGTAAAATATCATTACTCTCAATTTTCACACTATCCACTACATAGACTTTTTAAAATATTAATATAACTAGGTAACTTCAAGAAAGATATTTTATTATATACATATGAGATCTTTTTCACATTTATAATTCATTGATAACCATCAATCTGTAAAAGTACATTTATTTTAATATATTTATTAACACTTATTTGTTATTTCTATTAATAAAATATATACTGCATCAACATCGTGTAATTAAGTAATATACATATTTCTGAAAAAATTAAAAAAAATACCATGATGAAAGTAAATCTCTTATATGTCCTAAATTTATTTATAGTCAAATATATCATTTGGGTTACCATATATTAAAAATTATATATTAATTAAAACAAGAATATGAGATCTTTGAATTATTTTAAAATAAAAGATTTGGAATTTCATAATCTAACCTTAGTCTCCCAAAATATCAAAAAGAAATATTTATCATAAAAATATGTTTACTGTTTTTAAATATCTTGATTTATTTTATTTCATAATATACCTTTTCCCCATAAGGACATGTAAGGGATATTTAGGAGGACAAAAGTAACAATGCGGGACTTTATTTTATTTAAATATTATATAGGTCATTTTGATGGGCATGCCTCCATTAAAAAATTTACATTAGGTCCTTAGGTTCTAATAATTTAATTATATTATTCCAATAAAATTTAGGCTTGTGGTAGAGTCATTTTATAGTCCATATCAAATGATTTTTACCTAAATTACCAAATTTACTTTTTACAGTGATAAATGTTTTTACCAAGGTCACTATTCCTATTGTACAAAAATAAAAAGGATATATTCAATATATTTGGAAAATATAAATACGAATTAGGATTTTGGTTTTCAAAATATTAAAACATAGATTTCATATAATATTTTTTAAATTAAAAGTTCTAAAATTATAGAAATATAGTTATTTATAGAAAAAAATTATTTTTAAAATAGAAAATATTTATATAATAAAATAGTTTATAAATTTCATTCAAAAAATTAAAATTAATTTGTTTTATATTAAAAGCAAGTAATTAAAATTTAAAACCAATCTAAAATAATATTTTTCATTATAAAAACTTGAAAATAAATTTCCATTTTCAATAAAAACCAGTATTCTTGATATTCTTTAAAAATTAGTTTTTCCAAAAAAATTATATTAAAATAATAATTTTATGATAATTTTGAAAGGATGAATTCAAAAATTAAAGATATATTTTAAAATATATTTTATAGAACTTATAAAAATTAATATTAATTTATATTAGGAAGAAATTTCAATTTTTTTGAAAACACATTTTTTTTAGAATAAAGTGACATTACTAAAATTGTACGATCATATTCTATCAAGTGAAAAATAAATTCATATTTATTTGGAACATTATATTTATTTCATAAAATTGTTTTTTATTTATTCCCCTTGTATTATCAACAAGGTTATAAAATACATATAATATTTATATAGTTTGTTTAAACTCATATGGTGTACAACACATGCTATTGAAGTATTAAAAATATTTAAAGTGATATTTTTATTTAAATATAGGGTTATTAAATTCTTCTCCAATTAAAATGAATTTCACCCTCGGGATATGTTACATGCATAAAAATATATGATGGGACTTCTTCCTCATAAAATCCATTGGTTCCCATGGAGCTTCCCCAAATTGGTGCTTCTACCAAAAAGCATTTACCAAGACAGTGATCTTATTTCATATATTTTTTTATATATGATCCAGAATCCGTATTAGTTGTTCTTAATAAGAATGATTTAACTCTTGTTGTAAAAATTTCTTATTTATTACATTTGAAGGGCCAAGTATTTATATTTTTAGGAGAGATACATGGAACACATTATGAACTTAATAGAGGTTTAGGGGAAGCATAAATCAATATGATACAGTCCCGATATCGTCATGAATTCAATAAAGATTGATATAACTAGGGATTAAATTTACTTTATTTCAAAATCTCATCACTCTCTTCTAGGGGAACATTCTTAGAAATACTGTTCACCCACTTCTAATGCCATGAATTTTTGGCGATGGTCAACATAAATTTTTTTATCGACTCTGAGTCGGTTTTATGAGATGTTGAATAGATCTAATCTTTTATAACATTTTATTAACTAGATATTTTACCAATAGATTTATTTACATGACATGATTCCATCATGTTAAAGTTATTCATGTCTTATTGTGAAGTGTGTCCTAACGATCCATCTGAATACTGGACTGAACTCTATTGTTGTTAAAACATTAATGAAGATATGTTTTTATTCCAACCACATTTGAAATACAAATAGTAAGATATGAAAATTTCTTTTAATGGTTTAATTTTTCTCCCAAACTGACCATCTATCTGAGTGTGATAAGAAGTTTTTAAACAAAACTCCGTATCTTGATCCTGCTAATGTTCTATCCAAAACATCAAGTTAAACCTCGGATCCAAATCATATATAATTGACTATGGTACTCCAGAAAATATCACAAATTACTTAATATATATTTTTTAAATATGACCAAAAGAGAAATATTATATTATTTCAATTAAGTGTTCTGACATAATTATGTGATAAAAATAACATAAACAAAAATATGATTTTAGATGTTTTGGGAAGTACAATAAAAAAATACATACTAATTTATTTCATTTCCACTATAGTATTGGTAATTATAATTACATAACCATATACTTTTATCTCTAAGCCTTAACATGTTGAGAAAGAAAGCACCAAGAAACATACTCAACAATATCTCTCTACATTACATCCAACAAAAATAGATCTTCTGGTCTTTATACAAAATAGTGTTTCAAATGAATAGATAATGATGAAACATGAGACTCTTGCAGGAGATCCTTTTTTAAATCTGATGTGGGAGGGAAAAATAGTTGTTAAACGTTATTATTCCATCATACTGAAATTTTAATTGATGAACTTTTCTCACCTTATATTTTATCATTACATCTTACTTAGGGGCCTCCTTAAACAAAACCTGTATACTCAGAAAAAACCTTCATTTGAGAAATATAATATTTCACATGTTCATTCATTATTTATATATTCATCTCATGAAAATCCAAAAATATTTTAAATTGTTTGATCCTCACCCATGATAGGAAAACATGGTTCTTTTGACATAAAGCATCCGTTAATTAGTACACTTTCCTAGAGTGGTAATGTATTGATCTGTGGTAATCATTAATCTTCTCCAACCATCTTCTTTCATGCATATTCAGCTCATTTTGAGTAAAAATTTACTTTAAACATTTATTATTGGTATAAATGTCACAAATTTATCCATAATGATAATGCCTCTATATCTTTAATTAATAAATTACTAGAGTTATCCCCAAATCATGAGTTGGGAGATTTTGATCATGTATTTTCAATTATCATGAGGTATAAGTTATCACAATATAATTCTTCATGAGAATACATCCTAGAAACATCACGGATGCGTCACTATAGATCACAAACCATTATATATGATAGGGTAGTGTGATCATAGGTGGACTGACTAATGTTTCTTTTATATCCATAGAAATCCATTCACATTCCTCCATCCATATGAACATAACACATTTCCATGTCAACATGATGAGTATAATAAATAATAATGTATTATCTAGAAAATAAAATCAATAATATAAACCCAATACAATAAAACCTTGAATCTTAATTTCCATTGTTTGACTAGGAAAATGTTAATTAACTTCCATAATTTACAAATCTATAGATATACAATCCCTTGATTTTATATGAAAAAAATGAATCCTTTTGAATCCAAAATTTAAACTTGGTAAATTTTTCAAAACCAATTTCCTTTCTCATGGTTTTTAGTACAACACCCAATTGATATTCACGTTATTCTTTTATATTTTAATATAAAATAATATTATCAATAAAGTCTACCAAACTCTGATCAAGGCAACCATTAGAGGCTCGATTCATTAAATTCATGAAAATAAAAGGTTTATTATTTATACCAATGGGAATAACTATAAATTTATTATATCTATGCATTGAATGGAATGTATTATTGGGTATATCCACCTTCTTGACCCTCAATTGATGATATCCATAATAAAGATCAATTTTAGAAAAGTATTCATATATACATAGTTTATAATATAAGTCATTAATATGGTCGGGTGTATATTTTTTCTTGATAATTATTTTGTTATGTTCTCGAAAATAAATTAATAGGCTTAATGATGCATCATACATATTAACAAACTAAACATGTTAATTCCATGGTGATGCAATAGGGAATATAAATCATTTTTTAAGAGTCTCTTTGTGGATGAGATTGATCATAATAGAAATATCATCTTTTTTTCACAATGGATTTTATATTTTCCCTTGAATTATAATTTTTTGTTCTTATAAAACTTATTAGATTGTTGGGTACCCTCATTCTCCATATCAACCAAGAGAGCACATCGAATGATTTCATCATAGCTACCAAACTCCCTTATGGATAATTCCATTAAAAGACATGGATTTAAGGAATTGAAAATTTTATAAGCCTTAAATAAATTTTGGATTATAATCGTGGATCGTACCTTGATAATATTTTAAAATTTTCCTCATTGGTACCAAAAGATTTACAATTTTTTTTCTTAAGATCATGAAAATATTTCTCAATATTGTATTGATTATTATTATATTATTACTTATTGAAATATATGTTCTTAAACTTTTCCCACCCCATAAGGTCAATTTCATCACATTTTCTCATATTCATGATTTTATTCCAACACTGATCTAATTCACCTTCTAAATGATATACTTTCAACATGAATTTCTTATGTTCTAAACATTGGATTACTGGAAACATATTTTCAGTGGTATTGATCCACTATTAATATAGTAGTGGATCAGAAAACCCCCTGAATGATGGTGGAAAATGACTCATGAATGTCTTATGAGAATTTTATTCTCTTATTTTATAATGATGACGTCATATATGATTCATATCTTTAAGATGTTTGGTGATCATTGCGAGAAGAGTTTTCATTCTAGATCCCATAACATTCAGTAGCTTGGGAGGAAAATTTTGGCATTTCAATTCACATTATGCATTAATTTGGGTTCTCCGGGTTCCTTCCATTAGTTGTACCAAACTATACTATACTGAGAAACAATAATCATTATGGTAAAAACCACATAATCATGGAAAATTACTTATTAAATTTCCATTTTAGACACTTGATGTTTTTTCCATGGTAATTTGTGATCATCACCAACACTCTCTGACTATATAATATATATAGACTTATCATGTGGTTTATTAAAAAGGTTTTACTAACCTAGTTTCCAGAGGATAAATAAACCATTCTATGATACAAACTATAAAGTCAAAAAAATTCATACTTAGTTATTACATCTCAATAGAAAAATATTTACTACATACCATAAAAAAACATGCAAGAACCATATGTTCTTATTTTCTTTGGAAACCTGGAAACAGAAAAAACATCTTCATAAATCATTACACTATCTTCTACTAATTCCAAAAAAACTATAACTTTTTAAATACATATTAATTTATAACTTCTTTATATACACTGAGAAACAAACCAAGTAAGGCATGAGATTAGACAATCACTATGGGTAATTAAGGGATGTAACATAAGAATAAATGTATAAAACATGAAAAGTAATTTTTGAGAAATAAATCTTACATATCAGGTATTATATTATTGAGTAACCAAATAAATCATATAAGTCAATAAGAAATGAATTAAAATCAATCAAAGAATATAATTCGAGGGTGTATAATATAACACACAAAAATTTGGAAAACATATGATCACATAAAATAATTTCTATATTAGTCGAGGCTCACTTACATGAATATCATAGATAAAAAATCCCTTACTAAATGAAGTTTAGTCCATGTTCTAACCCAGTTCTACGTAATTGATTTTACTCCCATTCTATTCCTATATTAATAAATATGGTTGACTTCCCATTCCAGTGTTGTCTATATAACGAGTTATAAATATCCACCCAATGAATTGGAGGGATATATATCACCCACTCTTCACATAATCAAAACAAAACATATATATTCAATAAGAAAAAAAATTATATATCATATGAAAAATGTGGAAAAGAAATGGGTCTCAAAAATATCATACAATCATATACATAAACCATAAATAAGTAATATTGATAGTATTCATGACAAATATATCGATAAAAACATAACTAACATGAAATAATTTTATCTTAGAGGGAAAATAATTTTTAAAGATCAATTGAAATAATTCTTGAAGAAAATATCCTTTAAATTTTGAATCTTTTTTTACATATATTCCACAAAATTTTCAAAGTGAAATATTTATTTGAAAATATCCTTGTACTCTAGTAAGAAAATCATGATGTCATTAAGGTATCATTAAAGAGTAAAAATATGTTCACACCTTATAATTTAAAAAAGATCAAATGAATAATTTTTACAAAAATGTCCTAGTGAATCTCATTGGAAAAAAGAAAAAAAGATTCCCTTCAAACAAATTTTTAAAATTTTAGAAATATTTAATAAAGAATTTATAAAATTGTCGAAAAATAATGAGGTATTTTGGAAAACATATATAAGGAACATGGATGTGGAAGATAAATATTTTCCAACTAATACTTACATATAAATATTCATGATGATTGTGAAATTAACCATTAACTTAGGTTTAATTTTAAACAAAAAAATATGAACCTCATGTATAATGTTTGAAAGAATGTTATGAAATTATTCTATAATATTATTTATATTTCAAAAATAATATATGATCCTCTTATATAATTTTATAAGCCAATTTTTTAATAAGATTTCATTATTTCCTTTTTTTGGGTGGTAACTTCGTCATTTTCATATGCAATTTTCATTATATAAGTCTATGTTATTGTTTATAGGATATTTTTACTTAATAAATATAATTATATTAAGGTAAAAAATATAATATTTATTCATTATATAAAATAATATAATTATTATTTATTAGAAATTTTATTGTATTGTGTTACAGAGATAGTTGGCCATATGTATGCAGGAGAGACGATATCATTTCATTACTATTGAAATATTATACAAGTAAATGTTATATTAATTTTTTAAAGAATAAATTTAATGTTATAATTATTAAATACATATATATATATATATTCTTTCAACCATTATACCCATACAAATGATGTAATAATGAAAAACATATTATACCACGGCATGGAGACGATATATCGTACGTACGCACACATAAATGTTTTTTATGATGGATAAATGGTGGATTTTGGACACTCCATAGTTTTAATAAAATATTATAAAATATATGATAATGTATTTATTACTTTATAGAGGAAAAAAACATTACAAATATGTACGAGAATAAATAATCTTTATAGAGTTAGTAGAGATAATTACCTCTTCTTTTGGGAACTTCCTTTGGATTTCATCTTAGGGACATTAGGTTTGGTCTTCTGAGAATACAAGAACCAATAAATATGTATAGTGATGTTGAGAATATAAATTTTTATGGTATGGTTGAGTTAAAATGATTAATGAGATTTGATGAAGTGAGGGAGGATCTTGTCCTTTATAATTGAGCGGAGGAACACTTTTGGAATTTATTAGAATATTAATTTATAATAATTAAATATCATTCATAATACCTTCAAAATGAAATGGATTCGAATATAAGATCAGAAAATGTTGTTATCACATCAAAAAATATCTTTTAGAAATTTTTATTTTATTTTTTTAAGCCTTATCATATTTACGAACCTTTAGTTAACCTATTTTAATTTTATCTATGTTAAATAATTTTACAATATTAAAAAATTATAATTTATAATTATGTGATGTCAATTAGATGATAAAAGAACAATTTATGACCTTTTTAATGTTATTATTATTAATTTTTAATTTAAAATTTGTTTTATGATTTTTGTAAAATTCAATAAAATATTAAATTGGTAAAATATAATTTGTGTCAATTTTTACATTATTAATTACATAGACTTTTAAAAACATCGCATTGTCAATTTTACTAAAAAAAATATTTTATTATATCAATAAGTGGTAAATTTATTTATAAAATTATTGATCACATTAATTATCAAAAATTATATTTATTTTAATATTTTTAGTATCTTTAAATTGATATTTCCACTAATAAAATAATTACTGAATCAACATTTTATAATTATTTAATAAAGATATTTCTTTACTAAAACATAAAAATAAAATACAATGATTAATATAAATCTAATATATTTCAGAAGAATATATATAGTATAAAATATATTATGGTAATCAGTGTATTAAAAATGATATATTATTAAAAACAAGAATATGACCTATTTGATTTTTTATAAAATAAATTATTATAAACATCATAATCTCATCTAAATTACTCAAAATGTATGAAATAAATTTATTTCATGAAAATATTTTTATTAAGTTAAAAATATTCAATTTTATGTGTTCATAACATAAATTGTTCCCCATGTTGAACCATAAGTGATATTTAAGACAAATAATGTCACATTTTGGGACTTTATTTGATTTGAACATTATATAATTAATTTTCATGGGAATGTGTACATTAAGAATCATAATTTAGATAAATAGTTGTTAAGGGTCTAATCATATTCATAAAATAATTTTTTTTCATGTGTTTCGGTCGGTTTTTAATCCGTATCACTTTATATTTTACCTAATTTACATAAATTACCCTTTATCATGGTAACAAAATGTAACAAGGTTAATATTCATATTGAAAAAAATGGTCCTTATGAATCCAAACTATTAAACCATATTTCAAAATTCAAAAAATATATTTTTCTGAATTTAATTTACAATCAATCTAATAAAACAACATAGAAACAACTTTTTCATTAAAATTACCTTTCAAAACATGAAATGTTTTTAAAATAAATTCTTGTATAAAATACTTTTAAAAACTACAATTTTATTTTTTTTAAATGCAAAATAACTAATTTAATTTTTAAATTTTCTGACCATAATTTATATATAATGATACTTTATATGAAAATAAAATTTTCAATAAAATTATGTATTGTTAGTATTCCATAAAAATAACTATTTTTAGATAATTATAATAAAACAATTTAAATTTATTTTGACATGATGAATTCCAAAATGTAATTCATTTATTAAAATAAATTTTATATAAAATATAAAAAATAATATTCATTCCTAAAAATTATAAGTAATCCATTTTGAAGAAAATGTATTTTTCTAAAGAATAGTGGGACATTAACAAAAATTGTCTTATAATTTTCCAAGAACATAACAACCCATTCATGGAACTTTATATTTATTTCAAAAATTAATTGTTAATATTTTTTAATCCAATTTTATGGCTAGTTTTCAATATAAATATAGTATTTAAACATTACATATTAACTCATGATTTCATAAAACACAGGATATTGAAGTATTAATAATATTTAACGGGAAATATTAATTAACATTACTATGTGTTAAATGAAAAATCATAAAAAATTGTAAAATAATTCTCTAAGTTCACATAAAAAAGCTAAAAGAAATTATTCTTCCAAATATTTAGTATAAAATATTTTGTAATAAGACCAAGTCACCCATTCCAAAAATATTATAATGAGAATAAATTCTTTTTAAATATTTATTATATATATTATCAAATACCCCTCAAACAACATTTCTTTTTTAATTACATGGTTTAGTATTCAAATTAATCCAAAATAGGTATCTATTTAATAAATGAATACTATGAAAATGTTAGTGAATCTGTAATTACCTAAAATAAATATAATAGTGTAGAATGAGCTAACTTATATCAATCTATGTGGTATTGTTTCAAATTAATATTTTATATATGGGATTCATATGAATTATTTACTAATTATGAATAAACAATCACAAATACCAATTATAATAATCTAATATAAATAACCTAATATTTACAATTATTCAATATGGATGAAAAAAGTAGAAAAAAGAAAGAAATAATGGATGAAAATGAACATACCTTGAGTTTTCCTGATGAAACCACCATAAAATAATAAACGATTTAGGGTTAATTCGGGATTCAAACAAGGATATTCCTTATATAATTTCATGATTTTTTGAAATGAATATAGTTGGGATTATCAAAATGGGTTTTTATAAGACACATTATTTCAATTTTATGATGATTTGTAAAAAAAAATACATTGTCACTTAGACGGTGTGTAAGACTATTCATTATCAACTATACTGATTTTTCTAAATAGCACTATCTCTTTACATGAACATAGATTCCATGAATTACAATAATTCATTTACTAAATTTTTTTTATAATTTGAAATATTTCAATCCATCGTCACAATGAATGATGATAAAATAAAATAACAATAACAAATTGGTGACATCATGGGTTTCCCGACCATTATTTTTCATATGGTAGTTATGGAGGAAGGAAGTGTTAATGCATTTTATTATAGAACATTCAAATATATGAGGTGTTTATATTTCATAAATTCATTAATATAGGTTCATTTTGAAAAATCTCTTTATAACAAGAGTTCCATGAAATTTACCACTCAACTTGTAACTCTTGGAACCCTAGAGGAAATAAAATATATATATATATATATATATATAAATTCAATAGAACATTAGTTAGTAAGTATGACTATGGTGATATACAGGAAAAATTTAATAAGTATTTAATGTGGTATTTGTTTTATTGTATTTACATAAAATTATTTTTTATCACAGACTTATTTAATATATAGGTCAACTCATTTATCCAGATGAATATCGTAAGTATTATTGTTGTAATCACCTCTATTATAGTATCCCAAAGTTGATAATTACATTATTTCATTTTAAATATATAATATATTTCATATAATTTATTAAAAAATGGTTTAAAAACCTTTGTATACTGGATACATACATGAATCTTGCATTACGTTTGAAATAAAAAAGTAAAAAACATTGTGATAGTAAATTACATGCATCCTTAAAACTCATTCAAACATTTCTTCTATATATCTTTTGGAATGGAAAAAAGGGTAATATGATATGGTTATCAAGGTTTAGGTAGCATAGAATCCATCATGAGAAAGTAAGTAATAATCAATATGGTAAGGTAAATTACTGAAACACATTTGATTAAATAAATAACTTTATTATAAAGAATATTATTGTTTAACTAAATAAAGAACAAGTTATTCTATATAAATTACCACACAATTGTGAAAAGTATCCATGGATATAAAAACTAATGAAAAAATAACATCTACATCATTAACTAATTCAATAAAAATAAAATTCTTAATTTGAGATATCTAAAACAAACAATAAAGGACTAGTTCTTAGAAATTTTATGTTATGGGTAGGTATACACCAATAACCCAATTAAAAATGTATATCCAAATAATTTGTCTCATGAGACCTACCGATTCAGTATGGGGATTTATAATTCTAGGGGCCACCTATCACATAATATGTCAAATTCATTTATTATATGAACAAACTATATAACATAATCAACATTCCTTATTCAAAAATAAGCTATATATCAAGAACTAGCATAAAATATATAAATAAGTTACCTAGTAAAATTTAAAATAAACCTTCCAAATAAATAATTAAGATGGTATCATTAAAATATACCCCTAGTAGATAAATGTTTTTGTTAATATTGATGAATATTAATATCTTAAAAATACCATCATAATATTATAGAGAAATATACACATTAAAATTTTGAAATTAAATTATAAAATATTTATGTTACCAGAACTTTAATACAAAGAGTTTCTTTGAAAATACTCATGGTAACATGTAAATTAATATTAAATGTAATGAGATGTCATGATGGGTTTAAATTATATTCATTCATAGTATTTTAAAACAAATATTCCCTTCCCTTTTTCAGTACAATGTGAAAAGTACCATTTTTGGAAAATGATAAGAATAATCAGTTCAATCCAATTTTAAAAAATTAAAATATTAGTAAATTTTAATTAATAAATCATTATACAATATTATATATATTCATGAAAATATTATTTGGAAAATTTGAATCAAAACAAAAAAAATTCCTTACCAAGTAGAAAAAGTCACTTTTACAAAAAAACATGATTTCTGTATCATGAATATGTAATGAGTGAAAACTTAAAGGAAAAACTATATTTTCAAGAAATAAATATACTATTAAAATTGTTTTTTAAGGAAATATTTATCAAATTATCCCCCCTTTGGAAACATAAACATAAATAATCTCGAATAATAATGAGATTATGAAATAAACCCTTACTACGTTATTAAATTTTAGATCCTAAATCCCACGAAAGAAATAAAATTAAATGAAATATTATACAACATGATTATAAATAGATCCATTATATAAAATATAAATTAGAAATTAGATAAAACTCATAAAAATAACTAGATGGATAATAACAATTAAGTATCAATTGAGGAGAAATCGAGATGAAATCATACAAATATCGTACCATTAAAGTGATGATTAATCAGTGAGTTAATTAGGAGTGTAAATTTAAAATACACATAATGTTTTTTAAATAAAAATAAAATAATAATAAATAATTACCCACATAATCGTAGAATATCATAGATAATGAATATTTAAGGTGACCCAATCAAACGATTGAGTTATGATAACCTTAAATTAGGTTTGACTCCTCACGTACGTTCTTTATCCCACTAAATAATAAACATATGATAATTATTCAATTGGATTTGAAACATTTCTTTATTTATAACTCATTATATTTTATTTAAAGCAATACAATATTTAATTACGTAGTCAATTAATTTCATGTCATACATTTTGATAATATTCAGTTCATATGTCCAAAATATATTAGATAATTTAAAAATAGAAAAATATATGATTGTTCCAACATAACAGGAATTATAATCATGAGATAATTAAATTTTTTCTACATTAATTATAATTTTAATACAAACCATGAAATATTGTTCTGAAAAATGTACTATGTTACAATCATAGAGATAGTAAACAATACGTATGTAGGAGTAACATTTCCATTTCTCAATGATCATGATAGAAATGATATATTTATTTTTTATCACTACATAAAACTCATTATAATATAAATATCATATTTTTAATTCAAATATGCTTATATATTGAAGTAATATGAAGTGGTTATGAAAGATGAATCACTTCTCTTCTTGGGGGTGGTAGTTCACACGTATGCATGAACGCCATTATCATTATTAAATGAATGTAACTGTTAGAAATTATATGATATATAATATTTCCATAATTATTAATATATCCTGAATAATAAATACTCATATATATATATATTATCCATTCTTAAAACCATCAATGAGCAGTGGGGTGGAAAATGAGTACATTGGTTCACGAAGAGGTATTTTACAGTACACACGAATGATGTTTTTGTTTCCAATTTGATAGAAGGTTAGATAGTTATAGTGTCTGAAATTGACATAAAACAAATTTAAATCCCATATTTTACGGAGGTGGTTGACTAAATAATCACTCAATTTGAAATTATATCTCTTCATTGGACAACCTCTTTAAATTTACACTAAAATCATTACTAGGTGTGGATTATAATATAATCAATGACTCTAGGTTGTGGTAAGGGAAGAGTGGAATGGATTTTTTTAAGGCTTTGATATAAATAAATCTCTTTATGTGTGAATTAAATAGGTAATAAATTTACATTTAATAGTTAGTAGGGATATATAGTTGGAAATTCCTAAAATATTAAATTAATACAAATTATTTTTGTTAAAAAATCTCCAAAATGATATAATTATAAAATATGTCAAATATAGGTCAAACTACTATCATCCAATAAATTTGGAATAGGAATATATTATATTTTTACCCTTATATTTTTATTTTAAACCGTGTTAAACATTTTTTGTTAATTACCGAGATAACAATATTTTTACTCTTTATGAGTCAATATAGTTAATCTAAGAGAAAATTGGAAAATAATTAAAATTTGGTTGATATTATAAACCATGTCCTAATGTATTTTCTAACGGTATATTTTTTAATAATTTTAAAAAAATTTGTAAGATATTATTTAATATGAAATATCATTAAAATTGTTTTTAGAATAATTTTTTTAATTTAAAATTGAAAACAACATAATGGGAATGGAATTATAAAATAATATTTACACACATAAATAATTATATTTTTTTAAAATGAATCATGGAAAAAAATATTTAATTCAATTTATTTTACTTTAAGATGTTTTAAAATCATTTATATTAAATATTTATTAATTGAATAAATATTTGATCAGAGTATCATAATAATGTAATGTAATTATTTGAAAATTGAAAATGAAAAATAAATTACCATAATAAAAATATATATCATTAAAATTAATATTTATAACCAAATTATTTTTTTATCCCACACACAATATATAACAGTTTTAAAAAACTAGGAATTTATGTGTTTCCTTTATATTTCACTTGAATATTATAATTTTCAGAATCAATAAAATATGGACCTAATTGGGCATATATTCGACACCTTGATGGACATGGCTGAAATAATCTCTTATAATTGGATAATGGAATGTGGCATGGTATATTTTTAGTCTTTATAATTATTTAACCTTATTTTCCATATTTACCCTTACCATTGTGATAATATTTTACAATAGTTACTTATCATAATGAAAAAAAATAAACATGTTTATTTTTTATTTTTTTCCTAGTTCAAAATATGAACACTATTTTTTCATTAGTCAATTGGCTGAAATTATAGATTTTCATTTAAGAGTATAGTCACAATGTGTGAAGAATGGGGGGAGATACGCGGGGGAAATGTTTTCAAGAACCATGAGGTTTCTGTGATTGTAGCATTTGTTGCGGCATATGGGGGAGGTGATGTGTTGCAGGCGGAATCTCAGGCACTGGTGGAGGGTCTGAAGATATGTAGCCCAAGGCATATTGTTTTGAAGATGGTGGAGAGAGATTCTATATATCTTTATAAATCACTGACATGCATTAGTATCAATCCCTGGAATATTGAATACATCATCTAGAAATGTAAAATTCTCATGGTAAATTATACTGAGGTCTCTCAAACATGGCGGGAGGGTAACATGGTTGCAGATTATTTGGCATCTATAGAAACCACAAATCAAAGTACATACTTCTTATTTAACCTAGTTTCTTTTCTTATTGAGGGGATACTGTTTGTAATTAATGATGCGATGGGCTTGCATTATTTTAGAAAATCGTGAGGTGTGTTCTGGTATTTTTTTTACGGTGGTTTATTCTAAAATCTATAAAAATTTTAACTATCAGTCAGTAAAATGAACTTCTAAATGAAAAGAGAATTTTACCCTTAATATTTGACAATTAATCGGGATTATATTAATTTTCTATCATATATATATATATATTTGTTATATTTAAATTTCATTTAAATAATTCTTAATTAGTGTTCATTTATACTGTATAAAATGGAAGAACATTGTGGAATTATATATATTTTCCCGAAATAATTCTTCTTTAAGAATTAAAATATTTTTTAGTAAAATAATGACAATTTATTATTAAAATAAAATAAAATAGATTATTATTTATAAAATTTATCATATATAACAATAAAATAAATTATAGAACATATTTAAGTTTTAGATTAGTTGATTTAATGGAAATAAATGACTCTTTTGGAAAAATTATATTTTTCAATTTCTATTAATAACCTAAAAATTTCCATAAAATATGAATCTTTCACCCTAGGATAATTTAGAAAATGATATAATTCTAATAAAATAACATTACTACATGTTGATGAAATTGATATATGATCTGTTCAGAAAAAAATATAGAAACCTTTTTTAAAAAAACGTAATTTTTTATGGATAAAATATCTTCAGTGGAAATTGTGTACTTATTTATAATTAATTAATAAATACATTTATATTATATAAAATCAGTAGAGATATTTTTAATATTGTGGTTATTCCTATTAATATTATCAATTTTAACATGCATGTATATATGATAATATTTTAATTGTATATAGGGATTCATTTAATCATAATGCTGCATGTGACACCAACTATGGAACGAATCAAATATATTTCAAAATATTTTTTTATAAAATCATGTGTTTCTATATTATACCCCTTAAATAAATATCATTCTTAAAAGTCGACCTTAATCCCAATAATTAATGTTTTTACATTCATTGATACCTTTTTTGAAATTCACATAATAAAAAATTTAATAAAAAATAATCTTAAGAAGATGGAAAAATAAATGTGAATGTAATATATAATAGAAAACAATTATTATAAATAAGATAATATGAAAGGGTTGTTAAAATATAAACATGGAAGAAAATTTAAATTCCTATGTAATAATATAGAGTGATAGAGATCATGGTTTGGAGAAACATGACTATCATAATGTCATAAATATATGATGGTTGAAAGGATAATTGATTAATAAACAATGGAGGTAAATGTAAAAATTTTATTTTAAGATAATTTTCATAATTCCAATGGATGTATTTATTTTCTTGATATAAAATACCAAAAAAATATAATTATATAAAATCATTTTAGTTCATAAGAATAATTTCATCTTTTGGTTTTGCTTCGATATATTTCCACATCATTCGTTAAATCTAGAAATGAATGTCCAAAATTATTTTTTATACCCAAGGGACATCAAATATTTTTAATCGATCTTAAGATCCATAAAGGGGTTAAAAATATATTTTCCTTCTCAAATTATTTACCAGACCCATAATGGTTCTCCCTTTACCAATATAATATGTTAATATCTAAAATTGGAACACAAAAACCCAAATTTCAATATAATATAATCCATATGTATATACCATTAAAACCTTTTAAAAATTGGAATGAAAAAAATAAAAAATTCAATAATTTAGAATGGAGGTCAGAAAATTTTTATAATCTACTTAATATTAATACCCTTCCCATTTTAAAGTAAATATTAATGTCTAATACCTAATATTTGTATATATTGATCAATATAAATCTCTATTTATTGATAAATTATTCAAAACATTTACCTTTTCTATATTCATTATATAAAACTATATAATATAAAATATATTTGAATAATTTGTAATTGTTGTAAACTCTAATATAAACTGATTTTTCAAAGAATAAGTAATCATTTTCATCTTCACCCAATTATTTGATTTATTTCATCAATGTGAATACTTTCTTTATTCAAACTTGACATTATTAATTGACTATTCGGAACACAGTACTGGATAATTGTTATTCCAATTGTTGTTATCATTGGTATACCACATTAAATTCCTATTTTAGCCTATACAATTGGTTTTAGGGACCGTTGTAATTTTGTCCATCAGCATTATCAAATACTAATGGTTTGGGAAAAAAATTTGTATATAAAACATATACCGAATCATCTCAGACCTTTTGTATCAATAATTTAAATAAATAATACTACACCAAAGGTGTGGTCAAACAATTTTTATAGGTATTCAGTTGAAAAATAAATTCATGCACTAGGTATTTATCACACAACCTTATCCTTATATTCTATGTAATTCAAAAAAATTCTACAATATGTTTTATGTTCTTATATATATATGTGTGTGTGTAAATAATTATTAATATTAAAAATTTTATTATTATTGTTATCCATACGAAGAAATATTCACACAACCTATACGAACGATTTAGTTGAACAATTGGTAAATGTGATATGTACCAATGGATTGCCCAAAAAATTGGTAAATATGTCCATAATCAATACCTATACCAACATTATTCCCAAATAATTTCAATATATTCAAAGAATAAATAAAAATTCCAATATTTTTGTCAAAATATTGGAATAGGATTCCAAAAAAATATTTATACCAACCATTTGGTGAAACCATATGTATAGGTGTCATTTAGCATAATATAACCAACAGTTTGTTGAAACTATTTTTATATGTATATATACTCAATACCTATACCAACATTTTGTTCAGACTGTTGGTATAAGTTCTATATACTATACATATACAAGTGGTTTTCAAAAACCGTTTTTATATCATTCTTATACAAAAATTATTTTGAGGAGTTTTTATAGAACCATTGGAAATGTATAGATTTATAATAGTGAAATATTAAGGTTTATAATTCCCCCAATAATGTGTTTTATATAAAATAACCTTTTAATTTTAAATAACATTTCTATGTCATCAATACCATTCAACATAGGCTTTTAAATTCGTAAACAAAACTACTGTAGGAAAATCCATAGACATTTTATTATTTATATACCCAAAATATCATTTTTGTTATACATAAATAATATAATTATAAAATCATAATAAAAAAACACTTAAATAATTACACATAAATTATTTTCATTGAATTGGTCCATCTTTATTCTAAGAGTTAATTTAAAGCCCAAATCATTTTTAGATATTAATTGGCGATTTATAAACTAATTTTCACTTGATAAAATCAAGTATATTGAGGGGCCTTGTGTATTTATGAGATTTGGTAAATAACATAACATGATAAATATGGGATAAAATTATTTTTTTGAAATAATATATAACATTCTTTTAAATTATCACTACTTTTCTAAAATTTCACTTGATAACATGGGAGAATACATAATAATGGGGTGAGATACAAAGCCCATAAAATAGAATAAACAAAAAGAATCAAGATAAAAGTATTTCATATTAGTCAATGAAAATTTAAATGGGACTAAAAGGGTTGTGAATCATATTCCCTAATGATGAGATATAATATAACATGATAACATAAATGAAAAATGGGAATGTGGAAATAATAATAAACATAACATCATAAGAATAATTCATGTTTAGAAAAAATACATATTTATATAATGTAATTTGAATAACCTCACATTAATTATACATGGAATAGCATGAGACTAAAACCGTACACAATAAATTCGAGTGGTATATGGGTTCACCCATCATAATATTATAATTTACATGCATAAGTGTTACCGATATATCATTCAACATATGATAAGATTTATTAACATTTAATACCATGATTAAGTTTTTTTAGTAATTAAATTTATCTAACTAATAAAATAAGTATTTTTATTTCTATGAGAGTACCCTTGAGTGTAAATGAATATTTTAATCATAATATAATGGTTTGGTAATGAGATATTAGAGGATAATTTCATCAGCATAACATTAGTACAAAATGATTCATTGGAGGGATTAATGATAGTGAATGGGGTATATCAACACTTTGAAATCATAATGGTTGTAAAAGGTAAATTTAATAACATAACCCAACAAAATTTTTAGAACAACAAGAATAAGACAAATATGGTGCATGAATAAATGTTTGGAATATAAAAATGGAAGGTTAATTTAATCAACACAATCGGGTTAAATAATGAATCATGAGAGGTATTAATTAGACTAAATAGGTTTTACCATAATGTGGGATTAATATTGATAGTAATAGGTATGTGGGAAGTCATATCCTATAAATATGAATTGTATGATAAAAGGAATTACAGAAAAGGAGTTTGAATAAAGTGAATAATGAGAGGATATCGTGCTTTTCACATGGAAACAGATCTGGTACATGTCATAATTAGAGGGTATAATTTATCTTTCATTTTTAGAAGATTAATTTGAATGTAATGAATATTTTTATCAATGGATCAAAATGTAACTAATTGTGACTAGAAAGGCTAATTATAAAAACTTTACTGAATTCAAAATTGGAGATGAAGATCCGTTACCTTGATAGAGTGTATTGAAATGATCAGGAGGATATTTTTGAGACATTTGGGGGACCTTGATAGGGATATGGAGATATAAGAGAATATCATGGATGTGGTAAATTTTTTTAGTTATGTTAACTGAGAGATTCTATAGGTTTATAAATAAAATAGATGGGAGTTATTTATTATTTCCCAAAATTATGTTTTGGTGTCTATACAATAATGCTATGAGAAACAGAAACATTCCCATATATTTCAACAATGTATTCATCCAAATAGAATATTTTTCATAATTTTATTTGTATAGAATCATAAATCAATAAAATTTTACCATTTATGTTGTGGAGGTGATTCATGTTGGAAAATAATTTATTTTAAAACATTAATATGAAGTATTCATTTTTTTATATTTGTGAAGGATTTATAAAAACAATTAAATAACCATAAAAACATTATTTTAATTTTTAAATATATCTTTATTGGTGTAAACATTTCTTTCATACAGAAAATCAATTTTTGTTCATTATATAATCATAATACATATATTATATTAATAATTTATTTAATTTTTTAAAAAAATATTAATTTTTCGCAGTAAATTTGGAAATTTTAAACATTGAATAATATTGACATGGTAAAATCCAGAAATTTTTACATTATAAGAAGAATTATAAAAATATTAAAATTCATATTTTTAAATAAAAATCCATGTTTATTTATATATATTGTTTATTTTTGATAATCACAATTTTAAAACACATATAAAAATTATTATTGACTTTTAAAATTATAATAGAAAATATTTATAATAAATAGTATTTAATAATAATATTTTAAAAAATTATCATTTATTTAAAATATTCAATAATTATTCAAATATAATTTCATAATTGAAACTCATTATTAACAAAAAAATATTATTTTTGTTTTATCATATCAATATATATTTTCTTTCAAAATCATTTCATAATAGTTTTTAAATTAAAAACCTTAAGGAATAATTTAAATAATTTTTTTACAGAAAGTAAAATATATATATCCATACTATTAGTTTAGTGATATGTATTCCTTTATAACACCATTATATGCTCTTAGGTTAAGGTGCACAACATTGTGTTTATATATGGTTAGTTCAACAAACATATTTTGGGATGTCATCTCAATGAGCTTGAAATTCTGCCGTAATTGGTTTCTCTCAAGCTTTAGTTTTCGAATCTCAATGTGGGGATGGTCAATGTAAAATCTCAATGATGATATCCCCAGTATAGGCTTTGATAAATTATCATGATAGGGTCCAATACTACAAGTCATCTCCATCACTCCATTCATTTGTATCGATAGACTTCACCAGTACCCTTAACATATATTAATCTTAACATCACTATTCAATGGATATATTATCAATGGTAAAGATTATTAATAATAATTTTTAATCTAATAAGATATAACCAAGTATTTTTATGGGTTTTATATAACCATAATACATAATATTCAATTTAATCATTCCAAATAAAATTTTCATTTATCAATGTTTGGGGTGTTATAATATCCTCCCTTCATAAATTTCTCCCATAAAATTTCATTTCATACAGTAAAATAGATGAGGGTTATTCTATTTCCTCACCACCCCTTGTTCTTATATCTCTTTATAAAGATTTGTTTTCCTCTAAAAAACACTTTGAAAAGGTGCATTGTGTTATTTAGTATAATATTATCTCTATAATCCATGATGTTCATCAGATACTTATTATATGAATGAACATTTTCCAATGAAATATACTCTTAAATGAGTAAATGTTGGGTATCTTGTATTTACTTCCTTATATGGGATTTTTGGAATATATCATATACAAGATATACTGTCGATGAGAGTGCTATTTGATAAGCCACTACACTGATGTGGTTGTGAAACTCAAAGGGGACAAAATATCTAAGACATTAAATACCCTTATTCACAAATATCATGACATTACTCCCTTAAGATATAAATCGGATTACCCAATCTATATCTACAAACACAAGTTATCTTTGATGATTGTCAGTATAGAAATTTTGTTTAGTGTAAGCATCGTTGAGGTACCGCTGAATGGTCTTTACCTTTTTTAATATTTCCTTGACCATTTAAGGACCCATCAATTTGTGTTCATAAACCTAATTCTATTATATGGGTTCTATATATATATATATATATATATATATTAAAAAATTAATATATTGGGAGAAATTTTGATTCATTTTTTGTATTTATTGTTTATGAGAACTCAAATGAAGAAATATATTGATCCCATCCACAATTTAAGTCCATATAGCATCATCTAAACATCACTTCACGTGATTGAATAATCAGAACAGATTGGACATCAGTTTGGGGGGGGGGGGTGAAAATCCATACTGATGTTCACTCCCTATTTTTATAATGTTGGAGAATCATCATGAACTTGGAGTTAAATAATGGATATTGATCAGATATGATCGATAGTTGTTTTACATGCTTCCTCACTACTTCTCTATTGAATATCATTTCATTTTGACAATGATACAATTCTTATCAAATTTAAATGATGTGAGAATACATTCTAAGATGATCCACCACAAACCATATAACATTATATTCTCTTGATGTATTCAAAAGAATAGTTCAAAAGTTCATGGTTATGTTTTTAACATTTATATAAAAGTGTTGGTGATGGTTTCTTCATCACCATGAACTTTTTCAATTATGACTTAATTATTCATCATTCAATACAAAATTATGTATATTCCATGATCTCTTTCTTCACATTTTCCCTCCAATAGTACGAATATATTTCTCAATAAATCTGGATGATCCTATGATATATGGAGAATGTCAATCTATGTGAGTCATCAAAAAATGCAATAATTAACTAAGAATGTTATGGTACACATCATCAGGTATCAAATATTAAAAATTCATTTTAATTATATTTTAACATGAAGGAATTATATTTTGTTATAACTTATACATTATTTTAAGTTTCCACATAATCTCTTTGAGCATCATTTATCATCTCTAGAACTGAGTGTTGAGATTCCATTCATGAGTGGATTAATAATGTTCCATTATTTATGATTCCCATACTCATTATATTCATGTATATTAATATAGGATATTTATAGATTATCTTTTGTGAAAATTTTTCATTATCCTTTCTACATAGTGCATCTTCCACATTGATTTCTTTCCTAGGATGGTTGGGGATTCAACCTTCATAGTCCTTAATATACTCTAACAATCATTGTTAGTTCTTATTCATCTATTTATAATTGAATATATACATTATGATCTTATGAATTTTATATATTTAATACCTCTAAATATGGTAATGATTCTATATTTTTATTGTGAAGATAACTGAAACAAACTCTTGATAATGTGCTGGATTTTATATTTTTATGAAATTACAATTACCATGAGGCATACGATATCACTTTTTTCTCCATAAGTAAAACAATCATACCCTTTTTAGCTGTGGTGTTGTAGATATCACTTCCTTCCACACTAATGGGTATTTTGAGAATAGTTTCAGTTATTAGTGACTAATTCATCACTTTATAACACATCTCACATTCATCATTCTAGAAAAATTTGAATCCATTACAAGTTATCATGGTTTGGGGGCTTGAATATTGTGAGTTTATTCTCACAAGTCAATGATAATACCTTAATAATCTATGGAATATACAGATTCGTATCATAGAAGTTATTCTTGGAACTCCTTTAATTGTCCCTATTGTTGAATGGTCCTCATATATCCCTTTTCATGGGATGAAATGACCTAAAAATTTAAATTAATCCATCCAAAATTCATATTTACAGTACATTTCAAACATATTTTCAAAATTCAAGGTCCCCAGTATTGTATAAAAATATATGCATGTTTATTCGTTATTTTGGCGTAGATAAGATTATCATTAATAATGAATAACAAAAAAATTAAAGGTAATTCATAAAAAGACTATTAATAAAATATATGAATAATTACGGAGAATTAGTGTGTCAGAATTTCATTACTATGAACTCATAGTGTGCATACATTATATGAAAAGTAATTTGGGGATATCCTCCATCTTCACCATTACTTGATAATATCCCGATTGAAGATCTATCTTAGATAAATAATGTGCTCAACGTAGCTTATTGAACAAGTCATCAATCATGGGTAGTGGATAAATATTCTTTATCATGATCTTTTTTATCGTACAATAATAAATTGTATGGCACATTGAACCCCCTCACATCTTGATGAAGAGGACTGTTGTACCCCACAATGAAGCACATGGGTGTATAAAACCATTATACATTTTCTCCAATAAGGTTTTCTTCAGATACTAAAGATCATGAATTATGATTTAACATGTAGTAAGGGATATTTTATAATATCCACATATAAGATGGATTTAAAATTTGACCACTCTATTATGAGGATGAACAGGTAATTATTTGTGAATCAAATCACCATATTCCCTAACAAAATCTACTTGTATGCAAGAATGATCATTTAATTTGTCTCAATTATTTGAGCATGATACACTTTCTCATTTGAAAATAATATCAATAATTTATATTTAGGTATTAAATAATATTCCTCCACCACTTTGCACTAGAATATAATGATATGGTCATTAGTGATACAATGTTTTATTTCCTTCTCTCTGCACTTTTTGTTGGATATGGATAATTAAATCCAATCCATGACTAATATCATATCAAATTAAGCTAAAGAGACTATGAAAATGTAATATTTGAAGTTCAAGATATATAAATATATTGAGGATATGTTATATAAGTGGGATGCAGTAATGCCCCCATTTTTCATTTTCTCTTACAGATCAACTACCATGATTTTCGGTAGTCTTTTAATAATTATACAAAATGTGTGAGATATGAAAGAATATTTTTAATAAATATAAAAAATTAAGTTCTATATTGATAAATTAATAAAAAAATACATGTAACAACATCCTTCATCAGACCCCCCTCTATGGTTTTTATTGAATATTCTCACTATGACATCCTTTAAGGTTTATGTTGTTGATTGTCTATGAAAAATCTAATTTTATTGTAGTGTTTCACATAGTTTCATTGTTTTGTGAAATTAGAAAACTAGAAATTAGTTTGATTTTTGATTAGATTATTCCTTTATTCAACCAAAATGGTTAGTTTCTCACTTTATAAATATGTAGCGCGGTCCCCTTTGGATACATACTTAAAGTATTTCTGCATCCCTTTAGTCAATTTCCAGGTTTCATCTTCACAAACATTTAACAAATGGGATGCTGTAATTTCATTCCTTTGTTATATTAATAAATTTTACAAGAAAATTTAACTCAAAATTCAACTATTTATCAATATGGATTCCTTGAGATTCACTATAATCCATTTCAACAATGATTTCACATAGAATAATTGGAACATTTCTCTTAAAGTGATGAATCACTATGGATTTTAGTATACTAAGATTCATCGCACCAAATAATATTTCAACATTTCAGTTAGTGTTAATAAAAAATATAGTTTTGTATCATACTTTTCTTGTTATTTTTTCCTTACACACCCCAATGGATTTATTGTATTTTTTAATAAAGGAAATGGATTCCCTCACGATTTTAAATTTTAAATTGTATAGAAAATATTTTTTGAATAACATTTTCAAGAATTAATCCTATCCAATTCCATTAATATCTTCCTTTGGAATTATATAATTGATTAGTTTTCCCACTTTTTAATTTATCATTCCATATAATAAACGTCGAGTATAAATTTATCCTACTCAATTTATTTAATAATGTTGACGATATTCAAAATTTTATTGAACCATTTTTTCAATGTTTAAGGGAGAATATGAGCCACTGATATTCAGAAGCATTTGTCACAAAAGGGTATCAATTTTATCTTGGATATTCATTAAACTATTTCAGTATTACTCCATTAGGTTTTGATTCAAATCATAATTCAGTTGAGAAAGAATCATCATGATGTTTATTATTCTTACTCCCATTAGGATGGTTATCTCATTTGTGTAATCAACACATTTCCCATGACTTTGGTTGTTCATATTTGGTCTCCTATTTCTATCCACTAACCAGAATAAATTCAAAATTAGGGATGAGTACATATAGTCTATTTAACACATAAAAAAGAAGTAATTTATATTAATGTAATAAATCATAAATGACAAATATTCCATAACTTTTGTATGTCTATGATTTAATAAAGGTAACCAATGATAAATTACCTAACATAGTTTCTTATGGTAATTTTTTTCACTTAATAATGGATCAAAATGTGCATGTGAATTTACTAAACAATATCCCCCATGAGATTCAAACCAGGTGTGCCTTAAGTCTCATTTTCTGGGACCATTTATTGGTTGACTCAAGATCAGTATGGTGTTTTGGGGTTTGTAATCATATGTCCATTTGTTCAAAATATACTTCCAAATGTAGTATCCATACTATGATATTTTTTCTTGGAAACCATTTATTTTATAAATTAAAAAATATAGGTATGTTTTTCTATGTTTAGTATTATCTGAAAGGATTTCTCTAGAGTTTCTAAATCCTAATCCTAAAAATGAATAGACTTTTTGTTGATACCAACTATAACATCCTATTTATTTATTAAAACATAGTTTATGATTTACTACTGAAATTTTCACTTTATAAAATTCAGAATTCTAACATGAATTTTGTATTCAAAAGATTAGGTACATAACATAACATCAAAAAACTAGGATTAAAGGACAAAATTAAAAAACTACTATAACACTCTCTTATATTTTCAACACACATCTAATACTTTAAGAGATAACATTGATAAATACATAAGAATGAGGTCAAAAATAAAACCTAGTAATTACAATAAAAACTTTAAAAATAAAAATGTATTGAATATAAACTAGGTGTAATTTTATTTGGACATAAAAGTGGTGAGAATCATAATATTGAAAAACGAGGCATGATACAACACGATAACAAAAAGGCAACATGGGAATGTGGTAACTACTTTAAACATGACATAATATGAAAAAAAAACATTTCTAACCACCATGAAATAATATCATGAATTTCTTAAGATAACCTCAATTGCACTATAAATTGAATTTGATAAGAAAAAATATTTCCCAATGCATTTGAGCACTATTAGGGTGCTCCCATAATAATATAATCATGTACATTAATAAATTTTACCTATAATTCTTTCCAGATTGTATAATATTTAAACAAAATTAATCCCATAATTAATGAATTTATAATAAATACATAGAAGATAAAAATAAATGAATGATATGAATGTATAGATGAGTATTATTAAGTTAAAATGGCGATGGAATCCGCACTACAATGTTTTGGTATTCAAAAATCATTGGAGTCTTCGGCGGCATAACTATTGAAAATAATATATCATAAAAGGTATTATTTAGAGTGAAAGTGGTATATCCCCACACTAACACAAAATAGGGCAGGGAAAGTGCTGGCCTTTATCAGCGCTAAACAAAAAGTGATGATGAAGGGGTGTGCCTTTATCTGTGCTAGTTAAAAGAATGAATAAATTTTTCCTTTATCAGCGCTTTTTTTAGCACTGATAAAGGGAAAATTTGTCAGGGATTATTTTAGAACTGAAAATTTTTTAATTCTTAACTTATATAACATTATAATATTTATAATAAAAACTAATGTATTTTGTATATATTAACAATTATATACCAATATTTTTAAATATATACTCTGTATTGTTATGATTACTAATAAATAAATAAATATTTATCTTATATGTGATTTTAAATAAATATATAATAATATAAATAAATTATTAAATAAAAACCACTAGAACCATTATCAGCGATTATTAAACGTGCTCATAAAGGTATGTTTTATCAGCATTAAATAAATGTGCTGATAAAACATACCTTTATCAGCGCTGAAAAAGATGTGATAAAGGTTTCTCTTCATCAGCGCTAAAAAAGAACTGATAAAGGTATGTTTTATCAACGCTTTTATTTAAGCACTAATAAATCATACATTTATCAGGGATTTTAACGAGCGCTGATAAAGGTTATGTGGTTTTTATTTAATAACCTTAACTTGCCCCTCCTCTCTCGCATGTGGTGAAGCTTTCACAGAATCTGAACCATGCCCCTCTTCTTTGGGGACCTCTCCTCCTCACCTCCTCCGCCACCACTGCTGGGTTTTCCTCCTCCTCCGCAACCGTCATCCTCTTCTACCATCACTTCCTCCACCGCCACTACCTCAACTACCACTTCCTTCAGCGCTGCTTCCTCCTCTACAGCTTCCTCCTCCGCAGTTGCCTCCTCCATAGCTTCATCATCTCTAAGATCCATATTGATTTGATTGTACCCCAAGTACTTGTACATGATAGAAATGGTAGGAATTTATTAGTTGCATCAATAAAAAATTATTTGATCAGTAATGGGAAATCAGCCTTTTAAAATGTCAATTAAGGTCTCCGAATTTAACATGGACCCTATTCTAACTATTATTTTTCTTAATGGGGACAATTTTGGTGATCCATATTGGGTTTTTCACTTCTCAGACAAAGATAATTTTGGTGATCCATCATTGTATTGCCTCCAGTGTATAAAACCTTTGCCATGGTCTTGGTTTTAGAAATGGGAATGAAATATCTAATGTTTACTTATTTCAACCTTGTTTCCATTGTATGTTCATCTTTAATATTCTAAAAGTTTGTTGGACTCATTCTATCAAAGTTTGGTTCTATATTTTCTTATTATCTTATGGTGTGTTTAACCATGGTGTGGGTTGATTTCAGTTTTAGTGGGTTTTTAGGATTAGTGGGATGTGGTAAATGTTGTACTCAGTTTTAGATTTTTTATTCTCATGGGTATCCCCTATATTATGTTTTCTTTTCAGTTGGAAATATCCTCTTCTGTTTGCCTCTCCTCTTCCACGAACACAACTTTGATGTGTACTGAACGACACCTTCAGAGTGAGTTTTATCGTATTACTCATTAGGTTCATCTTGTTCGCATGTTATTACTATTTGATATTGATTGTTATAATATGAACTGTAGAGGATAAATTACTTACTGAAAATCATGGTCGTTGGTGGTCCTTGATTGCACACTAAATGAATTGCATGTTGGTTCGTTCCTGTTGAACATTTGAATATAAAAATTGGTAATTTTTTTATACTTTACATATGAATGAACACCCCATGATGTTAAAACATATGTGATAAACCCAAATTAACTAAAAAGTTAAAAAGAGATTCATTATAAAATCTAAAATTATGATTGTTTGGTTTGTATGGTGTTGTGATTATGAGATAAATTTTGTTTATGTATGGTGTTGTGGTTTTTGGCATGATTGATATGCCATTTGTTTTCCATGTTTCAGTTCTTCCACCATTTAATATCACTCCAAAATTTATCTATTTCAAAGGCACCGCCACTTTTTTACTAGTTTAATTCAAATGAATCCTAGAATACCACTTCTAGAGGACTCTATGAGACGGTTTATGGTGTGAATATGGTTTTTTTAGATTCTATATATTTTTAATATAAATGATATGTAGACTTTTTAAATAAAACAAGATTCACCATAAATATAGTTCATATAGATTTTAATTCCACACAACATTTATCTATAAAATTTACACCATATGACTCATCTTCTAACTCAAACATGGAATAAGATTAATTTTAAATGTTACATGTCATTTTATCCTAGGTCAAAGACAATGTATCTCCAAGACATATACTTTATCATGAAACCATGTACATGCCATGAAATAATGGTATAACCATATGATAATGTGTTTTAATTCACTCACACTATGTATAGATACCATAAAAACATTATGTGTATAGACTATACACCCCTAGTGGTCATGTAAGGACTAAAATATGCATATTCCACAAAAATGTGATGTGTAGATGGTGAGGTGACTCAGTATGTATCTAAACTACAAGGCTTTAGTTCAAGTTTTTCGATATGTCATGTATTTTTAAAGGCATCATCCAGTCTTTGTAAAACTAACTTCAAATTAATTTGATATATGTTAGATTAATCAGGTAAATCTTATCCATACACAATTTGAACACTACTGGACACACCATGTATATATATTTCACTTGAGTTTGTAAATGGTAGTGTATAACCAACCATGACTGAGAACCCTACACATTGTGTATCCATTGAACAAATTGTGTGCTATATAATTTCCATTAGTATTATTTATTTTTCACTTAGATGATAGTATTTGAAATATGAATATCCCATTATAAATATATTCTCATGTACATCACAATAGTATGATTCGATCAATCATTAGAAATTGCACACAATGTGGTTTGGATATTTTAATTATCTTCACTCTGTTCAGAGTAGACAAGTGAAAAGTGAGATGTTTGAAGAAAATATGGGTTATGGTACTCCCCCATGTCTCGTTGAAGAGTCCTCCATGAATATGTTTTAGGTACTCCATGGATATATACAAATGATAAGGAACATTCCCTCTTATATAGATATAGTTCATGTAATTTCACATGTTTTTGGTAGGTTCCTCTATTTAATGTATGAGTTGCCCATTATATCCTTACATTGTTTTTTGAGGGTGTCTTACTGGTTATGTTTAAAATCACACTTGTATGGCCTTTATAACCATATGTGATGTGTTTATTTTTATATTTTATAGTTTGGAGGTGAATTTTGTGGACATAGAGTTAGTGAGGTTAGAGTAACAGTTAAATTGTATCCAATGATGGTTCATGGTAGAGGCATTTGTGCCATGATTTTTTTTATAAAACTCAATCAATTCAACGTGATTAATTAAAACATAATATTAGGCAAGTTTGTGATCAAACCCATAAAGACAATGAATAAGAATAAAGAGTCGATGAATTCCAATCGGTAGACAAAAGAGTATAAAGATAGTGTGAAAGAGTTTGTGAAGTTTGCCGAAGATCATGCATGTGACCCATCTCAAATCCTTTTTCTGTGTTTATGTTGTTTTTATTAAAGAAAAATTAGTCCAGAGAAGTTGGAAGAACACTTGATCTATCACGGAATAGATCGAATTTATACATGTTGGAATAAACACCAGGAAAAAACGAATGTAGTTAGTGGCTCAGATAACACGGTGTTTTATGGATCATCTGATATGATTATAAGTGATAACAGTGAAGAAGATCATATGTAGGATGTTATTACAAATGGGAGTGATGATGGAGATCGTATTGAGGAAATGTAAAGGACATTTGAAGTTAAAATTCATGATTTCCCAAAATTGATTGAGAAATTAAAGAGTTGTTAAAAAACACCATTGTATGCTAGTTGCACTTAATATATAACATTGTCATCCATACTGAAGCTTTATAATTTGAAAGAACACAATGGGTGGAGTGATGCTAGTTTTACGGAACTAAATTCTCTCCTAAATGACACGCTCTCAGAAGATAATGAACTCCCAAGCTGAACATATGATGACAAACGAATGCTAAAATCGATGGGTATGATCTCTATAAGAATACACGCCTACCCGAATGACTGAATATTGTTTTGTAAAGACAAAAAATCACTTAAATCATGCACAAAGTGTGGTTCTTCTTGATACAAGAAATATTACTCTCGTCCTACAATATTTTTATGGTACATTCCAATCATTCCAAGGTTTAAGAGCCTATATGGAAGTGGGGATACTACAAGAAAATTCACATGGAATGCAGATAAAAGAATTAAATATGGGATGCTACATCATGCGATAGACTGTACTTAGTGGAAGATAATTGATCATGAGTATCTTGAATTTGGAAATGAGTCGAGAAACCTTCGTCTGTAATTATCTACAGATGGGGGGAATACTGTTGTTTTTCAAAGCAGCAGTCACAGTACAGGGCTGGGAATGTTGGACAATTATAACTTACCACCGTGGTTATGCATGAATCGAAAATACAAAATGTCATCTATTCTTATATTAGGACCAAAACAACTGAGTAATGATATTGATGTTTATTTGGATCCATTGATCGAGGATTTGAAAATATTGTGGGATTCCAGTGTTACATTTTATGATTCTTACAAAAATGAAGATTTCACTTTTAAATCCTTGTTGTAAAGGACAATAAATGACTTTCCTTATAATGGAAATTTTTCAGGATATAGCATTAATGGAACTCAAGGGTGTACCGTTTGCGAAAAAGGTACACAATCAATTAGGTTGAAACATTCATAAAAAACCATGTGTCAAGGACATCATAGATTTCTACCCTGACAACATAAGTACCGATCTTGGATAACATCATTTTACGGATGATCTAAAGAATGTACAACAACATCTCCACTAACAAGTGATCAATTTTTTGAGAATGTAAAATATTTGGACACTAGTTTTGGTATACCATTTTCAAAAAACCATATGAAAACTAGTTTGAAAAAGAGATTAGTTTTTTGTGAATTACCATTCTAAAATTGTCTGTATGTCAGACATTTTTTTGATATTATGCATGTTGAAAACAATGTAAGTGATAGTGTCATCGGCACGTTGCAAAATGAACCTAGGAAAACAATGGATAGAATTAATGCTAGATTGGACATGATTGAGAAGAGAATACAAGAATATTTGGCACCAGTGAAGGGTGAAAAATGAACATTTCTTCATCATACTTATTATAATATTTTCAGGAACAAGTGATATAAGTTTTGTAACTTCTTGAATGACGTAAAGGATCTTTAGGGGTATCCATCAAATATCACAAACATCGTGTAAATGAGCGATTTAAAATTAAAGCGTCTAAAGTCACATGAATTCTATGTATTGATGCAAGATTTAATTCCTATACCTTTACATTTAATTTTTCCCAAGAATGTCTGACTTACATTAACCAAGCTCTATTACTTATTCAAAGACATATGCTGCAATGTTAGAGACCTAGAGAAATTTCCAACTATGAAAAGAAAATTTTCCATCATATTATGTGAATTGGAAATGTTCTTCCCCCCAACATTTTTTGATATGATGGTTCATATGATACTTCATTATTGACATATATTTGACTATGAGGTCCTATACATTATAGATGGATGTACCCCATTTAATGGTATATGATGATTTTGAAAGGGTATGTCAAAAATCATATTTCTTCCAGATGGTTGTGTTGCGGAGAAATATATTATTGTGGAAGTCGTTGAATTCTATACTGAATACCTATCTGGGGTGGAAAAAGATGGCCTATCTAAATCTCGTCACACTTAGCAGCTTGAGGGTGAAGGAATTTCTAGAAGAGAGGTTTTCAAAATCAATATTACAGATTGAGAACAGGATCACCATTAGATTTTTCATAACAGTTTTGACGTTGACCCATATGTTGAAACCCACAATGAAATTCTTCAATGTTTGAATCCTTCTAGAGCTAAAAATGGATATCAGATACACATAATCTATAGTTTATAGGATGGTTTCTGGGTAACATTTTTAAGCAGTAAGATGAAAATCCAAACTCAATTTCATAACAACTTCGATGGCTAGCCGGAGGAGAAAGGTTTATATATTATCTTACAATTCTTATGCAATGAATGGTTATACATTCTACACTAATGAACATGATGAAGATAGTACCATGCATAATAGTGGGGTTACACTTGTGGATGAGGTGATTCATGTTTCTCATGCTAAGGAATTAAATCAAATTTAAGTGAAGAATTCATACTTTAGCATCATCAAACAAATATGTGAGTTGGATTATATGAAATTAAAAGTAACAATTTTTCAATGCATGTGGGTTTATAATAGGAGTAATGTCAAAATAGATGAATTATGATTTGTGAATGTTGATTTCAGTAAGGAAGGGGAGAAAGATAAACCATTTATAATGTCATCACATGAGTACATGTATTTTATGTTCCATACCTCGAAAAGAGAAATAGGTCAATTGTTCTGTATCGACCCAAAAAATGAAGGGTCAGATGAAATTTCAATGAAAGATGACCCTTTTATAGGGACTTCACAATCATTTCATAGTAGTCCCAATGTTTACAGAATTGTTTATTGTTAGAGAAGACCAAAATGATGGGATTTACATAGTCGATAGAGGGGTCTAATCTATTCAACCATTAAAAAAAAGAGAATACAATAATCAGGTTATTTGTTTATTATAATATACATTGTGTTATGTTATTTTATTATTTGTTCACTGATGCTTTTATATAATCTAAATTAAATGTTAACCCAATTCTGCAGATAATGACTTCTGCACCTGCTGATGCACCCAATCCCGGGGTAAAAAAAGTCTCTCAACCAGCATCTGGTGGTCCCCGTGCAGAGGAACAACACGTTTATCAACCTGTTGTTGCTGGTCCTAGTGCTGAGGTACAATAGGTTTCTAAACCTATTGCTACTGGTCCCAGTGCTTAGGTACTAAAGGTTTCTCAACCAGTTGCTACTAGTCCCAGTTCTTATACTAGCACTTCGGGGGAACATAATGATGATACCTATGAAGAAATGGTAGGAAATGAAACCATGAAAGAGAAAAAAAACTAGAATATTGTATTTTGATAGTGTTAATTTGAGGTGGGACGGAATAACTGAGGACAACATGTTGACCCCAAATGATCTATCTTTAGTTGCTACATTGGAATCATCACTCAGAAATACATGTCGATTGATGTACAATCATAGAACCATGTTTTCATTGGGCATAAGACACTAATGTGGAAAGTGATTATGGTAACACTATAATATCATTTTTTAAATTTATTAAAATAAAATATAATTTAAAAACATTGACTTAGTCTTCATCATCCATTGTAGAGTGCATTTATAGTAGATTCCTCGCACAAGGAATATGTATCAAGAGTTGTAGGAAGGATTCATAGAGGTTTCCGCACAATTTTAAATAAATATCATCTTAATGACGTAAAATTGAAAATCAAGCCACACCCACCTCCTCTTTATGCACCCTTGTTATCCCAAGGAGTGTGGGATGTGTTTAGCAACTGTCATGGGGAGTATACATTTTTGGTACATTGTGTGGGGATTATGTTTTTTTTGATGTTTCTTATATTCGTCAATTTGATTGATAGTTTTTTATTTATGAAACAACAATAGAGTGATGAAAATAAAAAACGTGCAACAGAACTATCGTACCCTTACCATAAAGAAAGGATGGGGTATTATTCACTTGAGAAAAAATTGGTACTTATTTTAAATCTGTCATACTAATTCTTTGTGACATTAAACAACACCATAAACATGTTTCTCTTTTTATATGAAGATTTATGAATCGAAATAGAATTCCATATTTATCCAATGCCAAGGGCTATAGAAGGAGTCTCATGTAAATATATAGGGGATACTGATAGGTGAAAACACACAAAAAATGTTGGAAAATGTGTAAATATGACATAATATAAATTTTATTTTCTTTAAATCACTATTGCATTTCAATGACTAATTATTTTTCTATCTTTTATATCTGACATAGTCACAGGAATCAACAATACCCGCACCAAATGCAGACATGCTTTCAATAGCCTTGAAGCAGCTAGAACAGTATGTCCGCGTCAGTGGTGCAGGTTTTGGGGTGATACCCCGAACATATTTTCAACAAAAAAACGGAGGATTGAAATGAAAAAAATGGAAAATATGCAAGAAAAATTAGTTATTTTTCAAGAATAATTACAATACCAGAGATAGATGATTGAAATTTTTATAGGGGAGAGGCAAAGAGAAGAAACAACTCAACAACATCCCATGCCTGACGATCCTGACCCACCCCCACCAGCTTTAAGTCGAGCCATTCCCCTAAAAAACATGACTTTGTTGAGGTAATCAATGTTTTAAAAATTGTTTATGCGAAATGTGAATCACATAGACACTGATACATTTATTATACTAATTTTCTAAACGGTAAAAATGACTGTTATTTATATATATTAACTCCCAACTATCTCCTTATAGCGAGGGCTATGGTGTTCTATACATAGAACATCATGATACACAATAGAAAACATCCAACAGATCATTTCAGAGTTTCAAGTAACGTAGATAATGATCCGAGTGTTGAGATACATATTTCAAATGACGATGAAGACATTCATATGGTTGAACAAGCTATTGGAAAATTCATCACATGGCCGACAATTCTTGTGAAAAAACATGTCAATATAGAGGCATCCATTTTAAATTTATTTTTCAAGCTAGACCTTTAACATTTAATGAAAAATGTTCTGATCCATTGACTTTTATTAAAGAATGACAAGGAGAAGGGGTGAAATAAAATATCAGCTCAAAGAAATCTCAAGGATCAACCAACCGATTGAAATTTTCTACTGAGAGCACCTTCAGCCCACCCGTCCTATACCCATAGTTAATATCATTACATGCTCATATGGATACAAAGTTGATAGAAAATGAATGCTCACATGGCTTATTTTGAATGAAATATGTACAGAGAGGAAGCATTAGATTTCATTAGTGTTAAAAATGTAAATGAAATCCTCATGTATGAATGACAAGGCGCCTCTGTTATAAATGTATTCATGAGGTATGTTTTCATGATTTTATTTTACAAAAGCTGATATACTATGATAATTATGACTAAATACATTTTATATTTATCCCAGGCGTATATATAAAAAATTATTGAAGGGATATCCCCATGAACAAAAAGTTAGACTCATTAGACCTCACATGTAACCCCCTGACCACAGTTACCCAGATTCAGTACATTATTTTAATAAAATTTTATGATTACATGTAATGAAGTCCTGAAGGACCGATCGGTTTAGTAGTCATGGAAAATAGATTACATACATAAATGTTAAATTACACTTTATAACATACAAAACACATTAAATAATCCTTTATGAATGCCATTATTACCTTGGCTTAACCCTGCATATAAATCACAATACACTTTTTGGAATCCTGGGAAAATAAAACATAGAAAGGGGTGAGCTCAATCGCTCAGCAAGGGTAAGCAATACAGCAGAAACATTCAAAAATAAGAATAAACATTTAATGCAATGTATCACTAAAACAAAAGCCTTTTAAACATGAACTTCAACATAATATGGCAGAAAGAAAATGGAATAATTACATTTACTTATTCACATTGATATTATACTAATCGAATAATCATATGAAATATCAATAACCACTTTCATAATGATGGAATGCATAATGCCAAACTTTAATTTTTGTGTAAAGGCCTCGTGCGAAGACCTAAGGGATAATTGTAATTGGAACCCAACCCGAAGAGCCTCTGTAACCGAACTCCATCACGGAGAGCCTCTATAACTGGACTCAAATCCAGAGTGTCTCGAATAACCGGACACCAACCCGAAGGATCTGCTTTAACCAGAACCCAACCCAGAGGGATTACTTTTACCGGTCCCCAACCCGGAACTTACTAGTCCAACACATTCATCCTAATAAGAGGATAAAATATAACATACACATTCATATTAAAACTAGAATGCCAAAACATTAATCATAAACCATTAATGGCATAAAAATAACTCATCCATATTCAAACATATCAAAAAATATTAAATACAATAAGCTTGATTTGTATCGTAATAAATCAACATCAAACAAGTGTAAAATTTAACAAAGGATGTTGACATAGATGAAATCATAACTATTTGAGAGAAATATCTGTTTTTTTAAATCATTTAAAAGTCACATAATTATAAAAAACATTTACATTGAAAATATTCTTATAAGAATGTAAGGGAAGATTAAAAGATTTTATAATGGCAGAAAATAGCCACACCCTCCATATAAGTTAAAAAAAGACATTCCTACCTTAATTCTGTCGAAAAGGATAAAAAGGAACTTGTTTGGAAAACGACAGAAATATTCCTTCCTAAACATCTTATAAAAAGTAAAAAAAAGTTACAAATGGCTTTAACCCATATTGTGTAAAATATTATGAAAATACATTTTTAAGAAACATGGATGTGGATGATAAATAGGTCCTATTAGATAATTATGTATAAACAACCTCAGAAAATGAAGAGATTGTGAAATAAACCCTTACCATTTTGGTAACTTACGAAACATACACACCATGAAAGAGATATAATACAATGAATATATAAATACACATAAAATAAAGTGTATTACATAAATAATACAGTTATGGGTAGTACATACACCACACAAAAGGTAATTGTGGCAATATGGCCTGAATCTCACAGGAATAAGGAGTGAGATGAAAACCCCTTACCAATTTGGTAACATACAAAACATACACCCCATGAAAGTGGTATCATACAATTAATATGTAAATACACATAAATTAATGTTTATTACACAAATAATACAATTATGGGAAGTATGTACCCCACAGAAATGGTAATAGTGGAAATATGGCATGAATCTCACGGGAATAAGGAGTGAGATGAAAACCGCTAACCAATTTGTTAACTTACGAAACATACACCCCATAAAAGAAGTATCATATAATGAGTATGTAAATACACATAAATTAAAGTGTATTACAGAATGAATACAGTAATGGGTAGTACATACACCACAAAAAAGGTAATAGTGGAAATATGGCACGAATCTCACGGGAATAAGGAGTGAGATGAAAACCCCTTACCTTGTACTTTTCCTCTGTCGATGGTAGGGTAATCCCCTGTTTAATGGTTAAAATATTGTTATTAAATTATAAAATAATAATATACGTTAATATGATATCATATATGATCTTTTAACATTGCTTTGTTAATAATATCTTAGTATTATCGTCGTTTCAAGGGTTAACTTACTCATTTTATTTAATATGTTTTGTTACATAATCCGTGTTTGTTATGGATAGGTTGTATCTTATAAATATCCAGAATGATATAAAATCCTAAAATTTTTTTTTATAATAAAATGATAATTATACTTGAATGGATACGACAGGGAAAGAATCTCATCGCATTCGTGGAGACGGTAGTCCGTACGTATGCATGCACGCTACATCCATTTCATTTTGCATTTTAAAATAAATAAAAACCAAATGATGCATAGGTATATTATTATTCCATTATAATATAATATCTTATATATGTTACTTTAGTTCATTAACACCATCCTTTATACATTCCATGTATGGTATGAATGAGTCATATCACTTTTAGGGGGTGGTAGTCCACACTTCCTTGAATGAAATTATCGTATATATATACAACATGAAACGAATAATGGTATGTTATAAAATGAAATTAAAGAAGCTTATATATAAAATAAATATTATTAATATGATATTTAATTATTGTTCCTTCATAATGGCCGCCATGAGAGGTGGTAGGAGATAATTGAACAATCATCATTTCGTGAGGTGTTTGGTTTCCATCCACAGAAACATTATGTTCTTCACCCATTGGATGGAGATGTGTGTAATTTTATTTCGAATACTTATAATAACAGTATCCTAGTATATTTAGGATACTGGTTTTGTGACAAAAGAAAATAATAAGAAGAATTTAGGGGTTGGAGAAGTAAAATAAAAGAAAAGAAGCTAAGAGAAATCATTACCTTTAATTTGGGTAACTCCATTTGGTTTGAACCAAAAATGAATATTGAAGTGCCTTCTACCTAAGGTGATGATTCTAGGAGTAGTAGGGGGTTGTAGGGAGATTAAATGGGCAGAGTTTGGATTATCAAAAATGCTTGAGAGGTGTGAGGAATTGGTTAAAAGTGGTGTCATTTTATAAGGGGGGGGGGCTCTTTAGAAAAAACTTGATGTATTAATTTATAATAAAATAATATTCGGTTTATAATAGATAAAAATTGGATTATTAAAAGTATAAGGTTGTTATGGGTAGAAATAATTTCAACCAATATATTTTATACAAGTTTTGTTCATTATATTAACCTTATCTTTTAGTTTTAACTCTTGGTTAATTAGTTTGACACTTAACATGTCACTTTGTATTTTTATATTATACAGTTAATAAATATACTATATACCACCAAGAGACCCCCAAGTGGTACATTAATGATACAAATATCATGATACAAGTACTTTGGCCGAACCGTAAATTTTTAGGAATTTAATACCAATTAATAATATAATATGTTTTTTAAAAACTCTTTTATGTCAATTTTAACACTATTTGGTAATTGATTTTTGTGAAAATCATAACAACATGTTTACTTCGGAAAAAGTTAATTAAATCAATCCTAACATGTCATAGGGACCAATAAAAATCGTTTAATTCATTAAAATGTTCATATTATATTTATTTGGGTATTTATAATATCAATTATTTTAATATTTCACTAATAAGGTAATTACTGCATCATCATTGTGTAATAAATAAATTAACTTTTTTAATGTATAAAAATTATAAATATAATTTCTTTATGTAGGAAATCATTTTATCTTTCTAATGAATGTTTATAGGCAAAAATATAACATATATAACCCTATGTAAAATGTTTTTTTCTAAAAGATATAGGCTTATGTCATTTTTGTATTTACTTTAACATAATTAATATAAAGTGTCATTATCACTAACTAGTGGATCCATGAGGTCTCAAAATCGCCCCAAAGATGCCCATGGTCGGAAATGTATCAACCAATAGGGTTAAGACACATTTTAGGTTAATTTATTATTATTATAATATTATTGTTTACCCTTTAACCATGATAAACAAAATATTTAACGAAGTAAATATTCAAAATGTCTAAAAATAAAAGTTACCTATTTAAACAATTTGGACATCCTGATTATAAATATGAAGTCAATTTTTCCAAATTCAAAACACAGAAGTGGTAGAAAATAATTTAAAATTAATTCCCGCTGTCAAAAGAAAAAGTGTGTTTTTAAGAGATAATAACTATCAAAAGATTGACACTTGTTTATGTCCGGTATAAATGTGAAATTATTTAAAATGACCAAAATTTAATTAAATGGTAAATATATATTCACAATATACTTTAAAACCACTCAAATTCATAATTTATCAGTATTAATTATTTTGATTAAAAAAGTTGGTTTTAATAAAAATTTAATAATTTTCACTATTCATCAAAATATAAAAGTTATCCGAAAAGTACCAAAATATTATCCTAGGATAATTTCGATATTAAGAATCCAATAATGAAGTCCATATTGAATGATAAAATATATCAAATTTAAAAAATTGGGTATTACTATTCATAATGGCTAGTTTGATTGGTTGTGGTGTGTGTTAGAACTCAAAGTTGTGTACAACACAGGCTACTATATTATTCAAAGAGAATCATACCATGGAAGATTGGGGTGTTACATTCTCCTATCCTTCAATAAATTGAGTCCTCAAAATTTATGCTCGGTATTGGAATCTTGGGGATGACAACTCAAAATATCTTAGTTGAAATCCCACATCGAAAAATGGATTAATGATGCCTCTATTTAAAATAAAGAGTTGAAAGTATAAAGGTTACCGAAAAAAACACATACTAGGGTTCCATGTAAGAAAATATGGATATGGAAGAGAAATTTATCCATCAATATCTGATGGAGAGTGGTAGATAATATGGCTATGAAAAGGCCAACAATCACAAAGCCATAAATGTGTGCTGATCTAAGGTACTATCTAGGACAATGTTTTTGCTCTAAGTTAATTTTATTAATGTTGATAACTTTATTTATGAGATTGGATAAATCATAAGGAGAATATACTTACTATATAATTAGATTTTTATCCATTAATAAATTTCTACCACAAACCCATCTTTCACTCCAATACATAATACAACTCAAAAATACTCTATTTATCCCAATTGTATAGGGTTCCAAATATAATGAATTTATAATTCACATAATATACCCTTTAAAAAAAGAAACTACATTATAAAATCCAAAGACTTCACGTAGTCCAGTGGTAGGCGATAAATTGCAATCATACTATGGTTTTGGGTTCGATTCCCATAGCTTTATCTGACGCGACAGGTAGTTACACGGTCTACGTGTTGTCCTTTTAAAAAAAATCCAAAAATAACCTTTCAAACATAATCCATTCCAACATTTAGACTTATCCAAAATACTACTATCCAAACTCACAGTCCAAAATTTATAAGGAAATTAAACACAATTAAGATCCTTTTTTCCATGTAATAACATGTGAACACCTTCGTCACCTATTATTTTAAAACATGGTAACACCCTGAATTACCATAAAAACTTATTGATTTCATTCATGCCCCCTTATTCTTTATAGAATACTGGATATAATCCTTCTATCAAAAAATGTTTTAAACTCCAACGATGAAAAATCATTAATCAGTTTCAAGGTAATCAAGAATATCCAACATAATTATTCAAATAAACCATCTCTTATTTACAAATCACTACCTCATTATCGGGAAAATATTAAGGATTACCATTCCTTCAACCATTTATTTTCCAAAAAGTGTAGCTTACTATTATGTCACATTTCTTAGAACCATATAATCTCAAATCATCAATAAAATAGTATTGTAGTACAATCCTTATTTATCTCCACAATTCATATAACCAGTATATTATTGATACAACACTCAAATGAAATAATCCTATAATAACAACATAATAAAACTAACCATTCTTCATCATCTGAGGTAGTATCATAACTTGATTATTATCAAGTAACATCATTTGGGGAATATTCTGATGAATAGTTCATTGGTTCGCGTAGTGTCCCAACATCTTACAGATGAAACATTGTACATTTGAAACCTTTTTCTTACCCTTGCAGTCACTTACTTGGTGTCCTTTTTATCCACACATATAACAAACTCACATTCCCTTTATGAAAGTTCCAGGGAGTTTCTTCCCACAGTTATCACATATTGGAAAATTCTTCTTTTCCCTCTTCCCTTTATCCATCTTTCTCTCTTCCATCATTTTCTTCTCTTCTTCCTATCAATTCCATAGGACTCTTAGAATTCATTACTTAACTTATTAACACATGATACTATTTCTTCATATGTGGAGAATACAAGGTAGACTATTTACCTTCTTAATGTTGGCTTAATACTGTGAAATATTTGATCCTTATTACTCTTTGGATCATACATATTACTGGAGTTATCATTCCTTCTATTGGGCACCATTTTTAAACAATGGCATAAAATAGGTCAGTTTATGAATCCCAATTAATAATTCCAAACATGTAAAATACCTAACATAAATTGAACAGTTTATGGATATAATCCATAATAAAAAAAAATTTCTTTGAGGAGTTATATACTCATCAATCCTTCATATTGGATTGTAAAGAAACCGAGAATTATCCTAAGCATATCCCCTAGGAGTGTCGTAACCAAGAGTACAGCAAGGCCCATTGTCATGCACCAGTTCCCATTCGAATCTATCTTAAAGCCAAGGTTTCGTGTTTTACCCCTAGGTACATCTGTTCTAGAACCACCTCTACCTGCTTGTATCTAGACAGGGATGTATTTTCTTGGAAAACACACAAAATCTCGAAATTACCAAAATTCTAGGAAGTTCTTCAATACTAATCCTCAAATTATATCTTAGGGAAATGTGCTCTAATCAAAGATTATCTAAATCTAGCTTCCATGGTTTGTACTAAAATTCCTCTGATACCAACTGTAACACCCCGACCCTGGTTACCCAGAGTCGGTGAATTATTTTAATACATTGTAAATATTACAAGGAATCAAGTTCCGAAGGACCGATCAGTTTAGCAGTCTTGGAAAATAGATTACATACATGAATGTCACATTACACATTATAACATACAAAATAACATAAATAATCCTTTATGAACGCCATTATTCCCTTGGATTAACCCTGAATATAAATCACAATACCCTTCTTGGAATCCTGGGAAAATAAAACATAGAAAGGGTTGGGCTCAAATGCTCAGTAAGGGTAAGCAATACAGCAGAAACTTTCTTAAATAAGCATAAACATTTAAGGAAATATTTAACCAAAACAAAATCCTTCTAAACTTGAACTTCAGCATAATATGGTAGAAATAAAATGAAATAATGCCATTTACTTATTCACATGGATATTCTACTAATAGAATAATCACATGCAATATCAATAACCAAATTCATAATGATGGAATGAATAATTCCAAACTTTAATTTCTGTGTCAAGGCCTCATGCCAAGACCTAAAGGATAACTATAACCGGAACCCAACCCGGAGAGCCTCTGTAACCGGACTCCATCCCAGAGAGCCTCTGTAACCGGACTCCAATCCGGAGTGCCTATAATAACTGAAAACCAACCCAGAGGATCTGCTGTAACCGGACCCCAACCTGAAGGGATTACTTTTTCTGGTCCCCAACCTGGAACTTATTAGTCCAACACATTCATCTTAATAAGAGGATGAAATATAACATAAACATTCTTATTAAAACTAGAATGAAAAAACATTAATCATACACCGTTAATGGAATAAAAATAACTCATCCATAGTCAAACATATCACAAAACCTTAAATACAATACTGAAGATTTTTATCATAATAAATCAACATCAAACAAGTGTAAAACTTATCAAAGGATGTTGACATAGATGAAATCAAAACTATTTGAGAGAAATATCTTTTTTTTGAAATAATTTAAATGTCACATAATTATAAAAAAGCATTTAATTTGAAAATATTCTTAAAAGATTGTAATGGAAGCTTCAAAGATTTTATAATGGTATAAAACAGCCGCACCCACCGTATAAGTAAAAAAAATACATTCTTACCTTAATTCTGTCGAAAAGGTTAAAAAGGACCATGTTTGGAAAACGACGGAAAGATTCCTTTATAAACATCTTATAAATAGTCAAAAAAGGGTATAAATGACTATAACCCATATCATGTAAAATAGTAATAATGTTATGAAATATATTTTTAAGAAACATGTATGTGGATGATAAAGAGGTCCTAGTAGATAATTATATATAAATAACATCAGATAATGAAGAAATTGTGAAATAAACCCTTACCAATTTGGTAACTTACGAAACATACTCCCCATGAAAGAGATATCATACAATGTATTTGTAAATACTCATAAATTAAAGTCTATTACATAACAAATACAATTTTGGGAAGTGCATACACCACACAAAAGGTAATTGTGGCACTATGGCATGAATCTCACAGGAATACGGAGTGAGATGAAAACCCCTTACCAATTTGGTATCATACGAAACATACACCCTATGAAATAGGTATCATAAAATGAATATGTAAATACACATAAATTAAAGATTATTATACAAAGGATACAATTATGGGAAGTACATACACCACACAAAAGGTAATAGTGGAAATATGGCATGAATCTCACAGGAATAAGGAGTGAGATGAAAACCCCTTACCAATTTGGTAGCATATGAAACATACACCCCATGAAAGAGGTATCAAACAATGAATATGTAAATATAAATAAATTAAAGTTTATTACAAAACGAATACAATTATGGGCAGTACATACACCACACAAAAGGTAATAGTGGAAATATGACATGAATCTCACGGGAATAAGGAGTGAGATGAAAACACCTTACCTTGTAATTTTCCTTTGTCGAGGGTAGGGTAATCTCTTGTATAATGGTCAAATTAGTGTTATTAAATTATAAAAGAATAATATACATTAATATTATATCATATATTATCTTTTAACATTGCTTTGTTAATAATATCTTAGCATTATCGTCATTCCGGGTGTTAACTTACTCATTTTATTTTATATGATTTGTTACATAAACCATGTATTTTATGGATAGGTTGTATATTATACATATCTAGAATGATATCAAGTCCTTAAAAATTATTTTAAATCATAAAATGAGAATTATACTTGAATGGATACGATGGGGAATGAATATCATCGCGTTCGTGGAGACGGTAGTCCGTACGTATGCACGAACGCTACTTCCATTTCATTTTTCCTTCTAAAAAGAATAAAAACCAAATGATATATAGGCATATTATTATTCCAGTATAATATAATATCTTATATATGTTACTTATGTTCAAAAACACCATCCTTTATACGTTCCATGTATGGTATGAACGAGTCATATCACATTGAGGGGGCAATAGTCCGCACTTTCTCAAATGAAATTATCATATATATATAAAACATGAAAGGAATAATGGTATGATATAAAACGTAATTAAAGATACTTATATAGAAAATAAATATCATTATATTGATATTTAATTATAGTTCCATCTTAATGGCCACCATGAGAGGTGGTAGGAGATAATTGAACAATCATCATTTTGTGAAGCGTTTGGTTTCCATCCACAGAAACATTATGTTCTTCACCCATTAGATAGAGGTGTGTGTAAGTGTAGATCGAATACATATAATAAAATTATCATTTTATATTTAGGATACTAGTTTTGAAACAAAATAAAATAATAAGATGAGTTTAGTTTTTGGAGAAGTAAAATAAAAGAAAAGAAGCTAAGGGAAATCGTTACCTTTAATTTGGGTAACTCCCTTTGGTTTGAACCGAAAAGAACTATTGAAGTGTCTTCTGCCTAAGGTGAGGCTTCTAGGAGAAGGATAGGGATGTAGGGAGCTTAATTGTACAGAGTTTGGAGGAGCCAATAGGCTTGAGAGGAGTGATGAATTGGTTAGAAGTGGTGTCGTTTTATAATGGGGGGGGGCTCTTTAGGAAAAACATAAACTATTAACTTATAATAAATTCATATTCAGTTTCTAATAGCTAAAAAGTGGATTATGAAAATTATAATGTGGGTATGGGTTTAAATCCTTCCAACCAATAGATTTTTGACAGGTTTGGTTCATTATATTAACCTTATATTGTAGTTTTAACTCTTGGTTAATTAGTTTGACACTTACATTGTCACTTTTTATTTTTATATTATATAGTTAATAAACTTACTATATACCTCCAAGAGACTCCCAAGTGGTCAATTAATGATACACATATCATGATACAAGTCCTTTGGACGAAAAATAGTTTTTTAGGAATTTAATATAAATTAAAAATATAATATTTGTTTTAAAAACACTTTTATGTCAATTTTGAAACTATTTGGTATTTTATTTTTGTGAAACTCATAACAGAATTATTACTTCTAAAAAAGTTAATTAAAACAATACTAACATGTTATATTAAACTATAAAATTAGTTTAATTTATTAAAAGTCTCAAATTATAATTATTTGGGTATTTATAATATCAATTATTTTAATATTTCACTAATAAGGTAGTTACTGCTTCATCATTGTGTCATAAATAAATTAAATTATTTAATGTTTAAAAATTATAAATAAAATACCATTATGTAGGAAATCGTTTTATCTTTCTAATGAATATTTATAGTTGAAAATATAACATATGTAACCCTATGAAAAAATAGTTTTTCTAAACGATATAGGCTTATGTAATTTTTGTATTTACTTTAACTTAATTAATATGAAGTGTCATTATCACTTAAAAGTGGATCCATGAGGTCCCATAATCGACCCAAATATTCCCATGGTCAGACAAGTATCATCAAATAGGGTTAGGACACATTTTAGGGTAATTTTTTATTATTTTAAAATTATTTTTTACCCTTATTTACCGGATTTACCCTTTAACCATGGTAAATAAACTATTTAACGAAGTAATTATTCAAAATGTTTAAAAATAAAAGTCACCTATTTACACAATTTGGACATCTGGATTCCAAATATGGAGTCCATTATTCCAAATTCAATACACAGAAGTGACAGAAATTAATTTAAAATTAATTCCCACGGTCAAAACAAAAAACGCGTTTTTAAGAGATAATAAATATCAAAAGATTGACACTTGTTTATGTCCGACTTAAATGTGAAATTAAGTCAAATTACCAACATTGTATTAAATGATAAAAATATATTATAAATATAATTTAAAACCACTCATATTCATAATCTATCACTGTTAATTATTTAGATAAAAAAGTTTTTTTAATAAACATTTAGTAATTTTTATTATTCATCAAAATATAAAAGTTATCCGAAATGTACCAAAATATCATCCTAGGATAATTTCAATATTCTGAATCAAAAATGAAGTCCATTTTGAATGATAAATTGTATAAAATTTCAAAAAGTGTGTATTACTATTCATAATGGCTCGTTTGATTGGTTGTGGTGTGTGTTAGAACTCAAAGTTGCGTACAACACACTCTACTGTATTATTCAAAGAGAAGCCTACCGTGTAAGCTTGGGGTGTTACATCACATAATCTCTTCAAAATACTAAATAGATTCTGAAAAAGAGGCTGTAATAATGTCATCCCTGCTCAAATCATTTGAAAACAAAATTACGGATGACATACTCTTTTTAATACCAACGATGTAGGGGTAAAACTCTACAATTTTATCATATGAACTATATTTTCATTTTTTTCATTAATTATTCCTTTCTTTGTTTTTAGGTAGCATTGGATGCTAATTGAAGTCAATTTGGATACTCCAATGATTTATTTTCTGGATTCAATGCATGGATATCCAACAAACCGACCACGCATGATGACATTTGTTAATTTGTAATACACTAGATCCAACATTTTAAAACTAAACACCTAGTTATATAATTTATATTATTTTTTAATGAGGATTCTATTATGATAGGGTGGTGAATCAATATCTTCTACTGCATGGAATGAATCTAGGGCCTAAGGACAAGAACACCTACAATATCTAAAACAGGAAACGTATCCTGGTATATATAATAACATTGCTCTATCCAAACACAAAACAAAACAAAATAATTATTTTTTTAGATGTTTATATAGTGTCCAAAACAATAAAATGGAATGAACTGTGGTGATTATGTTTGGAAATTTGTGAAAGTGATCATATTTCATCCGAAAACTAGTATCCCTGACGAGGTATTTTTGAAAATAATTATGAGTTCTTTTTAAATATTTATTATCCCATTGTGTATTTATAATTTTTTAGTACTACCACGAATGTCGTAAAAACCCATATTTATAAGAAGATATAGATGTGTTTAGAAATGAAAGGGAAACATACCTATTGGATGATTGTACACAAATAGGATGAAAGTGAATTCCTACAACTTATGTTATCTATATATGATCATTGATATCTCCCTTGTTTACAATTATTGAGCATATATGATCACCTTTTATTATGTTTTATATCCTTAGGTTTAGAATAATGGTTTTAGAAATGATTTTTCTTTCTAGTAAAGAATAAACCATTGGACTAAACTGGTCGAAAGTGTGGATTTCGACCAATGCATAGTCATTCAGTCTACTCACGAGCTTATTAAAAGCTTGATGGGAACCAATATCTTGGATTTTAAATTTTCTAATATTAGTTTCCCTTATATGTGTGTGGGGTGTCCAGGAGGGAGGGGGTGTCCAGGTGTGGCGGTGTGTGGGGGCTATCCAGGAGGGGGGTTGTCCAGGAGTGGGGGTGTCCAAAAAGTAGGGGGCTGTCTAGGGGGTATCCATGAGTGGGGTGTCTAGGAGGGGAGGGAGGGGGTGTGTCCAAAAGTGAGGGGGTGTCCAGACAGAGATCTATTCAATTATATTCAATACTAATAATATACAATGGGTAGATCACATCTAGAGTAGCCAAAAGTGGGTTCGTAGTGAGGTATCAAAAGTTCCAACCAACCAAACTCGTTTCAAGCCCATGTAAAGGCCCCATATTTATATTTCAGTTCATTTTGTGGTCAAATATATCTTATTTATGGACATAATGTCCCAACATATGCATCATTTACCTTTTTCACATTAGATTTATGTGAAATTTTGTTCCTATTCCTCCAATATATTTAATTGTTTGGTGTTTTTCCGTGATTTGTCGAACTGTATCTCTGTAAAATATATATGATTTTATAATTAAAATTATTGAATTATGGTGTATGAATAATATTTATTCCATTATCAAATAGATGATGAAAATATTTTTGGATAAAGAAGGTTATTAATGGGTATACACTAAAGAACCAGGTGGGAGGGGGTGTCTATGAGGGAGAGGGTGTCTGGGTGGGAGGGTGGGTGGGGGTGTCTAGGAGTGGGGGGCTATCTTGGAGGGGAGGGGGCTATCCAGGGAAAGGGAGGGGGCTACAAGGGGAGGGAGGGGGTTGTCTAAGAGGATGGAGGGGGATGTAGGTGGATTGGTGGGAGGGGAGTATCTGGGGGGGATGTCTTAGGGAGGGGATGGAGGGGGCTTGTCTAGGGAGGTGGTGTCCAAGAGTGGAGTGGGTGACCAAGAGGGGAGGGGGCTGTCCAGGAGGAAAGGGGGATATCCAGGGGGTTGTACAAGGAAAGGGAGGGGGATGCAATGGAAGGGAGGGGGTTGTCTAGGAGGAGGGAGGGGGTTGTAGGTGGATTGGTGGGAGGGGTGGTGTTGTCCAGGGGTAGGGAGGAGGGACATAGATGTTAACCAGAGCATCGAGGTAAATCAGAAAACATGATAAAATACTATTTTTATCCATTAACAGGATCACAATGTTGATATTAAAAAGACATTAATATCTTCATTTTTTTCATCAAAGACATTACTAAAAGTATGAAAGATAAGAATTAAATTTACTCAAATGTAGGCTGTAGAATCCATGCATTCTGTGCTATGTTTTTCCAAAACGTTTCACCCAGGTGCTTAAAATAAGAAGCTGTTACAGTTCTCTATCTCAAGAGTGATGGTGTGGTTGCATCAATGGGGTTTCTGACTTTGAAAAAGAATGTTAGACGATACAACTAGATTAAAGGGGAAGGTGCCTAGGGGTAGAGAGGGGGCTATCTAGGGGGGATGTCTCAGAGAGGGGAGGGAGGGCGTTGTACATGTATTATGTGGTGTCCAAGAGGGGAGGGGGTTGTCCAGGAGGGGGACTATCCAAGAGCTGGGAAGGGGGCTGTCATGGGAACAGGAGGGTGGCTGCAAGGGGAGTGAGGTGGTTTTCTTGGAGGGGGGATGATGGTAGAGTGGAGGGAGGGGGATGTCTAGCGGTAGGGAGGGGATTCATGGGGGTAGTCCAGGAGGAGGGAGGGAGCTGTCCAGGGGGTTGTCTTGGGTGGGGGGGGGGGTGCTGGTGAATCATACTAAAGAACTAGGAGATCAAAATAAAAGTGATTTTGTATGATCACATACTATATAATTATATTGGTTCTCATCATTCCATCTCTAAAATTGAGAAATAAATTCCTTCCAGGACATCAACGTTACCTTATATATTGTATGGGGTCCTTAGAGAGGCATAAGTGGTCAGTGTCCAAGCAGGGTTGGACCCAATGTCTGATGCTGACGCAATAGCACTCATTCCCTTTGACCTGTAATGGGATAGTACACTCTTAGAGGATCATGATATATGTAACTATTAGGTTTATAACCTATCTAGGATGGTGGTATCACTAGTATAATATAAAAAATTATCCTAAAATTGCATACTGTTATGAAATTAAATACACCATCATGTATATTCCATATTGTATAACATGTGGAGATTACTCATTTTTTTATTGTCAATAAATGAAACCTTTTGGAATCCATGCTATTGTTGATAATTATTCCTCTTCTTTTCTCATCCATGTAATCATAAAAAAACAATATTGATAAGCCAAAGAATCATGTTGATCCTCTTCTGAAATGTTAATTCAATCCATGGAAATGTGGACATGTAAAGGTTTTAATAGTTAGGAATTGACATTTTATTAATATATTCTTTCATATTGATGTTTAATTTATTTCATTATTATATTACTAACATAATATTTGTTTTATTGTATAGGTGAAATCTTTTTAGTAAGTTTGAATGCTTTTTTCGGCAACTAATACCATGGACGATAATTTGTTAGAGCATATCATGTATCCAAAAAGGATAAAACATCAATGTTTTTAACTATTTGTTGGATAATTGTAATTGTACCAAAATTAATTTTTTTTTGAAATTTATATAGTAGTGTGATGTTTTGTATTCATGATTTTAAGTAAATGTATATGTAATTTTTGTTCTTATGTACTTTGTGTGTAGGTGTTTTTTGTGCTGCGTGTGCATGTGATGTCTCATTTGTGCAGGTGTTGTGTAGGTTTTCTGTTTGCATAGGCAATTTCTCCTTTATCAGTGCAAATTATGCACTGATAAATGGATGATATATTAGCGCTGATATATCATCCATTTATCAAGGCTAAAAAAGCACTGATAAAGGTCCGCATTTATCAGCGCTATGTTTAGCACTGATAAAGGGGACACCAATTATCTTTGTAGATATTAACAAAACTTTTTTAGTGTTGTTAAAGGTGGTTTTTAGTGATATTAAAAGCCTTATTTGTAGTAGTGCCATTTGAAAATAATATGGGAATTAAGAGATACATGTAACAACATTATCTAACATTAAATATTCATAAATAAATGTAATAATACAAAAGGGTTTTTGAATAATATTTTTCCATTGAAAAATCATAGAATAATTTATGCAGAATAACTGGGGTACATAATGATTCATGGGTGGGGGATTACAGAGAGTGAAAAGGGTATATGATCACAAGGGAATCACAAGTTAAATAAGAGTAAATTGTAATATCATATCCCGTCAATAGGATTAGGAATCCATCAGAATTAAAAAATAATGTTTTGGAATAATGAGAGGAATGAGAGGATCCCATACTTTCAGAATGGTAAAAACATAGGTACATTTCATAAAAGGTTGGGATACATGATATCCCATTCGTAGAAAATAATCATTTTAGTTAATATATCTTTCTTAAGGCATTATAACATAACCATTTGACATTTATAAAGTTAATATTGAATAGAAAAGATGATAGAAAGAAGAATTACAATTAAAGAGTGTCTAAAACATTAGTGTGGGATTACTGAGACACTGGGGAAAACTTCGGATGACTCCATATTGGATATGGATGAGTTAGTAAATTATTCAATATTTTCTAGTGATGATAAATGAGATCATGAGTGGGATTATATAAGAAAATGGAAAAGAGTTCTTTATTATTTCTCAATAATATGTTTAGTAATCTATATAGTAATGTATGATAAAATACAAATCATCCTTTGTTTTTTTGCCCATGGTTTCAACCAAATACAGTTGTATTAAATTATTTTAGAATTACAAGTACCATACACCTTAAAATATTTCCCATGGTATTGTGGAAGTGTCTCATGTTCCTAATGAATTGATTTTGAAACATTATTATACAATATATGTTTTATAGGATTCATAAAAGATTCATTAAATTAATCAAGTAAACTAAACACATCATTTTAAAGGTTAAATATATAGTTAGAAATGGGTACCCTCTATGAAATATGAAATATTTTTTTCCTCATTTAAATATCATAATAAATTCCCCATATTTATAGTGTATTTTTTTTAATATTAGACTGTGTTAGAAAGTTATAAAAAACTGATAGTCAGATAATCTAAAAATGATGAATAAAAAAATAATATTTATTCATTTAAAATAAATCTCAAAATATGATAAATTATAATTATAACTAATAAATCATTATTTATTGAAAAACTGTGGTTTCTTACAACACAAGTTTTATGATTCTTATGAAAATAATTTTTTCACTTAATAAATTTATATTACCAAATATAAATAGTAAAAATATTTATAAAAAAATTAATTAAGAATTTATTTATTTTGAAAATTCAGGAATTCTTGAAAAGGAATGTTAGTGTTGAAATTTAGTATAAACCAAAAATACAATTTGTGTGTTACCATATAGAAACGCAATCTTTTATTATAAAAAAAATTTCCTAAATATTCATAATGAAAAACTAATATGGAAAAAATAATAATAATAATATTACTAAAAATAATATATATATATATATATATATATATTCATACTATTAGGGATATTATTCATAGGACATTGTTACACCAGTGAACTCCTGAAGGGTATGTTGTAAGAAAATGATATTTTCTTTTAGTGGTTAAAAAAACATGGTTCATCCCATGATATCGATGATCATGAAAATATTCCATAAATAGTTTTTATTAATATTTTTTTGAATATTTTCTAGGGATTAGTGAATAAAAATTCCAAGAGATTCTATCTCCCATGGAGGATCTGAAAAATGGGCCTCATATGGTACATCATAAAGGCTGAGGAAATCACTTCCTTCATCTCTATTGATGAACTTTATCAAAACCCTGAACATATAGTAACCATATAATAATTCTATAGAGGAAATATTATAAATGATTATGATTCGTATATTTATTTTTAAATTAGAAAGAGTAATACTAGAGAAGTGCATGTGTTTCCTATAACCATATTACATAATAGGGAATTTATTCACTCAATAAGGAATTTCATATATATATTTTTGGGTGGTTACATTTAAATAATAGATCAAAGGATTGAATCAAATAATTACCATGTTCACCATAAATAAGATATTTAAATATATTGAAATTTATAACTCTATGTCATTAATTTCCATGCACAAAATAACTTCCCCTTACATTGAGACATTCCCTAAGGTGTCTATATAAAAAAATTATATAAAGAAAATTGAGTATTTTTTCTTATGTGATCTCCACTATTACATCAAAAAACAATATCCTTCTATTCATTATGGATTATAAGAGTTGTATAATGTCACATTTTTATTCATATAATGTTATATTTGATTAGAAATAATCACAATACCATTCTCTCTAATCACTATCTTATTTTATTGTCCATCACATTTTGTGTTAACAAGATTACTCTTGATTTAAGGCATGTCCATGAAAAAAAATCATATTATTAGATACATTAGTCATAGTTATTACGCCATAATCATTTATTGAATTTTTAAATCATGAGAACATATTTTCAATATAAGAAACCTTAGTTTAAACATATGTAATTCATTTTATTCCACTATTCAAATACTTCATAATGGTTCATAAAGAAAATTTCCATTAACCCATTTATATAAAAAGACAGTTCCAAAAAAGATGGAAAATAATTAAACACTCACTTTCCATCAAAATGATTTCAAATATACACTCTACCAATTGAATTTGATGATATTACCGATAGATTAATATGACATAAAACAACGTCCACTTATATTATCCATATAATTATTTATTTTCAATAAAAAACATAATCTCGATCTTATCGAAATTTTTAGATGTTATACTGCACATAGAATTATCCTAATATTTGGTTATAGGTTTATGTTCCATAATATAGGATTTTGTAAATAATGTTCCCCCGGTTTCTACATAACATCTCTAATACCATCAGTAATAATCCTAAATTTTGTAGACGAGTGTCAGTGGTTAATTTATTATATTTTCACTTGATATAAAAAATCATTTTCAAATGTAAAAAATATTTAGCGGCATTGGTAAACTAGATATGTACTTGTATCTCATATTAAATTTTAAATTATAAAATAAAAAACACAATGAATGTAAATATTCTGCATTTATGTACTCATTCAAATATTCCTTCTTTATATCATAGGTAAGTGAAATAGAATAGGGGTGAGAACATATGATATGTATGGGTTATATATAATATTTAATATCACGAGTAAATAAGAATTATTCAATTGTTCATGATAAAAAATATAAATACATTCCATTTAATCAATAACTTGATCTTGATGAATAACATGGATATAGTAAATGATGACAATATGATGCAATATAAATAATAACATGAGAATGAAACAAATCCATTCCTATCACAACTATTCAAATAATCACGTGGTTATCAATAATTTATTTAATATATATTAAATGAAAAACTATGGACATTTGAAACATATTGTTGAATCCTTTATAAAAAAACAACTGAATTCAGTGTAGGTATTGTGAAAACCCCCATTAAAATAAGGTTAAATAATTGAGGTATCTTATGATACCATCCACTGCATTGAAGTGATATATAATTATTTTCCCCACCCATAAATTAATATGACCAACTAATTCAACGTATGAATAAAAAATACAACTTAATTAACAATCCTTATTCAATAACCATCCAAATAAGAAGTACTAGTATACCAAATATCCATAAATTCACCGAAAAAAAACTAAAAACTATATAGAGGAAAAAATGGATGGTATCATTATAAAATACTCCCAATATATAGAAATATAATTTTTATTAATGAAGAATAGAAATATTATCCAAAGAAAATTAATAATGTTGTGAAAAAAATGCCATTTTTATTTTGAAATACGCATAAAAAAGTAAAAAATTAAAAAACAAAAGTAATTTTTTAATAGAAGGAAATACCTTTAATGTTGTGTATTTTAAAACTATGATTCCAGTCAAATTATTTGTAAAATTTTGAAATGAATATTATTTTTAAAAGAAAAGGAATATTATTTTAAAGCTATTTAAAAAAAATTCAAATACAGGTTAAATTTTTTATAATAAATGAGTAGATAATATTATAAATATTCCTTAAAAAAATATTGAAAACATAAACATGTATGAAACTTTTTCCAAACAGAGTAAAAAAAACAATGTTAGGATTACTTAAATATATAATTTCATGTCTTTTGTACCTAAAGAGTGAAAATGGAAGGAAATAATAAAATATCAAGAATTAATCATAGGAAAAGTAAATATTATATGTTTAATATATAATGATCAAATAATTCTCATATTAAAGACTTAAAAATAAATAATCTGGAATAATGATGAGATTATGAATTAATCCATTTCTATTTTGGTAAAATTTTTATTATAACCACCATGGATGAAATAAATTAAAATGAAAAATTAAATAACATGAATATATATATATATATATATTATGTATATAACATATACATGGTGTCGTAGATAAATATTAGAAAACATTTACATGCATAATATCAAATATGTCTCGATGGAGTGTAAATTCATAAAAAATACTTTCTTACATAGATTTTATAGTTAAAGTGAAGAATAATAAATGTATTGATTATGTTTATCAAATGTAAATCCATATTAAAAATCTCGAAATTCAAAAAATATAATAAAATCATTTTATACAGATAATCAATGGAATTGAATAACAATAAAGATCAAATATATCCAAATGAATTAAATGAGTTATAAAACCACTAACCTCAGGTCTCACTAATCATGTACATTTATTATATTCATGAATAAATAATTAGAAATTATATATATAAAATATAAAATATAAAATATTTAATTTATCTTATTTAATATATTTTAATATTAAATTACGTAATCAATTATGTTCATATCATACGTTTTGATAATAATCTGTTCATAAATCCATAATGACTTTAGAACTTTGAATATTGTAAAAGTGGTTGTTGTTCCATCATTAAAAAATAATAATTAATTAATTAATTATAATATTTATACATCAGTTATAATTTTAAAACCATCAATGAAATATTTTTATTGTAAAAAATGAACTATGTGAAAATCTTAGAGACGGTAAGCCATACATTCGCATGAGTAACTTTTCAATTTTTAAATTTTCATGATGAAAATAACATAATAATTATTTTATCATAAATAATTATTTTTATAACATAAAAATAATTCTTTTTCTTTAAATACACTAATATATACCATTCATTTGATGTGTTTATTTAAAATGAATCACATCACTTTGTGAAGGTGAAAATCCATACGAATGCACGGACAACATTATCATTTTAAATTAATGGAAAGGTAAGATATTATATGAAATATTAAATTTAAAAAATGAAAATATTTCATTAATATCATATATATATATATATGTATATATAACTTCAATCATTGAATCCTTTAGTTATCAGCGGTGATGGAAAAACAATTACATCAGTCCGCGAGGATGTAGTCTATTATACACATGAACCACAGTTTTAATTTTCATTTTATGGTAATGGAGATGGATTTTGGGTATGAAATTATCCTAGAATATAATATTTTAATGGATATAATGTGTTATATATCATCATTGTTGAATATTATATGAAATAGGTTCAGTGAAAAAATGAAACAAAGATCTCTCAATTATGAACGATACATCTTTTTTTGACAACCTCTATTAGATTATCCCAAAAGCCTTACCAGGAGGGTTTTACCATAAATCAATGGCCTATAATAAGTGGGAATTGAATAAAAGAAGGTATTAAGGTAGTAAATTTCTTAACTAAATGACATTTTCAGTTTTATGAAAAGAAGACATGATGTGCCATTTTATAATGTAGGCGAGTGGTACTTTTGGATTTTCATAAAATATTAAATTAAATAAAATTACATTCCATTAAAAAATGTTTACCAAACTAAAATAGATAAAAGTTAGGATGATGATGGGTTGATATATTATCATAAAATAATATATTTACACATTTATAATTTTTTTATTACATTTATGTTTCTATTTTAACCAGTGTTAACCCTTTTTTGACAATTACACTCATAAAATAGTTTTTACACTTTAAGGGTCAATAATGTTAATATAGTATAAAATTGGCCAATAAATGGACAATGATTGATATTTTCCGCCATATCCAAATCATATTTCCAAATATAATATTTTTTTAAGGTTAAGTCTGTTAGTAAAATATTTTTTTTATGAAATATAAATAATTCCATTTTTGGAAATATTAAATTAATTTTGACTTTGAAACCGACATTTCATAAATATAATTTTTATTTAACAGTTTACAAAATAATTAAATTATTATAGTTATATAAAAAATTCATGGATTAAAATAATTCATTAAATTTTTCTATGTTTTAATATTTTTATTATCATTTTTTATATTAATTGAATAAATAACGTGACACCATTGCATAAGTATTTAATGTAATTATTTCATCATAAAAAACAAGAAATAAATTTCTATGATAAGAAAATAATTTATCATTAAATTAACTATTTGTAACTGATCAAAATTTGTTTTAATCATTGTCAAAAACTTATATAGTTTTTAAAATAAATAATGTGATGTTTCTTTCATCATATATTACACAAATATTATATAGGTGAAAATAAATTTAATACAACACCAATTGAACATATATTTGATACATGGACTGATATGAAAAAACTACAGTCATCCAATATAATAAATTAAAGTGTCATTATTAATTTATAGTTATTACCATATTATATTTAACCATAATTTCCTGATTTACCTTTATCATGGTGATAATTATCTACTATAGTTACTATTCATAATGACTAAAAATAAAAGGGGTATATTTACTAATTTTAAACCTATAAATTGAAAACATGATAAATGTTTTTAATATTCAATTATCAAATTATGAAAAATTAAAATTTAATTTTGACTCATAAATAGTGTTAAAATGTGGTTTTTACAAGAAAATTAAATTTTTAAGGAAAAAAATATTTTACCGTTACAAATTGACAAGTAATATTTATTATATGAATTTCACTTCATATATATATAATATAATATAAATTTAAGTTAAATCATTTATCATTTGGGGATATTTTAATAAAGTAAAATGTAAAATTGTTATGCATAATAAAACATCTTCCATAAATAATCTGTTTTAAGAATCAAAATTTATTTATAAAAAAAATCATGATAACTGATGATTCATTTTTAATTATTTATATCATTTTAAATTAAATGGATCTTATGTCACATTTAAAAAATCTCTAAATTATAATCATATTTTAAATCACATGATTATAAAAAGAGTTTTTGGTTTTAAAAAATTTATATTTTTAAGAATTCAATAAAAATAAATTCTTTTTAGAAAAGAAAATCAGCCAAAGATAAAATTAATATGATTATTTAAAAATTTTATTCTTTTTATAAAATACCATTATGAAAAGTGTAAAAAATTCATTTTATTATCCATGCACAAAAAGTTTTAAAAATTATTTTTGATGAAACCATATTTTTAAAACCATACATGTATTTAATGAAATTTTAGTACTTATTTATTTTGAATTAATGGATAAAATCAAGTTACAAATTACCTTTCTTGATAATTTTCATCATATAATTATTCCAATTCATATTGCCAATTTTAAAGGTAATATTTAAATAAATATATTTTAATATTATATCATGGTTCGTTTAAAATAATTGTTGAATGTGAAACAATCAATCAGTGAACTCATATTTATTTCAAGAAAAATATATTCTAAAATCATGAATTGCAACAATTTATTAGCCTTATATGAGAACAAATGTAAACTATTTTTTATTATAATATAGGAAAATGGGTTTGTTTTGGAGGTTGGTTAAGGTGTTTATTATATAATGTTTGTAATGTGAAAATCATTATAGTGCAAAATGTAAGGTTTTACAAATGATGACATAATATTTTAAAATATTATACTAGATGTAATTATATATTGGGGTTTCTTTAAGTGTACTAAAATTTATCCAACATTGAATTTTGTATACTAATTGGGTATATTTTATATGGTTTATGAGATTTCATGATTATATGGATAAATGCTATTTATTTATGTAATTACCCACTTTCTGTGTAAATACTGTAGTACATATCAGTATCCTTTCTCCCAAAAGAAGAGATATTGGGAAGTTTTCATACTAGTAGATTGACATTTGACGTTAATTTAAATTGAATTTATACTTCGTAATAATCATATATGTAATTTTTAATGGATTTTATATTGTTGAACTCTATTTTTTGAAACCAATATCATACTACTCTCAATTATAAGAAAAATATTTTGAAATTTTGTTTTGTGTTGATCATGTTAAGGGAAATTCCATAACATCAGAGGATCTCCGAACTACAATATGGAAATGAATCCTTGTCCATTGATTATGTAAGACAATGGAAATAAATGGTTGTGATTAGTTTATTGTCATGTGATGTAGTTATCATCTTTGATGATGAACATGAAATATATAGATAATTATTTGGTTATTTAATGAAAAATCATGCCGCTATGGGAAAAATCAATATTTACAGCAGGTTATTAGTGACAAATTATGTTCTCATCGCAAATAATAAAAAAATTATGGGTTACTTGCAATAGGTTGAAATTTTCATTGAATATAAAAATATATGTGGGATAATTTTCAACTGGATATAACTCCAATCGTGAAAAACATTTTTCTTAATTTGCACCAAAACATTGGAATTTAATATTTGCAATAAAATTAAGAATTTTGTCGCAAATAATTTTTTTTAAATGATATGTTTTCCTATTAATAAAATTTTACATTATAAAAATATAATAACCTATCATACAATGAAAATAATTTTCACCAGATGTAAGTATTCTATCATAAATACTCAGTCAACATAGTAATATTTGTGATGAGGTCTGTGAAAAAACATCTTGGGGCCATCACCATAAGTATTTATAGTGGGATCTGTTTGAGACATAACCCATAGTAAATAATCTAACATATATGTCAGACATTTACAATCCTCTAACTCAAAACATAAACACCATTTTCTAATTTATTTATTTTAATCTCTAAAAAATATTAATTTTTACGGATATTTTTTAGAATGATGTTTCAAGGATCACATCAGTGTTTTCATTCCTGGAAATCACCACTTATGAGAAATTTATTTTAATCATTTTTTAATTATTATATTATTTAATTTGTTAAATTTTAATAATAATTATTATTAATTATTTTTAATTAGTTTCAGTGAGCTTTAATTACTACTAAATTATATTAATTATATATTTTTTTACCAATTAGTAATAAGAGTCAATGATTAGTAAATAATTTGTAATTTATAAAAAATTTGTGTTTTTTAATAATTAAAAATAATTAGAATTAAATCATAATAAATATTTTAATTAGTACTAATTAATATTAATTAGTAAAATTTAATGAAAATCTGTGTTAACTAATAATAATTAATGATAATTAGAAAGTAAATTATAATTATTAACAATAAATAGAAATAATTTTAAATTAATAATTAATATTAGTTATACATAAAATATATTACTAATTGGTAATAATTAATGAAAAGAAATATTAAGTTTTGTAAATTATTAATAATTAACAATAATTAACACCAAATAGTACTTAATAGTTTCAAATACAATTAATAGTAATAATTTATAACAATTACAAGTAATTCATAGTAATAACTAATAACTTCTGCTAATTAGTTATAATTAAAAATAAACACGAATAAATAGTTATTAATTATTAATTATTAGTAAAAATTTATATTAAATAGTAGTAATCAATAATAATTTCCAACAAGTAGAAATAATTAGAAACACCAACCAATAATTAAAAATAATAAAAAATAATTACCTTAAAATATTAATAATTACTGAAAATTGACTGTAATTTCCACTAATTGGGAATAATTATTAATGTTTAACAGTGTTTATTAATAATTAAAAATATTTTGTATCAAATAAAAATAAAAAACAATAACTTTTAATAATAATAAATAACAATTATTAATGTGTATTAATTAGTAATAATTACCTATAATTTGTAGTATTTTATAATAATTAGCAATAATTATATGTAATTAGTAATAATATTTAATAACTACTTATAATTTAAAATAATAATAAAATAATTTATAAATATTAATAAGTTTTTCTAATAATTATCAAAAATTACCAGTAATTAGTAATAATAAGAAATAATTACCAAAGATTATATATAATTAAAAATAATTACTTATAATTATCATTAATTACAAATAATTGGTAATAGTTACAGAAAATGAAAAATAATTAGATATAATTAGTAATAATTACATATAATTAATAATAACTATCAATAATTATTAATAATTATCAATATTTTGTAACAAATAGTAATAAATAATAATAATTACCAATAATTAGTAAAAAATAATATTAATTACCAACAATTAGTGAAAATTAGTAATAGTAGTCGTGAATTTGTAACAATTATTAATAATTACAAACTATCGGCCATAATAAGTAATAAATAACATTAATTACATGTATAAACAAGTAATAACCCATAGAAACCATTAAATATCCATAATTACATGTGTTTACCTATAATTTGGAATTATTTGTAATAATTACCAAATATTATCAGGGACAACAGATAATTACAAGAAATTTCCATTTAATCTAAGAACAATATCACATGTAGTTTTTTTATTAATATGATTGATCACTACATTCATATTTTGAACCCACTCTTATTTTTCAATAGGATCATCTACTATTCATTTTTAAACATGTGATATAAAATCAACTTGATTCCATAATCCTAGTATTATTCCGTTTCTAGATGGTGAATTTTAATTTCTAATAATATTTCTAGTTTCTACAATTTTCTCAGTCTATATAATCATATTATGACATTAGAAGTATCATCACCATCAATAATATTTTCTTGAGTCAACATAATCTTTTTCTGTTGTGATTTTATCCCCATTATAATACTTAATATCTAACATCTTTTTGCAGTCATGAATGTTAATTTTGAACCATTTTCTACATATTTCCAATTTTATCTTTATTTTCTTTAATTTTCACATCAAAATTATCTTCAATTATTCTAAATATAATAAATCTCATTGTTTTTTCTATTTCAAAATTATACATGGATCATAATGTCATCCTTGAAGTCTCTTTCTTCAAACATTCATAGAATATTGTACTTGGGTTTTTAGGTAAGATGTACACATATAGTCATTAATGTATAAGACTATAGTAATAATTTAATACCTCATTTCATATGGTAAATTATTTGATTCTAGTCTTAAACTGTGTCTATTCTAAATGTGTATAGTAATAAACTGATATTCCCTTAAAGAAGTTATTTGAAATTCTATTTACAAAATTAATCATTCTATCCATTTCCACAATAAATTTACTCATTCTATTAATTAACTTATTTTTTTATGGTGAATATTATTTTAAATATTCATGATTAATTTATTGTATATAATAATCCACCTAAAATTTAGAACATCTATATTCCTTATAATTATTTGATATCATATTGAATATACAAAACATCAATTCAATATCAACTTGTCTTCTATACATTTCGGACATATCAACTACCTCATTCATACACATGGTGAAAAATCATTTTTTATATGAGTGTTACCTACTATGAAAATGAATAAGTAAAGATAACATCCTATTGAATGTTGCCTCATCATAAAATATCGATATGTTGGAATTAATTCCCATTTACTTCTAGATGAAATATATACGTTACTATGATATCTTCAGGAAAATTATCCCTTTTGAAGTGTTTCTAAAACACTTTCATCATTTGTTTTCTACAATAGAATACACCTCAAAACCAAATGACTATAAAGCATGAATAATCTTATTTTAAAAGGATTACCAAGCCTCTGGTTCCAGATCATGTTCTCAAGACTGAAAACTATTTAACATGAATTAGTTGGATCGAAAACTAAAAACATGTTTCAACATATTATATTTATTTAAGCTATCTTTTGTCCAATATATGAGTTTTTTATAAAATATGATTCTTTTTTTAAAATCACCTCATATCCATGATCAAAATTTATAATAACACTAATTTTTTTTCTTTAAAACTTCTATATGAATAGTTTCTATATATTTTATATCTTGGATTCTAATTTGTGAAGAGAAAATAACATTTATTTTCATGGAAAAATCATTTCAAAATGTACCAACGCAATATTCATATTACAAAACATTTTTACGGAGTCTAACATCAAATTTTATATATGGGGACCACCCCCTAAGTTGTATCTATGACTTACAATTGAATATTTCATTAAATTTAACTTCAATTAAAAAAGCCTTATCATATTTTTTTCACCCGTGCATTGATTATTTTTTTAATAATAGTTAGTTGAATCAGAAAACATGTTATATATATGTATTCATTAAAAACATGTTGATCATATCTTCCAGGAATATACTCATGTTATTAAAATTGGTTTTGTTTTTATGGATTATAAATATCGTTAATTTTTATAGGATTTCATCTCTTAAATGGTTACGTCTCATGGGGATTTCCTTCCCTAAATCATTGTCTCAACCAGAGAAATTAAATAATATACAAATAGGTTTTAACATTTTTCCCAAACACTTAACTCCAAAATATATAGCCTTCATGTATAAATCTATTTAGATCATAAGAATTATTCATATTTCACTTTCATGTTTTCATTCATAATATGAATATTTATTACAATATTGATTATGTATTCATGTATAATAATTTATAGTTTATCATTTCAATAACTGAAGATGGTGTTTCTACCCGACATGGGTTTGACACACCACAGCCCCAATCCTATCAGTCACATGCCCTCTAGTGCCCCTCCTTGTACGCAAGATGATTCTGACTAGTAGTGAAGGTCGAATATCAATCATGGGGTGACCACACTATTTTTTTCCGAGTAATACTCAAGTAGAAATAAATAAAAAATAATGAAGTGATATAACCATAATAAGAACAATCCAATATTAGATGATGAGCACAACAAGAAATAAAATACCAAAAATGAAAAATAAATATTCCACACCAAAGTCTGTTTCATATGTCAATATGAAAAAACCCAAAATAAATAAAGACACTAAAAACACCCAAGAGGGTCCCAATACCATGTCTGGTTCGCTCATATTTTATCTATTCTTAATCATGCATATAATGCAAGTCTTTTTATCTTATCTTATCCTGAATCTATGATGTCTATTCAGGTACTGATTAGGCATCCCATGTAGGGTGTTAGTACAACTCATTAGGCAGCCACCATTGGTGTCTAAAACAATATACATTTAATAAAATTGTATGTAGTTGAATAATGAGTTAAATATAAGAAAAAAAGTAATCATTTTACATTTATTCAATTATCTATTATTTAAGACATAAACCACAGAGATCCCAAGGACACCTAAACCCTTAATACCTATTTAGAACATGTCAGATTCTGAACCATATTACATATTCAAATCACAAATCATTATATCAATGGGAATTTAAAATAAGTTTCAATTCATTTCATATAATGATCAATTTGAACCATATTCCAATTCCAACTGATGCGAGTATAACGTCATGTTTTGAATCTCAAGGGTATTTGGAGAATCATTTCATGTCCCACAACCCATGGGTATTCGAACCATGAATTCATATCCCATTTAAAAGTATTTACATGCATGAAATTTGATCTCTAAGGGTATTTGGTGTGTCAGTCTATTCCCCACACTTGTACACCAATTAATCACATAGGTCTAATTAGAGGATCATGTCTGTTTCACATAGTCTTATATGAATCAATCACATATATCACATATATCACAATATCACATGTATCACAATATCACATGATTTACTATATAAATCAATAAATATTAATCAATATTAATACTATTATCACCTTTCACTATCAAAATATTCTGTAAATTTATTCATTAATTAAGTAATTCAGTTACAATAAATTTCATTATCCAAATAAATCCCATTAATTAATCTGAAAATTAATTAATAAATTACATTGAATTAATTAATTAAAAAATTAATTAATCATACCAATTCCATTTATTAAATTAGTAATTAATTCATCAAATTAATAATATCCACATTCCAATAATAAATTAAACAATTAATTATTCAAAAATCCCATAATTTAATATTCTGATAATTAATTAAATAATTAATTATTCACTGTTCACTATTAAATTGTCTAATAAGTAAATCAATAATGAATTATTCCACTATTACCATAATCTCAAAGTTCTAAAAATTAATTAAATAATTTATTATAATCAATTAACAATACATTAATTAATTAATTTACCAAATTAGATAATTCAATTAGGAAACCAAATTTATAAACGAATCCAAGAAATTATACAATTATATAAACTTAATTGAAATCATGACTATGTGATTTGAATAATAGACCACCTACCTAAAAATGGTGATGAATGATTTCCAGCTGATATCCCAGTTTGAGTGTAATAAACCTAGTCATGTCAAATATTGTGATCATGATTCAACTTCAAGATCTATTATCAACCAAAAAATATCTAATAATCCTAGATCAATAATAAAATCCAATAGGGGAAACAACCCTTCAGTGGACTGGTAAGAAAGGAGAAAGATACGAGGAATAAACCAAGATGAGATTCACTAACCAGGAGAGGTGTATGACATTAATAATAAAATTAAATCATGATAAACGAATATAATAAGTCATATTAATTAATAGAGGAGCATTAAAAAATTAGTGTAAAATTTTATTTATGACTTGGGGTTGGTTTATGGTTAATAAGGGGGCTCATGAAGATTAAAATAAATTTTTGGGTTAATTAAAAGGTTGCACATAGTTTCTACGGAAAGGTCATATGGTTTCCCAAACTATACACCTTAACCATGCACCTCTTCTATGAGGGTTCATAGTTTCTCCTCATAGTGCACACCTTTTGATAATAAATGGTCAAGCCATGCAGATCCCCTTTGTTTTGGTTTTAATGGTATGTTGGGCTGGGGTACATGGTTTGGGAAAACCATTCACCAACATTGCACTACTCCTCGTTCTAAATATTCAAATTTTATTACAAAATCAGCCAAGATACAACCCCAAATAAATTTACTCAAAAAGTCTAAATAATACCTTTAAAAATATTGAAAAATATTTCAAAATGTTTTTGTTCTTATAGTCTCTCCACCATCTAACATCTCATACTCGAGCGGTACTCCCATGAATATCAAATATTTTGAGCTAAAGATATTGATACACTAAGCTCGTGTATCTACATCTCTTTCCCATGTTTCCTCCTAAACATACATATTTTACAATAATAAAAGATCTATAGGAATGAACATTCAATGTATGAATTTCTCACTAAAATCTAACAATCAAATTAGATACAACACAAAGGACTCATCCTTCCCAAGCTCAATATCATCCACACCAATCACATTAGAAGGCTCGGGGTGATACCATTGTAGTCTTAAAAAATGGAAAATATCATTCATAGAATTATTTCTCTACGGAAGACCCATTAGATATTCCACCAGACCGATTCTTTCCACTACATCAAACAGAGCAATGAACAAGGTTGTCATGTTTACCTATATCTGTATCATGCGGTGACTAAATATTGGTGACACCCAATGGAATACATGATCACCCTCTAAAAACTCTATGGTCCCTCAATGTCTATCAACATATGACATTAGTCTATTATTAGTTGTGGCTATACAAATTCCAATTAAATAATCCTATTTCGAAATCCACTTCAGGACACTCAGTCCCAACACTTCTCACTCACCTACCTCCATTCAGTATAGATTTGATCTCCATGGCCTGCCATAAGGAGCCTCATATGATTCCATATGAATAGTTTCTTGATATCTATTATTATAGGAAAAATCCAAACAATTTATGTGATTCTCCAAAGACCGACCTAAGTCTAGGACAGATGATCATAAAATATTTTAAATATCCTAAATAATAAACCATGATGTCACATGTATCTATGGATTGAAATACGTACACAAAAGAACCTGTGTTCCAGGTGACTTTTGTAAGCCCTTCAAGAATCATGAAGTATTGTGTGAGTCATAGTATGGAAGAATAGTTTAGGGAACCCCATAAAAAATATATTTCATGAACATACAAACATATAATCTACTCCACTAGAAATCTCTCTGGTTTCGGAAATAAATGTTATATCTTCGTTAGTAGGCCCTAATCACCAAAATAGCATCATTCTTTTTGGTTGTCAGTGGGAGACCATCCAAAAAATCTATAATAACTTCATACTGCTTCCATTCCAAAATAGTAAACAACGATAGTAAACATACATATCATATTCTTGGACTTCACCTATTGAAAGGTGTAGCATCATGTCACCAACCATACTATCTATTTTTTCATCTTTGTCAACCAAAAAAAATCATCGAACGTCATGGTAATTTATGGTCACACCAAAATACACCACCCATTTTGTGGCATGAAATTAATGTATCAGTTCTCCCAATATTCGTTTTTAAAGACAAGATGATCCAGAAACATATGATCTCATCCTCATCTATATTCTAATATAATGTTGACTCCCAACAATCATGTATGCCCCTTATGGATAATCAATTTCTATATTTATATTTCATGTCCCGACTCTGTCTCAAAATGATAGACTCTACTTAAACTGATATGATCTTCATTTGCCTCTGGTTTTACTAAACATGAACACACATCTCAGCTAGCAAATTCATCATATTTTACTCAACACTAGTCTCCTGAACTGCATGAGTCTGATTTGTTTTTCCCAAAGTGTCAATAACACTGTTTCATTTCTAGGTGTGTATGCTAGTTCAAAAACTAATTAATTTATATTCTTAACCCATCTTTAATGATGAAGATTCAAATATTGATGTGAAATGATATACGTCAAGATTTTTTTGATCCATATACACATTAAACATCTCTACCAACAAATAATTCCCCAAATACAACGAAGTAGATACCATTGCTGCTACCTTGCGGTCATGTTTAGTGCATTCTTGTTCATGTGGGCTCAACTAATGAAATCCATTGACCACAACATGACCCCATTCATAATTTTTTTTTAAAAAATATTCCGGAATAGTTAAAATTTATTGTATAATCCTCAACTTACTCAGGTAGGAATAATCTTTTCTTTGACTACATTTTATTCATGAATTCATTGAAGGAATTCCCTTATGCTTATGATTATAAAAACATAGCCATTATTGGACAATCTGGAATGTGGTGTTTAAAAATAAAAAATGTACAAAAGGAACCTTAGATAATATCATGATAATCCCAGAAAACTAAAAATATTGAAAGTATTTTTAGGATGCTCCAAAGAAACCACTTACTTAACCATCTTTGTTCCACTAAAAGAAATTCCTCTCAAATGATGTGCCCCTATAAGGGTTCCGGGTTAATAAAAATCTCAAACATAGATGACTTATAATAGAGTCAGTTCTCTCTTAGTGTAGTCAAGATGATGTCATGAAATTGGGGATTATATTCATGATTCTTGGAGATTATGAAGATACCATCGAAAAATACAAGAAATAATTGATCCATGTATGGTGAAAAATTCAGTTCATCAAAGCCATAAATACTTGTAGAAGCCGAAAAGCTCTTAGGTGGTGAGGAAAGTTTCAAAACAATAATGAAAAGTCATATTCAGACCCGAAGACCTGGTCCGGGGGGCCATGAGGTTTTGCACGAAAAAATGGTGAAATGCACAAAAAAATGTGTTCCGTACATAATGTTCTGAGATTCATTCGGAGTCCTTGGCGCAGACACGCAATAATTTCTTTCCCGCTTCCCGCGCGGTTGACATTTCGTGCCGCCACCTCTGTCGCGCAATTATTTCACGACGGCCTGTATTTTGAGCCCCTGGTTTCCTATAAATATAATATGACCCCTTCCTTTTCAAGGATGAATAATTTGAATCGGCTCTCTTCCTGGTAATTGGTGTTCCATGCATGCGCAATATGACCTTCAAGTACGGTTCTTTTCACACCTAGTCACCCCAGGGTCCACCTTCACGTGAGATCCCTTTGTATTAGACTAAATTCCATTACCTTAGGGATCTTACCCTTGCACGAAATTCCTTACATTGAGCACACCCCAGTCCTTGAGCACAGCCTCTTCCACTTGCACGCAATTCATACTCCCTGCACGCAATCTTCCTAGTCGCGTGAAAAACCTCTGCCCCCAATTACGCGCAAGCATCACCAATTTCACACTGACCCGGTGATTTCCGCGCAACTGCCTTAATTGCATGAACTCTTGCCCTATTTCACACAGGATTCCCTATTGCGCACAATGCCTCCCTCTTGTGTGCAACCCATCCTGTGTGTTGATCCGATTACGCGTACCAGTGCCTAGGCCTGTACCCTCTATTCTATTCTGCGGGGGCTGCACCCCCTCACACCTGCTCAGGGTCCTTCACGGGCTGTGTGATCAGCCCTCTGGGCCGGTCCCTTCGCTATACTCACAGGCCCCAATGAAAAATGGAGAGTTTCACCATGATATTTTCGAGCCAGGACGTCGGGATTTTCCATTGTTCTCTTATGCGCACCCACCTTCCACCTATAGAATTCCATGATATGAGATACTCCTCCGCACACCATGGAACACCTTGAGTTGACGTATTCCTCTTTGTTTTTTTTTCTTTGTCGGGATTTGAGATTCTCGTCATCAATTCCCTGAGTAGCTTGATTCGAACCATTTCTTAAGTAACTCATCCAAATCCCATCGCTTGGATCATATGCCAAGTCAAACCAGAAAGGGCCGCCCTTGCGTAAGACCAAACACCATCCCTTGTTTTGTTCCTTATGCCTAACAGTCCTTTCTACATGACTCTAAACTGTAGTACACCCTAAGTTCCAAACATAGGATGCTTGTTGCTCTATATGAGAGGTTCTATATGCTTCAATTATGAGATGCCTAATGCCATGATTATAGTGGCATAATATCAAGAGCTTTGGAATCCGTTCAAACATTCCATCACTCCACCTCATGCTTTGTGAGTCCTTCATTCGGAACTTCATCCACTTTGATGTTTGAAGGGACCCCCTAACGGCCTAGTCCCATGATGAATCTACTCACCTATCGTCCGGGGACAACCCCCCGTAAGACATTGGACAACACATCGAGTCAGGTCCTGTGTTTCGAACACAGTCAGCAGTCGACCCTCGTTTGTTTTTCCCCATTACAGGCTAACATGATATGGATGCTGTGTTTCGAACATGGTAAACATTTATCCTCTATCACCATGCCAGCCTCATTTGTTCTGAATGTCAGGTGTGTAATTCACACATTTCTTCTCTGTTTTTTTTGGACTGATTCCAACAACCCTTGGTGCTATTCCACTTGTTTACTTGTTCATAGGTGTTTTCCATAACACCCCCTCGCTACGGCCTTGCCGATGCCATCCCTCCAACAAGGAGAAGAGGGTACCAGTTATGTACTTCCTAGGGGTGTGGAGTGAACCCACCTCATCCGAGCTGGAGGACGTTAAATTTCCCATCACCTTGTCCTCATCACATGATGTTAAACTGTGACATGCCCCATGCCTCGCATGCAGGGTCCCACCGCCTCGAAAATTCTCCATGACCACTCGTCTCCACAAGGATGGGATCACCCCTCACATGGGGTGATATACTCATTATTGTAGTGTCATTTTTCCGTGGGGGAAGGGAATCCACCTTGGTGTAAGCCCCTAACACTTCTTGCAGGAGGCAACTCCCATGTTCCTCCTCACTCCCTCAGTGCCAATGCTAGCCAAGGGCGTGACTTGGAAAGGTGCTCATACTTTCATCTTCGGTCTCCATGGACAATAGAAGGCTCAATAGGGAACATGTATCATCCTTTCTTCGGTCCCAAGTCCCCCTCCTGCTGCGCATTGTCGCCCACGGGCCTCCATCCTGGAGTAAGTCGTGACACCCTGGGCCACTCAACGTGTATGCCCCTCCTCATTTCCCACGAATGCACCATTCGCGACGTGATCATCCGGTCTCTACTAGTTCTTATTTCTCACACCACGAATGACTCCCATTATCTTAGAGTAAGCACCGACCGTGAAAAACCTTGGGCCGCCTCAGAGCATAAGCCCTAAATTCCCTCGTCCGGGCTGCAGGATGTTAAACTACAGAGAACCCTGGTCCCAAATTACATTAAACTTTACACCCAAACTATGGGGTCATTATTCCATGTCATGGCATGGTACTTAGGAAGCCTCTATGATATTAAAGCCCCACCACATTGGGTTTCCTCAGCACGTAAGCGCCAATCCATCCCGAACAATGGGGACATTGATCCATGTCAAGGCATGGTACGTTGGAGACCACCATGAGGTTCAAGCCCCACCACCTTGGGAAACCGCACAACATAAGCCCCAAATACCCTCGTCCTTCATGATGTTAAACTATACACCGCAACTACGAGGTCTTCGATCCATGTCAAGGCATGGTATATAGGAATCCTCCACGAGGTTCAAGCCCCACCATCTTGGGCCTACTTAGAGCATAAGACCCAATCCAACCCAAACTACGCGGACTTTGATTCCTCATCATAGGGGTACGTATGAAGCTTCCACGAGGTTCAAGCCCACCAATCGTTCATTCCGACCCCATTCACATCGGTTCACCAAACACCTTGGGCCGCCTTAGAGAGTAAGCCCCAATCCATCCCAAACATCGGGGACTTTGATCCATGTCAAGGCATGATATGTTGTAAGACTCCATGATGTTCAATCCCAACTACCATTTCCCCCGACCATCTCCGTCTCAGTGTGCCAAGACCCATTTCCACCTTTGGTCACCTTAGAGCGTAATCCCCAATCCATCCTGAACTACGTGGACTTTGATTCCCCACCACGAGGATATGTATGAAGTCTCTTTGAGGTTCAAGCCCAACACCCATGTCTCATACTGATCTCTCCCTTGAGACCACGTGTCTTAGGAGGCTCATTCCCTAACCCAGAGGTTCTACTTCCTCCAAGTCCCATCCATGCATCCATTCTCGTGGGTCGCCTCCTCAGGATCCCCATCGTTCCACCGAACTACACATGCATTGATTTCCTACCATGGGGATATGCAGGTAGTCTCTTCGAGGCTCAATCCCAAATCCATCATCCATCTTGATCCTTACCCGGGCCGCCACATCCCGGTGGGATCATGACACTTCATTCTCTGTTCCCATCCACAATATTCGAGAAGCTGCCCACGTGATGGCCCCAATATCAGTGTTCCCTCCATGAGATTTTTCAATATTACCCACTCTAATCAGTGTTCTGGTCAGCCAGATCCATCTACGCTGGATGTTATACTAGTGGAATACCCTATGTTAAACATGAGAAGTTTAAGAAAACCTATGATACATGAAAATGGAATATAAGTACCCACATTTGATATGGGATGCCTCAGGCTTCTGCGCCCTCGAGAAGCCCTATGATAAGGGGCAGAAGACAGACATGTCAATTCCACAGGGTCAAGACATGCCCGTGATACCCCAATGTGACTACTCTCCTAACCGATGGTGGTTTCCCAGACCGGACTCCTAGTAATGTCCCTGACAAAAGAAGTGTAATTAACTGTTCTCCATGAAGATATGGCGCCAATAAGAGTTTCACGAACTAAATCTTAAATCTATGAGGGAGACCCAGACTAAGTTACGAGATTTGAGGAGGAATCCACTGAAGGAAGAACCAAAATCACATCATCCTATTTAGATAACAGAGCAGACATCCATCAATAAGGATCAGATGTCGCCTGCCTTTGGAAGGCGGGAATGTAGGGTAACATCAGCACGTCCTCTGCATGACAGATGCACGTGCTCTAGTGAAAGCGTCAGAAACAACATTTTTGGTGAATTCATCAACCCACGAAGCATATTGATTAACTTATAATGACCATACCAACTTCTAAAAGTAGTAATTTGTGTATCAGATTGTTAAAACTTCAACTGATGTTACCCTAATATCAATTCAATCTTGGAGAATACAGAATATCCCCTCGGCTTTTCAAAAGCATCATCGATATGGAGAAGAGGACAAGTTTTCTTCACTATCATGCAGTTAATTTATTGTAATAAAAACCTAATTATAGAGAACTGTTAGATTTAGTCACAAACAATAATGGAAAACACAAAGCTAATATAGTCCGCAAGATAAAGAACTTATACTCTAAGTCATCCAATTGTGTCTTGAGCTCTTGAAACAATCTCAGTATCATTTTGTATGGTGGAGTTGAAGCTGGATGAACCCCAACCAATAGAATAATGGTAAATCCCATATCTCTTATAGTTAGGAGCCCTATGAATTCTACAATAAACACATCCTGAAACTGACCCATCATAGGTGTAAAGACACCATAATATACTTCTTCTTCATCTAGTAATAGATGTGTATCATTGGGGGTATTCTCCCCCAGTTGATACTAAGCTGTTCGAACATGGATCACCAAGATATTCTAGTCTCCACGGTGAATATAATTTTCACCGATGGGAGGAATAAATTTCACTATCCTATTTTACAAAATCACTATGGGCATGGATGATACTAACATGTTTATACAAAAAATAGATCAATTTATAAAATTTCATGGATGTTATGATTCTATAGGATGAATTAATCCCAAACCTTGAGAATACCCTTTCAAAAATAGATTTCTCTATACCTTGCTCCCAATGGTTTATATATTCTAAAAAACTACTCAAGAACTCCAAAATTGGGCACAAAAAATTAACATGTTGTGAAGATATAAAATAAAGACAAGAACTAATATCAAATATAAAACTAGATAGTAATGATTTTTTTAATGATAATGCCTCTAAATGTTGATGGTCTGTCCTCTTTATCTCCATGTGTACTATAAACTACCTACAAATTGTATGACCCTCATCACTATTATGCAGTTTGGGAGCCATGTGATACCATATTCTACTGATAAGAGAACTCATTCACATATCCTCTTAATCAATTACAACTATTTCCATGAGTCAAAAAAATCCAGTGTCAATTCAGATATGATGTAATAGATCTCCTTCCAACACTCTGATTCTTCCTACATACATCTTCATAACCCATCTATCATGGGATCCAGAAAAACCACTTTAGATGTCCCATATTTAATCAAGATTGGAACTCCATTGGTGTTCAAGGATAATGTTTTAGAAAAATGTATTCCCTACCATACTGGGGAAAAAATACTCGAGTACAATATTGATTAACTAATCCTTCCCCCTAGCCACTCTACTTTCCATTTTTTGGAAAACCCTATCATAGTGCTGATTCCTTCCATCCAAAGGCCTATATCCTGACTGCCTAGAATAAATAACATGTCTACCATTAAAATCCTTCATCTGGTTCCCCTTAGATAATAAGTCTTTATTCAAAAAATAAAAAAATATTGATCTTGAAGATATTCCCCTGGGAGCTAAGTCCACATTTCATCATTTCCTAAAATAAATTATCCATAGTAGCCTCATCCCCTTGGATGATTGTGAGCAATAACTATAAGTTTGTAATTCCTCTTGAATTTTACATAATAGATATACTTTCCTAAGTCATTATTATTCACTCAAATTCCCACTCATATCATTGTGTCTAAGTATAATAGATCTCCTATAATATATTTTGAATTTACTTCCAATCAACGGTCCCTAACTTCCCGTCCCATATTTGGACATCCCATAAATGCTTTGCTTGACCACAGAACATGTAATAATCCAATCTGACTCTTTTAACCACATGAGTCTCTATGTGGTCATGTATAGTCCAAATAGACCTAATCTAGAACTAAGTTGTCTCATTTCCACCCTCTCTAGTAATTATCATTGGTTCTACATCTAAAACTCCCATGTTAGATCATACTAGCCTTCCAAAACTCATATTACGTCTCTTACCATAAGCTACATGAACTGAGCAATGTTCTCTCTGAACTGATCTCAAATGTCCTCACCTAACACTATCAGTGCCTCATGTTCCACTATTGGAGGATCATCTATAGACATGTCCTCTTATATTCATCTAAACAAGTCTCATCAATATGTTATAACTCTATAATTCCCATAACACACATTTGGATACTTTTCACAACCATAACACATTGACAGAAAACATTATATTCCACTACAAGTTATTTACAGAAATCTTATCACACTATGAAAAGTATGGTATTATCTCTTCCCTTAACCATCGTACATCTAGTTCATTGTTAAAATGGGTAAACTCATTCACCTTTTCATGTCTCATTAAACACCCATTTATTCACATCTTTGACCGTTTTTAAATTTTCCAATTTCACATTAGGAACCATTTCATTTCAATTTCACATGTAAATAAAAAAATTTCAAGGTAACAACATACCCCAAGACTATATTCTCCATGTGTGCCTATAAATGATGCATGTCGCAGTAATCATGAGTGCCTAGAATTGTGTATGTGTACTCAACTCTCATTCCCTCTACGATAACAAGTCAACTTTAATCAAATTTTTGAAACAATAATCACATCACACAACAAGTGCATCACCCTATGTGAAATAACATATAACTGTAACATAAAATATCAATTAATGAAATCCCATAATGGGTACCTAGGGTTTCCCTCGTATATGTGTAAGGTACACCCATAAACTATCTCATAATCATAGTTCAACTCTTTCTAGCCACCTTTCTACCTTACCCAAATAGTAATTCAAAAGAAAATAAAATAAAACGAGTCTCTCATATAACTTTGTAACATCCCGACCATGGTTCCACACACAGGCTCCCCATGCTGGTCAGTCACATGACCTCAGTTGTACTTACCATTATGACAGAGGCTTCTAACATGAAATAAGTGTAAAATATCAATCATGGAGAGGCTATACACTCTTTATCAGAGTACAACACTAGTGAAATTAAATAAAAAATTATCAAGTGATATAATAATATCTTGAACAAACCCATATCACATGATGAGAAAAACAGTAAATACAATATAAACACGAAGTAATAAATATGAAATGATAAAATATGTCCCAAAAATCAATTTAAAAATGAAATAATAAATTATGACACATGAAAATCCCTTTTGGGTCCTGATACCATTTTGGGTTCCCTAGTTTATGCTCTATCACAAATCTAAAGAATAATATAGCTATTTTTCCCTTATCTTGTCTTACAACTACGAGGACTATAAAGGTTCTAATCATTCAACCTTATTAGATTGTTAGTACACCTCAGTAGGCCACCACCAATGGCCTCTAAAAAATATAAAATCAAAATTTGTGCGTAAAGATACATATGGAATGAAATTAAAAAACAAATTAAATACTATTCATTTATTAAATTATCATTTATTTAACCACATTAACCCTTGGGTTCATAATTAAACCATAATCCTGAATAAATTATTCCACTTGTAATGATGTCTAAATAATATCACATATTCATCAAAAAAATCATTATATCACATGGGATTTATTTATAAATATCAATACAATTTAGATAATATCCATTTAGAACCATTGTCCATTACCAACTCATGGGTGTAGAACATCGTCTCTTGCACACCGCGAGAATTTGTAGCATCAGTGCATGACCCAACCCCATGTGTATTTTGAGAACTACTCTCTATCCCATAAAATATTATTTGAATGCATGCACTTGGAACTCTATGGGTATTTGGAGCATCTGTATATGTCCCACACTCACACATCCTTTAATCACACATGGGTATTTCAAGTATCAGACACTGTCCCATACTCATATATCAATCAATCAAATATATTAAATATATCACCATACCAAATGTAACATAATATCACATGCATTATATTATTACATAACTCAAGATTAATCAACATTGATCCTTTAATCACATTTCAATGTCATAATCCTGCATTAATTAATTCATAAATTAATTAATCCAACTTCCATTAATTTTTTCAAAACAATATCTCCCATTAATTAATCAAACATTTGATTAATCAAATATATTACATTAAATAATTTAAAAATTAATTAATCACACCAATTCCATTATTTTACTAAATAACTAATTAATCAAATTCACAATATCAATATTCTAATAATTAATTAAACAATTAATAATGCCTAATTCAAAATCCCTTAAGTAATTAATTTTCCAAATTAATTAATTCTACTTGGAAACCAAATTTCTAAAATAAAAAAATAATTCTAAAATTTCATACAAAATATTGAAATCATGGTGATGTGATTTGAATAGCAGACCACCTACCTCAAAAAATGGTGGCGAAAACTCCCCAATAGATATTCAAATTTTGATCATAATTAAACAAATAACATCTAGTATTCAGACATTAATTAAAATCATATATCAAAGATCAAATGAAAGAAGTTATATTAAACCTAAATATAGTCCTAAATCCAGTGAAAACAACCTTTCAATAGATTGGAGAAGAATCAGAAAGAGATGGAAAACCAAATAGGAAGAGATTTACGTTCAGGGTGAGGTTAAAATATTCAATATCTATATTGAATCATGAAAACAGAGGTTATAATCACATGAAATTCATCTAGGATTCCCAAAAAATGAATTTAATATATTATATTAGAGTTTTGGTTAATTTTGGTTTAATATGGGGTGTTTGAGAATTTCAAATCAAATTTTTTGGTTAATTAAAAGGATTTTCATCGTTTGGATAACTGTTCATCTTAACAATCATTCGATTTTAAGTTATGAATAGTTACACCTAAGTGGGATCATAGTTTGGTAATCTATGTTCCATATGGGTGAATCCCCTCTCTTTGGGGAAGCATATTATCTTGGTTGTGGTGAAGAGTTTGCGAAAATCATGCACCAACCATGCACTACCTATCCTCATAAAAAAATCCAAAATTTTCATCCAAATAGACCCAAGATACTGACCAAAATAAAATTACATGACAGAGGATAAATAATAAATGAATTCTTTTTTGATAAATCTCCAAAAAAGGTCAGTTTCTTACAGTGGGAATGTTTTTTCGCTCATTTTTCATGGTATTGACTTGAAGAACATTTAATTCAAAACATATAATATTACAGACATATATAATAAAAATTGGTAGACCAAGAGAATATATAAATTAATTTTTTTTGAATGTTCACTAAACAAATATAAGGGAATAATAAATGATATAAATAGGTGTTCTGAGGTTCTCCCACAAGTTGTTTACTTTATAAACAACATAAATATACATTTATTATATCCCATGTAATTCTTCTTCTTTCAATGATAATTTGTCTCTATGATCATTTTTCATTTTCTCATGTTCATCTAGTTCCAACATCTAATATTTTTTCTTCTAGAAGTTGTATGATTTATTCTTATCAAACTATATATTCTCTTTAATCATAATCTTAATTTCATTCCATAGATCTTTATTTAAATTCTTGAGCATTGTTTTTTCTCAAGGATATCTTTATGAATATCATCATACATGTTTCCAAATATAGTTGGTTTTGAACTATCCACTTCACTTAATGAAGGTTCAAACCATGTCATAATATGAAACATGATGATGTTTAATTCCTAAATAGTGTGAAATTAAATTACTCTACATGATTATTATAAATCTCATTATCCTTGGATAATCATGATTCCTCAAATTTCATCTAGAAATTATTTTCTTAGAGTTTAAGAATTGGTGTCTCACATGAAAATTTAATAAACTTCATTACATAATTTTTCATGTATAAAATAGATTTAGAAGAACATTATTCCATCATTGGGAAATTAATAGAAACACTCCATTTCCAATTACATTTATACCATCGAATAGAGAAATTAAATTTTCACATTATTTTTAATTTTTTGAATCTATTAGAGATAAGAGTAATAAAAATTTTAATTTCATCATTATATATTTAAATTTCAGAATAACAATAATTCGAGTTATCAATAGTTTCCTTAATTTTTAAAAATCTCATAGCCTGAAATTCAATTTCAAATTTTACATTTTCTTCTTATGGGCTATAATTTTTCTCATAACAAAAGGTTTAATAACATATGAAATTCATATAAGGGAATATCCTAACTATCTATTGTTAAAATTTCTTATGTTTAAAGCATGCTAATAAAATTCCCAATGTGTTTATTAATTTTTGTGAAGTGTTCAACTTTTTCTACAAATCTATAGATATTACTGACAATTTTATTCACTCGAGTGAAATAATCATCAATTTATTCATTCTCAAGATTTTTTTTTTGTTTTAAAATATCTTCTACAAATTTTTAATTATTCCTTTTTTTTCTTTAACATTTCCAATGTTGATTCTTTTAGGATTAAACAAAATTAATTTCCCTACATAATGATCCATCACATTTGTGTTGAATTTTATAATCGGTACATACTAATTTAAATTTATTATTTTCTATGATTCTTTATTTATCATATGATAGCCAAGTTCATATTATCGTTAACATTAATGGGTGGAAAACTAAATATAGCATTATCTACATATTCAAAGCCTTGTGATTAAAAACAATGTATCATTTTGTTATTCTAAATTTAATAATTTTTTCCATCAAATATTTTCACACCCCTTATACTACCTGAATCTAAATTATCAATTATATGAACATGAACGAAACAAAAAAAGTGAACAATTTTTTTTAATGATTTGATGTGTGCAGTGTTGAATCACTCCACTATAAAGGAGAATAGATTATTGGGGGATGATTTTTAAAACATATTCTTAATTAAATAAACTACTATAAATTATTAAGGATCAATTAAATCCTAAAGAGTGTATCATATTTACTCTAATATGTATGAGATAATGATAAAATGAACATCCTGATTTTTAAAAGGTTTTAACCTTCTTAGGGAATAGTGACCTTGTCGTGGTTGGTATGTCTCCCCATGATAAATCTTGAATTTCAATATACGGCTAATATAATGTTATTTCAAATCTTAAATAGTGTAATTAAATTAATTGAGTTATGTTTATGTTGTTATTAGATGGAAATATGTCAAAATATGAAAACTTCATATATGATGTGGTTCACACAATTAATTAATATCCCTAAGATGGATGGATTATATGACGAGTCTATTTATTCTCATTTAATATGTGAAACATCATTCACAATATGTATTGATATTGATTACGTGAAAGGGGTTGTTAGTATTTTAAGTGTATTTGACATTATTTTCATCACAAAAATCATCCTCATAGTTCAGTACGTGAGTATAAAATCCACACCATGAGTATTTTTTATTTAAAGAGGTTAAATTGTTTATCACCCATTTGACGTCACACTCACATACTTCCTTCTTCCATGAACCCTAATCCTTCTCCGTGTTTTCTCCCCACCCACAAATCTTGTTATATATTCCCGTTAGAGGCATAGATAACACATTGATCCCATGCTTCCATGTATAGTGAGTTCGTTATTGATATACATCAATTCTCTTATATTATCCTAGGGTGATAAATAGTACATCATTGATGTATTTAATAGATCTATGGAATTTGGTAATTTTCAATTAAATAATTTATAGTTGTTGAAATAATTGGACCTTTAATTTCTATAATTATTATATCCCCATCACATGGATGTAGACACTTTAAAATATCAAATATTTAAAAAGTATTGATGAATTTTTCCTACCTTTTCCGATTGGATTATTTTAAACCATAATCCTTGAATTCAAAATATTTAAAAAAAATTTGTTTCTAGAATTTGGAGTGGTGAACCAATTCACAAATAGAGACCATTATCATCAAAAAGAAATTTCACATAAGGTTGGATTCCCTTACTAACAGTGCATGTTTATACATTTTGACAGAATGATTGTTTGAGGTGTGCTTGTGTACCTCAAGTGACATATGGTTGATTATTTAAAAAAGGTGTAATAGTATTTTTTATGACACTTTCAGGACTTGATGTGTTGATTAATCTATATTATTGTATCTAGGTATTATATTTTATATTAATTTATGTTTTGACGTTTAGAATGCATGTTGATCTAAATGGAATATCCCATGAAGGGGTGTGTCAAACATTTGTTTGATATGTGAATGGGTTTTCCCATCATGGGTGATATTCCAAACATGTTTTTGGATTATACCTCTGAACAAAATGTATATGGTCTTTGGATGACTACCCTACAACATGGATATGAAGTTTTTCCATCCAATCTCCAAGTAACTAGAAAGTATTTTATACTTGTGCCATATAATTTCTATTTATTTATTTATTTATTTAACTTTATGGAATTAATAAATGATTGTTTTACACTTATGTAAAGGGTCCATTGGATAATCCCTTTTGAGTTCTTCACTCACACCACTCTAAACCATCTTAGTGCCAATATAGATTTAATGAACACAAATCTGATAAAAGGTAAGGGACATACTGTAGGTAGATGAACAATATTAGAATGAGGTTTCCAGTATTTGTTGACAAACATTAGGGTTTGATGTCTACAAAATGTTTTTATTGGTTAATTTTACCTCATATATTGATATCTTTCCATGGGATAATTATTTTTATTGTTTTATAACTGATATTATCTGATATTTATATACTAGTTCATACATTATATATTATACTCTACTATAATTATTTGTATTTTTTTAATTTAACATTTATTTTTTTCGCTAACATTTTGTTTTAGGATTTTTTTACTTGATAATGAGGGTAAAGTATCTATATGACGTCCATCTTGGACCTCACTACCAGTCAACAACCTATTGCGTATGGAAAGGAATTCATGAGGTTCTATGTATTTCTTTTTCAGATATGGTTTATCAAATAGATGTGTAATAAATTGGTATAAGAGGAGAAGTTTGGATAATATTATCTTTTTCCATTCCTTGATTTGGGAAAGGGTAGACATGCAACATGATGATCTAGACTCATATAGGGTAACTATTTCAGTTCGGGGCCATCACATATTGTAGACCCCAAGTCACAATAATGTGGGAATCTATTTCATTATGGTTTAATGTTTTCTCTAATTTAATTCTCCTTGGTTAATGAACATATTGTTGGAATACAGATTTTTTTGATTTGGTTTGTTTTATTGTAGCATGTTAGGGTAGGTAGGATCACAACCCATATGAATGTTCCTTGAGTTATAAATATCCAAAATTAGTAAAATAAGAATGAAAATCATTTATATGATATTAAATGTATTATTTATTATATTATTTTATGTGTGGTTGATTACTCTATGCTTGAGTTTATAAATATCTATATTATTGACATGTAGTTTCCATAGTATAATTTGGGAACATGGTTAGGGATTATGGTGTAATGCTTAGTCTTTGTGTGTGTCCTCATAGGTTGATTCTGGTTGGAAACCCATGTGTATGACTATTATTTTCAATCATTATTCATGGTCTTGTTATTGGACTTCTATATATTATTGATTTAGAATTTCAGAAAACGTTTCCTCATAGACAACATGCATAATAAGTTAATAATGATGGTAAAAATGGTTCAACTAAGGAGGAAGTTCCTGTTTCACTACCTTTTTTATAAGAGGATGATGTTGAGTATTCTCCTATGGATGGTTTTTTATTCCAATACTTCAAAAAAATATTTTCTGGACAGATCCTAATATTACTCATTTAGGGTGTTTGTTGGGCAAAAATACCTCAAGGTATCATTGAAGAATTTTTGAGGTGATTGTGTTTGTTGACAATGTGGACATCTAAGTAGTGATTGTTGACAAAGCAAAACAATGACATACAAATTTGTTGAAAAAGAGGATTTCATAATTGAATGTCGAGTTCAAGGGCTGAGGTCAATGATCCATGTTTGATTCAAGAACGTCGATAAAAGGAATGGATGATCTGGATGTGGTAAAAAATAACAGATAGAAGGTGGCACCATTTTCCAGTGATTGCCAAATTTTAGGGCCTGAAATCGGAAAATGAAGAAAAGTGTTTTTGGAAAAAGGAATTGCGCGCCGAGGACTTGGAGTATAGGAAACTTGCGTTCCATATGTTTCTCAAGATAAGAAGATCAAAATATGGCAAAGTAAAGAGGTTCGTGCAAGTTTGGGAGTTGGTCGCGCAAGTGTCTAAAATGACAGGGGACTTGTGCGCCGAAACTGGGTCGCGCAGGTGACTTGTGCGCCGTCGCGCAGGGTGGTCAGATTGCCTATAAATACTGGACCACCCCTCCTCATTTTTAAAACGGAGTTCAACACTTTGAGAAATCAGAGCTCCCGTCACGTAGGTGTGGTGGTCGCGCAAGTGGTGAGTGTGGGTCGCGCAGGTGAATTTGCGCGCCAGTAGTTGAAGTTGTGCGCCGGTGTTAGAAGTTTCATATCGGTTTGAAGTTGCACGCCAATATTGGTTTGGACGTAAAAGGAAGAGAGTCGCACAAGTTTGGAGTTCAGGAATCTTGAGTCGCGCAAGTGTCTGAGGAGGACTTGCGCGCCCGTTGTGACTTGTGCGCCGATACTTGCGCGCCGAGATTGACTTGCGCGCCAAGTAAAGTTTTGTTCCAGCGGTGCTTCTTGGACTGCGTGGAAGATGGTACGTTGTCCAATACCTTCAGTGTAAAGAGATATTCATCTACGGGTGAAAGTTGTACTTCAACGGAGCATCTACACACAGAGGAAGATGCATTCATTCATGCAAATGAAGAGACCTACAGGTCTATAAACTGTGAATGGATTCCTTCCAAGAGCAGTGAGCATAGGAAGAGGAAGAAGGTGATCCTCTCCACCGGCAGTGATCCAGAGAGAGAGAGAAACAGGGAGTGACCCTTGGGAAAGTAGTGAGCTGACCCTAAACTTGTAAAGGCAGTGATCTTGGGCTTAGAAGTGATCTAGCCCGAACCTTGTAATCCACAGCTAGTGAAGATTAGTGGAATTTGGTACGACTGGAAACTTGTCGGCGTATGCTCCTTGGACGTAGCCCTTTGCGGTGAACCAAGTAAAATTGACGTGTCATGTGCATACTTCGCTTTCTATTTACTTTGTGCAATAGGAAAAAGAGAGAAGAGAGTTTTGCTCAACAACAAAACAAGATCACAACGGTCATTAATTTTAAATTAGTCATACCCTGATTCTCCCCCCCCCCCTCTCAGGGTATTCAGCCTTGTGGACCTAACAATTGGTATCAGAGGGAAAGGTTGAAAGTTGTTCTTCTCTCAATGGAGGTCAACAATCATAAAGGGATTCCGATCTTCGATGGATATAATTTTCATATATAGAAGAATCAGATGCAACAATATTTCTGATCCTTGGGAATGGATGTGTTTTTAGCAGATATGCATGGTATCACAGCTGATATTAATAGTGGTGCTTTATCAAAAGCTGAGAATATAGAGTTGGATGCTGATTCCAAAGCAATCAATGCCTTAGGGGGATCCCTTTCCAATCTCATCTACACGAAGGCGATGTCATGAAAAACGTCACATTCCATGTGGGAAAAGCTTTTGAATATATATGAAGGGGACACAAAAGTCAGAGAGGCAAAGCTGCAGGTGTTGTGGAACAAATACGAAGATCTGAAAATGAACCCAAATGAGTTTGTTGACGCATTCTTTGACAGGGGAAACATTGTTGTGGAAGATATGCGGGGTCTTGGAGAAGTCATTGAAGAAATAAATATTGTAAAGCGCATCTTGAGGAAACTTCCACCGTGGTTCAATCCGAAAGTTTCAGTACTAGAAGATAAAGCTCCAAAGGAGGTGACATTGGACAATTTGCACAGTACCTTGGTTTCATATGAAATGAGGAACGATGATAATGAGGCTGTGGAAAAGGGGAAGTCTAAAGAGGTGGAATTTAATTCCATGAAGAAGCTCACCATTGAAGATTCTAATGAAGAAGAAGAGACAGATGAGGTGATGTCATTTCTTTCTTCAAATCTACAAAGAGGAAGAGGAAAATTTAAAGGTAAACTCCACTAGCATGTTTTCGATGTGGAAAGGTTGGTCATATTTCGGCAAGATGCCCAAAGAAGTTTCAAGATTATGATGATGATGATGAAGTTGAAATTCCCAAGAAGAAAACATCAGCTTTTGTGAAAGGGAATAATCAATTCAAGAGAAATTTCTTCAAGAAAAATAATCTTCTCTCACAAGAACATGAAAGTTCAGATGAGTCTGAGGATGAAGAGGTTGAGGAAATTGAAAATTGCCGAGATCGTGGGGTAAATGCCTTGGTGGCGATTGTTGGTAGTTTTCAAAAGGGAGAAGAAGAGGATGCTAAAGAAGAAGAATAAATTGAAGGGAGAGTTGATATGGAAGCCGAATTGGAAGCAACTCTTGAGGAGATAGACGTTTGGAGAGCCAAAACGAACAAAGCCAATAAAGTGGTTCGTGATGCCAAACTCTATATGCAACAACAGGATAAAGAAAAGTCTGAGCTGTTAGAAGAAATTGAAAGACTAAAATCCTCAACACCAGAGAACTCAGAAAATATTGTTGAGTATAAGCTTAAAGTTGAGGAACAAAATAAGTAAATTTATTGTTTGACCAACATAGGAAAAGATCTGGTTAGACGTATCAAAGAACTTGAAGAAGAAGTGGTCAGTCTGTGAAAAAAACATAAGGATCAAGATAAACTCTTGATCCCCAATGTGATATCCGAAAAGCAGGCCATTTAGAAGACATAGAAGATGAAAGCAGAGCCTAGCAGTTCAGTAGGAAAGAAGCAGCAATTGATCTCATATGTTAAGGTTGTTTCTGGGCTTAGTCAAGAACAAAAATTTGAGACAATTGTAGTTAGACCGCAAGCACTCATCCCGAAAGTGAAGGTTGATTTGGGCACAAAACAGAATCATAATATTCAGAGATCTCAAAGGAAAAAATCGTAGTGCTAAAATATCAGGAGGGAATGCATCCTATATCAGGTGTTATTGCTGTGGGAAAAGGGGACATTCACAGTATGTGTGTTCCATAGCCAAGAGATACAGAAGGTAACATGAATAGAGATGGCAGCCAAACAGAGAAAGTTTTTCCAGAACTCATTTTGAAGGACACTGTTTTTGGTGCGGAGGATTTGGACACATGTCAAGGTATTGCACTTCAAACATTCAGAGAAATGTGTCAAAGCAGAATCAAAATGTTTGCAAGCAGCAGATCAATAAACCAACAATTGAGTTAAAAGTTCAGAATAGATTTGCAGCTCTGCAAGATGAGGGTGGTCCATCATACTCTGAGAAAGAACAGAAGTCTCAATCCATGCCGAGTGTGAAAGAAAAAGTATGGACCAAGAAGAAGAAAAATGAGAAGGCTTTGGTGGCGGAGATTGCCCTTAAAGCATTAGATCGGTCTGGTGTTTGGATCCTTGATAGTGGTTGCACATCCCACATGGCGGGTAATAAGGATCTTGTTACAGGCATCAAATATGACAAAGAAGGTGTTGTCAAATTTGGAAATGATGAATGCCTGAAGATTGTTGGCTTAGGGAAAGCCAAGTTTGGGGGCAAAGAGATGAGACATGCTGATGTCTTGATAGTAGAGGGTCTCAATCATAACTTACTCAGTGTCAGTCGACTATGTGACTCTGGGCACTCTATCCAATTTACCAAGAAGATGTGTGTTGTGAAAGGAAAAGATGGAGCAGCTATTCTGCAAGGAAAAAGGTCAAAGGGAAATCTCTACCTTGTAGGTGGGGAAGAAGGTACTTGTCTTTTATCCAGAGAGGAAGAAAACCAGCTGTGGCATAAGCGACTTGGTCATCTATGCCAACCATCTATGGAGGATATCATAAAATGTGATGCTGCTAGAGACCTTCCCAAACTATCACGTGATCGCACTCATACGTGTGATGCTTTCCAACAAGGGAAGATCATCAGAAATACATACAGGCCAAAGGAACAGAAATCAACTAGAGTGCTCGAATTGGTTCATGCTGATATATGTGGACCTATTTCACCATGAGATATAAATGGTCAAAGGTACTATGTTCTTTTCATTGATGATTATAGTAGAATGGCCTGGGTATTCATCATTACCCATAAGACAGAGGTGTTCAGTTGTATAAAGCAGTATAGGAGGGAATCAGAAAAGATGCTTGGGCAGAAAATCCTGAAATTTCGTACTGATAACGGTACAGAATTTACAAATAGTCAGGTTGAAAACTATCTCGAGAAACATGGGATAAGGCATCAAGTATCATCAGTAAGAACTCCCCAACATAATGGTGTGGTTGAAAGAAGAAATCGGATCATCAACAACATGGCCAGAAAAATGATTATTGATAAGGACCTACCAGAGAAATTTTGGAAGGAAGCCGCTTTAACATTGGTCTATGTTTCAACGAGGTCTCTGTAGTGTCCAAAACAAGGGAATACTCCGTATGAACTATGGTACGGAAAGAAACCAACGTTGAAATACTTTCGAATCATTGGAATTAAGTGTTTCATTCTCAACAAATAAAATCATAGGAAGTTTGAGGCACGAGGATATGAAGGGATATTCCTTTGCTACTCAGGGAAAAGTAAAGCATATAAAAGATTCAACAAAAGGCTGGAAAAAATCGTTGAGAGAAATGATGTCACTATAGTTGAAAATGAACAGAATACTCAACGATCTTGTGAACAGTTATTGGATGAAAGTGATGATGAGGAAAGCAAAACAGGGGGGGAAGAAGTTGCAGAGGTTGACTCAGAAGAAGATACTGACGATGAACAAGAAAGTGTCAAGTCTATATCTGCAAGGAAGCCAAAGAGTTGAGCTGAAATTGATAGGCAGAATATCATTGGTGACCAGACAGCACCAGTTCAGACTCGAAGAATGACGTCATTACAGCAGACATCGTTTTTATCTCAGGTGGAGCCAAAATGTTTTTCCGATGTAGCTGAAGTTGAAAACTGGGTTCAAGCTATGAATTAAGAGCTTGATCAGATTGATAAGAACCAGGCGTGGGAGATTGTTTCGAGACCAGCAGACAAGAATGTCATTGGGACTAAATGGGTCTATCGCAACAAGATGAATGAAGATGGAACTGCGATTCGAAACAAAGCACGACTAGTGTGAAAGGGGTACTCCCAGATCGAAGGAATAGACGTTGATGAGACATTTGCACCAGTTGCAAGGCTGGAGACAATCAGATTATTCTTGGCCATAGTAGTGCAAAGAAAGTTTAAAGTGTTCCAGATGGATTTCAAATCCGCGTTCTTGAATGGGGTTCTGGAAGAAGAGGTGTGCATTGAGCAGCAAGATGGTTTTCTTATTCATGAGGATGAGAACAAAGTTTGTAGGCTGAAGAAGGCATTGTATGGGATGAAACAAGCACCACGAGCATGGTACTCAAGGCTTGATCAGTATTTGAAGAAGCTTGGTTCTCAGCGTGGAGGAGTTGATTACAATCTATATTTTTGTAATGAAAGTAATCAACGGATGATGGTGCTGGTTTATGTTGATGACATAATATTCGGGGGATCAGATGAAGCTCAATGCAGACAGTTCTCTGAATTCATGAAAAATGAGTTTGAAATGTTAATGATTGGAGAGATAACATTTTTCCTTGGTTTACAGGTGACACAAGTAAGTAATGGAACTTTTATTTCTCAATCCAAATATGCCAAGGAGGTTCTAAGATGGTTTGGAATGGATAATTCCAAGGAGATGAAGACTCCAGTTGCTACCCGGATGAGATTATCAAAAGATGAGGATGGCATGGCAGTTAATATCACAGAATATAGGAAAATTATCGGAAGTCTGTTGTACTTGACCGTGACAAGGCCTGATATTGTTTTTGCCACATGCCAAGAAGCGAGATATCAAAGTAATCCCAAGGAAAGTCACATGCTTGCAGTGAAAAGAATACTTCGGTATATCAAGGGCACAATGGACTTCGGGCTGACATATAACGACAAGTCTCAGACATAATTATCGGGATATACTGATGCAGACTGGGCCGGTTCAGTAGATGATAGGAAATCAACATCTGGAGGTGCATTTTATCTTGGTGGAATATGTATTTCTTGGTTGAGCAAGAATAAGGATTCCATTTCATTAAGCACCACAGAAGATGAGTATATTGCAGCCAGTCAAGCATACACACAGTTATTGTGGATGAAGTAGTAGCTTGAAGATATGGGAGTTGAAGTAAAGTCTCCGATCAAAATCCAATGTGACAACTCAAGTGCTATAAATCTTAGCAAAAATCTTGTCCATCAATCCAGGACAAATCACAGTGAGATCAAGTATCATTTTATCAAGGAGAAGGTTGAGCAGGGCATCGTGAAGATAGAGTATGTGCCTACAAAGCTACAGGTTGCAGACATTCTGACAAAGGCCTTACCCAATGAAGCTTTTGAGAGGCATCGACTGGCTCTGGGAGTTCAGTCGATTCCCCGCACTTGAAATAGTGTGGATGTGGGATCCCCCCCCTCTCCCCGAGGTATGATGTCTTTTTCCCTAATGTGTTGATTTGTGTTCTCTAATCTGTTACAGACTACAAAGGAGTGACCTTTGGGTTCGTTGACAAAGGGGGAGAAAATGATGTTTGTTAAAGGGGGAGAAAATAGTGATTGGGAGACAGTGTGGCTATTTGAGAAATCATGACAGATACAGGGAGAAGCTGACAGGTGGAGCAGCCAGAAAGGGGGAGAAATGAGAAAGGGTGGGGTGTATTAAATCTGACGATGCTAGAAGTGATCAATCAGAGAATAGATATCACGACAACTGAGGATCTTGATAAAAGCAGAAGAGTGGTGTTGGAAAGTGGTAAGACTATTTCCAAACCAAACATTGGTCTTCCAACAAATCCATCAACAATTGGTATTAGTTTAGTACAAATTGGTATCAGTTTGGTGTCAATAGTGGATGTCAGAGATAAAGTGATTCATTGATTCACTTTTCATTTACTCTTGTTTCTCATGTCGAGCATTGCTCATGTGGGCTTAGAGTACGTGTTGAGTAAATCCTTGATCGCTATCAGAATCGCAATGAGGTGAATGCAGGCTGAATAATCAACAACGTATCTTTGTTTTGGAAGAGTTGTCAACAAACCCAAAGGGGGATATTGTTGGTCAAAAATCCCTCAAGGTATCATTGAAGCATTTTTGAGGTGATTGTGTTTGTTGACAAAGTGGACATCTGAGTAGTGATTGTTGACAAAGCAAAAAAATGACATAGAAATTTGTTGACAAAGAGGATTTCATGGTGGAATGTCGAGTTCAAGAGCTGAGGTCAATGATCCATGTTTGATTCAAGAACGTCGATAAAAGGAATGGATGATCTGGAGGCGGTACAAAAGAACAGATACAAGGTGGTGCCGTTTTCCAGTGTTTGCCAAATTTTAGGGCCTGAAAATCGGAAAATAAAGAAAAGTGTTTTTGGCAAAAGGACTTGCGCGCCGAGGAAATGGATATATGAAACTTGTGCACCATATGTTTCTCAAGATCAGAAGATCAAAATATGGAAAAGTAAATAGGTTCGCGCAAGTTTGGGAGTTGGTTGCGCAAGTGTCTAAAATGACAGCGGACTTGCGCGCCGAAACTGGGTCGCGCAGGTGAATTGCGCGCCGTCGCACAGGGTGGTCAGATTGCCTATAAATACTGGACCACCCCTCCTCATTTTTAAAAAGGATTTCAACACTTTGAGAAATCAGAGCTCCCGTCGCGTACGTGTGGTGGTCACGCAAGTGGTGAGTGTGGGTCGCGCAGGTGAATTTGTGCGCCAGTAGTTGAAGTTGTGCGCCGGTGTTAGAAGTTGTGCGCCGGTTGGAAATTGCATGCCAATATTGGTTTGGGCATAAAAGGAAGATAGTCGCGCAAGCTTGGAGTTGAGGAAGCTTGATTCGTGCAAGTGTATGAGGAGGACTTGCGTGCCCGTTGTGACTTGTGCGCCGATACTTGCGCGCCGAGATTGACTTGCGCGCCAAGTAAGGTTTTGTTACAGTGGTGCTTCTCGGACTGCGTGGAAGCTGGTATGTTGCCCGATACCTTCGGTGCAAATAGATATTCATCTATGGGTGAAAGTTGTACTTCAACAGAGCATCTACACATAGAGGAAGATGCATTCATTCATGCAAATGAAGAGACCAACAGGTCTATAAACTGTGAGTGGATTCCTTCCAAGAGCAGTGAGCTTAGGAAGAGGAAGAAGGTGATCCTCTCCACCGGCAGTGAGCCAGAGAGAGAGAGAAACAGGGAGTGACCCATGGGAAAGTAGTGAGCTGACCCTAAACTTGTAAAGGCAGTGAGCCTGGGCTTAGAAGTGATCTAGCCCGAACCTTGTAATCCATAGCTAGTGAAGATTAGTGGAATTTGGTATGACCGGAAACTTGTCGGCGTATGCTCCTTGGACGTAGCCCTTTGCGGTGAACCAAGTAAAATTCTTGTGTCCTGTGCATACTTCACTTTCTATTTACTTTGTGCAACGGGAAAAAGAGATAAGAGTGTTTTTCTCAACAACGAAACAAGATCAGAACGGGCATTAATTTTAAATTAGTCATACACTGATTCAACCCCCCCCCCCTCTCAGGGTATTCAGCCTTGTGGACCTAACAGTGTTGGATCCCATATGGGTTAGATAATAATGGTTTACTATACTAGTGACTGCCAAAACTAGCATCCCCTTACCTTATAGGGAACTGGAGGACCCCATATGTAAAGGACTAGATATTTTTCATTAAGTGTATCTTTTACATATTAGTGACAAATGATTATTGAAATGTAATGGTTATGACCATTATGATTCATTGTGTTGTTGTATAATGGAGGGATATTATGATTAATTCTATTGATGTGATGTATAGATGTCGAAAACCTTTATGGATTCCCCAATGAGTTCTCTCATGAATTTTTTAATTTAAATACTACTTAGGAGTTCCAGGAGCTCTTGAAAAGGATGATTCCAACATCTTCATATTGTGTGCGACTCACATAGTTCATATGAATTTTTTTTCTTTTATAGAAAGGATGGAGTCAAAAAAACCCAGAAAGATTGAGACCAGTCTTCATATAGTGCCAAAAGGATAGGTCATGAAATTTTATCTAAAAACATATGATGTAGTAATTTATTATTCACTGATGATATAAAGGGAGTCTAGGAAGAAATAGATGAATTTATTCTTCTTCATGTCAGTGAATTGAATAATGTTTTCTCTATTGGGGTATCCTTTTTATTTTAGTTATATTAAAATGAATTAAAAGGATATACAATAGGGAATTTCTCAATAGTATTTGTTTAGAATATTTTTTTCAAATTCCTCTATGATAGATCAATATTCATGGTTCTATAACTATTGGTGGAAAAGACACTATCTCAAATATTATCATGTTTGTCTCATGTCTTGACACTAGTGTGGTAAAAACTGTCATCTAATGATTTTTTTCGTATAATAATTCATGGTTTCATAATGTAAATTCAATACATAGTGTGGGTGATGGAAACACTAGTCAGTGAAATCCCTATAAGGATTAATGAATCTGGTAACTCATGAGCCTCTAAGAATATTGTAGTTGTTAGTGGCCAGGTAAATGTTGCTAATGAGGCTCTAAAGGATGGTATATAGGGAACTTCAGTTGTTTAAGGTGTGGTCTGGATCTCTTCAACACTCTTTATTAAATGTTTTGATATAGTTTCATATTATTCCTTCATATCAACTCATGTGGTTGTGGGGTCATTCTTATGGGTTATGTTCTCCTCGAAATTAGAATCAACTGATAAACCCTAAGGAATAAAATTGAATCCACATTTAATATATAAAAAAGGTTTGAATGTGATTTCTATATTATAGTAGGCATGGATATTCACAAGACATTATATTTAAATAGTATATCTAATACTTTGAATATACTGGTTGAAAATATACCATTTTCTAATAAATTTATATTAGGGATGAGTGATGATTACTAAATATAACGGGTAGAATATCATGTTGATCGACGAATGGGATGTGAAAGAAAATACAATGAAATCAAATCCAAATTCAATAGAATCCTTTTTTTTATATTTTTGGATATCATTATCCTTGTATTGTATAATATATTGAATCCATTCTTTGGTCATAATTTTGTTGATTCTATTCCATACCTTTCTTTTGGGTTACATCCTGACAGGGTATTTGAGTTCAACATCAAATTCACACCTCCAATGGCCTGAATGCCTCCATTTTTTTATTGAATTTGATAATCCACATTTCAAGGGGTGAGGTGGAACCCTAACTAGGCATGTAGGCATAAGTATTACATGGCCCATAGTCCTTAGAGGAATTCATTGCATGCAGGATTCAAACAATACATACAACCCAGACAAACTACTTGGTACTGCCCCTCCCCAGCATCTTCATCGTGATATCAGCTATCCACCTTCGCATGACTATTCCGCAAGGAATTCCCGTGCATGCACAGGCTTGTCCCGATGGAAGCTGTCATACCCACTCATTCTTGAAATCTGTTTAGCTTCTCCTGTGGTGAAAGCTACTTGCTCATCCTCCTTGTAGAGCTTGTTCTGTGTAGGTTGTCTGGTTTGCATCTTCACTTAAGGTGGCCCAAAGTCCTTGAGGTTGACCAAAGGCCTTACTGTCCCAAAGTACTGGGTGGCCCGAAGGCCTTACATAACTCATGGACCAAATTGGTGGCCTGAAGTCCCAAACGGTGGCATATTTCCGGCTGCTACAGCATCAGGGCCTACTACAGTTCCCTCTATAGTTCCTACTACAATTCTTGCTACAGCACTGCTACAGTACCCCCGGAAATTCTTCCTCTTCCTGGATTTGATCCCTGCTCGTTTTGATGCACTTACGGAGTCCTTTACAACTGGGCTAAGGCTCATGTGCAAGATTAAATTCATATATAGTGAAAAACCAACGATAATTTCATCATATCACATGGAACGAACTCAATCTAAATAACTAAAGACTCAAATTTTTGATATTGAAGAAAAAATGTTTATTGAACTGAGTTCTTCCGCTAAGGGTGACACAATGTTATTGACTATGTAAAAGAATTGTAGTGTTTGTACATGATTGGAAAACCCAAAAGTCAAATAAGATCACTAAAAAATATTGTTTATGTTCCCAAGAAATAATGATTTTTTCAATCAATTGTTGTGATCCCAATTAATTTTAATGATTGGTATTTATTGTGGATACCAACAACTCTGGTCGAAGAGGAAGATATATCAATGAAATCTATTTGGAATAGATATGGGTTACAATATTATCTCATTATTCCTTTTAGGCTGATAAATTATTTGTATGTGTTCACAGATCTACAATATAAGATTAGTCACACAAACCTAGACTCCTATAATCATTGTGTTTGTTAATGAAATATTGATATATTCATGGACATTGGAATCAAAAGATAAACAAATTGAAATTTTATTGGTCACACTTCGTTGAAATCATCTTTATTCTAAGTATTAATAGTTTAAATTATGGATTCAATAGGATTGTTTTCATAGGAATAAATTTTCACAAAATGCTATATTTGTTGATTTAGATAAGATACAAGTTGATTTGGCTTAGTTATATCCAAGTAACATGTGATAAATTAAATGATTCATTAGTTGGGATAGGTACCACATGAATATTATTCAAGAATTTTCTAAATTATAACATTCTATGAACATGCTGGAAAATTGGAAAATGTTTGAATTTATAAAACATTTTGAGGAAGAATTCATAGATCCAAATAAGTGGTTGGTAGTGACTCTAATTAGCATTCTCTTTAAATATGGTTTTAGAAATGTTGGGTTTTATGAAACATATAGAGTTTTTAGGAGGGTTTTTTTATTCAATGTGATATGTTATTTCTTTATTGGTCCTATCATTAATGAACACATGAGTGGAACTAACATACTCAAGACATAGAGTTAAATTTTTAGGTTCATTTATCGAAATATTGGAAATATTATTTCATCATGGAGATATTTATCATATACATGGACCATAAGTGCATGTTTTAAATATTATCTCATTACAAATTGAATCTTAATTAGAGGAATTGGGAAAAATATGTGTTGAATATCAACTTTGAGATGGAGTATACTATTTGAAAATGGAGTCTTGTTTCATTTGATAATAGTAGAATGATTTTGAATGATTAAGAGAGGATGATGGATGTAGGTTGAGAGTTAATTATTTTTATGGTAAAATGTTGAGAGGATATAACTGAGGTTTAACAGGTTTGGTCTTGTGCACAATTTGAGATCAAATCATTGTTAGAAGAAAATTTAAAGTATTATCATGAGTCGTATCCAGATTGTATCATGCTTTGTGAGAGGTTAGTGGGAAACAATTTTATTCATGTATGGACCATATATGGATGTCATGAACTCAGGTTCATGATAATGTGATCATTATTTTGTTCATGGTAGGAATATCTAGTGAAATAATATCGTTCATAACATTTATTAGAAAACAAATGATAAATAAAAATGTATCATAATGCCAGAAGAAAATTTAGGTGGATGTTCTTGAATTATTACATTGTAGGATTTCCTCCCAATATCTAACATGATAGAGGATGAAGTCCAAGCATCAATGTCACAGAGGTTAAATCCACCATCTTAATAGTTACATTATTTAAGTGGGATGTGGTAACAATTGAATTCATGATAGGGTGTTCAGGGACCCTTAAAAGATAATATACGACATGGGTTGTCATGGATCGATTAACCATGGTGGCTAATTTATTATTGATCTCGGATACTAAAATGAATAATGATCTTCTAAATATATTTTTTGAAGAGATTATCTATATTGAAAGAGTATAATTATGGTTGGTATCTAATTGAGATAATCGATTCATATCACATGTTTAAAAAATCATTCATATGGTAATGGAGAATCAGTTGAAACTATATTCAAATTTTTATCATAAGAATAATGGACTACCAAAGAGAAGGATCAAAAATATATATGATACACATTTAGTGTGTGTTTATGTTTTTTGAGTACAATGGGGTGATCAGTTATCTCTAATAGTGTATACATTAATAATTTTTTCTCATATTTGATTCATATGGGTCTGTTTTTTGTTCTATATGGATAAAATTGTCCTTCACCTCTATATTGAAATATGGTGGGTGAATATATAGTTGTTGGCTATATTGTTTTGTTGGAGACCACAGAATGGGTGAATGTGATTCACAAGAAGATGGTAACATCATATAAAACACAGTTATCATATACCAACTATGTGAAGGATCGTAGGTGTTCACTATGGGAGACAATTTATCCTTTGGTGTGTCCCTTTGGTTGGGAATATTTATTTTATGAAACTATAGAGGTTTAACTATTGGTAAATTAGGCCACTCAAGATCATAAAAATCATTGATATATTTGAAAATAATTTTCATAATCCTCCACTATACATGGTATTATTAACATGTTCCATGTGTATAAACTTTTAAAACATAAGAGCAATAGTGTACATGTTATCGAATATATGGATGTTAATTCAGAACCGAGTGTAATATAATTTTTAGTTTCTAATTCATCTTATTTATGAATAAATAAATTGATTTTATGCATGAACATACCTCTTATTTGGGATCAATGGGAGGATTATTATTTTCAAGAAGTGAAATGTGAGTTGGAGGAAGAAATTTGGGTACACTAGCCCAACTTTTTTAGAATATATAGGGATACACATCATGTAACACCCCGACCCCAGCTACCCAGAGCCGGTGCATTACTTCGTAACATTGGCATGATCACAAAAGATCAAGTCTCGAAAGACCGATTAGTTTAGTAGCCTTGGAATCACTAGATACATTCATACGTCTTACATTACATCATAAAGTAATAAACTAATAACAAAGTCTTAATAGTCCACACTCATATCATCTTCTGACTATCCCTGCAGGTCATTCCTAAAATACTTCTTCACATCCTGGAAAATATTAAAACATTGAAAGGGGTGAGCTCAGATGCTCAGTAAGGATAACAATATTGCGGAATCCTTCATAAATAAACATAAAAATTTAAGGGAATGTATAACTAAAACAAAAGCCTTTTAAACTTGAACTTCAACATAATATGGAAAAAGTAAAATGAGATAATTTCATTCACTTACTCACATGGATATTCTACTGGTCAAATAATCACATGCAATATCAATAACCACTTTCATAATGAGGGAATGTATAATGCCAGACATTCTGAAACATTTTGTCAAGGCCTCGGCCAAGAAATCTAAAATGATTAAGGCCTCGACCAAAACCATAAATCAAATTGGGAAAGGGCCTCGGCCAATTCCACGTCTAGTTGTCTCATGAGACCTACCGATGCATCGAGGAGCTATAGCGGGCTCCACCCATCACTTATTAAGTCCAATACATTCCTCATATGAATAGGTTTAAACATATCATAAACCATAACATAATCGTATCACATAAAACATGCATAAAGGAAACATAACATTTCCACATTTCAATCACAAGATATCAATACAACACATTGATATAATAAAAACTCGTTAAAAACCATTTTCAATACCAAAATAAAAGAAAGTTAAAACTTTGTATTTATTTTTCATAAAAAAAATATGGCTTGTAGAGGAAGCTGAAACTCAAATAATGGTCACGGCGGCGGAGAAGTCATTGCCGCCGCATATGTATGGAAAGAAAAACATTCCCTTTTTGTCGTTTAGTAAAACTCTTCGTATAGAAAATATTTCTTTTGAATAAACATAAAAGTCAAAGGGGTTTATACACCGTATAAAAGGAAGTTGTGTATAAAACCAAATATGTCTCAATGAAAGGAGATTGAGACGAAGTCCTTAAAAAGATCATTTTTAAAATAAAATAGATCTATTATGTGTATTCACTATTGGTACACATAAAGAATACAAAATAAGACATAATAATATCATGACATAATTTGAAAGTAGGATATTAACCCAAAGAATGGAAATTGGGTTAAGAAGTTCCCTTACCTCGTGTCTGACTTGACTCAACCGTTCTTTATCCTCCTGAATAATAAACTAGAGTTAATATATACCTTATTAAGAACCATTTTTAATTTCATTATCCTTTTTATATCACTTATTACAATGTTATGAACATTATGTAATTATTTAAGTTAATAACTGTCGTTTTGTCGATCTTTGGTACTTGAGTCAACAATAAATTTCTTATAATTACAAGTTGTTTATGTGGTAGAATATCCATTATCTCCAGAATTATATTCATGATTTATATGTCATATATATCATATATATCCAATATATACATTCATTTATAATATTACGTAACATTTAGAGGTAAGAAATGAAATGCACCGTTCATGGAGACGGTAAGTCGTACGTACGCATGAACGCTACATTCATTTATATTTCGTATTTAATGGAAGGAAATAATAATGATATAAATGTATAATATAATTCCAGTATAATATAGTGTATAATACCATTTACTCCATCCTTTATACATCCCACATATGGCATTAACGATTCAAATCACTTTGAGGGGGCGGTAGTCCGCACTTCCTAAAATGAAATTATCGTGTTTTACCCATAATGGAAATCATAAAGTATGCCATAAATGAGAAATACAGAAGCATAAGTAAAACATAAACATATTATATATCATATATAAATATAGTGACATCTTAATGGCCACCTTTGAAGGTGTTATATGAGTGTTGAACAATCATCGTTTCGTGAGGCAGAAATTCGCCATCCACAGAAATCGTATGTTCTTTAACCATTAGATGTAGGTGTGTGTAAGTGTAGCTAAAATCCTTATTATAAAAACATCCTATTATATTGAGGATACTTTTTTTGTTACAAAATAAATGAATAAAAAGAGTTTAGGGGGTTGGAGAAGAAAAATAAAACAAAACAACATTAGAGAAGACATTACCTCAAAATCGGGTAACTCTTTTTGATTTGAGCCAAAGGCTTCTTTGGGAAGAGTTCTTCCCAAAGTTAGGATTCTAGGAGTAAGAGAGGGAAATTGTGAGAGTATTTGGGCAGAGGTTGGCCGAACCAAATGGCTTAAAAATGTGAATGAGGTGGTAGATGTGGGGGCATTTTATAATAGGAGAGGAGGGGCTCTTTTGGAAAGATTGAAATGTTACATTATTATAAAATGATTTTCGGATTCTAAAGGTCCCACACTTATATAATTCGTGTATAAGGTGATAAGGGTTCGAAATCTACCCATCCAATAGTCTTTGGACAAGTTTAAGCCTTGGATTGTACATTATCTTTTCATTTTATTAAAATCGTTAAATAATGAGGTCATCACTGCATCATAATGATGTCATAAATAATTTAATTTATTTAATGTCTAAAAATTATAAAAAAATACTATGATGTAGGAAATATTTTTAGCTTTCTAATTAATATTTATAGTCAAAATTAGGACTTGTGTAACCCCACTTAAAAATTGTTTTAGTAGAACAACTCATGTTTGTGTTAATTTAATTTTAACATTAAATAAATATATATTAATTTCATTTTCCAACCAAAGTGGCTCCATGGGGTCCCCAAGTTGACCCATGGGTTGTCTTGGTCGTCCATGACTCATCCAATAGGAGTAGGACAAGTTTCAAGCTCATATCATATTATTAAAACATTATTTTTACCTTAAACTACACTAATTACCTCTAATTGCAATTAAAACTTAAAAGTTACTATTCACCAAAAAATTATTTTAATCTCATTGAACCACATTTTACTTCTTAATGACAACCATGTATGTCGGATTTTTGAAAATCAAATCACATAAGTGGTAATATTTCATTTAAACGAAAAATCAGTTATTTAACTACCACTTAGTGGTTTCACTATTCATCAAAAATTGAAGTTTTTCAGAACAATGCCAAAATTTAACCATAAGCTATAATTGATATTACAAATTAAAAAATGATTTATATTTTACAAAATTCCAAACATATAAGTTTCATTAATTAATTTTATAATTAATTGCCGCTGTCACAACAATAGCGTGTTTTTAAGAAACAATTTATATCAAATGATTGGCAATTGTTTATGTCTAATTTCAATGTTAAATTAATTCTAATGACCACCATTGGATAAAATGGTAAAAATATATTCTAGTTATACTTTAAAACCACTAAATAGTATAATTTATCACTATAAATTATTTTTATTAAAAAAGATGTTTCTAAGTAATTTTCACTATTCATAAAAAATTGGAAGTTCTTAGAAAATTACAAAAAATTCAACTTCGGATAATTTCGATATTACGAATACAAAAATGATGTCCATTTTGAAATATAAAATTTCTATAATTTTAAAAAGTGGTTATTACTATTCAAAACGGCTACTTTGATTAGTCACGGTGTTTTAGAACTCGATGTTGCGTACAATGAAAGCTATTGCATTATTGAATGAGAAGCGTATTGTGGAAGGTTGGGGTGTTACATTCTCCCCTCCTTCAATAAATTACATCCTCACAATTTGAATTTTTTCTTTGAAAATAAAAGGTTGAAAAGAGAAAATAACTTTGAGGAAAACCCACTTCGAAAATAAGATTAATAAAATTTAGCCTTATTAAAAGGGAAAGGGAAATGAAAAAGTCACCACCCAATTATGATCTCGATTAGGAGAACATTGGTGTCAATTAGAGACATATAATTGGAGGAAAAACGTAAATATTTGTAGGGAGTGATTGAGGTCATCAATTACAATCAACTGTCAAATTGAGGGCCTCAAATCCTTCAATCTATGTTGATTTAAAATATCATCAGTTCAACAAGACATAAGGTATTAGGATAACACATTATTTTGTTTTAATATCCCTTTACTAAAGTTTAAGAATTAATTTATTCATTGAATAAGAGATAGGTATATATATATTTATTCTTGACAATTAGAGTTTCAACCTTCAACTCATATTTCACTCAAAAAGACAATAGAACTCAAAAATATTATACTTATTCTAATTGTATAAGGTTCCAAATGTTAACACATACCATTTAGATTAGTAAAATTATTTTGTAATAACCAGGGACTTCCTGTAGGCTAGTGTTAGGAAATAAAGGCATGTCACACTATGATTGTGGGTTCGATTCCTACAGCTTTGTCCGACGTGACAGGTTATACCCCACCCTGCAGTTTGTCCTTTTCCTAAAACTATAGTATCATAATATTCCAAAAATAATCATCATAAATTTTTAACCTTAAACAATACTATCCAAAGATCAACTTAATCCACTCCAACCTTTATAGTTATCCAAAATACCTCTGTCCAGACTTTCTCTAAAAGGTCTCTTAATTCCAAAATCAATTTATCAGATTCCCCAAACAAAGTAAAGTTTCTCTTATTGTCACATACTAAAAATATAATTACCTTCATCATATTAAAACCTTACTGAAATCAACAAGTACTGCAGTACAATCCTTATATATATATCACATTATTCTAATAACCAGAATATAGTCCATGAGTCCAAAAGCACCAATACATAAGTTATTCTTCTTCAACTGTAGTAACAGCATATGATTTTCCTTGATCCCTTGGCCTTTTCTGAGGTAAGTTTCCCTGACACTTAGGACATTCATTTGCATAATGACCCATTTCTCTACAATTGTAGCATTCAACTTTGATATCCTCTTTCTTTCCCTTGCAATCACGAGCCTGGTGACCCTTTTCTCCACATTTATAACAAACTCCCATTCCTTTTAGGCAAGTACCAGGGTGATTCTTCCCACAATTATCACATAATGGAAAATCCTTCTTTCCCTTTTTCTCTTTATCTGTCTCTTGTTCCACCGTTCTCTTCTTCTCTTACTTTACTTTGTTGTCATAAGACTTAGAGAATTCCTTTTCTATCTTGATAGCACACGAGACAATATCTTCGTATGATGAGAAGGATTATGATACTAAAGCTCGACGGAGAAATGGTTTTAACCCATCAAAGAAACGATCAATCTTACTCCTTGGGCTTCGTATATAATCGGCAGCATGCCTCGCTAACCTTGTAAAGTTAGCCTCATACTTTGCGACATTCTCATCCTCCTTCTGCGTCAGACTCAGAAATTTCCTTTCCATATCCGCTCGATGGTCTCGAGGAAAGTATTTTTCTAAGAATAGCTCTTTGAACTCCTGTCATTCCATGTTTGTTAATTCATCATCTTCCTTTGTGTTTTGAATTAGTGACCACCATTGATCGACATCTCCAGTGAGGAAGTAAACTGCCATGAAAACTTTCTCCCTTTCACTACTCCCCAAGTCATGGAATATTTTCTCTAAGGAATTTATCCATTGCTCAGCTACTATAGGATTTGTACTCCCATTGAAGGTTGGCGGTTGTTGCCTCATGAAACGGTCTAGCATTGATCCTCCATGTTGCGGATCAGGGTGCTCCATACGAGTAGGGTTATTATTCATAACCTGCGTGAGTTGTCCCAGTACGGTGAGAAGCTGATCAGCACCAGTTGTATCACTAGCTCCACCATAATTATCTTGAGCAGGAGGGAAATCCCTATACGGAGTGCGTGCATTGATATAGTTTCCATTCCTTCCACTATGCTCCATTTCTAAATAATGGCATAAATTGGATTAGTTTATGAATCAAAATACATAATTCCATATTTGTAAAAAACCTCACATAAATTGAACTAATTATGGATATAATCCATAATTATAAAAATGTTTTCTTTGAGGAAGTATATACTTGTAACCCTTCATAGTGGTTTGTAAAGAAAATGGGAATTATCCTAAGCATATCCCCCGGGAGTGTCGTAACCAAGAGTGCAGCAAGGCCCGTTGTCGTGCACCAGTTCCCGTTCGAGTCTAGCTCAAAGCGGTGTTTTCGGGTTTTACCCCTAGGTACATCTGTCCCAGAGCCGCCTCTACCTGCTCGTATCCATACAGGGATGTATTGCTCGGAAAACTCACAAAATCTCTACAATACCAAAATTTTTAGGAAGTTCTTCTATACTAATCCTCAAAGTTCATCTTAGGTCTACGTGCTCTAATCAGAGTTTGTCTAAATCAAGCTTCCAATGTTAGTACTAAACTGGCTCTGATACTAACTGTAACGCCCCGACCCCAGCTACCCAGAGACGGTGCATTACTTCATAACATTGGCATGATCACAGAAAATCAAGTCTCGAAAGACTGATTAGTTTAGTAGACTTGGAAACACTAGATACATTCATAAGTCATACATTACATCATAAAGTAAAAAACTAATAACAAAGTCTTCATAGTCCACACTCATATGTACGGAAAGAAAAACAATCCCTTTTTTTGTTTAGTAAAACTCTTCGTATAGAAAATATTTCTTTTGAATAAACGTAAAAGTCAAAGGGGTTTATACACCGTATAAAAGGAAGTTGTGTATAAAACCAAATATGTCTCAATGAAAGGAGATTGAGACGAAGTCCTTAAAAAGATCATTTTTAAAATAAAATAGATCTATAATGTGTATTCACTATAGTTACACATAAAGAATACAAAATAAGATATAATAATACCATGACATAATTTGAAAGTAGGAGATTAACCCAAAGAATGGAAATTGGGTTAAGAAGTTCCATTACCTTGTGTCTGACTTGAATCAACCATTCTTTAACCTCCTGAATAATAAACTAGAGTTAATATATACCTTATTAAGAACCATTTTTAATTTCATTATCCTTTTTATATCACTTATTACAATGTTATGAACATTATGTAATTATTTAAGTTAATAACGGTCATTTTGTCGATCTTTGGTACTTGAGTCAACAATAAATTTCTTATAATTACAAGTTGTTTATGTGGTAGAATATCCATTATCTCCAGAATTATATTCATGATTTAGATGTCATATATATCATATATATCCAGTATATACATTCATTTATAATATTACGTAACATTTAGAGGTAAGAAATGAAATGCACCGTTCATGGAGACGGTAAGCCGTACGTACGCATGAACGCTACTTTCATTTCTATTTCGTATTTAATGGAATGAAATCATAATGATATAAATGTATAATATAATTCCAGTATAATATAGTGTATAATACCATTTACTCCATCCTTTATACATCCCACATATGGCATTAGCGATTCAAATCACTTTGAGGGGGCGGTAGTCCGCACTTCCTAAAATAAAATTATCGCATTTTACCCATAATAGAAATCATAAAGTATGCCATAAATGAGAAATACAGAAGCCTAAGTAAAACATAAACATATTATATATCCTATATAAATATAGTGACATCTTAATGGACACCTTTGAAGGTGTTATATGAGTGTTGAACAATCATCGTTTCGTGAGGCAGAAATTCTCCATCCACAGAAACCGTATGTTCTTTAACCATTAGATGTAGGTGTGTGTAAGTGTAGCTCGAATCCTTCTTATAAAAACATCCTAGTATATTGAGGATACTGGTTTTGTTACAAAAGAAATGAAAAAAAATAGTTTAGGGGGTTGGAGAAGAAAAATAAAACAAAACAACATTAGAGAAGACATTACCTCAAAATCGGGTAACTCTTTTTGATTTGAGCCAAAGGCTTCCTTGGGAAGAGTTATGCCCAAAGTGAGGCTTCTAGGAGTAAGAGAGGGAAGTTGGGAGAGTATTTTGGTAGAGGTTGGCCGAACTAAATGGCTTGAAAGTGTGAATGAGGTGGTAGAGGTGGGGGCCTTTTATAAGAGGAGAGGAGGGGCTCTTTTGGAAAGATTGAAATGTTACATTATTATACAATGCTTTTCGGATTCTAAAGGTCCCACACTTATATAATTAGTGGATAAGGCGATAAAGGTTTGAAATCTACCCATCCAATAGTCTTTGGACAAGTGTAAGCCTTGGATATTACATTATCTCGTTAAATAATGAGGTCATCGCTGCATCATAATGATGTCATAAATAATTTAATTTCATTAATGTCTAAAAATTATAAAAAAATACTATGATGTAGGAAATCTTTTTATATTTCTAATGAATATTTATAGTCAAAATTTTGACTTGTGTAACCCCACTTAAAAACTGTTTTAGTAGAACAACTCATGTTTGTGTCAATTTAATTTTAACATTAAATAAATATATAGTAATGTCATTTTCCAACCAAAGTTACTCCATGGGGTCCCCAAGTTGACCCATGGGTTGTCTCGGTCGGCCATTACTCATCCAATAGGAGTAGGACAAGTGTCAAGCTCATCTTATTTTATTAAAACATTATTTGTACCTTAAACTACAGTAATTACCTCTAATCGCGATTAAAAACTTAAAAGTTACTATTCACCAAAAAAATTATTTTAATCTCATTGAACCACATTTTACTTCTTAATGACAACCATGTATGTCGGATTTTTGAAAATAAAATCACAGAAGTGTTAATATTTCATTTAAACGAAAAATCAGTTATTTAACTACCACATAGTGGTTTCACTATTCATCAAAAATTGAAGTTTTTCAGAACAATGCCAAAATTTCACCATAAGCTATAATTGATATTCCAAATTCAAAAATGATGTCTATTTTAAAAAATTCCAAACATATAAGTTGCATTAATTAATTTTATAATTAATTCCCGCTGTCACAACAATAGCGTGTTTTTAAGAAACAATTTATATCAAAAGATTGACAATTGTTTATGTCCAATTTCAATGTTAAATTAATTATAATGACCACCATTGGATAAAATGGTAAAAATATATTCTAATTATACTTTAAAACCACTAAATATTATAATTTATCACTATAAATTGTTTTTATTAAAAAAGTTGTTTCTAAGTAATTTTCACTATTCATAAAAATTTGGAAGTTCTCAGAAAATTACAAAAAATTCAACCTTGGATAATTTCGATATTACGAATACAAAAATGAAGTCCATTTTGAAATATAAAATTTCTATAATTTTTAAAAGTGGTTATTACTATTCAAAACGGCTACTTTGATTAGTCGCGGTGTTTTAGAACTCGAAGTTGCGTACAATGCAAGCTATTGCATTATTGAATGAGAAGCGTATCGTGGAAGCTCGGGGTGTTACACATCAAGTGGATGACAAGTCATTATAAGGATAGAGTTTTAATATGCTCAATTATTAGGAATTAAACTTTATTTCGAATCATAATATGTATAATTAAATGATTTGATGTGTGTTTGGGGTGTTCAGAGAATGAAATGTCTCAATTGTTTGAAACTGTCTGCCAGAGTCAATTCATTCCACAAATATACATTCATGTTGTGAATGGATTCATGGAAAAATCCATGATTTTTATTTACATATGTGAGGAATTATTCATGATGAGATATGAAATTCATGACATGAGTGTGGTATTTTTAGAGGTTAAGTCATTGTTTTTATATATGAAAGGGTAAAGAAATATATTGAATAGTTTGAGAATATACTAGATTAAAATTTCATAAAGATATTGAATAATTATCGAAATCAATTATAATATATAATTAAAAGAATTATTTTTACTTTCAATAATAAATAAAATAAAAATCATTAGGATTGTTTTTATATTATTTTTGACTATAGTGGACCTAGTCTACTCTTATACTTCTCTACTCATCAAGAGATACATATTTCCCTAATATATTTTTTAAGGGTAATGAAAAACTAATTACAAAATCCTGTTACACTAAGTGGAGGGATAACCAAACTAGAACATTAAATTTTTTGATGGGAATAATGACCCATGTACAATACCGACATTAGACTAAGGGATTCACAATATAAATGATATGGATTATATAATCTAGGGGCCAAAACATGAAGATTTATACCTTTAGAATTTTGGATTCATACCCCTAGGAAAGAAAAATAATAATTCTATTTTATATAAAAGAATAACTAGAAATTGTGAGGGAAAATGTGATATGGGATGGGTGTTATAGAAATAAGAAAACATGATGTTGTAAAATATAAATAATGGAAGAAAATATTTTATCTCATTAGTGTCGTAACATATAATATCATCTGGGTAGTTAGTAATGTTATATAAGTATTAATTGACTTCTCGAAAAACTATTCAGAAAATGAAAACTTGATCATAGTAGTACCACATTTCAATGTTCATAGTGAATCAATTTTTTATTCTCTAACGATTTTATTATAGTATTTGTTTCTTGTGTGGCTATTTAGTGTGTCCTTAATCCTTTAACTACAATATATAAAAACTAATATACCATTCTTTAACCATGTAAATAAATTCAAATTAAGTGTAAATAATTATACAGGTTATAGAAAATTATTGTTATAGAATAGCCATAACAAAAATAATCTGACATTTAAACACAAACAAAAATTCAAACCAATTTGAATTATCACTTAAATAATTATAAAAATTTAAAATAAAAGGTTAAAAAATCCCCTAAAAATCATAAAAAATATCAGTATTTAAATTCAAATTTTGAAAAAACAATAAATTTCGTTCTATGCATAATTAATCAAAACATTAAATGTAATGAAAAATGTGTTGGATTTTTTTTGAATAATTTAAATGTCAATAAATATTAAATTCAAAATAAATAACATTGATAAATTAAGTTGAATATAAAAATATAAATAATGAATGTATATATTTTATGAATATTGGTGAATAAATTCTAAGTTAAAGATTAATAATTATTATAATACTATAATAAAACATATAGTAGACTTTTAATAATATATATGAAATTTTGAAATTAATAAATTATTTAAAAATGTTAATATATGTATCAAATAAATAAATGCTTCCAAAATAATGAAAAATAGATCATGCTAATCATTCATGATTTTAGGAAAATAGAAATGAACATACCATCAAAACGAATTTCTATTTTAGTTAGCATATTGACCAGGTGATTATTATAACGTGATTTTACTTGTTATAATATACTTTAGGTATCATTTAGATGTGAAAAACTATATCATGCAGTAAAAACACCTCATACAGTCACATAAAGATATATCTTTTGGTCACTTTAAAACACATCCAACGATAAAAAGAATGGATCATTGTAGGTACAGTAAAACATGTGTAAGGTTTGCAAATGGGTCATGGTAGGTCTCTAATGGGGTTCACTACAGGATTTTAAGCCTAATTTGGGATGATAATTTAGACAATCAAAATGGTAGGATCTGGAAATGGTATATATACCATGAATTTAAATAAATATAATATATTTCTAATAGAATAAACAAAAAATATATATGAATAATGTTCAGAATTATATGATTTAAAATGTTTTCCAAATATAAAATTAAAACTATATAAAAATCTCTACAAACTTACATAAATTTGGCCAATTTTACGAGTTTCTAAAAATACATATTCATGCATTCTTTAGGTTTAATAAAATGTAGTCAAATTTATTAATATTATATAAAAATAAATGGTGAGTGATTACATGTTCTTTCTCTAGAGTTTTCATTGAAAAATTAGTGATATTCAAATTTGGATATTGTATAATTCTATAAATAAATAATTTATTAGCGAAATTTTTAGAGATGTAAAAAATGATTTCATTCAATCACATTTTTTATCTAAATTTAAATAAATTTAATTTCTATCCAAAAAAATTAGGAATTTCTGTGATATGAAAATCATTTTATAATAAACGAAATAAATCATTACTTAATCTATGAATTTTTCTAAAAAAATAAATCATGTTGAATTTGATAAAAAATTGAAAACACGTAGAGAATAATTTATATATCATGCTAGTTAAATTAAAATTAGATAAAAATACCATCTTTTATATGAAATATGAATTATAAAAATAAAAAAAATATCTCACGATACAATAAAAATATAGAGAGAAATTGAAAACTGATTTCCCAAAAAAAACATAAAAAATTATTTGAGAGATTAGAATATTATTAAAACAAAATGTAAAAAAAGAAAAAAAAACACCCATCAACCCCCTTAATAATTTATATACATAAAAAATATTTTGAAATTATTTGTACTATTTTCAAAATCTTCAAAGTGATATTGAATAATAAAATAAGAAAATAGTTTTGAATATTGAAGAGAAAAACATACAATTTAGGATCAAAATTTTATAATTTTAGATAAATACTTATTAATATATGTTAAAATAAAATTATTAATAAATTTTCTAAAAAAATATAATATTAAAAGATCAATTTTTTTTCCTAATTTATTTTAAATTACATTGTTTGTAAATATATATTCTAGTTTATTTTATGTTTTTATATTTTCAATATTAATATCATATTTTTTAATATAATATCAATGAAAATGAATGTGCATGGATATATATGTAGTAATAGATTCCCTTTAAGTGTTGTTTGAAATAGAAATAATATATGGATTATAATTATTAATAGGAATCTTTTTAATATGAAAACTATATCAGGATGAAGTTTATTTAATATATAATGATTGACAGTATCAAGTGGTATCAATTATATAATAATTTAAGAAGTCAAAAATAAAATAAATTTTCATTTTCTCGAACTATTAGAAAATATTTTCTTACTGAGAATTTGAATTATACCTTAGGTTTTTTTTATGAAGTAAATATCATCTGAAATTAGATTCATTGTAACAAATCAAATTAATCAAATTTTATATAAAATAAAATAATCAAAATTTAACAGTTCCATTAAAATATCTTATAGTATATTTTATATCCTTCCAGTTATATTACATATGTTATGTTTGAAATGTAGCATATAAATAAACACTAAATATTATATCAGGTATATAAGTAGCTAATAAAAAATCATCCAATCATACCTCTATAATTCAGAATTAGATGATTTTCCAAAAACCTCATAATCCTATATAAAACTAACACTCATAGGAGTTTTAAATGTTTTAAAATAATAATGGAATTTTTTTTTGAATAAATCATTACCTTATTTAGATTTATTCTAAAATCATCAATCATTTATTTGAAAAATTTGAATTCAAAGAATGATTTTTAATTCTCCCATATGGATCATGTCAGACTCACTGATAATAATTTTTTTAAATATATTGAAATGAAAATGATATAAAGATAAAAATAAAATATCGTTAACATAAAATTGGATAAGTAAAAAAAAATTCAAAACCCTTATGATTCCAGAAGTACAATTTAAATTACCTATAGAATTTTTTTTTAAAAAAATATTTAATCCTATCCTAATAAGAATTAATTTCATTATTAAGACCAGATGAATCTTTTGATGAGTTGAAAACATGACTAAAATTATTTATATCTTAAAAATAAGCAGTTTGAGAAACATGAACCTCTTAAAAAAATGAAAAAACATAAAAATTCACATTTCATATCCATTTATAATTACTTTATATAATGATAGTAATGAACTTATAAAAAATATTCAAATAGATTAAATTCCATAAATAGGTACAATATAGACATAAAAATGACACCTGCATCTTGACAGTAGCCTTGAGTGACATGGATATATTTTTTCTCAATAACCTATCATGATCCATTTCTCTTATATATCAATATATATTTAGATACATTAATGTGCCAATCTTTTTTTGATTCAAAAAATAGAATAAATTATTTCTAGAAAATGCTTTTACGAACATCATATATATCAACAATCCAATTTGATCATTTAATTGTTCATCAATGTTTTTAAGAAAGAATCAAAAATAAAAGCATAATTGAAATAAAACATTGAACAAAAATTTATAGTTTTAATATCAGAATCAATTTTTCCCATAACTTTTCTACCAACATGGTTACAATGAATCTTCCAAAATCTAGTATTACATTAGAATGGTTTATGATCCACCACATGTTATTCATTATTATCAAGAGTTTTTCCTTCTCCATTGATAAAATATGATATGACATCATAAAAAAAATCAGTATGAGAATTTAATTTCACTTTATTTTCTTAAAAAATAACATGAAAAAATTTATCAACTACCATATTTAGTATAGGAATAATTAAATATTATTTTACACTATTAGAAATCGATGAAAAATATATTTATCATATTAAGCATAAAAGTTTTCTAATGATCCATTGATTTTAAAATAAAAACATTTTTAAAATAAAATACAAACAATCCAACATTAGCATTTTAACCTTTAAAAAATTCATAATATATATTCTTCGGTAAAATTCAATGGTGAATTGTTTTTGAAATTTAACAAGAAATAAAATAAACTACTACTAAAAAATATCATGGAAAATTATATTAAAGTAAATTTTTTTTCAATTTCAACAATACGTATATTTTTATATTATACAACACCATTTTTTTGTGGTGTACATTGGGAAGAACATTTATTTGAAAAACCCATGATTTCACAAAAATAATTGAAATTCTAAATTTTTAAATCCAAATTCATTAAAACTACGAATTGTATGTATCATACAACCTTTTTCATTATGAACTAAATTAAAAAAATTGAAATCATGATAAATAATGTTTTTTGGAAGAAAATAAACCCTAGTAAATATAATATAATAATAAAAAACAACTAAATTATATTTTTTCCTCTGAGTTTATAAATTTTTATAGAACTATATATATATATAAGGATTTATTAACTGCATTGATATATTAGTAAATATCAATTTGATAAATCTAAAAGAATATTAATGTAGTTACCCTATCAATCATTATTCTCAAACATGAACATATTATTTCATAAGAGTATGTAATTGTAGGACATTCACCTTTTTTGAGATATTTTATATCACTTTAAAAATAAGACAACATAATCATCAATTACAAATTACACTATCACTCTGCAGAATATTTCTACCCCTAATATAATGAATAATTAGTTTAGAAAAAACCAATATAATTAACAATTTTCTTATGATTATTAATGAATAATATGAAATCTTCACTTAAACTGATACCAATATTTTTTTTATAATTTTACCTCCATTGAATCCTTACATAATTATGGTATGGTAATTAAATTATTTTTTGATATTTAGAAAATAAATTTTTTGAAATCAATGTAGAATAACAAAAACCTACTATACCAAAACCTTTTAAATTACCTTCAGAATTATCTCCAAATGTAATGGTACCTCGATAATTTTTGTTGTTTTAATAATTTATCGGTATCTAGTATATTTGTAGTGAATTGAATATCAAGGTACTATATGTTGTTCTCAATACATCAAATGAATTTTAACTAAGCAATCAATTATATAAAAATGTTTGTTCCAAATGTACATTGGGTCTAATCATATTTGTAATGTAATTTTTTGATACCCATACATAATTTATTAAAGTATTTTATGGTAATATAGATAAAAAATATTATATATATGATTCTTTGTAATTCTTATAAACTATTTCAATATAAGTCAATAAGCCTCTACATAGTGTCCTTTCAGGCCACATTGAAAACATGTAATAGTAGAATTCCAACCATTTTTGACATTTAACTAAAAGAATTTTTTATATTTGAGGTAATATTATATCACATCCAATACCGTCATTATTTTTATTTATTCTTTTAATTGGAATCATTTGATCATATTTTTCATGATGTTATATAATAGTAGGAAAAAATTACTTAATATAGTTATTTTTTTCAATTTTTCGTTCAAAACCTTCGAAGATTTTAAATTTTAATAATCATTGGAATGATATGATAAATAACTTTTCCTTATTTTTATATTTTATTATATAATTTATTTTTAATAAATAAAAAAATTTCTCATTATATTACTCATGATTATTATATAAAATAGAATCTTTGAAATTTTTTTTTATAACCATCTAAATTTCATCATTAATCATATAAACATTCTATTTAGTAGAATACCAATTAGAATTACAATATCCAAAAAATAGAATCACTAACTGCATTCAGAGTAGCCCTGAAGAAAACGATAGTAGATTCATTCTTATCTACAAATTTTTTCACTAGAATAATATTTTTTAGTGAAAATACAACTGGCCCTCATTTGTTTTTCTTTTTTATATTTATATGTATTATTTTCTTTTGGATGGTCATTATTGATACACCCTTTCTTGCTACACTAAAAATAGGTAACATATGCTATATCTTAATTAGTAATATCACTATAATCTTCCTTAAATCTATAATTTTGAGGGATCCTTCATCATCAGTTCTTAAATCCTTTTAATTTCAATTTTTTAAAGACTCTAGTATTAATTTGATCCTTATCTTATTTTTAATTATCTTATAGTTTAGAATTACAAGCGTTAGAAAAAATATATATACAATTTTACCTATGTAAAAATTTATTTTTTAGTCTTCTTCCATGATGTTCTTCAAATATAATTTATGCTAATGTAGTGACCCAAAAAATTCATCAAGAGTGTAAACATTAAATTTATTACTTTCTTAAATAGTGACCATATTTGTAATACATTTCATTGAACATAATAATAAAATTTGTTTGATAAATATTTTATTTCCATTTTTTCTCTAAGGTAATTAATTATATGCACAATTATTTTTAATCAGTGAAACATTTTCATTTCAATATTTTCTTCTCCCACATAGATATTTTGGAAATTATCTTGAACTATTTGATGTTTGGTTTATATCAATTTTTATGAGCCTAGGAGCTCCACTTATATAATATTCTATATATAATGATCTATGTTACATGTAGATGAATGACTAAACTAACGTTTGTTAATAAAAAGAATAATATACTCAGAACATTATAATTTCAAACATATTTACCATCATTATATACTCTAATAGTATCAATGTAAACTTTTGATACTTTTAATGATTTTTTTCAAGATCTAAAATTGTTTTAATCTTAACTACTAGAAGAATGCCTCAATTTTAGATTTCTAATATTCATACTCATTTTTATTAATGTTCTATGTCTTTTCAAGAATAAAAGAATCATTTAAATTTATTATTTCCATATTAATGATATTTATATTAGACTGTATGGTTTGGGAATGAGTCATCATAATAAAATATAAATCAATATACTCTTAAAAACTCAATATTTAATATAAATTTATGGAATAAAAATTAGGTAATATATGTGTGCTGAAAATCCGTAAATGTGTCCCCCATTTATACCAATTTATTAGCCAAGAAGGGTAATTGATGACTTTATAGAGGGGGTGCATAAACTGATTAAAATTTTTACAAAAAAAATAATTATCTAAATTAGTTTTATGACTTAAAAAATATAGATAATATTCTAAAAAATTACAAATAATGAAAAAATAGGGATGTTTCTTATTTTAGTATGGTCTATAGAGGATCTTGACTACTCTTATACCTCTATACCAAGTGACAGATATGTTGTTCAGTGATTTTATTTTTAAAGTGGAATTATAACCTGATTGTGGATACTTTTTATAATAAATATTCGTATTAACAACAGAAAACTTATATTATTTAAATGGGGTTACAAACTTAGTAAAACATTGAAATTAGATAGTAAGATTAAAATATCTATTATTCATGTTTTTATAGTCTATGAGTCAAAACATGAAAGTACATGACTTTATAATTTAGGAGTCACAACAAAAGGAAATAAAAGAAAGAATTATTTTGAAAGTAAAATAATAAGAAGAAAAAGTAAGAGAATGTGATATATGGGATGATACACTACATTTATAAGAAACTATAATGATGTAGAAGATAAAATATGGAAGGTTAGTTATTAGTTATTTAGTAATATATCAGATCATATTATCCTAGAAGTTGAATAAGGTGTAGATATTGTTGTTCAACACTTAAAATACAATCCAATTAATATAAAAATTCTCACAGAGCTACAAGACATAAAAATTTAGAGAATGAATTTTCAAAATATATAATGATTTGATTCGACTAACTATGATGTGTGTATATTTTAAATGAATTCATAATAATTTATATATGATAAACAATAAATAACAAGTCAATCTCTAATTGAGTATATTAATTCTAGTTATTTCAACATACATATCTATGAGATTGAAAAAAATTATATAAAAATAATAAAAATAATCTTCTATAAATAAAACATATATTCAAATTCAAATCAATTTGAATTACCCATTAAATAATTTAAACATTATCGAGTAGGTAAAAAAGTATTTTAAATATCATAAACCAATTTAACTATTTAAACTCAAATCTTGAAATACATTTTAATTTAATACTGTTCATTATTAATAAAAAAATCATTTCATTTTATTAAATTATTAATAAAAAATTATTAATTTGTTCAATTAGAATAAATATTAAATTTTAAAATATTATGATAATGAAATTAACTCAAAAATAAAAAAGCTAAATTTTGGAAATATGTGATAAGTTAATATGTGTGAATAAAAAGTAAATTAAATTATATTATGAAACATATTACAATATTATATTCATAATTCTCCTGGTGTTGTATAAAATATCTAAATTTAATAAATCTATAAATTAATTAAAATAATTAATATAATAATGTAGTTAATTAAAGTATCAAAAATATAAAAATATAGTGCATGCTAAAAAACTATTTTTTGTCAAAAAATAAATAACTGACCATGAATTCCAGGAGTTCTTTCATTTGGAATACAATATTTGAGTATATTTATATTTTTTTCACTAGTTATAGCTTGTGTACGATATAACTAGCATGTGAATAACCATTGAAATAAGTAACGTAACATATCCTTCTTGTGGTCACATTGAGAATCAATTTACATTCACATTAATGAAACAACATGCGATATGTAAGATCAAGTTTTATGGTACTATAAATATTTCAAATGGTTTTAAAAGGGTTTATTGTAGGACTTCAAAGGGTTTACAATAGGTTTTCAAAGGGTTTTATGGTAGTTTTTTAATATAAGTTCTGATAAATTTTTAGACATTGTAAATATCAAAATCAATGTATGGTCCCATTTAACTAAATTTAGATAAATTTAAGAGAATTATAAGTGATAAATAAAAAATATATTCAATATATATATATGATCAAAAAAGTTAGAAAATATAGATTAAAAACTGTATAAAAATCGTTGAAGCTATTGTGAATCTTTGTCCAATTATTTGAGTATGTAAACTGAATTTTAATTGTTTATTATAGTTGAATTAAGGGTAAATAAATTTATTATATTTCTATATCATCAAATATGTGTGATTATAATGCCCATTTAAAAAGATATCATTGAAAACTAAATGATATTCAACGTTGGAAATTGATGATTTCCAGAAATAAATTAGTGAATTTTGGAAATTTTTTGAGAGATCATTCAATGATTTCATACATCAAAATAGTTTGAATAAATTTAAAAAAATATAATACATATACAATGAAAAAAACTGGGAGAATTATATTGAAATATAAATCATTTTATTATTTAATTAATAATCAAAATTTTAATATAAACACTATTATAAATACAAAAAATAAGAATCATTTTCGGGAAAAAAGTTAGAACAACTGTAAAATGAATTAGACAAACTCTATGTTCAATAAAAAGTGAATTAATATAATTTGATTCGAATTAAATAGGAATTATAAAATTAGAGTCATTATAAAAAATTAACTAATAAAAATATTACTATATTTTGAAAACTAATTTACAAAAAAAAGGGAAATAAAATATTTTTTGAGGGATTGATATTTTCAAAAAATAAAACATATATAAAAATAAAAACATAGAATAAAGGTGACATAATATTTCACATTTCAACCATTAAAGGGTTTTTAGCAGTTTTCAAGAATTCATGCCATGAAAGGTGTTGGTTCTTGTACATTAAACATTTTTAGATATAATTTCTGTTATAGGTAACCTCCTTCCATATTATTCATACCTTAGGCATTCTCCTTATTATTTTTGGCTCTATATTATTCTTCATTCCCCTCACCTCAATCATCAAGACACAAATTTATCACACACATTCATTTCTACTGAGTTATATAATAATCTAGGTCAATCCTTTCCTCTTCAACTTGGTAAAATGATATTAATGTATTGAAAATATCTATGGGTGTTGGAATGGTATAATAACTGAATTATTTTTCAATAATATAATCGACACATGGATTTGTAGATTTTTTATCTATGAATCATATTGACCAAGGCCATTATTGATAGAAGATCATAATTGGTATGTGTGATATTTTTCATGATATTAGGTGTGGATTATATTCATCGTTGCTCATATAATTTTTAATATTATATAATTAGGCATGGTACTAAAATTTAGAGTGGTTCAATTAAACATGGATAATAAGCTTTGTCATTAAAATTCCATTTTCATATAAGGTATGAGGTTTTCATCACTATATCATATTTATAAATCATTTTGGAATGATTGTTTGAGAAGTATGTTTGTAACCCTGGAGACCAATGATTGATGTTCTCTTAAATACAAAATGCTATAAGAATTTAATCTCACATTAAATTACATGGGGTTCAATATATAATCTTTTATATATGTATTTAATGTGTTGTTTCATTGTCTTTTGTAGATTATCATGCATGTTGATCCATATAATATATCCCCCAATGGTGATGTTTCAAATGATCTGATAACATGTACATGAGATATCCCATCGTGGTGGATGTTTCAAACATGTTTTTAGACAATCCCATCCAGGGGGATGTGTCAGTTGGTTGGTTGAATTCCTTAAAACATGGATCCAAAGTAGGTAAATCTTCTTTCCATGTAACATAAATATGTTGTGTCCCTATGTGATATACATGTTCCTTATTTTCACATAGTTTAACAACATGTAATGTATATTTAAATCTTATAAATATTTGTTAAGATCCCGTTATTGATGTCCTACTATGTTTCACACTCACACCCTATGTATACGTCTTAGTGCACAAATGGATTTCATGAATAGTTATCAACTTAATGGAATGGGACATATAGTGGTTTGTTTTGTATTATTTGTATGAGGGTACTGGGATTGATGGATAGAGAATGGGAATTTTTTTATGTTTATTTGTTAATTTTATCATGTATATTGATCCATTTTGTAGGGATTATTGTCTTTATTTTTGGATTTATTGCTCACATTCCATACTATTATAGAATGGATTTTTATTAAATATGCATGATACTAATCTGATGATTTATTTATTATTAAATTTTTTATTTTATAGTTATCTATTAAATTTTATCTTCAGAAGGATACCTTTTAGGGAGGGAAATGATTCCATTTTATATCTCACATTTTTTTCAATCCTTGCCAATAACCTCTTACATTTAGAGTGGCATGTTTAAGGTCATGCGACAATCAATCCTAGACCAACAGATTCAGGTCATGGTGTTATATTTCAACATTGAATTTTTCACTATAATTTGTTAAAAATCACTAGCTTTGAGTGTTAGAATATATTCCTAGTATTTCTATCAAGAGTCACACCAAAAGATACAATTTCACACTTCCTTTATATAAGATGTTTTAATGAGATGAGAAATACCATCTTTAGAGAATTTAATGTTCAAAAAAAGTAGTAATAGTTCTCCCTAATTAATACTTAATAAATTTACATAATCAATTTATAACTATATATAAATACAATATAGAACAGTTAATAACCTAAACATCATATTTTACTATTTAATTGTCAATCTCAAACTGATATTGATGATATGAAACGATCATTGGGAATCAGAAACTCTTCTTCTAAACTCAACTATCTTTAACTCCTTCATAGCTCCCTTCCAGAAAATTAGTCTATAGTTTATTATCTTACAACAGTACCCATTAATCTTCTCTGATTTAATTTTTACAATATTAATCCAAAACAAGATAATTGAATGGATAATATCAATATCAGTAATCATAAACGAAAATTCGAGAAGACTATAAAGTTTTATTTAAAAAATCATCGTTAAAGAATTTCAATTTTTGTTTCCAACTAAATTATCATAACTACCAGATAATGTAAAAAACATTAATCATCTTTTCATATTTATATAAATCATAAAAAAGGAAATTTATTATAAATATACAATAGAGTAACTAAATATTCACATTCAGAATGCAATAAAAATATATGGAAAACTCATATTCTTTTATTTAAACTTATTTACTCAATGATATTGTCTTACTATTCCATTTTCATTAAATAATGGCACGATACACAAAAAATACTTCATATATATACTTTTAATAACCCATATAAATAACGAATCACAAATTATTTTTTGAGTGGTAGGTTATTTAATATATTAAAATCAACACAACCTCATAAAAACATTTCAGATGTAATATCTATATATTCATCTCAATCAATTTTAACATCAAGAAACATAATAAATTTCTAAATTTTCTTGATCAAATATGAATATAGATAACATCAATAATAACTATTTTTTAAATATCACATGAATCGGGTTTAATAAAATTTTATATGAGATATTTTTTACATTATGTATTTTATATTTAATCATTGGGATTACACTAATAAAATTTACTAAATTTTGGAATCATATATTTTCACCTATAATAAACATAGAATATAAGTATTTATGAAAGTAATATTCTAGGGAGATCATAATCATATTCTATATAAAGACTAATTTTCTATATATTAAGGATTTCACTCATGTTGAAGGTATACACTCTCAATGATTTATGCTCATTTTATATTATGAATCAAAGGAATACATTGATATATTACATTTGGAATAAATTTTGTACCCTTTGAAATAATGATTTATGTTTAGTGGTAAACCATTAAACTCATATTTTATTGATTTATACTCTAAACTAAAATCCTTATACTTGGTTCATTTTTAATTTACCTGGAAGGAAGGAATCTAATTATTATTTCAAAATATTTAGAACATCAATATTATACATATAAAAATTATATAAGACATACTAAACTTAAAATAATCATTTAATAACTATATCAATTTCATCATGCCTTTTGAGAAAATATGGAAACCATTAATCACATCTTCAAAAGAATTAATAGTATATCATGCATGTTGATCTAAATGAGAGATTTATTGTTCTTGATTGATTGTAGAAATCCCAATGGTTTATGCATATATGTAATTTAGGAAATTTAATATTATAATCATGTTTTTGATGTTACAAGGATAAATAAACTATAATTATCATGGATAATATAAGTACATAGATTTGTTTTGAATAAAAGGTCTATAAAAACCAATCCTTAGGTGTTGAGGCGGTCTACCAGGTTGTGATGTATACTATAGAGTCATGAATTTAGAATTAACTATTTGATTTTTAGAATTACCATTGAATCCTAAATCCTGGATGATATGAAAATTCATAGACTCTTTACAGTGGGAGTTAGTAATAAATTAGTATTTGAAATCATTTTTTGTTGTTAGAACATGGGAGATTACTATATTACTTTAGTGTAAAATACCATTTCACAATAATTTGATTTAATGGTTGGAAAAAACTAATTTGATATTTAGAAATAGTTCATGGAAGGGATTATTATTAAGGGATTTCAAAAATAGGAAGATTGTTGTTTCAATGAGATATTTTCAATTATTTTTACATGGATAATAATTTGAATAGAAATCAACCTGGTTTATATGGAGGCTCAATTTTTTGTGTATTAGTATCTGAATGTTATGTTTCTTCACGGTGATTTAGATGAAGAGATCATCCTGAAGTAGCCAAAAAGTTTTATTATAGTACATTGGATGGTCTTGTTTGTAGTAATCAACCATGTATGGTTGTGATGATGTAGGAACTATGATATTTTGACATAATGTTTGATTCTTTGAATGGAAAAATGTTTTGTAATTAATTTTGAATTATTGAATCCACTAGATGGTGTTTTATGAGGGGTGTTTCATAATTTTTCTTATCTATATGTATGTTATGATGGTAATTAGATCACTTAATAAAAGGATACAAGTGTAAAACATGATTTTTTTTTCAGAATGTTAAAGATGAATTATATTCGACCAATAAAATGGATTTTAAGGATAAATATTATAATGAACATAAATACTGACATATTTTTTTCCATTAATTAGTTTAATAAAATAAGGTATTGGAATGATATAAAATTTGAATATCAATTAAGGACGAAATATTATTGGCCAACCCCTTAATTATTATGTAGAGAGACATGTCCATGAATTTAATAAGAGTAAGTTTATATAGTGAGAGTTCCATATATATTAGCTGATAGAAGCTTTATATATTCAATTTTTTTTACAAGACTATGCTTTACGTGTGTAGTCAAAATATTTCCATGAGTCATAGTGAATTTGTGTAAGGCAAAAAAAAACTGGTGAAGTGGACTAATTATTATCTCAATGGTTTGGTGTACATGTGTCTTTATAAAGATGAAAAATCTATAACATATCTTTACAACTATAGACTTTGTAGGATATATTGATTCACTTCTAGTATACTATGAACACATTTGATATTTTCTTATTTTCTTATTTTTTTGGATCTCAGTTGTATTCCCCTTAATCCATGCTGATGTAATATCTTTACACCTCATTCTGTTGTTATTACTTTTTATTTTAATAAATTTATTTTTGGCATGAATATGGTGGCTAATTCATGTCATCATTATTATAAAAAACAGAATGGTGGACTTTCATAAGAATCATTTGTCATATTTTACCTCTATATATATGGTAAAATAAATAATAAAATTAAATTTCAAATAAAAATAGTAATGAAGAATATTTTTATTGTAGTTTTCAATGAAAAAATAATGAAGGAAAAAATAGATTTTGGTTCAGTGATGTTCATAGATTGATTTATCTTGGCATTAAACTGGTGTTTCACTTCACAATGAAACACATTCCACTAAATTATAATATTATCAATAATATTTGTATTATTGGATATCTAAGCTATTGATGGTTAAATGAAGTCAGTCTCTAGTTGGATTTATACCTACATTTATTTCATTATAATGTATGGGGTAGTTTTTTGTCTTAGTGAGACATATATATTTGGTGGCTAATATATCATAGTTTAAATTATTGGAAGAGAAAAAATAATGTTTGAAAGATTCATAGGGTAATTGAAATAAATGAAAAATAGTAGTCCTCACGCGCGAGATTCTTTAGCATTTTCTAAAGACTTTGTATCTAACAAATAAAATTTTTTAGAGATAAATAATTGAAAAATTATTAAATAGAGTCAAATAATTGTAGGTGTTGGGTAATATATAGTTGAAATGTAGCAATAATATTATAATTTCTGATGTGTATAAGATATTATAGATAGGTATGGGAAATATTAACTATTCACTATATATTATAGATATATTGATTTTTTCTAAATATTTGTTAGTGTATGTCTTGATCAAATGAAAAATTACCACTAATATATGAAGTCTATAAAATAGGTAAAACCATATGGAAGTAGTAGCTTTATAAATAGATATGTGGTGTCTCTTATATGATTTTAAATATTGGTTATTTATTATATTGGACTTTATATGATGTATATTTCTTTTTTTCCAGGGTGGGCTAATATAAAAAATTGCACTTATAAACCAGCGATAAATTCTCAAACTTTTTAATAATTTATTAGTGTTTCTCATTGGGAAATTCTTGTTCTATACAATATTAATTTCAGAGTGATTTATATTTAGTGTTTACTTTTGTTTTTCTTGGTTCTTTTTGTGTTTTATCTATGATTTTTTCAATGATGGTTTTGTGTGTGGGTAGGTTATAACAATTCATTGTTCATATATACTTTGTTTTGACACAATTCGTTTTGGACCATTATAACAGATATTACTTAATTGATGTTTTAGATTCTTATGTCATATCATTTTGAGGTGGTGATAAAATAGAGTATATGGATTTATATAAATATATATAAATTAAATTTAATAATTAAATTTATAATTTAATGTCCATTAAGCTTCCTTAATCTATACAGTAATCCATTTGGTCTGTCATATCTCACCAAAATCATAAACTATTTCACAACCACCATTAACCATCATTATGTGTATCAATCTTAAATTTCATCAGGTAACATAGGCATATCAACTGATCATTGTTTTGTAAAATAATATTGTTTTTTTAAATAGTCTCTAAAATTTTCCAAATGAAAACCTCTTTTAATAGTTCTTTATTCTCAATGGAATAGTGATTACTACTGATAAAAGGAATGGTTTAGGTACCTAAATACAGATCATGTTATATGTTGTAGTTTAATGGATGTAGGTATAATAAAATTATATTTTTTGTGATGTTATGGTTTGTATATAGAGGGTAGCACTTATAATGTGGATGGAGAGATTTCGATAATGATAGACAGTAAATTGGTTACGAGGTGAAAAGAATCCATATAGATTATCAATAATGTATTGGATTGTTTAGGAGGTAACTCCAACTAGTGAATTGATGGATTCAGTGAAACAAACTTATTGTAATGAAAGGGGAGTTGGTTATATTTTTTGGATTTTATATAAGTAGGATCATAAGAATTTTTTGGATGCCCAAATGAATGTATTCTTGTGGTATATATAGAACCCAATACATAAAGGTCATCCATGTCACTCACATGGTAGGATTTGTGAGGTGGCCTTACCTATGTATCCCATAATAAACATGACATGCTTATAATTTGGAAACCACCCCTTATAAAACATTAAAATAAATATATATTCGTATTTTTTTATATCAAATATTTTTTTGTAAATAATTTATGGAAATTTTATATTCTCACAATGGCATTAACATTATCTAGGTAAGAGGTCATTAATTCAAGTACTATCTTATAAATCATGATAGATAAAATTATGAATCCAATAATTTATTTTAAAGGGATTTTTACGATTTTAAATAATTAGATACCATGATTAATGGTGACCCAAATTGTGAAAAATTGGAGAGATTTGTTATATTGGTTATCATGAGTAAAATACAAATGTTCTATTTTTTGAGTAATTTAGAGCTCTTAATATGAATAAATATCTAAAATACGATTTATATTACTATTAATGAATTGGAAGTCTTGTGACATCCATGAAAACAATATTAAATGATGTGACCTTCATTAGATAAAAGGCGTTGACTTTAGTTACGATAACTCATATTGATTGATGAATTTTTTTAATGTGATTTATTTATAATGTAAGTCATAATGAAGATCAGTAACATAACATATTGAGTATTTTCATTTAATAGATTATCTTATGAGTATATAAATAAGAAATTAGATTAAATATTAAAATTGATGGTGAAATAAATTTGTTTCCCCATTAATTAAAATGTGGAATTTTAATGGTAGTGACATCTACAAAACAAATTGGAAACTTATTTTTTTGATGTTAAAATGATACAAAGTTATTCTCTAATATGGTATTTAATGAAAACATGAATCTAGACCAATAATATATTATAATTGAATATATTAAAATATTCATATGTAACAATAGATATTTCTTATAGAGTGGTATTGAATGCAAAGTGATGTTATATAACAGATCTCAAATTATATAATGGTTAAATTTGTAAATGTGACATGATAATAGACTCGTGAAAGGAACTAGCTTCTCTTATCCTTGATTAAATTATATATATTTTTAATATTGTAAAGGATATTTTTTCTCTATATTGGTCAACATGATGATGATGTATATAAAAAATAAATGATTCTACATAGAATATTATATCTTCATAGAGGATAGTGAAATTATATAAATTTTATATAAACTTATGGAATTGTTGACAAGGCATGTGAAATTAATACAGTTATGGAATAAAAAACATAAAAAAATTGTATTTTTAGGATTACGGACAATAATAATATGGATATTGTGATGACGATATTTGTGGCATAGGTATTTCATGACATATTAAGATTACAAAAATTCCATGTGTATCACTTATGAAATTAGATATATTATAGGAACAAAACTATTTAAGACCACATTTACATATTTCATGAATATTTTATTGTGTGAGTACCATTCAATTTGATAAAAACATACAATGATTTGTTTTATTTAGTGTGATCTAAAGTTCTGTTGGAGTTGGAAACTATACGCATATATAACTTGTTTCTAGTCTATCACCACCACTATTGGGGATATAAAATTTTATAGTATGTGATATAATAATTTATGTTGGGGATAGAGAGTACATGATGTTTAGAGTTTTTTTGGGTGGAGTATTTCACTATATTAAATAGTTTTTGTATATAGTATTTCATTATATTAGAATGGGTTCTAATAGTGATATTTGAAAAAACAATTCCTTGGTGAGTATAATATATAAATTTTTACGTGTTGATTACTAGATTTAATACAATCTTTGATAGTATCTTATGAGGTTTTGAGGTTAGATAATCTCTCTAGATAGTGTTTATCCTATAATTACCCCAGTTTAATTATCACTAATATTATATATAGGGTAATATGATAAATTGTTTTTTTTGTTTTTATGGAAATTTTCTAAACAATCATGGTTTTTAGTATGTCTATGATGAATAGGGATTATTTATTGTTCCAACACGTAAATAGGGTTTTTTGGTTTTTTATACATTAGGGGGGTATTTCATTTTTTTAACTGTTAAATATATATTTTTTTGTGGAAATGTTATATTAGAGTAATATTATATTATTTAAAAAATAATGTATTTTGTTTTTTCTATTTTTATTATTATTTATTGTATTTCACTATTGAATCATTTATTTATTTTTACTGTTTCTTGAGTGTAGAATTAACCCTTGATTTCTACATATGAATGAGGTTTAAATTTGAATCCTCCCTTAGAGAATTTTGAATTCATATATGGATGATGATGCAAGTAATGATTAAATAAAGGGGTGAAAATCTAGGTAACATTAGTGAAACACATATCTTGGAAATGGGGTTGTTTGGCCTAGATGATGGGTCTTAGGGGAATTAAAATTGCTGTACTTTAGGCTTTAAAAATTTAATTCTACAGTTTTATTGTGGATAAAACCATGAATAGGGTGAATGATACCTTTTTATCCCCAATGTGTGTGTGCTGTTTCATTTCTTGCAAACTCTAACACATTAAATAATATAATATAGTATCATATTATTCTATTTGTAGGGTAATTCTTAATATTTTTTTATTTCGAACACATTGTTTTATTTATCCTTATATGAAGTATTAAAGGGAATATTTTATGGGTAACTCTCATTATCGTCATATTTTAATGGAGGATCCTCAGTGGGGTTGTTTCATAAAAAATTTAAAATATAATATTTCATAGTGACCATATTTGGATTTGGGTATACTCACAAGTATTGTTTTTATTTATTTAGTAAAATACATGGTTAAAATGTTAGAGGTGTAGGGGTTCCATATATTAGGTGAGATAAGTCATCATTGGGTGTAGAGGTTAAATAATCCTTTACAAGGATAGTCATTATCATTTTTTAATGTTGATTTCAAAATGAAATAATTTTATTGTATGGACATATAGGTATATATATTACTAATTAGTCATTAAATGATTTTTGTTGTTAATTTTGTGTGACATTGGGAACTTCTATGTTGCTGTATATAAGGTAACTCTAATATAATTAAAAATTACACATAAATATATAAGTATTTGATTTATAAACATTTATTATTTTAAATTTGGAACGATAATATGTGGAATCATTTATATGAATTTATCAATTAATAATAATATTATAAACACCTATTTGTGTGCAACCCATTTTAGATATTATAGATGACGAGGAAATCATTTTTGTAACTATGTAAAAGTGGAATACATATTTATTTTAATTTAGAAATTATTTTATCAAATATTATGTGATTGTTTATGTTGATGGGGTATTTTATAATATTCAAAACCTTATAATACTTGTGCCATACGTTCAACCTGATATATTATGATAGTATATTTGAAAAATGATTTTAGTGGGATGGTTTACTCAAAATATGAGTAATGTAACCTTGATACATACATTTATTTATCATTTAACCATATTTAATTTTTAAATTTTCACAATGACCATTTTAAGAGCTATATGATTTAGGAAATAATTCCATAATATATAAAAAATAATACCTTTTTATATTAGGATTTTTTCAATTTTTATGTTGAACTAAATAAATAGATTTTAAGGACTCATTTTTTGTATCTAGTGTTTCTATATGTGGTTTGATAAATATATCACTACTTGATATTATTCATTGTTTCACACTAGTATTATTGGATTATGATCATAAAAATAGATCATAGATTGAAATTGTCTTTTCCATAATGTAAATGTGAAGAAGATTGATTTAGAAGTAATGGAGATTCAATTTTACATCCACATTACTAAAATTTATATAGATAAAATATATTATTTATAATCTTAATATAAATGTGTAAAATATTGATTGTTAAAATTTAATGGTAAAACACCTAACAGGTTTATTTTCATATATTAAAATATTTGATAATTTATAAATGTGGTTTGGAATTATTTATTAAATTGGGATCATATTTCAAATATTATATATTTATTTTATCATAATATTTAAGTAATGGGATTTATTTTAAATCTTGATTTACATTAATAATATATCTATTTTAGGTGTGGGTATTGATATTATTAGTATTATCATATGAGAATTTTGGTACTAATATAATAGAAATAATATTATTATTATTTCTATAATAACAATAATATTATTATTTTTTCATTTTTTTGCTTCAATTTTTTTAAATTATTTTTGATATTGTTATTTTTTAGAAATATTTTTCTTGAAATGTGTAAATTCTTGTCGAATCATTAATGGTTGAAATTAATGATAGGGGTAGGGGTGTTCCACATTATTGCACATTCAATCTTACACTACTTCAATTTCATGGAGGGTCAAACCTTACACTAGGAATTTTTTTGCTATAATCTTCCAATATTCTACCCTTGTATCTTTAAAATGAATTTTTTTATGGATTTGATATTTATTCATAACCATGTAATTGAAAAACACCAATATTTATGTTTTTTCAATTATGGAGGCAACATAAGAACATATGAACTTGTTTCAACACATATAATGTTTTTGATACGTCAAACCTCCCTGAAGATAATTCTGCCACATTTTTTTTTATTTCCATAAGTTTTTTTTCTTTATTCACTAATTGAATTTTGGTATACAATGTCTGATTTTATTATGATTGATCATTGGTATGTATATAACATATAAACTACAATTTCGTTTTCACATCATTTCCCAAAGGTTATGTACATACTCAAGTATTTATGAACACATAAATTTTAATGAAATAAATTATATTATTGATTATTGTTGATTTATTTGTTGGGAGTGATTCAATTATAACATGATTTTAAGGATTTATTCTATTAAATTTTAATTAGGGGACTTTTTACCCCTCTTATTATAATTAAACATTTACTGATCATATGATTTTAATTTACCAACATATTATAAAATGGGTATATATATTAAATAAATTCTATTTATTAATACTTTTATGATTTTAATTATTTTTTCATAATAACCAAAAAAATGTTTTAATGCATTCGATGATTGAAATTATACTATTTTACTTTTATATCCTTATGCTATTAGAGGAAAACGTCATCTTGTTTCCCTCAAGTAATGAATAATGTAAATTTTAAAGAATAAAGTTTACATGAAATATAATGGTATAATTTTTTGATTTTATTATTATTTCTATGATATAAAGGGATCTATGTATTAATATATTGTGATAAATGGGTTATTAAGTATATATTTTATATGTAACATGGACCATATAAAAAATTCATAGTTTTGTAAAAAAATAGAGCTTAATAAAATGTTTTTGTATAGTATATAAATTTCTACATAATCTAAAAGTACTTTATTGTGTACTTGTATCATTTTTAAAAGTAAAATTGATGTTGAGTAAAAAAAAATTCATTTGAGTTTTTAATTATGCTACTACATTATGAAAATATCTTCATTAAAATGAATAGTTTTTATGATATTATGATATATCATTTTTGTTTACCAGATATTCAGAAAAAGGGTGTTTTAGTATACTTAGTGATGAATAGAATGGACCCTTTTATATTAGAGGAAGCAGTTTGGGAGACATTTATTATATAGGAGTGGTGATGTGTGTTATAATTAACTAGGTTAAGAGGATTCCTTACAAATGAATTTCATCAATGTTATTTTACCATGGGACCGTGCTAGCGAATATTAAGATTCTACATGGTGGATTCCTTGTTATTACCCATTATATTCTCATACTAGTTTTTAATAAGACCCTATATAGCGGGTTACGTATTTATCCCAATTATAGGCCATGATATGGCATGGTAGTAATATACCCAAAAGATCAGTTGCATAATATAATATATTAAAATAGGGTTATCCTAGGATTCAATAAATGTTAGATCCCAAGGTGTTTCATATTAAAATATTATTCAACCATATCGATAATTTTTTCCATTAATTAATTTACATTAGTATTTGGATATTTTTTCCACGAAATTATTTTTTTCCATAAATATGTAAATAAATCATTGACAATTTTATTGTAAACTAATATGATTTTTATATAATTTTATTTAATGGTTAAAAAACCCTTCAGGAAATTTTATACTACGAATGTTTATACTCACCCATGTATATTCACTAGGATTTATATATCAATATGTATTCCTATTTTTATTTTCAGGAAATGCATTTGAATTATTTTGTGGTATTTCATTTTGTTTCAACAATTTCCCAAGTAGAACTCAGATATGAGATGATAGTGTTCTATGGATGACAATGACCATTTATGTATTGAGTTTAATATTTTCACATACAGAGTTTTATTGGTTTATGTTATATTTATTGGTTTATATTTTTATATGGTAATGAAATTATCAAATATGAATATATTATAAATGTCTTATTTTACATAACTATATAAATCTAATTTTTTAATTAGTTGTATTTGAGGGAAACCATTCTCCCATGGGGTATGTTGATTACTTGCCACTATTCGGTGGCCACTAAGGATTAATGGTAACTCACATAAGGTGATAGGTGATATACATTGGGTTCATTATAATCGTAGGTTATGCATTACAATTTCTATCAATGATAATCTGTGACGTTTACCCAATGGTGGTTGTATAGAAAAGAGAATCATGACTCAATATGTATAGTAATATACATTATCATGAATCAACATTACTATTGGTATAGGAGATACCAAGGAATGACTTAGAGTTAGAGTTATCAAACTAATGTTGAATGTTTTCTCATTGTAATTTAATTTTTATTTCCCATTGGAAAGCTCTCATGAACTATAAATTTAAAATAATATCATTCAATGTCACTTACATCATGCATGAACATAGGGATCATTTTTCATGTGCATAATTATAAGAGAATGATTTTCCAATTATTTTCCCATTTTGTTTTGTTTTTGGATGTTGATGTGATTTCTATAATTTATTATAGGTGTTATTATGCTATTATAAGATTGGATGGACCCAAAATGAGGTCAATAATTTTTAATCAACCATATAACATTGTTTAAATTGTGTATCTGATTGAATAATTAATTTTAAAAGGGTTTTGATTCAAATTTATTCATTGGGTTATCCATGGTATGTGTATTAATTTAAAACCAATATCTTTTTATTGTGAATGTTTTTTATGTCTAATGCATTTTTTTCAAAAGGATAAATATGAAACCATTGATGTATACAATTTATTTATTTATTTTTATTTTTTACTTTTTTGGGAAAGTTTTATTTTTTCCTTTATTATAGTTTAATTTTGGTTAATAAACAATAAATGTTATTTTAAAAACAAAAATGGGAAATTATGTTTTAAAACATTTAAAAGAGATTGTTATAATTGATTAAAAATGGATTTTAATAGAAATATGACATTTCTTAAATGTGTAATATATTTTTTCAATAAATGGATGGGATCCTTTAGGGATATTTTTGAGTTTTAAAATATTTTTAATTCATTTTAAGGATATAAACTTTCATAAATACATTTTTTTTAATTTTTGATAGAATAATATTTTTTATTAATGTTTGATGGATTTAAACCTGATAAAACATAAAAAGGATATATTTTGACCTAAAAATAAGTAATTATAATTTATAATTATATAATAATTTTTGTATTGATTGAGGGAAAATATTATGTGAAATTTTCAATAAATGAATTTTATGTTTAAATAGTGTATGAGAAATGTTTTAAATAAGTTCAAATCATATTGTTTTGAGGATTTTCAAAATATAATGTGTATAGATCAAGAATACATTGATTTGTATATCCTGAATTTATTATATTTGGTTATTTTTTTGGTAATTTTAATTTGTTTTTTGAAAGTAATGTTTCAATTTTTAACATGATTATAGTGTTTGTGATTCATATTATTTAACTAAATTATAATTATTAAAGGATGTTTGTTGTTTCAAAAATTTTTGTTTAATTAAAAAAATTGTCCATTTATGAAATTCTATATTATAAATAAAATTTTTATTTGAAAAGAAAGGTTTTATATTTAACATGAAGGAATGTACATAATTTTCACATCAATAATCCCTTTAATTATGTGATCAAAAGTCTATTTGGCTGTACTAGTATTGAATAATGGTTATTAATCAATTTATTTGGAAGAATACAAACATGTTTTTTCTTATCATATCAAATAGATCCCCTAAATCAAGTCACATGTGTTTTATTTTAATTTCACTTAATTTAAATTTAGTTTGTTCACTTTGAGTAGTTTTAAGTGGTGTGTGTAAAATTTTATTAGTGGTAATTGGGGTTATACACATAGATTTCACTAAAATATTTATTATATTTATATTTATATTTATTTAATATTCACAATTTTTTTTAAGTTTTTTTTGAATTTTTTTAATTGCATTATATTAATATTTGTTATCAATTTTTTTATTAGTATATAATAATTTTATATATTACAATCAGATATTATGCATTATTTTAAATTTATATGAATATTAGTATAATTTGTTTATTTATGTAATTATATAATTATATTATATTAATTATAATTTATATTATTATTTATTATTATTATTATTTTTCAATAGTTATTTACGCTAGTATAATTGTAATTATTAAATTAATATTTTTTATTCCAATACAATATTGATATTTATATAATAATATCTAATTATTATTAATAATATTATATCATTTTACCTTTTTATTAAAATGGTGATGATGATTATTATTATTATTATTATTAATTAATAAGGGATAAAAAGAAAAGAGAATAAATAAAAACGTGAAGGATCACAAATGGACAAATTAAAATGATAAAAAAAATTCATTGAACATATGCATTGTTTGTTAATCAATAACAATATATAACTATTTTACATTCGCTCTCTCATCATAAAATATTTTAGGGAAGATGTAAAAGAACATTTCCAACTCCACACATCCATTATTAATAATATCTATTGATGTTTCCCAAAATTTCAGAAACCATTCTCATACCTAGAATCATATCACTAGAAAGCCTAAAGAAAATGTATATATACAATGATTCAGTATAGAAAAAATTCCTTGTAGAATCAATAGTAAAAAAAATACAAATCAACCAACAAACCCTGCATAAGAGGCATGCTTATAGTTATATCCAAATAATTGAACTATAGAACCAAAAAATACCTTTATAAGGAAAAAATTAATTAATACAATCCCTTTCATTAATGTAAATTTTTCACTAATTATGATTATTACAATAGAATGTATTAATCGAATAGATCTAGAAAACATTATTCCCATGATAAAATCCTAAATTCCAAGTCAAGATTCCTTTGAAATGCTTCATCAATTATATATCTAATTTGATTCATAATTTTGGGGACTTTTTAAGATAACATTTTCAACATTATTTTTCTGAATAGAATTAATATACATCTCTTAAGCCCAGTCAGAATATTATTCTCTATGTTCATCACAAAGTTTCAAAACAACCTTCACCATTTCAAAATCCTCCTTTGGATAATATTTTAAAAATATTCTTGTAGCACTATGAGATCTTATTGCCATGTTTTTTACTTCAAGAAATATGGGTATTTTTGATAAGTTATTTTAGATGGTGTGCTATCGCTAATGTCCCCATATAGAGAAGGGTGTCAAAAATTGTTTTCCTGAGGTTTTTAAAAAACCCAACTAGGATTTTCCATCGTAAATACTAGTTGAAATAGATTATTGCAAAAGCAATTCATGATAGGTTGTGGACCTGTGATAAAAAAAATATTATTTGCGACGAGATGTAGACCCATCCGAAATAGTTTTCTAGAAATTTCATACAAACCTTGTTATGATGGCCTGTCGTAAATACTAATTGTGATAGAGAGCTCGTCTCAAAAGGGTCTGACGCAAATAGCTTAAAAATAGAAGAAATAAAATTGTATAAAATAAAATTAATAATTATAATAAAATAGTAATAATATCAATTAGATAATAATAATAATATTTCTAAAATAAAGAAATTATAAAAAAATATAAAATCTTAATAATATTAATACTAATATAATATTAATATTAATGTAATAATAATATTACTATTAATTTGTATTATATTATCTTATTATTAGTACAAAAATAAATTATTACAAAATAACAAAAACTTCCAATTTTTCAAAAATATAAAAAAAATAACAAAATAATAAATAATAATAAATTATAAAATTATAAAAAGTAATAATAACTTTATTTTAAGTAATAAAATAAATAAAAATTAAATAATAAATAAAAAATGATATATTCGTAACAATGTTAAAAATACAATATATTGAAATGTAAATTGTTAATAATACAAAAAAACTGTAATCATAAAAAAATAAATACATCCTTGAGGGGGAGGGTCTTCTAGGGGAACTGAAGGAAATGGTGGAGGGAACTCCATACACATAACATGAGTTAGACGATGCATGTTATACATCTGAACAATGTGTTGCTATATCCATAGAATCATCTCTAACTAATTTTGTTACTTTCATCAGATCTCTTCCTATTTCTATTGTTTCCATTGATGCATCTCCTCTTCTTCCTATGCATAATCTCAATAAGGTCACACTGAGCTCACATCTACTCCTGATACTATGATGCATATGATGCTGAATTTCTAAGATCTCCTCTTGAACTAGACGATAACATCACAGTGGAACCATAATATCTCTCATGAATCCATAAAGAGTCGATACCAACCACTCAACCTTTCTCAAATGCATTCCAAGTCACCTGTATTCATGCTGCCTCATCAAATTGGTGGGATGATGTCTGGTCATCGATCATGGTTTAACTCAAAGTTAGTGTCTGAGACATCTCGGCCTTATATTTCACCAACTATTTTAATCTAAAATTATAATATTTAAAAAATTATTTGCAGTTTATTTTAGAAATCCAAAAAAATTATACTGACCATAATCTGACGCAGGCGATCACCTCTTATCCCTCTAGTGACCAGATCATTATATAACCTCCTATAAATGATAAAATAGGTATTATCAGGTTGGTCAACATCATATATTAATATAATATAAACAATTTACATTTAAAATTATATATGATTTTAAAAAAATGTACTTACCAAATGTTCCATATTTTTAATGAATATAAGATTATTTTCTCGATGTTTCTCCACCTATATCCCTCAGTTTTGTTGTCATACCAATGATCTCCTATAAAAATAACTACCCAACCAATGTGAACATAATCCATCCCAAGACTCAGATGAAATGCAATAAGGTCTGTGGGGTTAGCTAGACTTATCAAATGCAGCCACTCATACTTTCCTCGTTCATTTCCTTCTCAAATTGGGAAACAAATGACGGAAACACTCATTCATAAACCCCTCGTATGCCTTCAAGATAGTTTCACGCATGCTCTCATTTATGGGATACCATAATCCCTACAAAATAATTTATAATATCAAGTTACTAATTAAATAAATTTCAATATAAATCTTATTTATTTACATACCAGCTAATGATTGAACATGTGGTGATGAACATCAAGGGTAATATGATCCCATATGACCCATGATTTAGGAAATTTAGGTTTCAATATATAACTCCACTTTACCAAAACTATATGAAAAAATATAAGAAAAAAATAACACATAATAAAATAACATGTATATCAATAAATAAATGAATTCAAACAAAAATACACAGGTTACCTTACCAATTCACATATAGATCGAAGCTAAGCCATGGACGTATCTCAGGAACATGGTTAGGACTAATCAATTTCAAAATACCATATCCCCTCTAAGTGCTCCTGGAATCTCCAGTAGTATGAGAGTTAGATGATCCGAAATCAGGCTCTTCCCAAGGTTGATCAGCCTCCTAAAACTAATGAAATAGATCCTCATCCATCTGAAACCCGAAATAACTGTTGTTAAAAACCATTTTCAATAAACTAATATATACAGATTTATATATTATATGATTATAATATGAATTTAATTGTTTAATTTTTCTTATTCAACCTAATATTCATATCTAACAATGTCAATGTCTTCATATTCCTCCTTAGCATCATCAATTTCCTTATGAGTTTCTAATTCATCATCGCTTTTTATTTCACATTAATTTATAATTTCATTAACATCATCGTCACCATAAAACCATATATGTTGGGTTAAATAATCAATATTTGTGTTTCTTCGTGAAAAAATATAAATTTGGAGTAGTCTCTGAAAAAATTTCAATTCCATGAACTTCAATGGAACCACAGTCAGTTTGATTAAATTTATTTTCCGAATATTTAATTTTTATTGCGCTCCACTAATCACCCAAATCTCTTTAGGTAGAGCATCATAATTTTCAAAAAAAATTTGATATTCCTGTTGAGATAATAATTTTTTTTAAATTTTTTACATGAATACTATTATATTTAGTATCGATGACTCCATGGGTCAGATGAACACACATTGCAATCTTGATATCTAACCACGGAAATTGAATAATCATAGTGTAATTCTGTCCCAGATAGCATAGTTCAATAATGTATTTCAGCATACTGTAAAAGTCCAAATTAGTATCTCTATGATTATATCCTCTCTATAAAAAAAACTTTCGTTTCTTTATTCCCTATATGCTCATCTATGAAATCAATAATTATTCACCACATATGCATTCTAATATTTAACCATTTTGGATGGTGTGTTATTAAATACAAAAAACCGATTATAAATTTTACCATCATGAGGAGATACTAGATTTTTTATAGAACAATTATCAATAAAAAACCGAAAAAATATGTTTTATATGTTAAACAATATATAATTCATGGTATCGGTTTTTGAAATTATATGAAGTTTTTTTACGATATTCATAAAAACTAGATACTGTAATTTGGGTAAGTAATTTCTTGATATAATGATTATATAACCAACAAATAAAATAATATCAATTTATTTTATAAAATATTATAGTATAAGTTATAGGATAACATATAGTCAAAATAGTTTCATTTCACCATAGTTGAACAAAAAATATTTATGGTCTATCCAATGTTCATCATCTAGAATCCATTGTTCATAAACTCCAACAAAGCCGTGTTTAGAGTGATTAAAAACTAAAAATTTATTTCCCACTTAATGTTCAAAATTTCTCTCATTAAGACCCTTGATAATTTTTAGGGATATTCATATTGAAAATATTGATAAAATAAAATAAAATTTTTCTTGAAAATAAACTTATGCAATTGAGCCTCCAACCGATACTACGTTATGTACGTTTTCCATCAATTTATGAAATCATATCACGAAGGGGGGTATCCATTAGAACTATATTAGGCCTGTACATTTTTCTTCAATTGAGAAATGTTATATCCAAGGTCCTATTGAGTCAATGAAAGTATGTGGGAATATTTTTTCATGTTTACATAAAATTAAGACAACATCTTTGTATAGTCTTTTTTGTGCATCGTAGTCTGTTGTCACCATACAAATATCTGAGAGAAAATATGATATGTATATTACCACATCCAAAATACAAGAATTCACCAATCATCTTAAACCAATAAAAATAATATTTCTATTATTATATGATAGTCAGGACTTTTTAATCTAGTAATATGACCATTTATAACTCAACTTCCAAAATTGGAATTATAACTATATAGAACTCTCAAACATGACTTCCAATTACAAAATAATAATTAATTTTTTTTGAAAGTGTATAAGTTTCATTTGAATTTATTTACTTCTATAATCTGACTTTTTCAAAATTTTCATGTTCTGGTCGCATGCAGATTTGGGAAAGATCAAAACATGCATTTACATTATCATTGGTTTTACATGGTGTATCAAAAACAATAAGAAATAAATTATCAAAATAGTTTTTCTAAATATGAATGATATCCAATGTCCGGTTACCCAACAAATCATACCAATATTATATATCCCAAAAATGGTTCGTTTTATGAAAATATATTTATTCCCAAATCCATAAATTTTCTGTTGGTATATTTTTATTGTCCAAATGCGATGGGAGGTAATTAAGATACAATTAATTTTAAATATATACCTAAGATAATTATTTGATGTCCATATCTTTAAATTATTTCTTTTTTGACATTATATTTGGTCATCCGAAATGGATGATAAGTTCGTAGGAATATTCGATTACATTTGAAAAACAAGGTTTCTTCCATTGACCAGCAAAAATAATTTTTTTCTCTCTCATATAGTGTGGAGATGATTTTAGACCATGTGTACTACATCCAGATAACATTTCATATACTGGGACGTCCCTAAATATCAAAATCAATGCTTCTTTCAGTAAGAAATTTTGATTCAAAAAAACAGCATATGTACTTAATCAATTACTCAAAAATGAATTTAACTCATCAACCAATGGTTTCATATGAAAATCATTATTATTTTTAAGATGTCCTATAATTATCAAAGGTCAAAAAAAATATGGCACCATCATTGACATACATAGAGGTAAATCGTACCGAGTTATAAAGACATGACAACATGAATACTGACCATAGTAAGAACCAAATTGATAGCAACCATCACTAGAAATAACCAATCATCCATTTCGGGCTTCAAAAGAAAAAGATAGATGCACTTGTTCAAAATGTTTCCATAAATCAACATCATATGTATTATTTATGCTTTTATGAATTTAAATATTGTTTTTTCTATGACATCAATGTAGTAGTATTTTGAGTCATAAATAAATGCATCAATATTGGTGTATGTAGGAATTACATCAACTATTTTACATAAATCAATCCAGAATTCACTAGTTGGGCCTCTTTATACATTGATTTTCCACATATGGGACTACAATCCAATGAATATTTTTCACCATAATATAAAATGTAATCAGTTACACATGCATGAATCTTCTGATAAGCAAGATCTATATTATGAACCACAAACTTTCCATCATAGAAATTTATAGAAAACATTTTTCCTATAGGTAAAAGTGTTTTAACATAAGATAATATTTGATCAAAACACCTATTTTACATTCCATTATCTGATTTAATTGCCATAAATTGTTCCTTCACTTCATATTTTCTTATCTCCCAACTAGGAGATAATGAATCCTCAGAGAACCTCAATAACTTATAATATTGAGATGTTTCTAACGTAATAGTTAAATTAATATCATATGGAGTATTAGTGTTTGAAATGATTGGCCTTCCACATCATGTATTAAATTTTTAAACCATGTTGGATCTGGAACCAAAATGCAATAGATGAACCCCATTATTAGTATCTTAATTGGAACTACGTTCACTATGTTGATACCACAAAACATAATCGAGTTTAAAACCAAAATGTAATAGATAAACCCAAAGGTGGTAAAAAATTTAAAAATACGCAGAGAACATTTTTTACATGGATAATAAATTTTCCATTCTATAAAAAATTCTGGTTTCGATTATAAAAATGCTAATAATGTTTCAACACCTTCAATATATAAATGATATAAACAAAATCGATTTTGATTATTTTGCTGATTTATCCAAGAATGATCATCTAATAATAAATATTGTTGACTTCCTCATTCCATATTTCTCTAAATAATATGAAATAACTACTTTTTTAAATAACCTGAAATAAAAATTCAATATCCAAAAAAGAGAAAAAATTATATTCATTTTCGTAGAAATTTGTTCTAATTTGTTTATATCAATGTTATTTATAATATTTTCATTAAAATTTTACTTATCTATAGTAGTTTATAATAATTTATACAAATTAACACTAATAATTTGTAATTACTAAGAATTTATACTAATGGCCACTAATTTCGAGCGTAAAAATTTCTAGCAGATTGGGGACAACACTTTTTATCGATGGCTCAACTTGTTGATACTTTTACTGAATGAAATCACTATATATATTTTTTAAAATGTATGAATATCCATTTTCATATGCACTAGAATAGAGAGAAGGGAGTCCTCGTTGTGATTCTATATGTTATCCTGCATATGAAAATGGATATTCATAATTTGTATCAGATTTTTTACAGTGATTTAACTGGGAGAATGTTTCAAGGAGACGAGTCATCAAGAAAAATATCATCTTTTTCATGATGTCTCATCTCGTTTTAATTTTATCTTACTAAAATCATTATGAAAATTCTACTTTGAAATATGCATATACATTTTGATATTCGTGATAATGAAGGGCTGAGAGGCCTCACCATACTGGTCTCTATTCGAGTGCATAAAAAATGGATATCTATATGTTGGAATTGATTTTTCATTGAGATTTTAGTGGGGGAAAGTTGCAAGGAGATGTACCATTAGAAGAAAGAGTTTTCACTAATCCACTGAAAATTGTGCCAATCTATTATAATTTATTATAAATTATTACTAATTATTAAAATCAATTACAAGTTATAATGATTAATTACTAATTATTAAAATTATTACTAATTATTAATTATAAAAATTTATTTCTAATTACTAATCTTAAAAAAATTATTTCTCATTATTACAATTAATTAATAATTGATACAATTTATTACCAATTATTTCATGTTTTTATAATTTTTATAATTTATTATTAATTACAACTAATTATAACTTCTTCCAACTAAATATTACTCTTTATTACTATTTATTGCAATTTATTACTAAATATTATAATCTATTTCTGATTATTACAATCCATTAATAGTTATTACTAATTATTACTATTTCTTAATAATTATAATATTTAATTACTATTCATTATAATTTATTACAAATTATTTCATATTATTACTAATTATTTCTAATTATTACAAATTATTACAAATTATTACAAATTATTACCAATTAGTACTAATTATGACTAATTATTACATATTATCACTATATAATACTAATTATCACTAATTATGACTAAATATCAATAATTATTACTAATTATTACTAATTATTATTCCTTATATTAATTATTTATATTTATTAATAATTTTTAAATATTATTACAAATTACCTCTAATTACTACTTATTCCCACCAATTATTACTAATTATTAAAATTTATTTCAATTTGTTACTAATTTTTAAAATTTATTATTACTTATTATAATTTATTACCAATTAATAACATTTATTAGAAATTATTAAAATTTATTAGTAATTATTAAAAATTATCACTAATTATTACTAATAATTACTAATTTATTACCAAGTATTACTAATTCTTACTAATTCTTACTTATTATTAAAATTTAATACTATTTAATACTTTTTATTTCTAATTCATACTAATTATTAAAATTAATTACTAATTATTACAATTTATTTGTAGTTACTGCTAATTATTACAAGTATTTTGTCCACCATGTCCTCTTAAAAGACCAATAATAGTACTGCTCCCAAGAAAGGGTGGCAAAACAAGTTCTTGGGGCAAAAAAGGCTCCGAGAGATGTATTATATGATCTTCAGGAAACAATATAATTCCCAATTTGAATAGGAATCTGTGGATATTGGGGAAACTTCTGATTATGGGTATGGTGATGATATTGACCCCTTTGAAATACAGCTTTTTTGGTGTGAACTTTCTTAACATTTCATTTCTTATTATACTTGACTTTTCATTTTTTTTAATTATGTTTGGGAGGCCAGGCTTGCCTGGTCCCATACCTTATCTCTATTCTAATATATTACTAATTATTACTAATTATTTTTAATTATTTTTAATTATTTATAGTCATTATTAATTATTACTAATTATTACAATTTATTGATAATTAATACTCATTATTACAAATTAGTAATAATTATTACTAATTATTACAAATTATTACAAATTATTTCTAATTATTCTGAATTATTACAATTATTTACAATTATTTACTAATTATTACTAATTATTAAAATTTGTTACCAATTATTACTAATTATTACAACTTATTACTAACTCTTACTAATTATTTTTAATTATTAAAATTTATTACAATTTAAAAGTAATTATTTCTATTTATAAATTATTATTAAAATTTATTACTAATTACCGAAAATTATTTTATATTGTTGATAATTATTACTTATTTCATCTAATTGTTACTTATTTGAGCTAATCATTAGTAATCATTAAATTTAATTACAACTTATTACAAATTATTAGAATTTTTTAAAAATTATTAATAAATATTAATAATTATTACAATATATTATATATTAATAAAATTTATTCTAATTAAGAATTTTTTTACTAATTTTTAAAATTTATTAGAATATATTTCTAATTATTACAATTTATTACTAATTATTAAAATTGACAACTAATTCTTACTAATTATAATAATTTTTTACTGGTTCTTAAAAATTATGACAATTTTATTCTAATTATTACAATTTATAACTATTTATTAAAATTTATTACTATTTATTAAAATTTAATGAAAATTATTACAATTTATTTCTAATTATTACTAATTATTAATAAATATTTTTTATTATTTCTAATTATTAAAATTTATTTCAATTTATTAATAATTTTTATTAATTATTATTAATTATTATTATTTCTTACTAATTTCAACAATTTATTAATAATTAAAAGAAATTATTAATTATTCTAGCTAATTATTACTAATTATTAAAAATTTCTACTAGTTACCGCTAATTATTTCTAATTATCATTAATTATTATTACTTATCAAAAAAATTTAGTATTTTTCTAATTTATGACAAATTATCGCTAAATACTACTAATTACGGCTAATTATAACTACTTATTAATAATTTCTCCCTTTATTTCTAATTACTACTAATTAATAATAATAAATATAATAACATTTAATTAATAATAATTAATACTAATCACACTTAATTATTTGTAAAAACAAATAATGATAACTAAATCTATCTAATTCTAATTTAATTTAGTCACAGCTAATTAAAAAATTATTACTAATATAAAATAAAGTGAATTTACTAAAAAATAAATGAAATGGATAAATACGTTAAATTAAGACATTCCGACAACATAATTCATGAATATTTCTCTGATTTAAAATTTTAAACATTGAAAAAATTTGAGAGAAAAAATGAAAGTAGAGAGGAAAGGAGGGGTAGTGAAAGTAGGGAACATGGGAAAACCGAGGGGTATATATTGGTATGATAATTTGCGATTAACCTATTTATGAAGAGACCCATAGAAAATACTAACAACAATATGAATTAGGGCGATGTGTAAAAAGGTATTTGCGATGGGACCCATTGCTAATACCAACCCGCTGACATAATATTTGAGACAGGAGATAAATCCCATCATTAATAGTAATAAATGTCACCGGGTATTTCTGATAGGATTTTATAACTCTATCAAATAAACATCCCATAGTTAGGCATGAAACTAGCACCAAACATGTTGCGACAAGGACGACCCCACATCACAAATAGTACCTCATGACAGAATATTTTTCCCAAGACCCTTCCCCATCACAAATACATCGAAACAAATATCATTTTTCCCGTAGTGATATAAGAGTGGCCCTTTTAAGATATTGACTACTTAAAGACATGTTCTTCTCCAAATTTATTCCCCTTATCCGAAGTAATTTAATGGGACTTATATTCGTCTCTACTATTCTACTATATATGTAGAGAATCATTATTGGTATGTGATTGCCTTATTTTATTCTTCTGAAGATCCCCATAATTAATCCGATAAATTATTTACCTTTAATCGCTTAAGGTATCCATATTAGTAATTTTAAAGGAATTATGAATAGAACGAAACTCCTGACTATCCTGTAATTGATTAACATCAATATTGTTCCTAGTACTACAACATGGGATTGAAAGAGATAGTTCTAATGTTATTTTATTATAATAGAATATATATATATAAAGGAAAAAAATTTCGAATTTGAAATTATTTGAACTCCCATGATAATATGCTTCATAGGAAAATATCAATTCTTGAGTAACATAATTATAAAGACATGATTCATTTGTACTATCATTTGATTTCTCTAAATGGATAAGTAAACCCAAAATCAATTGTTTCCCGTTAAAATTACCTCTTTCAGTTACATTATAATTTTTAGTTACAATATTAAATTATTTTGGGGGAAGATTCATTTTCTTCAAGAAAAACACTTATTCAAGATCATTTAAGATATTGAATGAACATAATTTTTTATATATAGTTTCACCAATAAATTTCCAGTCTACTTAGAATGTGGGAAAATATTTATAAGATGATTTTTTCATATTATTTTCTGATGTAGATGGAATCTCCTAATATTCAAAATTTGATAAATTATCCAATTGAACCAAAACCCATGAATAATGGCAATATAGTGAACTTTCTTATTCATTGTCCAATTTTAATGAATTTCTAATTAAAAAGATACATATCTATGTATCTTTTGGTCCTAGTAAAACCATCAATTGGGAAATATCAAAACCCATTCTTGTTAAAAATTCTTTTGATCATAGAAAATGTTAGAAAAGATATCTATTTAAAATTTTAATATGATTCAATTTTTCATAAATACTGATCCAAAACAACAAGTACGTTGCTTCAATTAATCTAATGAAAATGTGTCATGGAGTAAAACATTCTCAATGATAACCAAATTCTTGTAATTGGGGCTCTAAATCACATATTTGTTTCTTTCTAGATTGAGAAAAAATTCATGTATTAGAAATTATTGGATAGGTGATCTGATAAAAAACTGTGTTCTTTCACTGGTTAATCCATTGATCAATTTCAACTTGTGTGGATGAAATGAGTGATAGTACTGTTTTATAAATATTTAACATCATTTAGATATCCTGAAACTTGTGACATGATGTGAAAATACCATTTTGACCAATCAATTCATACATAGTGCATCTCAAATTCTTATTAATACCATGGTTACATTATCTTTTATATTACCTTCAATTCAACCATTTAATCCCATAGGTCAAATTTTTTTAATAAATTTATTTTTGAAAACTATTTTTATTGTTTTGAAAATAATTTCTTAACATATGAACATGGATTTTTTCTTTATTTTGGGGGTTTAAAATATATTTGGATCACCAAAATAGTATCTAGTGGTCCTCCCTCTCATTAAACACCTCTACCCAATAGTGCTCCCCCACGTTCCATCACCATCCTTTCATCATAGCATTCATCATAATTTTTTTCATAACACCACACCAACGTACATCTCATATTATAAGATGAGCCACACTATCCTTCATAGAAATTCATCTTCCATCCTATTTTCATGGCATGAATATATTATCCATTAATCCTCCACTGATATATACAGTGTACTGCACCTGACATATACCTTCTAACCCTAAAAACCGGGGATTCAAGCCCACATGTCTTACCTGTGCTATTATACTAGAAAAACCTAACACCTCATTCCACACACCATCATGTCCCAAAAATCATCCTACTTCTTCTTCACCATCCCTCCTCACATAATCATAATCTAAAAATGGTGACCCCCATCATCCAAAACACCTATAAATCATCATTTATCCAAAATGACATCCATTACAAATGATACATGAAAAATTGACAATTTGCATATCATTTCATAAAATATTTTTTGCATAGTTATTTTCTTATTATGGTAATATTTTTTGTATTAGATCCTTTTTTATGGTTTGTATTCATGCTTTACACATTTTTACGTTTTTCAAAAAGTCATATAACCAGGGTTTTGTGGATCAGTGGAAGGATTTTTTTCCATCATTAATCATAAATGAGGACTTGATGTGATGTTTTCATTGGCACAAACATAGTTATTTAAATCCATTATTTTTTATTTCATTTTCTCTGACCTTATAAATTAATTTGTGTGGTTTATATTACTAATTTATAGTATATTCATATAAATTTATTGATTTTTATGTCTGGGATACACCCATTTTTAATTTACATAGATTTTTACTCATTCAAATTATATCAATATAAGAATTAATATATTAATATATTATCAAACATAGATTTCTTACCATTTGTATGGTTCCAAATATATAATTTATAGTGGGGTAAAAATCATTGAATTTATATATTTTATATTTAATCACATGCATGATAGAATCAGAAGTCATATTCAGGAAAATTATAAATTAATAAGTATTTCAATTTATTAATTGATCTTTTTAAATAATGTGTGTATGTTTCCTAAAATTTAATATTATATAGGTGTACTCAACATGGATAAATAACATGATTTTTTTAGAAATGAGGCTTTTTATTTCCCCAATTTATTATGTAATGTAATATTTCAAAAATCACATAGAACACATTAGAATGAAACATTAAATAATTACTCCCAATTAATTTGAGCATTTATTAACACTAGATAATGGGATATAATGATATTATAATTAAATTTCTAATTTATTTAAAATAAATATTTAATAAACTAGTTATGGAAATAAAATAATTTGTATATCATACAGAAAAATTTTAATTTTAACTCCAATACATTTAAAATGACCCAAACTTTTATAAATAAATTCACCAATATGGATGAATTAAATTCCCTAATATGATATGTTATATAATAAAATTTCACTTCCTTGTATTATAATATCCTATTATATTTAAAATACAATTACGAATATTAACACTCGGTAATATAGTATTTGAACAAGGATCTTATGATTAGAATAAATACAGTGGTTTGACAAATCCAATTGAAAAAAAGGAATTGATGTCCCCAAATAGTAGGATTGTTCCTTATAAAGAATTTTCCTAAGAAATTACAAGATATATATAATCACAAGGATTTTACCTTTACCAAGAACGAAATGAGATCTATCAACTAAAGCATCACTGAAATCATTTATAAGATATGTTCAAGCTCTTTGAGATCATGACCGAAACAATGTACGCCGAACCACCCATTGAAAGTCTCACCATCAAGGAACTTAAACGTTTTAAATTTTCTAGATTATTAATGATTTATGTATCAAGACCATAATAATATGAATATGTATATTTAATAGAATAATGAATATATTGAATTTGATGTAGTAAAGCACAAAATATTTTTTGGTAATATTCCCTTACAATTAACACATTATTATTGATGAATTAATGGATTTTCTAAATAAATTTAATTTCATTAAAATATTATTAATAACTAATTTTTAGTAAATATAAATGATCATATAACTTTTACGAAGTCGGATTAAATATTTATAAATGTTCGTAAATGGTTATTGTTAAAAAACCAAACATTTCACAATAAATAATGATTATTATTTTAATATTGAAAATTGTCATATTTATACATTTATATGGGTAAAATAATTATTATTTATAATCATAACATCAAAATTATGAAATGGTGAATTTTTTCATATTTTACTAAGGGACGCGAATTTTTTGTTAAAAACTAAATACTGTATAAATATACGGTGTGTATTATGAAATCATAATTACCCAAAATAGATGTAATAAATAATATAAAGGGTATAAAAACAAATATATATTTTCCCTTTCAAATAATTTTATTTTTAGTTTATTTTATTTATTTTATAAATCCTTTTTGAATCCTCTAAAAAAAATATTATATTTTATGGTTTCAAAATCTTTTTGTAAGGATAAGACTCACTTCCACATCAACTAGGGAAAAATATTAAAAATTTTAACCCATGGAATTTTGATATAATGAAAAAAAACCCCTTAATGGAAGATGCCATTGGAAACGTCAATGGTATTTGTTTTGTTTTTGTTGTTTTATTGTATAGATTCCAAAACCTAAGATGGAAAATAATAAAGAACTGCCCTTTATTTTCCTATATAAACCAACCCAATCTCCCCATTATCATAACATAAAAAACTTGAAAAATGTCCATAATATTACCTATCATCTCAATAATAATACCAAAGTTCCACCAAGCTCACATGAATCACCTCCAATGATTTTTTAATCACCCTCTCAATTTAAGGGATTTATCTCTTCTCATTTTCATTCAAGCACCTTATTTGTCAATTAGTTAATTTCTCCTGTATTTTAATGGCCCCTATACTACAAAATTTATCTTCTAATAATGATATAACATTTATACCCTATTATTAAAGAATTTAACTAATCCATTTACAGATGAAATTTAGTAAGTGGTCTTACTCTCTTTATTTTATTCATGCTCCACTTTTTTATTGTACCTCTTAAATTCCAGTTTTTCTTGATCTGGGTGTGTTTATATAAATCCCAATTTCTTAACATTTATTTTCATGATATTAGATACCCCATTATATATCACTAATCCCTCAAATGAAGAATTATGCACACCCATTTTCTTTTTATTTTTTATTAAGGGGCCCTTTCCATCTCCTTTCTAATCATGTATATTTTTAATTTTATATCTTTTATTTCAAATTATTAAAGTTAAAATATGATTTTCCACATCCCTGTAACATTAAAATTTTTTAAATATAATAAGATATAACATTGAATCTCATGAAATTAATTTTTATAACTCATTAAGTATTATCGTTATGCTTCCTAATTTCACAATGATTCTCAATGCAAAATAATGGTGTAGCGATAACCCGTACCCATTTTCTATCATGCTTTTCATCCTTTAGGGATGAATAATTATATTATTTGGGACTTACATTTATTTATTCTATATTTATTGATCATTTATTAAATTATATGGATAAATTATTCCATGTTGTATGATCTGTGTAGTAAACTTATTCATGTGTATGAAATGAAAGAAATAGTTGTACCAACAATTATGTAGCACTCCAATGAATTATGTAATTTTTTAGTATCACGAGAAGAAATTAAAGGCATTAGGGGGTAATCCTAATCCATATTGGGAATTTTACATAATGATTTATTTATTTTAATACTTGAATTGGGTTTATGAATCTATATTTAATATTGTTTCCACATTTCCATGTTTCCATTATGTTATCATTTTTATCAGTACTCATTATCCATGTTCATGTTTATCAAAAAATGTAATGTTCCATTGAAACTATGATTTTATAACATGTTATAATTTCTTCATATTATTTTGTTTAAATTACTTTACAGGGCTTTATAGATCTCAAAAATCTTTTCTGTGTCCGTAGGATACCCAATGATGTTTTATGTATTATGATTGAATTTTTTTTGAATGTTATGGATATTTTCAATAATAGGGATCTACCAGTATTTTATATTTTTAATTTATGTGCCTAATTAGACAAGACATTATAAATTTTGATATTGTAGTTTGAATTAATTGTATTATAATGTAATAAATCATGAATTAATTTGTAATAAAGACCAGGGTTGTCATTGTTTGTATTAGATTAATGATGACTCATGATTGAGATTAGGATTAGAAAACTCCAGGGAAAGACAAAGGGATAAGTAAAAAGGTATGAAAACATCCATAAATTTTTTATCTATATATTTAGTTTTTCTAAGAAAATACTTCAATGTTTGGATACTGCATGCGGATGTCTCTGGAACATATGTACCTAGTGGTAAAACTAGAAAACATCGTATTGTGATAGACTCAATCCGGAACTGATGTGTGCAAGTATGCCTTATGTCACACATGTTTTGATATTCCCTGGGGATAAAAATTAGTATATTCATATTCTTATTATAAACCATTATTAAGGGAACACAAAATAATGTATTTGTATATGATAGAAAATAGATCACAAATAATATAAATTGAAGCCTAGAAATTCACATGTTAAGGAATAAATTTCATTTATATTTTAACTCTTTAATGTCATTTTATTTTCATTAATTAATTTAATAGTTTAAAAATAATCATCCATCATTTTTCAATTATTCTGTTCAAAGTATGAAAGTATTAAAAACATTAAACAGCTAATGTGAAGGGAGATTTGATGACTACCCAAACAAGATTCCAAATCGGATGGGGGATCAAGTATGACATATTAAAATCTTGACAAACCAATTACCAATAATTACAATTAAAAAATTTAACTTTATTTAATACCCAAATATTTTAATGAATAGGATAGAAACATCTCACATAATTTACTAGGATAATGTTGACAAGGGAAAGAAAACAAAATCTACATTGTGATACATGTGTGGAAAGATGCACTAATAGAAATGTCTCAATAGAAATGGGAGATGTTTTCTTTTTATAATGACAGGTTTTAAAGTTTAAAATTTTCATGGATAATTTAATAACATTTTGGATGTAAGAAAAGTTGATTATATGTTAAAATATACAGTTCTATTTCATAATTTATTGAAATTATGTATTTTTCAAATCCAATTCCCTATTCTAGGGGTTGAGAACCATTATTATCATTCACAATCTCAATGAATAAGGGATCAAGGAAATTATTATACTACGATGGATCAAGATGAATGGAGTAGATGTATCCTCAAATAAATAATTATGTATCCAATGTTGAATTTCAATTTATTCCCTCTTATTACATTTTGTAGTATTTCAAATAATTTTGAGTCAACACAAAAAAAAATTATTTGATATTATTAGGAAAAACATATATAATTTTTGTATCACATGTTGAATTTTGTGGGAAATATACTCTTGAAAATTTTATCAACAACCCATTAGTGGAGTTTGATTTAATCCTAGTTATAAACTCATTTTACTTTTATAAATCATACAAAAATTATATTAAGAAGGATACCAATATACATACAATGAATCATCTTCGGATTCTGTAAAAGAAGAAGGTATTGGATGAATATATTTTAGCACCATTATCTAGCGAATTTATATTATTTCTATATAAGATATCATATCTTTCTCAAATTATTGAGTATAAGGAATATATCATCCTCAAATACATTCCCATTATGAGAGAATATGATTATGTGTTTCTTGATGGATTACCTGGTCTTCCTCATAGTTAAGAGTTTGTATTTTTATTCTATCTTAAACCTAGGAAATTTATATTATCCAAGAACCCATAAGGAATGGATGTTGTGGAACCTGAGGAGTTGAAGAAAAAACTATAAGAGAGTCTAAATAAAAGTTTCATATTCCCATGTTCTTCACCATGGGGTGCACAATTCATATTCATCAAGAATAAGGATAGATCGGTATGCCTTTTCATTGATTACCATGAGCTCAATAACATCACCATGAAGAAAATATATATTCTATAATTGATTTATGAATTTTTCAATCAGTTGATTGAATCCCAATACTTCTCCGATGTGGATATTTGGATGGGGTATTATTATGTAAGGATAAAGGAGGATATCCCCAACACTACTTACAAAATAAGTTATGGTGATTATGAGTTCATAGTAATTCCATTTAGACAGAATAATCCTCCAAAAATATTTATCGACTTGATGAATAGAGTAATTAGATATTACCCCAATTTTTGTTAGACTTTATAGATGATATTATAATATAATCCTAACCCATGGAAGATTGTTAAATGTTTCTAAGAACTTTCTAATGTCCATAAAAAAGGATAAGAATTTTGAAAAGTACAGAAAATAAAAATTCTGGTTGATGTAAGTCTCACTCTTGGGACATATCATCATAAGAAGTGGTATATATATTGACCCTTCAGAAATAGAAGCAATTTAATAATGACTGAGTCCAACATCTGTGACATTTATATATTGTTTCCTTAGATTAACTGGTTACAATTATTGATTTATGAAAAATATTTCTTGATTTTAAAACCATCTAAGTAGTTGTGGATCAAGGAGTTGGGACCCTTCAGGAACCCATTTGACATTCACGAACCCTCCATAGAGAAAGGAGGAGGGATTCTCCGCGAACCCATTTGATGTTCGCAAACCCGCCTCAGAGCAAGACATGATTTCGCACTGAGCGATATTATCTTTTTAGTGCCTCTTACATATAAATAGCCAACTTATTCCCTTAATAATGATAGTTATTCCACCCCTTGGGTGGCTTATTTCACCCATTTCGCAGAGCTCCTGAACTCCATGAAGTGAAGCCTTCAAACCCTTTGTGAAGGAGGGAGCACCATTAGGTTGCTCGAGGCTCTGCGAGCCACTTCTCTTAATGAGATCCTCTTCTCCGTGAGACCCCATGCTCCGCGAGCATCCTTCCCTCATGAAGCTACTTTGCGAAACCCCATGTTCCACGAGCACCTTTCCTTCAAGATGTTACTCAGTGCAGACATATACTATGGGAGGCTCCTACCTTGACGCCCATCGGTCTATACCATGGGGTTTGTACCCTCGCACCCCGACTCAGGTTTAATTTTGGGATGTGGTCCCAGTCCTCTAGGCCAGTCCCTTCACTTATGTCACTGACCCCAATTAATAATAGATAGTCCCACCACGAACCTTTTTGGTCGGGGTGTCCGCAATTTCCATTCCACCCTTTTGCGCACTCACCTTCCACCAATGGAATACCATGATTCAAGATACTCCTCTAAACAACATTAAATAAATTGAGTCGATATATTCCACTTTGTCCCTATCACATTTCATGAGTTGATATTCTCATCTACAATTCCCGAGTACATTGAGGAGAACTAGTCCTCAAGCGACTCATCCAAACCCTATCAACTGTCTCATATTCCAGGTTGAACCTGAAAGGGCCACTCATTCATAAGTCCCAATGCCATCCATTTCTAGGTGCCCTTATAGTTCCCTCTACATGATTATAAGATTTAGTACTCTCTACGTTCCAAGCATAGGATGCCTCTTGTTCCAAATTAGAGATGCATTATGCTCCAAGAATAAGACACATAACAGTCTTTTCTACATGAATATAAACTATAGTGAACCCTATATGACAAATATAGGATTCCTCTTACTCCAAACAAGAGATTCATTATGCGCCAAGATTAATATGCCAATAGTTATATCTACATGACTATAAACTGTAGTACTCTCTATGTTCCAAACTACAGGTCATGGGCGTAGTGGAAACTCGTGGGTGGATGTGCCCACTTGGATTTATGTCATTTGAAATGATAAATCCAGAATCAATACAATGATAAACACCATTCTCCACTGATCAAATAACAGAAACAGATAAAGAATAAGAAAAGTCCTAGAACCATAATGTATGGAACATCACAGGTTGATTATAATTAAATTAATTAATTGACAAGAAGTGACTTTTATGGTGTTATTTCTTCGTTGATATTTCTGATCACGTTCCGATGTGATTCGCCGATGTGTCACATAAGCCAAGGGTAGACTTCCTCTAGCGGTGATCCACACGTGCACCACATATCTCTGGACATCTCCAAAGGAATCTCCAACTACAAGTATGAAGAATCCTTTGCTTGGGTTGTTCACCTTTGATTTCCTTGATCCTATGTAGGTGGATCTCTCTCACTCTTGAGAGCCTTCTTGGAGGACATATATCTTTCGGTCTTGATAAAATTCCCCAGAACTGTTGTGCACAATGGTTCTTGAGAAATGAGTAGTGGTTATGAGGATATTTATAATCGGGTTTGAGGTTGTAGAGTTATGACAATAAATAAGTGCGTTACACGTTTTTTTATATCATTAACTCTTTTGAAAACCCCATGTCGAATCATTAATTCCTTAAAATGCTCCCATGCTGATTATAATAAATATAATTTAATAAAATGATATTTCCGGAAAAACCTGATAGGAAAAAACTACCCGGCGTGTAATCATAAATACACGGCGTGTACTTGTTTTTCATTAAAAAATACAAGGCGTGTAATCATTAATACACAGCGTGTACTTGTTTTCAAAATAAAAACTACAAGGCATGTAATCATTAATACACAGAGTGTACTTGTTTTCATTTCATTCTTCCTCCAACATTAAAACGTTTTAGGCTTCCTTGAATAATTATTAAAACCTGTATTGTAATAAAATTTATTCTACTTTAGATACTTGGATACACATAGTGTGTAACCCTCTAGGCCTTTTTCTCATTGCCATTATGTGAGCTTGCCTAAAGTCCAAGATTAATCTTTAGCAATGGGTCAAGTCACCCAAGAGTATGAAGTTGAAGCCACATTGTTGTGTCACCTCATAAAAATTCATACTATGTAATTTAATCCCTTTGTCTCAATATCTCATCAAGTAGGTTTTATGGTAGTGTCATAAACCTATATACTTGGTCTGTCATTCTATAACATCTAGAAATATACTCTTTGTGATACCACAGCCATGTAATTTGTGTGACAGTTCAATTTCAATCAAAGGGCATGAGATATCTACTTCCAAAAATATGGAATGCAAAAATCCTTCCTCGACTTTTACATTAACAACATTTCATTCATGATGAACCCAACGTACACTACATCCAGCCAACTCTCTTCATGATGGTTTTCGTCAGCAAATCTAAGTGTGCGAGTCATGACATGAGATAATGATAATATTCCATTATAAGGGCCATTACACATGCTCATAGATAGCAGTGTCTGATGACACCAAGCCATGTGGAATTTCTACTGGCGGGTCTGTCCTCATAATCTCCCATCCTGGAGATTACCATTTGGGAACTCCATGGGAGAGAGTCTCGTCTTCTTACGAGTACTCAAACATGAAGGTCTGTATACTATGTGTCCTATCATAGTATGTCATCCAATCGTAGAGCATTATTTAAGAATATTATTATATCATTTCAAGGTTCTCATCATAGCCGGGATCTTCCATGACCTTATCAATGCATCATATATTCCAGGACATTTTTATATTATCGTCATGCAGAACAATGAACAATATATAATAAGTGTATATTCATATAATGAAAGTACAAAACAGTTTGTTCTAAAAACACTAACACTTAAAAACTCACACTTGGACTATAGCCAACTACCTATGCCTTTTAGTCCACTAGACCTCACATGATGATCATAATTCTGCTAAGTCAATTCTTTAGTCATGGGGTCTGCCATGTTGTCTTCTGTGGAAATACTACTCATTGCAACTTCACCTCTCTTAGAAAAATCCCTCAAGAGATGATACTTCCTTAGTATGTTCTTTGTCCATTGATGTAACCTTGGCTCTTTTGCAAGTTCTACAGCTGCAGTACTATCACAATAGAGTGTGATAGGATCATTACTGCTCAGTACTACATCCAGCTCTTGGACAAAGCTTCTCATCCATTATGCTTCTTTAGCTACCTCAAAAGCTATGATATTCTTGGACTCTGCTATAGAATCTAAAATCATACCTTTCTTTAAGCTCTTATAGCTCACTACACCTCCCTATAAACTGAAAATGTATCCAGTATGCAACTTCATGTCATCTTTATTAGTGTGGAAACTAGCTTCTACATGTCCTATGATGACTAGTACCTCATATCCTCTATAAAATAAGAACATATACTTACTATGCCTCATATACATAAGGATAGTCTTGACTTCCATCCAATGGTGGTCTCCTGGATCAGGTTGATATCTTCCTACCACACTTAATTCCTAATCAACATCTAGCCCTGTACATAGCATAACATACATGACGGACCCAATCATAGATGTGTAAGGAATCCTTGAAATTTTCGTTCTTTCCTCATGTGTCCTAGGACACATTTTCATGGAATGATGAATTCCATGTGACACAGGCAATAATCCCCTCTTGGATTGTTCCATACTGAATCTCTTTAGTATCTTGTCAATGTATGTACTTTGACTCAGGCCCAACATACTCTTGGATCTATCACGATGGATCTTGATCCCAAAAATATATGTTGCCTCACCCAAGTCTTTCATAGAGAATCATTTATCTAACCATGCCTTACCTGACTGTAAGACATGTTCTTCATTTCCAATTAGTAATATGTCATCAACATATATCATTAAGAAAACAATTGCACTTCCACTAAACCTTTTTTAGACACAGGACTCACATTAGTACTAAACAAAGACTAATTTTGTTACGACTTCATCAAAACAAATGTTCCTTGACCTTGATGATTAATTTAATCCATAAATTGATTTCTGGAACCTACATAGCTTCTTGGCATCCTTTAGAGTCACAAACCCTTTAGGTTCTGCCATAAAGACATCTTCCTAGAGGTTCCCGTTAAGGAATGTTGTTTTGACATCCATTTTCTAAATTTCATTGTCATGGTAAGAGGAAATGGCCAAAAGGATTCTGATGGATTTCCGCATCACAACTGATGAAAATGTTTTATCATAGTCAATTCCTTGTCATTGTCTAAAACATTTTGCAACCATTCATGCTTTATAGGTGCTGACTTTCCCCTCCATGTTCAACTAATTCTTGAATACCCATTTATTACCTACATGATTTACATCAACTGGAGGATCTACCTAAATCCAGACTTGGTTTTGATACATGGATTCCATTTCATAATTCATGGATTCTTTCCCCTTGGTAACGTTTATGCCTTCAACTACTTCTTTGTAGGTAAGAGGATCATCATTGTCAACAAATAATGAATCACCATACTCGGTGACAAGAAAACCATATAGTTCACATTCTCTTACCTCTCTCGTGCTCCTACACAGTTCATGTGTCTCTGGTACAGATTTTTCTTCCACAGGGCTTTGTGGAATATGTTCATGTACCAACTACTGCGTATCTTGAGCCTCAACTTCATCGAAGTCTATCTCTCTCCCACTATCTCTTTTGGAGATGTAATCCCTATCAATGAATATGTACTTTCTATGCATTATTACCCTTTTATCTGAGGGGTTTTATAGGTAATATCCCCTTGTTTCCTTGGGATATCCTATAAAGATACACTTTGTGCCTCGGGGTGCAAGGTTGTTACCTGAAGAGGCCATAAAAAATGTTTTGCTTCCCCACACATGTAAATTTGATAACATTGCATTGTGTTTACTCCATAATTCAATGGAATACCATTAATCGATTTAGTTGGTACTTGGTTTAGTATGTGTGCTACTGTTTGTAATGAATATCCCCAAAATGATAATGGAATACTCACATGACTCATCATTGTTCTCACCGTGACCAACAGGGTGCGGTTCCTCCTTTCACTTAAACCATTCCGTTGAGGCGTGTAAGGAGGAGTGTTTTGAGATAGAATCTATAACTCCCATAAGAAATAAATGAAGTCCTAGTTAAGATATTGACCCCCTATTTCTGAGCGGAGTATTTTAATATTCTTACCAAGCTAGTTCTCAACGTCATTCTTGTATTCTTTGAACCGATCAAAACAATCTGACTTATACCTCATTAAGTAAATATATCTATATTTACTAAAATCATCAATAAATGTAATAAAGTACAAGAACACACACCTTGATTCAATTGGAAATGGTCTACACACAACTGTGTGAACTAATTATAGAATCCCTTTAGCCCTTTTGCCTTTTCCACTAAATGGGGCTTTGGTCATTTTTCCTTGTAGACACACATGACATACACCAAGTGGTTTTAGGTCGAAAGAGTCGATTTACCCATCTTGATGTAATTTTGTCAAATGTTTCTCGTTGACATGACCTAGCCAGTGATGCCAATGATGGGTGTGTTATGATTCATGTGAATTAACTTTGTCATCGATTTCCATTACATGGATTGTGTAGTCTAACACATAATGTTTTTTATATAAATGTTCCCTACCAAAACAAATTCTATCTTTATAAAAGTAGAAACATTCATTTCCAAACATGAAGATGAATCCATAAGTATCTAATCTGGATAATGAAATAATGTTTTTAGTAACAGATGGAACATAATAACAACCCTTTAACACCAAGATCATTCCTGTTGGCAGTGTTAGGTGGTAGTCCCCAAAAGCTACAGCAGCAAGTCTAGCTCTGTTGGCTACTCGTAGATCTAGCTCTCCTCAATAAATCATCATGAATATACTTTGATCCTGTATTTGAATATATAGGTGAGCACCAAAATCTATATCTAATACCTAATTTTTAGAAACAGATAGATTACATTCGATAGAAAACTCACCTAATGCTTCCCCATGCTTCCTTTGATGGGTACAGTTTTTCTTCTAGTGGACCTTCTTGCCACATGAGAAACGAACAACCTCCTATTCTCTTGCCTCGCCTATGATATTCCTTTTCTTGGAAGGCCTTGAAGAAGATTTCTGATTAATGGTCTTCTCTTTCCCTTTCCTTTTATTTACTATAAGTATAGATGGTTTTTTACGCTTCACGTCATTGTCCACTTGGCGAATGTGGATAAGAATATCAGATAGAGACATCTCAATGTTGTTCATGTTGAAATTTACAACAAAGTTAGAGAATCTATGGTGGAGTGATGCGATAATGAGAGTAGTACTCAGTTCCTCGGGGAGTTTAAAACCTAGAACATCCAATCTCTCAATGTAACTAATTATCTAGATTACATGAGGCCTAGATGGGGAACCCTCTCCAAGAATGCTCTGAAATAGAGCCATGGAGATCTCAAACCTTTCCTGTCTTGCACAATCGTGGAATAGACTACAGAGGAGATAGATCATTATATATGCATCCATCTATTCATGAGACTTCATGAGATCACTGGACATTGATGATAGAATCAAACATTGATCATCGGGTGCATCGTTAAAATGTTGATCACAGACCAGGAAATCTTCATCACTCACCCCATGGGCAGGAGAATCAGAAAGTGAGGACCCCAGCACGTAAAACATTCATTCATGGTGTAGGATAACATGAAGGTGCACAAACCATTCCGGAAATTTACTGCCGGTGAGGATATTGTCTTTGTCCAGAATTGTTCGTAGAGAAAATGTGGTTGACAAGCTTTTCATTTTTATTCTAAAAATTTAAAGAGAATATTTATTAGTACCTTTTTATTAAATTTTACGAAAAATAATAAATAAATTTATTAATTCTCCCACTATGTTATCAAGTCCCAATGTCCCTCACCATTGAACCTGGAATGTCTAGTTTCGTTGACATTCTAGTGGAAAGGATACATATTCCCCTTTACATAACCCCAACAAGTGTTGGTCAATCTATTTGAAGGTATTTAGGTAGGCAGGTCTTTGCCAACTGTGAGCTTACAATTACTTTATCTGTTTATTAGACTCCCCAATAATGAAATCCTAGCTTGGATTTCCTCAAAACTTTCCTCCATTTTACAAAAAAAATCTAGAAAGCGATACTCCTCATGATGTTAAATGTTTATGTCAACCCAAAACATTCATAACAGCATCCTTTATAAAAATAAGTGTCCCAACAAGGGTTGGTCAAATAGATAATTTTTTTAGTGTTTCCCTTAATCAAGTAATGGAAGACTTGGTCTGACATAATATGGTATTTGAGGGATTTTTTTATTAATGCGTAGTTTTTCATTATGAAATGATTGTTAATATTAAGTGATGATTTCTTAAGTGATTAACCATATTCTGATAATTTTTATGCGTAGTCCGGTTTTTATTTTATTTAATATTTTCATGCTTGTTTATTTCATTAATTATTTGATCACAAGAACATAATAAATAAACCATGGAATCAGACAGAAATAAAATAATATGGAATGATCATGAGCTTCAATTGGTTAGCTTATCTTATGGTTTGATAAGATAACCCTGACCTAGGTAAAAACTCCTTGAATAGATGGTCCGTGTGTTTCAGCTCCCACCTGTCCACCATTGTATCTTCATGGGATGGTTTCTCATCAGCTTCGGGTTTTGAACCATCTCCTCTAGCTTGGGAGTTCCTCCATTACATGGGTTTTACATTAAAGAAACCATGGGCATGCATGCCCTACATTTTATTTGAATAAGGCTTGCAGGCCAACAAATTTAAATTAATCAAATTTAAATGAAACCACACAGACATACATATGGTCTTTGTTCTATCTCATGATCATCCATAGAATCAATGACAGTTACACATATTTAGAATTCAAATTTTTTAATCATTCTATTATTTAAGATTAGCCACGCTTGAAATTAATTAATTATGATCTTATAATTAATCAATTCTTTATCTTAAATTCCTTTTTGAATTTACATGAGATTCTTTTCATCCATATCCCTTGTACAGGTTATTGTAATTTTGTAGGAAACCTGGTGAAATTCCATTTCTAGAAAGTAAACGGCATGTAGGATATATTACACGGTGTGTAATTTTCACCCTCAATCCAAAGTACATGCTGGGGGATTTGGCGTGTTTTCTGTACATTGGAAATTTTGGAGTAGATGACATGTAGATTAATATAACATGGAGTGTACTTCCTTCTTACGTAGTTACCATCCTAGTAATCCCATGTACATGGAACATGACTTCTCCATGTACACAATTTCACTTGGTCCCGATTGGACTACACGACGTGTTGATTCAACATACACGCCATTTATTCCGGTTCCACGTGTTTTTCATTTTAGGTTAACATGGTGTAATAAAACTCAGGTATACTCAATTCACAGAGCGTGGTTTGGTGTACCAGTACCGGTTCATTGAACCTATATATAGGGAATGTAGTTTTCACAACACTCCGTGTATTCTTGTGTTGTAATGAAAGAAAGAGTGGCTCCTCTGGATGAGCTCCTCATTTTTAATTTAATCAAAATAAAAATTAAAAGTTTTTTTCTGTGATGTGAATCAGGAAACAATGGTTGAAGAATATATCTCATTCATTCAGTTTTATAGAATTATTTATCTTGAATTGAATCAAATATAAATGCATAAATTATCAATGAACATTAAATAATTATAATCAACATTGTGACCTGCTCTAAAACTACATGAAGGTCCCGGGGGCAGCGGAAGCTTGTGGGTGGATGTGCCCACCTGGCCATTTTTCATTTTCAATGATCAATCTGGTATCAATATGAAGATCAATTCTAGTCTCCACAGATCGAATCATAGAAATTGACAAAGAAAAAGAAAATTCTCGAAACCATTATGGAAGAATCATCACAGGTTGATTATAATTAATTTAATTAATTGAAAATAAGTACCTTTTATGGCATTCTTTCTTCGTTGATATTTCCGATCATGTTCCAATGTGATTCATCATTGTGTCACAGAATCCAAGGGTAGATTTCCTCTAGTGGTGATCTACACATGCACCACGTATCTCTGGATGTTGCCAAAGGAATCTATAGGTGCTAGTGTGGAGAAGCCTTTTCTTGCGTTGTTCGACTTAGATCGCCTTGATCCGATGTAGGTGGATCTATCTCTATCTTAAGAGAGTTCTTGGAAGACTAAGTTCTTTCGGTCTTGAGAGAATTTTTAGAATTGTTGTGGACAATGATTCTTGGGAAAAGAGTTGGAATTGTGAGCATATTTATAATCGGGTATGAGGTTGTAGAGTTATGACAATAAATAACCATGTTACACATTTTATTTATTTCATTAACTCTTTTGAAAACCCCATGTCGAATCATTATTTCCTTTACATGCGTCCACACTGATTATAATAAATATCATTTAATAAAATGACATTTCCTCAAAATCCAGACTGAAAAAAACTACAATGCATGTAATCATAAATACACGGCGTGTAATCATTAATACACGACATGTAGTTGTTTTAAAAATAAAAACTACACGGGATGTAATCATTGATACACGACATGTACTTGTTTTCATTTTATTCTTCCTCCAACATTAAAAAGATTTAGGATTCCTTGAATAATTATTAAACAATGTTTTGGAATAATATTTATTCTACTTGAGATACTTGGATAAAATTATTGTGTGACCCTCTAGGCCTCTTTCTCATTGGCATTAGGTGGACTTTCCTAAAGTCCCAGATTACAATATAGAAATGTGCCAAGGCAACCAAGAGAAAGAAGTTGATGTCGCATTGATGTGTCACCTCATACAAATAATTACTATGTAATTTAATCCCTTTATCTCAATATATCATCAAGCAGGTTTTAGGGAAGTTTCATAAACCTATATGTTTGATCTGTCATTAATTGACTTCTAGAAATAAACTCGTCCAGATACCATGGCTATTGAATTTGTGCGACAGTTCTATTTCAATCAAAGCGACCAAGATATCTACTTCTATAATTACGGAAGGGAAAAATCCTTCATCGACTTATCCATTAACAACATGTCATTCATGACGCACCCAACATACCCTACATCATAACAACTCTCTTAGTGCTGGTTTTCATCAGCCAATCTATGTGCATGAGTCATGACATGAGTTAATAATAATATTCTAGTCTTAGGACCATTACACACACTCATAGATAGTAATGTTCGATGACACCAAGACATGTGGTATTGCTACTAGTAGGTTTGTTCTCATAATCGCTCATCTTAGAGATTACCAACTTGGAACTCCATTATAGATATTCTCGTCATCTTACGAGTACTCACACATGACGGTCTGTATACTATGTGTCCTATCATAGTATTTCACCCAATCTATGAACATTATTTAAGAATATTGTTATAGAATTTCCTGGTTCTAATCATTGTGGGGATCTTCCATGACCATATCAAATAAAAAAATCCAGGACATTATTATATTATAATCATGCAGAACAATGAACAATATATAATAAATGTAAATTCATGTAATCAAAGTACAAAACAGTTGGTTCTCAGGACACCAACCATAACACAAACAAAGGATGTCCCTTACTCCAAAAAATAGATTCCTTATGATCTAATCATAAGATACTAATAGTCCTCTCTACATGACTATAAACTATATTACTCAATATGTGACAAATATAGGATGACTTATGCTCCAAGAATGAGATGCTAACAGTCATATCTACATGACTGTAAACTATAGTACAACATATGTTCCCAAAATAGGATAACTCTTACTCCAAACAAGTTATTCAATATGATCCAAGCCTAAGATGCCAACAGTCCTATCCATAGGACAATAAATTTTAGTATTCCCTGTCATTCAATAATAGGATTCCTCTTGCTCCAAAAAATAGATTCCTTATGTGAAAAGCAGCAGATACCTCATGCGATGATCACAATGACATAATTTGAAGAGCATTAGAATCCGTTCAAAAATTCCATCACTCCACCTCATGCTTTTCATGTCCTTAACTCAGATTTTCATCCTATTCCATATTTTTTAGGGGCCCCCTAACAGCCCAGACCCATCCCACATTGGCTCACCTACAGTTCTGTGCCAACGCCCCGAAATACTTTGGACGACACATAGATTCAGGTCCTATGTTTTGAAAATGGTCAAGAGTCGACCCTCAGTTGTTTTTTCATATTTTAGGATAATGTGATATGCATATTTGTTTCAAACATGGTGAACATTTATCCTCCATTTCCATGCTACCATCATTGCATTCCGAATTTTTTGCATGTGATTCAATCCTTTCATCTCCCTTTGTTTGGACTAATTCCAATACCCTTGGAGTTATCCTGCTTGTGCAATGGCACATACGTGTATAGCTCAATTATATGCCTCAACCAACCAGCGAGTTGACATGCCCTCATGACCAGACATGAGGAAGACACCTGAGCAGCTTCCTTGAATCAGCATAATTAACCATTTCCGCACCATAGAGGCTCACGAGTAGCTTCCTTGGGTAATCCCCATCCACCATTATCACTCCATAACGACACTGGAGAAGAATCCTTGCATAAGCATTATTCACCATTTCCACTTCATAACGGCACAGATGCAACTTCCTTGCATAGGCCCCATTCACCATTGTCACTCCATAGTGGCACCTGGAGAGCTTCCTTGCATAATCCCCACTCACCATTACTACTCCATAGTGGATCACGAGCAGCTTCGGTGCGTAAGACCCATTCACCATTTACAGTCCTTATTGGCACCTGGGTATCTTCCCTATGTAACCCATATTCACCAATGTCGCTCGATATTGGCACTCAGGCATCATACTTGTGTAACCCTAATCCACCACCCTTTACAGACCCACATTTGGGCCATGATTGTCAGGTCCTTGCTACCTCTTGTTTCTTACACTGAGGACGACTCGTGTGGGCTTATAGTAGTAAGCATTGACTATGAAATCCTATCTAGGAATCCTGTAGTGTAATCCCCATACCATCCATTGGTCCTTAACTACGTGGACTTTGATCCATGCCATGTCAAGGTACGTAGAATGCCTCCCTAAGTTTCAAGCCCAACACCATTGGTTCGGACCCCCTTCACGTTGGTTCCCACCATCCAGTACTAAACAGAATTTGATCCTTGAAAAGGCAGGTTATGTAGGAAGCCTCCCCGAGGATCAAGCCCAGCACTATTGGCTCCAATTGCCTTCATGTCAGTTCCTACAATCCCAAAATATAAGGAATTTGATCTTATCTAAGGAAATGTACATAGGAAGCCTCCCCTAGGTTCAATCCCAACACCCTGTTGATCTGAACCCCTTTACATCGGATCACCAACACCATCTAGAAAAGCATGGGATTCGAACTCTGTTTCCTAGACAGGATACGTAGGAAGCCTCCCTGAGGTTCATCCCCGTGCAGTGGTAAGCCATTGTAAACCCCATTCACTAATAATCCATTGTAAACCCCATTCAGTGGAAATCTGTTGAAGTACCCAATCAATAGTATGTTGCCGTCAGATGAACTACATGGAATTTGATTCCCTGTCATGGGGATATGTAAAAAGCCTCCATGATGTTCGAGCCCATCACTCATGTCTCATCGTGATATAACCCTTGATCCCTTGTGTTCCGGGAAGATCATGACCTAACCTGGAGGTTCTATTTCCTCCGGATCCCGTCCATGCGTCCATTCCCACGAGCTGCCTCCTCAAGTGTCCCATCGTCCCACTAAACTAGGTGGACTTCGATTCCCTACCACAAGGATATGAAGGAATTATCTTTGAGGATCAATCCCAACACTATTGTGAACTTTAAGGTGGTTCCATCTAATTACCATTCCACTTCATTCAACTCTCCATCATCCACCCTGATTCTCACCTGGGCTGCCACATCCGGATGAGATCATGAAATGCATCATCCCCACTCAATCCATAAGCATCAACCCAAGAGTATCAATCTTGGGATGGGACAGTTTCCATGCGTAATCCCCATAATGTATCTGTGTTGTTGTCCTTTTTGTACACCCCGTTTAATCACACCTTCAATCTACCTTGGGTTTGATCCCTATCATCTACAAAGGGTATGTAGAAAAACTCCTCAAGGTTCAATCCCAGCCAATAGTAAACCATGGTGTTCCCCAGTTTTGGGGTGCGCACTCCCTGACCGCCCTGAGTGGTGTCCAGATCAGCCTTCACGAGGTGACATATTCCCTTTATGGGACACACCTTCTTGGGTTTGCACTTATTGAGGGTTCTGATCCATCCACTTGGTAAAAAAATATGGTGCTCCCTAATAGGGATGTACCATTATTATCCATGTCTGTGGAACGTTCTGATCACTCACATTCCATCTCCTCAAGACGTTAAATTCATGAACTAACTCGTGTTAAACATGAGAAGACTGAGGAAAAGCTCAGAAGACACACCTTTGGCATAACTGTCTCGGCAAGATTCTAAACTCACGACCAACGCCATGTTAAACATGATATACCTAAGGAAAACCTCGAAAGACATGCCTTTGGTGTAAAAATCTCCGCTGGACATTAAACCTACGACATATCCCATGATAAACATGGGAAGTTGAGGAAAACCTATGAGGCATGCCTCCGACATAAGATACATTATGAATGATGTGGGATGCCTTAGGTTATGCACCCTTGAGATGCCCTCTTATGAGGAAGAATAGAAGTTCCCCAATGTCCACGCATCAATAGATGCCCTGACATGACTGATGTTGTCATCTAATCTAATTAAAGGTTACTACCATGTCAAGACCCCAAGGAATCTCCTGATGGAAGTAGTGTAATTAACCGACATCCACAAAGATATGGCTCTGGGAACGAGATTCACATACAAAATCTTAATCTATAAGGGAGACCCAGACTAGGTGACGATTTATGAGGAGGAATCCACAGAAGGAAGAACTGACATCCCATCATCCTGTTTCGATCAATGAGAAAACAACCCTGAATAAGAGACATATGTCACCCACCTTTGTAATGTAGGAATGTGGGGAAATAGCCAGACTGTCCTCATCACCCTCGAACAGACAGATGAGTGTGCACTGGTGAATGCGTTGGAAACAAAAATGGTAAACCCGATTTGAATCTCTTCTCCTTCAATAGCGAGTAGACAATGTATGTTGGAAAAAATGTGGCATCACTAATGTGAATCCCTTATCCTTCATATGTGAGAGGATGAGTACCATTGGGTGTGTGAATACTATGGTCTATTAGCTTCTCGCCGACCCTGCCGCCTCAAGAGGCCATAGAGGGAGCATCCACCCCCCAACTCCATCATCTCCTCAGTGACCCCACCACCTCTAGAGTCCGCGTAGGGGGTATCCACCCCCTGACTCCATTGGCTCTTCGCCGACCCGTCCGGCTCAAGAGACCATGCAGGGGGCATCCGCCCCCCGAGTCCATAAGCTCATATCCGACCACGCCGCTTCAAGAGGCCACACAGGTGGAATCCACTACCCAAATCCATCAACTTCTCAGTGAATCAACTGCCTTAAGTGGCCACACATGGGGAAGAATCCCCCATTACTCCATCAGCTACTCATCGACCCCACCGCCTCAAGAGGCCGAGTAGGGGGCATCCGCCCCTGACTCCATCGGCTCGTCTCCAACCTCGCTGCCTCAAGAGGCCGCGTAGGGGGCATCTGCCAGTGACTCCATGGGCTACTTGCCAAACCTACCACCTCAAGAGTCCATGAAGGTGGCATCTTCTAGTTGACTCCTTCGACTCCTCACCGACCTCGCCGACTTAAGGGGTCGCATAGGGGGCATCCGCCCCTGACTCTATCAGCTCATCACCGACACTACCGACTCATTAATCTGTGAAAGTCATATCCACCACCCAAAACCATCGGCACCTAAACGAATCAGACGCATCAAGAGGCTGTGGAGGTTGTAACGCCCCGAACCTAGTTGCCTAGAGTCGGTGCATTATTACATAACATTGGCATGATCACAAGAAAGATCAAATCTCGAAAGACCGATTGGTTTAGTAGCCTTGGAAACACTAGATATATTCATAAGTTTTACATTACATCATAAAATGAAAAACTACTACAACAACATAATGTTTCCACAGTCCACACTATAATCCCCTCATAATATCCCTGCAGGTCATTCATAATTTACTTCTTCACTTCCTGGGAAAAATAAAACATAGAAAAGGGGTGAGCTCAAATGCCCAGTAAGGATAACAATATAGCGGAAACATTCATCAATAAGAATAAACATTTAAGGCAATGTATAACTAAAACAAAAGCCTTTTAAACATGAACTTTCAACATGGTATGGCATAAATAAAATGAAATAATGCCATTTACTTATTCACATGGATATTCTACTAATCGAATAATCACATGCAAAAATCAATAACCACTTTCATAATGTTGGAATGCATAATGCCAGACTATCATAACCACATAGCCAAGGCCTCGTGCCAAGACTAAAAATAAGATTTTGTCAAGGCTTTGTGCCAAGACACTAGTTTGTCTCATGAGACCTACCGATGCATCGAGGAGCTATAGCGGGCTCCACCCGTCACTTATTAAGTCCAATTCATTCCCATATGAAAAGGTTTAAACATAACATAAACATTCATATTAAATCTAGCATACGAAATGTCAATAATTTCACCATAAACTATGAATGGTATAAAAATAGCACATCCATAGTCAAACATATCACAAAACCTTCAATACAATATAGAAGTTTTTTATCATAATAAATCAACTTCAAATAATCTTAAAATCCATCAAAGGATGTTGACGTAGATGAAATCAAAATTCTTTTTAAAGAAATATCTCCTTTTATTTTGAAATCATTTAAGATCCATATAAAATAAAACATTTTCTTTGAAAATATTCTTATAAGCCTGTAAGGAAAGCTTTGAAGATTTTATAACGGCGTAAAATAACCGCACCCGCCGTATAAGTTAAAAAAAACATTCTTACCTCAATTCTGTCGAAAAGGTTAAAAAGGACCTTGTTTTGAAAACGACGGAAAGATTCCTTTATAAACCTCTTATAAAAAGTCAAACAAGGATATAAATGACTTGAACCCATATTCTTGTAAATAGTAAAAATGTTTTGAAATTCATTTTTAAGAAACATGGATGTGGATGATAAAGATATCCCAGTAGATTATTACGTATAAACAACCTCGGATAATGAAGAGATTGTGAAATAACCCTTACCTTGTACTTTTCCTTTGTTGGGGTCGGTTAACCTCCTATATAATGGTGAAATAATTGTTATTCAATTATACAAGAATCATATACATTAATATGATATCATATATGATCTTTTAACATTGCTTTATTAATAATATCTTAGTATTATCGTCGTTTCAGGTGATAATCGATTCGTTCTTCTTAAATGTTTCGTTACGTAAGACATGTTTGTAATGGATAGATTAAATCTTATTCATAATCAGAATGATATTAACATTATTTTTAACCCTAAAATGAGAATAAGACTTGAATGGATACGATGGAGGATGGATCTCACCGCGTTCGTGGAGACGGTAGTCCGTACGTACGCACGAACGCTACTTCCATTTAATTTTTATTTTAAAAGAATTGAATCCAAATGATACATAGGTATATTACTATTACAGTATAATATAATATTTTATATATGTTACTTAAGTTCATTAACACCATCCTTTATACGTTCCATGTGTGGTATGAACGAGTCATATCATTTTAAGGGGGCGGTAGTCCGCACTTCCTTAAATGAAATTATCGTATGTATATACAACATGAAACGAATAATGGTATGAAATAAAAAGGAATTACAGAAGCTTATATAAAAATTATATATCATTAATATCATATTTAATTATAGTGCCATCATAATGGCCACCATGAGAGGCGGTAAGATGTATTTGAACAATCATCGTTTCGTGAGGCGTTAGTTTGCCATCCACAGAAACATTATGTTCATCATCCATTAGATGGAGTTGTGTGTATGTGTAGTTTTTAATCCTTCTTATAACAACATCCTAGTATATTGAGGATACTGGTGTTGTTACAAAAGAAAGGATATAAAAAGAGTTTGGGGGTTGGAGAAGCAAAATAAATGAAAATAATTTAAGAGAAATCGTTACCTTTAATTTAGGTAACTCACTTTGGTTGGAACAAAAGGACTTCTTGAAATTCTTTCTTCCTAAGGGGAAGCTTCAAGGAAGAGGAGAGGGATGTGGGGAGCATAGTTGGGCAGAGTTTGGACGAGCCAAGTGGCTTGAGAGGTGTGAGGAATGAGTAGAAGTGGTCTCCTTTTATAAGGGAGAAGAGGGGCTCTTTAGGAAAGAGTGAAAGTATTAATTTATAATATAATTATATTCGGTTTATAATGGTCCAAAAATCATTGAGGTAGAAGATAAGATGACTCATATTCTAAATAACATCAACCAATAAGAATTGGACAGGTTTTAGATAATATTTTAATCATTATAATCTTATTTATTTAAATGATTTATTAATGAGGTAAACATTGCATCATTATTGTGTCATTAATAATTTAAATTATTTGATGTCTAAAAATTATAAATAAAATATCATTATGTAGGAAATCTTTTTAGATTTCTAATGAATATTTATAATCAAAAATCCAACATGTATAACCCTATGTAAAAATTGTTCTTCTAAAAGATGTAAGCTTATGCCATTTTTATTTTTATTTTAACTTTATTAATATAAAGTGTCCCTACCACATACAAGTGGATCCAAGGGGTCCCCAAATTGACCCAAGGATGCTCATGGTCGGGTATGTGTCCACCAATAAGGTTAGGACACGTTTTAGGTTAATTTTGTATTATTATAATATTATTTTTTAACCCTTATTTACCGGATTTACCCTTAACCATGGTAAATAAAATATTTACCACAGTAATTATTCAAAATGTCTAAAAATAAAAGTTACCTATTTACACAATTTGGACATCCTGATTCCAAATATGGAATCCATTTTTCTAAATTCAAAACACCGAAGTGGCAGAAATTAATTTAAAATTAATTCCCGTTGTCAAAACAAAAAGCGTGTTTTTAAGAGGTAATAACTATCAAAAGATTGACACTTGTTTATGTTTGGTTTAATTGTAAAATTATGTACAATGACCAACATTATATTAAATCGTAAAAATATATTCTAAATATACTTTAAAACTACTAAAATTCATAATTTATCACTATTAATTATTTTGATTAAAAAAGTTGTTTTTAATTAAAATTTAGTATTTTTCACTATTCATCAAAATATGAAAGTTATCCGAAAAGTACCAAAATTTCACCTTAGGCTAAATTCGATATTCCGAATCCAAAAATGAAGTCCATTTTAAAATATAAAATATATATAATTTCAAAATTTAGGTATTACTATTCATAACGGCTAGTTTGATTGGTTGTGGCGTGTGTTAAAACTCAAGGTTGCGTACAACACACGCTACTATTTTATTCAAAGGAAAGCGTACCGTAGAAGCTTGGGATGTTTCATTTTAAATTTTTTTTGATGTCCCAATTTATTCAGATAGTTTAAAATATTTTATTTAAAAAGGTTTCACTATTAAAGTTGATAAAAGTGCAATACTGAAAATGAATCTGTTCTTGCATTATGACTAAGAAACTCATAATAGGGATTCTAAAATTATAAGGATTATATAAAGTTCAAAATGTTGTTAATACTATTCATGACCTCTTTTAATGGCTTTTTTTTGTACGTCATGGTGTGATTGAACTCGGTGTTGCGTGTAGTGCAAGTTATTGAATTATTTTTAAGAAATAACACACTATGAAATCCTGGGGTGTTACATTCTCCCCTCCTTCAATAAATTGCGTCCTTGCAATTTGAAATTGTTTTTCGAAAATAAAAGGTTGAAAGTAGAAAATATCTTTGTGGGAAAACCCACATCGGAAATTAGGTTACTAAAATTTAGTCTTAATATGAGGAAAAGAGAAATGAAAGAGTCACCACTAAATTATGATCTCGATTAGGAGAACATTGGTGGCATTTAGAGACATATAATTGGAGGAAAAACGTAAATATTTATAGGTAGTGATTGAGGTCATCAATCACAAACAAGTATAAAATTGAGGTCCTTAAATTCATCAATCTATGATGATTTGAAATACCATTGGTTCAAAAAAACATAGGGTATTAGGATAACACATTTTTGACGTTTCAAAATATCTTAGTTGAAATCCCACATCGAAAAATGAATTAATGAGGCCTCTATTTAAAATAAAGAGTCGAAAGTATGAAGATTACCGAAAATAACACATACTAGGGTTCCATGTAGGAAAATATGGATATGGAAGAAAAATCTAACCATCAATTATCTGATGGATAGTGGTAGAGAACATGGCTATAAAAAGGCCAACAATCCCAAAGCCATAAATTAGTGACGATTTAAGTTACCATCTAGGAAAACATTTTTGTTCTAAGTTGCTTTTCTTAATATTGAGGAATTTATTTATGAGATTGTCTAAGATCATAAGGAGATATACTTACTTTATAATTAGAGTTTTATCCATTAATAAGTTTCTACCACAAACTCATCTTTCATTCTAAAAGATAATAGAATGTAAAAAAAAATTCTATTTACACTATTCGTATAGGGTTCCAAAATAAACGAATTTATAATTCATCTACAAGATCTTTTAATAAAAACTACATTATTTAATCCAGGACATCTCGTGGGACAGTGGTAGGTGATACACCCTTGTCGCCCTTCGGTTGCGGGTTCAAGTCTCACAGCCTTGCCGGACACGACAGGTTGCCGTCCGACCTTCGGGTTGTCCTTTTATGGCAATCCAAAATAATCCAAACTAGAACTATCCAAAATACTTCTATCCAAACTCACAGTCCAACATTTATAAGTAAGGTAAACATAATGTAGAACCTTTTTACCCCGTAATAGCATATGAATACCTTCATCATGTATTCTTTTAATACACCGAAACATCCTGAATTACCATATTCCTTATTGATTACATTCATGCTCCCTTATTCCATATAGAAATCTGGATATACTTCATTAATCCAAAAATGTTTTAAACCCCAACAATGATGGAATATACAAATCATTAATCAGTTCCAGGGTAGTCAAGAATATCCAATATAATTTATCCAAAACAATCACATATTATTCCAAAATCACTACCTCAGTATCAGAACTATATTATGATTTATCATTCTCTCAACCATATATTTTCCAAAAATTTATCCTGCTATTGAGTCACTTTTCTTTGTTCCACACAATCTCAAGTCCTTAATGAAATAGTACTGCAGTACAATCCTTATATACTCCATGATTATTGTAACAAGTACATTGTTGATACAACACTCAATTGACATAATCAACATAAGAACTCTAATCATTCCTCTTCATCTGTGGTAGTATCATAACTTGATTATTATCCAATAACATCATTTGCGGCACAGTCTGATGACTGGGACATAGGTTCGCATAGTGTCCAAACTCCTTGCAAATGAAGCATTGTACATTTAAAAACATTTTCTTCCCCTTGCAGTCACGTACTTTGTGCTCTTTTCCTCCACACTTATAACAAACTCCCATTCCTTCAGGCAAGTTCCAGGGTGTTTCTTTCCACAGTTACCACATATGGGAAAATTCTTCTTTTCCCTTTTCCCTTTATGCATCTTTCTCTCTTCCATCCTTTTCATCTCTTGATTCCCTTCAAATCCATAGGACTCAGTAAACTCTTTACTTATCTTATCAACACATGATATTATTTCTTCATATGATGATAATACATGGGAGACTATTTCTCTTATAAATTCTAGCTTAAGACCATGAAAGATATGATCCTTCATTCTCTTTGAATCATGTGTATTTCTGGAGTTCTCATTCCTTCTACTGGGTGCCATTTCTAAACAATGGCATAAACTAGATCAGTTTATGAATCAAAATACATAATCCCATACTTATAAAACACTTAACATAAATTGAACTATTTATGGATATAATCCATAATCATAAAAATGTTTTCTTTAAGGAAGTATATACTCATAAACCCTTCATAATGATTTGTAAAGAAAATGAGAGTTATCCTAAGCATGTCCCCCGGGAGTGTCGTAACCAAGAGTGCAGCAAGGCCCGTTGTCGTGCACCAGTTCCCGTTCGAGTCTAGCTCAAAGCGGTGTTTTCGGGTTTTACCCCTAGGTACATTTGTGCCAGAGCCGCCTCTACCTGCTCGTATCCAGACAGGGATTTATTTCTTGGAAAACTCACAAAATCTCTACAATACCAAAATTCTAGGAAGTTCTTCTATACTAATCCTCAAAGTTCATCTTAGGTCTACGTGCTCTAATCAGAGTTTATCTAAATCTAGCTTCCAAGGTTTGTACTAAACTTCCTCTGATACCAACTGTAACGCCCCGACCCTAGTTTCCTAGAGTCGGTGCATTATTACATAACATTGGCATGATCACAAGAAAGATCAAATCTCGAAAGACCGATTGGTTTAGTATCCTTGGAAACACTAGATATATTCATAAGTTTTACATTACATCATAAAATAAAAAACTACTACAACAACATAATGTTTCCACAGTCCACACTATAATCCCCTCATAATATCCCTGTAGTTCATTCATAATTTACTTCTTCACTTCCTGGGAAAAATAAAACATAGAAAAGGGGTGTGCTCAAATTCCCAGAAAGGATAACAATATAGCGGAAACTTTCATCAATAAGAATAAACATTTAAGGCAATGTATAACTAAAACAAAAGCCTTTTAAACATGAACTTTCAACATGGTATGGCATAAATAAAATGAAATAATGTCATTTACTTATTCACATGGATATTCTACTAATCGAATAATCACATGCAGAAATCAATAACCACTTTCATAATGTTGGAATGCATAATGCCAGACTATCATAACCACATAGTCAAGGCCTCGTGCCAAGACTACAAATAAGATTTTGTCAAGGCCTTGTTCCAAGACACTAGTTTGTCTCATGAGACCTACCGATGCATCGAGGAGCTATAGCGGGCTCCACCCGTCACTTATTAAGTCCAATGCATTCCCATATGAAAAGGTTTAAACATAACATAAACATTCATATTAAATCTAGCATACGAAATGTCAATAATTTCACCATAAACTATGAATGGTATAAAAATAGCACATCCATAGTCAAACATATCACAAAACCTTAAATACAATATAGAAGTTTTGTATCATAATAAATCAACTTCAAATAATTTTAAAATCCATCAAAGGATGTTGACGTAGATGAAATCAAAATTCTTTTTAAAGAAATATCTCCTTTTATTTTGAAATCATTTAAGATCCATATAAAATAAAACATTTTCTTTGAAAATATTCTTATAAGCTTGTAAGGAAAGCTTTGAAGATTTTATAACAGCGTAAAATAACCGCACCCGCCGTATAAGTTAAAAAAAACATTCTTACCTCAATTCTGTCGAAAAGGTTAAAAAGGACCTTGTTTTGAAAACGACGGAAAGATTCTTTTATAAACCTCTTATAAAAATTCTAACAAGGGTATAAATGACTTTAAACCATATTCTTGTAAATAGTAAAAATGTTTTGAAATACATTTTTAAGAAACATGGATGTGGATGATAAAGATATCCCAGTAGATTATTACGTATAAACAACCTCAGATAATGAAGAGATTGTGAAATAACCCTTACCTTGTACTTTTCCTTTGTTGGGGTCGGTAAACCTCCTGTATAATGGTGAAATAATTGTTATTAAATTATACAAGAATCATATACATTAATATGATATCATATATGATCTTTTAACATTGCTTTATTAATAATATCTTAGTATTATCGTCGTTTCAGGTGATAATCGATTCGTTCTTCTTAAATGTTTGGTTACATAAGACATGTTTGTAATGGATAGATTAAATCTTATTCATAATCAGAATGATATTAACATTATTTTTAACCCTAAAATGAGAATAAGACTTGAATGGATACGATGGAGGATGGATCTCACCGTGTTCGTGGAGACGGTAGTCCGTACGTAAGCACGAACGCTACTTCCATTTAATTTTTATTTTAAAAAAATTGAATCCAAATGTTACATAGGTATATTACTATTCCAGTATAATATAATATTTTATATATGTTACTTAAGTTCATTAACACCATCCTTTATACGTTCCATGTGTGGTATGAACGAGTCATATCATTTTAAGGGGGCGGTAGTCCGCACTTCCTTAAATGAAATTATCGTATGTATATACAACATGAAACGAATAATGGTATGAAATAAAAAGGAATTACAGAAGCTTATATATAAAGTATATATCATTAATATCATATTTAATTACAGTGCCATCATAATGGCCACCATGAGAGGCGGTAAGATGTATTTGAACAATCATCGTTTCGTGAGGCGTTAGTTTTCCATCCACAGAAACATTATGTTCATCATCCATTAGATGGAGTTGTGTGTATGTGTAGTTTTGAATCCTTCTTATAACAACATCCTAGTCTATTGAGGATACTGGTGTTGTTACAAAAGAAAGGAAATAAAAAGAGTTTGGGGGTTGGAGAAGCAAAATAAATGAAAATAATTTAAGAGAAATCGTTACCTTTAATTTAGGTAACTCACTTTGGTTGGAACCAAAGGACTTCTTGAAATGCTTTCTGCCTAAGGGGAAGCTTCAAGGAGGAGGAGAGGGATGTGGGGAGCATAGTTGGGCAGAGTTTGGACGAGCCAAGTGGCTTGAGAGGTGTAAGGAATGAGTAGAAGTGGTCTCCTTTTATAAGGGAGAAGAGGGGCTCTTTAGGAAAGAGTGAAAGTATTACTTTATAATATAATTATATTCGGTTTATAATGGTCCAAAAATCATTGAGGTCGACGATAAGATGACTAATATTCTAAATAACATCAACCAATAAGAAGTGGACAGGTTTTAGATAATATTTTAATCATTATAATCTTATTTATTTAAATGATTTATTAATGAGGTAAACATTGCATCATTATTGTGTCATTAATAATTTAAATTATTTGATGTCTAAAAATTATAAATAAAATATAATTATGTAGTAAATCTTTTTAGCTTTCTAATGAATATTTATAATCGAAAATCCAACATGTATAACCCTATGTAAAAATTGTTCTTCTAAAAGATGTAAGCTTATGCCATTTTTATTTTTATTTTAACTTTATTAATATAAAGTGTCCCTACCACATACAAGTGGATCCAAGGGGTCCCCAAATTGACCCAAGGATGCTCATGGTCGGGTATGTGTCCACCAATAAGGTTAGGACATGTTTTAGGTTAATTTTTTATTATTATAATATTATTTTTTAACCCTTATTTACCGGATTTACCCTTAACCATGGTAAATAAAATATTTACCACAGTAATTATTCAAAATGTCTAAAAATAAAAGATACCTATTTACACAATTTGGACATCCTGATTCCAAATATGGAATCCATTTTTCTAAATTCAAAACACCGAAGTGGCATAAATTAATTTAAAATTAATTCCCGCTGTCAAAACAAAAAGCGTGTTTTTAAGAGGTAATAACTATCAAAAGATTGACACTTGTTTATGTTTGGTTTAATTGTAAAATTATGTACAATGACCAACATTATATTAAATGGTAAAAATATATTCTAAATATACTTTAAAACTACTAAAATTTATAATTTATCACTATTAATTATTTTGATTAAAAAAGTTATTTTTAATTAAAATTTAGTAATTTTCACTATTCATCAAAATATGAATGTTATCCGAAAATACCAAAATTTCACCTTAGGCTAAATTCGATATTCCGAATCCAAAAATGAAGTCCATTTTAAAATATAAAATATATATAATTTCAAAATTTAGGTATTACTATTCATAACGGCTAGTTTGATTGGTTGTGGCGTGTGTTAAAACTCAAGGTTGCGTACAACACACGCTACTATTTTATTCAAAGGAAAGCGTACCGTAGAAGCTTGGGATGTTTCATTTTAAATTTTTTTGATGTCCCAATTTATTCAGATAGTTTAAAATATTTTATTTAAAAAGGTTTCACTATTAAAGTTGATAAAAGTGCAATACTGAAAATGAATCTGTTCTTGCATTATGACTAAGAAACTCATAATAGGGATTCTAAAATTATAAGAATTATATAAAGTTCAAAATGTTGTTAATACTATTCATGACCTCTTTTAATGGATTTTTTTTGTACGTCATGGTGTGATTGAACTCAGTGTTGCGTGTAGTGCAAGTTATTTAATTATTTTTAAGAAATAACACACTATAAAATCCTGGGGTGTTACAGAGGTGGAATCTACCACCTGAATCCTTTGCCTCTTCACCGACCCCACCACCTCAAGAGGCCACATAAAGGAAATCTTCCCCTGACTCCATCACCCCCTTGTCGACCACACCGCCTCAAGAGGCCGCATCAGTGGAATCCAACACCAGACTCCATCGGATCCTTCCCTAATCAGCCGCCTTAAGAGGCCATGCAACGAGTATCCACCCAGAATCCATCGGCTCCTCGCTGACCCCACCACCTCAAGTGGTCGCGCAGGTGGCATCCGCCACCCAACTCCATAGGCTCCTCGCCAAATCAGCCACCTTAAGAGGACATGCAGGGGGAATATTCCCCCAACTCCATCGGCTCCTCGCCATCCCCGCCACCTCAAGAGGTCGTGCAGGTGGCATGCGCCACCGGACTCCATCAGCTGCTCATTGACCCCGACACCTCAAGCGGCTGCGGAGGTGGCATCTGCCACCCAACTCCATTGAGTAATCACCGACTCTGACACCACTAGATGCTGCTTAGCAGGAGTCCTGAGCCACTCCATGGGCTCCTCGCTGACCCCACCACCTCAAGAGGAAATGCAGGTGGCATCCTCCACCTGATTCCCTTATCTCCTCACCGACCTCGAGGCCTCAAGAGGCCCCACAGGGGAATCCTCCCCCAACTCCTTCAAATACTTGATGAACTCACCGCCTAAAGAGGCCGCGCAGGTAGAATCTTCCACTTGCCTCAATCGGACCCTCACCAAAACGGCCGCCTCAAGAGGCCGTGTAGATAGAATCCACCACCCTACTCCTTCGAATCCTCGCCGACCCATCCACTGCAAGAGGCCACGTAGGTGGCATCCACCCCTGACTCCAACGACTTCTTGCTGACCTCGCCGCCTCAAGATGATTCACAGGTTTCATATTCCACCTGACTCCATCAGATCCGCATTGAATCACCCACCTTAGCTGGCTACGCAGGGGGCATCCTCCCCCTACTCTATAGGCTCCTTCCTGACCCTGCCGCCTCAAGAGGCAGGGCATGTGGAATCAACCACATGACTCAATAGACTCCTCACCGAATCAGCTGCCTTAAGAGGCCACTCAAGTGGCATCCCCCATTACTCCATCAGCTCCTAACTGACTCCACCGCATCAAGATTCTGTGAAGGGGGAATCCTCCCCTCGACTCCATCAGCTCCTCACCGACCCCGCTACCTCAAGTGGCCGCACATGGGGCATTTTCCCCCGACTCCGAATGCTCCTTGCCAACACTACCGCCTTAAGAGGCCACACAGGGGGCGTCTTTCCCTTAATTAATAGGCTCCTAGATGAATCTATTATACACATAGTGCACGTCGGGAGAAACCACCCCAAATCCAATAGTGCATCACCAACAACATCAATAGCCACTACAGAGTTCTTCCACACACCACTATCAACGGGGATGAACGTCCCCATTGTCTCCATCATTAGGCACTATAGATGTCCTCCACAAGTTGCTATAATCTAGCATGATGGTCATCCCCATTGCCTCATCATCCGCCACGAAGGTCTTCCTCACACTGTAACAATTCAGCACAAATCTTCTCCTCATCACCAAAATCAACCATCATGGAGGTCATCCCCATGCATCTAAAAAAGCTGTCATAGAGACAATGCCGAGGTCCAATCCACACCTTGTGGGATACATCGCCCACGTCATACCAATTCACCATGCTTCCACGCCTTTCGGGCTCTATCGCCCCATCGTACCGACGATCACGTCTTCCGTGTCATTCGTGCTCCATCTCCCCATCGTACCGATGATCAATTCATCCATGCATTCTAGTCTCCATCACCCCTATTGTACCGACGGTCAAGGCTTCCACGCCATCTGACTCTATCACCCTGTCGTGCAAAAGTACCAGGCTTCCACGCCTTTCGGGCTCCATCACCCTGGAAAGCCGATGTTCTAGGATTCCTTGACATCGGGTCTCCATCACCATGTCGTGATGACTTTCTGGGATTCCATGACTTCTAGGATCAATTGCCCGGTCAGGTCGATGCTCCCAGCTTCCATGCCTTTCGGGCTCTATTTCCCCCATCGTACCGACGATCAAGGCTTCCACGCCTTCCAGGCTCCATCACCTCGTCACACCAATGATCATTGCTTCCATGCCTTCTAGGCTCAATATCCATGTCCGACCAATGTTCCATGCATCCACGCCTTCTAGGATCCATCGACCCATCATGTCGATGTTTCAAGATTCCACGCCTTTCAGGCTCCATTGCCCCGTCATGCCGACGATCCCGGATTCCACACCTTCCAAGCTCCATCGCCCCCATCATGTCGATGTTTCAGGCTTCCATTTCTTCCAAGCTCTATCGACTCGGTCGTACCAACACTCCCGGATTCCACACATTTCGGGTTCCTTCACCCCCATCATACCAATGCTCCGAGCATCCATGAATTTCATGCTCCATTTCCCCTGTCGTACCGACACTTTAGGCTTCCACACCTTCTGGGCTCCTTCTCCACTGTTGTATCGACGCTCTAGGCCTCCACGCCTTTCAGTATCTATCACCCCCATTTTTCCGACACTCCAATATTCCATGCCTTCTGGGCTCCATCGCCCCCATTGTACCGATGTCCAGGATTCCATGCCTTCTCGGCTCCTCCCCCCTATCATACTGATGATCAAGGCTTCCCTGCCTTCCGAGCAACATCTCCCCCATCGTACCGACGATCATGTATTCCACGCCTTCGGGCTCCATCACCCCGTCGGGCAGAAGTTCCAGGCTTTCACACCTTCTGAGATCCTTCAACCAGTCATGCTGACAGTCCAGGCTTCCTTGCCTTCCACACTCCATCGCCTCATCATGATGACATTCTAGACTACCATGCCTTGTAGGCTCCATCACCCCATCGTGCTGACACTCCAGTCTTCCATGTCTTCTGGCCTCCATCACCCCCATCGTGCCAATGATCAATGCTTCCAAGCCGTCTGTGCCCCATAACCCCATAGTGTCGATGATCATGGATTCCATGCTTTCTGGGCTCCATCACCCCATCATGCCAACGTTCTAGAATTCCACACCTTCCTGGATCCATCACCCCATCGTGATGATGTTCTAGGATACCGCGCCTTCTGGTCTCCATCATCCCATCTTGCCGATGTTCCAGGCCTCCATGCCTTCTAGGTTACATTGGTCCCATCGTACCGATGGTCCCGACTTCCATGCCTTCCGGACTCTATCTTCCCCATCGTACCGATGCTCCAAGATTCCATGCCTTCTAAGATCCATATCCCCATCATTCTGAAATTCTAGTCTTACATGCCCTTCGAGGCTCGTCACCCCCGTCGTACCAATGCTCCAGGCTTCCAAACCTTCTGGGCTCCTTCACCCCCATCGTACGGACGCTCCAGGCTTCTATGCCTTCTGGGATTTGTTGCTCCCATTTTACCAATTCCCCATGATACCATGACTTCTTGGATCCTTCAACCGAGTCATAATGATGTTTAAGGATTCCATGCCTTGTTGGCTCCATCGCCCCCATTGTACTGACTCTCCAGGCTTCCAGGCCTTTCATGCTCTGTCGCCCCTATTATACCGACGTCCAGCCTTCCACATCATCTGGTATCCTTCGCCCTCATCATAGTAAATTCAAGGATTGCATGCCTTCCAAGCTCCATCACCCCCATTTTACCGAAGTCTAGGACTCCACAACATTTGGGCTCCGTCACCCGCTTTGTACCGATATCCAGGCTTCCACACCTTCCTGTCTCCATCACCCTCATCCTATGGACGTTCCAGGCTTCCACACCTTCCGGGTTCCGTCGCCCCCAACGTACCCATACTCCAGGAATCCATGCCTTTAGGGATCCATCACCCCATCATACCGAAATCCAGGATTCCATGCCTTCCAGGCCCCATCGTCCCTGTCATACCGATGTCCATGCTTCCATGCCATTCGGGTTCCTTCATCCCCATCATACCGAGGATCCAGGTATCCTCACCCCTCTGGAATGTGGGAATGTTTTCACCACTACCACCCTTGTGACACTCTATGTCATCCCAACTACCATATTTCATCAACCATAGAGGTCCTCCATGTGGCCTTGGCACCATCTTATGGAATGTCCACTGTGAGGTAGCCTAGCGCACGCATGGAGAACACCTATTCTTACTCTTGGGGAATTATGGGGAAATCCCATCATATATATTCACCCTCATCCCAAACCACACAAATCGGGTAATGATGAACATCCCTCTACCAAAACAATCCTTACGGTTTCCCATCCAAATTGCATGACGTTAAACTGCATAACAACCATCGTCTTGGTCACATGATGTTAAAGTGCGAGACAACTTCCAGGTCACATTATGTGAAACTGTAAAACATTATTAGCAAAGATACGTGACCTAAAACTGTAGCAACCATGGTCAAAGCTATGTAACTCTGAACTCTAACCATCAATCATCCTAGCTAAATGACATTAAATTTCGCTCCAGGTCTGAACCCTATGACCTTAAACTAATAACCCTTGTTCAATGAAATAAGACCTTATACAATTTTCAACACCAGGGTCTGTTATTCTGAGTCTATCTAATAACATGCTCTAATACATTGTGGAGTAGTACCTAGAGTGTTAGACTCCAAATGAACATAATTTTAATCCATCTACATGATTCTTAGCATATCTTTATTTGGATCCATACCTCTATTATTATTTGAAGGGAATTCCTAATAGTATGGATGATCGGCCAATGGCTTGCCTACAGTCCTGGGCCAACGACCCGGAAAACATTGGATTGAATTTTGCGACAGGTACAGTGTTCCGAATATGTTCAGTGGTCGACCGTAATTTGTTTATCCTTAGTCCAGATTGCATGATATGTATGTTGGGTTTCTAACATGGTCAATGACTATCCTCCATCGTTGCACCACCATATTTGTGATCCAGACATAGAACGCTATGATTCACCCCTTTTTTCACCTCTCTATGCTATGGTGGAACTCCAACACCCATGGTGTTACCCTTTCGTGCATCATTTCTTGTCGAGTGAGAGGGCCAATACTTTTGGGATATTCCCAGTTGGACATCTCCATTCCATATTCTCTATGCTTCAAAGTGTTAGGAAAATCCCATCAGTACTCGTTGTCTCTGAAACCGTGAATGACTCACGTGGGATTAGTATTTTTTTAGGACGTGTAATGATATAGTTGAGCAACACATAGATCTTCATCCCACATGATGTAAAATAATTTTTTCACCCAACATGACTTTAAACATAATTATCATTAGTCATGACGTTACACTATTCATATTCGTACCACATGACATTAATTTTCATTATCGTCCAACATGAAATTAAACTGCAGTATCATTCGTCATGATGTTAAACTGCAAATTATTGTTCCACAGGACGTTAAACTGCATTATCGTCCCATTTGATGTTAAACTGCATTATCAACCAGTATGAAGTTAAATAATATTATCATCCATCATGAAATTAAACTTCATTATCATTCAGCATAATGTAAAACTGTTCATCTTCATCCTTCATCCTTCGTGGCGGTAAAATTCAAATCATCATCCTACATGACATTAAACTACATCATTGTCCTACATCACGTTAAACTGTTCATCATCGACACACATGATGTTAAACTGCATCATCATCCTGAATCATGTTAATCTATTAATCATTGTCCATAATAATGTTAAACAACTCATTATCATCTTATGTGACATTAAATTACATCATTGTCCTATATGATGTCAAATTGTTCATCTTCTTCCTACATGACAATAAACTGTGTTATCGTCCTTCTTGCCATTAAACTATTCATCATCGTCCTCAATGATGTAAAATAGCTCATTATCAACCTAAAGGACATTAAACTTCATCATCAACCGAAATGACATTAATCTTTTCATCTTTTTCCCGAATGACATTAAATTGTATTATCATCCTGCATGACGTTGTACTATTCATCTTCGTCAATCAGAATGTTAAAATGCTCATTGTCGTCCTGCATGACATTAAACTGCATCATCATCCTGCATGACGTTAAATTGATCATCATTGTCCTCCATGAAATTAAACTATATTATTATTCTACAGTACATTAAACTATTCATCTTCATCCATAATGACATTAAAATGATCGTTATCATACAACATGACAGTAAATTGTATCATCATCCTTCATGGGGTTAAACTTCCAATCATCAACTTGCATGACCGTAAAATGCATTATAAACTATCATGACACTAAACTACTCATTATCGTCCCACATGACAATAAACTGCAAATGGTCTGTGCTCTTTGGCCTTTAACTATGATCACCACTGTGCACATTGCACGACATTAAACTGCTTGATCCATCCAAACTGAAGAAAATAAAATCACTCGACACCTATCCCACATGACAATAAACTGTAAACTAGATGTGACATTCCATCCATGGCCCAGTCTCAGGTTCATCGGCCTTTTCGGGCCCCTAGCCCAGGTTCCCACTTAGGACTGTATGGTATGGTATAGGCTTATTTCCTCATTCACTTCATGTTACCTACTGTGCCTTAAACATCCCTTATTGAGATACCATGCCCCTATCTTCATCCTTACCACATGATGTTAAACAACACGACACCGCCAAAACAATATATGGCTTGATTATCATCCTCATTGGATACGTAGGAATGCCCAGACATTTCATCTTTGGGTCTAGCCTTTCTTCTTAGAAACCTCATCTCTCTGGGCCCTTGGCTTGAGTCCTCAAGTGGGAAGGGCATGTGGTGTGGTATGGTCTTCTTTCCTCATTCATTTTGTCATTGTAATAACCATGCCATGCACCTCCCTCTCTTTTATAGTACACCAATGTCCCCAAAAACACTGTGGTTTAGCACCTAGAGTGTTGAATCCTGCATGGACATGTTATCACCCATCCTAGGGCTTCATGCTCCCCTTTATTTGGGTTCCCATCATCTTTCACATCCAAAAGGGCCCCTGAATGGTACAGATACTCACCCTAAGGGGTCTCCTATTATTTCGTACCAACTTCCTCAAGCGTCTCCAATTAAAAATCTATATATGTCCAGAGTTGCGAATATGGTTAGTGGTCGACACTCATTTGTTGTTCCCATTTCATGTCACACGATATAGATGTTGTGTTTAAACAAGGTCAACGGAATCCTCCATCGTCACACCAACCCTGCGAAGACATAAGTATTGGTTGAGTAATTCACATTAGTTTCTTATTTATTATGATCAAGTGGAATTTCAATATTCTTGATACTATCCCTCTGTTCTTATTTACACATTAGGAGGACATGCCGCCATGATGCATCATTCGGGGCCCCACACAGATTTTCCCTTTACGTGTATGCCATGTGTTTCAAAGACTTTATATGACCTTGTTTCACACATCCAGCGTCGCTTATGTGGGATTAGGGTTTTTTTCATGGTTTTCACTAGTTTGGAAGAGTGTCTCCACCTATGGTCTGTGTTCTATGACCCTAAACTATGATCTTCATATGGGAACAAAGCGTCAGGTTTGTCTATTTTTCTGCCATGCACATAGTCCATTAAATCAAGACCCCTTTAATGGTCCAAACATGACCTTAAGTTGGAAGCGTGTGACCCCATGACCCTTGTTCTTGGAAAGGGACTCAACTTCCTCTATTTGATATGTCTTATTCTCATACTCAGATTCATTGTGGCAAAGATCCCGATGTATGTAATTTTCATAGGGACATTCCCTCATTCCATTTACTAGCTTCATGAGCTCATTATTTGGATCCTCATCCTCTTACACATCTAAAGGGACACCCTTTACGACCTGGTCTCATGCCACATTGGATTACCTACGATCTTGGGCCAACGCTCCTGAAGACCTCAGATGACATTTGTGACAGGTCACGTGTTTCGAACATGGTCAGCGGTCGACCCTCATTTGTCTGTCCCCATTCCAGGATAACGTAAAACATATACTGTGTTTCAAACATGGTCAACATTCATCCTCTATCGGCATGCCACCATCATTTTGATCTTGATCTTCAGCATCATGAATCATAGTTTTTCCACATCCATATCTACTAGTGGAATTCCAACATACTTGGATTTACCCCTTCACGCATCTAGGTGCGTCAAGTAGGCGGGTCAACATTATTGGGATGTCATTCAACTAGAATCCCATCGCCCCTAACATGTTCCTTCCTATGCTAGGAAAATCCCATCACCAATCCTTGTTTCCCACATCGAGCAAGAATCACTTGGGACTAGTGGTTTTGGTAGGATGTGTACTCGTATAGTCGAACAACACATGCCCCTCATCCTTCATGACATTAAACTACACTCTTATAACTACGTGTGTCTTGATTCCAATCCTCATGGGAAACATTGGAATGCCCAAACAACACTTCTTGAGCCCATCCCAGTTTTCACCATCAGTCCCTCAACCTACGGATTCCCATGAGAGTGTGGTGTAGCACGGAATCTTATGATCCTAATTCACATTGGGGTATGTACTGCACCACACGTTTCCTTTATGGGAATCCATTTACTCAATGCATGCCTTTAAACTACATTTCTAAAATAAAAAAGTTCAGGATTCCCTATGTTAGCAATGGGATGCATCATTTTCTTCTCCATAATGGATTCCACATAACAGTGTTGGTCTCTGACCACGCCATTCTCTAAGAAATATGTGTGGTAATATTCCCATCCTAATGAGGTACATAGTAACGTCCAAGTTCCTTGCCTCGGGCCTAGCCTATATTTCACTTTTGGTTACATGATCTATAGAACTACCTCCAGGGATACATAGTGTCTTGTGCAATTGTTATGTCCTCATCCACATCCGGATTATGGCTACCGCATCACATGTTCCCTTCATGGGATATTTTATTTCACTCCTCATCCCATTGTATGACGTTAAACTGCACGAGTCCATATGTCCTCAATGCATGACACTAAACTATGGTACAACCCTGAACAGGTTATGGATGACCTATGTCAATCATGGGATGCATCAGTTTACTCTCTATAGAGGATTATCCCTACAAGTGTTGCTCACTAACCATGCTGTGCTTCAAGAACTATGTTTTTCATGATTCTTGTCCTTATGGGATATGTAGCGATGCTCATGAATTTCACCTTAGGCCTAGCCCTGGGGTCATTAACCCTCCTGACCCCTCAACCCCGATCATGATCCACTGTAAATGACCTTAAACATGGAGTCTTCAGTCCATATACCATGAATTTAAACTATTAACCTTGGTCCTTGAAGTTTGACCTGAAAATTATGTGCATCATCCTCACCATATGACATTAAGATACGTGTCTATAGTCTTCATTAGTATGATGTAAAAATACATGTCCTTCTAGGTCCTTACTATAGAGGTGATGTTTTGAAGTGGGCAAGACGCTTGATCAGAACTAGGTTCCCACCTATTGTGTCTTCACCACAGTGGAGTAATTTCAAAAGTGTTAGACCCCATTCGAACAACCCATCATTCAACCCATCATGCTTTGAGTGCCCTTTATTTGGATCCTTGTCCTATTTCACATCTAAATAAACCCACTAATAGTATGGATGCTCAGGCTATGGCTCACATACTCTCTCGAGACAACATTATGGAAGACTAATGTGAATCATTTTGAGTCGGGCCTCATATTTCAAAAATGTTCAATGGTATACCCTCATTTGTTTTCTCCATTTCGGGATTACAAAATAAGTATAAATGTTTCGAATTTGGTCAACAGTATTCTATAATTGTAATTCCACCCCAATAGTAGTTTGATTCAAGGGTATCATGATTCACATCTTACATTCACATCTGTTCAGATTTATTACAATACCCCTAGTGTTACCCTACTCGTGCACAAGAGCACACTGGGAAAATGACAATTTGACTGTTTTGGGAGCTTCATTATCTAGCTGGGTCTCCCTTTTATCCCAAAATATCCTGATCAGCTGTTCAGAGACCCCCATTTTCCATCTACAATATCTCTTTTAGTATTATCCCAATGGTAATCGATGTCCAATTATGATCCCCTAACACCTTTTGTTGTTTATCACTATCGTCTCGGTGAATGACCTCCTATTATCTCTTGTTTCCCGCATCGAGCAAGGCGTAAGTGGGAAAATAAATTTAGTCAGCTATTTCATCAATAAAACCAATATAAAATGGATCCCAAGGCATACATTTTCCACAATCGTTTCCTCAGAATGTGGTCGGCCTCGCCCGCCTCGTCCTCATTGGACCCCATTCTTAGGGGGTAGTTGTTGTCATCGGAAAACACATCCAAATTGTTTTCCAAATGCTTCCATAAATGATCAAGGTCATATCCCGTTTCACAAGCTTCGATTTGATAGGTTGTAGGGACCAAACAGAGTTATGGATTAAGAGTTTTGGACATTTGAAGTTGGGATAGAAAACTGGTTCGTATAGCCCATTCACGAAGCTCCCTCTGTGATCGCGAAGCATAGGAACTTGATAGGATCACCCTTAGACTCGCAGCCGGGGAAAAGATCCCCATTCACGAGGCCGCTACAGAGCAAGGAGGTGGGATTCTTCACAAACCCATTTGACGTTCGCAAACCCACTATGGATCAAGGATGCAGGATGCTCCATGAACCCATTTGACATTCATGAACCTGGAATAGAGCATGGTGGTGAGATTCTCTAAAAACCCATTTGATGTCTACGAACCCACCTGGAGCAATCCATTTCCTCTCGCCAAGAGAGCATGGTTTTGTGGCGCCTCTTGCCAATTAATTCCCGGCTCACCCCTTCATAACAATGGTTATACTGACCCTTGGATGGCTGATATCTCCCTATTCGAAGATCTCTCGAGCTCTGTGAAGTGATGCTCTTCGCACCATTTGCAAAAGAGGGAGAACCTTCGGGTTGCTCGAGGCTCCGTGATCTGCTTCACTCTGTGAGCTCCTCTGCTCCGCGAGACCCCATGCTTCACGAGCTACTTTCCATCACCATGCTGCTCTGCGAGACAACATGCTCCACGAGTAGCCTTCCATCATGAAGCTGAATTGTGAGATCCCATGCTCCGCAAGCACCTTTCCTTCACGATGTTACTTCATTAAGACATAACCTTTTCGAGGATCCTACCTTAGCGCCCACCGGTCCATACTCAGAGGGATTCTCCCCCACACCCCCCTCAGGTTCAGTGTTGGGTTGTGGCCCCAGCCCTCAGTCTAGTTCCTTAGCTTCCGTCACTCACCCCCATGAAGAATGGAGAGTCTCGCCATGTACTTTTCAGGCCGGTGTGTCAACATTTTCCATTTCTCCCTTATAAACACTCACCTTCCACCTATGAAATACCATGATTCTAGATACTCCTCCAAAAAACATGAAATACCAGTAGTTGATATATTCTTCTTGGTTCCTTTCACATTTCGTGTGTTGAGATCCTCATCTAAATTCCCGAGTACATTGAGGTGATCCATTCCTCAAGCGACTCTTCCAACCCCAATCACCTAACTCCTATGCAAGTTTGATCCAAATAGGGCCACTATTGCATAATTCCCAACAACTACCATTGATAGGAACTTTAGGCCTTATAGTCCACTCTACATGACTATAAACTATAGTACTCCTTATGTTCTAAGCATAGGATACCTCTTGTTCCAAAAGAGAGATGCCTTATGCTCCAAGAATTAGATGCCTAACAGATCTATCTACATGACTATAAACTGTTGTGAACCCTATATGAAAAATATAGGATGCCTCTTTCTCCAATGAAGATATTCCTTATGTGACAATAATATGATTCCAAAAGTCCTATCTAAATGACTATAATCTATAGTAATACCTATGTTCCAAACATAGGATACCTTTTACTCAAAACAAGAGATTCCTTATGCTCCAAGCATAAGATTCTAATACTCCTATCTACATTACTATAAATTGTAGTAATCACTATGTGAAAAATATAGGATGCCACTTTCTCCAAACAAGAGATGCCTTATGCCCCAAGCATAAGATGCTAACAGTCCAATCGACATGACTATAAACTATAGTACACCCTATGTGAAAAACATAGGATACCTCTTTCTCTAAAAAAGAGATTCCTTATACTTTAAGCATAATATGCCAATAATCCTATCTAAATGACTATAAACTGTAGTATTCCCTATCATTCAATAATAGGATTCCTCATGCTTTAAATAAAAGATTCCTAATGTGTAAACCATAATATACCTCATGCCAGGATTAAAGTGGCATAATTTCCATAGCGTTGGAATCCATTCAAACATTCTATCACTCAAACTCAAGATTCTCTTGTCCTTCATTCAGATCTTTATCCTCTTCCATGTCTTAAGAGACCCCCTAACGGCTTGGTCCCATGCCACATCGGCTAACCAACCATTCTAGACCAACACTTCAGAATACTTTGGATGACACTTCGAGTCAGGTCCAGTGTTTCAAACACAATCAACAATCGACCTTCATTTGTTTGTTATCATTTCAGGATAACATGATATGGATTACATGTTTTAAAAATTGTTAATAGTTATCCTCTATCTCACCCTCATTGAGTTTCGAATTTCAGGTATGTGATTCACACATTTCATCTCCCTTTATTAAGACTGATTCCAATGCCCTTAGATTTATTCTGCTTGTGCACTAGCTCATATGTGTAGACCTCAATTATATGCATCAACCCACCAGCGAGTTGAGATACCCTCATGACCAGACTTGAGGAAGACACCCAGGAAGCTTCCATGTGTGATCCCCATTCACCATTTCCACTCCATAGGGGCACACAAGCAGCTTCCTTACGTAAGCCCCATTCTCAATTGTTGCTCCATAGCGGCACCAGAGAAGATTCGTTGCATAAAACCCATTCACCATTGCCTCTCCATAGTGGTACACAAATAGCTACCATGAGAAATCCCCATTCACCATTATATATTCATAACGGCACACGAGAAGCTTCATTGCATATGCCACATTCACCGTTGTCGTTCCATAGAGGTGCACGTTCAACTTCCTTCTATAAGAACCATTCACCATTGTCGCCCCATAGAGGTACTCGGGTAGCTTCCTTTCATAAGCCACATCCACCATTGTCACTATATAGCATCACTTGGGAAACTTCCTTTCATAATTCCAATTAACTACCCTTCATGGACGCACCATTGCAGAGTGATTTTCAGGCCCTTTCTACCTCTGGTTTCTCACACCGAGCACGACTCAAGTGGTCTTAGTGTAGTAAGCATTGACTATGACATCCTATATGAAAAACATAGAGTGTAACCCCCAACCCATCCATTGGTTCTAAACTCCATGGACATCAATCCTTGCCAAGGGAAGGTACATAGGAAGCCTCCCAGAGGTTCAAGCCCAACTCCATTGGTTCCGACCCCCTTCACTTTGGTAACCACCATCTAGAACTACACAGACATTGATCCTTTCCACGGATAGGTACGTAGGAAGCTTCTATGAGGTTGAATCCCAACACTATTTGTTTCTAAACCCATCACGTCGGTTACCACCATCCTGAAGTATGGGTACATTGATCTTTTCCAAGGCAAGGTACGTAGGAAGCCTCCCTGGGGTTCAAGCCCAACAACCAGTGAATCCGACCCCCTTTACATCGATTCAGCAACCCCATCTATAACTACGTGGGCATCGATCAATGTTTCCTTGAGGGGTATATAAGAAGCCTCCCTAAGGTTTAGAACCATTCAGTGGTATTCCGTTTTGAACCCCATTCAGTGGTAAGCCGTTGCCAACCTCATTTAGTGGTAAGTAGTTGAAGTCCCCAATCGAAAGTAAGTCGTCGTTAGATGAACTTTGTGGACTATTATTCCCTACCAAGGGGATACGTAGGAAGCCTACCTACGGTTTGAACCCATAACTCATGTCTCATACTGATCTATTACTAGATTCCATGTGTTTCAGGATTTTCATGACCTAACCTAGAGGTTCTATTTCCTCTAGATCCCTTCCATGCATCCATTCTCATGTGCCACCTCCTTAGGTGTCCCATCGTCCCACCAAACTACGAAAACATTGATTCCCTACCATAGGGATACGTAGGAAGTCTCTTCAAGGCTCAAGCCCAACACTACCATCATTTTCACGGTGGTTCCATATCATTAACCCTCCACTTCATTAAACTCTCCATCATCCACCTTAATTCTCACATGGGGCTCCAAATCCCTATGAGATCATGAAAATCATCCGAGCATCACTCCCTGTGGCACCTAGGAAACTAATCGTTCATAAGCCCCACTTAATCTAAAACTATCCACCCAAGAGTATCCCTCTAGGGACGGGCCACTTTCCATGAGTATCCCACATGACCAGCCACTTTCCTTGCATACGCCCCATAATGTATGAGGTTTGTTTTCCTTTGTGTACACCCTGTTTCATCACCGCATCAAACTATGTGGGGTTGGATCCCTCTCTTCTATACAGGGTACGTAAGAAACCAGATCAAGTTTCAATCCCACCAATACTAAACCATAGTGTTCCCCCATTCTGGGGGGCGCACTTCCTGATCTACCCTCAGTGTTGTCTAGATCAGAGTTCAAAGTCTGACATATTCTCTTTATGGGAGACACCATCCCGAGTCATCTCTTATTGAGTGTTCTGATCCATCCACCTGGTAAACACTTCAGGTGCTCCATCATAGGGATGTACTAATCTGATTCGTCTCCACGGGAGGTTTTGATCACTCTCATTCCATATCCGCAAGACATTAAACTCACATCCTACCTCATGTTGAGCATGAGATGCCTAAGGAAAACCTCAGAAGACATGCCTTTGGAGTAACCATCTACATAAGATGTTAAACTCTTTACCTACCTCATGTTAAACATGAGATCCCTAAGAAAAACCTCGGAAGACATGACTTTGGCATAACCATTTCCCCTGGAGGTTAAACCTGTGGCATACCCCATGTTAAACATGGGAAGCAGAGGAAATAATCAGAGACATGCCTCTGGCATAAGATACCCCACAACTGATGTGGGATGCCTCTAGTTCTACGGACATGAGAAGCCCTCTTATGAAGAAGAATATGGGTTCTCCAATGTCCACAAATCTAGAGATTCTATGACATTCCTTATGTTGTGATCTACTCTAACCGAAGGTTGCTACCATGTCAAGATCCCATGGAATTTCATAACTAAAGTAGTGTAATTAACTGTTGTCCACAGAGATATGGAACTGGGAATGAGATTCACGAACAATGTCTTAATCTATAATGGAGACCTGGGCTAGGTGGCGATTTCAAAGGAGGAATTCACATAAGGAAGAACTGACATCCCATTATCCGATTTCAATCAACGATTAAATGTCCATGAATAAGAGAGAGATGATTCCTGCCTTCAGAAAGCGGGAATTCGGGGGAAACAACCATCGTGTACATGTCGTTCTCGAATAGACGAATGATGGTTCCCTAAAGAAAGTGTCAGAAATAAGATAATTAGATATGTGGATTATTGTTTTTAAATTTCTCATAGACTTTATAATGTACACAGTGTGTTCCACATCTCTTTGTTAGGTATGAAATACCAAACCCAAAGCATGTTCTCACTTCTAGAGGAATAGAACTATAAATTTTTTTATCATAATATAAAGAGCATATCTTGATTCTAGACACTAAAGGGAAAGTGTTTTAGGAATCAGATGACTCACCAGGTAATGGTACAATGGGAAAATCATAAAATTGAAGATGCGGTGTGGGAACTAGAGAGATTTAGAATAAATAACTACCGAAATGTTTTTATAAGGTGAAATTTTAGAAAATATATAGGTAAAAAAAATTAAATAATCTTAGAATATAACACCCAAATATTTTATGGTATGCATATTTTAAAATTTAATATCTTTGATATTTTATTTTTCCTGAAACAATGATTTTAAAACTATAATATACAATTAAATATGACCATTAAAATAGTGATGTGGCCTCTAGTAATATTTATATGACCAATGGAATATTAGTTTCACCTATTAATGTATAAATAAAATTTTAGTATCTTATAAATTAGAATATGTTGTATATATATCACGGAATATGTAAATAAATTTTTGAAAAATGATAAATTAAGTGTTGGTATTTTTTTGAAACATAAATTCCTATTTACAAATTTATAATTAATATAAATGTTTGAAATAAAATTTATATTCTTAAAATAGATTCTAAAATTAATATTATTCTTTTTTATGATCATAAGATAACATTATGTTACCTTAATTAATTTTTTAAAGTGTCAAAAAATAGATAAAATATTAAAATCTATATTTTTGAAATAAATAATGATTTAAATTAAAAAATAAGTTTCTCATATTTTGGAAATATTTTCATAAAATGGAGTCCATTAATAAATTCAATGCATTTTAGAAATTTTAGGGTGAATTTATGGGATATTTCTAAAATAGTTTAATTTCACGTGAATAATGAAATACGATAATTTGTGTTATTAGCTAAATGTATGAAATATTGAGTCATGAAGGATGAATGACTGATCGAGGAACAATTAGTTCAAACTCACATGAATAATTTACTATATTTACTCATAATAAACAACATAATTGATTTTCTTGATCCAAAATAATATTCTAATGAATAAAATTATAAAACAAAGTACCCCTCTCATCCACTATAAATACCACCCCTCCCCACCTATTCTCATAACACATCCAAATCATTGAAGCATGTCAAATTTCATCCCAAAGAATCTACCAAAAAACCCCATGTTCATGTCTTTATTTTCTCAGAAGAAAGTCCATTTCAATTTCCCTTATGTAGTTTCTCATGATGATGTATTGAAGAGGCAGAATCCCATTTTTTTCTTCTAATTTTATTTCTTCTCTTATCCATTCCATACATACTCTATCAAAAAATTAATATTAACAATATTATATTATATATAATGTGAATTTATATTGTTAATTGAATATTCATCATCAAATCTGTACTCCCCTCTCTTTTTTTCTAAAACATAAAATATCATCTGTGAGGTGATCATTCACCACATTCATGAATGATGATCGTTTTCTGTAATACCTCCATCAAGGATCTTCAGAGACCAATATAATGGTTAAATATGATTTTTAAATATATATTATAACTTATTTAGTGTTATAGATCCAGTATTTATACATAATATGAAATAAAAAAAATTAGTATGTGATGTTCAAAAAATCCAAATTAATCTAAACATTTATCATTAATGTTTTATATAATGAAATCATCCTCATATCTAGAAAAAAATTAAATACAATATAATTAAATATTATGAATGTTTTTTAATAACTTATAATACCAATTCTGGATAACTATTACCATTTTACATGACCTTTCGTACATATATACAAGTGAACCAACAATGAAAAAATTGGAAATGAACACTCTTGAATGTCAAAATTGAATATTATAAATCTTAAAAAATGACATAAATGTTCTTAATAAAATTATAATAAATAACTAACATGTTTAAAAAGTTTTTATTTAATTTATTAATTAATATTATTTCATTATCCAGTACATTAAGTATATGTGTAGAACACTTTCACACATAAGGTAAGGGTTTTCTAATCTTAATTTTATTTTTGTGAGATATGTCATATTCAACACTATTTCCTTGGTGGGGTGAATATATAATAACCATTTACTTATAATATTGTTAATATATTTATATTCATGTTATTAAATTTCTTATTTTATGATTAGTAATTTTATTGAGGCATATGGTCTGAATCTTTGCAATTTTTTATGTGTTCTTCCCGAATCTCTATTTTTCAATTAGGTCACGTTTTCTATAACTTTACCACATTTTAATTCTAAATTATTCTTATGTATTATAACTAAATTATATGTTTATGTTTCACTAATGTTATCCTTTATCAATTATCCTCTATTTTAAGGGAAATACATGTTTTATATTGTTCCCTTTTTAATTCATCTGGATTAAAAATCTCGATTAAAGGAAACTTTCCAATTTTATAACCATTTTCATGTACACGACTTTTTTGGTTTTAATTTGACAATAATTTTTTAAAATCAAAATTTACATCTATGAAATGTTACATTGTTTATTTATAGTTTTATGACAATAATTACCCCTTCTACCACTTTAAAGAATCATTTATATTTTTCATTAAACCACATTGAAGTGGCACATTGATGAAGCTTCTTAAACAAACTATTTACATGTTTTCACTTCAGTTAAAAAAATTTAGATTGAATATTTATTAATATTCCACAAATAGAATTTATTTCCATTTTATTTTCAAGGATATAATTGTTTATAATATGATTTTTATGATAAATACAAATCATTTTTAAAAATATCCGTTCTTTTAAATATAAAAGGGGTTTTCTCTCAAGAATTTGTCAATGGTTTTATTAGATGATTTTCATCTATTATAACACCCTCTGATGAATTTTATTCTTAATTTAGATTCATATCTTATTTTAACAACTATAAAATTTTATTAAATTGTTTATTCTTGTTTATGGGGATGTACTATCATTATACCAATCTCCAGATTATTATGGATGGGTTTTGATTATGTTTATTATCTGGTAAAAGTTATTAATATTTCATATTCTACTTCTAATATTAATTTATATAATGATTACATTACAACCCTTTCATATGATGAATGAATTATTAAAAATAAGTGATGGGTGGGCCTACAATTACCCCTAGATGCATCGGTAGGTTTGATGAGGCTAACTAGATGAATTTTTTACCCATTTATATATGGTGTTTTTCATAAAGAATTGATGAATTGTTTATGATGTCCTTGTTTATGAATTCCATCATTATAATATTAGTAATTGATAATCCATGTGATTATTCACGTAGAAGAATATCTATGTACATTTTTTATTCTTATTTTATTATTTATACAACATTATTTTGGGGATCAATTATTTCTACCATATTATGTTAATGTTTATGTTATATTTAAATGTGTTATAAGATATTTACTTTTCCTTATTGTTAATGATTATCAAATTCCATGTATTTTTTACCCTTAATTATTATATGATATCAACCATTTTTTAGGTTTTATTCTTCACCAGTATATGAAAATGTATATTACAAATTACTTGTTGGGATAATCTTAGAGTTAATGTATGTTCCTACTAGAGTTTATCTGTAATTTTTTACATTCATGTTGTTCTGTAAATCTTATGTTTTTATTTTGTTATCCAAAGATACTAAAATATTTAGTCCCTTTGGAAGGGATCACATGTTCATAGTATCAATGCAATAATGTAAGGCATAAAATCTATGAAATTAGGGTTGTGGTGTATATGATTTTTATTTTTCAACCAATGTTATATCATAACATCTAAATCTGATAAATTCTATCTCACTAAAGACATAAAATATAATTTTTTATATCATGCATAAAATTAATCGTTCAATGATATAAATTAAGTATAATATGATGTTTTTATAACAATACACTTGTTTGCGTATTTGAACAACCATTAAAACAAAACCAACATGTGGTGTTCCAACTAGAAATTTAGTTATCACGATCTTGTGTAATCGAGATGAATAATTGAAATCCTCTTGAAAATAACCCTAAATTTTTATAATTTCCATGATCATGATAGTAGAATATTATCTATGCCCATTCAATATAATTTATATTTACCATGGGACTTATGGTAGTCATTAATGTCATAGTATCAAGAGGTTCTCATTATAGTTGTGAATTTCTATAACCATTTTACAAAATATGATGCATAAATACATTAATATTTATATAGTACATAGGGAAATAATATTTATATTAAGGTAAACAAAAATATGCATATATATAGTTATATTCATGAAAATTTAACGAAATTAAATATAAAATTTGTGTCTAGGTAACCCACACTAACTATACTCCCACTAACAGTAGATCAAATTGAAAAACAACTCTCAATCAATTGGGCATGATGTGATATTCAAGATTATATATATATGTATTTATTCAAGGGAAATACTACCCTATAATTGTTGGGTACAATACTAACACTAACACCAACTATTGGGGAAAAATCACAAAAGTAATGAAACATTTAGACTATATTTTTATCCTCTTGTGTACGATAGGTTCTTATGAACCTACCACAACTATATTATCATCATAGTATATTGTAATAGTATATTAACTGATGGGGAACATTCCATGATCTACAGAAATTAATCATATCTTGACTCCATACTTACATGTATCTGAAACAATTATATACATAGATTCCACTAGAGTACCATTATCCATGAATTTCCAAAATATGTTCTAACCCACTTAATCCTCTTTGAAAAAAATATCCTTACTACGATTTATGATCATCTTAATCTACTAGGAATGTATAATTGGTTTATCTCCTCACTACTAACTAATAATATCCTTCATATAGAAATAACATATCCTTTATGAATCTCTTTTACTTTATAAATTTTTAACTACATTTCACATTAAATCTTCTAGGTTATCTTTTTATCTCCCGCTATTATTAATTTCAAATAAACATTAATACTTGTACCAAGCAAGAAAAACGCTATATATCTCAATGTTAAATAATATATATTTTTAATCATTTTTTATCTCCTAATATGTTTGTGGACAAATTTTATTCGAGATGTTAATTCTAGGTGACATTGGTAGTAGTCATCACTTTGATTATTCCATACTATACCATTTAAGTGACTTGTAAATATACATGGTTGAGGAAAATACAATCCTTTATTGAGATATATCTTTATTGATCTTGTTCATCAGAATATAGGCTTTTTCGCCTAAGTATTTCATGGACAAGTATTCATTTAACCCTGTCTTTTCTGACATTATGATTCATATTTTGTTTCTTATTAATAATATGCATCAAAAAAATATAATACATGGAAAGATATGGAACTCTCAATAACCATTTTATTGATACATAATATACTTTTATTCGAAAAGAAATGAAATATTGTTATAGACTCATCAAACAAAACCTTCCTATACATTGATTCATATTATAATCCATAAACTGATCATTATACATTAACTATATTATTTTATTTCATGTACATTATATACCCTCTCAATTGTTTCATTTAGATATCTTCATTAAATATACCATTCAATAAATATATTTTGAAATCAATTTTCCAAATTTCATAATCATATAAATATAATATTTTAATTAAAATTCCCATGGTTTTATTCATGTCTACTCATGAGATATTTCCTTTGTATTCAATACCTTGATGTTGTCTAATCCACCCTGAAAGCAGTCATGCATTGTATGTGTTTATATTAAAATACAATATCAAAATTTTATTGATTACCCATTTACACCATATATATTTCACAATATTAGGTAAGTCTACTAATGTAGAAACATGATTTTAAGACATGAATTCTATTTCATAAATCACGAAACCATTCTCTTTTATAGCATCTATTCCATAATATATTTTTTGGAATATTGAGTTTTATTATCCTTACTGAGAAACATGTCACAGGACATGGTATTAAAAAAATCATATCCCTCCAGTTCCTAAACATCCCAGGTGACCCTTATAGAACTTGTGTCTTTATATCTTCTTTATCTCCAAATATCTATTATAGAGTTATTCTATATACTTACTATTGTGTATCTGAAAATTTAACCTAATCGATGTTAATAAATTTCATACTATTTATCGTAGACATATCATTCCCCTCATGAAATATTTCATGTATTCCCCCTATTACAATTCTATTTGAAGGGTTATATATGTAATATCATATAGATTCCCCTGGATAATAAATAATGATTCTTCTCATGATTTGAGATTTCATTTTTTCATTAGGTATTGTCTTGAAAAATGACTCACATCATCAAACTTTTATATGTGATAAATTATGTTTTCTTCCATATAAAATATTACATTAAATCCCATATTCCATATTAGTTGGTACTTGATTTGGTGTATGCCGTTTCCTATAGTGAATATCCCAAAAATGATAATGTTAGTGTTTCATAAAACATCCTCTATTTCACTAATTCTTGAAGGGTATTATTCCTAATTTCATAGAAACCATTATAACGAGGTGAATGTGTGGGAGTGATTTGGGAAAAAATACCAAACTCTTTCAAGTAATTGATTAATGTTTTATTATCATATTCCCCACTACTACTTGAGAAATGATTCTTAATCTTCTTACCACACGAATTATCTAGTTCATTTTAATGTCATATAAACGTGTTAATAGAGTCAAGATTATACCCAATTAAAGATATATTTTCATATCTTCTATATTATTTTATAAATTTACCAAAATATAAAAACCTACACCTTAACTCTAGTTATGTAGACCATATACATCATTGTAAATCAACTAGAGTAGTTATAGAGAACTTTATCCTTTCCCACTAAATATTTATTTAATCATTTTTCCTGACCATAAAGTATAGAATATATCTTATGGCTTTAAATATATAGAGTATAAATGATATACTAGATGTAGAAAATTTAAATGTAATTAATTCACATAACCAAAAAAAATCACTAATGATCAGTAGAATATACATCTTTCTCACTAGACACATTATAGATTCCTAAAACATGTTTTAAATGTTTAAATGTGTCTTATATATGGTCTGAATTACCAATACCATAACATAAACAATCTTTATAAAATAGTGAAATTTTATTTTAAAACGTAAAATATGATCCAATGATGTCTAGAATCAACTTAGAGTTCATCATATTGGTAATAAAAGGTATATAAAAAATTATTTAATAAAAAAACCACTAGGAAATGGTAGTTGATAATACATAACTTCTAATACATCCAACCATACATAATTAACTTTCAAAATATACCCTTAACCATTATTTTCCTCATAAATAAACTTGGTTAATGTATTTTAATAGAGATATTTAATCCATTAGATATATCAAACACCCAATATAAAAAATTAGATTTATTTAATTAAAGAAAACATTTACCAAAAACATAAACATAAACATGATAGTTCTTCTCAAATACACAATTTTAATTATAATGTCCATTCATAATACATGTAATGGAAAGAACCATATTTTTTTCATTTGATTATCATTGGGTTTCATAACAGATGTTATATTGTAATCTTTTTCATTGGTTTAATAATTCAACCCTTTACATTTCCCTTTATTTTTTATTTCAAAACAAATAATGAAGATTTTTTTTTCTTCATATCCTTATTACAATGGTAAGCCAAGTCAAAAAAATGTGTAAGTTACTTCCACATGTAGTTCATATTATAGATAATAATGAAAGTCATTATGTTTGGAGAATAAAAGAATGTTTGAGATGTATTACTATAGATTAGTTCAGTTTGAACCCAATGGTATCTATTTCTCAAGGTATCCATCCATATAACATGATCAATTTTCCCCTAAATCTACATGTATAGTGTTTTAGGAATCTCATACCATTCCCTAAAATCCCATTCATGATATAATTATTAGTGGTGATTAATGATATTATAATCCTTGCCCACATGTATTTTTGAAAAATTAAGTGACAACGAATTTAACATGGTGCACAAAACATTCAATACATAATTTATATTCTTCTTATTAGAATTATTTTTATACCTTAATTTCTCCCTATATAGTCTCTATAATAATTCATGACTTTACTATAGTTATTTTTTTCATTGCAATGTTATATTTGTAAGTACTTTTACCACTCCTAAAATGAACTACTATCCAAAATATATTTATTATACAAACAGATCATAGAGATAATAGAAATATTATAGTAATTTATATTTGATATATAATGATTAAAATATTAATATTTATAAATTTTCATGATTATTAGTATTATAAACATTGCTAATATATTTATTATTTAATTTCATCATATATTTTATAAAATATCATGAGATAATAAATATACCAATCAATAAATTACATTACTCATATAATCTACAATTATGAATACTTTAAAAATATTATTCCTTATCTAAGATTGGATATTTCCATACTAGAATTGTTTTATGGTTGAATTTTGACTATCCAGTCATATTGACTTGTATGCCCTTGACTAGTTGTAAGGATTCCAAATCCATACAAATGAAAAAAATTATTTACATAGTACATTGACTCTAATTTTTCAACAAGGTAGCTTTCACCACTTCATTTAATCAATAAGTTGTTATTTAATACATATACAACCATTAATAATATGTAATTGTTAAATTAACCCTCTAATCTCGTTTAAATGAACCAAAATGTTATGGATTTGTTCAAAATAATTTAATTAAAGGTATTTGAATAAATCATTAAATGATGGATTGTATGTTTTCAAGGAATAAAATCCATTTATATTAACCATTATTGAAAATATCTAATAATCCAACTATAATTACAATTTATTATTATAAAATATTTATCACAATTTAATTTGTTTTAATATTTTCAATATGTTTTAGTATTCTATGTGGATTTGTATAAACTGTACATAATAAAATAACATGGTTATGATAAATAATTGACATGATCATGATCAATTTCTAATGGTAGATCCTTTGAGAGGATAATGGATCAACTAAGATCCTATGGGTATGTCCGTGAATTGTATCAAAAACAATATGGAGTAACAAAATCAATTGATACATATATCTCTCATCTGGTGCATTACCAAACCTTATTGAGAAATATTTATTATTCTTCCCCACACAATCCAATAATATTCACCCACCATTGTGGGTATCTTATGAAGTTGGTATGTGAATAAATAATGCCTCTCATTTACATGTGAGTTCTTCTATGAAATATTAGGTTGTGGGAAATTGTTAATATCATCTTTTATTAATTAATTATTATAATAAATCCACATTTATATAATTTAAAAATAAATAATAAACACCAAATATATGTGGTCCTGTCTATCTTGTGACCAATTGATATCCATTAAATTATCATAAAACAATTCAATGATTTATACTTTATTAAAATATATACAAAATTAATATATATTAAACTATTTTAAGTCATTATTCAAAGGAAAAAAGGGAAGAAATGGTTATAAAAATTTTAAAAAAAAATTATTAATTTTTAGGATGTTTATTATTTTAACATAGACTTTGAGCCATAAATGACACCCATAGAGTGGTGATTGGAACTTGTGGGGCCCAAAGGGTGGGATAGAGCCATGAATTTCATGGTCAGGGATGAACTGACATGTCTCAACCTAGGTCTTCTTGATTTTTATGGGAGGCTCTATCAGGAGAGTGGGATTGAATTTCTTTGGCAAAGGATTGGGTCGACGATTCCTGCATGGAACTATAAAACATATTTAAACTGTAATTTTTTTAAAAAATATGTTCCCATGTTGAATAAGAAATATAATTATCTTCCTACTTGTCAATGTGGGTGGCATTATTTTTTGAATGGGAAGCATAGGGTAGCTATATTGTGTGTGTTTGTGTGTGTCTGTGTGTTTATGGTGTATAATATATACATCTAAATAAACCACTAGAAGAACCATCTTTTGTGGCTTCATGTTATCTAGAAATTTCTTCCATGGTTTGATATATATATATATATATATATCTATAGAGGGATATAGGGATTTTATGTGTCTAAATTTAGTTGGTTTTTATTTTAATTATCTAATGATCTTCATATGTCTATAACTCATCCATCAAATTTTTTATCATTATATAAATAGTTTTTAGAATTTTTAAAATTCCCTATATCTAAATTCATGATTGTTAAAATAAAATTCAATATTTTAGAGTTAACCGTATGCATAAGTAAAAATTATGAATACCGTGTATTGCATGGTACATGTTAAGATGTATAAAAAATCTCATCTGATAAATATCACAAAATCATATCAAATACAATAATTACATCGATATATCTAGAATATCATCACCCACATTTATGTAATTACCTTATATTTTTTCCACTTTAATTTGGTGCATCTTGGGGTTCAATGGGATGGATTGATTTTTTTTTTTGGAAGTTATATTTGTATATTTTTGTAATCTTGTTTTAATTAATGTAATTCTAGTTAATTATGTAATGGATTTGTGGGGCTCTCCCTGAGTTCACAGAATCAATGAGTTGGTTTTGGGGTTTCACATAAGGATCTATGTTTTCTAGATTTTAAAATAGAAATACATGTCCTTTAATTGGTGTAATCATTTTGTATGTTATTTAGGAAAGATACTTTTAACCCGATGCATAATGTGAAGTGAGTATACATCAAACTAATTACATTCCATGTAATAATATAAGATAATTTTTTATCTAAAAAGTGACTATTTTTCGGTATAGTATATTTTTGAGGATTTCACGACACGTAAAGGGATTATGCATTTTGTAAATTTATTCAATAGGGATTTTTGGGTGTCATGTGAGTGATATGTTATTTCATTATTCCGCAGCACCATCGTTTCTCAAATTAAAATTCTTCTCCAGTGATTTTCGGAGTGTTTATTGATCCTGATTGATCTGTCCTGTGATTTATCACTATTTTGGATAGTTTATATCTATTAGGGGAAGTGTACTATTCCACTTATTCAATTCATTGATCGTGGTAGTTCAATTTCATTGTGTAATCATATACATTTAATTATGGCGATGTTTCTTCTTTTTTTCTTCTAGATTTATAGTGTGATCTTCTTCCAGGTCCCTTTCATCTATTTATGTGGTGAAGTTGGTTTGCATTCATGAGGTATGATGATTTATCTTCTTTAAAAACCCATAGTTTAAATTGAATCATGTATATGATGTTATGTTTTTTTGTAGGATCTACATTACCATTACTGAGTCCTTTTATGTTGAGTTCCATTGTTGGGGTGTGCGAACCAATGTTTCGAGGTAGGTTTTTTCCTCTTTAGCCTTAATTGGGGAACTAAATTCCTATTATTTTTATATTTTTTTGTTAAATGGAATTTCATTATATTATTGATTTGATTTGTCTTTGAGGAACTTATTTTTTATATAATATGTCGTTCCTCTGGTTTAGGTAAATGTAAATGTGTGTTTCAATGAATTATAAAATGGTTTACAAATTCTGAATGGATCAAATAGTTGGATAAATTGATTTGGAAAATTTATCCAATCAAAATAATTGAATATATAGGTGTATGGTATAATAATACGTCTCATCCACTATCAGAGGTTTTTTCTAATGGGGCATATCTTTTCTCCATAGGCCTGTTGTTCAATGGAATTTTCAGACCTATTGGGTGTTCACTTGATAGGGTGTTTCTTTTTTCACAAGACATGATACATTTGTCTAGTATCTTGATATTTTTGTTATTTAAAATAAAATTTATGAGTGTCCCGTCTATCTTTACCTAGGCATATTCTTGGCATGATGTCATCTTTTATTCTTGGATACTTTTGGGTACATTTGGTTTGCAATGTTTTTCTGTACAGCCATTGATTTTATATGATATGTTAAATAATATATTTTCACATTATATATATTATAAGATATTTTGATCTGAAATTCATTGAAGTTGACTTAACTTATATATTTGTAAATGTGGAAAAATTGGAAATTAAAATTTTTTTCCTCAGTTTTGATAGAAAAGAAGTTAAATTGTTATCATGAATTGTTTTCATTAATGATTTTCATTATCCGATTCTTTATTAGAGACTCAATATATAACACCAATGTTAGAAACTAATTATCTTTTTATCTCACATCCTACATACGTCCTTGATAGTGTATAGACCTATTTATGACTTTCGATGCTGGGAAAGTATAAGCACCATGGTAAGGCGATGATGTTTTATATGAGTTGGAATGGGTAGTTAGTGGTGAAATTGAGGGAGTATACCCAATCCATCAGATGGATTATTCCATTTTCCTTCTATATATGTTATTTTTTATTCGACCTGTAGTTGTATATTATTTATAATCTTGTTTTTCATTGATTATACTATTTTATTTCAATTATGGATTATATTTATATTTTACTATTTCTGTCTATTATATATATAGAATGTAATTGATTCCAGTTGGGTGAAATAATTACCAAAATATGTTATTTGATGCATGTTTTCTAGTTACCATCATGATGGAATCAAGAATTATTTTTAGTTATGAGGCATATCGGGTCCGATACCATTTTGAGATTTTATCCACGTTGGTTTGTAATAGTTTGGTATCAATGAATTAGTTTTGGGGTTTGTATTTATCTTGTGGTGATTAATAGACTAGAGATAGGGCTTTTAGCACATGAGAGATAGATTACGAAAATATCCTAGACAAATCGTACAATGATGGGATTCAATTTACTATGGGATGTTGGTATATGAGTCTCCATTATTGAGTTCTTTTTCTAATATCAGTTTGTTTTAAGTTTTTTATAGTATGAAATGATATTTTTTGGTTTTCTAGTTGTTATTTTTTTCAGTGAACAACAGTATGAATTCGAGATGCATTTTTCAAGATCCTAGGGAGGGTGTAGTTGATTCACTTCAAAGGAATACTCTGACAGAACATATCTTTATTGAGTCTATTTTTCAAGTTGTTTGTGATGTTGACCAGAATGTTCCACGTGTTCCAAATATAGTTGTTGAGGTACAACATGGAGCTGTAGGATAAAGATATTGATCATCAGAGTTCTTGTGTAATTATCCAACTTTTATTAATGGTATGACTACAACTAAATAGGTGTGTTACTAGCCTAAAATCTATGATTTGATCATTTACTTGATGGATACCCATGTTATTAACAAAGATAAGTGTGTTGCGATTAGACTTGAGGGTCCCATTAAGAATTGGTGGAAATTTATGGTAAACCAATAAAAGAATGTGGGCATGGTAAGCAAGGGATTTAAGGCTCTATAGATAATGTCATTTTTATATAGTCTCAGATGAAGGAAAATTCTTTCTCCTTCACTTCTTAGCAATAGGGATTGTATTTTTTGTTAGTATACAAAATATGGGTTTCTCAGGTTAATTTTTTGCAATAGAGGTTGTAAGGAATGACAATATAGAATTTGATATGTACTTGACGGACTTGCAATCAGATATCAGATCATACAAATCAATACTAAAAAATTAAACCAATATAAAGATAGCAGACAAAGATATGACATAATAAATGAATATAATAGTAATGGATAGATATTCTATCCCATTTCTTACACCAAGTAGAAACCTCCGTTGTGCACTAGTGAAAAGGGGGATATAGAATGATCATTACTAGATTTTTTGGTTTGGTTCTCAGTTGTATACCTCTCTGGAACCTTCAGTTTCATCATGTTGTGTGACTCTAACATGATATCAATGATTCACGGTTAGACACACATGGAGTTATTTTTCTTCACCTTCTAATATGTGTGATAGTTCTTGACATCATGGTAATGTACAATGTTTCTATAGGGCCATGTCTACTCAAAGATATAGTTAGAGATCATCATCTCTAATAAATAATGTGGCACAATTAGTTTAATCAATGAGGGTTCTAGTCACATACTTTAGGAGTGAATACCATTCACTTATTAAAAAAGTATTTAATGGAGGTGGATGCAGGTCATATGATAGTTATTGGTACTATATTTATTACATCCTCAGTATAGATTTCTTTATTTGAAAATTGTTCATCCCAATCATTCATATCTGGTTATTTTTTAGATATTAGTAAGCATTTTATGTATATAATATCATTTTTTGAAAGTTTCCAACACTTAATATCATGAGTAAAGAGAAGGGGTCTTGGTTTCTTTCTTGTGCACTATCGATAGTTGATGAATAGTAGGTTAGGTATTTTATTATTCTTGTTCTAGATTAGTTCGACATCATCATCACGATGAACTATCTTATTTATCTTTGTGATGAATTTTATTATTATTATTGGTGTTTTTTTATCGTGTTCAATGGGGAATCATAGGAGTATCATGGATAGTAGGATATAAGTTCTATTCATGAAGGACATTCTTTCCCAGATCTCTATAGTTTTCTATCAATAGTTTCAGTCATCCTTGATAACAATTCTTCTACTATTTATCTTCTCATCATTGTAAATGATTTTCTAAATTCTTTCTACATTTTTTCCTCATTATTCCTCTTCAAAGGGAGTTAGTGTTTATGACTAACTAGGTTCCAGGGAGACCTAAAACATCAATACCATCTTATTGTATGACACCAATATAGTTGGAAGTGATCAATATTTAGTCTGATTACCTAGTGAAAAAGGTTTTTGTTTTCCAAAGTGTCTCCAATTAGGTATCCCTAGTTCTCTTTTTCAAGAAGGAAGATAATTCCCTCTAATTTTTTGTGGACTATTGGATGTTGGACCATGTAACATATGAGAACAAGTATAATTTTCCACATGTCGATGACTTTATTGATCAGTTATTATGGGATAAGAGGTTTTTATATATTGATATTCTATAGGTTAATCATCATCATAGAATACAAGACTGTGATATACTGATGATATAATTCAAGAGTATGCAAATGCTTTTTGAATATCAGGTGTTGTTGGTTGTTATAACTAACACTCCTTCAATTTGATGGATTTAGTGAATTGAACAATCCATCAATATCTCAACACTTTTGTGGTAGTGATCACGGATTAAATTTTTCTTTATTTTAGATCTTAATGTTATGATTATCACCATCTGAGCTTGTTTTTAATATCTTTAAGAGTATCTATTTTTATAGAAATATATTGAAATACACTTTTCGGATTCATGAATTGATGATATTCACAAACATGATGTCTTAGAATTCATTATCTGTTGACTCTAATAAGATAAATGGTATTTCTTCTTAAGAAGATCTATAGAATGTCATTGATATTTGGAACATTCATTTCATTTGTTGGACACTATGAACACTTCCTCAGGGATTTCTCAAAATTGGAATCATATTTGACTACAATTACCAGGAATGGGGTAAAATTAATATGGGATAGAAAATATCAATGTTCTATTGAATATCTGATCTGACTTCTAACATAATCAACGATTCATATCTTATTTGATACCTGTAAAGGATATGTAGTCTTCAGGGATTCTTCTGGAACTAGTTTGGGTTATGAAATCAACTATAATGATAGAGTTTTTGCTTATATTTCTCATCATATTTTAAATAAATCATAGAATTATTCCTCCCATGATTTAGAGATTTACTTATAAATGAATTATCTTATGTGTTGGAACGATTTTCTTTTTTGAGAAAATATTACGGTCTTTTCTAACCATAAGAGTTTGTCCTATAAATTTTCTGAAAAATACTTCAATAGTTTGGAAAGGTGGTGGGTGGAATACATTTATACAATTGACTTTGATATAGGATATCCCCTAGGGAAGGGGAATTTCATTGAAAAAAAATTATCAAGAATGTTCCATCAGAATATTTTCAAGAATAAAACAAGGATGGGAACCTTGTGAGGCTTCATTCTCAGTTGAATCAGGATACTCATGTGGATTTTTATATCGTGGTTTTTACCAGTGTAAATTATCATCATCAAATCAGGAGTCTATTCTAAATAGTCATTATTATATTGATTACAATAAAGGAATTAGAGAAACCCTATATGGTTGGGCGACCGTTTTGGTTGGTTAATTTATTCACATTGTATTCTCACTTTTAGTAATCATTTTTATTTCCCAGAATCTTTGAGGACATCTGTTTTTGTCTAATTGTCATAGTTATTTGTTTATTGTTCATCCATGTTCTATGAATATGTATTGTGATATGATATGGTTATTCGGATGATCGAGTATGATTCGTAACATTATTAGATACATTTCTTTTTGTTACACATATAGGTCTATTAATGTAGATCATATGTAAACATATGGGTTTCCCCATCCCATTATAGTGCTAGTTTCAAAAGGAGATGAGGTATACTTGAACTATTTTGATAAATTTCCATGGAATTCATAAGGGAAGAATTACATCTAAGTGGTGATTTATTGGTTAATAAATTCAACTTATTTTATTTTGACCAGTGACACCAAAAGAGTTAAAAATATTGATAAGTTGTATGTGAAAGAAATTTTGAGGTTACATTGGGTTCCAAATGTTGTAATTTAAAACATAGATATTAGGGTAATTTTTTTTATAGAAGTAACAAAGAGTTAATGGGGACTGAGACCAGACTTGGGTAAAATTATCATCAATAGAAAAATGGTCAGATTGTGCACACTATTCAGATTTTGGATGATATCCTTCATGAATGTTTCTTGAAATTAGGTGTATACTGGGATACAAATTTGGTGTTAATTTGGTTTTATTATTACAATAGTTATTAGTCCTTAATCAGAATAGATCATTTTTATTGTCTGTATTGTCATCGGTGTATATCCCTTATTTAATGGGAAGAGGTGGGAAACATATCATTGATGGTACTGAGTGTGGTTTAGTACATGTCTGTGAGGAAACGAGATATATATCAGTGTATAGTTAAAACACATTGTGTGAAGAACTCTTATATATATTAATAATGTTTCCATTGTAGTTTTATATAGGCATCTAGGTGTTCTTAAATTATTTCCTTGGTTTGGGACATCATTGCTATGGAAAATAGAGAAAGTTGGATCAAATATATGTGTGATCCTTTGAGGCCACTAAGTGGTTGGTATGTTTTCTTATCAGTTGGAATTTATAGATTAGTTGATTTTCATTTAAGATATTTCCTATGCATCTACAATCCTGAAATTTTATCCCATTACATCTTAGGTTATGATTTGGTAAGACATTCTATTAGATCTAGATAATTAAATTATTAAGTTACCAATTAAGATCATTGTATCTTGTATGGAAGTCTTGTGTGGAAAGTCTATTACATTGGTCCATGTGTTATGGAAGAAGAGTTATTGTTCTTATGATATATGGGATTCAAAATCATTGATGGTCTAGAAGAGTCATCACCTATTTACTGGAAATCATTATTCAACATGAAATGCCATGGACAAAATGTATTTTGTTGGGGAGTTTGTAACATATAATTACCCAATTTCAGGTAATTTTCTTCTCTTTACATGTTTACCTCTCTAAATTGGTTCATCTTGGGGTTCCTGGGGGTTGATTGAATTTGATGGGAAAAATTATATAATGATCAAAGATTGATGTTTATTTCAATAAATGGATTCCAGGTATAATGTTGTATTGTATTTTTGGGGTTCTACCTATATTCATAGAATGGATAAGTTGGTTTTTAGTTTCTATGTAATGCGCATTTGTTTTTGTAGTCTATAAGGGAAAGACACACAATATAATGATAGTAAACAATGTGTATATTCTTTAGGGAATATATAGTTATCCCAATTCATAGTTGGATGTGATTATATATTGTGTAATTATTACACATTGTGTAATATTAACTAATTTATTTTTAATAAAGAGGAAATTTTTTTTGATCTATATGAGTTATGGTGATTAAAAGTAATGTAAATGGATTAAAAGACATGTAAATTTAATGAATATAAATTATAGTGTGGAATAAAAGTGATATGTAATTTAATTTTTTAAAATCTATATTATCTCTGGACCTTAAAGGTTTGTCTGATCAATTTTGTACTCTTCGTTTGTTACGCATTGATCCATATAATTAGTTGTAAATATTATTGATGGTTTGTGTCTATATAGGTGACTAAGACTTTATTCTTTATCATTAATTTGATCATAGTAATGCCTTTTGGTTGTGTTATTATATCGATTGAACTATGGTGATGTTTAATCTTGTTTTCTTCCTGATATGTTTTGAAATCATTAAATTGTTTTTCCATTTGATTATTGTTTATGGTGTGTCGGGTGTGCGTTATTCCGGTATGTTGACACCTATTATCCCTCAACCCTTCTTTTTTATTAAATCAATTATAATTTGTGTAGTTTTTATATGTCATCCATTATTTTTGTTGAATCACTCTATATCTATTTCCATTGTAGGAGTGTGAAACATTGAGATTTGGGGTAGGTGTTCCATATCTAGCTAAATTTGGTGAACTGTATTTCATATATTTTGATAAATTCTTTTTTTATTTGGAATTCCATGATATGGTTGATTTTATTTTTGTGTGTGTATCATGGTTTTTATAAAATATTATTTTCTTAGGGTTTTGGTAAATTGAAAATGGATTTTTAAAATATTCTAAAATTATTTTTTGAATAATTTTTCAAATCCTCAAAATCATGAATTGGTTGGATGCATTTATTTGTAAAATAGATCACAAGAGAATCCTTGGGTACTTAGGTAGAAGGTATAACAACAGGTGTCGTCCAATGTTGTAACAACCTAGATATATATAGAATAATATTTTTTGATTTATATCAATATGTATGGATAAGATATTATTTTTATATTAAATGGGATTTTTTTTCAGATAACGTACTCAACATGAAACAATGGTATTCTTTGAAATCTTACGTTGCAAACAACTTTGAGTTATACCGAAAAATAATATAATATTATTGTTATATTAAATGGTAGTTATCAAATAGATGTTGTATTGGTAGGAATGGAAAGAAATAATTATAATATTATTATACATATCTTTTTAAATATCTTTTCATTTAGATGATAAATTTTAGAGGCATAAAATAAGAACAAATCTGATTTTAAGCATGAAATACTCTAATAATTCTAAATGGTTGTTTTACCACCTTTTGATGGATAAACCTATTTATATATAATTTTTCCCACTTTTAAATGTTTTATTTTACAATATAATATTCTTCTATAAAATAGGGACATAAAAATTTACTTTTGATTAATTTCTGGTAATTTTCTAATAAAGATCATTTTTTAGTAAATAGTAAACAAATACCCCATTTTAATTCAACACTTCCTTTTCATCTGATATATTAATATTGATAGATTGTATTGTTAATTGTTTTTAAAGTGTAATTGGATTATATATTTATCATTTAATCCAATTTTGGTCATTGGAAGTAATCTCACATTGTTATTGGACCTAAATACATGTCAATTTTTTAGTAGTTATTATTTCTTAAAAACACGCTTTTTTGTTTTGATGACATGAATTAATTTTAAATTAATTAATGAAACTTATGTTTTTTGAATTTGATAAAATTTATTCCATATTTGGAATCATAATGTGAAAATTTTGTAAATATCTACCTTTTTTGGACATTATGAATAGTAACTTCAGTAATTATCATATTTATTATTGCTAAAGGGTAAAGATAGTAAATAAGGGTAAACAATACTATTTTAATAATATAAAACTACAATTACCCATGTCCTAATCCAATTTTATGAGATCTTTTAGACCATTAGGATCCTTGGGTCTATTTGGGGACCCCCTGGAGCCACTTTGATGTGAACATGACATTTTATAAGAATAATTCAAATTGAAGAAAAATATAACATAAACTTTTCTTTTTTAATGAAACAATTTTTATATGGGGTTATATAAGTTATTAATTTTATTATAAATAGTCATTATAAATATAAAAATCTTTATAACATCATGTTATTCTATTAATAATATTTATAAATCAAATAAATAAATAAATTTATGACAGAATTTTGATATTATGATTACCTTATTAATGATGGATTTATTTAAATGAGACTAAAAATATTTTATAAATTTATATTAAAACCTTTAATACCATCCATGAATTTATTGGATTATTATGACCTTATATATTTTACTTAATTATTTTTTAAAATAATCAAGTTGTTATGTATTTTCAAAATGTCATGATATGATTAGTATAAAAATGGACATAAATGTGTTTTTTTAAAATACACTTTTATTAAATGATATAATAGTCCTAAAAGTAAAATATTCTTCAAAATTACTTAGATTAGGTTTCCAATTTCATTAATGAAGCACTTGAGGTTGGATTGGCATTTTATAGTAACTATATTAATCATATATTATGAATATACTAGAAGACATGGTTAGCTTTGAATTTGTTAACTAAGGGTTACATCTCACCAATACGATTATATTAGTGACCTAGACTTGTATAAAACCTATTGGTTGAGATGTTTTGGACCCAAAAGAACAATATTTTTGAAATAAATTACCTTTAAACGTTTGGAAACTAAAAATTAATTTATAATAAAATAATACACCATAACATTTCTAAAGTGCCCCTCCTCCCTCTTATAAAAGGGCATCACCCCTCCCCCTTTAATTACACCTCTCAAGCCAATTTTATAATCCAAAATCTACCCAAATAATCATTCAACATCACAATATTCCTCCTATATTCCCAACCTTAGGCATAAAGCAATTCAATAAATCCTTTTGACTCAAATCAAAGGGAGTTTCACATTTTAAGAGGCGACAACATATCTAAAGTTACATTCTATTATATGAAATCTTTACGTTATATTATATTATTATTATTTTATTAAATAATTAAAACTGTATGCTCAATATACTAGGTTTTTATTTTGAGATGGATTCTAGCTACACTCACAGACACCTCCATTTACAAGAAATGAACATATTGTTTCATCGTATTGCGAACTACTACCTCACGAAACGATGATTGTTCAATTTTTCCCTATCACCCATCATGGTGGCCATTATGATGTCACTATATTTATATATTTTATTTTTTATATTTATATTTTCTCTATGATTCTATATTATTCATTTACAACACACCTCTATTCTTTCCATAGTGTGTAAATATGATAATCTCATTTGAGGAAGTGTGGACTACCAACCCCTCAAAGTTATATGACTCGATCATGCAATAAATGGATCATATAAAAGATAGATTTAATGAAATTATATAACATATATTAAATAAGATATTATACTGGATTTATAATATACCTATTCATCATTCATTTTATATTCCATAAATATGAAAGATAAATGAAAGTAGTGTTCATGCGTACGTACATCTTACCGTCTCCATCAATGGTTTATTTCATTACTTATCTACAAATGTTATGTAATATTATAAATAAATATAAATAAATATATATATATATATATATATATATATATATACTGGATATATATGATATATAAACCATGAATATCATTCTGGAATAATGGAAATTTTACCCCATGGACAATTTGTAATTATAACATGTTCATTTTATACTCAAGTAACCACTATCGACAAAACAACAGATATTAACTTAAATAATTATGGATTGTTTATACCAAGGTAATAATTTATATAAAATGAATAATAATCAATAAATTTGTTCTGAATAATTTTTAAATTAACTTATGTTTATTATTCAGGAAGAAAAAGGTATACACATGACGAGTCAGACTCAAGGTAAGAGAAGCATTCACCCTCCTCTTTTAGTAAAGGACTTATTTTATGTTAAAATTTTTAAATGAACATTTGATTATGTTGGTTTATGATATTATATATATTTATTTCTGTAAATTTAATGTCCATTTGATGAGAGATAGTTTTTTCTCTCATCAACCCATTTTCAAAATTTTAAAGTGACGTTGTTAGGCTGTTGAATTGTTGTAAGGGAACTTTTTATCCCAATTAAAAAAATTTGTGTTAATTTTATACTTATTGATTATGTCATGCAATTATTATCTAAGAAATAACTTTTGATATATCATATTTTTATTTATAGTTGATTTAGTTTATTTATAGTGAATACACATAATCATTCTATTTTATTAACAAAATGATCTTTGTAATGGAATTATTCTCAATTTTCATTCATTGTGGCATATTTTTGTTTATAAATGACCTTCATGTATACTGTATATAATTATACACTTTTTCATTTAATTTAATTAAATTGTTTTCCAAAAAAATATTTTTTTTTCAAAAGTGTTTTACTAAATAAAAAAGGGAGTGTTTCTTTTTTACGTACAAGATAATAATGAACTTTCTGCTTCCTAGAGCATTTTATGATATTTGGATTCCTCTATAATCCAAAATATATTTAAAACAAAAATTAAATACCATATTTATTTTTAGTGTATTTTTATGTTGAAAATGATTTTGAGAATTCATTTACTATGTCAATATCTTGAATTGATCTATTATGACTATAATATGGAAATGTTACCGTTACTTTATGCTTGTTTTATGTTTTATGATTATGTGATGGTTCTAGGAATTGGTTATGTATACAAGTGGTTCCATGATAAAATAAGGATGGGTGATCATGAGATATCTCTCCAATAAATTGGTTAGTGTGGAAGAGGTAAACATTATGGTTTCTCCAAACAGATTTAGGGAATATACTTGGATGGATATTTGAAATGTAACTCCTTATGTAACTGTGAAATATAAAATGTATATATGTTCTAGATTCAATATGTTTCCATTATTATTTATTATTTCGATTAGTTTTTCATAAATATTATGATTTAATGAGTTATGTTAAATAACGTATGTTTTATGATTGAAAAGTACGTTTTCAATGATTTGTATGTATTGATGTAATAATGTTTTGTTTCCATATTTTATATCCATTACTAATATTTTTTTCTCATCCCATTTTGTTGGAAAACATTTCACAGGTTATAAGGAAGTTTAAGATAAAGGAATAATTCAATAATATATTTATCATGAAATTAATTTATGTTTTATTTAATGAGTTTTATTATTGTGAAAAAATTGGTTAGAGTAGAAGTGTCTGCATCGTAATATTTGAGATGTATTGTAATAGTTTTGGACTAATTATTTATAACTCTAAACATCAAAATATCATCAATTTGAATTCAAGACTTAACTCATGTTTATGTATTGTTTACAGATGGGGCCTTATAGTTTGTATCATAGGTCATATTAGACAACATTTGAGTAAGGATATTGTTAAATTAATGTCCATAATTTAATTAATGGTCTAATTGAATTTATATATCATTTTATGATTACCATGATTTTTCAACTAAGATATTTCCATTCTCAGAATTATTTTACAGAGCAGAAACATGGGAGCTATGATGGGAGGTCATCAAGAGAAAAACAACCTTTCAAATCAATAACCTAAGATGGTCCGAATCAGAAATCAACATTTTTTTAATTGATGTAATAGTTTACTAATTCTATAAATAGTGGCGGTTTACATGAACGAGATCATCCAGTTCAACAATAGAGGATCATGTCAGTAGTGGAGCATTACATGAGGCAATATCCCACATCACTCATAGGATTATCATATCATCTTCTAGAGAAGGGTGGATTAAAGCACTAGAAGAGATTTTCGATGTCATGGGGTGTTGAGAAAATCAAAATCTTAGTCTTGATGTTTACCAATTTGAAGGTTATGCCGATCAGTGGTAATCGATGGTTAAAAATATAAATTATAGTGAGGATATTGATACTATTTATTGGGATGAATTGAAAAGTATGGTTATTGAAAAAGATATTCCTAAGGCGGTTTAACGTAGTATGGAAAAAAAATTCTGGGAATTTAAGTTAGAGGATAACTTACTAGTAGGTTATGAAGAAACATTTACTCGTCTTGAAAGGTATGCTCCAAATTTCATACAGTATAAAGATATTAAATCAATCATTTTTACACAGAATTAATGCCAATGTATCAAAGGGATTTTCCTTCTTTAGAGTTCAAAAGATATGAAAAACCTGTTCGATGTGCAAAGAAAGAGTAAATGGAGTTTGTCAATGAATATTTTTTCTTTTAAAAACAATAGAATAAGAAGTCAAAGTGGTAGCTGAAATGGATGATCTATTTAAAAAAGTTTTATAGTAAGAAAATAATGTTTACAGTTTGTCAAAATTGTGGTAAAAAGCACACTAAGAAATGAATTTTGAATTTTAGTAAGTGCTTCAATTGTGGTAAAATGGGACATAAGGATCGTAATTTCACTAAAATTATTAGGGTAATGGTAAAGAAAAATCTTATTTGCATTCAGTATGTTGTTATAGGTGTAATTAAATGGGTCATTATGAAAATGAGTATCCAAAGATGAACACAAATGAATGAAATCATCCATTCTACAATAAGAAATTAGTGGTGAAATCTTTTACACCTACTTTAGTAGATGTTGGGACATCAAATGATGTAGTATCAGGTAGTTTTTTTATTCAGATTATGCCAATGTGGTTTTTTATTCAGGGAGTACAACTTCTTTCATTTCTGAGAAAGTTTCTAGTAAATTAAGAAATCCATCTCATGATATAAATCCTGAACTTTTAGTAAAAACTCATGGAGGAATTGTTGTGACAAAAAGAAATTATAAGAAGCATTTAATAATTGTGTATGGAATGAATTTACTATAAAACCTTATTGTTTTTCCTCTAGTATAGTTTGATGTTATTTTGGGTATGGATTGGCTTTCTGTTTATCTTGTTATGATTGACTATATAGATAAAGGGGTTTATTTTTAGAAATAATTTCTATTTATGTAAAATAGTGATGCCTTATTTTTGATAACATATCAGGATGCTGAGAAACTAGTAAAGGATGGAAATGAATTTTACCTTGCACATATTGTTGAAAACATGGGAACTTTTCAGATTAATGATGTGAAACTGGTAAATGAGTATCTTGAAGTTTTTCCTGACAAGTTTCTTGTTATAATACCTGATCGAGAAGTTGAATTTATAGTTTACTTAGTTTCTGATGATATGACATTTTCAAACCCACCTTAACAAATGGCTCAGGATGAACATTTAGAGTTGAAGAAGAAATTTCTAGAGTTATTAGATAAGTGTTTCGTTAAACCTAGTACATCTCCATGGGGTGCTCATGTATTTTTTCTTAAATAGAAAGGTGGTTAAATAAGAATTTTCATTGATTATTGAGCCTTGAATAACATCATTGTAAAGAAAAAGTATCATTTGCCTCATATTGAAGATTTTTTTGATTATCTCTAGGGAGATCAATATTTTTTGAATTTTTACTTCAGGTCAGGGTTCCATCAGAAGAAAGTAAAGGAAGAAGACATTCTGAACACCATGTTTTGTACTAGATATGTCCATTATGAGTTTTTAGTTATACCTTTTGGGTTAACAAATAAACATGTTGTATTCATGGATGATAGGAAAAAAAATTTAAGTTAGTTATTGCATAAGTTTTTGGTTGTGTTTATTGATGATATTTTAGTATATTCTAAAATCAAAGAGAAGCATGAAATTCATTTATGGGTTGTCTTTCAAACCTTAAAAAATGGTATATTCTTTAAGTGGGAGTTTTGGTTACAAAAAATTTCATTCCTTTGACACATTGTTTCTAAAGATGGAATTACTATTGATCCTGCTAAAACAAATGTTGTTAAAGAATTTCAAAGACCCCCAAATATAACTGAAATTACTTGTTTTCATGTTCTAGCAGGTTATTACTAGAGATTTTTAGAAAAAAAATCACATTTATCTAGTCAAATAACTATGTTAACTTGAAATGGTATTAATATAATCTAGATAAAATAATGTGATGACTGTTTTTAGGAATTGAAAAGAAGATTGGCGAACCATCTATTTTTGGAACTGCCTTCCAAAAATGGTTAATTTTTTACCTATAGTGATACTTTGATGAAAGGACATGGTTTTCTCCTTATACAGAATGATCAGGTAATTTTGTATTCTTTACATTATTTGAAACCTCATTAGTCAAATTACCATACACATGATTTATAATTAGCTGCTGTTGTTATTGCATGAAGAATTTTGTGGCATCATTTTTATGGAATAAAGTGTGAAATATATACTATTTACAAGTGTCTGAAGTATATATTCAATCAGAATGAATTAAACATGATACAATGAGATGGTTAGAATTAATCAATGATTATGATTTCACGATCCATTTGCATCCGGGAATGGAAAATAATGTGGCTAATGATTTGTGTTGAAAGAGTAATGCTACATTAACCATGATACATTTGGAACAATATCCTTTAGTTTTTTGATTTGATGAATTTTGGATTGGATGTTGTTATTGTTGGGAATTCCTCTATTTGGTTTCAGGTTACTGTGAAATCATATCTATCAGAATGAATTAAGAAAGCACAGAATGAAGACATCGAGTTGTAGAAAAAGGTTGAATTGGATCAGAAGGGTATGTTACCAAAATTTAACATTTAGAAATATAGTGTTTTGAGGTTTGGATGGAGGTTTTGTGTGCCTTTTGATTAACTGTTTAACAAAGTATTGTTAGGTGAATATTATAGTTATCTATTTTTAGTTAATCCTAATTATACTAAAATTTTCAATGATCTTCGGGAGTATTTATGGTGGGATGGAATGAAAATAGATACTGATTACTTTATTGTGAATTGTTTAACTGGTCAAAAGGTTAAATAAAATTGACAGTTACCAAAATAGAGGTTTCAACCATTAACAATTCCAGAGTGGCAATGGGAAAATGTTTCCATATATTTGGTAGTGGGGTTACAAAAGAATACTTGAGTTAATAATGCAATTTTGGTCATTATTGATCGATTGACTAAATATTCTCATTTTATTTCTATTTGAGATAGGCTATCTCTTGAGAAACATTCACAATTGTATATTAATGGGATAGTTAGATTACATGGAGTTCCCCTATCCATTGTATCTGATCATGACCCTAGGTTCACTTCTATCGTTTGGAAGGGACTTCTTAATTAATTAGGAACTAAATTAAATTACTGTACAACTTTTCATCCATAATCAGATGGAAAGTAAAAATGCAAAATTCATACATTGGAATATATGCCACGTGTTTCTTCAATGGATTGCTAGGGATGTTGTGACCAACAACTTTCTGTAGTTGAGTTTTCTTATAATAAAATTTTTTATTCCAGTATATAGATAGAACCATTTCAGGCATTATATGGAAATTCGGTTCAATATACAACTTTTTGGGATGATGTTGGTGAAAGGAAGTTAATGAGAATATAATTGGTAGAAGAGATTGCATAAAAATATCTATTGATTCATATGCACATGAGAATATATTAGACCATGTAAAATAGTAATGTGGACAACTTAAGGAAATATATTTCTAACGAGGTTGGTGATCATGTCAATCTCAAATGTTTTTATGGAAAGGAGTGATGTGTTTTCATAATAAGGGCAAGATGAATTCGAGGTTCATTAGACCATATGAAATCCTAGAGAAAGATGGATCAGTTTTCTAAAGAGTGGATTTACCTCCACTTTTATCCCATGTAAACAATATTTTTCATGTTTCAATGTTGAGAAACTATATGCCAGTTCCATATCATGTTTTGAGACTATAGATAGTTCAGTTAAAAGAGATTCTGTTTTAGGATGAGAAACCAGTCCAGATTCTTAACAGAAGATAGAAAGTGTTGCTGAATAAGGTAATTCATCAGGTATGGGTTTTGTGAAATAACTATATGGTTGACGAGGTAACATGGAAATTTGAAAATATCATGAGGTATAAATACCCCCACTTATTTTATAAGAGAATAGAACTACAAGGATAAAATTTCCAAAAGGGGGAAGGATGTAACAACCCATATATTTATATTATAATAGTATTTAATTTATATTTATATTTTTGAATAATATATAAAATTTAAATGAAAGGGATGATTTGACTGATGGACTACTCAAAACATGACAATTAGTTTCTTTAAAATCTTGTGTTCCACACAACCTTGAGCTATATAGAAAAATAATATAACAATATTATTATTTTAAAAGGTAGTTAGTGCTTTTCATATTTGTTGGAGGGAACGAATTTAAATAACTACAACAAGATTATACTTTTTTGTTAAATTTCTTTACATTTATTTGATAAAATTTAGAGACTTAAAATAATAATGATTCCAATTTTAAGCATGAAATACTCTTATATTTTTAATAGGTTGTTTTAACATATTTTGATGGAGAACCCTTTTAAAATCAATTATTTCACTTCTATATGTTGTAATTGACAAAATAATATTTTTCTATGTAATCGGGACAACAAAATTTACTTGGGATAAATTTGCGTAAATTTTCTGATAATGTTCATTTTTATAGTTAATAGTGAAAAATGCCGTATTTAAATTCAAAAACTGCCTTTTCATCTAATTTATTTATATAGATAGATTAACATATTAATTTTATTTAAAATGACCTTGGATTATACATTGATCATTTTGTCAAATTGTTTTCATTGGAAGTAATTTCAATTTGAAATTGGACATAAAGACATGTTAGTCTTTCGGTAGTTTTTACTTTTTTGAAACATGCTTTATGGTTTTGACTACGGGAATTAATTTTAAGATAATTATTGAAACATTGGTTTTTTTAATTTTGAAAAATTAATTCCATATATTTAATGATAAGTTTCAATTTTTTTAAATAGGTAAAAAAAATTTAGATATTTTGAATTATGACTTGAGTAATTATTTTATTTACCATGGTTAAAAGTAAGTCTGGTACATAATGGTAAAAAATAATATTATAATAACATAAAACTACTCTAAAAAATGTCCTAATCAGAAAATGAGAGATATTTCTGAACATTGGAATCCATGTCTCGATTTTGGAACCCCATAGATCCACTTTAATGTGAAAATTACATTTTTTAAGAATTAATTTCATGTAATGAATAACATAACATAAACATGCCTTTTATACTAAATCAATTTTAATACGGTGCTATATATGTGATATTTTCAACTATAAATATTCATTATAAATATAATTTTTTTTCAATGTCATGGTATTGTATTTATAATTTTTATTCATCAAATAAATTAATATATTTATGACACAATGACGATTTAGTGATTACAATATTAATTAATGATTTAAATAAATGAGATTATAAATATTAAAATAATTTTTTTAAACTTTTTATGCTATTCACGAATTTTATGGATGATTATTGAACGTTATATATGACTTAATGTTGTTTTTTTTCAAAACAATCAAGTTGTTGTGGATTTTTAAAAATTCATGATATGAATAGTATAAAAATTTACATAAATTAGTTTTTAAAACAAATACAATTTTATTAAATGATTTTATAGTCCTAAAAATCTAATATTTGTAAAAATTACTTATATTATGTATAATATGTAATTAACGATCCTATTTTGGTTCTATTGGAATTTTTTAATAAATATTTTATCCAAATAGTATTAATATACATGAATGCATTGTAAGAGTTTAATTAATTAACTAAGAGTTAAATCTAAATGATAATGTTATATTTGTGCCCTACACTTGTATAAAACCCATTTTTTGAGATTATGTCTACCTTAAAACGTATAGTAGTTTATATAAATGACATTGGGTCCTTTCGAAACTGAAAATCATTTTATAATAAAATAATTCAATAAAACATTCCAAAAGTGCATGTCCAATCTATTATATAATGGAATCTCCCCTACCCATTTATTATCACCTATAATACCCATTGTATCCTCCAATATATTCACAAATAGTATATGAATATCCCTCTATTACTTTAAGAAGCATTAACATAGGTTGAAGTCAATTCTAAAGAGCCTCTTGGCTCAAGTCCAAGGGAGTTACACGTTTTAAGAGGTATCATCTTCTCTAATGTTCATTTCCATTATTTTACTTCTTCACTCTATATTATATTATTATTACATGATTAAATAATGACACTAGTGTAAAAAATATTCTAGGATTTTTTTATTATATGTATTATAACTATACTTACACACACCTCCATCTAATGGATACGAACATACTACTATTTTGTACGGTGAATTGCTGCCTCATGAAACGATGATTATTCAATTTTCCCCTACCACCTATCATGGTGGACATTATGATGTCACTATATTTATATATCCTATAAATTAAATTTTTTTTTCCCTATGATTATATATTATTCATTTAAAATGTATCTCTTTGCATTCCATAATGTGTAAATACGACAATCTCATTTGATGAAGTGCAGACTACAACCTCATCAATGTGATATGACACATTAATGACATTAATGGAATGTATAAAAGATGGTGTTAATATAATTATATAACAAATATAAGATATTTCATTATAATGGAATTATAATCTACCTATGTATCATTTAGTGTCCATTCTTTTAAATATGAAAATGAAATGAAAGTAGCATACATGTGTATATACATTTTATCGTATCCCTAAAAGATGAATTTAATTTAATATCTCCAAATGTAATTTACTATTTTAAATAAAAATATATACAGGATAAATATGATATCAAAATAATTAATATTATTATGGAGATAATGGAATTTTGACTACATGGAAAATTTGTAATTATAACAAGTTTATTTTTGGCTCAAATACCGAATATAGACAAAACAATTGATATTAACCTAAATAATTATGTAATGTTTATAACATGGTAATAAGTGATATAAAAGGGATAATAAACTTGAAAAATGTTCTTATGAAATTAGAAATTAAATATATTTTTTATTCAGGAAGATCAAGTAACATATGTGACGAGTCAGACTCATGGTAAGAGAACCTTACACAATCCTCTTTTAGTCAAAGACATACTTTCTGTTATATATTTTAATTTACATTTTATTGTGTTTGGATATGTTCTTATATGTCCTTATTTTTGTACATTTTTTGTCCAAGTGATGAGAGTCCCTTTTTTATTGAATCAACTAATTCTTTGAATTTTAATGTGACACTCTTAGGCTGTGGAATTTTTGTAAGGGAACTTCTTAAGCCAATTTCAATTATTTGGGTTATTTTTATACTAATATATTTTTTCATTCCATGATTATCTAATAAATAACTTTCGATATGATATCATTTATTTATACATTCTTTAGTGTATTTATTGTGAATACACATAATCGATCTATTTTATTAAAAAAATGATCGTTGTAAGGGAATTCATCTCAATTTACTTTCATTGAGGTATATTTTTGGTTATAAACAACCTTTTTTATACGATGTATAATTATACCATTTTTCATTTAATTTAATTCAATAATTTCCAATTGAATATTTTTTAAGAAGTGTTTTACAAAAAAATAAATGGAATGTATCTTTTTGACGTATGCTGTGATAATGACTTTTCTGCCACTGCGAGCATTATTTGATATTTGGCTTCCTATACAATCCGTAATATTTCTAAAAAGAAAATTAAAAACCATATTTATTTATAGGGTATGTTGGTACTGAAATTTATTTTGAGAAAGCATTAATTATGGAAATATCATGAAATGGTATATTGTGATTGTAAGGTGGAAATTTTATCTTTCCTTTATGATTTTTTTATGTGTTATGATTAAGTTATGGTTCATAGGAATTGTTTACTTATACAGGAGGTTAGATGATTAACCAAGGATGGGTGATCCTGAGATCGCTCTCTAATGCACAAGGTAATGTGATAGATGTAAATGTTAAATTTCCTCCTAAGAGATTTCGGTAATATATTGTGGTAGGAATTCTAAATGTAACTCCCTATGTATATGTGAAATCTACAATGTGATTATGTTTTGGATGCCACAAGATACCATTATGATTAATTATTTCTATGTGTCATTCATAAATATAATTACTTCATGATGTATGTTAACGAACTTATTTTTTATTATTCAAAATTATGGTTTCATTAATTTGTATGTATTGGTGGACTAATTCTTTCTTTAAATATTTTATATCCCTTAATGTGCATTTTATTCTCGTCCCATGTTTCTTAAAAAAATTTCATGGGGTATAAGTAAGGGTATGATAATGTAATAATTCAATAATATTTTTATCTTGAAAATAATTTTTGTTTTATTCAATTAGTTTTATTGTTGTGAAAAAGTGGTTAGTTTAGAAGTGTCTAATTTTTAATATTTGAGATGTAATGTAATAGTTATGGCCTAATTCTACAAAATTGTAAACCTAAAATGTTACTCAATGTGAATTCTGGACATAACTAATGATTATGTAATTTAGGGCCTTACAAATTTTTTGGGATTTTTTATGGGTTTTATATATCCTCCCTAAGACCATTGTTCTAGGGACTTTTTTGACACATTGGGGGGGGGGGTTCACTTGCTGGGGCATTCATTTATCTTCTAGACTGAATGCATATTTCTAGCATCCGGGCGATTTAATTATTTTCTAGAATAGGTATGACTGTCATCGTTGGAAAGATTTTTCCAATTCTTCTTGGTAGATTTTGGCATATTTTGTTATGTACTATTTTGTTGTAATAACATGTATTTTCCTAGATATATGATGTATCATTTATTTTGAATTGATATATCCGTTGAGATATTTGGATATGAAATAAATTAAAATTGATTTACCAAACATATTTTAAAATATTTAAAAATGGGTAGTTAAATGTTGTTTTCCTTGATTTTGTTATAAAAAGTGTTAAAAAATTAATATGCCTTATATTATTTAATGTTGATAAAAATTGAATTATTGTTTGGAGAATCGATATTAAACTCCTAGGTATGACCCAAGACATTTATCTTAGAACATGCATACATCATCATCATTTCATAGCTCATGTTATGGATTTCAAGACAGGGAATAGATAGGTGACATAGTGTGGAATTGGGGTTATTTTAGCTGGGATGGGTAGCTGGTGGTGAGATGGTGGGAGTCTACCCATGTTATCTCATAGAGTAGTTGGTTTTAAAACTCTAGTAGTCCTTTATGGTTGGAATTTTAATTGGATACTGTATCGAATATTTATTTGTTTATTTTTATCTATTTAATTCTTGTCATGAAATATATTTATAATTCATTGCTTATCTCAGATATATATTTTTTATGTCTTTGCTTCAGGTTGGGAGAAATCATTCCCTTTGTTTTGTTGTTGTTCAGGTGCTAGTCTCTATCTTGTGGGGATCAGGAACTCCCCTCAGGTATGTGGAATAGTGGGTTGGGTACCAGTATGAGAGGGTATCTATGTTGGTTCATTACAATTTCAATGAATGTATCACATGGAATCCAAATAAGCCTAAAAATTATTAATTTAAAACAATATTTTATTTTAAGTTGTTGTAGTGTTTTTCTATTCTATAATAATCATTGAACAAATTATATTATATAAAAACCCATCAGTTTTCTGACACATTCTTTAGAATAATACCAAAAATGTTGATATATAATCATTAGGATATATCATGGAGTATATAAGTGAGTTTTGAAGTACTCATAATGACCAGAGAACCAATTACTGGGTCTCTAAAGGTGATATTGGATCCTGTTTATAAAAAAATCAATTCCCAATACATTGAATGTAATAGATGATAGATAATGTTTTAAATTCATTATTGTAATAGTACCCAATAGGTTGTTCTTTTATTAGACTATATAGTTATCTCAAAATTATTTAAATTTCACATACATCCTTCAATAATTTTACCCTTCCTCATAAATTTTATACTACCCTTATTACTAATTCTTTTTTCATTTTACTGATATGAATATTATCATATACATTTAAAATAAATAATATATAATGTGAGAAAATATTATTGTTTAAATCTATATGTTCCAACAATAAAATATTAAATAGAAATTAAGAAATGAATATCCATTCAGAAAATATTTTTTATTATATTCACTTAATAAATCTTTATCACATTAATACATTCAATAATAATAATTCATAGAAAAAAATTTACATTATGTTTTCCCTTGGTATTTTTTAGACTCTAACTTTACTGTGCACCTATCATGGTTCACATAATGTCCTAAAACTCCAAATCATTAGAATTGGACAATATTTTTAAATAACATTGTGTGTGACCCTTTGGGAAATTATAACGGTTTTAGTGACTATCAATAAATTACCATGAGTGGTCCCTAAAATATTTAAAGGATCATAAAGGGTTAATGATAATTTATAACATAGAAAACCATTCGATTGAACATATATTTTTTAATATAATCACTTTATCTTAGGATATCTCAAAAATCTAGTTAAATATATTGTTCATACAAAATTTTATGGTTAATTTATTGATTTATTGACCATACATTATAGATTAACATCTTTAAACTACGGTCATGAGTCTAATAAATGTACTATAATACCTATCAACAATTATAAATATATATCTTCCTGTTATTGGGTTTGAAACATCCTTTCATGGCTATGAAATCTATTACACATCATATATGATTAACTCAAGACAAGCCAGATCACCACATGAATAATTTTTGATAGTTTTCATAAAACTTAAAAGTACATGAATAATTATATGAATTAAAAATAATTTCATTTTAGGAGAACAATATACATGTTGAATGGTATTAATGGTCCATGACAACCAAAAAAAGTAGTGGTCCTAGAGCATTTTATTCCTCACGATCCTAGTTACTTGAGATTAGCATGTGAAAAAAATATGAGAATATTGACCAATACTAATGGCCTCCTAGCATCAGATATTCATAAATCATATGTTCCCCTTTTGGAGAGATATATTTTTAGAATATAAAAAATTTCTTAAGGAATAATCTCATAGTGTCAATAGGTTCTCATTATATATAGGAACTACTATGATATGGGGATAATATATGCAATTTAATGAAATTATAATATATATATTATTTAAATAAGTAATTTCCAAATCATATGAAGTTAAACACATGTCTATATAATGTTTTTTACATGTAATGCTGATAAAAGTACAATTTAATGTGTCTTATAGGGAACTCATTCTTAAAACCAAATCACCATTATCAGGAATTCCTATAACCATTAATAGAACATATATAATGTATCATATATGATTTTAAATTAAATAACTATTTATATGATTTATTATTATGGTTTTTATTAATTAATTAAATCTTTATATAATTCCTACAAACTAACTATGCAACTGTCTGATAAAATCTTACCACTAAACTCTTTAGTGATTAACATTTATGAAGAATGATTTTTTTTAAAAATGGAGGTATATAAAAATACAATTTTTAAAATCCAAAACTATGAGTATATCAAAACTCATCAACTTCACAATATAAAATTTTATTTTTTTAATTATGTTTTTTATAAATATAAATCTTTTTAATTACATAATGATCATTCATGGAACCATATCCAATTATATTTTCCCACATAATATTGTGGTCACTACTATAAATATTTTGTGTATAACATTAAAAAACATAAAGTAAATTGTTTTAGGATTGACTGGTATGTTATTAATTATAAGTAAATTAAACTATTTAGATTTTTCATTATTTCCATTAACTGAAAACTTTATGATACTAAGAGAAAATAAAATTCAATTTTTACTAGAAAATTATTTTTTTACATTGAGTTTCACAAATTCTTAAAATCTTTACTTCACATCATGAATAAAAAAAACTTTATTAGGAATTCCCATGGAAATTTTGGGAAGTTTCTTAAACCCAATATGAATTTATGGACTAATACCACATAAGGAATAATTAGACCACTTATTTTATAACTTTATATATAAATTTATACATCTATATACTTGAAAAAATATTTTTTGATTCTCTTACTAAATTCTCATCCTCTTATTTTAACATCGTCCCAATTGTACTATCTATACAGTAGAAGAAACCATAAATCCTATTATTAGTTCACAAATATATTGAAAATGTAGAATATTTAGTTTCATTTTATGCATATAATATTCCATTTTATAATATTTATATGAATGAAAATAAAATAAATTCCACTTCCAGAATAAGTCATAGAGTATATCTTTTGTGTCACCAAGTAATTATCATGCTCAATCACATTGAATATATTAACAGAGAATAAAATTCATCTGGTAATTTATTGTAACATCCCCAGAAATTATTTTATATTTCTTTTATAGTAATTCAAATATCTTAAATAGAATTTGATTTATAGAAAAACTAGTTTAAACAAAACATGATACATTATTTAAATATCTTTATATAAACATAGACATTATAACCTAGACATTAAATTGGTGGGTATGAATAGTAATAATTAATTTATTAATATTTTATGTATTATCCATGAATAAATAAATAAAATGTATTAATATTTAATAGAGTTAAACTTATAACCATTTGGAAGAAAAAACAATTGAATTTATTCTGAAAACTAATTTTTTTCTAAATGGTGGTGTTGTCACGCTTGGTGCCTATAATATATATTTATTTATTATAAATTAATAGAATATTATTTCAAATATTAAATAATTTTATTCGAAATATATCCATTGATATCTTCTTATGGTTAATTTTTTTGACTTTTTTGAAATGTGACATTTTTTGATGAATAATAAAATATACTAATTTTTATTAAAAACTATCATTTCTTTTAAATTATATTAAAATTTATATTATATTTAATATTTTTTGATGTAAATTTAGTTTAATAATTTTATAATTTAATAAAAAAAATTCATTTTATTCATTTTCATATTGAATTTTTACATTAAATATTTTTAATAGATTGAACATTTTCTCTTTGGAAAAGTATTTTCTCCACGTGTTTGTGGGATAAATTTAAATCTAATCATTTCTATTAAAATGATTTAAATGTGAAAAAATGGATTCAATATTTGAATTAATAATAATTTATATTAAATAATGAATAAAAAATATTTCTTTACAATAATGAATTGTGAAAATATTATTAAAAAGAATTACTGTTGTTATGATAAAAATGGGGTTTGTGAGGGTGTTACAATAAAACGATATGGGTTAAAATGGCCAAAACACATTACTAAAATATTATTTAAGGAAGTATTTAAACCTTATAAGTTATACATATTGATAATTATACTTTTTTGGACCCTTTGGGATTCATAAAAAAGTGGCTACACCATTTTCAATTCATTGATGAAAAGTGCGCAACTCATCTCACTTATAAAAGACCACCCCTATGATCTCATACTAAAACAATAAAACCCTATTTATTTATATATTAATTTACTAAATCAAATCACAAATTTCATCCCCTCATCCATGAATACTTATTATTATAAAAAATTAATTATTAGAGTATGTAAGGTATAATCCAAATTAGGTGGTCCAAGAAGATGTATAATTCATAAACAGGCATTTTTGTTATACTTCTTCACCAAACTTCCTAAAAAACTCTTTATATATTATTATATAATCATAAATTTGTCTCCCATTAAATTATATTTTATTATTTCAATTTCCTTTCATATTTCAATCTCCATTTCCTTTAAATGGGAAATGATTAGGTCACTCATTTTTAGGCGTACTAGAAACTCATAAAATGATTTGACATGATATATATAAACACATAAGCCATTTTGGAATGATGATGGATATAAATTATATGACTAATAATTATTAATTAATTATAAATTTGTATTCAAAACAAAATATATACCCTTTTACATTCCATTCATTAGGGGATATGATAATATCACTCATGTGTATGGAAAACTACAACTTCACAAATTTATTTGATTTTTTTTCACTTCCATATTACATGGAGGGTAATAAAGATAGATTTGTGAATATATGTGATATAAATCACATAATTATGATATTAATAACATATGTATCATTATTAAAATATAAAATATCTTTTTTACTTCTTACCATTTCACTCAAAGGAAGATGAAAACATGGGTTGTGTATGTGTGGGCTACCATGATCACGAATCCACAAAAATCTATTTCTATCATAAGAAAACATGTATTAAAAATATAAGTATATTTCATAATTCAATATTTTAATAATAATATTTTTATCATTTTAGAAATATATAATATGAATTAACTTATTTCCATAATAGTTGTTAATAAAATAAAATTTTAATCATGTGTATGTATAAAAAATTGTCCCCATGATCGTAACATACATGATTTATAAAAACTCATGATTGGTCAGAAAAGTTTTATTTATGTATTAATTTGATAATAAATTCCTGATTATTATTCTTCATATGTTTAATTAATGATCTTTTATACCAATTATCATCATACTAAAGTCATTTTTAACACAGAAGTTAAATATCATGGAAACGAACAACGTAAACACAATTTATAAGGTAATTGTATATTACATGATAATATTTGGAATAAAATAAATAATAAATTTTAAAAAGGATCTTAATTCATTAAATCAGTAACATATGTTTACTATCCAGGATGGTAAATAATGTATATTATGAGTTGAACTCAATTTAGGATACTTCATCTCGATTACCATTAATTAAGGGGAACTCTAATACTATTAACCTAATTTATTTTATACACTATATATATTTATAATTTTACATATAATTTAATAATTGTACAATAATTAATTGTATTTTATATTTTAAATTTATTTATTTAATCCTAGGTTATTTTAGATTAAATTTACAAAGTGGTAAAAGATATTCTACAATCTCAAATTCTTTTGAGACTATTATATTTATCATAGAATGATCTATTTCTTTGGATCAGTTTTCATTATAAATTATAATTCTATTATATATCCATATTTTTTTATGAATCATATTATTATTTCAAAAACACTACACTATTTTTACATAGGGTTTTTGTTTTGTAAATTTTTTAATTGACTACGCAAATATTGATAAATCTTTATCCTTTACCAAATATTAAAATTTATTAATACTCAATTTTGAATCAAGAGTTAAATTGATTGTTAAATCTGTGATGATTTATTTTAACATAGAGTGATAGGTGGGTCATGGAATTATATATCACATTGATGCATCGCCAGGTCCAATGAGACAAACCAAAGGGATAAATTAAATAGGGTTCTACCAGTAGTTTTAAACCATCTTCTAGAGAAAAATGATGGTATATGTATCATGTTCATGATAACATGTTGTTGAATGATTAATAATTTACTTAATTAAGAATAAAATTTTCATTATCCATTATATTTCCATAATGACATTATCCATTTTAAAAATATCCAAATGTTTTGAAAATAAAGATATTATATTTTTTTTCCTAGAAATAAATCATTGTCTAGATTTTAAAAATAGACATGGTACTATTATAGAGGTTCATAGTAGTAATAAATATAAGATGGTCTCTTTTGGGATTGATTTTATATTCACCGAGTGCATGAAAAATTGCATTTGTACACGCCTACTTTGATAATTTGTAGCGATATGATTAGAATAATTACATCTTCCAAACCAACCATTATGAAGTATCAAAATGTAAATATATCTTCCAAATAACCCATCTCTATGATAATTGTATTAGAAATGCATAAATGTTAATTTATTTTTACTATTAAGACAAATTTTTAATTATAAATAATTATTTAAATTCATAATTTCATAATCTAATTTAATATATATATATATATTATATAAATGGAACCTTAATATAATAAGGGTACCAATACCCATTATGGATATATAGATTTTACAGACATGGAATCCAATACATATGGTATTAAAACCAAAAAAATAATGGCCATATTAGGAAATAATATTTTTTTTATTAAAGATAACCTTCCTCAAAGGGAGAAACTGATTCCACAATGAGATTTTCTTATTTTGGATAACATTATGTAATATAAATCCCCATCATTCTATGGGACATATAATACAATGGTATCCAAGAAGGATATTAAGTCTCCATATGAGTCATTTTTATCCGTGTAATATTATTAGAAAGAAAAGGATACACTTATAGTGTATTATCTCAAATGTGATGCTGATAAATGGTTTTATTTTATCTTGAATTATATATAGTACGATTAAATATAAATAATCGGATGTAAATATTTTATAGATACATTCTTAAACTATTATTTCCATCATGAGAAGAAAACTAAATTGAAGTTTAACTTCCTTATCATAATGAAAAAACAAGATCAATGTTTTTCTATACGAGTATTTATTTAAAACATTAGACATGTGTGTTATAGATTAAATATGTAACATTGAGTGCATGATTGATTATATATTTAAATCTCTTAATTGAAGAGTACAATGTTCACTAGTCTCTCAAAACATTTTTTTATCTAATGAAATAGTTTTAATTTCCATAAAAATAGATATTTAGTTATATTGATTAAATATGTACATTGTGAATCTTGAAATAATAGATCTATTTAGAACCATAAAAAAGGTAATATGATGAATAGAAATAGAACAAATAAATTTACACCATTTAAAAACTATGGAAGAAATTATCCTGGTAAATGAGTGAGGGTCTTGGTAGATTGTTATAATTTTGAGGATAGGTGTAATTTGGATCACAAATTCAAACAGAAAAGAAAATTAATGATTTATTATGCATCAATTGTAATAAAATTGGCCAGAATTGACACTTATGTCCCAAATATCAATGTAATCTACCACAGAATAATGGTAAGGGGAGAATGTTGTGCATACACAATCGTTACATCTACGTTGGAAGTTCCTAATGATTAATTTATAGCTAATTTATTCATTTAATAAAATTTAAGTAATACATTATTCGATTATGGATGCATACACAATTTTATATCAACCCATATTTCCAAGAAATTTATTCATTTTCTTTGGAATTTAAGAAGAGATTTTTCAGTTAAAACTCATAGGGTATGTCTCACTGAAACAATGTTGTGTCATGAAATCATTAATATAAAATATAAAGAAACACTAGTTTTAGAAAATATTATCATTCCTATTTTTTACATCGATATAATCATTATTATTTATTGTCTTTTAAAATATGATTCAAACAAATTATTATAAGATGAATGAAAATATAATTCATGAGAATGATGTAGAATTTTTTTCATTATAATATATAAATAATCGAACGATATATTTCTTTATGCAACCCAATTTCTATACTGAATGATATAATTTTTAAAGAATATAAAACAAAATATATGGATGTAGATGGTAATATCTAATTTGCGGATGTACCAAATGTACCATTATAAAATGGTGTTTTCTTATATGAATTATATTGTCATCCTAAGAGAATGAAGTTGAGTTTTCTATTCATTTAATCCCTGATTGAATATAAATATCAATGAATCCATGAATAACAGACACTATTTAAAATTTGTAGATGAAGGAAAAACGAGAGCTGTTGTATGATGAAAGATATATTCACCCTAGTGATTAACAATGGGATCCATTGTTCTGTTTATTAATAATAAATATGGATCTATTAGATTTGTCCTTGATTATAGGGAGATTAGTAATATTATGATAAAGAACAAGTATCCTCAAAATTTCATTGATGAGTTATTCAATAAACAACAAATATCCCAAATTTTTTCATGGATTAACAATCATTCTGGATATCATCAATATTAAGTAATGAATGAAGACACTATGAAGATATATTTCTAAATGTTATATGGAAATTACCATTTTATATTAATTTCATTTGTATGGACTAATTCACTCTCAATTTATATATATCAAATGATCAAAAAGTTCAAGTGAAATATTTATATTTCTTCATGCTATTAATTGGATATATTTATATTTATGTTAAGTGATTCAAGTATAATAAGAATCTCTGGTGGATCAATCATGAGAACCGTAGAAGGAATGAGTTATAGGGTGAATTTACGATGGTTCAATTATTTCTTTATGATCTATCATTTCTTTTCTATATTTTTTGAATGTATATAAACATTATTGATCCACCCACATTAATGGTAGTCAAATAATGGCGTACACAATAACTAAGGTATGTATATTTATGGGTTTGGATGATTAATATTGGTGATTCAATCATATTTTTATCTTTTGAATGACCAATTCACCAAGATTACATATAATGGGGAAATGTTTTTTTAGGAAAATTATTGTGATAAATATTTTTAATAAATAAATAAAAGATTTGTCAATGCTTCAGTTTTGACTCTACCATCATGAATTATTGTGTTTTTGATATATAGAGGAGGATCAAAAAAAGAAAATGGTTTTATCCTTTTTTAAAATGATAAAATTAGTGTATATGAAATAAGGAAATTTAATTGTCAAAAAAAGAAATCTGTATCCTCTAATATCGAGTTAGAAACAATAATCTTTTCTTTGACAATATGAATACTTTATCACTATGATGAAATATGTGAGACAAACACAGACCGTAATATTTAAAAATATAACTTTTCATAGAATTTGATCAATATGAGAAAATGGTGATGGCATTAGAATATTAAAGACTATAATTTCACAATACACTACAACCCTATGAAATTAAATAATGTAGTGGATTTGTTGAGAAGGAATGATCATATAGTTCCAAACCCAAAATGGCTTGAAATAGTTCCTAGGTTTATGGATATAATATAAATATATATATAAATTATTATAGGAGGGTGGACATCACTTATTTTTGAAATGATGGAAAAAAGTATTTATTAGAAACGTTAAAATGTTATCAATCCGATGATGATAACATTCTGATGAAAATTAAAATAGTCAATGATGTGAATGGGGAAGGATTCATTTGAGATAGTGTTGTTCATAAATTTATAAGTGATTATGTTACCATATATACATGACATAAAAAATTAAATGTTTTTTATTTTTATAGTTTTAATTTCTTCATAGACCCTTTTTGAATAGATAGGTGTAGGGATTTGGGAGCATTTTTTAGCGACAAGATGGTGTTGAAATTTTTATTATGAATCTAAATATATTATTTTTCAGGAAGATTAAGATCTGAGAAAAAGTCCTAGTGGATTCATGTAACAATTTCCAATTCCTGTTTGGAAATGAGATGGAATTATAATGGAAATTGGTAAATAACTACCCATGAGTCCAATAATGAATAATGAAATTTGGTTTATCATTGATCTCCTTTCAAAATATAAATATTATCTCACTTTATGAGGATATTAACCTCTTTAGTGCCTCAAAAAGGTATATATTAATAATGCTTTATGACTTCATAGAGAAAATTTTCAATTATGTCAGATTGTGATCCCCATTATACAAAAAATATATTGATGATCCAATATAAGTCAATTGATAGTAATATTCATTTGAGAACTTCCTAAAATCGTCAAACTGATGGAAAATCTGAGATTACAATTAATGAAATGGAAGAAATGTTTAGTTCATTCTAACATGACATTCAAGCTAAATGGGGTCAGTATTTACATTTTGGATTATCTTCCTAAAATAATAGTTTGCATTCCTGTATTAAAATGGAACCATATAAAGAATTATATTGAAAGAGATGTAATGCTCTAACTTTATGTGATTAATTTAATTAAGGGAAACATGTTGTCCCAACAAATTTTGATTTGAAAACCACAAATGTAAAGGATATTATAGATCGTATTATACTAGTTGAAATTGAAAATAAATAATCATATTGGAAATCAAATGAATGATTTGTAATTCCATATTGGAAATCATGTTTTATATTAATTGTCCCTTTGGTAGGGTGTTATAAAGTTCTATTAGAAAGTAAATATTATCATTAAGTATATCTACACCATTGAAATAACTGGAGTAATTGTATTTTTTTTTTAATTTTCTGATACCACCACGTCTCTCAAATGTACAATATTTTTATTATATATAATTTTTATGGATGTACATGTAATACCCAATGCCTATTATGGCCTATTATAAAATAGAATTAGAACATGATATACATAGTATAAATAATCCTTATTTATTATTGATTCTAGAAAGAATGTTTTGCATAATAAAATATCATGACTAGTAATGGTGCATTAGAGAAATCAGAAAATAAATGAATCAACATGGGAAACAAAGGATGCCATAAAGAAGAACTTCCCACTTATGTTTAGAAGGTAATCACTAGGAAATTTAATGGATGATTTTTTTGTATAAAGGAGGGATGTACACCCAAAAAAATTACAATTTATTTATTTTTATAGTAAATTAAATCTCCTCGATGTCTTGTAATGCACACAACACTGGATTCAAAAAAACATGATACTCTTTTAAAAGGATATTATTTAATGAAGACTAATATAACTTATAAATTAAATTGGGGTTATAAATATTAATATAACTATTAAAAATATGATATGGTCTTAATATGTGTAAAATAAATAAAATTTAAATTTATATATTAGATATAAAATTATGACCATTTGAATATAAAAGGAAATGTTTTCTTAAAAGAAATATTTTAAGAGATAATTCATAGTTGCAATTTGTGCACATAATTTGTAATAAATTTTTATGATTTTAATATAATTTCTTAGTAAAAAATCCTCATTTTTGAAATTGGAATAACAGAATTATCTTATGGTGTGTTTTATTTTTTGTTAATGTTTCATTTTTTGATGAAAAGTTTAAAAAGCCTACTTGTATAAGAAAATTAGATTATATTTAAATAATTAAAAAATATAACATAAAATTTTAATTAGATTTAATGTAATGTTAGTTCAATTTTAATAAAATTTTACATATTTAGATCCTTAGAAGTATTTACATATTGAATATTGAATTAAAATCATTGTAAATATTTGACTAATTTCTATTTGAAACCCCACGTTTTCATTACTTATATGGGATTAAATTTTAATATAAATTTTTAAAAAAATTAATGGTATTTTTATGAGTGTGTTATTTATTTTTACTTGAATTATTTTTAAAAAATAATTCCTACATAAATTTCTACCAAAATTAATATTATAAATAGAAAAACATTAATTACAACGATTAAGGGAAACAAATTCACCTATGGGTTAAATCAAAATGATAAGGGTTAATATGACCCACAAACAAGTCTAAAATATAATTAATGTCAATATTTTGGACATTACTTGTCCAATAATATATAATAATCCATTTTCAACACCTATAGAAACTGAAAAACACAGGCACAACTTTTTCATCTCAGAAATTAGAAGTTGGCCACTAACCTCACATAAATAAAGGCCAACAACACTCCTCACCGATTTACACCATAAAATCATATTGGGTTGGATTAAAAATCCCCAAATCACCCCCAACTTCCACCACCTGATCTTGAAATTCCTAGATTTGTTATAAATCCATTCTAGGAATACCAAATGTATTATCCTAAAGAGTTGGTGCGATAAAAGGTAAATTCATAACTATGTGATTTTCTATTTCATAATACACATTCTAAAAATATTCAATGTTTGTTTTTTATATAAAAAATTCACATATCATATATATATATATCGATGCTATAATTTTATTTTTAGGACATATTTCCACATCATATTCCCATGTATTGGAAATGATAACGCCGCACATGTGTATAGTGGGCTACCATGTTTTGAAAACCTATTAGGTTGGGTATGATAATTGATAAAATCATATATATGATAATTATAACATAAATATACCTATGGATTCTATATATCATCTATATAAATTCCATTCCATAGGGTATACAATGACATCTCTCATGAGTACGGTGGACTAAGTCCTTGTGAAGTGATGTGATTTATTTTTCAGTAACGCTTTACATGGTAGATAATAAGAATAATATTAATGAATATATATGATATTATTAAAATAAATATTACACTAATGAAATGTTAATTATTATAAAATTAATATATATCATTTTATTTCCTACATTTTCACTCATTGAAAGATGACACTGTCATTCATTTACATGTGGAGCACCGCCTTCAAGAGGTGATGTGACTCTATTTTCATTACCAAACTATAATGATTATTTATATATGTATATTTAAATAAATAATATTTTTTTTATAATATTATCATATTTATATATATTATTAACATACTATATAACCTCTTTACATAATGATTATTGATAAATGGAAATGTTTTTCAAATGTACATAGAGTATACTCTGTCCATGATCTCAATGTACTTAATTTATCAAAACCATATTTCATGATTGGTCATATGAGTATGATTGATATTGAAATATGATAATTATTTCATGATTATGTTTCAATATATATTTAATTTAGGATCATTTAGATTCATATTCCATTTACTGATTTCATTTTTGACACATAAGTAAAATATCATCAAAACACCTGATATAAACATAATTTATTGAGAAAATATATGTTATATGGTAATAAGTTACATAAATGGAATAATAAACATGAAATAGGTTCTAAATAATGTGTGTGATTAAATTGAATTTATTATTCATAAATATAATAATTATACATGAAGATTCAGAGTCAAAGTAAGAGACTTTGTACCAATTTCTATTATTTGAGGAATATTTTAATATTTTTCCCCTACTATATTTTATATAGTAAATACCACCCATCTGAAATGAAATATTTCGATACCATAATAATTTCTACTATTTTTTTATTTTAATTATTTCAATCAAATGGGTTTTTCTTGAATATTACCACATGGTAAATGTTATTGTACAATTTCACATTCTTCTCTAATTGTTGACATTATATTAAATAATTCGGTTTTTTATGATCATATATCATTAAAAATTTCATTTATTTAAAATATCCATATTAATTTATGATTTATATGAATATTTCCTAAACCATATACCATTTATATATAGTGTGTTTACATTGAATTTTATATGATTAACTAGGGAAATATAGATAAATCTATAACCATTACTTACTACAAATATTTTTTGATAAGGCTTATTTATTCATTAATTAAAACAATTATACAATTTATAAATAATTATTTGGGAATGATGTGATGGGTTGGTCCCAAATTGATATAACCCCACAATGCATAAAAAAGACTCAAGAGAGAAGTCAGTTTTACAAATTAAATGGGTTCTACCTATAGTTTTAAATCAACTTGTTAATGTACTTGACGGTAGAGGTATCATGTACATGAGATCATGTGGTATAATAATTAATAATTTTTATCATTGATAATTAATTAATTATTATCGGTGATATTTTTCCAATGATAATATCTCTGTATGAATTTCATTCTTCATTAATTTATTACGTGGCATTTGTTTATTGTTATTCAAAATTTAAAATTGATTATTTCATATCATTTTATCCACGTGATTTTTTATAAGATATTATCTACCGATGAATTTCTTTCTTAGTTAATTGATTAAATGTAATTTATTTTTAATTATTTATCTTAACATATTCAGTATTACTTAACTTATTATTTATGGTATTTTCATAATGTTGTTATCTCTTGATGTATTTCATTCTCAGTTCATTAATTGTATGAGATGTGTTTTTAGTTATTGAATTGTCGATATGTATTATTACTTATCAAATAATTACATTAAATTAATTTCAATTTAAGTTATGTTATGTTATTTACCATGCCATATTGATTATTCCTATTTATTTATGATAATATTGGTTGTACGTGACAGTTACTAATGATTTGAGATCATCCTTTTCTAGTTTCCTTTCTTAAGGATATGAAGAATCATTCCAATAATGAGACTATGGAAACCAAATATTTTCCATTTATATTATTTCTATTTAATATATCTATTTAAAATGTGTAAAATTGTTGTATTTGGTTTGACAAAACTACTAATCTTATTGGTCCATCTAGATTTGAATCCTTGTATCAATGCCAATGTAATAAAGTATGAAATGACTCCTTGTTACTAAAGTTGGATTCATTAAATTTAATATTTAATTATTTTTAAACCATAATTTTTTTTGTATAATTATATCATATTTACCAATATCCAAATGATGAAAAACAATAACCCTTAGTCACATAGGAAGGTTTTCCATTACACAAACAATTTATCATGCTTCATAACACTTATTAAGCTTCCAATCATTAGAGTTTCAAAAACTAAATAATTAATTTAATTTATCATTTTAAATAGGATTTATTTACTTACCATTTTATTTATCTATAACATATATTATTATCATATTTGTATAATTTTTTACAAAGATTTAATTATTTTAATAATAACTATTCTCTGAATAAAATTATTACCCCATTTGTACTCATTATATCAATTAGACATTCAATATCAATATTTCTCTAATCTTTGAAATAATTATTTTTTATCCCATAAAATATATTTTTAGGTATAGTATAATTCCATTAATATAATATATAGATCTTGGATAGTGGAGTGGACATCATTTTCCCCGAATCCATCTTAAAGATAAACTAAAAAATATTATTCAGAAAATGTAAATATATTAGGTTCTCTAAGATAAGTATAATCCAACTAAAACACTAAAATTGGGAATATAATCCAATTAGGATAACCCATTACATAAATTATTTAATAAAGATAACGTAAAGGTCGACATATTTAACGTGACTTTCATAGCACGATGATGGACGTTTGGATTTGTTTCTTTACACGGTTCATGATACAATGTTTTTTAAAGCGGATTTAATCTCACAATCATATATCATGTATTCAATTATAAATTTTTATTATTTTTTATTATTTTATTTATAATAATATTCTTTTTCTAAGAAGTCAGTATTTTTTAATAATGTTGATGTGTAACTCATTACACAACTATTCAAAAAGTAACTATTTTAGTAGAATAAAACTAAATTGACTGTAATACATAACTTGTAAATCTTTTAATACATGTATCATAAAATATTTAATTCATTTGAACACGTTTTTACTAATTAATACTCATATTAAAAATATAAAAAATTCAATACTGTGTAAAAAATATTGGAAGAAATAATAAACTAAAGTACACATAAAAAAATTGAACATAAAATATAATTGATGAACATTTCAAAATTAATACATATAATAATTTAATAAATTTTAAACAATTATATAAATTTTATAATTAAATAATTTAAAATAAAATATAGTTTTATCTAATATTAACTACATAATTTTAAAAATTATTTAACATTTACCATAAATATATGATAGTATATGATATATTGAAATTTACATTCCAATTTATTTTAGTAATATTGTTTAAATAATCCAAATATTTTTTATTAATGATTAGTTATTCCATAATCATGTTAGTTGTCTTTTGTAATTTTGATTCTTTTATTTAATACCCAGATAAATAACTTAATTTTATAAATTCATGTTAAATAATATGAAATCCTTGTAATATAAATATAAACAAATTTTTTGGCATACAACCCCATTCAAAATGATAATTATAATTTCAATATAATAATTTTTAATATAAATTAAATGTAATTAAAAATAATTTTTAAAATTGAATTTTATAATAATTGTATTTAATAATATGAGATATCTGTATATGATTAAAAAAATTTAAAATTACAAATAATAATTTTATAATTTTCAGGTTTATAAAAAATTTTGAAAAAAGTAAATATAATATTTATCATTTTTCTATAATTCAAAACAAATTTTTAATTAATATAATTCATTTATTTAAATAATATTAATTATTTTTCCAATAATTCCATATATGCTATATTTCACCAAATCACCAACAATATAGGATTATCGATATATGGTGAGCTACAACGAAATAATTTTGTGCCTCATATAGGAATAAACACAACACACTTTGTAATAGTTAATGATTCCCATGAAGGATTAATGTCATGCATATGGACCTACATATGGTGAGAAAGGTCATATATGATGTGATGTAATATTATAAATTTCAACATGTGATAAACCCATGGTTTATGTACCATTAAAAAGTATTTCATATGACATTAACACTAATTTTTTTTGAGATAAAATTATGTTTTTTGGTATCTACATTGTAATGAATCATACATCATATAACATAGTAACAATATAGAATAAAAAATCTAATATTGTAATGGTGAGGGTAAGGTTATTCCGGAGATCAAATATTCATAATATGGAATTGATCAGGCATACATTACTGTAAACCTAGAAATACATTAGAACAATCTGGATGCCAATAAATTTTTAATCTTTCTCAGTGAGGTATATGTATTAGAAAATTATATATGAATAGTAAAATGATAATTTTATAACCATGAAACCAAACCATCCATTCTAATTGATTTATGTTACTCACACAATAACATATAAAATGAAACCATGCTTTATTTTTCATAGCATATATAAAATATCTATTTTTAGAACATAATTTCAATAATATTGTAGAATGATCTAGTTAGGATACTACTATGGGGAATCATATGACCGCATAATACATATACTATCTATTAGCAGTAAAATAATCCTTGAAACCAAAATCATTATTATGAGAAAACCTTAGAGTATGATAGAGTATAAAAAATAACTTGTGTGCGTACCTTAATCAATATATTGTTATCTATCATATTTATTGCACATTCAACATATGTTTTTGATAATGAAAATAATAGGCACCCAAATTATGTTAGTTCTCTATGGTATATTCAAATGAAATACTTGTAAACATGTAACATGATTAGATTCCTCTAGTCCCCCAAAACATTTTAGTAGATCATGTATGATAAGGGTGAAAGAGGAAGAGAGATACAAGATCAATGAACTCTCATCCAAGAGTTATCAAAAGCCCCATATCCAATGTAGTGGGACGTATATATGGGTATTAAGACATTCCCAATAGTTTCAAAGACTTCACTAAAATAAAATAAAACATTCTTTTACATTATTTTGTTGCGACCTCTTATTAACCTAAAACCAAATCAATTACCACATGTTTCATAATGATAAATGTATAATGGTTGCTTATGTGGTTCCTTTATCAAATGTTAGCATATGAATATCTGCTAATCCTGAAAGGGGATATTAAATAATACCACCATATTTGTTTAAATGATATCCCCAAATAATATTGTATGATATATCCAAGTCACATCATATGTGATAATGACTTTATGGAATTTCTCCTTCCTGAATACACCTCTGAATGATGAAAAAATAACTTAATTCTGATAAACTTTCAGTATCCATTCTTATACATTTTATGATATAATAGTCCACATAATTCCATGATTTCATTTTCCATACATAAGAATTCATAAACCTTAATCCGTAATTTTATAATTGATGCCTTCGATACATATAATCTTATAACTCCTAGTGTTGAAAATCCATTTCAGGTAAAATAGTGATGTACCACAATGTGGATTACATTTTCATAATATTTAAAGATGATTTTTAGGAGACCATTGAATGTGTATTTATAATGATATTAAGGTAATATGAGCCGATTCTCAAAAAAAATGAGACATGGAAGATAAAATTTCTACAAATTTAAAATCAGGTATTGATAGTTGTTTTTCATTCATCTTGAGGAATTTGTAATTAAGGATTTAATATAGATGTCCGAAAATTTGATGAATTTCCATTCTATTCTACAAGTAATTGTAATATTTTGATAGACTATACAATATATAATATAATATTTATGGAGGTTGGGGGATTCCATCTAGTATGTAAATTAATATCTTAATAATATGGATGGATGAGGCTAGCTGATGTTATGGGATTTTAGATAATTATTTTACAATGTCAACAAAACAATAAATCAATGAAGATAAAATTTAATCAAGAGATGGGATTAATTTCAACTATCTAATAAATCCAATTAATGAGTTGATAAAAGCCTATTATTTGAATATATAATCTAAATATTTTTATTCAATGATAGAAAAATAAACAACCCTTTTAAATTTCTAATGGAAAGAATTCTATACAACATTTGATTTCATACAACCCTTATTTTGTAAGATAAAAATAGTGAATATGATAATGGATAATCATGTAATATATTTGGATGATTAATTATGATGTATAGTTTTATTATTATTGGTGGGAATATATTGTAATGGAATAAAAATATCATAAGACAAACTAGTATGAAAAACACACTATAGAGTTTCATAACAACTAATATAGTAGGACTAATTAAGATGATATTATGTCATTATATCCATTGAAATGAAAATATGTATTTCTCATTAGTGGACTTTCACATTAGATGAGGTTCTTTGTATGATGTTAAATTCACATGAAATTTTGTTTTCATTTTATATAATAACATTATAAATTATTATACTATGATAAAAGATTACAATAAGTAATTAATTAATGTGATGAGAGAAATAAAATCCATTTTATTTCGAAATTATCCTATTAATATTTTTAACACATTAATTAATTAATCAACTATGATTCATGCAGATATCCAATTACATAATAGTAAATTCATTTGTCATTTCACAATACTATGAGAGAATAATTTATTTATTTTTTAATAAAATATTGGTAAAGAGTTATAATTATATACAAACATGGATTGAGTTTTATGAGAAATATTTTTTTATGGTTTTATATATGATTATTTCAATATTTTAGTGTCATGTTTTGGTGAAACATCAAGAGTCTTGAAGATAGATAATATTAGTATCTTTATTTAATTTTAATTTGTATAAAACAATAGAATATATTTATGAATATCATATATTTTATATATTAAAAAATGATATAATATTCAAGAATTATTCAATGAATATAATATTTTAGGATAGGAAGAATATAATTTTGTTAGAGAGAATACGATATTGCATCTATGATTGAACACATGCTGGTATAAATGATGAGAATCTGACTTCCCCTATGAAACTCCATTCATCGAAGAAGATCATATATGTGCTTGAAACTATGGATGTCTGTCAACCCACATAGTGATGGTGATATATGAAGTCAAATTCATTAAACTTTTGATACCATCATATCATTTGTAGAGATATATGAGATAAGAAAATGATTCTTTGGAAAATTATGATTCACAACGATGAACGAGAACATGGATGTATACTCAATTCAATAATAAACATAAGAACTAGAATACCTATTTATAGAGGGTTTTTTATGACCATTTCCAAATATTTGGGGGGAATTATAATAACAATAAATGATTTTATAATATATTTCACGTTAAATAATTTTATTTGATAGCTTATTTTATATAAAACATCATGTTTCAACGAACCAAAAAAAATTGTAAATATTATTATGTTACAATTATATGATTTTTTAATTTTTCAGGTTAAAATGGAATTATGTATAAATACGGTGATTTTTATGAAGCAATTGATTTTTTAGTGGACAATATAAAATTATAGACTACTTTAAAAAATAATTTCATTTAATTAAATAATAAAAATTATGTATATAAAGTAATACCAAATTAATATAACCCTACTGTAGTTATAAATAGAATACTTAATTGTATTTCAATCAAAATTATATTTTCTTTTGAATAAATTCGATTTTAGACTTAAAAATTTATTTCTATGAAAACTTTTTTTTCTATTATATTTTGAAAATTTATCTTAAATTAATTTATTTCACCAATAAGAATTAAATTTGATGAAAATTAATCCATATTTTCAATCATAACGTTAAATTTTTTTTATATTTGTACCTTTTGTTTCAGGTTAAAATACGTAGTAATCTTGGGGAATAATCGCCACCCAAGAAAGTGTAAAATGGTAAAAAGGACTTAAATATGGGGTTAAGGCTGTACAATTTCTTCAAAACATTAAATTATAATATTTTTTTAATGGAATATGGATATTTCTATCCATATCTTGAAATTTTTACAATTTGATACCATTTTCTATTTGATATTGGCCTTTATTTTACATTATGATAATAATTAAAAAAAATGTCACACACTTTACATTATTATTTCAACTAGTTTTTAAATGAATAAAAATAGTTATGTGAAGTTTAGAATTATCATTTAAATTAATATTTATTATTTTATTATTTTATTTTAATTTTAATTTTTAGTTATTGAATAATTACCTTAAATACTGATGCAACACCCGAATATTGTATATTCAATTAGTAAAAATAAAAAATGAATTATTTTAAAAATAATATAATTATTAATATTTTATTAATGATTATCTTCCTTGAATTTTATAGATGAATATATCACATTAAGATTATGTGAAAATATTATATTTGAATGAAATAATTTTCTTGGTAAATTTAATGTAAAATCAAAATACTCATTCCCAAAATGACATTACTGATATGTTATGAAAATAATATATTATTAAATTATTTATAAATAGTAATAAAAATAAAATATGATAAGAGGGAAAATACCAGGAAAGTTATTCAGAGGTAGTCCCCTGGCTATTTATTAAATAAAAAGAAAAGTACAATAATTACATAGAAACACAATTACATATCATAAAATTCATAACCATCATAGCCCCCATACGAACCCCCTTCCGCAGTGGTCGTCTCCCATTATGAGCTTTCATAGTGCTTTAGTATCTTAGCATACTTCCTTATAAGGTTCAATTTCTCCAACGATACCAATTCATGTGGAGATTGATTGAAAGAGGGTCTAGTGGACAATGGCTTTGGCATATCAGAATAGTCTTTCCCCATCCTTCTTTTTGCTGTGATGTTCACCTCCTATCCAGATTTCCCCTTCCTATCCTTGAGAACCTCACAGTAGGAAGGACTGACTATCACACCGTGATTCTCATTGTCACTGTCTGAGACGTCCCCCCAATTTCCAGCTACCATGTCGTCATTGAAACCATCAGCCACCCCTTGAGCCCGTTCATTACATCAGTTACTGTCAATTACAGCCAGACATGGCGGCTGCCCTTCCATCACTTGGCTGACATCCACCGCCTTCACTACATTTACTCGACTAATCCCTTCATAATGCCCATCAATCTCATATAAAGCATCAACTTCCTCTTCGGATTCCAAGACTTTGAACTGGTTGCAGGTAGCAGCATTACACCCTGAGGCAGCAGGCTGCGACTACATCTTCTTCCTCTCACTATTCAGATAATGACTAGCCTCTGTCATTTGCCCACAACCCTCTGCATTCAAGGGCATCCCCCCCCCCTCATTCATACCAGAACAATTGAACCCAACAGTGGCAACAACGACAGCAAGCCTACTATCCTCACCTTCCATCGAATTCCCCTACTTCCCACTGCTCACCTTGTCATTGCCACACCCCCTCACAGCAACAGCCCCCACAAGCACGCCACCTTCCATGCAGCGATCAAGATGAGACCTTCCAGCACTAATGATACATTGAGCTTCTTGCCCCTCCTGTACATCCACCGGTGTGCATTCTACCATGCCAACAGCAGCACCCCTTCTGTCCACAGCTCCCCTGGCAATATTCCCATGATGCAGGTCCATCTTCAGTCTGTTCATCACAACAGACACCAGATGATTTTCAGAATCAACTGGCTTTTCCAAAACAGGTGCATCATATGATCCACGTCCAGATGCATTGCCCACCGGATCATCACTAGTAGACTTCCCCCTCCAACATAAGGGGGAAAATATATTGTCACAAATAAAATTATTTTCAATTATAAGATAATTTTATCTTTATAAGTAAAATGATCCCCCATTAGTTTTTAAAAATTCATTACTAATGTTAATGTTGAAAATGATTAAATAAGGGGATAATAGAAACATTATTAATTTATTAAAAACCCTATATTTCTAAGGAATAGACATTCATTTTCATATCTTATTAATTTTGATGTCAATAATATTTTTATTAAATATTGATTTTTCCTTTTTTTAATTGAAATGTAAAATTATATTAAATATTTTATGATGGATATAAATTTTTCATAATAGAAATATCATTTTTACATATAGTGTTTTTCAATGAATGTTGTTAGACTAACAAGAAAATTATAATATTATGAATTTTATATTAAATACATTTATTTATTTATGTAGCATATTGTTTATGAATTTAATTGATCATTTATTATATGATGAATGCATTGGAAATAAAATTATTAGTGTTTCTTGATTAGATAAACACAATAATTCATCCACTAGTCTCATGAGATAAATTATTTTGCTAGAATTATTGAATAGTTTTCAGGTATATACATACACATCGATTAAACTGTCTTGACACATGGCTGTGATAGTTAAGATATCATGAAATATAAGATAATGAAATCTAATATTTTTCATATCCTTAATTGAGAATATATTTATTTTTTTACATACGATTATTATTTTGATATTATACACCGATTCATTTCATTCCCATGTAACTGATTAAATGGAATATATTTTCAATTATTAAACTTTTAATATTGATTATGCCGTATTTACCCATGATAGTTTATAATATACGCAACACATATAGGATATCTGAGGTTACCCTTCATTTTTATTCCATTCCCCCATGATATAAAAAATCATAATATGAATATTACCATTGATGAAAGACTATTTCTTATGTTATTCATTGTATATTCCCTTCGTAACATAGTAATAATTTATATATCTAATTCTTAAAGACCAATTTTGTAATCAATCCTTTTGGATGATATCCCATGTTACTTATGACAATGTAATAAATTAGACACCAATTGTGGGTTATGTATGGTGGGGATTTTAAAGTTAGTCTCAGCTAAATTTTTGATGAAATATTTTTAATTAGATTATAAATAAAAATATATAAAATTTTAATTATAGCAACCCCTTGTAGTATTTCAGTAATTCTAACATTATATGTATTTTTATTTCTTTCTCAATATTCAGGATTATTATGATTTAATAATGTGTTTAAATTATTTAGTAATAAATGTAAATGGAAGAAGGTGAATCAACACCAATAGAAAATTTAGGGATTACTTTGATGAGAAAACCAAGGGAGCTGGTGTAGGAACTATGTATATAATATCCATATTAGTTTAATTTATTTGAGTTATGATGAATAATCATGCCCAAATAGATAATAATATTGTTATAAAGCATTAATTACCTATTTGGGATCACTGCATGATATAAAATCCACAAAAGTTTAATAGAACTATAAATCCATTTATTGTTTAATATTGGATTCAGTAACTCAAGGAGTAATTATTGAAATTGGTATGTCATGATCGATATTATAAATAAAAAAATGATAACCTATATATGATAAGATTTAAATATAATAATAATGGAAATTACATCAATAATATATATTTTACATCCTATTCAAGAGGTATATTAATATCTGATGGTTTCGGAGAAACTCAACATTAAGGATATGCCTATTAAATGGATTTTTTCAATGTATATCAAAAATATTTTACTATATATCTTCTGAAATAGGTAATTGATTTTACAATATTGATAATACAAGGTGTTCCACCTCTTTCAATGACTCTTTATATATTAGACCCAGTTGAGATATAAAAATTGTATAAGTAAGAATAGGATAATCTTGAAAATGGATTCATTTGGAATTGTTCTTCACCATGGAATGAACTAGTTCATTTTTTTAATAAAAAATATGGTTCAGTTAATATATTAAATTATTATTTGGAATATTACAAAAATTATAACCAGAGAATTTTTGATCTACCCGTATTATTGATTTTTTTTAAAAATTTTAAAGTGTACAATATATTTCAATGATTGATTTTTTGTTTGGTTATTATTAGCTAAGGGGTTAGAAGGAGGATGTACTCACCATAACCATATTTACATGGTATTCCCATTATTAATTTCTAATAATAAAATTTGTATTTTCCAAATACTTTTTTATATTTATGGATTTAATTAATAGAGTCTTTAGAAATTATCTTCATATGTTTGTGGTAGTCTTTATAGATTTTATTCATATAAATTCAATTTACAATGAAGACACAGTTAAATTTATTTGTTTTTTGTTGAATAAACTTATTAATAAAATCGTTGAGGTTTAATTTACCATGTTTACTTTTTGGATTCCAAATGATTCATTCCAATTTCATATAATAACTTTTTTATGGTATATTGAAGGATCCTTAAAATATTGAAGTTATTGAGAAAGGTCATAGAATAACCACTATAAATGATATAAATTTATTTATTGGGTTGGTTGGATACTTATGGAACATTGTAAGATATTTCCCAAGAACTATATATTTTAATATCTATGTTTACATAGAAAGGTGATATGATTTAATGAATGGATGAATGTGCGGTTAATTTCTATGAACTGAGGAAATGTTTGGTTATCATGCATGTTCATAAACTACCCTACAATGTGGAATGGTTTGTGATAAATAATGATTCTTAAAAGGAGGGATTATGATGTGTTGTCATGAATAATGACATGGTGATTTTATATGACCCTCAACAATTAAATATTACAGAGCATAATTACTCAAGTCATGACTTTGAGAACTCACCCATAGTTTTTTAACGATATTTAGGAAATATCTCTATGGTTAAAGGTATGAAATATATAAATTTCATGAATGAATGAATAATATTTTTATATAATATGAATTAAATATTTTCTAGAAAAGATGGTTGGAGTTGATGAATGATCATGGATACTCTATAGTTGAATAATTAACAATTTTTGAATCTCTTTATACATAAAAATTTATTCATTTAAAATTTATGATGAATTATATTGTCACAAAATACTATTTAGGGTTGGATAATATGGAAAGGGATGTTAATGATTTTGTATCTTAATGGATGATGTTTTAGAAGCAATGGATAATAGAGAATTTTTTAAGGGTATGATAAAACCATTACCCATACCAAAACCAAAATTTGAATGAAATTTGGATCTATTCCTTGGGATCCACAAAACAAATAAAGGGAACCAAATTAGTTGGTACATAATCAATCATCTTATGAAATAAAAAAATTTATTTCTATTATATATGTCTTGACTCTTTAATAGATTACTTGTTTATACGTTATATAACTTGGTATATTTCATATATTACCACTCTCAACTATATTTACTCAATACCTAAGTTTTATAAGGATGGTCTGGGAAAGACACCCAAAGGATCTAGATAAAAAGTTGAGTTTCAGTAATATATATCATACATAGATATATGTTCAGTCGAATATGTCTATTCAAACACTAGAAGAAATTTTGAGATCATTCTATATGAATTCCAAAGGTGGTTGGAATCAAAAACTTACATTGGAAGAAGTGTCTATCTACGATGCCTTTAATTAAAGAATTCAAATGGATATATATGAGGACATAAATATAATTAATTGAAAAACATCAATTTTTTTGATGATGTTGGAGAAACAATGTTATTGGGACCTGATCAAGATTTGGAAATCATAGATATTGTTAAATCAATTCATCAAAACATAAAGGGAAGCATAGAGTTGAAAAAATGATTTAATAAAAAAATAAAATTGATGTAGAGTTTGAAGTTTCTTACAGGGCATTCCTATGAATATATCCATGGAATAATTATATGATTTTTTAATACATGGAAATGATGAATCCAGGATATATCGATATCTTTAGAATTATTGATTGTATCGATGTGGTATCTTATCTCATATTTCCTCCACCCAATATCTCTTAATTTCACAATGTGTTCCATGTATCTTTATTAGTAATGTATATATATATGATCCTTCACAATTACAAAGAATACATGATATTACATTGGAACAAGATTTATTTTATGAGGATCAACAATTAGAAACTGTATATCATAGAGAGAATATGTTATAAATCAAGGTAACTGATTTGGTATATGTTTTTTGGTGGAATTATAAAATTACGTAATCTATATAGGAAACATATTATGTGTTGAAGTATATGTATCATTTGTTTTTTCTATCAAGGTGATGTAGTTTTGAAGGTGAAATTTAATAAGAGGTAGAATGTTACAACCCATTGTTTTATGATATATATTTTTTAATTAAATTTCGGTGAATGCATAATTTACTACAACATAAATTTTACATAAACAATGATAAACTGACAAAAATTGTCATAAAATTATATAATTTATCAATTTATCATGTAAAAATAATCATTTATTGGAATGTTGGGATTTTTTTTGGAAATTGGATATCATAGAGAGCCATAAAAAATACTTGTTTGTAAATTATTTATTTACCTTAATTGAAAATGATACATAATTATTTTAATATTATCATAAATTTTGATACAAAAAATTTATTTATGAGTTATATATTTAATTAAATATGAATCATTATTATAACTAATTTTTTATAAGTTCTTTTTTGGACAGAAAAACTAATTTTTCTAAAAAAAAATATTTTTCATGGTGTTTTGTGTTCTAATAATAAATTAATTTATTCTAATTTTACAGATTTAAATTAATAAAATTGATTCCATATTGAAAATAACAATTTTATTATTTAAAAAAACACTTTTTCATTTAGAGTCATTATAAATATTAAGTACTTGTGGATATTTATCCCCTAAGTAAGGGTCAAATTGATAAAACATGGTTAAAATAGTATGATAAGTATTTAAATTTATCTAAAATAAGAATTTATCAATTTTTTTAATATCATATAAATAATTTATGTCCCTATATTCAAAATAATTTAAATTGATGACATATTCTTATTATTTTACCATTTTTTTAATTTATGAAATGAATATAAGAAAAACATCACGCTCTTCACATTAATATCTCAAAATTATTTCCATAAGGATGAACTAATATTTTGTCCAGTTATAAATATTAATTTGAAAGAATAATTAAATCTTTTATCATGGTAATTTGTTATTATTTTTTAATGATAGAATAATTTCACAAAATTCTTATGCGACGATAGCACAATATTTAATATATTAATTGAATATAAAAAAATATTATATTAATATTAGAAATTTCCAAAAAGTTTGATTAATTATATTGTTAAATAAATTTTATAGAGGATTATATCTTATTAGTGATGTTTTAATGGATTTTAATTGAATAATATAATTTTATTATGGCTATTAATTTTAAATTAAATGAATATTGTTAAAATTATATCAATTATATTTTATGATGATAAGATATTATTAAATTATTTATAAAATAAAATAAAATTTAATGTGAAAATATTTGTTATGATATGGTCTAAAATTTCATTATTTTACAGTTTTGATACAATTCTCACCATATAACTAAAATTCCAACCATTTAATTTTTAAACATTAATTACTAAAAATAATGATAGAAATGGTTAACAAAGGGTACATAAAAATGATAAGGTCTAAAATTTTATGTAAACCATTGTAAATTTGATATTATGGTTATAGAAATTTTATATACTCTATATTTGAAACACTTACATTTTGGAAACAATATACATGAGTTTTAATATATTATATTGTAATATTAATTGAACTTCCAACTATGGACTTCCCATAACTTATAAAATCACACCCCTTATATCTTTTATTTACACCACACTTTCAAATACATCATTTCCAAACCATACCTAATTATATTCTACACTTTAAAAAATATTAATATGTTCTTTTCTATGTGAATGATCATTCCAAGTGTCATTAATGCTGAATCTAAATGGTTTATACTGATAAGAGGTAATTATCTTTTCTGAATCTTTAATATTAATTTATTCAGCTGCTTAATATGAATATAACATAACTATACTTATATAATACCTTAAATATATAAAATATAATAATATGTTTTTTTACTTATATTGAATCTATTATCGATCTCTCCTTCATCCTGTAAAAAAAAAACATTGTTTGTGTGTACATATGACTTACAGTCTCCATGAAGTGGTGCATATTAAAATTTCATAACCATTTTACACATATAGTTATAATGATAGATCAAATAAATTTATAATTTATTTTTAACATGGTTATTATTATTTAATTTAAATTTCATATATTCTTTCTTACAGTAAATTTCTTTTGAAAACGACATCAGTTGTCAAGCACAAGTGTTTACTACCATCTCTAACAGTGATGTGATCCATTTATCATTTCTTATATACATGTATTATTATAAGGAAGTATTTAATTAAGATATTAGATATTATTATTATTTTTGTATGGATTATTATTATTAACATTTATATCATTCCATCCTTCAAAAGAAGTCACTAGTGTTTATTTTTTACGTATAGTGTACTATTTCCCTGAAAGGTGCAATCCATTTTTATAACTATACATATGAAATATGAATAAAATTATGTATCTAATCAGTATATATATATTATATATATATTGTTTAATTTATATTATATAGATGATGGTACTGTAATAAATATATATGTACCAGAAATACATTATCAAAATATTCATATAAAATGGAATTGTTAACACTTGGAAAAAATTATGTAATTAAGTAATTATTAATAAATTGGCCTTAAAATGTTAATATTGTATCATATATAATAATCTAAGTATTTAAATTATAGTATTTTTAAATTATAATTAAATTTAATTTATTATATAGAAGGTCAGAGTACCTACATTGGAAGTCGATATTGAGGCAATGTATTTTATCTCGATTATTTATCCATTGAGACATATTTGTCATATTACAAATATGTATTAGTATATGGTGTCTACATTAGTCCATTAATGTATTCAATATGAAATAATGACTATTAATAATGATTAATGTTATGATTAATTATACTCAGTATAAGTGTTATAAAATAAATTTGACAAAAGTGGTCAAAATTTATTTTACAATATCATTTTCTAGAATATAATATATTTTTCATTAAAGGACTCAAATAATACAACAATCATAAAAATATTATATCCTCTTATGATCAAGATATTTTTTTTACATTTTATATTACAACATTTCCACTCATTTTATCATGAACCAAGAAATAAAAATTTTAAAACTAAAACCAATATTATTTGTATTTTGATTTGGTATTTTTTTACCACACACATATTATTAAAAATTATTATAAAAAAAGTATATTTTTACACAAATTAATCACTACAGAAATTTTATGGGGTTGAATTAAATCATTTGATTATTTTTAATAATGGTTTTTTTACATTCATTACAAAATTTCAAAAGGATTAATTTTTTACCTTGAATGGATTTAAGAGATTTTCAAGCCACCATAACTGTTTTATACAATTATAGGATCTTTTAAAACATGTTAATGTTTCTAAAAATAAATTATTTTTTTTATTTTATTTTACAGATTATTTTCAATAGTTATTATTTCTACAAAGTAAATTATTTTATGATATCATTGATATTTTTGATAGATTTATGGTCCTCTTCTATCTATTAGTATTATTTTTGGTTGTTAGATTTCCCATGGTCCATACACATTATTGTGATAATTTGTTTTATTAAATTTCTCTTAAATATCGTTTTTATTTACATCATGGATATAATTATTATGTAGACCATATTCCTTTTTAATGTACATTTTGGTATTAGGAAAGTACTTTAATTTACTAGGAAATCAAAATAATTTTTATTATTTACTCAATAAATAAAATTATGGATATTTCATAATTTTATGAATTAATTTGAGTATTAAATATATGAGGAATTCAATGAATATTAATTGATTGTAGTGGAATGATTATAGAAAACACCTCTATGGACCAGTAGGTCTAATGAGGCCACTCCGTTTTCCGAAATTACGAAATAGGTTTATGATATATAGTAACACCAAAATTAAAAATTCATGGAACAAAGCCTTGATGGTAAATATAAAATTATTTTAAAGTTTAGGAAATCCAATATTGAGAATTTAATTTATTGAGAATTTTTTCATTTTTATCTATTATATTACTACATTGATATTTTAATTGGAATAATTTCATACCCAAGTTATTAATTAAATTAAATTTGATTTTATTTATATACATTTACATTTTTATTATTCCTTATTTACTCATGAAATATTCTATTACAGGTAACACTTATTGTGTGTCTAATTTCATTCATTATTATTTTCATTTCCATAGGATATGTGGAATGATATTACTAATAATATCAAAGATTCAACAATGTATGTTATGATTTGTATTTTATATTTTTTTATAAAATATGGTAATAATTTATATAACTTGTACATCAATACTACTAAAATGATTGTTCACTTGTCATTATATCCCTTATATGTTATGAGAATCTAATAAATTATACAATTTCTCGGGATTACTAGAGTAATGTATTCTTTATGTATGAATAATATATCTTTATATGAGATAATTATTTATTGTAGATTACCTCAAATTAATGTATACATTATAAATAATTCATTGTGATGATGAAACTACATTCACTTATTATCATTAATTTTAGGAGATTTATGGATATTATATTAAGGATATATCTTGAAAATATATTCAAATTTTCTATCTAGTGATAATATGAGTCTTTAGATATCAATATAACCTAGCATTGAGTATCATATAATAAGAATTCTTATCTATTTAAGTAATACTATTTTTTTCTTTTCATAAGATTTCATATAATAAATGCTAATATAATTGTAAATTAGGGTATATGTATATTAACTAGTAATATATCATGATTTAAAATAATTAAATCATATATAAAATTTATCAATGATTCACCCCACCCCATCTATGTTATCTCACTATTCCTAATAACTTCTTATTATATCGAAGATAAAAAGGTTTTCTACACAAGATTAATACATGACTAAATCCATATATGGATATATGAGAACTATTAAATAATAGTTTTATTATTATAAAATTTAGAAACTATTATTATGGATGGAATAATATTATGTTATATCACCTTATATATTATATCATTAATGACATAGATGAAGCTAACATGGTATTTACACCAAGGGAATGATGTTATCTAATGATATTCAAAGAGAAACTGAGATTTTTAAAGGGAAATTGTGAGAAAAATTATTAATATATATTTTAATTGGAGATTATATTAAATTTTTATAAGACTCTAATCTTTTATGTTTATATGAGGTAATATTGATAGTATTTTTTTTCAGATTGTAAAATGGAAGGATAAAACATTACATATTTAGAATGCAATGTTTCTGGATATGATGATTAAGGATGAAGAAAATTTTGATGAATAATTTATATGAGAAAATTATATTTTAATCAATTTCTTATGATATAGAGAGAACATGAATTATTCTAAAATTAAAAGGAAATTACTGAGGATGTTCTTGTAATGATTAGATGCTACTGATTTTATGATATATGATAGAGGGGACATATCTCCAGTTGTAAAAAATATAATAATTGTTTCATATGAGATAATAAAATCATTGGTGTTCATGAAAATGATCTAAGATATAATGGAATTGAATTCCATGAGAGATATAAATCTAAAAGAGGCGATGTTTTTGCAATTCCCACATTTTGATAAGGATTAAGTATATGATGTTGAAAAAATTGAACGTCATAAGAAATTAATGGTATTCAATATCAATAATATTGTAATATGGAGAGTAAAATTAAAATTCATTATTATAATTATATTTTTAATTTTGGATATATTATTCATGTTGTTATGGGCTTGCTATAGAAGAAATATTTTGAAACCGATAATGATTATGATGAATAATGCATCTCCAAAATAACTAGGAAGACTATAAAATATGATATTGAATAGATGAATGATATCTCAAAAAGGTATAAATGAATTATGGTGATATGGGAAGATATTTAAAGATAATAATCTTATAATGACTTAGAATATATACGTCACACTAAGAATAAAATAACATTCATTGATCAAGTTGAAAATCATATGTAAATATCATGTAGTGATATATAATATAAAATAGGATATATTGTGTACATATTAAGATATAAAATAGTATTTCCATTAAAAGAACATTAATATCACGATGGGAATCAAATTAATAAAGATTGAATGGAAATAAGTAGATGATAAGATGACTAATTTTATTGATGAAATCACAATATTGGATATAAAAATTACTATATAGGAATGGACTATTGAAAATATTATCATAAAACAATCAACATTATATGAGGTATAATCTAGATTCTGTAAATAAAAAACCAATGGAGACCTTATAAAAAGATATGATAAATATTAGGATATTCCTATCGATTCATAAAAATATCTTAATTAGACCTCACCTAAGAAAATTTTAGAAGATGTATATGATTGGTTAAATGATTATTAATCAATTTTATTCATTTTTATTGACTCTAAACCCGCATATATATATATATATATATCACAGAAGTAGATAATAAAATCTACAAATTAATAATATTAATAAATTATTCGGTGTTAATAATAAAAAAACAAAAGAGAAAAAATGGAAAATAAAGGTTGCAGTACAACATGAAATCTAGTATATTTTATTAAAATGACACATAAACAATATTTAAGATCTTATTTCAATGGTAACTATTTATTTTGTTGGAATTATGGGAAATAAATCCTACCACTTATATTATAACATGTCACATACATAAAATTTTCGTAATGTATGGAAGAGAAACAACATAAAAGGATAAAGAAACTCTATGGTGAAGTTGAATACCCGCAAGAATAATGTTATTTCTAGAAATAAATTTGTATATTCAAACAAAACAAATTGATAAAAAAATTTAATTCCATTGAAGGTATGACAAAAAATGTCACTCTATTATAAATTACGAGACAATACATCTATGATATGCTCTATAAACTATTGGAACAATAAATAATCAATGGACTAAAAAGAAACCTAACCATATTAGTTGGAATAGATCATGTAAAAATGATAGGATACAATGGTAATAAGATAATGTTTGAGCTAAATATATAAAATAAAAATAAAAGTAAACAGAAAGGTTACAAAATAATAATAATAACATAGAAAATGATATTCATTTTGGGATGATTGGGAATGATTTCAAGAACATAGTGAAAAATACATTAAAACAATCATATCCACTAAAGGAGACAAATAAGTAGTAGAATAATTAATGTGAATATGAGTGTGCTTTTATGTCCGAAAATTAAAATCATTCATGGAATATAATTAAATGAATGGATTAAATAGATCATTAATACTATAAATAATGTTATTATGAAAATAAATAAAGGAAGCATAAATCTTTCTTATGGGATAAATCTATAAGAATTTGATGATTCATTTAGAAATGGAACTCCCAAGCTTGATTTTATCATAACAATTTAAGGAAAACATCACCTCTAAATTATGTTGATTCATTTAATAAATAATATATTCTTAATTGATGTAGATAATCAAAAGGGGGAGTCTATTGAGTTCTAGAATATGTGAATATAATAATTGGATTAACTCAACATAGAGTTATCCTATTTCCATATTGAATAGTTGGTTAAATCCATTAAAGGAGATTTTATATATTTAATGTGTATCTTGAATAATAAAAGATGTGGAATTATAAAATTCAATATAATATGGAAAATATTTATAAAAAACAATACTATTTAATTATTATATTGTATAACCCATTTTACTATAGGAGAGTACATGTTGAATTTAAAATGCAGTGTTCTTATTCCTGTTGGTTGAAATTTAAATTTAATTTGTTAATCACAAGATCATACTAAACAATATTCAGAAATATTAAATTAGCCTCCCTAAAATGAGAATAATGATTGAAATGACATACTTAAAATAGTTAATAGATGACCTTAATATATAGGTTTATCTACTGTTATGTTCTTCTATATGATACCCAATGTATTATTAGAGTTTAATTACATGTAACTCAATGATAAGACCATTATTCTTTCATCCTTATTTCACATTGGAGTTGGGTATGAATAAGAGATAAGTATAAATAGGATGTTATTAAAAAAAATAAAAACCATAAGAAATAGATCATGATGAATATATCATTTCCATATATATACATTGGATTTATTTTCAACAACATACAGTAGAAAAGAGTTATGAAAATCACGTTGACCTGGAGAAGATATGATATTGAAAATAAGTGGGAGATAAATATACCCGAGACTGGATTATATTATTTTTCAACATGTAAAATATATTTTAGTGGATAAAATATTAACATGTAGCTTTAAATATTTTAATTGATGATGAGTTAATGATCATACATAAATAAGTAACAGAGTTTGATGTTTTGTCATGTTAAGTAAATATTATGAATGGGGTGTTTCTATTTCAAAAAGAACAAAAATTTTGATACAAAATACTAGTACTCAATTAAGTTTTTATTTTATGATTATTTGTTGGTCAATGAAAATTTTGATAATGAATGAATTATTTACAATAGTTTTGAAAAAGTTTTATTGATGACGGATAGTGGAGAAATTTAAGCATTAATGATATAGAAGTATTAATCTCATTGATATTCTAGAAAACTATCCAAATGAAATTTCTAATAAATAATATTATAATGTAATTAAAATAATATTTAGAAGTGGTTTTGATTTAATATATGTTATAATGAAAGGGTCACTATTTACATGAGTTTTCAATGTGTTTAGGGGAATTGAGTTTGTGAAAAATTAAAGGATACAATTTATTGAAGAATGATAATTTATGATGTTTTGGAATTCCATACAATTGCTATTATAAGGACCCTGCCTTAAAACGTTACATAATCATGAATTAAATAAAAAATTCAAATTGAGGATCTTATTAGGATTAGTGTTTTAGAAAATTATGACATAGCTATTACATCTCAAAATATTATAATGTATACACTTCTACTCAGATTCCAGTTTTTTTAATAAATACAAACTCTTAAAAAAGAAACATTACTAGTTCCTTGTTTTAGACATCAAGTCTTTCCTTGATCCCATCCTTGACACTATTCATCTTAAAGTCATGTGGAGAACATTTTAAAAACATGGGATGAGCACAAAAATCTCAATAAGAGATATAAAAATACATAAAAAACGTTACTCCATGTATGCATAAGAATCAATTAAATCATAATTTACTCATAAAACTTAAGCACATTAACACACCTCGTGAAATCATAAGATTTATGAATAACTCAAAGAAATCATAAGACATAAAGGTAACTTGAGGCATTCATAACATTCTTACGTAGGGAGTAACCCTCATGGTTACGTTTGGAATACCCATCACAGTATATTCCCTAAATCTCATATGAGAAACCATATAATTGAACTCCTTCGCATTATCCAATACATTGGAGAACTATTTTGGGCTCACCCGCCCTTAGTTTATCACGAAACCACCCAACTTCATAAACAATTCCCAAGAACCATGACATAATCATATAACAGAAAACATGCATAAAGTAAACATAACATTTCCACATTTAAATCACAAGATATCAATACAACAAATTGATATAATCAAAACATTATCAAAACCATTTTCAATAATAAAATAAAATAAAAGTAAAACATGGTATTTATTTTCATTTAAAAAAGTTTTCGGCTTGTAGAGGAAGCCGAAACTCAAAATATGGTCACGGTGGTGGAGAAGTCATTGTCACCACATACATAAGTCAAAAACATTCGATTTTTCATTTAGTAAAATGATTCGTGTAAAAATATTCCTTTTTAAAGAAATAAAAAGACAAATGGGTTTTATACACCGTATAAAATAAAGCCGGGAAGAAATCAAAATATGCCTCAGTGAAAGGAGATTGAGACGAAATCCCTTACTAAGATGGTATCCTTAGATTAAGGATAAATCAATTACATAATTATGTGTGAAAAATATAAATTCACTCAATATAAATGGATATTATGTGTACAAGAATCAGAGGTCATCCACAGATATTCATGGCATGACATAATCAATAAGTAGAGGTTTAACCCAATTAATTGAAATTGGGTTAAAAAGTTCTCTTATAGAAATTCGACAGCCTAACAGCGTCACATTAAAATTAAAAAAATGAGTTGATGAGAGATAAAAAGGGATTCTAATCACTTGGACATAAAATTTACAAAAATAAGGATATATAAGAATATATCCCAACATTAAGAAGACATAAATTAACAAAGTTAACAGAAAGAAGTATTTTAAATAGAGGAGGGTGAAAGGTTCCCTTACCGATTTGGGTAACTATCGAATCATACACCCCATTAAAGAAGGACTATACGATGTTGATGTAGATACCCATAAATTAATGTATATTACAAAAAGAGTAGAATAATGGTCAGTAAATACACCACTCAAATGAGATAGTGGAGAATATAGCATGACTCTCACGGGAATGAAAAGTGATATAAAAACCCCTTACCTCATCTTAATCAATCAAGTCACATGACCAAAAAATAATAAGAACCAAATAAATCACAGAATACCATGAATATAAATAGAATCATGATAATATATATCAAATTTCCATACTGAATACACCACATGAAATATTTAATTGGTGAACAATGGAAATCTCACGGAATTAAAAATGAGATAAGAAATCCTCTTGCCTAAAGTCCGACTTGTCTTGTTCGTTTCTTTATATTCCTGAATAATAATCTTTGGTCAAATTATAATTTCATAAGGAATTAATTTAATGTTTATTATTCAATTCATATCACATATTATCATGTTATAATATTTAGTTAATTATTTGAGTTCATATAATTCGTCTGTTGATGTTTGGAACATGAGTCAAAAAAGATTTTTTTGATAAGAAATTCCCATGAAGTTATAATTAAATCATATCCAGAATGGTATTAATGATTTAAATATCATATATATCTAAAATATATTCATTTTATACTATTCATAACATTTGGAGATAAAAGTGAAATGCACTATTCATGGAGACGGTAGGCCATACGTACGCATGAACACTACTTTCCTTTTTTCATATTAAAAGAAATAAAAATAAATGATACATATATATATTATATGTACAGTATAATATATATGTTATATAGGTATCATAAGTTCATTAATTATATTATTTATAAATTCCATGTTTGTCATGAAAGAGTCACATCACTTGAGGGGGCGGTTGTCCGCACTTCCTCATTTGAAATTATCACATTTTCCAACATACAAAGCATACAGGTATGATTTAAAAATAAAATATAGAAGCATAGAGGGGAAATAAATATAATATATATCATATATAAAAATATTTCTATCATAATATCCACCATGAGACGAGTTAAAAGAATATTGAACAATCATCATTTCGTGAGGCAGTAATTCGCCACCCACAGAAACAATATGTTGTTTAACCGTTAGACGGAGGTGTGTGTAAGTGTATGTATAATCCATATAATAATAAAATCCTATTATATTTATGATACTAGTGTTATTATGTGATATAATAATAAGAAGATAGTGGTGAGTTAAGAAGGAAAATAAAAGAAAGAAACTCGAGAGAAGACATTGCCTCTAAATCGGGTAACACTTTTTGATTTGAGACAAAGGCTTCCTTGGAAAGACATCTGGACAAAGTGAGGCTTCTATGAGTAAGAGAGGGATGTGGAGAGATACTATAAGCATAGTATGGATGATAAAATGGCTTGAGAGGTATGGTTATAGTGGTAGAGGTGGTGGCCTTTTATAAGAGGGAGGCGCGTCACTTTTGGATAGTGTTGAAATGTTACTTTATTATAAAATATTTTTCAGGTTTTAAAGGTCCCACAATGAAATATTTCTAGGATAAGGTGATAAGGATTCGAAATACAACCATCCAGTAGGTTTTCAAAAAGTTTAAGTCTTATATGTTACCTTATCTTTTCATTTTATTTAAATCGTTCATTAATGAGGTAATCACTGCATCATCATGGTTTCATAAATAAATATATTTATTTAATGTCTAAAAATTATAATAAAATTACATTTTGTAGGAAATATATTTAGATTTAAAATGCCTTTTTATAGTCTAAGGGATCATTTACGTAAAAAAAAGTAAAATTGTCTAACATAGGATTTACAAACCTTTGTTATATTTCTCTTCTTTTTAAAAATAATGTCATAAATATCACCATCACAACCATGTGATTCTATGGCCCCTCGAGTGTGGAAAAAAGATTCCCATGGTCGAAAATTACTCATAAAAGAGGATTTTTACACATGTTGGGGATATTTTATTTTATTATGATATAATTTTATTACCATTAACTACCCGATTACTAGTTAATCATGATAATTAAAGATAATTTCCGTCGTAAATTTTTCTAAAGTACAAAAAAAGGGTCTTAATTAAATAATTTGGAACTTCTAATTCCAAATATAGAATCCATTTTACGAAATTCCAAACACAGAAATTCTAGTAATTAATTTAAAAATAATTCCCGTTGTCACAACCAAAGACATGTTTTTAAGAATTAAAATTTATAAAAAGATTGACTTGTTTTTACATCCAATTGAAAAGTGAAATTACTTCCAATGAAAACAATTGTATTATGTGATAAAAATATAATTCAATTATACTTTAAAAAAAATTAAAATTATAATCTAACTATAAAATTAAATTAGACGAAAAAGAAGTTTTGAAGTAAAATGTAGTATTTTTCACTATTCATTAAAAATGAACATTTGTTAGAAATATACCAAAAATTTATCCAAAGTAAATTTGATATTCAAAATTAATTTTTTTTTCCATTTTACCAAATTCAAAACATATAATTTGCATTAACTAATTTTATAATTAATTCCCGCTGTCAAAATATATAGCGTGTTTTTAAGAAACAATATCTATCAAAAGATTGACACTTGATTATGTCTGATTTCAAAGTGAAATTAATTTCAATGACCACCATTGGATTAAATGGTAAAAATATATTTTCATTAAACTACAAACCCAATTATTAAGATAATATAACCATATAAATAAATTATATTAAAATGAGGTTTTGAACTAAAATACAACATTTTCACTATTCATTAAAAATGAACTTTATCGGAAAGATAAAAAAAATTTACACAAAGTAAATTTTGATGTCCCAATTATAAAGAAGGACTTTACTTTTTTAAATAAAACAAATAAAATTTTCAAATTGAGCATTTAAAAAGGTTTCTCCATCAAAAGGAGGTTAATCAACATTTTAAGGAATATTAGAATATTTGTGCTTAAAATTGGATTCATTCACATTTTAAGCCTCTATCATTTATTGGGTAATAGTGAAAATATTTAACTAACATATATAATAATTTTGTAGTTATTTCGGTTCATTATTTCCATTACAACACCGAAGCGTTAACTACCATTTAAAATAATATTATTATATTATTAGTGTGCAACCTAATATTTCAATGAAACTCGTTGTTGTGTATTGGATATTCCATAAAACATAGAATTCCCTTAAAAGAAATATTAAGAATTTATTCACTAATATTTATAAATATGAAAATGTCATATTCTTTATTTACTTGGAATGTTACATCCTTCCCCCTTTTTGGGAATTGCGTCCTCGCAATTTTAAAATTGGGCTTGAAAACTTCATTGAAAGACCCACATCGGAAAAAGAGTCATTTAAAATGTCACTTTAAAAGAAAGAAAGAAAATTAAAAAGGTCACTCGAGACAAAAGAGACCTGGATTCCATGAAAACATGGATAAGGAGTTGAAAACAAACCATGATGTTCTGATGGAGAGTGATAGAAAATATGTGTAGGAGAATGTTAACCACCAGAAAATCACAAAATTGTATTGGGTTAAAGGGTATTTGATTCCCCAGTAGGAAATGTTAACAAAATTTTTTTTTGTTTTAAGTTATTTTCAATTGAGGAATATATTTATGAGCTTAAATAAATCATAAGGAAACATACATACTTGTCATGTAGACTTTCATCTCTTACTAGATTTCTTAAACAAACTCATATTTTCTACAAAAGATGAGTATTTAGGATGACTTTTTCACATTAAGAGCAGGATAATATACTTATTGAGAATCACCTAATCCACAACAGATGAACTACATATTTTCCATGCCTTTAGAACTTTACCAAAATCAAATTTTTTAGTACAATATTAGATAACCCCCAAAAGGATAATCCTTGATTAAATAAAATAATATTCTTAATCTCCAAAATTCAAAAAAAAAACCAAGGTTCAAGAAAGACCATTAAATAAACATCTATCAATATAATTCTGCAATGTAAACCAAACTAATAATGAAACCCAAATCATTGAATTATTTAGTCACATAGTCTTCCAAGGTAAATATTAGCATTATTTCCAAATAACATAAGTTACTCTTAAAGTATCGTACTGAAAAGTGATTAACCTAATAACATGTAACATCCCAAGTAAGTAATGAATAATAGATATTGTTATCTATTTCTACTAATGAATTATATAGTGTTTTAGAGGCTTAAAATGAGAATAAATCCAATCTTAAGCATGTAATACACTAATATTTTTACAAGACTATTTTACTCCCTTTTGATGGAAACCTATTTTTAAATCAAAATATTGACAATTTTATAAGATCTATTTGTCAAAATAAAATTATTATTTATGATTGGGACATTGAAATTTACATTGGATAGTTTTTTGGTATTTTTCTGACAATGTTCATTTTTTAATGAATAGTGAAAAATACTGCATTTTACATCAAAACTGCTTTTTCATCTAATTTAATTATATGGATAGATTATATTTTGATTTGGTTTTAAAGTTCAATTATAATATATTTTTACGCTTTAATCCAATAGTGGTCATTGGAATTAATTTCACTATGAAATTGGACTTAAACTAGTGTCAATATTTTGATACTTATTGTTTCATAAAAACATGCTTTTTACTCAGACAGTGGGAATTAATTATTAAATTAATTAATGTAACTTATATGTTTTTAATTTTGTAAAATATACATCATTTTTGAATTCAGAATATCAAATATAGATTAGGATTAAGTTTTGGTATTTTTCTGAAAAACTTCAATTTTTGATGAATAGTGAAATCACTAAGTGGTACTTAAAAAACTGATTTTTCGTTTAAATGAAATTTTACCACATCTGTGATTTGAATTTCAAAAATACAACATAAATGGTTGTCATTAATAAGTAAAATTTGGTTCAATGGGATTAAAATAAATTTTTTGCGAATAGTAACTTTTAAGTTTTTAATCGTGATTAGAGGTAATTAGTGTAGTTTAAGGTAAAAATAATGTTTTAATAATATGAGATGAGCTTGACACATGTCCTACCCTTATTGGATGTTTCATTTAAGACCAATAAAATCCATGGGTCAACTTGGGGACCCAATGGAGCCACTTTGGAAGAAAAATGACATTAATATCTTTTTATTTATTGTAAAAGTAAAAATGACACAAACATGAGTTGTTTTACTAAAACAATTTTTAAATGGGGTTATACAAGTCATATTTTATACTATAAATAGTAATTGGAATGATAAAAATGTATCCTAAATCATAGTATTTTTTATAATGTTTAGACCTTAAATAAATTAAATTATTTATGACATCATGATGATGCAGCGATTACCTCATTATTTAACGATTTAAATAAAATGAAAGGATAATGTAAAATCTAAGACCTAAACTTTTCAAAAACCTAATGGATGGGTATATTTAGAACCCTTATCACCTTATCCTCTAAATTTATAATTGTGGGACCTTTTTTTTCCAAAACGCTTTTTATATCAAAGTATCTTTTCTTAACTTTCCAAGAGTGCCCCTCCTCTCCTCTTACAAAAAACCCCCACCTCTACCACCTTACACACACTTCCAAATACTTTGGATAAGACAAAACCTGCGCATTTTGTCTCTCCACATCCCTCTATAACTCTTAGAATCATCACTTTGGGAAGAAGTCTTCCCAAGGAAGCCTTTGAGCCCAAATCAAAAAGAGTTACCCGAATTAATGGTATTTTCTTCTCTTGTGTTCTTATGTTTTATTTTTCTTCTCCATCCCCCTAAACTCTTTTTATTAATTTATTTTGTAACAACTAAAGTATATTAAATATACTAGGATGTTGTTATATGAAGCAATCGAGATACACTTACACACACCAACATCTAATGGTTAAAGAACATACTGTTTCTATGGATGGCGAATTTCTGCCTCACGAAACGACACTCATATAACACCTTCAATGGTGGCCATTAAGATGTCACTATATTTATATATGATATATAATATGTTTATGTTTTATATAATCTTCTTTATTTTTCATTTATGGCATACCATTATGGTTTCCATTATGGGTAAATGCGATATCTTCATTTTCGGAAGTGCGGACTACCACCCCCTCAAAGTGATTTGATTCGTTAATACCATATGTGGGACGTATAAAGGATTTAATTAATTATATTATGTATTATATTATATTGGAATTATAATATAACTTTATATCATTATGATTCAATTCCATAAAATATGAAATAGAAATGAAAGTAGCGTTCATGCGTACGTATGGCTTACCGTCTCCATGAAAGGTACATTTCATTTCTTACATTTAAATGATTATGTAATATTATAAATGCAAGTATATAATGGATATATATGATATATACGATATATACATCATGAGTATAACTCTGGATATAATGTATACATGAACAACTTGTAATTATAAAGACGTTATTTTTGAGTCAAGTACCAATGATTGATAAAATGACCTATATTAACTTAAATAATTACATAGTGTTCATGACATGGTAATAAGTGATATAAAAGGAATAATGAACATGAAAAAGGTTCTTAAGCAAGAATAAATTAACTCATGTTTATTATTCAGGTGGTTAAAGAACAATCAATTCAAGTTGGACCCAAGTTATGGGACTTCGTCTCAAACTCCTTTCATTGAGGCATATTTTGTTTTATACACAACCTTCTTTTATACGGTGTATAAACCCCATTGAATTTTATGTTTCTCCAAAAGGAATCTTTTTTATACGAAGTGTTTTACTAAAAGAAAAAAGTGAATATTTTTGTCGTACATATGTGGAGACAACGACTTCTCCGCCGCTGTGACCATTATTTGAGTTTCGGCTTCCTCTACAAGTCAAACCTTTTTTAATGAAAAATAAATACCATGTTTTACATTTCTTTTATTTTGGAATTGAAAAGTGTTTTCATAATGTTTTTATTATATCAATGTGCTGTATTGATAACTTGTTATTTAAATGTGGAAATGGTATGTTTCCTTTATGCATGTTTTTTGTGATACGATTATGTAATGGTTCTTGGGAATTGTTATGAAGACGGGTGGTTCCGTGATAAACTAAGGGCGAGTCAGACCGGTATATCTCTTCGATGTATTGGGTAATAGGATGAAGTTAAATTTTAAGGTTTCTCCAAAGAGATTTCGGGAATATACTATGATGGGTATTCCAAACGTAACCAAGAGGGTTACTCCCTACATTAGAATGTTATGAATGCCACAAGTTACCTTTATGTCTTATGATTTATATGATTTATTCATGATTTGATGAGGTATGTTAAAGTGCTTATGTTTTATGAGTAGAGTATCATTTCATTGATTCTTATGTATACATGTACTCATGTTTCCTTTCCATATTTTTAGATCCCTTACTGAGCTTTTTATGCTCATCCAAAGTTTTTGAAATGTTTTTCATAGGTCAAGGGAAAGGTACATGATGTGATGATAATGTCAAGGAAGTGTCAAGAAAGAATCCATGTTTTATTTTGAATATGATTCTGTTGATGGGAAAAATGAATACTATCTTTTATGTAACCACTTTGTTTAAATGTGGAATGTAATGAAAGTATTATGATTTAATTCTCTAAAACTCTAAACCTGAAAATATACTCAATGTGTAATCGTGTAATAACTCAAGATTAAGTAAGGTTTAAGTCCGGGGCCTTATATTTGCTATCACAGGTCTGTTTAGATAACTTTAGGAGTTAGAATTCTATTAAATTTTTATCCAAAAATATTTTTTTATAGTAAAATTGAAATGATATAGCATTTGAATATTACCATGTTGCTTCTCCTATGATATTTCTGTGTTAAGAATGGTTTTTCATAGAGGAAACAGAATAGATTTTCTAGGAAGACATTCAAAGGGAAATGACCTTTCAAATCAGTATCCTGAGATGGTCAGAATCAGAACTAAAAAGTTTGTTCCAATGATGGCTTATTTGACTCAGGTGAAAAATGTTGGTTGTTTTTATTGATGATATTTTGGTGTTTTCTAAAAGTAAAGATGAGCATGAAAGTCATTTAAGGGTTATCTTTCAATCCTTAAAAGAAAATAAACTGTATGGAAAATTCAGCAAGTGTGAGTTTTTGTTACAAAAAATTTCTTTCCTTGGTCACACTGTTTCAAAAAATGTCATAACAGTTATCCTGCTAAAACAAAAGTTGTTGAAGAATGTCCAAGACCCACAAATGTAACCGAGATCCATAGTTTTCATGGTTTGGCAGGTTACTACTGAAGGTTTGTTGAAATTTTTTCATTGTTATCTAGTCCAATGACTAAGCTAACTCGAAAGGGTGTTTACTTTATCTGGACAAAAGATTGTGATGATTTTTTTCAAGAGTTGAAAAGAAGATTGGTGAATGCTCCAATTTTGGCACTTCCTTCCAGGAATGGTGAATTTGTTATATACAGTGATGCTTCATTGAAGGGACTTGGTTGTGTCCTTATGAAGAATGATCAGGTAATTTCTTATGCTTCATGGCAGTTGAAAACTCATGAGGTAAATTACCCTACACATGATTTGGAATTAGCTGCTGTTGTTTTCTCATTAAAAATTTGGAGGCATCATTTGTATAGAGTAAAGTGTGAAATATATATTGATCACAAAAGTTTAAAGTATATATTCACTCCAAAAGAATTGAACATGAGACAGAGGATATGGCTAGAATTAATCAAGGATTATGATTTTACAATTCATTACCATCTGGGAAAAGCAAATAAAGTGGCTAATTCTTTGAGTCGAAAAAGTAATGCTTCATTAACAATGTTGCGTTTGGAACGTGATCCTTTTGTTAAGGATTTGATGAACTTTGGCATAGACGTTTTTTGTGTAGGATGTCCTTTTGTTTTGTTTCAGGTATCAGTGAAATCCTATCTATCAGACATAATTAAGCAAGAACAAAAGCAAAGCAGTGAGTTGCAGAAAAAGGTAGAGCTGGTTCAGAAGGGTAAGTTTCCTGAATTCAAAATTGATAATGATTGTGTCTTGAGATTTGGAAAGAGATTGTGTGTGCCTTGCGATTCACATTTGAAGAGAGATTTGTTATGTGAAACTCATAGTTCTCCTTTTTCAATTCATCAAGGAAGTACTAAGATGTACAGAGATCTTCCAGAGTATTACTGGTGGGATGGAATTAAAAGGTATATTGCTGATTTTACTCTGAAGTGTTTGACTTGTTAGCAGGTAAAAGCAGAGCGGAAATTACTGAAAGGGATGCTTCAGCCTTTACTAGTGCTAGAGTGGAAATGGGAAAATATATCCATGTACTTCATTGTGGGATTTCCAAAGACACCTCGAGATAATAATGTAATCTGGGTTATTGTTGATCTCTTGACTAAATCTGCTCATTTCCTTGCTATACGAGATACTTTTTCCCTAGATCAACTTTCCCGTTTGTACCATAAAGAGATAGTCATGTTGCATGGATTTACTCTCTCCATTGTATCTGATCGTGATCCCAGGTTCACTTCTAACTTTTGGAAAGGCCTTTAGAAGTCGTTGGGTACTGGATTAAATCTTTTTATAACTTTTCATTATCAGTCAGATGGGCAGTCAGAACGAACAATTCAGACATTGGAGGATATTCTACATGTTTGTTCGATGGATTATCAGGGAAGTTGGGACCATCATCATTCCTTGGTTGAATTTTCATATCATAACAGTTTTCATTCCAGTATACAGATGGCACCATTTGAGGTGTTATATGGGATGTGGTGTCGAACTCCAGCTTTCTGGGATGAAGTGGGTGAAAGGAAGCTGATGGGACTAGAATTGGTAGAAGAGTTGGAAGAAAAAGTTCAGCTGATATAGAAACACATGATAACAGCTCAGAGCAGGCAGAAGAGTTATGCGGACAACATAAGGAAGGATCTCTCTTTTGAGGTAGGTGATCATGTTTTTCTCAAAGTATCACCATGGAAAAGTGTGATGCGATTTGGTAAGAAAGGAAAGTTGAGTCCAAGGCTCATTGGACTATATAAAATTCTGGAGAGAGTTGGATCAGTTTCGTACCGAGTGGCTTTACCTCTGAGTTTATCTCAGGTACATAATGTTTTTCATGTTTCAATGTTAAGGAAGCACATGCCAGATCCATCTCATGTTTTGAGTCCAGAGGTAGTTCAGCTAGAAGAGAACCTATCTTATGAAGAACAATCGGTCCAGATAATTGACGATAGGGAGCAAGTGTTATGGAATAAGGTGATTCATCAGGTAAAGGTTTTGTGAAAAAACCACATGATTTAAGAGGCAACATGGGAATCTTAAAATGCAATGAGGGATAAATACCCCCACTTATTCGATACGTAAATAAATTACGGGGAAAAAATTTTCTAAAGGGGGGAAGTATGTAACATCCCAAGTAAGTAATGAATAATAGTTATTTTTATCTATGTCTACTAATGAATTAGATAGTGTTTTGGAGGCTTAAAATTAGAATAAATCCAATCTTAGGCATGGAATACACTAATATTTTTAAAAGATTGTTTTACTGCCTTTTGATGCAAAAACATTTTTAAATAAAACTTTTGAAAATTTTATAAGCTCTATTTGTCAAAATAAACTTCTTATTTATGATTGGGACATTGAAATTTACATTGGATATTTATTTGGTATTTTTCTGACAATGTTCATTTTTTAATGAATAATGAAAAATTCTGCATTTTGCATCAAAACTGCTTTTTCAACTAATTTAATTATATGGTTAGATTATCTTCCTAGTTTGTTTTAAAGTTCAATTAGAATATATTTTTACTATTTAATCCAATAGTGGTCATTGGAATTAATTTCACATTGAAATTGGACTTAAACAAGTGTCAATCTTTCGATACTTATTGTTTCATAAAAACACGCTTTTTTGCTCAGACAACAGAAATTAATTATTAAATTAATTAATGTAAATTATATGTTTTGAATTTTGTAAAATATACATCATTTTTTAATTTGGAATATCAAATATATCTTAGGGTGAAGTTTTGGTATTTTTTGGAAAAACTTCAATTTTTGATGAATTGTGACACCACTAAGTGGTACTTAAAAACCTGATTTTTCATTTAAATGATATTTTACCACCTCTGTGTTTTGAATTTCAAAAATCTGACATACATGGTTGTCATTAAGAGGTAAAAAGTGGTTCAATGGGATTAAAACAACTTTTTGGTGAATAGTGACTTTTATGTTTTTAATCGCGATTAGAGGTAATTAGTGTAGTTTAAGGTAAAAATAATGTTTTAATACTATGAGATGAGCTTGAAACATGTCCTACCCTTATTTTATGTGTCATGTACGAGAAATACAATCCATGGGTCATCTTGGGGACCCCATGGATCCACTTTGGAAGGAAAATGACATTAATATCTTTTTATTTAATGTAAAAGTAAAAATGACACAAGCATGAGTTGTTTTAATAAAACAATTTTTAAATGGGGTTATACAGGTCAGATTTTTGCCTATAAAAAGTCATTGTAATGATAAAAATCTTTCCTACATCATAGTAATTTTTTTATAATTTTTAGTCATTATATAAATTAAATTATATATGACATCATGATGATGCAGCGATTACCCCATAATTAATGATTTAAATAAAATGAAAGGATAATGTAAAATATAAGACCTAAACTTGTCAAAAACCTATTGGATGGGTATAATTCGAACTTGTATCACCTTATCCTCGAAATTTATAATTGTGGGACCTTTTGTATCCTAAAACCATTTAATAACAACGTGTCTTTTCTTAACATTGCAAGACTGCCCCTCCTCTCCTCTTATAAAAGGCCCCCACCTCTACCACCTTACCCACACATCCAAAGCCTTTTGCTCGGCCAAACCCTGCCCATTGTTTCTCTCCACATCCCTATATAACTCTTAGAAGACTCACATTAGGCAGAAGTCTTCCCAAGGAAGCCTTTGATCTCAAATCGAAAAGAGTTACCTAATTTAAAGGTAGTGTCTTCTCTTGTGTTCTTATGTTTCATATTGCTTCTCCAACCCCCTAAACTCTTTTTATTCATTTCATTTGTAACAACTCCAGAATCTTAAATATACTAGGATGTTTTTATAAGAATCATTAGAGATACACTTACAAACACCTACATCTAATGGTAAAAGAACATACTGTTTCTGTGGATGGCGAATTTCTGCCTCACAAAATGATGATTGTTCAACACTCATATAACACCTTCAAAGGTGGTCATTAAAATGTCACTATATTTATATATGATATAAAATATGTTTATTTTTTACTTAATCTTATGTACTTTTCATTTATGTCATACCTTTATTGTTTCCATTATGGGTAAACGCGATATCTTCATTTTAGAAAGTGCCGACTACCGCCCCCTCAAAGTGATTGGATTCGTTAATACCATATGTGGGACGTATAATGGATTTAATTAATGATATTATGTATGATATTATAATTTAATTATAATATACCTTTATATCATTATGATTCTATTCCATAAAATACGAAATACAAATGAAAGTAGCATTCATGTGTACGTACTGCTTACCGTCTCCATGAATGGTGGATTTCATTTCTTACCTCTAAATGATTATGTAATAATATAAATGCATTTATATACTGGATATATATGATATATATGATATCTAAATCATGAGTATAACTCTGGATATAATGGATACATGAACAAATTGTAATTATAAATAGTTTATTTTTGACTCAAGTACCAATTATCGATAAAATGACCGATATTAACTTAAATAATTACATAGTGTTCATGACATGGAAATAAGTGATATAAAAGGAATAATGAACTTGAAAAAGGTTCTTAAGCAAGTAGAAATTAACTCATATTTATTATTCTAAAGGTTAAAGAACGATCGGGTCAAGTCGGACCCGAGGTATGGGACTTCGTCTCAATCTCCTTTCATTGAGGCATATTTTGTTTTATACACAACCTTCTATTATACGGTGTATAAACCCATTTGACATTTCTGTTTATCCAAAAGGAATCTTTTTTATATGAAGCATTTTACTAAACAACAAAAGGGAATGTTTTTCTTCAAACGTATGCGGCGACAATGACTTCTCCGTCGTCGTGACCATTATTTGAGTTTCGGCTTCCTCTACAAGCCATACCTTTTTTAATGAAAAATAAATACCATGTTTTACTTTTCTTTTATTTTGGTATTGAAAAGGGTTTTCATAATGTTTTCATTATATCAATGTGCTGTATTGATATATTGTGATTGAAATGTGGAAGTGTTATGTTTCCTTTATGCATGTTTTATGTGATACGATTATGTTATGGTTCTTGGGAATTGTTATGAAGACGGGTGGTTATGTGATAAACTAAGGGCAGGTGAGCCCGATATAGCTCTCAAATGCATTTGGTTATGCGAAGGAGTTAAACATTAAGGTTTCTATGAATAGATTTAGGGAATAACTGTGATGGGTATTCCAAACGTAACCAAGAGGGTTATCCCTATGTAAGAATGTTATGAATGACTCAAGTTACCTTTATGTCTTATGGTTTCTATGATTTATTCATCATTTGATGAGGTATGTTAATGTACTTTTGTTTTATGAGTAGAGTATGATTTCATTGATTCTTTTGTATAGATGTACTCATGTTTCCTTTCCATATTTTTAGATCCCTTACTGAGCTTTTTATGCTCATCCCATGTTTTTGAAATGTTTTTCACAGGTCAAGGGAAAGGTACATGATGTGATGATAATGTCAAGGAAGTGTCAGGAAAGAATCCATGTTTTATTTTAAATATGTTTTTTTGATGGGAAAAATGAATACTATCTTTTATGTATCCACTTTGTTTAAATGTGGAATGTAATGCAAGTTTTATGATCTAATTCTCTAAAACTCTAAACCTGAAAAGATCCTCAATGTGTAATCTTGTAATAACTCAAGATTAAGTAAGGTTTAAGGCCGGGGCCTTATATAACATATCCTTCATGATAGGTTAATCATTCACATAGATAACCCAAAATCAACTTATTATTAATTCCTAAAATCATCTAACTAAAAATAATTAGTCATACTAACCAAGGACTTCATGTAGTCCAATGGTATGTGATAAATACCAGTCACACTTTAGTTGTGGGTTCAACTCTCATAGCTTCGTTCGACGTGACGGGTTGTCACACGCTCTGAGTGTTGTCCCTTTTAAAAAACAATATTATTTAATAACATTCCCAAAAAGAGATAAATTCCTCAAAAATAACCATAACATATTTTAACCACAAAGGTTATCTACTAACTTTTGTTTTGCATCTCAAAAGGTATAAACCAGTAATTACCACAAATTCAAGGATCATATAAACCCAAATGGTTCTTTATAACTATATCCACAAAATAAAAGATAATTATTCCTTGAATAAAATTTTCATATATCAATCAGCAGGGTTACATATACTATAAAAAGTCTTGTAATGTAATCCCATCATCAAAAGAGCCTTAATACTTTTAAGAATTTCACCATCCTAAAATCTACCATAACTCATGAATCCATTATATGTTGACTTCTTACTCATTAAACATTCTTCATGATCCATTAATCATCTCTTTCCAACGTATTCTGAAATAATTCTCTCCAACAAACAAAATCATGAATCATATCCTAAGATTCATTAATAGGAAAACATTTGTTAAGAGATTATCCATACCTTTCATTGGTCATTGTCTATTTCTTCATCCTCAATCCGAATGGAATTAGGCATTGGTAAAAAATATTTTTATGATCCTGGTGATCCCATTTCCAAAACATCTTTTTAGGACATGTGTTTTCATAATGACAATGCACAAAACATTTAAAACATTCAATTGATCCCTCAAAAAGGACTTATTTCACTTTCCTAGAGTCAACTAGATGCTTCCTTTTTCCATGGAAGGTTCGTGCTTTATGACCTTCATTTCCACATCTATAGCATCTTTCTGTCCCTTTGAAACATTTTCCTATTTTTTTCCTTCCACGTCTTTGACACATAGGTTTTTGAACACACTTACCTTTATGATTATTACCTGAACATCCATAGGGATTTGTTTCTCCCATATATGATTCCTTATAAAAATCACTAAGGATTAGGTGGTCAATCATGACTCCTGATAGTTGGTGGATAATATCCACAAGTGTTCTCATTGCATCACCCATATGATTTTGTTTCTCGTTCGGAAATCCTTCATATTTTTCTTCACATCCACTGTTACTTTGGTGCCTTCTAGATCAAGCTATTTACTAAAACAAAAAAGTTTAGTGTGAATTTATCAGTAAAATCATCATGTAATACTAATATATAAATATTAATGTTATCTTAAACTCATTCACTTTATCTAAAAATACAATGACTCTTTCTGAAATCCTACCCATTATGGTAATGTCACTTATGATTAAAGAATACCCTAACCTCTAAAGTTATATAAAACGACCTCTCATACCAACTATAAGGACCCAACCTTATAACATTACATTATCATGAATTAAATGAATAATTCAAATTGAGGATATTTTCTGGTTTAGAGTTTTAGATAATTAGGACATAACTATTACATCTCAAAAGATTTTAAAGTATACACTTCTACTCAGTTTCCATTTTTTTATAAAATAATAACTCATAAAAAACAAACATGACTACTACCATGTTTTAGACATCATGTCATTCCTTGATCCCAACCATGACCCTATTAATCTTTAAGTCATATGGAAAAAAATTCAAAAACTTGGGATAAGCATAAAAACTTTAGTAGGGGATATAAAAATATGGTATGAAAACATTAGTCCATGTATACATAAGAATAAATGAAATCATAATTTACTCATAAAACATAAGTACTTTAACATACCTCATGAAATCATAATATTTATGAACAACTGATATAAATCATAAGACATAAAGGTAACTTGAGGAATTCATAACATTCTTACGTAGGGAGTACCCCTCATGGTTACGTTTGGAATACCCATCATAGTATATTCCCTAAATCTCTTCGGAGAAACCTTAGCGTTTAACTCATTCGCATTACCCAATGCATTGGAGAGCAATCTCGGTCTCACCAACCCTAATTTTATCATAGAACCAACCAACTTCATAACAAATTCCTAATAACCATAACATAATTGTATCAAATAAAACATGCATAAATAAAACATAACATTTCCACATTTCAAGAAAAAGATATCAATACAACACATTGATATAATCAAAACATTATCAAAACCATTTTCAATACTAAAATAAAAGAAAATTAAAACATATTATTTATTTTTCATTTATAAAAATAGAGGAAGCTTAAACTCAAATAATTGTCACGGAGGCGGAGAATTTGTTATCACCGCATACGTAAGACAAAAAAAATCTTTTTTTTTGTTTAGTAAAACTCTTCGTGTAAAAATAATCGTTTTGAATGAAATGAAAAGACAAAAGAATTTTATACACAGTATATAAAAAATTCATGAAGAAATCAAAGGATGCCTCAAGGAAAGTAGATTGAGATGATGTCCCGTACAAAGATGGTATCCTTAGATTAAGGATAAATCAATTACATAATTTCTGGTGACAAATATAAATACACTCAATTAATTAGATATTAAATATATAAAAATTAGAGGTCATCAACACATTGTTGACACTCAATTATGTCACAGAGTATAACTATAGAAAATGGGGAGTACCTTAGCACAAAGAGATTCATCCTTTGATGAAACATAAGAAATTGAGAAAGGCATGAACAAGGATTTGTTTAACACATGGGTCACACAATTTTCATCATGGTCACGCAAGTATACTTGTGTGCCACATATTGGTCATGCAGGTGACTTGCGCGCCCTACTCTTTTTTTCCCAAGGTCTTCAATGGCCTATAAATAACCCTTGTGCCCCCACCCCCATTTCAGAGAAGAAAAAATCCATAAGTCAGATTTAAGCTTTCAGAGCCCTAATCTCTTCTTGAAGTCTTCTGATCAGTTCTAAGGTAATTTTTCACCTATAATCGATGATCTAAATAGGGGAAATAAGTCATTAGTGTTATAATTCATCAACACTTGCGCACCTAAGTGTCCAGCCCTTAAGGGAAAATGGTCACACCTGCACGCAGCCTTCTCCCTTCAACAAAACATGTGCGCCACCCTTTTGGAAGCCTTTAGGGACAATACTAAGGGATTGATCCAACACTTTCCCAAGTATTACCCTATGGGTTAACCGGTACACAAGTACACATGTATCGTTCAAGTATACTTGTACGACCAAGACTTTTGTTCCCAAACAAGACTTGTGCTCCTGCCTCTTTTTAGGTGCCCCTCATGCCTATTAAACTCTTTTTCTTCAAATACACCTCTCCTATTCAAAATTTATCTTTCTAGAACTTCCTCAATGTCATTTATGGCATGGTTACATTGATAGATACCTTATCTAAAAGGAATTATGTGGTACATCTCTCAAAACCTAGTAGTTTACATATCTTTTTGTCACTGAGGTTACAGATTTAATTCATTAAACATCGTCCTTTAAGATGTGATGATCTTTAACCTAGGTCTCCTTTTAAGTAATAAGCCCCAATCACAAGATATTTAACCTGGGCATCCTCTTTAGGAGTTAGCCCCAAGATCCCCAATCTGGGCCTCCTTTTCATGAATATGCCCCAGTCATAATTCCCCTTAACCTAGGCCTCCTTCTCAGGAGTAAGCCCCAGTTCTCAAGTCCCTTTAACCTGGGCCTCCTTCTCAGAAATAATCCCCAGTCATAATTTATCTTAACCACTATTAATTTCTTTTAATTTGTGCTTCCTTCTCAGGAATAAAACCCAATCATAATTCCCCTCTAATTTGGGCATCCTTCTGAGGATTAAGTCCTAAGTTAAGTATCCAAATATCCATAAAGCACATAGACATTTATGGACCTTGTTCCCAGGCTTGTCCTCGAATGTATGTTCCGATCTTCATCTATCTGGGTAGTCATACGTACATAAGCCCCACATCATTCCTTATGACTGCATCTTTCATGGCACAAGTCTTCAGGTTTACTGATACCTCTTTTTCTCGCACCGGGCATGACTCACGTGATTCATACACTGTAAAATTAACCACAACACATCTCGCTGGGCCATTAAGCATACCTAAGACCCAAAATTCTTAACCGAACTATGTGGACTTTGATCTCTACCTTATATTTAGAGTCGTTGGAAGCCTTTCAATGGTTCAAGCCTATCATCCATTAATTCTCATCTGTCCCATATGACATTATACTATATCTTAATTCTTGAACTATGTGGGTTCTGATTCCTTTTCTAAACAAGGATACATAGGTAGCCCATATATGGGTATGATCCCAACTCTAAAATAATATATTTCCTTCTGAAGAACAATAAACTTCAAGTGCCCCACTGAGTGGCTTTAAAACTAGTATGGTTATTAAAATAACCAAGAGATTTATATATAATGTGTTGAAGGGTACCATTTACTAAGAATCTCTAAACAAATACAGATAATTCTCTATCGATGAAGAACCTAAAATACATATAAAAGATTCTCTAAATCTCATACATATCAATAATTGATTGTCAAATCTAATGGAGAACTCATTTTCCTATTTGGTAATTTAATAAGGATTCTCGAACATAACTGAAATCTATAAAGAGAGTACCAAGTAGACAATAATTCACCCCCAAAAAAGGTGGGATGAGCCCCACCTCTCATTCTCCCGACCAATGCAAATTCTTAAGCCTCATTGGTCCACAACTAATTAGCACCAGCCTTTGTAAAGTAGGTCCAAATGGATGTAGAATCATTGGATGTTTCTGGTTCTGTAAATAAAACTGTTAGAAACCGATTGAAATGTTTAAACCCTAAAAAAACGAGGTCATCGCCATTTCTAGAGGAAAAAAATGGTGAGATCGATGTGAATCCTTAACCAAATTAAATGATGTTTTTCCTATTTGTTAGGACCCTATATAATTCAATGTGAGGGCCAACAAAGAAGTCAATAAAATATGCACTAATCCCAAATATGAATTGTTCGGACTTATCTTGATTAGATCTGTTATATCAAATAGGCACTCGATTCCAAGATCTCTCTGCGTTACAAAAATTTCTTCTCTAAAGATTACAACTATGAATGCATCTGCTGCTACTCCTGCTGGATCCTCATCCACTCTGAGGAGGACATCACCTAATCAGTGTTATCAACGGTTGGTCTTAAATGCAATGGTTAAGGAATACCATCATCATGGTTCCATTCCGACCCTAGAGGGTGCTCGACAAGCCCTCCAAGTCAATAAATCAACATGGTTGTCTATACAGTGACGACCGGTGTTTAAGAAGCAGGTGGTGCCAACCACCGTATCCAACCATTTCGGGTCATTATCCCCTGAACGCAATCACCATTCTCTCCCATATTATGAGGAGGTGAACGAGAAGGTCACTCAAGGCCTTAATTCAAGGATACATGAGTCCTTCTCGAGTTATCCCAAAAACAATCACCACCAGAATCATGAAATAGTGCACCCTCAACATGATGAGGGTATCACCTTTAAGGGTTCGGCTTAGATTACCCAGACCTAGGAATACAAGACAAATCACCAGAGGAAAAATATAGTCAACAGGGAGCAGGTTCTTTCTTCTTCCCCCTCCAGAGAAGTCCATCAAGCCATCTTGATGGCAAACAACATGCATCTATATACACTCGTCCGTCCTGATGTTACTTCCCAGCAGACTCGTCTTTTAGTAACACACCAATCCCACCAAGAAATTCAGGTAGAGTATTATAGACAGGCATATACACCTATTTATAACTCATCGACCAGTCAACTGGCTCGTCTGACTGCACCCAAAGAAGCTCTCCAATCTAAAATGGTGGAAACTGATAAGCAGGAACATACATCTATTTACAGTCAACAATTCTTTCAGAAATCTCGTATCCCAGTATTGAAGGAAATTATTCAACCATACTTGATGAAGAATACATGGAAGGAACATACACCTTCCAATGTTCATCAAGCCTGCAATCAGTCTCGTTTTGTAGCACTCGGAGATGTCAGTCGGAAATCTCCGATGACAAATTTGGAACAGACTCAACTCTCTTCCCCTATATATGAGTAATATCAGAATTCCCTGACAGGAAAAGGAGGACAGGAGTAAGAACACACACCTACTCCAAGCACAGAATGGACGTATATTCCCTTTTCAGAGGCTGAAGTCTCCAAGCACATTCTGACAATGGTGAAAGAGCAGAAACAAATCCCTGCTCATATTCTAGATGCCTATCAGAATATTATAATATATTCAACAACATCACAGGGAATGAAATACAAATTTTTCCCTACCAGTGGAGTGACACATCAACATATCACTCTAGAACAGATACACACCTATATTTTAGTCCAAGAGGGTTGTGGGGAATACTCCCCCATGTCATACGGATAATTAAGTCAGAAACATAAACCTGATGTGAATGGAGATAATTATCCTAACCTTACTATTTCTCCTGAGTAGGCACATACACCTGCCCATAATAACAAATTTTGTCAACAAGTGGATCCTATATTGAGTAAGAAGGTGTATAAGAAAAAAACTCGTCCAGCACAATTAAGAAATCAATAGCCAATCTATAATAAGGCCTTTCTCGATGCTGGAGTTCTTGATGCAGTCATACACTTATCTATTGCAACTTAAGATTCTACTCTCTCATTTTCCAATAGTGGAAACAAAAATTCTGAAGGTCTTCATCAGCCACTTCTTCATGAAGTCTTGCTTCATGATAGTTCGGTCTATCTCGAAGTACTATCTTCAGATGAGAGCCGCGATAACCCTCTTCCTGGATAGATTATCATGGAGAAAAATGATTGATATTTTACTATAACCCACCATGGTGGTCCTCCCCATGATGATGAATTTAGCTTCATAAGTCCTCTCTCCAGTAGTAATTCTCATTTCCTGGAAAATTCTTTAAAGGGAAATTAAATGACGAGAAATCCCGCTTATCTTGAGGCACTTGAAAATCTGAATCCAGTCATGTCTGATGATTTACAGCTAGAAAGTGAAATATTTCTTCAACCAGAAGATAACCTAGGGTGTAGGTCATTCTTTGAACAACCCATTGGTTTTTCATATTTTATTTTGATATATGAATTATCTACCAATGATTTTGAATCTGTTGAAACATCAAAGAAGCACAAGCTTTAGTCTAATCAGGTAGAAGAATATTCATCGAATGATAAAGAGGAAGTTCTGAATATGACAAATAAAAACTGGAGAAAGGTGAAGTACCATTCTTGTTTTGGCCATTGGCTGACTCTCAGTAAGATATTCCATGGATGTTGATGGAAGATTGTATTCACGATATTCGTCTCAACATGTGGAAAAGTATTTTTCTATTGAAGAAAGAATATTATCTTCTGATGAATATGAAAATAATGTCAAGATAATAGAAGTGTTACATCACCAAATTTATTTGGAATCTCTCTCAGTATTTCGATATCCAAAGTTTGAAAAGAAGTAGAGAGCCCTTCAGCGTTCATGCCTTGGCGCACTAAAAGTATTGCTCCAGTTAATTGCAATTCTCTATCTGATATTAATATCAGGGGATGGAGTTTTCATGGAGCACTTCATTTCACTATACTCTTGTAGAGACCCGTATCTTGACGTACATGGACATTACATTACTTTTGCGGAATACTTAGTACATAACAAAAACACACACACAAGGATCGTAATAGTTTAGTGTCTTTGGAAACTCGGATCGTAATCTTCTAAACGTGGTGAAAGATCTTCAATATCTCCCATAAAGATCTTCCCCTTTTTTTTTACCTAAAACCTTTCTTTATATCCTGGGGAAAAGAAAACATAAAAGGGTGAGCTCAAATGCTCAGTAAGGGTAAACAAAGGAAATATCAATCACATAATTTTCATAAGAACATAACATTTTTGGAAATCTTAACCTGCAAAAGAGAGCATAATTTCATAACATGGGATAAATCATAGTAGTGAAAAGAAATCATAACTTAAAACATTACTCATTGTGGCATACACACATAATCATAGAGAATCATTTCTTGTTAGTCAAGACTCATTGCCAAGACTATCTTAGTGGACAAAGTCCCATTCTGAATCGAGTAATCCTCGTTTCAGTCCTGTTTCACTGAACCGGTATAACCTACCATTCCAGCCATGTCTATCTCATGAGATATAAATCTTTACCCAATGCATTGGAGGGAGATATAGGTCCCACCCATCTCTTAATGAATCCTTTCTTATGTGTGCCACAAAATCATAAATCATACATCATTGCATAACCCATGTAATAAAAATGGGATTCTTAAACAACATGACATCATAAAACCATTCATATAAGATAAAGGAATTCATAAACATAATTTCATCACAACATAGTCAAATCAATGTAAAAATATGGATAGAAACAGAACCCTTTATTATCTTATATGGAAAATAATTTTGATAAAACACTTGAATTGAATTCTTGAGGAAAATATCCTTTCTTCTTCAAAATCAATTTCTTTTCACAAAACATCATGCAATTTTAAAAGAAAAAGATTTTATTGAAAATAGTCATGAAATATTTTGGAGGAAGGTTCATGAAAACAAGGCTTTATAAAACCGTAAAAATCCATTCGTGCCGTATAAGTTAATAAAAACATTCTTCGTACTTTTGTCGGAAAAGTCAAAAAGTACCTCGTACGAAAAAAACGACAAAAGATTCCTTTCATATCTTTTACTAAAAACTCACCGAAGGGTAAAATTGGATATAAACTATTGTAGAAGGAAGGAAATAATATTACATACTGAGGGAACATGGATGTGGATGATAAAATACACCCCAGTAAATACTTACGAATAAACAATCTCGGATAAAAATGAGATTGTGATATTTCCCTTACCTTAGGTCCGATTAGCTTTGTACGTGTCCGAAGCTCCTCTTCATTGGAACGCCTCTTTGAATCCTCCACTTAAGGAACTAAGAGTGGTCTTTGGAGAAGACCAGGACCTCTAGGACTATTCTAGGGAAGTGGAGGGGAGAAAAGGGCAGGGGTTGTCCGAGCTTGAGTGCTCAAAATTGGTGTGAGGAGGAGGGGGAGGAGGTGCCCTTTTATAAGGGAGGAGAGGGGCACCTTATGAATATCTCAAAATATTATTTTATATTAAAGTCAAAATCGGTTTATAATGGTTCCAAAGGGTCTTATTTCGAAGCTAAAGTGGGGATGGGTCGAAATCCTATCAACCAATAGGATTTAGACAAGTTTAGGGTATTATTTTAACCTTATCAATTAGATTTAACTCTAAGTTAATTAATTTAACTTTTACCGTGTCTTTTTGTTTTCTTTCACTATATGGTTAATACACTTACTATAACATGCCAAACGAACCCCAAATTATTTATTATTAATATATATATCCTTATCTATGTCATTTGGCCGAACCTTAGATTTTTAGGAATAAAATAACAATTAATAATATAATATTTGATTTAAAAACTATTTTGTGTCAATTTTGACACTATTTGATATATGATTTTTGTGAAAGTCATAACAGAATTATATGTTCGAACCAAGTTGATTAAATCAATACTAATATATCATAGTAACCTATAAAATTAGTGTAATTCATAAAAAATCTCAAATTACATTTATTTTGGTGTTTATAACATCAATTATGTCAATATTTCATTAATAAGATAATTACTGCATCATCGTTGTGTCATAAATAAATTAAATTATTTGCTGTCTAAAAATTACAAATAAAATACCATCAAGTAGGAAATATTTTTAGCTTTCTAATGAATATTTACAATCGAATTTATCTTATGTATAACACCATATTAAAAATGATTTACTTATTAAACTTTGATTTTAACTATTTTAACCCTTCTTTAAATAAATTCATAATAAATGTCCTAATCTAATCCAAGTGGGCCTAAATGGTCATATTTTATTCCTAAGTTTGTTTTTGGTCGAATTAAACTTGTCCAATAGAATTAGGACATGTGTTAGGGTAATAGTAATATCATATTTACCCTTAGTTACCCTATTTACTATTAACCGCGGTAAAAAAAAGTAAAAAGTTACTATTCACCCAAAATTATTTTCATCTCATTGAACCACATTTTAGTCCTTGATATTAACCGTGTCTCTCGGATTTTCGAAATTCCATTCACAGAAGTGGTAAAATTAATTTTTAAGCAAAATTCAGTTTTTAACCTACCACTTAGTGGTTTCACTATTCATCAAAAATTGAAAGTTTTCAGAAAAATGCCAAAAATTCATCCTAAGCTATATTTCATATTCCGAATTCAAAAATGAAGTCTATTTTACCAAATTCATAACATAGAAGTTGAATTAATTAATTTTATAATTAAATCCCGCTATTAAAACAAATAGCGTGTTTTTACGAAACAATATCTATCAAAAGATTGACACTTGTTTATGTCAGGTTTAAATGTGAAATTACGTCCAATGACCAACATTGTATTAAATTGTAAAAATATATTCTAAATATACTTTAAAACCACTCAAATTAATAATTTATCACTATTAATTATTTCGATTAAAAAAGTTGTTTTTAATTATAATTTAGTAATTTTCACTATTCATCAGAATATGAAAGTTATCCGAAATGTACCAAAATTTCACCTTAGGCTAAATTCGATACTCCGAATCCAAAAATGAAATCCATTTTGAAAAATAAAATTTACAAAATTTCAAAAAGTGGTTATTACTATTCATAACGGCTAGTTTTAATAGCATATCGCTATTTAGTGAAACTCGTTATTGCGTACTACACACACTATCGAGGAAGGTTGTGATTGCGTGTAATGCAAGTCAAGTCAAGGATGCGTGTTGTGAAAGCTCCTTTTGGTGTAGTGTACAACACAAGACATTAATAAAATTAAAAAGAATATTTTTCATAAAATCTTGGGCTGTTACATTCTACCCCCCTTAAAATGAATTTCGCCCTCGAAATTCGTCGGGGTTATAAATGGTTTTCTATTCGAAAGTTTCCCACATCGTAAAAAGGAATACCAAAACTTGGCTTTAAAAACTAAAGTATGAAATGTAACGATTACCCAAATAAACTAATTGTTGGGTTTCCACATAGGTAAAAATATGGATATGGAAGAAAAATCTAACCATCATGTTCTGATGGAGAGTGGTAGAGAACATGGCTATGGAAAAGCCAAAAATCACAAATCCATAAATTTGTGATGATATAAGGTACCATCTGATTCCTCAGGTATAAGATTACTAGGACAACATTTTTGGTTTTCAAGATCATTTCCCTAAAGTTGAAAATTTGAATTAGAATAAATACTTACTTTATTTTGGTACAATCTCACTGTTGTTCGTGCCTTGAACTGTTTCCACTTCATCTCTTAAATAAATGAAGTTGAATTTGTTATTCGTGAGGTGTTAGCAGATAATGTGATAGAATGACGGGTCATTCCATCTGTCTCAAACAAAAGGTTAGCAAAAATTATATGCATAAATCGATCTATAGTGAGATTAATCATATATGGTTCCTAAAATGGACTTATACTTCATATATCATACTGCTTAATATAATAAAACTAGTTTCTACTAAATAGGGACTTCCTGTAGGTCAGTGGTAGGCGATAAAGGCCAGTCGCACTTCGGTTGTGGGTTCGATTCCTACAGCCTTGTCCAAAGCGATGGGCTGTCGCCCGTCCTGCAGGTTGTCCTTTTTCTAAAACTATATTACTATAACATCCCATCAATAATATCGAGAAAACTTCAATCCTTAAACAATACTCACTTATGTCCAACATAATCCATTTCAATCTTTAGGCTTATCCATAATACTACAGTCCACTCTCATAATATAGTGACAACGATTACCAGAGATTTAATACTGTCGTTGATCCCCACATATCATAAGATATGTTTTGTTGGTCACATTCTAAACATTCAAAGTCCTTAATCATGTATTCTCTTGAATACCTTAGTGAAAACATGAATGCAGTTAAAAGTTAACACTTTCCACATACCAAAATCCTCAAAATTCTATATACTCAATCCATGATATCACTTAGTCCTTATATCAATCATGAGCTCATGAATATTGTTAAACATTTCATTTTCTTATTTTCCCTTCATTATGCGCATATCATCTTATTTCCAAAAATATCTCAATCACTTTGAATACCACATTAAACCAATACATAAATATTCCAATACTCCATAATACAACATTATTTTGGAATCCCATTACATAAACACTTAATCATTCCACCACATCGTTATCATATTCAACATTGCCAATAGTGATCGCATGTGATTTCCCTTTGTCCTTTGCCTTCAGTGGTTGCTCATGTTGTTCATCACTAACCCTTGGATTAGGGCAATTATTAGCATAATGCCCCATTTCCTTGCACTTGAAGCATTGAAGTGTTGGCGGTGCGTTCTCTGCAGTGTTTGCTTTATTCACATCATTAGAAACCCTTTTTCCATTACTTCGACACTCAGCTGCTCGATGACCTTCTTTTCCACACTTAAAACATCTTCCAGTTCCTTTGAAACATTCTCCTTGATGCCTCTTCCCACATGAATTACATAGGGGAAATTGAACTTTCTTTCCTCTATGATCATCATGAAACTCCATCTTTCTCTTATTAGTCGAGTCAGGAAACTTACCAAATTTTACTTTATTGATCATATTATGAGATTGCTGATTCGGCATAATAATTATGTTTGGACTTCCAAATCCCATTTCATTATGAAGAATATCATTCCATTTTCCATTATTTCCTCCATTATCGTGAATCACCTTGTTTCCATCCATTTTCTAAAACCCAAAAAGAATAGCGTGAGAGGCAAAAATCATAATAAAGGGGGAGTAACTTCAATATCTAACATCTTAGGTTTAATTCTATGATCGTTAGCGTAATTCTAGTACTATAACCTATACGCATACTTAACCTTAGAGACATCCCTAGACATACCTTAGAAATATCTCTAGGGATCTCACTAATGTTCTCGCATCCTAGTTTCCAAAGGTTGACTAAACCTTTCCTCTGATACCAACTGTAGAGACCCGTATCTTGACGTACATGGACATTACATTACTTTTGCGGAATACGTAGTACATAACAAAAACACACACACAAGGATCGTAATAGTTTAGTGTCTTTGGAAACTCGGATCGTAATCTTCTAAACGTGGTGAAAGATCTTCAATATCTCCCATAAAGATCTTCCCCTTTTTTTTTACCTAAAACCTTTCTTTATATCCTGGGGAAAAGAAAACATAAAAGGGTGAGCTCAAATGCTCAGTAAGGGTAAACAAAGGAAATATCAATCACATAATTTTCATAAGAACATAACATTTTTGGAAATCTTAACCTGCAAAAGAGAGCATAATTTCATAACATGGGATAAATCATAGTAGTGAAAAGAAATCATAACTTAAAACATTACTCATTGTGGCATACACACATAATCATAGAGAATCATTTCTTGTTAGTCAAGACTCATTGCCAAGACTATCTTAGTGGACAAAGTCCCATTCTGAATCGAGTAATCCTCGTTTCAGTCCTGTTTCACTGAACCGGTATAACCTACCATTCCAGCCATGTCTATCTCATGAGATATAAATCTTTACCCAATGCATTGGAGGGAGATATAGGTCCCACCCATTTCTTAATGAATCCTTTCTTATGTGTGCCACAAAATCATAAATCATACATCATTGCATAACCCATGTAATAAAAATGGGATTCTTAAACAACATGACATCATAAAAGCATTCATATAAGATAAAGGAATTCATAAACATAATTTCATCACAACATAGTCAAATCAATGTAAAAATATGGATAGAAACAGAACCCTTTATTATCTTATATGGAAAATAATTTTGATAAAACACTTGAATTGAATTCTTGAGGAAAATATCCTTTCTTCTTCAAAATCAATTTCTTTTCACAAAACATCATGCAATTTTAAAAGAAAAAGATTTTATTGAAAATAGTCATGAAATATTTTGGAGGAAGGTTCATGAAAACAAGGATTTATAAAACCGTAAAAATCCATTCGTGCCGTATAAGTTAATAAAAACATTCTTCGTACTTTTGTCGGAAAAGTCAAAAAGTACCTCGTACGAAAAAAACGACAAAAGATTCCTTTCATATCTTTTACTAAAAACTCACCGAAGGGTAAAATTGGATATAAACTATTGTAGAAGGAAGGAAATAATATTACATACTGAGGGAACATGGATGTGGATGATAAAATACACCCCAGTAAATACTTACGAATAAACAATCTCGGATAAAAATGAGATTGTGATATTTCCCTTACCTTAGGTCCGATTAGCTTTGTACGTGTCCGAAGCTCCTCTTCATTGGAACGCCTCTTTGAATCCTCCACTTAAGGAACTAAGAGTGGTCTTTGGAGAAGACCAGGACCTCTAGGACTATTCTAGGGAAGTGGAGGGGAGAAAAGGGCAGGGGTTGTCCGAGCTTGAGTGCTCAAAATTGGTGTGAGGAGGAGGGGGAGGAGGTGCCCTTTTATAAGGGAGGAGAGGGGCACCTTATGAATATCTCAAAATATTATTTTATATTAAAGTCAAAATCGGTTTATAATGGTTCCAAAGGGTCTTATTTCGAAGCTAAAGTGGGGATGGGTCGAAATCCTATCAACAAATAGGATTTAGACAAGTTTAGGGTATTATTTTAACCTTATCAATTAGATTTAACTCTAAGTTAATTAATTTAACTTTTACCGTGTCTTTTTGTTTTCTTTCACTATATGGTTAATACACTTACTATAACATGCCAAACGAACCCCAAATTATTTATTATTAATATATATATCCTTATCTATGTCATTTGGCCGAACCTTAGATTTTTAGGAATAAAATAACAATTAATAATATAATATTTGATTTAAAAACTATTTTGTGTCAATTTTGACACTATTTGATATATGATTTTTGTGAAAGTCATAACAGAATTATATGTTCGAACCAAGTTGATTAAATCAATACTAATATATCATAGTAACCTAGAAAATTAGTGTAATTCATAAAATATCTCAAATTACATTTATTTTGGTGTTTATAACATCAATTATGTCAATATTTCATTAATAAGATAATTACTGCATCATCGTTGTGTCATAAATAAATTAAATTATTTGCTGTCTAAAAATTAAAAATAAAATACCATCATGTAGGAAATCGTTTTAGCTTTCTAATGAATATTTACAATCGAATTTATCTTATGTATAACACCATATTAAAAATGATTTACTTATTAAACTTTGATTTTAACTATTTTAACCCTTCTTTAAATAAATTCATAATAAATGTCCTAATCTAATCCAAGTGGGCCTAAATGGTCATATTTTATTCCTAAGTTTGTTTTTGGTCGAATTAAACTTGTCCAATAGAATTAGGACATGTGTTAGGGTAATAGTAATATCATATTTACCCTTAGTTACCCTATTTACTATTAACCGCGGTAAAAAAAAGTAAAAAGTTACGATTCACCCAAAATTATTTTCATCTCATTGAACCACATTTTAGTCCTTGATATTAACCGTGTCTCTCGGATTTTCGAAATTCCATTCACAGAAGTGGTAAAATTAATTTTTATGCAAAATTCAGTTTTTAACCTACCACTTAGTGGTTTCACTATTCATCAAAAATTGAAAGTTTTCAGAAAAATGCCAAAATTTCATCCTAAGCTATATTTCATATTCCGAATTCAAAAATGAAGTCTATTTTACCAAATTCATAACATAGAAGTTGAATTAATTAATTTTATAATTAAATCCCGCTATTAAAACAAATAGCGTGTTTTTACGAAACAATATCTATTAAAAGATTGACACTTGTTTATGTCAGGTTTAAATGTGAAATTACGTCCAATGACCAACATTGTATTAAATTGTAAAAATATATTCTAAATATACTTTAAAACCACTCAAATTAATAATTTATCACTATTAATTATTTCGATTAAAAAAGTTGTTTTTAATTATAATTTAGTAATTTTCACTATTCATCAGAATATGAAAGTTATCCGAAATGTACCAAAATTTCACCTTAGGCTAAATTCGATACTCCGAATCCAAAAATGAAATCCATTTTGAAAAATAAAATTTACAAAATTTCAAAAAGTGGTTATTACTATTCATAACGGCTAGTTTTAATAGCATATCGCTATTTAGTGAAACTCGTTATTGCGTACTACACACACTATCGAGGAAGGTTGTGATTGCGTGTAATGCAAGTCAAGTCAAGGATGCGTGTTGTGCAAGCTCCTTTTGGTGTAGCGTACAACACAAGACATTAATAAAATTAAAAAGAATATTTTTCATAAAATCTTGGGCTGTTACAACTCTCTAGTCAACAAATCCCACCAAAGTTGGTATCATGAAATATTATTTCCCAAGGCTGGCCACATATAACTGGTTTCGTGCATAATCAAAGGCTTTCTCAGGAACATGCCTCAACAAGTTCTTCTCAATGTCAGGAGTACAGATAACAAGATGATGAATTACTCTTGCTTCAGGAAAATGGGAATATAGAACATGCCTCTCATTTAGAGCATACACATCATCAAGTGACAGAAGTGTCAGAAATCATCCAACAGTCAATTGAACCAGGTGATTTGAGTGGATGTAGGTTAATGCATCATGCCAATTTATGGACTAACGTCTGTAAGATCCAGAGAGATTTTAATAATGTCTCAAATGTAGCAGCTCAAGAGCCACCTCAGCTTTCAAGACTTTGGACTCTTTTAGCCCAACCCTCAGAGTCGACAAATAGGATTCGATGAGTTGAGAAGAAATAGTAGGAACAGCCCCAGTCCACCGGACTGAGGACTATTTCAAATCCTCAATCTCTTCCTCAGATAAAGTCAGTATTCTCTCAATTATAGAAGAATCCACAAGAGGAATGAAGATCCAAATTAGCAGGAGATTCCCTCCAAATTATGGTTCGTCAAGAAGTTCATGAGGGATCAAATCAACAAAATGAAATGTCTCGGCAAGGACATAAAAGAAGATAGTATCGCAGAAATGTTGATATGAGGGATGTAATGAGTTATGAATCAATAAATGTCATTGATGTCATTATTGCTGATCCTCTAGAACTTGAGGCTCACTCAGAGGGGTCAGATGAAGAATTTCATACTCAAGAGGTTGTGCAAACAGAGGAAAATGAAGAAGGTGTGCGTACACGAAATAAAAGTCTAACCCATAATCTAGGTATTCATTCAAATAACCAACTTCCCCATCTCCGAAAGGCATCCAAAAAAGGGAAAGCAAAAAAGTAAAGTTACATTCCACTATTCCTCTGGAGAAGGACAATCAGTCTAACTAGAGATATGGTTCGCACAACAAGAGGATGAAATGAAGGAATTAAGGAGGTTTAATAGAGAACTACTTAAAAGTAGTCTTCCTCCTAAGAGTGCTGGAGTCAATCAGCCAAGGGAATTTATTGAAATTACTAAGACGTATCAAGAATATCCTCCATTAACAGTATACCATCACAGGTCTAATCCTATGGTTCATGCGCAACAACAATCGGTGGTGCTACCATCAGTTGCAGTACTATCCACCACACCTGTCCAAGCTCCAGTTATTGCACCTACTCAGGTCCAAGCTCAGCCCGAGGTTTCTCCAAAGTTAATAACTACCATTGAGTCATTAATAGCCCAGTTTGAATCCTTGGAAGGAAAACGTGCACAAATTCAACCATAAAAGGCAGCATACCCTGAATGGGTGGATGCAATTCCTCCCCCATCAATTTTTTCAAGTACCACATTCCTGATTTTTAATGGTTCAGGAGATTTAGAACAACACATAACACATTTTCATTCTTGTTGTGATCCTATTATGGGAACTTCCCAGCAACAAGAAGCAGTTAAGCTCAGGTGTTTTGTACAGTCATTACAAGGGCCTACTTTTTTCTAGTATACAAGCTTGCAATCCCAGTCAATTACCAGATTGGAAGATCTCGGTCAACGATTTATTCTTCAATTCAGCTCAACATTGCCTAAGATGACAATATTTGGACTTAAAATTTTTATGAAAAGCAATAATGAGTGATTTTCATATTTCATTACTCGCTGGAAGGGATTAACATATTCCTTAATCTTAGCACTCCCTCAAGAAGAGTTGTTCCCAATCTATGTGGAAAATTTGGGTGATGAATTACGCACAATGTTAATCCCTATGAAATATACAGGAGGGTTTCAAGACCTTATTTCGATCGCTCAGCAAATCGAATACTCTCTTATAATGACTAAGGATAAAACTCGTGTAATTCCATTAGCTCTAAGAAGGAGAATGGGTAAAGCAATGACAGCTACAATTACGCTTAAACAAGCACATGCACCTGCTTCTACTTCAAAACCATCATCTTATTGTAGGCTCCACCTGTTGAGCATCAACAACAGAGGCTGTTTCAACAAGATGAAAAAAGAGATCAAAGCCAGAAACAATTTGAGGAGTTAAAGAGAAAAGTTTATTCTTTCCTAAATGATCAAGTTTCTAGTTACTTCATTTCGGCTCTGGAAAATAATTTGGTTCAGTTTCCAAGGCCTAAAAGCCTGAACAAGGAAAGTGATTATGACCATAACAACTATTTCCCATTTCATCATATGTTGAGGCGTCCCATTTAGGACTGTTTTGTCTTCAATGACGTCATGAAAAAAATAGTGGACTCAGGATAGGTAAAATTGAAATGCTCTTCATCTTAGGTAGCATGTGTTACTACTACAAATCCCGATTAAGAAAGCTAGTGGAAAGAAGTAAAAAGAAAAAATATGTAGAAATATGATGATTGGATGGTCAGAAAAATGATAAAATGAACTCATGCCATTTTACAGAAGCAATTGACGAAACCAATTGTGTCTTCTTCTATGAATTCCATAGCAAAACCCTCTTCATCATTAGGAAAATCCTCGAAGAAACAACTTAAATCGATGAAATATGAACAATCAAAAGAAAGGTATATTATGTCAAATCCCATGTTGTCTTTGACTCTGGAAGATTTTATGTCATCTACTTCAAAGCCATGGGCACTGCCCCACCAATCGGCACAGCCTAAATTGTCTAATATGGCAGAGTCATCATCAGATAAAGAGTTGATTTTTGGTTCTGTAAACATGATTCACTTAACAGATCCTTATTTCAGTCACAGTTTTGATCTCGATGAGCCTATGTTCCTTATATCAAACAGAGGAATTAGAGGGAGTTTTAGAGGTCTAGGATATAGGGGAAGACATGGATATCCCTGAAAAAACTATTCCAATTCTACCCCTTCTAGAACTGTGTATGCAGAAGAAACTCGTGGCAGAGCCCTTCAGCTGGCTCAACAGGAACAAGACAGTTCTTCCATACATGACAGATTCTGCCCTGGCACAATTATTATGGAGGATCAGTTAAAGGTTACACCTTCTTCCTCTCAACAAGTAAAATGAACTATTCGGTCTAATTTTCCAAATTCAAGAGTATTTCCAACTCCTACCCTGATATAAGATGCATCTATTTCCAAATCATCAACTTCTAAGGTACCAACAAAACCACATGTTCCTGTTGGGAAATATAGACCTTTAGACCAAAAGTATGATGTCTTGAAACATTTTGCCCAATTACCGGCCATGTTATCAATTCTAGATGCCTTGAATCTAACAAAGGATCTTTGGAAGGCCCACATTGAGGCTTTGTCAAGTCCTCAGGAATTCAAAACTGAAATTGATGTTGCTGAAGTCTACCATATAGAGAATGATCCTGAATAATGTCTCGTAGTGATATATTTTACAGATGAAGATGAAGATGATTTTGTTCATAGACATATTAAACCTTTGTATTTATCTAAAAAGGTCAATGATATAGATATCCACAGAGATTTCATTGATAATATTCCAGGAGTCAACCTCTTCCCCATTCATACACTTAGTCGATTGGGTCTCATCGAATCTGATTTATCTCCTTCTACCATGATGTTGCAAGGATATGATAAAAATTAACAAGAAACTTTGGGCGAGATCACACACAGAACTTAGTTTGGAGATCCTGTATCCAATTCATATTTCCTGGTCGTTCGTCATGACATAGTCATTAATAGTTTTCATGGAAGACCTTGGTTACATCAACATGCAGCTATCCCTTCATCATACCATCAATGTCTCAAATATTGTTTCAATAGTCAAATTGGGACATTTAATGGTTATAATTCCCCATTCAAAACATGTGAATCTCAATAAATTGAGGCGGAATTATATCACATGGACGGAAAGTAGAAAATCACAAGAAGGGTGGTTACCAAAGTTAATGATCCAAATGGTTAAGAAAAGATTCCAGTAAACCCATTCATACATGTGAGTATATATTATGTGTTTCATATCAGTAAAATTGACAGGATAGACCCAAATCCAAATACTCTTATGGAAACTTCCATAATGTCAATTACGGAAACCAAGCAAGATAGCATGGGAGAAATTGATGATTCACCAAGCAATAATGAAAGCTCAAATAAAGATGGCTTCATTTCATCCGCTGAAATCCAATAACTCTATACATCTCCAACTAGGACAGAAGAAGGAATAACAATGTCATAGATGGAAGATGATGTCGATTCTCAAACCATAATCTCCTCTTTATTACCCACAGACGACCCTTCATCATTAATTCGGTCAGAAATGGTGGCCTCTACTTTAATATTTTCAAATTTTAACATCTCCCTTTTTCATGGAAATTCTTCTTCATCATCTACTATGTAAGTAGAAACAGAAGAAATAACAGATGTTGAAGAAGAAGAGGAATATCTCAGCGATTCTCCTCCGACATTTGAAGAGGGTATCTCTACCACTGTGGATAAACTCAGAGAGAAAAATAAGGGTAAAAAAAAAGATTGACGCCCCACATTAATTTGTATGGCCATGACTCTCAAAGAGAAAGAAATGTATATTTCATTTTTATAGAAAAATTGAGATATATTTTCTTGAAATTATATAGAAATTTCAATGCCTGATACTGATGTTTCTACTCATCATTTTGGTTATCCAGATGAACATTAAGGATTCATGAATGCCTCAAGAATAATGCACCCAACTTATGCTTCCATAAATGAAGTTGAAGTGGATAAGCTTATCAAATATAACTTCATCAGAGTAGTTCAATATCCCAAATGGATGGCTAATATTGTACCTATGAAAAGTAAGAATAGAAAAATTTGAGTTTGCATTGATTTCAGAGATCTTAATCGGCATTGCCCAAAGGATGATTTTCCAGTTCTGATCACATAACTCTTAATTGATGGAACAACTAACTATGAAGTACTTTACTTAATGGATTGATTTTTTGGGTATAATAATATCTGAATGGATCCTAAAGATGAATAATCTATAGCCTTTAGAGCCCCTCAGGGTGTGTTTTGCTATTGGGTAATACCCTTTGTCCTGATGAAGGTGGGCGCACCATATCAGTGTGCCATGGACCATATATTCAAACCCTTTTTATGGGAATTTGTTGAATGTTATGTGGAATATTTGGTGGTTAATTAAAAATATCATTTTAATCACATGGATGATTTAGAATTCATATTCCACAAACGTCAACAACAGAATTTGATGATGAACCCCTTGAAATGGGCTTTTGGGGTAAACTCAGGAAAATTTCTCGGCTTTGTTGTACTTTATCTTGGTATCAAATTCGATCCGGAGAAGACAAAATAAAACTTTGGTATGTCACCTCCTCAAAATTTGAATGAATTTAGAGGAATTGAAGGACACTTGGCCTATATTCGACATTTCATCGCCAATTTGGCAGAAAAAATTATACCGTTCACCAAATTGTTGAAGAAGGGAATCACTTACCAGTGGAATGAAGAATGTCAAGAATCATTTAATATTATCAAGAAATATCTATTGATTCCATCGGTATTAATGCCACTTGTGGAAGGAATACAAATTATTCTTTATGTGACATCTTTAGAGTGATCATTGTGTGCCTTCCTTGCCCAAAATAATGATGTTGGGAATCAAAACACCCTTTACTATCTTAGTAGGACTATGATTGAAGCAGAAACCCGATATTCTTGTATTAAAAAGGGATGCCTAGTGTTAATATTTGTAGTTCAGAAATTGAGACACTACCTGCAACATCATGAGGTCCAATTGTTATCTCACAATAACCCGCTAAAATTCATCCTTAGTCATCCAATGCTTACAGGATGTCAGGCATGGTGGGCAGTTATTTTGCAGCAATCTGATATCCAGTATGTGTCTCAGAAGGCAATAAAGTGCAAAGCGTTGGCTGATTTTCTTTCTGATCATAATTCATTATAAGATACATCTTTAGATACTATACATCCTGAGGAAAGAGTCTTCTCTATTCAAGATAATCTTCAAACATGGGAAATGTACTTTGATGGTGCTTCCAGATGTCCAATGGGGAAGAAAATGGAAGATCCTAAATCTAAAAAAGTTGGGTTAAAAATTGTGCTCATTTCCCCAGAAAAGGTAACGCTACCATATTCCTTATTATTGTTGGAAGGTGGTACAAATAATGAAGCATAATATCAAGATCTCATAATAGGATTGGATTTGGCGCTTCAGGCACAAGTGATTTACTTAAAGGTGAAATGTGATTCAGACCTGGTAATAAAACAATTCAATGGGGATTATGCCATAAGAAATGATGATCTAATCCCTTTGTATGATTATGTCAGAGAATTAATTGTGGAATTTCCTTCAAAACTAACATTTTCTTATGTCCCACCATCACAAAATAACCATGTTGATTCCCTGGCTAATATAGCCACAACTCTGGCAGATCCAAATCTAGATGAGATAATCATCAGTATTTCCCACCATCGAACAATTTCACCATAGGTTCAAATAAGAATAGAGGAAATCAATGAAATTAATCCCATTCCTGAACCATATGGTCATACTACATGATGGATGACACCTATCAGGTAATACCTTCAAAATGGAACACTCCCACCTGATAGAGCTGGGAAAAAACAAGTCTTGTGATGTGTGGTCAATTTTACTCTTTATGATAGCCTAGATCACCTAGAAAAAATTATCTACAAAAGAGGTTTTGATGGAATTCTCTTCAGATGTATTGATGAGTAAGAGACAATGGTTGTCATGAAAGATGTACATGCCAGAGTCTGTGGTGCCCACCAGTATGGACATAGGATGTCTTATCAAATTCGGAGTCTTGGATAAATTTGGCCTTCAATGATACAAGATTGTATTGATTTCATGAAGAAGTGTCATTATTTCCAAGTACATGCCATCTTCATTCATCAACCCCCAGAGTTTCTTCATATAGCTAAATACTCTCAGCCATTTTCCACATGGGGAATGGATGTAGTAGGACCTTACCCTTCTGCTACATCCATGCAGTTGAAGTTTATTATTACTGCTACTGACTTCTTTTCCAAATGGTAATAGGCAATACCTCTCAATGAAGTCAGTTCTAAAAGCATTGTTAGCTTCATCAAGTCTAAAATCATTACCAGATATGGTGTCCCTTATACCATATTGATAGACAATGGCACCAACTTCTTTTCATCCGAGGTAAGAAAATTATATCAATAATACAACATCAAATCCAACCATTCATCTCAGTATCATGTAGCGGCCAATGGAAAAGTATAATCCTTAAATAAGACACTTTCAAATATACTAAAAAATATGGTGGATAAAGATAAAAATTCATGTCCTGATAAATATTTACAGGCATTATGGGCTTATCAAACCACCACCCGCACAACAACACAGTCAACTCCATATTCATTGGTATATGCAATAGAAGTAGTTTTTCCCATTGAGGTTCAATTAACCTCACTAATATTAGCTATTTGGGATCAGTCATCTACAGATTAACAATCTCAAAAGTGATTGGATGAATTGGAATGATTAGATGAGAAAATATTGTGCACCCTACATCACTTAAAAGTCTATCAGAATCGAATGGCATGAGCTTTCAACAAAAAAGTTTGTCTACATTCATTCATTCAGGGAGAATTGGTATTGGTTATCAGAACTCCAATGATACCAGGAAAGAAACCTCCCAAGATGGAGCCAATCTGGGAAGGACCTTACTCAATACATAAGGTTTACTCCAATAAAGCTTATTCTTTAATCTCAATGGATGGAGAACTCATCATGAGTCCAACCAATGCCAGATTTTTTAAGAAGAATTTTGTGTAACACAAATACTCTATCATCCAACAAGATGTTAAACTATTCTCTCGTCCAACATGAAGTTAAACGGTATTTTACCTCTTACATCCTAGCTACATGAAACTAAACTGTACAACACCCCAACGTCCAACATGACGTTAAACTATGTCGTCCTAGCTATACGACGTTAAACTATGAACCTCTTCATCTCACAAGACGTTAAACTGTGAAATTGACCCAAATACATCCAACATGACGTTAAATTGTGTCCCCATTGTCCTCACTGCATGACATTAAACTACATATCCATACGTCCTAGCTACATGGCTCTAAACTGTGCAGCACTCATCCTTGCCATATGAAGTTAAACTATTCACACTTTTGTATTGTATGACAATAAACTACAACATTATTTTACACCCTCACTTGAGAGGGAATCATTATTTACATTGGTCTCCAATCATGTTATATTTGAAAGATACGTGCATACATGGAATTCCTGAACTTTTAATCTTGGTTCAAACCATCATTGCACTAAATTCCCCTTTTACCCTTCACTTCTACGATAAAAACCTATAAAGAGGGTATTTCCATAGCTACGTATGGCTTGATTCCCATCATAATGGGATACATAGGAACGTTCGAGCATCCCTCAAATCCAACCCCAAGTCTTTGGGCCTAACCCCAAATTTACCTTTCAGTCGCTTAGCTGAAAAGTCCCACTGTGAAAACATGAATGTGGTATGAAAACACTGGTCTTCATTCACATAAGGTTTATAAAACACAAAACGTGTATTCCTCATTATGGTCTGAGCTCTATGACCCTAAACTAATATCTCTTACACACTTTTACCACATGACTTTAAACTGTATTTCAAGAACTATGTATGGCTTGATTCCCATCTTTATAGGATACGTAGTGAAGTCCATCGCCTCAATTCAGGACCCAGCCACAACATGATTACAGTTAGCATTGGACTATGTATCTCGAACATGCATTGGACAATGCACATTTTGATGTATCAAAATATTAACCTTAAATACATCCAGATCTCCATAACCATTTTCTTGACTTCTGGTCACAAAATGTCTGATACCTGATAGTTCTTTTGCCTGACTATATAACATGTTCCATTGTTCGGCCTTGAATAAATATTCTACATAACAATTTTTTCATTCAAAAGATACATTTAATTGACTATGCAACCAATTCCCTTAAGTGGCCCTAAATAATTCAACCCCCTAATGGGTCTGTCAAATATTGTTAAATTCATTCATGGGAGGAGAACCTCTTTTGTCCTTATTTTTCTTAATGAAAATATGTAGGGATCCGCAAAAATATCCATCCTTAACATATTTGTCCCATACAGTTTTTCATGATCTGAAAGTATTCAAGTATATGTTTTATATTTCCCTTACCTACGATTGGGTCAGACCTTCGTAAGAGTGAAATTCATCCAATTATTAGACAACCTTGATTGGAAATATCCTATACATATTCAAGTACCTATTTCCATATAGTAGACTCTATGCTTTTGAAAATTTTAATCTCCATAAACTATCATTGGATTTTTAGAAATAGAAAAGTAAAATTCATGAGATTTTTTTGCCTGACTATGTAGCACATTCCCTTAGGCGTCCTTATATAAGTAGTCTACATAACGGACCATTCATCCAAAAGATGATATTATTTGACTATGCAGCCAATTCCCTTTAATTGGCCTTTCATAATTCAACCCCCAAACAGTTTTCTTAAATAGTGGTAACTTCATTCTTGGGAAATACTTCTTCTAATTCCATTCTTTCCCTTTTTTCATATCATTCCTCAGATTCAAAATTTCATAAGTCATAGTTTACATTTTTTTTCCTCATACTTGAATATGGTAATATGTTTTCAAATAAATTATCAAGGAATTGATTCAATTTTAATCCATTAATTCAAAGCTATTTCGACCATAAACATTAGCCTTTTTATGTCCGACATGGATGAATTTAAACATCCCACAAAAGAAAAGGGAAATCTAAAAAAAAGTCAATCCTAGATCATTAAACAAACATTTTTATGATTTAGGTAATATTGATAAATAGAATGATTAATAGTTTATAGGGTTATTTTTATAATCCCAGAAAAAACCAAACTATACTTACTAGGACCATTGGCTTAAGTAAACAAAATTTAAGCAGGTAGGAAAAGAATGCAAGAACAAATGATTGAAGATGAAAGTTTTTTTCATTAATGCAAAAAAGTTAGAAGGACATCCACATACTGGAGTATCTTCTCAAGTTCAGGGTTTAGAATAGACTTTCAACATAAATCTTTATTTTATTCAAGGCATCCAGAGCTTCATCAGAAGCCGCGTGAAGTTCATGCACTAGACCAGCTTCACTCTTTTCAGCTTGATGGAGTTCTTTCTTGGCTTCAGTGATGGACTTCTTATAATTTGTTTGAACTACTTCTAGTGAATTGTTAAGTTGGTCAAGTTACCTAGTAACAACATCTAACTATTGCTGGAGGTGCATCTACTGAACAACTTTCTCCTTGATCTTATGCTTCATCTCCTTTAATTTGGCAGCACAATCAGCCTCAGCTAGGGACACCACAGCCTCAAATTCGCTGATATTGGCCAACTTCCTTGCTCTGATTTAGTCTTGATGTTATATTTTCTCTTACTCCCTCCTTGTTTCACCATGGTATGGATCTCTATATATCCAAAACTACCATGTCTCAACATAACGAACATGGATGACAGTCGCGAGATCATCAAAGACAACTCTTCAAGAGGCTCTTCAGATATGATCTTCCATATGTTCTGTCATGCCTTTAGAAGTGAAAATTGGAGCGCCTTTTGTACTTCTGGGTCTCACTCAGCATCACTGTCACAAGGGGGAATATAATATGGGATTAATTCACTTAGAGATGTGCCATGTTCTACTCCTTCCCCCCTGACCCTTGTTATTTCACATTCTATTCCTTTTGGGGCAGTGGCTGAGGCTTCACCTCCAGATCTAGCCACTGAAATTGATGTCCCTTCATAGTCAATTTAAAGTGTTGGATAGTTTAAAAGGATAAAAAAGAAGATTATGTTGTCTTGAAAATTAAGTACAGCCAAAAATATTATTATCTTTTATCCAACGGTAGATCAACAACATGAGAAGGCTCCTCCCCATTTTTCTTAGCATCAATAGGATTTTCAGGATGAGTTTCAGGAAGCTCTACAGGTTTAGGCACAACTTCAGATAGTGTCTCTACAATAGTAGGGTTTCTATACCCCCTTCAGGAATTGGCAGTCAAACAACCTGCTCAGATGGAACTACACATTTTAAAAAATCATGGTCAGAGATGTAATAAGAAGCTATTTTAATAGGACGAAGGATAACACTAACATCCAAAATCATATAAATTGCATGGTAATTTAACATGATCAAAAATTTATTAAAAAGATGCACCAAGTTTCATCAATTCATCCAATGATATATCAGATTCTTGGTTAGTCTCACCAATGGGAGCATTCAATGTATCTTCTTGGCGACCCACATACTACAGCCTCTACCCCCGGATAGTTTCTTCATATACAATTATGGAATTTGTTGCAGTGGCCTCCAAATATTCTAGTGCAGGTGTTGAACATAATGTATCACAGAATGGATGTCAGATGATGTTTTCATTTAACATCTTATGAAGCATTGTTAAATTACCAGAAGCAATCTCTTCTCTCCTTACAGCAGCAGAAAGAGTAAAACTAGGAACGAACGCTAGCTCTTCTTCAGGATTATCCAAGTAGGCATGAACTTGTGATTGTTCACCAACACCCTTCGTCATTATCAGAGGAGGGTCAATCCTCTCCCTCAAAGGAGTAATTTAAGAATACCCTGAAATCCCAAGAACTATGAGAAATATTTTTCATGGGTTAAGACTCATGACTATCTGAAGGAATTACCACTATGGATGAAGGATATAGCTTTGGACTTCTTCCTTCGATGCCTTTGATTCTTTGGCTTTTTTGGAGTGATGACATCATCATCTCCAAATACAAGAATTGGAGAATGAAGAGCTATGTCTAATTACTCGTCCCTGGCTTGGTAGCCTGGAGATATTTCACCCCGCTCACGAGAAGAGTCATTAGCCCCGATGGCAGTACCTCTAGAGCTATAATATTGTGAAGGAAGCTCATCAGTTCCTTTCATTGCAAGCTACATGATAATGAAATAAATTTCCTTGAGTAACAAAGCTTTAACAGGAATCAAGTTACAAAGAAAATAAGGGAAGAGACTTACATCCTCAGGTGCAATGTAATCATTCCACTCCTCATATTCAAAAGCACCCATCCCCTTAGTGGTGGCATGATCTATCATTTCTTTCCCCCTCTTGGTGATATGAATGGAATCATCGGTGGAATATATAAGAATCTCCAACTCTTTGCTGTAATCCCGCACTTCATCAGGGTTATCCTCAAAATGGATATCGATAGAGGCCCAAAGATTCCCTATTCTAGGGATGTGTTTCCACTCTCACAGGTCAAGCCAGACAGTTTCAGCATCACAATATAAACTCTGCCATGTCTGGACAGCCTCTGGTCATAGATATTCAACATTTAACCTGAAGTCTGCGAGGAGGGTCCTACAATCTTGAATTTCATCTTCTTCCCAGCTTATGAGACTATAGAAAATGTATAAAAAAATAAAATTTGTTTCTCTATAAAGTAATGGTTACTAAATTTCCTCAATGATGTTACTCACCAGGAGTCGATGGAGTGGGTCTCTTGATTCTGACAGGAGGATTATATATGGCATGAGGCCACTTTGAGACATGTCATTCCTCATCATCCCCATCCTGAGAATCCGACGAGTCAGAAATGGGTGAGGAACTCGATGAATCAGCTTCGGGAGTGGAAGATTCACCTTCCAGATGAAGGGTTTCATTCTCAATAGGTCTCTTATTTTTTCCCCACCCGATGAACCAGATGATTCAGTACCCCTTCAGGGTATGATGCTACCCAGTTCTCGGAATACCATGTAGTCAAGTTACTCATCGCTTTAACAACTGGTGGATCAAACACCGCCCCTGTATTCTCTATAAATGTGACCAACCATAGATGTTTGGAAACCATAAGATACTAATTTGACCTGACTTTCACAATAGGGGATACAACAGTCTACTACGGACACTTGAATTGACATTCAAATCTATATGGAGCATTGGCCTGACATATAATCTCTCAGTCAATCCTGGTGGCCAATACACCATCTCTTCCAGCCAGCATGTATGACCTCAATTCCAGGCGGGTTGTTCAATCATCAACAAACCTCCTGGTTAGCGGGTTTCTATAAGGAAAGAAATGGAATTCCTTGAACATGCTCAGTCTCACCTTTATATCATAGCAGTTGTGCGCTAATGGAGAAATTCCAGAAAATTCCTGCACTGATGTCCTGAAAGATCTTCCAGGAATTTTTACTCTATTCTGTATAGAATATTTCATGAAATGAGTGGTGATCTATCCCTACAAAACTTGGAATGGTACCACTATTCTCAAAGGAGACTTACCCATAAAACATGGAGTAAGATCCTGTGAATCTTCGCCAAAATGGGGGTGTCCAACCCAACCATTTTCCTCTCATCCAACTTGGTTGCAACAATGAAGGTCCCTAGCCTGATTCCTCCCTTTGAATCCCTAACTAGAAGAAGATAAACACTAAGCCATAAGGCTAAAATGACCTCCATATGGGTCTTTTCTGGGATTCTCTGATCCACTTCGTACCCCAACTTCTCTGTTCTGGGGTAGGTAGTAGGACGAGTACATATTGGAACCTTCTCCTCCATATTAGTAAGAAAAATATCCATACACACACCAAGATTAATATCCTTTTTAGAATGAATTTTGGAGGCCTTTGAGGTCTTGATCTTGTAGAAAATTTTCATTAAATCTCGTACCAAAACAAGAGTCTTCTCCGAATTCTTCCAGGTCGCCTAGGGGGGATGAATTCATCAAAAATATTGCCTAAAATTGGAGCCCCCAAGATCTTGTATACATCCCACAAACTAATGCCTACTTCTCCATGAGTCAGATGGAAGGAATTGGTTTCTGGGCTCCAGTGGCTGATTAGATCCAGAACAAAGTCATCTTTCCTATAGTCATATGTCTGCCCCGCCCGAACAGATTCATATATTGTATATCCCTTCAGATATTCAACAATCTATGCACAGGTTTGTTGCACCCAATATTCCCACATCCAAGTCAGCTTCACACCTCCTCCAGGACGGATGTCCTAACACTTCATCCAACCTTTGGATTAATCCATATGAGAATTTCGGAAGATTGAAGGATAACAATGTGGTTTCAGCTCAGACTTGTGAGGTTTCAGATCTGGAGCACATGGGCTAGGATACATTATAAATGCCTTCTCCACTGTTCCATCATTTACGAATGATCCTCCAACTAAGACATTTGATGAAGAAAAATTTGTGTATGTCTGAAACCAAGAATGTAGGAGATAGTTCTTTGGTAATGGAATGTTTATTTCTTACAGATGACCATGCCCATACAGAGGCAAGTAGATGCTCTGTGGAAAATTAAGATGATAATTCATCAAGTACATGGCCAAATCTGGGAGAGTGTTTTCAAATATATTGTAATAATAATGGCCAACAATGCTCATCATGTCATCAATTTACTGGCTAGCCAACTCATTAACCATTCCAATTCGTCTGGGAGCCATTGAATCTTCATAAAGGATGAATAATTAACTCTTAAGTAACTTTATTTTTCATAAAATTTGTGAAGAAAAATGAAAACATTTCTAAGGACATAAGGCACACAAGTACTATTTTCAGCGTGCATGTCGAGTATGGTCGCGCAAGTTTGGGCGTGCAGGTATCACTGCACAAGTCAAACTACCTTTGCAGAAGCGCGACATGAATAGAAGCAAAGAATGATAGAAAATCAAGACACTTACACAACAAAAGCCACTTGTGTGATGAGAGAGGAGTTATTTGAGAACTGGTTTCTTTGCACGAGATTGACACAAATATTTATAGGATAGGCTACAACACTACGCGCTGAAGCCTGTGCGGCTCACACCTGCCTGCTGCTACCTGCGTGCTCACAACTTGCTTGCTGAGTTCATGGTTTTATCCTTTACCTTAGAGTCAAATCCTCCTTTCATTCAGATCCAACTCTGAGGGGGGACTTTTTTTGACGCTCCATTCCATCACAGAGTCTAAAAACATTAAAAGGGGAATACCTTAGCACTGAGAGATTCATCCATTGAAGAAACATCAAAAATAGAGAAAGGTGTGAACATGGATTTGTTTGCACATGGGTCGTGCATGTTTCATCATGGTCGTGCAAGTATACTTTCACGCCACATATTGGTCACACAGGTGACTTCTTCACCCTACTCTAATTTCTCCCATTGTCTTCAATGGACAATAAATACCCCTTGTGGGCCCACCATTTTGGAGTCAAAAAAAATCCAAAAGTCAGATTTAAGCTCTCGGCGCCCTAGTCTCTTCTTGAAGTCTTCCGATCACTTCTATGGTAATTTCTTACCTATAATGGAAGATCTAGTGAGGATGAATAAGGCCTACATGTTAGAATTCATCAACACATGTGCGCCTATGTGTCCAGCCCTTAAGGTAAAATAGTCACACATGCGCGCCGCCTTCTCCCTTCAACAAAACATGCCCACCACCCTTTTGGAAGTATTTAGGGATAATACTAAGGGCTTGATCCAATCCTATCCCAAGTATTACCCTATGGGTTAACCGACACACAAGTACACATGTGTCTCTCAAGTATACTTACACGACCAAGACTTGCGCACCCAAACATGACTTTTGTGCCTGCCTCTTTTGGGTCCCCCTCCTACCTATTCAACTCTTTTTCTTCAAATCCACCTCTCCTCCTCAAAATTTATCTTTCAAGACCCTCATCAAAGTCATTTATGGCATGGTTCCTTTGTTGGCTTCCTTATTTGAATGGAATTCTATGGAACATCTCTCAAAACCTAGTGATTTACATAACGATATGTAACTATGGTTAGAGATTTCATTCATTCAACCTCATCCTTTAAGATGAGAAGATATTTAACCTGGGCCACCTTTTCAGGAATAAGCCCCAATTACAAGATCTTTAACTTGGAAATCCTCCTTAGGAGTAAACCCCAAGTTCCCCAATCTGGGCCTCCTTTTCAAGAATAAGCCCGAGTCATAATTCCCCTTAACCGGGTCCTCCTTTCATGAGTATTCCCCAGTGCTCAAGTCCCTTTAACCTGGGCCTCCTTCTTAGGAATAAGGCCCAGTCATAATTTCTATTAAAAAGTATTAATTTCTTTTGATTTGGGCTTCATTCTTAAGAATGAAGCCCAATCACAAGTCCCCTCTAATTTGGGCATCCTTCTCAGGATTAAGTCCTAAGTTAACTATCCAAATTTCCATATAGAACATATACCTTTATGGACCTTTTTCTCGGGCTTCTCCCCTGAAGTATGTCCTGATCTTCATCTATCTAGGCAGTCATACATACGTAAGCCCAACATCATTCATTGTGACTACATCTTTCATGGTACAAATCATCAGTTTTACTAATACCTCTTGTTTCTCGCACTGAGAATGACTCACATGACCTTAGAGTGTAAAAGTAACCACACCACATCTCTTTGGGCCATTAATCATATGTAAGACCCAAAATTCTTAACCAAACTATGTGGAATTTGATATCTACCTTAAAAGTAGAGTACGTAGGAATCCTTTATAAGGTTCAATACTATGATACATTAATTATCATCTGTCCCATATGAAGTTATATTATATCTTAATTATCGAACTACGTGGTTTTCGATTTCTTTTCTAAAAAAGGATACATACGTAGACCATCTATGGGTATGATCCCAAATCTAAAATTATCCACGTCCTTATGAACGAATATAAATTTCAAGTGCCCCACTGAGTGTCTTTAAAACCAGTATGGTTATCACAATGACCAAGAGATTTCCATATAATGTGTTGAAGGATACCATTGACTAAGAATATCTTTACAAATACATAGGATTCTATATCGATAAAGAACCTCAAATACATATAAAATATTCTCTAATCTCATACAAATCAATCATTGATTGTCAAATCCTAAGGAAACTCATTTTCATACATGGTCATTTAATAAGGATTCATGAACAGAACACAAATCTATAAAGAAAGTCCTGGAGTAAACAATAATTCACCCACAAAAAAGGTGTGATGAGTCCGAACTCCCATCCTCTGGACCAATGAAAATTATTAAACCTCATTGGTCTATAACTAATGAGCACCTGCCTTTGGAATGTAGGTCCAAATGGATGTAGAATAATTGGATGTTTCTGGTTCTATGAATAAACCCGTTAGAAACCGATTGGAATGTTTGAACCATAAACAAAACAAGGTCATCACAATTTCTAGAGGAAACACACATATTCATGGCACAACATAATAATGCTGTAGAGGTTTAACCCAATGAATTTAAATTGGGTTAAGAAGTTCCCTTACAGAAATTCGAAAGCCTAACAACCTCACATTAAAATTAAGAAAATGAGTTGTTGAGAGATAAAAAGGGTATCTCATCACTTGGACATAAAATTAACAACAATAAGGATATATAAGAACATATCCCAAAATTAATAAGATTTAAATTAAAAGACCATTTGAAAAGAATCCTTTTAAAAATAGGAGGGTGAAAGGTTCCCTTATCGATTTGGATAACATTCGAAACGTACACCCCGTGAAAGGACTATAGAATGTTTATGTAAATAACAATAAACGAAATTATATTACACAGAGAGGAGAATAATAGGAAGTACATAAACCAGTCAAACAAGATAGTGGAAAATATATCATGAATCTCATGGGAATAAAAGGTGAGATAAAAACCCCTTACCTCGTGGTAGTCAATCATGTCATATAACCAAAAGATAATAAGAACCAAATGAATCACAGAATACCATGAATATAAATATAATCAAGATAATATATATAAAATGGTCATACAAAATACACCACATGCAATAAATAATTGGCTAACAATGGAAATCTCACGAAATTAAATGTGATATATGAAATCCTTTTACCTCAAGTCTGACTTGTCTTGTCCGTTTCTTTATATTCCAGAATAATGAACTTTTGTTAATTTATAATTTCTTTTGTACATCCTTTAAAGATTATTATTCCATTTATTTCACATATTATCATGTTATAATAATTAGTTAATTATTTGAGTTCATATCATGCGTTTTGTCGATGTTCGGTACATGAGTCAAAAATGAACTTCATTGAAAAGAATTGGTCACGTAGTTAAAAGTACATCATCTCCAGAATGGTATTAATGATTTAAATATCATATATATCCATTATATATTTATTTTATACTATTATATAACATTTGGAGATAAAAATATGAAATGAACCATTTATGGAGATGGTAGGTCGTACATACGCATGAATGCTACTTTCATTTCTTTGTCAGATTATAGGAATTAAAACTAAATGAGACATATATATATTATAATTCAAGTATAATATATATGTTATATTTGTAAAATATGTTCATTAATTACATTCTTGATAAATTCCATGTTTGGAATGAACGAGTCACATCACATGATGGGGCGATTGTCCGAACTTCCTGATATGAAATTATCGCATTTGCACAACATACAAAGCATAAAGGTATGTTTGAAATATAAAATAAAGAATAATATATGGGAAATAAATATAATATATATATATATAGTTCCATTATAATGGCCATGATGAGAGGTGTTGAAAAATATTGAACAGTCATCGTTTCATGACATAGAAATTCGCTACCCACAGAAATAGTATGTTCTTTAACTATTAGATGGAGGTGTTTGTATGTGTAGGTATAATCTTTATCAAAACAAAATCATAGTATATTGAGGATACATGTGTTATTATGGGATCAAATAATAATAATATAATGGATAATTAAGAAGGTAAATAAAAAAAAGAAACTCGAGAGAAGGAATTACCTCTAAATCGGGTAACTCTTTTTGATTTGAGCCAAAGGCTTCCTTGGAAATACTTCATTCCAAATGGAGGCTTAAAGGAGTAATAGAGGGATGTAGAGAGATAATATGAGTTGTGGTAGGATGATCAAAGGGATTGAGAGGTGTGGTTAAGGGGGTAGATGTGGGGGACGTTTATAAGAGGGGGGTGGTCACTTTTGGAAAGTCTTGAAATGTTGCTTTATTATAAAATGGTTTTCGGATTTTAAAGGTCCCAAAATGATATATTATTAGGATAAAATGATTAGGGTTATAAATAAACCCATCCAATATGTTTTTGACATGTGTAAGTCTTAGATCTTACCTTATCGTTTCATTTTATTTAAATCATTCATTAATATGGTATTCACTACATCATCATGGTGTCATAAATAAATTTATTTATTTAAAGTCTAAATATTATAAAAAATACCAGGATGTGGGAAAACTCATTAGCATTATATTGAATATTTATAGTATAATAGATAATTTAGGTAAAAAAAATTAATGTTTTTTTACTTAGGATATAAAAACCTTTGTTATATTTCTCTTCTTTTTAAAAATAATGTCATAAATGTCACTATCACACCCATGCGACTCCATGGGACCTCATGTTTTGTAAAACGCTTCACATGGTCGGACATGACTCAAAAAAAAGGATTTGGATACATGTTGTGATCATTTTATATTATAATATTATTATTTTATTACCCTTGACTACCTGATTACTAATTAATCATGATAATTAAAGATAATTACTGTCGTTACTATTCAAAATGTCCAAAAACAAAAGAATATTAATTACATAATTTGGACCTTCTGATTCCAAATATGGGAACCATTTTAAAAAATTCTAAAATCTGAAATTTCATTAATTAATTTAAAAATATTTCTCGGTGTCCCAACCAAAGATGAGTTTTTAAGAAGTAAAATTTATCAAATGATTGACTTGTTTTTACATACAAATGAAAAATGAAATTACATCCAATGAACAAAATTGTATTAATTGATAATAATATAATTAAATTACACTTTAAAACCAATTAAAAGAATAATATAACTATATAATTAAATTAGATGAAAACGCAGTTTTGAAGTAAAATGCAATTGTTTTCACTATTCATTAAAAATGAACATTTTTCAGAAAGTTATCAAAAGTTTATCAAATGTAAATTTGATATTACAAATTAAAAAATGATGTAAATTTTAAAAAATTCAAAACATAGATGTTGTGTTAATTAATTTTATAATTAATTCCCACTTTCAAAACAAATAGTGTTTTTTGAGAAAACAATATCTATCAAAAGATTGACAATTGTATATGTTCAATTTCAATGTGAAATTAATTTCAATGACTACCATTGGATTAAATTGTAAAAATATATTTGAACTATACATTAAACCCAATTTAAAAAATAATATAACAATTCAAAAAAATTATATTAAAATGAGGTTTTGAATTAAAATACATTATTTGCACTATTCATTAAAAAATGAACTTTATCAGAAAAATAACCAAAATTTACATAAAGTGAATTTTGAAGTCCCTATTTTAAAGAAGGAATTTATTTTGTGAAATATAACATATACAATTGTCAAAATGTGTATTTAAAAAGTGTTCGCCATCAAAAGGCGGTTAATCGACCTTTTAAAGAATATTAGAATATTTATGCTTAAAATTGGATTAATTCTCATTTTAAGCCACTATCATTTATTGGGTAATTGTTAAAATATTTAACAAACTTATATAATCATTTTTTAGTTATCACTGTTCATTCCCTCCATTACTACGGCTAGGCATTAACTGCCATTTAAAATAATATTATTATATTATAAGTGTACAACATAAGATATCAAAGAAACTTGTTGTTGCGTATTGGGTACGCCTTCGAACATAGCATTCCCATTAAAGTAATATTAACATTTTATTCACAAATATTAGTAAATATGAAAATGTCATATTCTTTATTTACCTGGGATGTTACAGCTATTGGATGAGAAAACTAATTAATATTGAAGAGAAGAATATTTAGATAAGGTTTGGTGTTAATTAATGTGATGAAAAGGACCTAAGATGAGTAAAATCATGTATATACATAGATTAATAAGTTAATAATGCAGTGGTAAATAAGGAAAATGATTGTTTCATGTTATTTTCCGGATGCTGGAATTTCATAAGACATTTGATTTTATAAAATGTCTAATATTCATATAATATCCTGAGTTAAAATGATATTAGCCTTCCACATATGTTGTTTAGTTGATTTCATAATTTATCATATTTATATAAAAAAAGTGTACCTTGGTTAGATAATATATTATCATCATATAATAAAAACAAATTCTAAGATAACAAGGATTTTTATAAGAATCTAAAAAAATAAATGTTAGAAATCATATGTAAGATGTATCTAATTTGTAAGATATGTGGAAGGGATACGATGTGTTTCTAATAAGACCCTTTTCACATAATATGATATTCATAATAATATGTGAAATGTGTTTGATATTGAGTTCATGTGATACATAAAACATTCATAAAATATTACACTTTGAAAATATATTTTAATTTAGAATTTAGAACTCTAAATATATGATTAAATACTCAATGGATATAGAGAATCTATTCATTAATTAATAGTTACTGTGATTAATAAAATGATAATTAACCAAGATGATATTAAATGATAGAATACTCACTTTTTGAACCACTCAATGATATAGTTAATGGAAAATTGAGTGTTTTCTAATGCAACATCAGAGGCATTCTATATAATATTTCAATAAACACAAGGTGGAATTTTTAATTGAAATATGGGATTCAGGTTATAGGGAACATTATTTTGATATATTATTGTTAAACATGAAGAAACATTAATAGAGTAAATATTATTTAAATGAATCCATTGAATCTAAATGATTTTTTTAATATATGGTAATATACAACCACATACAAAGAGTTTATTTATTTTCAAAATAAGAAAAAAATATTCATGAAAAATTAAATGACGTTATATTTTTTGAAGAGGATTATGAAATTTTTTTAGGAGAATTGAATATTACTTCTAATAGGTAACAATTGCAGGTATCAATGGGTATAAATATTTTTTATATAAGAAACCATGTGGATTGATGATGAATGTGAAGTAGTCTAAAAATGAGGTTGTAGTGTAAATGCTCATGGAGATGGGTAGGAGTGAAAACCTCTTCCTATGACATGTGATTCACCCCTTAATCATAAAAAGGATGTGATCAATGATAATGATTCATTAAAAGAACATGAATCATGAAATCTTTGGAGAATAAGGACGAACACATAATCAACTGAGATATAGGTGCATGTAGAGAAATGATTTTGGAATGTTTTGGATGAAATTTAAATGAATATCGGGAGGTTATATAATGAACCAATTATATCAAGAAAAAAATATCTTCCAGATATAAGATGAAATTATAATGACCAGTAAGTTAACAATTATATCATAAATTAATAAATGATTACATTTTCTACCAATTAAAATCTTACTAGTCATATCTAATTATATTAATGTTTTTCGATTAATTTACGAACATATTATTTGATATAAAATATCATTATTTTTAATTTTGACGTTATTCATTTAAATTGAATTTGTAGACATCAAGATAGATATGTAAATATAATATAAACCTTTTACACATCACTATATTTTTATATTAATGTAAAAATATATAGAACCAAAATATTCTTATAAATTGTATTAATTTTAGTAGATTAATAATTATTATTTTATTTTATATTAAATGGATAAATACAATGTCTAATTTGTATAAGAAAATAAAGTAATTATAATTTATGAAAAATTATAAATAAATTACCATGATAGAAAAACAATTTTTCATTAAATATATATATATTAATAACATAATATTACTACTTTTTACCCTTATGAAACATATTTAGATATATTCAATTCAAATGAGTGACATTGTGAAATTTTTATTACATAAAATAGTAAAAATATTCATACTAAGGGGTAATGGAACTGAAATCCCATTTATTAGAATTTGGGATTCTTATAGTTGAATTTATATAAAATAACTGATTGAAGGAATGTAGTTGGTTGATTAACTGATCATATAATATGGTTTTAATATAGTTTTATATATTTTACCCTTTCCATATTGACTAATAATTACAATGATTTTTATTTATAATTTAATATTGGCCTCCCTTCCAAATTTATACCTACTAATTCCAATTATACCAACTATCTTCATGGATTCAATTTGTCTAGTTGATTGAAATAAATAACTTTAAAAATGAGTAAAAAATTAGTTTATGAAATACGAGTTTTCTTGAAATGAAATTAACTTATATAAAGACCGTGAATATTATTGATTCAAAAGGGAATAAATAATGTTATTCAAATCCAAAAAATAAACTTTAATAAAAAATAAAAATATAATTCTAATATTATATTTTTTGATTTCATGAAATGATATGGATAATTAGGTAGTTATTGATTTTTTTACTATTCTTTAAAAAATCAAAAATTCCAGACAAATACCAAAATTTCACACTTGGTTAATAGTGTTAAATTGATTTAAAAAAAGATAATTTTTTCAGAAACATTTTCAAAAAAAGAAATTAATATTAATGTTTTATAATTAAATGAAATCAAATCATTTTTTTGTGTGAAAAATATGAATTTACTAAAAACTGAGTACATATTTATCAATATATTTTCTTTATCTAAAACAAATATATATATATATATATATTAAAATTTTGATTATAACTATTCACTCGTCCAGCTCAATATGTTGGTTATAACAATATGTATATTGCTATTCATTTACACATGGGATTACATGTATCATAATAAATATAGGAAATAAAATTTATTTCATTAGAAAAATATCAAGAAATTTCAGATTGTAAAATTCTAATCCGATTAAAAAGAATACCACAATATAAATTAAATTTCATAGATACAAACAAATGTTAGTATAACTATTTCATAATGACCTCAGGATCCCATGAAACTTATTTTAATTTTTTTATTACTATAATGAACTATAGCCTCCATATTGGTCTTATCTCACATTACATTATCACTACGATCAATGATTTATAATGGGTTTTCTTTATAGGAAAGATCATTCCCCAACTGTACAATCACTGAGATTTTTACATGTGACGGGTCAATTATGTAACAACGCGAGAGAGGTAAATGGAACACATCTTGGAATTTATAGAGGTTTCATGGAATAACTCATTGATAAGATATCACTACAACTCAATCAAGAATCTCGAGGGGCCAATATACTTATGGATCATATTTCCCCTATTTCTATGTTTATGAAAATTCATCCATGGTGTAATTAAAATTAACACATTCTCACTAATTTTATATTCTATATTTTTATGAGGATTGTAAAAACATAAATTTTCTATCAACTCTAAGATAACTTGATCTCTTTTATGTTTGTATTGATTTCATCTTCCATTTTCTCAGCTAGATAATCCCCCAATAACATAATTTTATTATATTTATCTTATTATAATTTAGTTATATACTTTTTTTCAAATATGGATTCATGATATTACACATGAAATATTTAATGTAATCTTTTGTTGTATGAAAACATTAATTGATGAATGTGATTATCCAAAACACTATTAAAATCCATCAAATAATATAACATAAAATCCTCTTAGCATTGAATGGATCTCTTAGAACGATATTCTATATGAGGATGATATATAATAGTAAAACTCAACTATGTATTCAGAGACTAATGAATAATTCTCTATATCATTACTATAAACCTCATATCCTGGTTATATATATGTGAATGTGGTGCACCTTGTATCATTACCTATTATTTAATATATATTCTATAGTTATGGTCAAGGGAGAAACATTCTCTAGTTTAAATGAGTTTTGATTACTTTTTAAGAGAATAAATAATAAAATAGAGGTATGTCCTTTATATGTTTGTATGAGTCCAAAAAAATTCCAATCATTAGTTTTTCCATTTTATATATAGGTATCAGAGATTTTGCTAACATAAAAATTGAAATTTATCTCCCATTCAAATATTTTGACATACCAAGATTCGATATAAAAAAACTAAAATAAATATCTTCATGTTTCCCCAAATGAAATACTCATTTATTTCTCTATATATCTTAATAAATCTAGAATGAATAATGAATGATAAACTATTAGAATCGTCCAAAAACACCTTCTTCTAGTAATGTTTCAATAGGAATTATACAAGGTTCACGAAACATCCCATTACAACATAATGGATATTGAATTCTAGAAAATTTTTGACATTATTCTTCTCATCTACATATTCCTAATATTCCTTTTTGACCATATCATTAATTGATGGTTGAGGAACAATTTGTGTAAGATATTATTTCTCCACTTTCTTCTCATTTTCAAAATCCATCATTTAAAAATATTGAAATATTTGATCTATTTTATACCCATCATTGATAATATTTAATGATTCTTTCGACTCACTTTGACTTCTACTATGGTCACACTCCTAATAAGATAATGCATTGAGATGTTATAATAAATAATAAACTCTAAAACCGTTCTCTAGAGTATATTATGATTTGTTTAGTTGAAGATATAAATTATAATTTTATATTAATTACATATATCACTACTTTCTCCATAAATATAATTCATGAAGATAATTAATACAGAAATTATTTTAGCTATATCTGAATCATGACGAGGGCAAATTTTCTCATGAACCTTCAATTTTCATAAGGAATAGTTTTTCACCATATCATTATTCATGAGGATTCATTATTGTCCATTCTATGCTGTATGACGCTAGATAAAAAACAATACTCTAATTCTTCTTAATGCATGAATATGGGGAGTGTATAAGTATCTCTTTAGTTCCAGGATATGTCATCAACATTTTGCTATTCAATGAAAACTTTCCTCCCTTTCGAGTTAATGTGGTGATATGATTATACAATGGAGATAAATTCTTCACAAAGAGTTGATAATATATATATATCAATAAAGAAAACATTTGATCTCGGTCATAGTCATTAGTCAGGGTAATTTTTCAATAACTTCCATTTTTGATAGATCCACCGATAAAACCTTGCATGAGATTATAACTCCCCTAAATGAATATATTTTATGCAAAAAATACACCCATAAAAAACTCTTCGAACATATTCTCATTCTATAAGGTCACCATTATAATCATCAAGTTATCATTATGGTAATCCTTATTTTTTTAATATATTATAATATCATCTATAATGACTACAAAAAAGAGAAAAAGTAAGTCCCTAAACAATTCATTCACTAAATCCATGAGGATAACATGGGAATTGCAAATTTCAATTAGAAATACTATTAATTCATTGTGTTCATACCATATATATAATGTTTTATTTTTTTATCATCATTTTGACACGCAATTGATAATATCTCGAATGATAGTCAGTCTTTGAAATGTATTTCTATCATCATATTTGATAAAAAAGTCGTCAATATGAGGAAAATGATACTAATTATTGATTTTCATCCTCTCGGGTTCTAGATAATCAAGGAATATTTTTATTCATATACCCTTCCAATTAATGAAAAAAATGAGTGTAACCTATATTGATTCACATGGAATAATATATAGCTTATCAATATTCTACTGTAGTTACTACTTCAATTCATGTAACTAAATTAGGTCCATTATATATGTAGTATTTAAAACTTGTGTGACATCTGGTATGAGTCTTATTGAAAATAAAACATAAAAATTTCGTATAATAATATTATGATACTGAGGAAAAACATCATCAAATCCTTGTATAGTACATATATATTTTATGTGGAATTTATATCCAACTATTTGAGATAAACACCCCTTTTGAATAGGAATTAGTACCCATAAAATGGATGAAATTTAAAATGATGGCTCACATTTATCATCTTAATGATATAAAATCATAAGTTGGTTCCAAATATGAAACACGACTTACCTTCCTTAGTAATTGACATTTTATTATGGTAAATAAATTCAATAAATTCCAATAATAACATGAAATTCATCACAATGGGGAATTATAAGATTTACCAGATGAAAATTTCCATTAACATCAATAGAAGATGATTCATAGACTTGAGATATCATCAAATTACTATTAATAATATTATTTCCGGATTCAACATTCTAATTTTTAGGGATATGAATTTAAATTCCAATAGGGTTTTACTAAAATATAGGAATTAATATATCTAATCTCAAATAGATAAATTATTATTTGAGTATACCACTAAAAACATCAACATTATCATTTTATCTCCAATTCCATACTAAAAACAAAATGGTTTTCGGGACAATAATACATCACTGATTAGAGTGATCTGTCATGGAAAATCATTCATATGTTTTCAAAATAATCAAACCTTATTTTCAATAAAATAAATCCTAATATTATCCTAGTTCATCCATTATCATTATTTGTCCACAATCCTTAATATTTTACCATAATGAAATTTCATTTAAAAAATTATTATGTATTGGAAAAGATCATCAAATCATTGATCATAACCTAATTGGATGGAATGAAAGTAGGTTTTGTTGATATTTCAACATAATAACTATAAAACCTATAGAGAGAGAATAATAATTTGACAATTATAACATATTCCCAGTAAAACAAATGTAAAATCAAATTATGTTATCATAGATGAAAATTTCCTTTGATAGATTACTGGAACAATTCTCACATACAATACCCTTTTAAATTTTAAATGAAAATTTAAAACATAAATTTCATCTCAAAAATTTGGAGGAATTTTTTTTAAATTCGCCATAGATACATTTCAAAGAACCTTCATATCTTTGAAATCCCATTTATATAGTGAAATTTCATTCACTTTACTTACAATAAAATAAATATTCCCTCAACATTTTCAGTAAAAGTCAAAAGTACCTCATTCATAAAATGATAGGAATATTCCTATTAAATTGTTTTTTAAAAAATATAATCATGGGTAAAAATATCATTAAAATTTATCATATAATATTAAAAACATTCTTGAAATCAATTTTGGAAAACATGGAAATGGAAGAAAAATAAATTTCAGCAAAGGGATAAATAAATTCATTTTTCCTTAAAACATTCTTTTAGTCTCATCACTACATAAGTTAGAAAAATGAATGGAAAATATTTATTTTAAAGAAATAAGTAGTGGGTATAAAATTGAAAAGGATTAAGTAGGAATGGATCATATAATTTATTTTATAGGAAATTCAACTATAAATGATCCTAATTAAAATAACATAACAACATAAATCACTTACCTCATGTTTGTATTTAAAGGTTTTATAATAACCTCTTCTTCAGAATGACTCATTACAAAATTTTATTAAGGAAACATATAATATAATATAGTGAAGAAACAATAATTTAATTTTTTGATAGATAAATTTTGAAAAACAATTGATCTGAGATGGTAATGCTAGACTGGTTAGTTTTTTTGTCATAAAAAGTCAAAAGGAGTTTCACATTATAATGTAGTTAAAGGACAAACATAGAAATATTGAAATTATTTAAATATAACTATGTAATTATCAGTAAAATTGATTCAAAATGGATAGATACATAAATAAAAAAATACTAATGATCGAAGATTTATGAAAATTTATATAGATTCAAGTGTCATTTTAACCCTTATCTTATAATTTAACCCATTGGTTAAACAATTTTATCCTTAACTGTAGTAACAAATTGTTCAATCTTAAATAATAATAATTTTACATATAGTTAAAAATTATAAAATAAATGTACAAGAGATTATATTTTTAACAAGTTCTAATCATATATTTCATTATTCTTGATTTATATGAGTTTTTAATAAATTTAATAAATATTATTTATCATAATATATCTTTAAGGTGATTTTTGATATTATTTATTTATTTTGACATTAAAGACATCAATATGGTGATGGAAATAAATTATAACCTATCACATCTCCCTATCCTGATTTATGTATCTAAAATATTCTCATAATATAATAGACCCAAATTGTATTAATTTAATTATCATTTATTTTATTTTTATATTAATTGATTAAATATATTATTAGTGTTTCATAAAATATGAAGCTAATTATTACATAATATAAAAATTTAAATTAATTTCCATTAAAAATAAATTTACTCTTATTTAAAATAAGAATTTGAAACTAATATTACCCTCTATTTATCCTTTTTTAATAATTATTTAGATATTAAAATCAATAAACTTAAATTTTAAAATTTTATTTACCTAAAATGATATAAATATAATTATCAAGATAAAATTGAAAAAATATGAAATTTATTGAAAATAATTATGGATACAGTTGATATTCTTCATTCTAGTGATAGAAATGAAGGGATTGTATTCATTTTTAGAACCAATAACATGGATTTAATCATTTTTTACCCACATTATCCATACAAAGGTGACAAATATTTACCACAAGTACTATTCATAACAACATTAAAAGGGTTTATTTAAAAAATTTAAAACTCTTAATTCCAAATCAGTTAATCATTTGAATATATCAAATCTCTAAAAGTGGAAGAAATTAATATTTATAATAATTCATAAACCAAAATGATTTTTTTATTCAATAATGAATTTTATGCATAAAAATATCTTATATGAAAATAATGAATATTTATAATTAAAATGACATAAATTAATTTATCTATATAGATCATATATAAAATTAATACCAAATAACATATATTATTTTACTTTTTTATTACAGAATTTTTTGAAATAAGAAATAGTATTTTAAAATTCCGAGTATCTCAATTTTCATTTGAAAAAAAAATTATTTAACATAATCCAAAAATATAAACCTATGTTAATTTGGATATTACAATTTTTAAAATAATTTTTATATATTAGTTTTTTAAAATTAGACGAATTAATTTTATGTAATACTCAAAAACATAAATATGAACACTTTTTTGGGGAAATTATAACTTTAATAACAAATAAATACATATTGTATTAACCATAAACAAATATTAATTTTTATTAATCCACTTGAAGGACAAGTGGAAAATCATATTTTGAAAAACAAAAATCATTAAATGATGAAAGATCTCACAATGTGATTAAGCACAACACTATAATTATTTGAATCACACACTCTATATAATTCCCCATGCCAGGTACTAACATGGGTTTCTAGATCCTTAATGAAATGTTCTTCAGTGTGAGTAAACATTCTGTCCATTGTCTGAATGAATTCCTTCATCGAGATATTTACTTGGTTTAAGCCATGATCTATGATTTTTCCTTCCATCATTATTAGTTATTTGCATGGATCTCCACATTCCCCATCTTGTAGGGCTTTGCTTTCCATGTTTCCAACCATCTTGGCCGACATTGTTTTCATCGGTTTATGTAGTTGACAATATAATTTTCATCCCTTTTGTTTTTTCCAATACATTAATGCATTTCTATGAGTGACACTTTATTTTTCTGCCTTCATCCTTCTTGGGATCTGAGTGACATTCCCTTATAATCGCTCTAAACATCCCACTAAGAATTGGTTATATCTGTCTTCAACTGAATCATCCTCATCATGATTCAATGTTTCTCTTTCAACCACTAGAAATTTGAAATGGGGTTTCAACTCAACTGTCGGGTCATCATTTAGAGTCCTCATCCTGAACGGAGAATCCACATTTCCTTCTTTAATATCCATACTATTATTCATCACCTCACTCCAGCCTTCTAAAGAGATGAGGAATTGGAATGGGAGTGTTAGTTTCCAAGGGCCTTATGAAACTAACCCCATCCTTTCTACCATGTCCACGATGAGAGTCTATAACAGCTAGCAAATTAAACATCCCCTACAGTGACTTTACATATATCTCGCCCTCCATGCTGAAGGCAACCATAGAGGCATCACTACATAGTGGTAATAAAAATTCATAACCATTTAACTTCTCATATCCATGACCAATTAAATGGGGATACCTTTTAGTATCCACCCAGTATTGACCTTAAGGACCACCAGGTCTTGGAAATCACTTTCTATTGAGTTTGCCACAGCTACATAGATAGTGTTTATGGAAACCGTACGGTCCACCATATACACATAGAAGGAAACATCCTTATCCATTATATCCACCTTCACTTCCTCCAATCCACCCACCTATAAGGGTATGATCTCCAAATTGTTCCTTAAGTACGCAAGGACATCCACGACCCATGGCTATTGTGCCTTAACCTTATCATCCTTAACTGAAACTAGAGGCACTAAAGAAGGATGCTGCATGAGCTGACATTCCCATGAACTGCCATCTAGAATAGTCTTTAACACCTCACCTGGACAGGTTTGTAGCCTTCCTGGTTCCACTTCCCCTGAAATAATCTAAAATAAATAATCATTAGTCTTGGTTATGAAAAATCTAAAATATATAATCATGGAGACTTTAGGTCATACGTATTCATTATTATCATTTCCATTTTTAAAAGTAACTATACATAAAAAGGTAATTATTACAATATCATTTTATAATTATCAGTATATCATATATAACATATTATCTAACCAACATTTTATTTCTATTATCTATTCTATTTGTGTATGGAAAATCAATTGCATCGATTTATAGTGTTTGTAGTCCAAAATTACAATGAATGACATTATAATTTTTCATTGAATTAAAATTTCATAAAGTAGATGATATATTAATTTTAAATAATGATAATTTTTTCATGTACATAATATAAATAAAATGAATACATAATTATAACATGTAGTGATATGTGGTGATGGAAAACAAATTACATCCATTCATGAGGCAGTGGTTCTTCGTACACACTAGTGACCATTTAGTTTCCCATCTGATCAAAGAGGATACAAATATAGGTTCTTAGATTGACATAAAAAAATCCCAATATATTTAATATACTGATTTTTTTTATTTCATCATTTTTGAAAAAATAATTATATCATTATAAGAACCTGTAAAAAATAAAACATTTAAAAAAAAGTTATTACTCTTTTTTGAACAATAATAATTTATTTGTCACATTAATCCCTCTAACAATGGAATTATTCATAAAATAGGACCCTGATTTTTTGTATATGGATGTAAAGAATGGATTATGTTTGGTTGATGATGAACCAAATGGATGTTCCAGAGTGTATTTAAGAGGCGATTGATGCACTTTTATATTGATTAGAGGGTCATTATTTGAAATTACATAATGTATTAATTCAATTTAATTTATTATTCATGTTTAAAAAAAAAGAATAGATATATTTACAATATAATATGATTATGATTCTAACAATTCCAATGCTCTAAAAATTGGATAATTTTAGCTGATGTTTTAATGTGTACGTTTTTGTGATTACCATGTATTAAAATTTTTAACAATTACATGGATAATAATTTTTTTTACTTTTTAGGGGTTAGTATATTTACTCTAAGAAGTAAATATTCCTATAAACTAACCATGGTTGATATTTTAATCAATTTACTAATTCATTTGGTGGAATATATTATTTTTAGGAATTTAAAATAATTTAATAAAATTTGATTTACTGTAAAATTTCATTACTGACGATTTCTAGAAATACATAAATCATTATTATGATAAGTAGTATATGTACATAATTTAATCATCAAATAAAATTTAAACAAGTTTAGTGATTATTTTAAACCTTATCATTTGACTTAACACCTATATTAATGAATTTTATCCATAACTAAGACAACGATTGTTTTCAATATTAATGAGAAACAATATTACAAATAAAGTAACTATTATCACATTAATGGAATATTTTATAAACTTTTACACAATTCAACATCCTCATTATCCTATGTAATGTGTTTATGAAATTTAAATAATTCTATAAAAGATTATTTTACATAAAATATTATTAATGTCACTTTAAACACATTCTTATATTTTTGACCGAAAAAATTACATGTAAATTTAAATTTTAGAACATATTACGTCAAAACATCCCTTACATATTATAATTTTCTAAAGAATTACAATAACATGATTATTGCTTCAAATTTTGTTGTGTTTAAAAATTATATTTTCATTACTTATATTTTTTATTAATATTATAAATATAGTTTCTGGATTGCGTAAGAAATTAAGCTAATTATTTCAAAACAAAAAATTAGAAATCCATTACAATGATAAAAAACCATTTTTCATTCATATAATCATTTATAAATGTTTATTTTTACATCCAAAAAATATAATATTTTTTGACAAAATAATGATAAGTTTTTTACTTTGTTTCATAATTAGACATTTAATGAAAAAAATAAATCAAACATATCACCAAAATTAAATATTATTGAAAATTGGATGAAAATATCTAGTGTAAACTCATCCAATAAGATAAATACAGGTGTTGGAATTATTTTATATTCTTTATCAAATTATTTTTATCCTTAATAACCTGATTTACCCTTACAATGGTGATAATTATTTACTATGTTTTTTATTTAGAATAATCAAAAATAAAAGGGATGTGAAAAACTCTAAATGGAGTAAAACCTAATGTGAAAAATAATCATGTATATTTGTAGATATCATTGATCACAACAAATTGAATGACCTTGATATATTCAATGATCACAAAACCACAATCCCAAGATGTGTAAATAGAATGTTGATTCATCATAAACGTCTGTTATAGGATAATATTTTTGTCTCAACATCCCATTATTACAGTATAAAAATTTATTTATTATCTAGAATGTTAATAAAAATACATACTTGATAAGTATAATTTAATTCTTTAATTAATTTCCAACACTGTGAAATATTTTTCTACAAATGATAAATAATCATGATGAATTTTTTATTCATGATGTACTAAATTCAGGTACTATTGTATCATAAGCTATTCCTCATATTGATAATCATTAAAAAAGTATATAATGTCTAGAGCATGGAAATATTATTTGGAAAATGAAAAAATCATTATTTGATGAAATAAAATACTAACATCCAAAGCCTCTATAATAACACCCATAGTTCCATATTTATCATTCGACAAACAATTAAGCATAAAATTCATATAATTATTTTATCACATATTATTCAATGAAAAATTTCAAATTTATCTCTAAAAAACATAAATAATTCTAAGTGAATCATAATAAAAATTTATATGCCCAAATTATATAATATGTATGGTATGCTCATTATTTCAAAAAATAAGCTAATTCTTCACAAATCCAGATAAAAATAATATATCCTCAAAAGGATAGTTAAACCATTACTCTTTAAATAATGTCCCCCAATATTTTTCATACTTTAATAATATAATGCCTTAAAAAACTAATCGTGATTTTATTTTGAAATAACATTAATCACCCAATCACTTTTCAATCTCATGGTTTCTACACGATAAAATATACAATCCTAAAAAAGGATTCCTTATGTGAATATTAATTAATATAAAGGAAATAATATCATAATGACAATGACATGACATATGAATGTGGTTATCCCAAAACCATTATCTATTTTTATTTATGGGTTAAATACTAAGAGTCATTCTATATGTAAAATTGATTCATTTTACAAAAACAATATTAATATAATTCTAATAGTGGTCCAACAAAACATGAGGAAACATTTAAAAAATAACCTTAATAAATACAAAACAAAATAATTGATTTAAACTCCCATGTTATCTCATGCCATTCATCTTACATCCACAAAAATGTAATGTTAATATATTAAAATAATCATTCCCATTAAATATGAGGGTTACATATACTTCTACATAATAATTAATTTCCCAAAATATCATCACTCAAATTAATATCATATCTTATAAAACCTCAAATGGTGTTCCTATAACATTGAAATTATAATCATCCTCAAACATATAAAAACATCATGGTATGAATTACTCTGGATATAACCTCACACGAGATCATAAAAATCATAACTAGTATCCCAAACATTCCTCTGACACCAAATACAAGGATCTATTCATAATTAAAATATTCATTGGTTTTTATAAATGAATTAACATTATCAAATTACAATTATATTTATGCTTTAGAGCATCAAAGAATTAGTTCATAACTCTTAAAGGAAAATCCTATGTTTTATAAGGTGGAAACATATAATTATATTTTTTTTATAGTAAAAAAACTTTTAAAAAGAATTATCTTTTATATTCATGAAATATCATCACAATATTCATCGATAGATCATTAGTATCCCGACTCATCCTTTAATCCTGGTGATTTTTGAAAAAATTCATATTAGCGTAAAACTCTTTTTGAGGATCATTGAAGAATAAATCAATTTCTATCCTAGAAAAAATGAAAATCCCATTAAAATATTACCTTTTTCAGATTATTCTTTGATCATATATAAGAAATCATATGAACATGAAAAAATATTTGTTCTAAAATAATGACATTAAAAACCACTTAGAAAATTTTAATGCTCTTCTCGGAAAGTTATAGAATCATATTAAATATTGTTGCTAAATATTTCAATGAAATAATATATTATAATTAAATGAATTTGAGAAACCATAGTGGTTAACTATCTCCAAATTTTGATTCATATAGAAGGAACATTAAAAATGAATTAATATATATATATATAATGGGTCTCAACAATATTATACGCTTTTTAAGATCACAAGTTATATATATAATTAATAAAATCATTTAAAAACACTTTTAAATATGCATGAAAACACATTTGGGATTGAAAATAACATTTCTTTTTAAGAACCACTTTTCATGAATAAAATAATTGTAGAAAATTAAAATATGTTTTTATTTGATGAAAACATTGATTATAATAATATAATAGAAGCATTAAATAATGGTTGTGGTTGTGGGAAAATTCATAAATGATATGTACTATAAAACAGAACATTCATTTTTTCCCTTTTGTAATAAAAATCAAAATGTTTAGTTAAAGTATATCATTTAGATTAATTTAAAGTATGATCAAAAGAAAAATAATATTTCCTTATAAATTTATTTATTTTTATTTAAATTCATCCCGAAAATAATATTAATAATATGGAATTTAATGAAACTTAAATACTAAAAAATATTTAAAACATTTACAATGATGTTCTATGGGAAGGTATCGCTTTCCATAAGCATGAATCGTCAAATATTTAATTTATTATCGAGAATAATTAAATGATTTTAATATTCAATTTAATGAACCTTATTCATGTTTATTATTTCTTTTGTAATGTTAAAATAAATTACTTAATCAATAATGTTCAATGACATGTTTCGATGATACTCAACACATATGTCTAAAATGACATCACAAGATTAACAATAGTAAAAAAGGATTATTATTACATAATAATAAGATTGAAAATTGTTATAATTTAAAATTTTGTACATAAATTATAAATTTTAAATCAATAATGAAATATGTTTCTGCGAAATGAACCGTGTTACAATCATGGAGATCGTTGGTCATACGTACGCATAAGTAGTATTTCTATTTTTCAATTCTTATGATGGAAATAAGGTATATATTATTTTATAATTTTAGAAGGATAATAATTTCAGAAATAAAAAATTGTTTCTTTATTAAATATATTTTACATCACCCATGTGATTTGGTTATGGAAAATTAATCACATCACTTTATTGATGGGGTCGTCCATAGGTATCCCAGAATGGGATTATAATTTTAAATGAATAGAAGACTAAGAAAATATATTATGTAGTAAATTTTTAGAAATATAATATTACCATTAATATCATATAAATATATACATTAAATCAATAATTATATAACTAGGAATGAGTGGTTGTGTTGGAAAATTAATTTTATTAGGTCGCGGGTCAGTAAATCACAGTACAAATGGGTGATGGTTTTATTTCTTATCTGATAGAAGATGGCATATATATAGGTTAGGTAATTAACACAACAAAAACTCAATATTTTTACCGTGCTAGTGTTATTCTTTCCTTATGTTTATATAATATTTAAATGATTTAGTAGAAGGAATAAATCCAAATAATTAAGTAAAAATTTATAAAACTTATTTTGAGAACCTTCTTTTGTTGGCACATTAAACCCTATAAAACTGATGAATGCTCTAAATAAGAACATTTAAATGTGGAGAGAAATTATATGATGTAATATGGAATGGTATTTTTTGATAAAATGACTCTTAATTTATGTAAAGAAAAGGAGAGGGTTCCCTTTTATAATAATGTGAAGGGAATTCTCAAAATGTATTGTTGTATTAAATTAATATAAGATATTTTTCATATTAAAAATTACTTAAATTGATATAAAAAGAATATAATAAGATTTGGAGTTTAAATAATTTCATATAAAAACAACATGATAATTTTAGGTTTTTTATAGACCATATATTTTTATTTTAGCCCTTCATTAACCCTTTTATATGAGTTCTGTAATAAAAAATATTTTTTCTCATTATGAATCAAGAAAAAATTTATAAAAGAAAAGTTATACCATAATTTTTTCTTGGTTGATATTTTGAAACATATCCAAATAATCTTTTAGAAGGTATAAATTTTAATAATATTAAATATTTCAATTAAATTCTATTTATTAAAAATTGGAACAATGCGATTTTTCGAAATAATTGAAATAATAAAAACTAATATTTCTATATAACCTGTAAAATTTTTCCAAAATGTAATATATATAAATATACAGCTTATAATGTCTTAATAAAATAGTTAATTTAATTCATATCGGTTTAGATATTATTTGTATCCTTATCTATTGGTTTAAACCATTTGTAATGAAATTTTATCCTTAACCATTTTCACCACATTTTTAATATTTGAGGGATATAATTTTAATAATAAATTCATATGTTTCTCATAAATTAAATAGGTATGAAATTTTAGACCAATTATTATCCTAATTTCCATCTTACATCATATTTTTGAATATTAAATAATTTAATAAAATATTACTTAATATAAAATTTGATTAATGTTATTTTTATCACAATTTATTAATTTGACTTTGAAAAAAGTGAAGTATAAGGAATTAAAATATAATAATTTTAAACACCCAATTTTTTTATTTATACAAAAAATTCATTAAATATAATAATTTATTCAACATTTAATAAATTTAATATTTTCCATTCAATTAATCAATTTTTCCATTAATGGAGTAAATTTGATATCATCTTTGTGTAAGTATTTAAACTAATTGTTTCAACCCTAAAAATTATAATGAAATGTATGTGATATAAAAATTATTTTTCATTCAAAAATAAATTTATTATCAATCATAAGTATCTTTTTTCCTTAAAAAATAATATAGTTATTTAAAGAAATAAAGTTTCAATTTTTGCCTTATCATTTACATTAATTTTATAAATGTAAAAAATGAAATCATATAGCACAAATTTTCTATATTTTGAAAGATATATGGAAATAGAAAAACCATACTACTTAAGTAGTATATTTTAAAATTTCGGGGTCATTTTATATTCTTTATCACATTATTTTTAATATCAATCAACTCTTTTACCCTAAACGTGGTCGTAATTATTTACAATGGTAATAATTCATATTTAAAAAAGAATAAATTTGATATATGGTAAAAAGTTTGATCTCCTGATTATAAATATTTAAAAAAATCAAGAATTTTGTTTATAAGTGGAAGTAATTAATTTGATATTAAAAATAAAAAATCAATGAGTGAAATTTTTCATAACAATTTCCTATTCTGTTTAAATTTTTTTATCAAATTAAATTATAAAAATTACTCTAATTAATATAACTGGGTTATTATTATAGTTATTTAATTAATTTTAATTTGAATACATTAAAAAATATATAACTTTTTATATTTTGGAAAAAATATTCTTAATAAAAAACATCTATTTTCATTGAAAATTGAACATAAATATTTTCAAATATATTTAAAAAATTATCCCTATGAAAATTTTGAAATTATTATATAAAAATGATATATATATTTTAAAAATATTTATAAATGTTCCATAAATTATTAATAATATTCACAGAAAACATTTTTAAAAAAAACAATTTGTTAAAGAATAAAATTACTTTTTAAAATATTGAGTATTTATTTCCTTAACAATAAAAAATAATCAATATAGATTATAATATATATATATATAATCTTATTCCTACCTGCCAACTCAATTTCTGGGTTAGAATAGTCATATTGTGCTATATTTTTCATCATGTATTCCCACAATAAATACTACATCATATCAATATACATCTTTGTAATTATAGTTTTAATTGATAGTGTTTACCTATTAGTTTCTACCAATAGCTCATTCTTCAAGTCAATTATTGAAGAGACATTACACATTTCTCAAACATTATCATTCCATCATAAATACAGATTAATTCAGGAAAAATTAAAACATTTTTATGTACTTCGACATATTACTTATATGACTAATTAACCTTACAATGCATAGATGGTTGATTTCTTATTTGAGGAATCTATGATTTCTCCAATTCATTCAAAATATACATATACATCATTCATAGATCCATTATTGTTTAATCATTTTTATCCACCCCATAGAAAAACCAGTATGATACTTTTAACATAGATTACCTTTCACCTTCTTCACATTCCCATGATGGACATGGTATGACATGCAATAATCTTTAATAAAATATAAACATATTGTATGGTTCATATTAATCTGTTTATTATTGAATATGAACTTCAAAATTTACTATTAGTATTTATATCACACATTTACCCTTAAAGATAATGCCTCCATATCATCATAAAATTTTTTCTAATGTTAACTCTAAATCTTGAGGCATGTAATTTTTATCATAAACCTTTGAATTTTGTGAGGTATATTCTATAACCATATCATTCCCCATGATTATGCATACCAATACCATCTTTCAATCATCACTATATATCAGAAAACCTTATCCATTGTATGGTAAGGTATTAATTGACGTGATGAATAACCATCTCTTTAGTTTCATGAAATTTTATTCACATTCATATGGCCAAAGGAACCTGTAGCCCCCTCAAGTATTTTTAGTGTCACAATAGGGAAAATACTTAAAAATCATTGATACGATCCAAATAAAAACATGAAATCTATGAATGTTATTAAAAGTGGTTAGTCTATAAAAACATTAAATAACATCCATTATTGATAGATCCAAAAATATACCCTATAATTGAATTATATGACCCAAAAAATGAAACTTTTTGTAGTTAAAATTAACAGAAGGAAAACATATAATACAACACACCATTCCTTATGGTATTTATAATAATCCTTATCTGATCTTCATTCCTGTTAATTTTCATTATATATAAACAAATATCATCTATATAGAATACCAAAAAATAATCATGGTAATATATAATGATTATATTTATTAAATATTTTATTATATGAACAGAATTATTGAGACTAAATGACATCAGTACAAATTCATATTGTTTTTACCTCTCATAAAATTCATCATATAGTATATCCTCGTTCTCTTCCAAAAATAAATGATATCAAAATAAACTTCATTCTTGTAAAATCATTGACATACACAAATTTCATTAACCATGTATTTAATAAATTTAATATGATAATTATTCTATATTGTGATCAAGTTATGTTCTCAATAATCAATGTAGGGTAGCATTGATCAACATATCTTATTAACTAATATAATAGGTTTACCCCTTGGTGAAGAAATTTACTGGATGAATCACTATTAAAAATTCCTTCTGGATTAGCTTTTTAAAGCCATGTATCTCAATTAGAGCCATTATATGAAAATATTGTAATAAACATGTATCAATAGGTATTTTTTATAATGAAAAAAAACCAACTTTATGATTTGGAAGTGGACTAGGAATGTTTTCTGAAAAACCTTAATAAACTAGTTAATAATAGGTATATAATTAATGATTTGTTTCCCCCAATCAATATGATATAAATAGTGATTTTAATTGGAATCATGATCCATTAAATGGATCCAATTTCTATTAGATATTCATATTTATTGTATTAAAAATAAATGGTCATATATTTTTTTGGGATATAAAATAGGTCTTCACATCCTTTGAAACTAACATAGTATTTATGTTAGGAAATGAATAACATTTCTAGGATAACATTAAATTCAATGAAATATAAGATTAAAAGATTTTCCAAATTCATTTTCCATTAAACATTAATTGGATAAGATTTATATACTTGAAATCGGATCATAATATCATCAGGAGTACTCCCTACTAATATAAAATATAATGATTGTGATATAAAGGCACAATAAATTAAACTTTCATAAGAGAAATGAAATTATAAATGTTATCTCAATTAGTGTAACTAAATATTTGATTATACCTATAACCACTTCAACTTTACATTGAATCTTCAATCATATAGTAAACCAATTATGGTTAGCATGACTGTCAGAAATCATTGATTAAATTGATCAATAATGAAATATCATTCTTAGGATTTCTAGGTCAGGGAATTTTTTTTAATTCCATGAAACCTTATGTTTAAAAAGGGCATCTAAAATAATAATATATTATGATACATTATAATGGTTCATTAAAGATATGTGAGTGAATCCATGCATATAACCCAGGAGAGTAAAACCTAGTGTACAGTAGAGGAACAATGATCATGAATTATAACGATATTCAATATATACCCCAAAAATTATTTTTTGGGTCATTAACCAATGATTCTTATTTCCAAAAACAATTTACACTTTAAATATAATGATTATGATGTTTTTATAATAAAACATCCAAAGATTCTAAATTAGAACTAATGATGTTGTCCTATATCTAGGACTATCATAAGGGTTCTCATTAATGTTTTATCATCATATTGTCAAAATTTTTATGAACATTTATATGATACTAACTATGTTGACCCATACTTTTCACACATATTTATTACATATTATTAAAAAAAATTAATTACTTAACATTAATATCCACACAAGAACAAAATTGGTTTAGTGACATTAAAAAATTGGATAAATAATGAACTAGTATATAGAGTATCTACATCATCTCCAAAATAATTCATCACAACTATAATCCTTATTAGACACATCATACATTAATCACAATCTATGTAATAAATCTTTTTAGTTTACAATACATCAATCATAATGTATAACATAACATAATCAATGATAAAATAACACTACCATAATATCGTGTCATAAAAGAGAGTCATAATGTTTGTAATAATCATTATTATATAAATATTATGTAATGTATACCAACCAAACCATTCGTAACAAATTAGTCTTCGAACAAACTTCATTCACTTACATCAGGCTTGGGATAACCTCTAGTATACTATCCTTGAGCTTTTGAAAACATCCTATGTAACATAATTTTTGTATATAAGAGAACCTTTACTGTGTAACTTACCCTCATAAAAATTTAATATATTCGAAATCTGTTGGAGGACTATTTTATTTTCCTACTACACATCAAAAAATCACAAATCCATTAAAATCTCAAACCCAAGATCATAATGAACTCATCATTACGTAATCCATTGATAATATAACTGGTTTTATTGGTATTTCAGAATCCAAATTATAAAGAATTTAGGGAAAAATATATATCGTATAATTGGATAATATACCTATTAAAGCCTCTGTTAAATAAATGACTATCATCATAGATCAAAAATTAATTTAATAGTTGACTTTAATATTTCATGAGGAAATTACATGAGTCATTTTAGCATCAAATATTACAACAAAAAATTCCAAATTATAAATGAATGATTTTTATTTGAAAAATAATGTTGTATCTTATAAAGGATTTCTATAAGTATTCAGTGTTTATAGTGATAGGAAATTAAATTCTTGTTTTGTACATTAATACAAAGTTCCCTTTATTATTATTGGATAAAATTTAAAAGGGAAAAGTTTGGAAAATGATAAAATGATTCCTTTAAAAACATTTTGTAAAAATTAAATCATTTATAAAAATTAATTTAAAAAATTATTGAGTAATGTTAAAGAAATAATGAATATTTATTTTTTGAAAACACAAACTAGATATAAAAATATTTTATTCCAAAGAGATAAATAGTGAAATATATACATAAAAACATTCATTCTGTCTCTTGAGTACATAAAGATAAGGCGAAAAGGAACATTTTTATTTCAAAAAAATAAAAATAGTGGAAATAAATGGGGATTATCTGGAAAGGATAATAAAGTTTTTTAAATTGGTATTCAAGAATGAACTATAATGATTAAAATATGAATGAAACATAAATTCCTTACCTCATGTTCTTCTTTCTTTGAAGGTGCTCTAAGAACCAATGATTGGAAAGTAAAACTTATGATCTAATCCTACGGACATGTGGAATAGACTTCCATTTGACTAATACCTAAAATTAGTGGCTCTGGAATCCTAAAAGTTAATTGAGTAAGGGACAATAATTTTCTACGGTCAAATTCGTGTAATGAAAAGAGAGAAAGGGTTTCCATTTATAAGGAATTAAAATGGATCCCATGGAAATATAAAATTTCAAAAATATAACTAATTTATAATTAAGGAAAAATATTATAAATGGTTATATATTTAAATAAAAATGGATATCATATGTTTATAATCATATGATGAAATTAAGAGCAGATTCGGAGTCATTTTATACCATATCTTTTGGTTTATCCCCTTCATTAAATGATTTTATTATAAATTGTGGTAACCCATTTTTAAAATTTAAATGGTAGTGATTTTACTTGTATGTTAAAATTTTGAAAATAATTTTTCATACGATTACATTATTGACCATATCCACAACCAAAATTTCCACTCACATGATTTTTATGAATTTAAATAATGGAATTAATGATATTTTCTGGAAAAAAATGACTAATTCTATTATCGGTATTATTCATTTAATTTGACATCAAATACTTCATGATAATTATGGAATTCAAATATAATCAATTCACACACCCGTATCATGATATAGTTTTTGAAAAATAATGAAACAAAAAATCTCCCAAATTTAAATAAATTTAAAATTTTAAAATTATTTATTGTATTTATCTATAAGTTGTATAAATATTATATTTGTGTAGTGTAAGCATTTAAAGTAATTTTTCAATAAAGTATCTTTTTAAATTATTCACATTTAAATGATAATATCCTCTTTTTATCCATATGTAATACAATTAGTGATATTAAATTCAAGAGTGTTGCATTTTGTAATTTTATTCAAATAAAAAAATATTAAAAACAATATGAAAGGAAAAAACACAAAAATGAAATTTATAATCTAATTAGGGATTCCTATAGTAAACTTTATTCTAGATAATTGAATTAATTCATGTTTTTTGATTATTTTTAAACATTATCTCTTGATTTTAATCCTTTTTTACCCATTTACCCCAATATGATGATAAATATTTACCATAGTTATTATTCATAGTAGAAAAAAAATATAACGGAACTATTTAAAGTATTTTATCCTCCTGATTCCAAATATGGTATCTAATTTTTAATTTTATCTCTATATAAGTTTAGAAAACAATTTTTTATTTTGTTATGTAAAATTTATTTAAAAAACTATTTTTATAAAGATGTGTTTTTGTGTATATAAATTTACTTATATCAAATTCATAAGTATTTCTGATTCAAATAAAATAAATTAGAGTATTCCAATGGATCATATGTAACATTAAATAAAAATACATAATGTAGCACCATTATATTTTAAAATAATAAAATCATTGTAGATAATGTATGTTATTCTAAACCTGGATCTTAAATAACCCATAAAATTTATTTATTTAAATTTAATCGCAATGACAGATTGGGGAAAATAAATCCCTAAGTCTAAATTTATGATAATATAGAATGTAATTATAACATAAAAATTAAATTTTTTATGTACATATTAATAACTTATTTCTAATATTTATGTTTATTTATTGATTAGTAATAAAAAATCATTCAAATAAAAATATGTTTTCTAAAAAGAAGTATTTTATCTAAAATATAGTTTACTCTTGATTCTGAATCAAAATTTAAAATATGTTTTTAAAATTATTATTATTATCATTTTGAAAAAATAAATTCAATTTTGAAATCAGAATATCAAAATTATCTTTTGGATGTTTTTTAGGAGACTTTAGAAATATTTCTTTTTTCGATGAATAGTAAAAAATATAGAATTTTATTTGAAAGATGATTTTTATTTTCAATTATTTTTCATGATTAAAAATATGTTTTATTGTTTATAATGTTAAATTATTCCAATTATATATATATATATTAATCAATTTTAGTTAATTTGTAACACCCCAACCTTTCACAATACGCTTCTCTTTCAATAATGCAATAGTTTGCATTGTACGCAAGTTTGAGATTCTAACACACCGCGACCAATCAAAGTAGCAGTTATGAATAGTAATACCCAATTTTTGAAATTATAAAAATTTTATATTTCAAAATGGACCTCATTTTTGTATTCAGAATATCGAAATTATCCTAAGTTTAATTTTTTGTAATTTTTTGAGAACTTCCAATTTTCTATGAATAGAGAAAATACCTAAAAACAGTTATTTTAATAAAAAAACTTTATAGTGATAAATTATACTATTGAGTGTTTTTAAAGTATAATTAGAGTATATTTTTACCATTTTATCCAATTTTGGTCATTATAATTAATTTCACTGTGAAATTGGACATAAACAATTTTCAATCTTTTGATATATATTGTTTCTTAAAACACGCTATTTGTTGTGACACCGGGAATTAATTATAAAATTAATTAATGATATTATATGTTTGGAATTTTTTAAAATATACATCATTTTTTATTTCTTAATATCAATTATATCTTAGGGTGAAATTTTGGGATTGTTCTGAAAAACATCAATTTTTGATGAATAGTAAAACCACTAAGTGGTAGTTAAAAAACTGATTTTTTTCTTTTAAATGAAACAATGCCACTTCTGTGATTTGATTTTCAAAAATCCGACATACATGGTTGTCATTAGGTAGCAAAATGTGGTTCAATAGGATTAAAATAATTTTCTTGAATAGTAATTTTTAAGTTTAATTAATCGCGATTAAAGGTAATTAGTGAAATTTAAGGTAAAAATGGTATTATAAAAATATGAAAATACCCTTACACTTGTCCTACCCCAATTGGATGAGCCATGTCAGACCATGACAATCCATGGGTCAACTTGGGGACCCCATGGATCCACTTTGGTAGGAAAATGACATTAAAAACGTTTTATTTAATGTTAAAATATAAATGACACAAACATGATTTGTTTTACTAAAACAATTTTTAAATGGCGTTATACAAGTCATATGTTTTACTGTAAATATTAATTAGAAATATAAATATATTTCCTAAATCATGATAATTTTTTTTATCATTTTTAGACATTAAATAAAATAAATTATTTATGACACCATGATGATGCAACGATTACTTCATTAATTGACGATTTAAATAAAATAAAAAGATAATGTAAAATCTAAGACTTACACTTGTCAAAAACCTACTGTTCAAGTATATTTCGAACTCTTATCACCTTATCCTCGAAATATATAAGTGTGCGACATTTAAAATCTGAAACTCATTATATAATAAAGTAACATTTCATGACTTTCCAAGAGTACCCCTCCTCTCCTCATATAAAAGGCCCCCACCACTACCACCTTATTGACACCGTCAAGCCATTTGGCTCAGCCAACCTCTGCCCAAATACTCTCTCAACTTCCCTCTCTTACTTCTAGAAGCCTCACATTGGGCAGAATTATTCCCAATGAAGTCTTTGGCCCAAATCAAAAAAAGAGTTACCCGATTTTAAGGTAATGACTTCTCTTATGTTATTTTGTTTTATTTTGCTTCTCAAACCCCCTAAACTCTTGTTATTCATTTCTTTTGTAAAAAAACAAGTATCCTATACATACTAATATTTTTTTGTAAGAATTATTCGAGCTACACTTACACACACCTACATATTATGGTTTAAGAACATACTGTTTATGTGGATGGCGAATTTCTGCCTCACGAAACGATGATTGCTCAACTCTCATATAACACCTTCAAAGGGGGCCATTACGATGTCACTATATTTATATATGATATATAATATGTTTATGGTTTACTTAATCTTCTTTATTTTTCATTTATGGCATACCTTTATGGTTTCCATTATGGGTAAACACGATATCTTCATTTTAGGAAGTGCGGACTACCGCCCCCTCAATGTGATTTGAATCGTTAATTCCATATGTGGGACATATAAAGTATGGGGTAAATGATATTATATATGATATTATACTGGAATTATAATATACCTTTATATCTTTGTGATTTCATTCCATTAAAAACGAAATAGAAATGAAAGTAGCGTTCATGCGTACGTACGGCTTACCGTCTCCATGAACGGTGCATTTCATTTCTTAGCTCTAAATGCTATGTAATATTATAAATGAATGTATATACTGGATATATATGATATATATTATATCTACATCATGAATATAATTCTGGATATAATGGATATTCTACCACATAAACAACTTATAATTATGAGAAGTTTATTGATGAATCAAGTACAAAAGATCGACAAAACGACCTTTATTAACTTAAATGACTTCATAATTTTCGTAACATTATAATAAGTGATATAAAAGGGATAATGAAATTGAAAAAGGTTATTAAGAAAGTAGATATTAACTCTAGTTTATTATTCAGGAGGTTAAAGAACGGTCGAGTCAAGTCGGACACGAGGTAAGAGAACTTCTTAACCCAATTTCTGTTCCTTGGGTTAATCTCCTACGTTGAAATTATGTAATGATATTATTATATCCTATATTTTATTTGTAATTTCATTATGTGTAATTATAGTGAATACACATAATAGATCTATTTTACTTAAAAAATGATCTTTTTAAGGTACCTTTTCTCAATCTCTATTCATTGAGGCATATTTTGTTTTATACACAAATTTATTTTATACGGTGTATAAACACATTTGTCTTTTACGTTTATTCAAAAGGAATATTTTTTATATGAAGCATTTTACTAAACGATAAAAAGGAATGTTTTTCGTGTTGTATGTGTGTGGCGACAATGACTTCTCCGCCACCGTTACCATTATTTGAGTTTTGGCTTCCTCTACAAGCCATAACTTTTTTTTAAATGAAAAATAAATACAAAGTTTTAATTTTATTTTATTTTGGTTTCGAAAATGGTATGTATCAAACATCGTTTACATGTATTAATATATGTAAACCCAGTTCAAATGTATATGTATTTAACACAAGCCAAAAACAGTTTTCAGAAAACCTGACTCTCGAGTGTGGTAAATAGGAAGGGATTGGGCATGGACCCATCATTGCCTATAATTAGTCGATCAGTCTCAGAATTATTTATTTTGTTTTCAGAAGCATGCATAATGTTTTCAGAAAAACACTAGAGTGTATTTGAGCAATTTTAAATGTATGTATCTTCTAAAAATTGAACTTGTATTTTGATGCCGCAATTAATTTAAAATGGTATTTTTAAAAAATAGTATTCCTAAGTGTTTATATAACATTTTTCATATGGGAAATGCATTGGACTTAATAAGTGACGGGTGGAGCCTGTTATAGCTCCTCGATGCATCTGTAGTTCTCATGAGACAAACTAGTATCTTGGCACGAGGCCTTGACAAAATCTTATTTGTGGTCTTGGCACGAGGCCTTGGCTACATGGTTATGATAGTATGGCATTATGAATTCCATCATTATGATAGTGGTTGTTGATATTGCATGTGATTATTCGACAAGTAGAATATCCATGTGAATAAGTAAATGGAAAAATTTCATTCTACTTTTTCCATATTATGCTAATGTTCAAGTTTAAAAGGCTTTTGTTTTAGATATACATTGCCTTAAATGTTTATGTTTATTTATGAAAGCTTCCGCTATATTGTTATCCTTAATAAGCATCTAAGCTCACCCCTTTCAATGCTTTATTTTTCCCAGGATGTGAAGAAATATTTTATGACTGACCTACAGGGATAGTCTGAAGGGGATATGAGTGTGGAAAATGTAGACTATGTTATTGTATCTTTTCAACTTATGATGTGATGTAACATTTATCAATGTATCTAGTGTTTCCAAGGCTACTAAACTAATTGGTATTTTGAGACTTGATCTTTTGTGATCATGTCAATGTTATGCAATAATGCACCAACTCTGGGTAACTGGGGTCGGGGCGTTACAGTTGGTATCAGAGGCAGTTTAGTACTAACCTTGGATGCTAGATTTAGATAAACTCTGATTAGAGCACATAGCCCTAAGACATACATTTAGAATTAGTATAGAATAACTTTCTAGAATTTTGTTGTTGTAGAGATTTTGTGAGTTTTCTGAGCAATACATCCTTGTCTGGATACGAGAATGTAGAGGCGGCTCTGGCACAGATGTACCTAGGGGTAAAACCCGAAAACACCGCTTTGAGCTAGACTCGAATGGGAACTAGTGCACGAAAATGGGCCTTGCTGCATTCTTGGTTATCACACACCCGGGGGATATGCTTAGGATAATTCTCATTCTCTTTACAAACCATTATGAAGGGTTTATGAGTATATACTTCCTCAAAGAAAACATTTTTTATAGATTATATCTATAAATAGTTCAATTTATGTTATGTGTTTAACAAGTAGGGAATTATGTATTTTGATTCATAAACTGATCTAGTTTATGCCATTGTTTAGAAATGGCGCCTAGTGGAAGGAATGAAAACTGTATCAATGCACGCACTCCGTGTAGGGATTCCCTCCAGCTCAAGATAATTATTGTGGGTCTGGAGAGAAAACTGGTGCTGATCAACTTATTACCATACTGGGACAACTCATTCAAGTTATGAATAATAACCTTACTCGTATGGAGCACCCTGATCTGCAATGTGGAGGATCAATGTCAGACCGCTTCATGAGGCAATAATCACCAACATTCAATGGAATTAAAAATCCCTTAGTAGCTGAGAAATGGATAAATTACTTAGAAAAGATATTCCATGCCTTAGGGATTAGTGAAAGGGAAAAGGTTATCATGGCAGTTTACCACCTCCCTAGAGATGCTGACCAATGGTGGTCAATGATTCAAAATACAAAGGAAAATGAAGAAGTATAAAGTATGGAATGGAGAGAGTTCAATGATCTTTTTTTAGAAAAATACTTTCCTCATGATTGTCGTGCAGATATGGAAAGACAATTTCTGAGTCTGAGACAAAAGGAGGAAGAGAATGTCGCAAAGTATGAGGCCAACATTACAATGTTAGAGAGGTATGTTGCGGATTATATACGTAACCGAAGAAGTAAGATTGATCATTTATTTTATGGGTTAAAACCATTTCTCCATCGAGCTTTAGTATCACAATCCATCTCATCGTATGAAGATATTGTCTCGAGTTCTATCAAGACAGAAAAGGAATTCTCTAAGTCTTATGACAATAAAGTAAAGATAGAGAAGAAGAGAACGGTGGAACAAGAGAAAGATAATCGGAAAAAGGGAAAGAAGGATTTTCTATTATGCGATAATTGTGGCAAGAATCACCCCGGTACTTGCCTAAAAGGAATGAGAGTTTGTTATAAATGTGGAGAAAGGTCACCGACTCATGATTGCAAGGGAACGAAAGAGGCTATCAATGTTGAATGCTACAATTGTAGAGAAATGAGGCATTATGCAAATGAATGTCCTATGCATCAGGGAAACTTACCTCATAAAAGGCCAAGGGATCAAGGACAATATTATGCTGTTACTACAGTTGAAGTGGAATAATTAATGTATTGGTGCTTTTGGAATCCAGGATTATATTCTGGTTATAAGAATAATGTGATATATATAAGGAGTGTACTGCAGTATTTGTTTTTTTTCATTAAGGTTTTAATATGATGAAGGTAATCATATTTTTAGTATGAGACAATAAGAGAAACTTTACTTTTTTTGGGGAATAACATGTCGCATCGGAGAAAGCTGCAGGAATCGAACCCACAACCATAGTGTGACATGCCTTTATTACCTACCACTAGCCTACAAGAAGTCCCTGGTTATTACAAAATAGTTTTCCAAATCTAAATGGTCTGTGGTAATATTTGTAACCTTATACAATTAGGATAAATAGAATATTTTTGAGTTCTATTACCATTTGAAGTGAAACATGGGTTCGTGGTAAAAATTAATTAAAGAATGAAGGCCTACATGACAAGTAAGTATATTTCCTTATTTTCTTAGTAAATCTCTTAAATAAATTCTTCATCTTTATGAAAGGTAACATAAAACAAAAACGTTGTTGGTTAACTTTTCCAACTGGGGATTCAATGACCGTTTAACCAATCACAATTTTGTGATTTTCTTGTGGTTAACTTTCTCCTAATCCTGTTTTCTAAAAATCTCCATTAGACCTTGATGGTTTGTTTCTCCTCCATATCCATATTTTCATAAAATCCTAGTATGGGCTATCTCGGGTTACCTTTGTACTTCTCTTTAATTCTTTTAATGTTATATTTTTATTAACACTATTTTCAATGTGGGTTTTCCACAAAGGTATTTTCTATTTTCAACCTTTTATTTTCGAAGAAAATTTTCAAATTGAGAGGATGCAATTTATTGAAGGAGGGGAGAACGTAACACCCCAAGCGTTCACGAAACGCTTCTCTTTCAATAATGCAATATCTTGAATTGTACGCATGTTCGAGATTCTAACACACCGCGACCAATCAAAGTTGCAGTTATGAATATTAATACCCACCTTTTGAAATTATATAAATTTTATATTTCAAAATGGACTTCATTTTTGTATTCGGAATATCGAAATTATCTTAAGTTGAATTTTTTGTAATTTTCTGAGAACTTCCAATTTTCTATGAATAGAGAAAATACTTAAAGAAATTAATCAAAATAATTTATAGTGATAAATTATACATTTGGGTGGTTTTAAAGTATAATTAGAATATATTTTTACCATTTTATCCAATTTTTGTCATTAGAATTAATTTCACTTTGAAATTGGATATAAACAATTGTCAATCTTTTGATGTATATTGTTTCTTAAAACACGCTATTTTTTGTGACAGTTAGAATTAATTATAAAATTAATTAATGAAAATTATTTGTTTGAAATTTTGTAAAATGGACATCATTATTGAATTCTGAATATCAAATATATATTAGGGTAAAATTTTGGGATTGTTCTGAAAAACATCAATTTTTGATGAATAGTGAAACCACAAAGTGGTAGTTAAAAAACTGATTTTTTTCGTTTAAATGAAACATTGACGCCTCTGTGATTTGATTTTCAAAAATATGACATACATGTTTGTAATTATGACGTAAAATATGGTTCAATAGGATTAAAATAATTTTTGGTGAATAGTAACTTTTAAGTTTAATTAATCGCGATTAAAGGTAATTAGTGAAATTTAAGGTAAAAATGGTGTTATAAAAATATAAAAATACCCTTAAACTTGTCCTAAACTTATTGGATGAGTCATGTAAGACCATGAAAATCAATGGGTCAATATGGGTACCTCATGGAGCCACTTTGATAGGAAAATGACATTAAACACTTTTTATTTAATGTTAGAATAAAAATGTCACAAACATGAGTTGTTTTACTAAAATTATTTTTAAATGGGGTTATAAAAGTCATAGTTTTTACTATAAATATTCATTAGAAAGCTAAAAATATTTCCTACATCATTATAAGTTTTTTTTATAATTTATATACATTAAATAAATTAAATTATTTATGACACCATGATGATGCAGCGATTACCTCATTAATTAATGATTTAAATAAAATAAAAAGATAATGTCAAATCTAAGACATACACTTGTCAAAAACCTATTGGATGAGTATATTTAGAACCATTATCACCTTATCTTATAAATATATAAGTGTGGGACCTTTAAAATCCGAAACTCATTATATAATAAAGTAACAGTTCATTACTTTCCAAGAGTGCCCCTCCTCTCCTCTTATAAAAGGCCCCCACCACTACCACTTTATTCACACCTTCAAGCCATTTGGATCAGCCAAACTCTGCCCAAATACTCTCTCAACTTCCCTCTCTTACTTTTAGAATCCTCACTTTGGGCAGAATTCATCCCAAGGATGCCTTTGTCTCAAATCAAAAAAAAAGAGTTACCTGATTTTAAGGTAATGTCTTCTCTTATGTTATTTGGTTTTATTTTGCTTCTCCAACCCCCTAAACTCTTGTTATTCATTTATTTTGTAACAACACCACTATCATAAATAAACTAGGATGTTATTACAAGAATTATTAGAGCTACAGTTACACATACCTACATCTAATGGTTAATCAACATACTCTTTCTATGGATGGCGAATTTCTGCCACACGAAACAATGATTGTTCAACACTCATATAACACCTTCAAATGTGGCCATTAAGATGTAACTATATTTATATATGATATATAATATGTTTATGTTTTGCTTAATCTTCTGTATTTCTCATTTATGGCATGTCTTTATGGTTTCCATTATGGGTAAACGCGATATCTTCATTTTAGGAAGTGCGAACTACCGCCCCCTCAATGTGATTTGAATCGTTAATGTCATATGTGGGACGTATAAAGTATGGGGTAAATGATATTATATATGATATTATTCTGAAATTATAATATACCTTTATATCATTTTTATTTCATTCCATCAAAAACGAAATAGAAATGAAAGTAGCATTCATGCGTAGGTACAGCTTACCGTCTCCATGAACGGTGCATTTCATTTCTTTGCTCTAAATGTTATGTAATATTATAAATGAATGCATATACTGGATATATATGATATATATGATATCTACATCATGAATATAATTCTGGATATAATGGATATTATACCACATAAACAACTTGTAATTATGAGTAGTTTATTGTTGACTCAAGTACCAAAGATCGACAAAATGACTGTTATTAACTTAAATGACTACATAATTTTCGTAACATTGTAATATGTGATTTAAAAGGGATAATGAACTTGAAAAAGGTTCTTAAGAAAGTATAAATTAACTCTAGTTTATTATTCAGGAGGTTAAATAACGGTCGAGTCAAATCGGAAACGAGGTAAGGGAACTTATTAACCCAATTTATGTTCTTTGGGTTAATCTCCTACTTTCAAATTATGTCATGATATTATTATATCCTATCTTTTATTTTTAATTTCATTATGTTTAATTATAGTGAATACACATAATAGATCTATTTTATTTTAAAAATGATCTTTATAAGGTACTTTGTCTCAATCTCCATTCATTGAGGAATATTTTTTTTATACAGAAATTTCTTTTATATAGTGTATAAAACCCTTTGACTTTTACGTTTATTCAAAAGGAATCTTTTTATAAGAAGCATTTTAATAAACGACAAAAAGGAATGTTTTTCTTGTTGTATGTATGCGGCGACAACGACTTCTCTGCCGTTATGACCATTATTTGAGTTTCATCTTCCTCTACAATCCATAACTTTTTTTAAATGAAAAATAAATACAAAGTTTTAATTTTCTTTTATTTTGGTTTTGAAAATGGTAGGTATCAAACGTAGTTTACGAGTCTTAATATATGAAAACCCAGTAAAAATGTATATGTATTTAACGAAAGCCTAAAAATGTTTTCAGAAAACCCGACTCTCGAGTGTGGTAAACAGGAAGGGATTGGGCGTGGACCCATCATGGCCTGTAATTAGTCGAGCAGTCTCAGAATTAGTTATTTTGTTTCCAGAAGTTTGCATATTGTTTTCAGAAAAACACAGGAGTATATTTGAGAAATTTTAAAAGTAAGTATCTTCTAAATAGTGAACTAGTATTTTGATGCCACAATTAATTTCAAATGGTATTTTAAAAAATGGTATTCTTAAGTGTTTATATACCATTTTTCAAATGAGAAATGAATTGGACTTAATAACTGACGGGTGGAGCCCGCTATAGCTCCTAGATGCATCGGCAGGTCTCATGAGACAAACTAGTGTCTTGGCACGAGGCCTTGACAAAATCTTATTTGTGGTCTTGGCATGAGGCCTTGGCTACGTGGTTATGATAGTTTGCAATTATGAATTCCATCATTATGAAAGTGGTTATTGATATTTCATGTGATTATTCGACTAGTAGAATATCCATGTGAATAGTTAAATTGAATTATTTCATTCTACTTTTTCCATAGTGTGCTAAAGTTCATGTTTAAAAGGCTTTTGTTTTAGTTATACATTTCCTTAAATGTTTATGTTTATTTATGAAAGATTCCTCTATATTGTTATCCTTACTGAGCATCTGAGCTCCCCCCTTTCAATGTTTTATTTTTCCTAGGATGTGAAGAAATATTTTATGTCTGACCTACAGGGATAGTCTGAAGGGGATATGAGTGTGGAAAATGGAGACTTTGTTATTGTAGTTTTTCACTTTATGATGTAATGTAACATTTATGAATTTATCTAGTGTTTCCAAGGCTACTAAACTAATCAGTCTTTCGAGACTTCATCTTTTGTGATCATGGCAATGTTACGCAATAATGCACCGACTCCGGGTAACTGGGGTCGGGGCGTTACATAATTTTATTTATTTTCATATTTATTTTTGAAATAGAATCTATGTAGAATTTTTAGCATTTTCTCCATTAAAACCAACATTCTCGTATCATCAATGGGATTAATTTTATGTTAAATTCAACAATGTATGTAAATGGAAGTTTCAAATACGGATTTCATATTTGATATATTAATAATATATATTATAAAATTTTATCAGCAAATTTTTTTTTATAAAATGTATATTGAAAACAGTAAAAATTATTTATTATGGATAAGGAAAAAATTGATTTACTGGGGTGTTAAACTCTAGATATATTGGTTATGATGACCTAAAAAGAAATAAAAACTATTTTAGGGGTATATATTTACCTTATAATTTCAAACTGTCCCGAATACAAAATTTTGGAATCCTTTTAGGAAAAAACCGGGATAAACCCTTTTCTTTTTTAATTTACAAGTGTTCCACTCACATCACAAATAAATTTCTACCCACTATCCTCTCTTATTTGAAACATAATAATATTTCGGTTCATCTAATCATGCCTAAATGTTTTTCAAAATTATATCCCAATAACAATGAAGCCATAATTTGTGTAGAAAATAAAACATGGAATGAATTTAAAAAAACAACATAAGATGGTTACATGATGAAGATGTAACTTTCTTCAATGACTGTTCTTATATTTATTCCTTCACCAAACCAAATTATTATTGTACCATTCTGATATGAAAACCAAAATTTTTTCCATATATATAAATTTTTTTATCTTAAGGTAATGACATAAAACTATCTCCATATCCATCAATTAGGATATTATATCAACACTCATGTGTTTTGTATAGTACCACCACACAAACTAAAGGATTTTTACCTCAGGATTTTTGGTATATTTTGGTTTTAATATTTAATTTTAAAAATGTAAAGGACATTTACCTCATGATTTTTTTAATGTTCTATTTATGGTATTTCTATTTAGTAGTGTAAAAATACATTTATCCATATGAAAATTGGTATATGATCTATTGATAATATCTATATTATTTATATATATGTCTTATAATCATTTAGCTGAGGAATGTTTGTAAACTCACATTATTGATTTGTTTTTATTCATTAATTATCCCAAGAAATATTTACTTACCTTTGATCATTGGAAATTAAATTTTCGTAAATACCTAATTAATTATCATGAATTTTATTTGATTGTATTGTATATTATTTCTAAATTCGGTTTCTTTCATTGATTTAATATGTTTATCTATAGAAATATTGATAAATCGATATTCATTACTCTATATAGATATTTGATGATACAGAAAATTGTTCATGAATTAAATCAATTATTATATATTTGAGTAATGATTTTTACATGAAATAATGGGTGAGGCCCTAAATTATAAACCCCCTCAATTCATTGGTAGGTCTCATTAGATAAATATAGTGGAAAAATTAAATGGGTTTGTACATGTATTTTAAAAAATTTTATGGAAGGTATTGACTATAGAGGTATCATGATACATGATATCATCAATTCAAAAAATTATGCATTTAATTAATTGAGATTATAGTTATTATTATAATTCGTGGGGGTTTAGAAATGATATTACCTATAGTGGATTGTAACCCTCCTTTATTTATTAAATAGAATATGTTTTCAGTTATTTTCCATGTCATATTGATTATTTCTAATGTTTACATGACAGTTCTGTTGTTTAATTTTCTAGTTTTTAGTAATTTTCTACACGGTTTTGATTATTATTTATTGAGTCATGATAACATTTTATATATGTAACCCATACTGAGAATTTGAGAAAAACCAAATCATTTTCTTTTCCCTATAATCCATGAACTTTATAATGATTGATATTAAAGTATATTCTAGAGGAAATAATTTTATTCTCAAAAAAATTATATTTAAATTTGTGTTTTCAAATATATTATTGGAATTAACTAGGTTTATATTTGTCCAAACACTAAGATATTATTTCATAAGGAAAGTGATTAATATTATCCTATGATAATGTAATAAGGTAATACATTACCTCTAGGATATTAGGGTTATGATCACTATTGAAAAATTTAAAGGGTAATATAAATTTATCAAATTAATGAATTTAAATGAAAGCCTTTAAAAAATTTCTCTTCTTACTATTCGTAAAAAGTCAATCGTTTCAGAAAATTCCCAAAATTTGACCCATAGATTAATTTGATAAGCTAATTCAAAAAATAAATTTTATTTTTTCAAATTCATTTCCACAAAGTGGAGTAAAATGATTTCATTATTTTCTAGTAAAGTAAAATAAAATCTATTATTGATGGAAAGGGATGATGTTACTAAAAATTCACTACATATTTAGATGGTATTTTCATTTTCAAATATATATATATAAATATATGTTTTTTCAAATATGTGTGTATGCATATTCAATTATCCAGTTAACTATTTATGTTATTAAGGTATACTATTTCATTTTTCTTTTAGACTCGTGGTTTTGTGTATCATATGATATAAAGGAAATTAAATCTATTTGAATATAAATATATCATAAAATATTGGGGTCTGATATTCCACAATTTTTAAAATTAATTTATAACTAAAAATTATATAAGTATTTTAAAATACTAATTATAATAAATATCTTCCATAATTTCCCTAATTTATAATGTTGGTTTTTTAATTTTATGATTCATCAATAGATCATTAACCCGGTGAGTAGTCTTATTCCATATCATATTTTCTCAATGATACAATATTTCTAATAGTTGTTCTTCTTAGAAAAAACTCCAATCAAGTAGTATATATTCTGAGTATTGAACATGTGATTTATCTAGTTTTGACTTCCTCATGAGAGATATAAGGAGCACATACTGAAATTGAGATACTTTTATTATAAGAACCCAATGATAAGAAAACATGACTACCCAAAAAATAATATAAAATGGTGCTCTAATAATAATGATAAGATTCTCAATATTTCTAAATCATGGAAACATAAAACATATATAATTTTTTTAGAATACCTTCTCACCAAATCAAATTCTTGATTTCGATAATAATTGTTAGCATAAATTATCTTTCAACTCTAATCTAACATGATTTTTTGTTGAATGGATATAAATTTCTATGACATTTCATATCATATATGTGGTAAAATTATATTTATTTATCTAACCTAAACCTATAATATTCGTGTTATACATTTAATTCAATTTATTAGTTCATAACGATATATCCAATTTCTTAAGGGAATGATATTAATGTATTAAAACTCCACTGGTGGATTGTGTGGATCGAAAAAAATTAAATTCTATAAATCGTGTGTTCAATCTATACAATAGAGTTGGAATTGGTTTCTCATATATATCATTTTTCAAGGATGAAAAACTATACTATAATCCACTTATGTATTTATATATTTTTGAAGACATATCCAAAACATAGTGGTTAATATTTGATCATAATAATATATAATAGAATTTAATACACAATAAAATCATACCTCATTTTTATTGAATATTTTGAAAAGTTTTAGAAGAGTGGAATATTCTCTAATAGAAATTATTTGTGATGAATTCATAAGTTAATTGACAATAATCTAAATAAAATTTTGGCATTTTGGTGTTTTTTGTATTTCGATGACACAATCTATCAGAATATTTACCAATTCCCATTTTTTTTTATTAATGTATAAAAAAACTTTTTAATATTCTTTCACTCTACATTAACTTATTTTAAAACCAATAACCTAGATACATACTCTGATATGTCACTTAAAATTTTGTCCCAACCTAAATAATCTTTCAAATAACTCTACTTCTAACATAAAGGATGAATGAAGAAAGATGATATATTATCTTTATAAAACATCTCTGTCTTCATGTAAAGTAATAACATGATGAATAATTAGTTACTTAACCATATCATTCCTTCACAATCAATGATGTTTTTATGAACATTTCTATGCTCTTTTTATAGTTCAATATTTTTCATTACATTACTCTTTTCTCCATAATTTAATAGATAATTATACACTCATTTCATCAAAATTTGATATCTCCCCTTACTTCAAGATTTCTATATCCATAATTTTTAGAACCATAAAAATAGGATATTCTGTAATCCACAACATAGACAGGCTAGAATAACTTATTCATCTTAAATATCTCAAACCTTATTTTCCTTCCCATATTTGAAATATATCAATGAGTTATAAAGTTTAATCAACCCCGACCATATTCTCAAGTTCATATTAAACACATTTGGAGTTAATGAATACTTTAACATCCTTTTAATCAGAATATATATATATATATGAAATCATTCTTTATAATTATAACACCTCCATTTCATCATGGGAAAAAATAACATAGGTAATTCCATCTCATGAGTTGTGTAGTTTTATTCATAAAACTTCACTTATCATGTGGTATAATCATTCATCATATAATTATACATGAAGAAAAATCACAATATTTTACTTAATGCATCGTTATATGTAAAAAAAATTAATTGTTGAATGGTAATGTGAGAACATGAATTTTGAAAAACATTCTCTTTAGTTCAATGTTATTTTCTATTAATTTTTTTTTATAATTGAACATGGATCCCTTTTGAGTTAACAAGGTGTATTGCTTATAAAATATAGATAAATTATCTAACAATAATTTATAATATTCATTCAAATAAAAAAACCTCTAGAATAAAATGATTTATATAATCAGGCCTCATATCCTAGTCGAATGAAATTGTATAAAGAATACAAATAGAAAAATAAATTAAATATAATTGAAATTAATATCTATTTAAACATGTATATGTCTCAAAATATAGTTATCCTATAGGAATAAATTCTATATAATATTGTTATATAGAAGGAATAAAGAATATAAAGGTTCCCCTCAATCGAGTATTAGTTTGAAGAGGTCATTTGGGAAATGAAATTATGGAATGCATTACAACATAAAAAGAATGGATAATATGATATGTATATTATATATATATATATATAGTTTTATATAACATTAAATATGGAGATAAAGTTATTCAAATAGAGAAAAATCATAACCCAATTAAAAAGTGTACTATAGATAGACCCCTTACCATATGTAGGTATTTATTACTCAAAAAACATAAGACCATGAATAATAGAATTAGATATATTAATTAATTATTTCATAAAATTTTACATAAACTTCAAATTTATTGTAATTTTTTCATTTCTAAATATTTTAATGAGGTATAATATTTAATTTAATTTTTCAGGAGCGTTCGGTTCATGGTTCCACGGTCAGGTTAGTTATGAATAATTATTTCTATTTGGGTAAAAATATAAAAGAAACCCTGGAGGGTAATTAAATGGTATATATGAATATACCAAAATATAATTACTCATATTTAACCATATATTTTCTAGTATTTTAAGAATCATTTAGTAAAAAATTATTGTTTTGTGGTCAGTTTAGTTAATGTTGTTTTTAAAAAAATATTAAAAGACTTTATGTTTATTTAATTTCACTAAAATATTTTATTTTATAATGTGATTAAATATATAATATACATATTTAATTCATTTTCAATAATTATATGTTAATTTTATCGTTCCTTGAAGGCAGTAATGGGATGTGAAAACTCATCAGCCAGGGAGGTAGAGGTCTAAAATATTTTAAAATAATTTTTTCTTTTTAGATTAAGAGAAGAAGAGAGTATGGTGTATGAAATTTATTATATTCAAAAAATTAATTTTATAAAAATATATGATAATGGGGTTATTATTCCTCATTTAGGGAATTATTTTATAGAACGATGTGGGATATAAAAATAACACTAGATTGATAATACTTCCATTTATTTTGGATATATCATCTTAGTATTAGAATTATGAAACTTTGGATTGTTCATCAGATGAAACTAAAATCACTAAGATTTGTGAGAAAGGATTGGAAAGATAGTAGGGAATAATATTTTTGGCCTCAAGGGAATTAATTTGGGGGGTGTAGGGGTGGTTAGAGGATGTATATATAATTATAAAAGTGGGGTGTCACTGATTATTATATTCATTTGTTAATTATTTTGGATCAATAGTATCAATTTTACTTATTCTTATAAAAATTTATAGTGAATTTAAAATTTTATTTTTAACTAATTAGTAATTACATCTACCACAAATCACTAAATTATTTATTTAGCATACAATGTTAAATATCATATTTATTTTTATATTTTAATTTTCACAGAAATATTATACTTTATTTACAAAATATAAATATTTCCCTGTATATTTTTTTGGTGTCTTGAATTAAAAACGAATTTATTTAAAAAAACAATTTTAATATTGGGAAATTTAATTTATAATTAGAATCATCTTTTTTTGAAAAAAATAAAAATTTAATATTGTGATTAATTTCATCACCCTTTGATAAACAACATGTCGTATCAAAAAATTATCATTTCATTATAATAACATATAATAATAAGTGAATAATTTATTTTAAGAAATTATATTTCTTTAAAAATATTATTTTTATTATAAATGTTTAGTTAAAAAATTTATATTTTCGAAAAATATAAGCATTAAATTTAAAAATTTTAAAACATTTATTTAATTTTAAAATGATATAAATCTCAAATTTTATTTTTATAATACTAATAAATATTATTATACACTTTTATAAGTGAGGATACTATTATAATGGTCATGATATAATTCCAAATTAATAGATTAATATTGTAATAGATAGGTCGCTATTCCAATGGTCATATTACTATTTCTATAGTCAAATTTGTCTCAGTCGTATTAGTATAATAAATTAATTAAATACAAAATATTTCATTAATTACTTGTTAACTTATATTTTCTCTATATGTTATATATATTTTCATTTTAAAAAAATCATGATTATTTACTAATATTCTGCTTTATTTCAAAAATGTAATTTCTGAGTGTCATTATTTTAAGAGATCAAGAAGATCCAATTTGTTATTTTATTATGAATTTATTATAAATAATTTATTCCATTATAATACGTTAATTTATTATGATAATTTTTATTCACAAAATGTAATATTAAAATTATTATATTAAAATGATGTTGGTTTTATCATTTGGTTCAGGATCATTATATAATATTATATTACAAAATATGAAAAATTATTTATACATAATTGAAATTTCATTGATAAAATTCAAGGTTATTACATTATTCTCCCATTAATAAATTTCTCCCTTAAAATTTGAATTAAAATAATACGATTAAAATAGTCTAGGGAACTTTTACTTTATGGATTTCATCACATCCCATGTCTCCTCCATATTTTTATGGATTCTCCATTATACATTGAATATGTGAGTTGTCTTGTTGGGTAGATCTATTTATATCTATTATAATATGTTCATGAAATACATCCAGTAATAGAGATCATTATACATTAGTACTACCAGTGAATTCAATATATTTTAATAATCTGGTATTTACTTCCTCAAGAGGGATACATTGAACATTTAATGCACTTGAGAAAGGTTATAAGGTAGTGTTATTTGATAGTTCACAACACCAATTTGATCATAAATCTATATGTGGAATTTTTTTTGGAAATTATCAATCTATTACTTAAAAAACTCATGAATATATTCCATTAGGATATGTTAAATAACACATTTTCTCTAACCACAAACACCTGGTCTCGTCATTAATTTTACGCATAAATAATCCTTCGAATTTTATTGACACTAATGTGTTGGTGAAATTATTTAAACTTTTCTATCATTTACTCAGCCATTTTAATTATAAATATGGTTCATTAACCATTCATATTATAGTACATATATTTACATCATCTCATCCTATAAAGGGATTCATATGGATATATTTTGATTCTAAAGTTAAAACTATTATAACCAGAGATCTCAACTAGTGAAATATGATGACCTCATACACATTTTAATTCCACTTTGGATTCTCTAAATATTTATACTAGTTTCATTATATTATTCTCAAAATGCACATAATTTTGGAAGTGATAAGTCATGCTATTGTTTAAATTGTTGTTTAGAACTTGTTAGAGAATTTTCCAGAATGTAGTTGTAATATTTGTAACATCATTGCATACAATCTGTAGTGGTGTTCTGTATAGCATCCTCATATGAAAAATATCATTGAAACATGATCAAGTGAGAATTCTGCTATAATTGTAATGATTTTTTAGACTTTGAAATAGAATCCACCATAATCCATAGACTATTCTATCATTTGGGAATCTTCATTTGACCTGTTAAAATGTAAAAGGTGTTATTTTAATGTATCCAAATAGTTATAGGTTATGTATTCATTATCCCATTATGAAATGTCATTATATATATCACATGAGAACATACTAGAAACATCAATGTATATTTAATGATCTAATTGTTCATATTGTCCCACCAATATTGCTCTTAAAGATCTTGATATATCTTGATGAGGCATCTCTAAATAAAGAATGATGAGATATGTGAATTATAAAAATACTCCTTTATCATAGTATTCTATAGAACACATATTCATGACTTAGTATTACAATTAATTCTTCATTAAATTTCTACTCTGAGGATATCCTTTTTACTTATTACTTCAACATTGATCTGATTTTCTACAGCATTTCATTGAGATTGATTAATATTTTTAATAGGGAATGGTTGAGAAATCATATGAGAAAGTGATGATTATGTTAATTGATATTATATCCCCAACAATATAATTTTAATGAAAAAATAAATTGATCCTTATATATTCTCATCATTTATATGGTTTCCAAATCATTTGTGTTAAGATCATCTACCATTTTAATTTCTTTAGGATGATGTTTGTTCATTGAGAAATATATGACCTTGGTCATCTCTTATCACCTTTTCTGAAACATATTATGCTCATTATTTTTAAATATAAACATAAGGATGTTATTGTAAATATATATATTTCAATCTTCTTCCCAAAAATATAATGTCTTAAAATTTTAAACATGAATATCATCACATCCCAGTCAAGATGATTAATTATATTTTTTGGATCAATAAAATTAAACATCCTTGTGGTGCACACAATCAAATTATCATTTTTTAATTTGTAAACAAGTCAATCCTATCATATATATATATATATTTATATACATTGAAATGTTATGCACTTGATGGTAGAGTGAGAACTGGTGCTGTTAGAAACCATTTTTTCAATTCTGTGAGTTCCAATTCGCATTTTTTTAGTTAATAAATTTCCCCCCTTCAAATACATAATTATTATAAGGTTTTAGAATAAGGGTTTTACTCCCACAAACCTTTGGTAATACACTTCTATTACGAGAAAACTACTGATATCCTTTAAAAATGTTACTTAGGACACTCCTAAAATTATTTTATCTTAAATGGGTTTATAGATATCTTTTTGATAGTTTTAAATTTCCACAAGATTGATACCTCCTCCATAAAGAAAACACATTTTCAACACTCTTCATATACCTTCTGTTTCAAAAAATTATTTACATTATAATCAATGGCTCATCATATTAATCTTTTCATTTAGAGTATATCAGAATATCATCTATAATGTCTTAAAAATTGATGTTAATATCTATATAAAATATTTATTATATCCCAAAATATTTATAAATAATTAATGAATCGTAATGGAATCACTATGCACTCTTATTATCTTTACCTTATATAAATTTTTATATAGATAATTATTTCCTTCTTAACAATTAATTAATGATATCCCACAAAAATTTCCATCATTGAAAAATAATGATGCTAGAATAGGTGATCAAACAAGTAATATATACATGAGAGGGGATACATTTTATTTATCATTCTTTCATTACCTAATGATATTTAATTAAAAGGTAAATTTACACATCCTTATTCTTGATTAAGATAACTGGTGCACCCCACCATGAATAACATGTGTATATAAACCACTTATGCATATATTTTTCTACCCGATACATCTCTTATTCCAACACAATGATTGGAATTATATATAAAGTCTTATATATTTGATGGAATTTGAATTATATATTTTATTAAGAACTCAAATTATTAATCATTAATATGTATGAGAATAATTTAAAGAAATAAATTACTATAATATGTAACAATAGGCATGTCTTTGGGAAACAAACTTTTTTATAACAATCAATAGTGAAAGATATTTTTTCTTATAAGGAAATCATATCCTAACTTGTGATAAATACTCCAAATTATATTATTCCTATAGAGAACCTATCTTTTCAAAAATTAACATAAAAAACTTTCTTCAAATACTTAAAACATTATACAATGAGAAGCCCAAATATTTTAATAGTCTTATGCCTTTGGAAATTGGGAATCAAAAACACTATAACATAAGTGAGCTACATTATTTCACACTAGGTTCTTCTGGAATATAACCATTATTAGAAACAAAAAACATAATACATATCTTCAGGAAATAATGAAGGAAACACAAAAATGGATGAGATTAAATTTTTAGTAATTGAAAACAAGGGAGATATGTTAGCTTAATCATAGGAATAATGTTATGAGAACACAATCATGAAAATAGAATAGTATATCATGCATGTCAGATATCATATACATGAATCACGAAATAAATCTCTGTATTTTATAAGACATGAATCATAAGAGAAATAAATATCATTATCCATGAAAGAATAACATATGAATAAAACATGTACTTGTGGTAAACACATAAACATATAATATGATTTCTATTGTATCCAATATTTTACTATCAATAACTACTTAGTAGAAAGAGTCCATTACAAAAATTGGTTCACACATAATTCCAACCAAATAATATTGAACCAAAATTACTACTCATTCCAGCCATGTAATTAATTAATCATGTTAATATACCATTCCATCCCTATAATACTAAATCATTTTTATTTTCCATTTCATCCATATTTATCCCATGGGATAAAAATATGATCCAAATGCATTGGAGGAAGATATTGGCCACACTCATCTCATAATTAAATCAAATTTACATTTTCCAAATGATCACAAATAATAAAAATACAACCCATGAAATGGAATAGGTGTTATGAACATGTAATAATATCATATCCTACGAAAAGATATTCATTTCAAAATCATCTTTTTTAAAATAACCGATGAAAAGACATGGGTCTCAAAAGTATATAACCGATGAAAGATAAAAGGGTTTCATAAATATCATTCCATCAAAACCTAATCCCATCATAGCAATAACATGAATGGAAACATTGAATAACTACCCATAATATCATGTGTAATACCAATAGATTTAATCACAGATGGGAAATAATTTTGAAAGATCTTTTAAAACATTTTTTAATGACAATATCCTTTCACCATTGAAAAATTATTTTCAAAAAATAAAACATTTTGAATACCATTTTCGTTGATAATTTATTTGAAAACATATAAAGAAATATTTGAACAGTTTTTTAAAATATGTTTTCCTCATAATGGTCTTCAATGATTTTTTGAATACATTTTTAATAACCTTTTTTGAAATCATGGTTTTTGAATACAATATATTTCTAAAAGAATAATGAGTCCGACAAATTTTAATTATTAATAATATATTTGGTACAAAAAAGTGTAAAATGGTACTTATAAATGAGTATATCTTGAATAACCGGAGGATATAAAATTTATTTGCATTCATAAGATATGGATCGCGAGATTTCATTAATTGAAGTATAATCAGAGGTAATATCTAAAACTGATGAGATTGTTTCAATAAACTCTTATCACATAGTAACCTAAGATCATACTAGACATGTTAAAAATTTCAATAATATGAATATTAAAATATCATATAAAATAAGGATTTTAATGATATAATAATTCTTGGAAATGAATTTAAGTTCATAAAAAACATGATTCTCAAAGAAGAAAAATTGAGACAATACAATTTTAACGATTCAGTATATTTTGAAACATAAACCACATGAATGAAAAATAATAAAATTTACATGTGAATACCCATTAATTTTTTAATATAATATAAATGATACAATCATAAGAATTACATACCCTAGAAAAAGGAAAGAGTGGATAACATATCATGCATGTCACAAAAAAATAGAGATGATGTCCCCACACCTTATGTATTAACTCTTTTCATACTTGTTTAAAGAACCTATATAGTAAATATATATTTTTATATATTTTTAAAAAGACCATATTATTATATATAATCCCAATTACATTTTATAATGATGTTATATTACCATATTCTTAACAATCCATTGATCAAGTTTCACATTATGTAATATTCGTTTTGTTATAAAATTGTGCCATAATTTTTTATATCACTCATCATTGTATTTATATCATGATTACAAAAACTAATACATGATATAAATGACACGTAAATTACTTATATTTTTCTAATAATAATATAAATAACATGGAGGTATGAAATGGAATACACCATTCCATGAGATGGTAAGATATAAGTATCCATGAATGTTATTTTCATTTTTATTGTCATATTGGGAGAAAGAAATCATATGTCCTATATTTATATATGTGTATTATTTCATTACATTAGAATTAAAATTATATATATATATATATATAATATAACTTCACTAAACCAATCCTAAATACATTCCATGTTCTGCGTGAAAAAATCAAAACTCCTTGAATGGATGGTAGTCCACACATCCTCGTACATAATTATCATATTTTCGACAAAAGGAACGTAAAAAAGATATCAGTTTTAAAAGTAATAAATATTATTAAATAAATAATAAATATAATATATAACAAATATAAACATACATTCCATAAAAATTTACACCATGAGAAGTTGTAAACTAAGATGAACAATCATCGTTTAGTGAGGCGGTAGTTCGAGTACACATAAAAAATATGTTCGTTACACATTATATGCAGTTTTGTGTATGTGTATGTGAAAAAAATTGAATAAAAACATCCTTTTATATTGATTACAATGTTGTTCTTATAAAATTATGAAATAAATATAGTGCAGTGGTGGAGAATAAAAATAATTGAATGGAGCTTGAGAGAAGGTGTTACCTCGTAATCGAGTAACTCCATTTGCATTATGCCAAAAAGGATACATAGGTATACATTATGATAAAATAGAGGCCTCAAGGAGGAAGGGAGGTATATTGGAATATGTATGGGGTTGATATTTTTTGAACCTAGGTTGTATGAGGGGTGTTAAAAGGAGAGATAGGTGGTGGCCTTTTAATAGGAAGGGAAATGACTCACTGGGTATTTTCTGAACAAATATAGGCGTAACAACATTTATACCTAAAAAAGTCATAAAAACTAGACAAAAATATACTATAGGGTAAATGGACGAATAGTTTCCATAATTGGGATTTTTACCAGTTTCAATGTTGTTTTGGGTCGTAAATTTAAAGGCACGTCTTTAGTTATGTGTACTTTTACCTTGATCGATGTAATTAAATTTAATTACTTTCGCTAATATGTTTTGGTAAAAATCATAGTTAAAATTATTAGAAATTATTACTTATGATGATTCCAAATATGGAATCAATTTTTGAAAACTAAAATCACTAAATTTTCTAAAAATAATCTAAAATTAATCATGCAGTCGGGTCAATAATGAAGTTTTTTAAAGTAAAAAATGATCCAATGTTTGCTATTTTTTTATATCCAATTTCAATGTGAAATTGGTTCCAAATATGTAAATTGGATTAATTTAGAATAATATTATATAATTAATGTTTGAAACCAAATTATATTATAATTTTCCATAACAAATAAATTTAATGAAAAAACTGGTTGGAATTAAAATCTTGTATTTTTCACTTTTCATCCAAAATGATAGTTTCTCAAAAAATCATAAAAATCCACTATAAGATAATTTAGAAACTATAAATTCAAAAATTATGTTTGTTATATGAAATTAAATTTCAAAATATCTCTAAAATTAATTTTTATTAATTTGCACTTATGGACATTAAAAGCAGTTCATTCCAAAAAAATTAATTTTAAACATATAAGGAATTTACCAAAATTAATATATTTCATTGTATATATTTTTTATTTTTGTAAAAATAATAATAATTATTTTAATATTATTTAGTAATATTTATATAAATATTTTTAAAGGATTGGTTATAATTATATTTTTTACATAGTTATGATAATAAAATGATGTTTCATAGAAACATTGATGTTGTGTGTAACATTAGCCAAGCCAGTGTTGCGTGTAATGTGTGACAATTTGGTGTTGCATGTAATGTATGTCAGTTCGATGATGCATGTATCATATGCTGATTTGTTGTAAGGTGAAATATTCCAAGATGTTTTCTTGTGAAATGAATGTTTAACATATTGAATTGAATACAGAAATAAAAATTTAATTTATTTAAGGAAAAAGGTGTACAAAAACTCAGATTATTAAATTATACCATCATTAAAATGAATTTCACCCCGAAAATTAATCAATCAGGTAAAAAATGATTATATTCTTTCTTCATAATATCCTCATGTTCCAATGTAGCTTCCTCTAACTGGTGATTTCTACAAAAAAAACTATGAGCATGTCTGTTCTCCTATTTCATAGAAAAGTCCCTAATTGGTCATGAATTTCAACTACTTGTTCTCCATAAGATAGGTCCTTATCTAGTGGTATGACCTCTATGTTCAGCACATTTTATGGTTCATGTATGTACTTCTTTTGGAGTGATAAATTGAACACTCAGTGGAGTTGATAGATATTTTGAGGAAGTTACAAGAGATAGGTTTCCATCCCTATATGATCAGGAATCACAAAGTGACTGATATAACTAGGTATTAGTTTCCCTTTCCTCACAAATATCACAATTTTTATCCATGGTGACATTATTTGAAACACTATTTCATAAACATCAAATTCTAAAATGCGAAGTTTGTTATCAGAGTCACTTTTCTACCTGATTTGATCATCCTTTATATGCTATTGAATGGTTCGAGATTTTTCAACCAATTATTCAGAAATATCAAGCCCCTATATCATTCTTTCTCCAGCATCATCTCATCATGTTGGAATTCTAAATTTCATCACATATAGGGATTGATACAGTGAAATATGTTATCTTGAGTGAACATTATTGTTTTAATAATAGTCAACTAGAGTAAGGTGTTAATCCCAACCATATATGAAATCCAGAGAACAAGATCCCAATATATCATCTAGTGTTTGAATTGTTATTTCAAACTGAACATCTATTTGAGGAAGATAAGAAATGATAAAACTCAATTCTATGTCATGTAATTTTTGAAAACCTCTCTTGAACATTGAGGTAATCCTTGGATCCTGATCCCATACAATGGAATGTTGTACTCCATTCAACCTTACCACTTCCTTAATGTATATCATATCATGATGTTCCAGGTGCATGAGCCTCATCCAAGTTGGTGAGGACTCATAATGTACATCCAAGATACCTGAGATCAAATATGATTGGAGGTATATTTCTAGGTTATTGTAGTAGTACTATATCAATTGTTGTTTGATACTATAGCATGTAGAACCATTCATCTATTTGAGCCTCTAGGCCACCAGATTAGTCCTCATGTCCATCAAATATTTTGGTCCACCCATGGTATTTGGGCCAATCAATGCTTTTGGGACATCTCAAAGCCTTCAGATCCCCTCGAGGTCTTTGGGCCACCTCAAGGCCTTTGGGACACCTGAAAATGAATAATTTCCTGATAGATTGCAAATAAAAATGCTCCAGATGATGATTGAGAGCATTCACATTCACAATAGTAGAGCTAACCAGACATGGAAGAATGAGAAAGCCTTATATTGTGATCGATGTCAAGCTTGTGCAGCTCTTCATAGGATAGTTAGCCGACCAGCCTGGTAATGGAGGAGAGATGCCATCAGTACATTTTATTGGGAGTGGATGTTCCTTGATGTCTTGTTTTGGTTGATTTACGAAGACATGTAAGTCTTGTATGGTCATTGAATCCTTCAAAAATTTAAGGAATCCACCACATCCCTTTAATAGAAGATTACCAAAATTAAATAATAATGAATACCTTCATGCCATTTATAACAATAAATATGATCCAAAGATAATTATTCTCATATACCGATGAATTGTGTTCTCTTCATAATGTGACCGACTACCACTCATATAACATTAAACAATTTAATGGATTTGGGTAGTCTGGAAAATAATATATAGTGACATTCTACCTTTTCTATTCTGGTATGGGTAATAGAGGCAATATCCCCTTTGACATTTTACTTTCAGCATTATCTTATTTGAAGACCAAGAACTGAGATACAAACTCTATGACATCTCTCTTCAATACATCCCATAGTAAGTATTAATTTATGTTCCCATACATATTTTTACTTCTATGATTTATATAGAATGAAGAAAAATGAGCATTCTATAATAGATTATGCATCAAATATGGTATTAAAGGAAAACATACATTGTTGTTGAACCTCATTATTCTCTCATATCGAATATTAAAGCCAGATATATTTCTTAATTTATTTTATTACTATTCATCATCCATCTTCTCCTGAATAATCATTAATTGCATTGAGGGTTGAACATTCATTTGATAAAGACACTATTTTCCCCTTACTTCCGTACTTCTGGATCCAACTGTTGAAAATACAAAAAATATTAAATCTTTTGTGATCAGCATCATAGATAAGATAATAGGATCCTACCAACTCATATCCTCAGCCACCTTGTTCTCTTTCCCTTGGTTGTAATGTATTGAGTAGTCAAAATTATTTATCATATTTTACCAACTTCATTATTTAATGTTCAAATACTTAAATGTGAATATAAATTTTAGAAATTTATGACTATCATATATATCACACATTCTTCAATAAAGATAACGACAACCATAACATTAATTCAAAAATTACCACCTCTAACTCAATATTTTTCATTGGTTAATTTTGATCATGAATATTTAGTTGGTGTGAGGAATAAGGTATTTCCATATTATTTTTCATAAGAACACATACCAATACCTTCTTGGATTCATCATTAAAGATAGTGATTCATTATCCACTATAGGGTAATGTAAGCATAAGTTCACTGGATAACCTCCTATTCAATTCATGAAATTTTCCTCACATTCATCTGTTTAGAGGAACATTACAGCCATCTAAGTTAACATGATCAGAGGATTAGATAGTCATGAGGAATTGAAAACACACTATCTATAATATCCTGCTAAACCATGAAATCTACGGATCTCCATCAACATGGTTGTTATAAGAAATCATTTAATATCTCCCAGTAGTGATGGATCTAATTTTATACTATATCCTCAGATTATGTGACATATAATGAAACAATTTTCACCCAAATATCACACTTTGTAAATTTTTCATACTGAATATCCTTACATAGAGTTAATATTACATTTCATAGGGGATCTTCACCCTCTTACATTTTATTTGAATAGATAATAATACTATCTATAAAGAATACTAAAAACTGGTTGATGTAGTCAGTAAAGATTTTATACAAAAAATCCATGAATTTATATGGGAGTTAGTAAGACTAAATGGACTCACTATATATTCATATTTTCCATAACTTGTACAAAATTTCATCTTAGTTATGTCATATTTCATGACCCTCAATTGATGATATCTTGAACAAAGAACGATCATGGAAATGAATTGATCTCGTGGTATTTGATCAAAAAAATCATCATTATAGGGAAGAGGATACTTTTTCTTAATTTTCATATTGATCAAATAATGATAATCAATAATGAGTCTCATTGAATCATTATTATTTATAATAAAAATAACAGGTTCACCCCAAGGAGACACTATAGGAAGAATGTATCCCTTATCATTATTTTGTTGTATTTTCTTCTTAAATTCCTATATCTCAATCAGATCCATTCTATAAAAATACCTTAATATTTTTGTGGAACCATGTATATATTCTATTGTGAATCCAACCTCACATTTTCATGGAAGACTAGAAAACTGATCTGGAAAGATATCCACAAATTCTAAAACAATAGGTATATAATAGAAGATGATTATATCTGAAACCCTTTTAGATTAAAAATATTTAATGCTAATTAAGACCCATAAACTAAACGTAATCTAAAAAATATGTTCATTAATATCATCACATGGATGGATGATCATAAGAGGTATTGAGATATCAAAATTAACTTACCTTACTTGAAAACTAATGTGGGATTTATGTAGATAAATCCAATCCATGCCTATGATGACAAAAAATTCAACCAATGGAAGAATGAAATTATTCACAGAATGAACATTCCCAAAATCTTCAATTGGATAAGAATCATAAATATAAGATGTCTTAATAATTCCATTAGCGTGTTTCACAACTAATTCTACATCTAATTTATTTGGTGTAATCTTAACACCCTTAAGAAATTATTTTGATATGAATGTGTGGGTAGATCCAGAATCAAATATGACATTAGAAGTTATGGAGTTAATGGTATGTGTACCATTCATCACATTGTTATCACACCCCTCAATAAAAATATTAATTTCTTGATATTTTCTATTATCCCATGGAATAATAGGTAGCTAACATCAATCATCATCACCAGCAATTCATTTTGGGAATTAGTTAGAATAATTCCCATTCTCCTTACACTTATAGCACTAAATTATGGGAGGTTAAGTCTATAAAGCATTCTCTTCATCATCATTTTGAGATAACTTCGTCGCATTATTTCAACAATCAACTTCATTACGAAATTGCATTCAATACATAAAACATTTACTTGTCCCCTTAAAAAATTCCACCATGTTTTTTCCCACATTTAGAGAACACTAGAAAACTCATTTTCATTTCTCCATGGTTTTTAGAGTTTCCTTTGAAATACATCTTCCCTTTATTCTCAAACCCATGAGGTTTATATGTGACTCCAACCTCCATTTGAACCTATATTTCACAATGCACAATTTATTTGAATCTACTATTGTATCCTATGGATAATGACTTTATGAAAATTATCTTTAATCCACTAAAGAACCTATAATCATTAAATTTAGTTAGGATTATAATTCTTGATGCATACCTCGCATGTCTTGGTAAATTAGCATTGTATGTACCAATAGATTCTTCATCCCTTTCCTTCAAATCAGTGAACTCTTACCTCATATTGATACAAAAAATATGAGGAATGTAATTATTGAAAAATAATTTCTTGAAGTCGTCCCAATCCATGGATTCAACCTAATATCACTACCTCTTATTGTTCATTTGAGTCCACCACTGATATACATCACCTTCTACCTAATAAATATCCAGAATGAATTTCTAATTCCCTAAAAGTTGAAGAATGGAGAATATATTTTTAGGTTTACAGATCTGTTTTTCTGCAAAAGTGGATCAGGAGACCGTCTAAAAGAATTTTTACTTTAACTCATGAAGGACTCAATATAATTTTTCCTCCATTGCACATTTTTAATTCCACCATGAATTAGATCTTGAGAAAGATGTGTAATCATAGAAACATGTTTTTTATTTTAGATCCTATTACATTCATTTTCTCAGGGAGAAAAACATGGAGTATTCCCTCAAAGCCACCATTAAATCAGTTATATAGAGTTCCATCCATGGACTTAGACCAAATGAATAGAGTAAGAAATTGTTATCATATTGAATAACCAAAAAATTATGAAAATTAAATTATAAGATGTCTGAAATATGACAACATCTTTAACCAATGACACTTTAGGTTTATCCAAGACTATTCATGTATAACTTATATATAAATCATTCCTTATTATTCATGATAATTTTTTGAATTACCAAATAATATACCTTGGGAGTTTCTAAATAGGTTTTCAAAAAAGACCATTGTCATGTCCATTATTACCCCGAGTTAGGCCCAAAACATCTTGTCAATGTTGTTACCCCATGGTTCACCTGTTTTGGATCCACATGTACTTATAGTATCCAAGAAGGGCTTTATTCAATCGAATCAACTCATTTTATCCTTAACCAAACTTCCAACATATTTTCATATAAATTTCTATAAACATAAAACTATCCATAGACATGTCCTTGGGTTTCTCAGTATGGTTTTCCCATCTACGCTTCAGAAGGATAACTACAACTTTTATCTGATACCAACTATAGCGACTGCCACTTTTAGTACATTATCAATAAATAAAATTTACAGAATACATAATACATTATACAGATAGATATCCATAGAGCGTTCCAGTATAGTAACTATGGAAACATGGAATGATAATCACTAAAACATATGTGATCCATATTATCTTCTACTAGGTTCATCTTGACTATAACCCTTTATAACCACATCATACATAATAAATATATTCAACACATGGTGGAGGAAGAATGAAAGGGGTTGGATCATATGCATATTAATTGTAAAAAAGGGTCATATTGAAGCACAATAATGTGCATAAGGGTATGAGAATATGATCATGAAAATAGAAGATTATACCCTCTATATAAAATATCTTATACATGATTCATGGAATAATTCTTAGTAATTCATAACAAATGAATCATATGTGAAATAAAGGACACAAGTTAGAAATGATAACAAAAAATGTAATTATTGGAGACACATAAGCATATAATATCATTTCCATAGTATACAAGTCATTGTTGTTGAGACCATCATAGTGGGAAAATTACATTATTGAACCGAGTTAACGCCTCATTCCTATCTTGTCTTACTGAATTGGGTTTACACCTCGCTCCCACCACGTAATATTGAACCATGTTTTTTCGCATTCTTGAAAATTAATATGGAAATAAATTAATTTCTCATTAAACCCTTGTCTATCTCATGTGATATATATCATTAACCAATCAATTTGAGGAAGATATAAGTTCAACTCATCTCATAATGAAATTATAAATACATTTTACACATGATCATCAATAATAATATCATAACCCCTGAAATGAAATGGGTATTATAACCAATTAATAATATCATAACCTATGGAAATAGATAAGGTTCATAATAAATTAATCATAAAAATTACATGTGAAATGAAGTGGGTTATTGAGGTATATATCCCGTGAAAGTAAAACATGTTTCCTAAAAATAACGACATAAAAAAATAATCCCTTATTAAAAATATTATGAATGGAAATATGGAATAATTTATCTATAAAAAATTAGTATCATGAATGGATATCAACTTAGATTGGAAATAATTTTGATTTATTTTTTAAAAACATTTTTTGGGAAAAATATCCTTTCTCCCTTAAAAATTGATGTTTAAAACATAAAATCTTTTGAAAAACTTTTTCATTGAAATTTTATTTTAAATAATATAATAAGATATTTGGAAATTTTATTATAAAACATTTACCATTATAATGGGATTCCTATATATTTTGAATACATTTTTGAAAACAAGGTTTTTGAATACAATAGATATTCAATCAGATCGTGGGATAAAAACATTTTATATAAAATTATATGTTAAGTAAAAAATAGGTGGAAAATGGTACTAAGACATTAGGATATCTTAAATAACCATAGTATAATTAATTTTTATAGAGTTATTGGGTTATAAATCATGATATTTCATTAATTAATCCAAAATCATAAACAATCTCAAAAAGTTATGGGATTATTTAATAAACTCTTATCACTTGGTAAGGTGGGATTATAATCCACATGTAAGAAAAGGGAATTACAAGAAGACTAAAATATGATCAAAATAAGTATTTTAATGATATAACATACCTAAAAATATAATTTAGATTCATAATAAAACATGAGTCTCAAAAAAATTGATTCAAAACTATTTTACCGATTTGGTATCTTTTTAAACATAAATCCCATGAAAAAAGTAATAAAATTTGAATATGACTACACATAAACATAATTATAACATACATATAATAAATTCAAGGTATTTACATATATCATATATATGGAATGTTTGGTTAACATAACCTGTATCTCTGGAAAATAAAAAAGTGACATGAAATCTGTTTACCTAGTTTCTTGACTCTCATCGTACTTGTTAAAGAAAACAGTATATAAATATAAATTACTTATAATAAATTTAATGAAAAATATTCTTATATATAATAACATATATGGTTTTATTATGTCCTTATTTTAACCCCCAATAAACAATCATATGCTGGGGTTTCACTTCAGGTAATAATCCCTTTGTTCTTTGCATGTGTCTTAATTTGTAATATCTTTGGTACATATACTTATATCAGGATTACAGGATGAAAAATATGATATAAATATCATTTATAATCATTATAATAGTTTTATAATAATCTATTGAATATAGAGGCATCAAATAGAATACATTGTTCATGGCGATGGTAAGTCGTACAAATGCATGAACGATGTTTCTGTTTTTATTGTCGTATTGAAAGATAAAATGAAAATGAACGATATGTATATATGTAAATAATGTCATTACAGTATACTTTTAATAATATATATATATATATATATTATAATTTCACTAAACTCAATATTAACACATTCCATGTAGAGTGTAAATGAATCACAACGCTTCGAGGGGGTAGTAGTTCATATTTTCCAAAATAAGATTATCAAATTTACACCAACTAGATATTATATAGATATGTGTTTTAAAAGGAATAAATAATCATAAATGTATGATAAATAATATTTATAACATATATAAATAGAGTTTCCAGTGTAATTCATACCATGAGAGACAATAAAGGAAAAATGAACAATCGTCATTTTGTGAGGTTATAGTCTTACAAACACATAAACAATATGTTTATTACCCATTTTGTGGTTGTTTGGGTAGATGTATACTGAATCCATTAGGGAAAAATAATAATATATTGAGGTTAGTAATTTTTATACAATCTTTTAATAATGATAGTGGAGGAGTTGAAGAAATATGATAAAATAAATTTTCTCGTCAGAAGGTGTTACCTCATAATCATGTAACTCATTTTGGTTTGTACCAAAAGGCGTCCTATGGAGAATTTAATCCCAATGGGAGGCTCCAGGGAGGAAGGTATAACTGTTTTAGAGTTTATTCGGAAGATATTCCATGATATACTATGTTTTTAGTTGTATGATGATAATAGATGGGTGGTGGCCTTTAATAGTGATGGGAAAGCACTCACTTGGTATTTTTGAAAACAAGTTAGGTATACCTATATTTTTACCTAAATAAGGACATAAAAACAAATCATCTCAAAAATGGATGGTTCATGGCCAAATAATGTCCCTAAAATGGGTGTTTTACAAGTGTATAATTCTTTTTGGGTCTTAAATTTAAGGTTTAGTCCTTGGTTAAGCTTAATTTTACATCAATCAATGTAATTATTTTTAATAGAATAAATAATAACTTTGGTCCATAAATAATATGACCATATTATAAATTATAAATTATTATGATTCCAAATATATAATCCATTTTTAAAATTTTAATCAATGAATTTGGAGAAATTAATATAAAATCAATCCCGACGTCAGTTCGACAATGCTGGTTTTTGATGTAAAAAAATATTATTAAATTGAAATGTTTTAATATCAAATATCAATGTAATCATGGTTCAAATAACATTAATTGGATTAATTTATAAATATATATCCAAATTATACTTTTAAACCAAATTGAAATATAATTTTACCATATAAATTAACTTGATGAAAAAGTAGTTTTGAATTAAAATCAAATATTTTTCACTATTAATCTAAAATGACGTTTCTCAGAAAAATCCAAAATATTCACCCTATGCTAATTTAATCATTCTAAATTAAAAAAATATAGTTTTTATCAAATTAAATTTCTAAATGTGTCCACAATTAATTTTGTTATTTTCACATTGGGGCATTAAAAGCATATCATTGAATAAAATGGTGTTTTAAAACAAATAAAAACTTTTCCTAAAATAATATCTTTCATTATTAATATGTTTTATTTATAAAAAAATTATAAATAATATTTAAAAAGTCTTTATAACTATTAATAATAGTATGTTTAACAGCTATGTTATAATTATCTCCTTTAAATATTTAGAAAAACAAAATGATGTTTCGTAGTAACATTAGTGTTGAATTTTAGGTAGGCCATGTGAGTGTTGCATGTAACATACACTCAGTCGATGTTCCGTGTATCATATTCCATCTTTGTGTCATGTAATGGATTCAAATTGTTTTCCATGTGAAAGGAATTTTTTCACATAGTTCATTTCAATATATAAATTTAAATTTAATTTTATTCGAGAAAAAAAGGTCCAAAAAACTCGTGGAGTTACAATTCCTCCTACTTATACTATTACAGAATCAGAGGATTACTATAGATTTGAAGCGTAATCATAATCTCCCACAATGTGATTTTTGTTTCATATAAATAAATACAATCAACTATCAAAATATAATAAAACACTAATAAAAAAGTAAGAAAATGTTTTTGTGAGTTTTATTCCATAACTATTTATTGAAGACGACATATACATGGTAACTAGTAATTTCATTTTCTACTATTCTCAAATATAGTTGAAACCTAATGTATGTAAGTGGTGATTATATTATTTTAATTAAATTCCATGATATAAATGAATCAGTATATTTAGAGTAAAAAATTCCTTTTTTGTCTTTAATGAATAATCGTTATAGATTTCACCACATAGTAAGGATCTATCATAATATTAGTTATAAAATATTCTATTACATTTTCCCGATTCCTTGGATTTTGTTGTCATTGATTGCCTCTGGAATCCCTTTCCTTAGGGAATTAGCTTCCATAATTTTATTTTTCCTCATAGTCGAAACAATTCCCCATATACTGATTTATTTCAATGTTATTTTTCTCTCTTTAGTTAGTTGGATTGTATATATGCGTTCATTATTAATTTTATTAATTCCCCTTCTTCATCAATTTAATCATTACCCAGTTTGATTGATATACTTTTTTGTATGCTTTTTCCCACATTTTTGATAATGGGGTGTTGATTATTTTTCTTCTTCATGAGATTTATCCATTTATCATGTTGATAAATGCTCCATTTTACACTTATTATCTATTGCCTCATTAGACCACTGAGAGTCAAAATAATCAATCACAAACATATGGTAACAATAATATGTCACTTAATATTTAATGTCTAAAATTTTTAACGATATTAGTAAACTCATATTTATACATCTAATGAAATTGCCTAACTTACATTCTATGTTTATTATGACTCTAGAGGCATACAATATCGCTTTTTTGTAGTGTTCCTCATACAAATTGAATGAATAAACTCCCTTTTTCATTTTTATGGTGAACTCCATCTTCATTTTAGGATGTAGAGTTCATGGATAATATTGGAATCTATTTAATTGAGAAATGTAATCTCATATCATTCCCATTAAATTAAATAAATTTATTCTATATACGTTATGTTCTTGATCAATGTCACCCACTGATCAACTCCACCATCAAGATGATAGAATTGCTCATTAATTTCACATAATCAGAGCATTAGAGGACATAGAATATATTCTTAATATATTTATTACATTATTCCATGATTATGGTATAATATGATCTTCTAAAGGCATAAGGCCTTGGTCAATGAATTTACTCAGCCACAACTTCATCATTAATAATAGAATAAGGTAGTTCCATACAGTTTATGTTATTATTCATATAATGATTCACCTAATATGGTACAAAAATGATTATCCAAAATAGTAATCTTATATAGTCAGATCTTCCATTAGGAAATCATCACATTTTCTAGCAGGTTGGTTATTGGAAGGGTTCCTCATATTTTCCTCTATAAACAAAAATAAATAAAAAACAGTATGAAAATACATCACCACATAAATACATAAAAGGGAAACTATAAAAATATAATTATTATCTTATGAAATACAAGTAAAATCTATTTTATGAATATTTATATGTTCAATCACAGTTATCTATGGTAATTTCTATATTAGGTTTTTTTTCATAACAATCTATTAAATCCCTTAATAATAGTTCATAATAAATTTGTAAATTTTCAAATGAATATCCCATGAGAGTTTCAAACATGGTTGGAAGGAAAACCTTTATTTCATTATGTGATGATAATTTTGATACCTAATACACCCTTTTTAAAGTTATTACCCCTTGGTACATAAATTCCAAAGAAACATCCACCTTTAGTATCCAGATAGGGACGCAATTTCATTTAAACCACTCCCTTTATTATACAAAAAGATGTAGTATATTTTAATATAGACAGACTTATCCAAAGTCATCTCACTAAATTTTCCTAATCATAATACAAAATAATATCTTGACCACATATCAGATATAAAATATATAAACCTAGATATTTTACTCATATAATTTAATGAATTTTAACATAAAAATTAAACTATAAAAACTGAATGATCATGGGGTTAGTGTATTTTGTATACTAGGTACAAAAAATGACAATAGAAACTAAAATAAATTATCCTTATTTTATTCTCCATTATTATCTCTTAAATCCTTATGTTCAATTAAAACATTAAATGTTATCTTTGGGAATACATAGAAAAATGGTGAGAGCTAAAATTACTTGTAAGGGAATAATCATGGTGATGAATCATATCATGTGAGTAAAACAACATAACATAATATTATAAATGTGGGGGGATCATGAATAATCACACGAAAGAAAAACATGAATAACGTGGAATAATAAGTGAATGGAACAATTGTAAAGTAGAAGTAGTATATAACATGACATAAGTATAAGTCATGGATAACCACCAACACAACATCACATGGTGAACAAAGCCCAATCATGGATCATTTTCACATACTAATCCCATACATAGCATCTTATGAGATATGAAAATTACCAAAATCATTATAGAATAATGTGGGAACACCCATAATAACATGTAAATGCATATGGGTGCCACAAATGAAATCAATAATAAGGTATAATAATACGAATTAACCAGGGTCTAAAATGGGATTTATAATATCGCCTCATATCATAATTAAATAAAATTTAAAAATGAATCCAAATTGGATAAGGAATAATATAGTATGTATTTTAATATCTATGTATCTAAAAAGATATATCAAAATATGGCGTTTAATTTTGAATAAATATTTTTATGTAAACATTTCAAAAAAGGATTATTGGATTGAAAAGTTCCATTTATTTGGGTTTTTTGAAGATGGTATTTGAGGAATGAATGTAATGATTGTATTCCAACATCAATTGAAAAAATGGAGAAGTTTATATTTATTATATATATATACAAAATTAAATTATTCCACAATATTAAAAATATAGATCTTGTGAGATAGATAGATAAAGGTTTTAACATAAATGGGAAGGGTGGTTAGTAGACATCCCTTACATTATGTCATGATTCATTCTGTACCATCACATAACACAATAGAAGATAAAATTGGATTAATTAAATAAAAAATTTACAACTTTTTATATTTATTTTAAATTTTAAAACTTTATTATGTTCCTTTTTAACGAATATAATGTTATATATTGACTAATATAATTATTGTGTGTGCACTAGTTTCATGTTTCCAGGGTCAGATCATTTTGGGTAATTGTTGGTGTTCAATTCAAATGGAACTAAAACTCCATTAGTGAAATTAAATATATTAATGACCTTATATACATTTAAATTGTCCCATATATCTAAATTGTTTACCCATTTATGATTAATTAATTTAGTAAATAGTTAATGTTATATGGTTAGTTATTTGTTGATATTTTCCATTGAATAATTTTTTTATCAAATTGTGTGGACATATATTTATTAAAAAATTTGAATCAATATTTAAAATAAAAAATAAAGTAATTATAAAAAATTTTAATTAATTTTAAACCATCAATGAATGTAATAATGGTAAAAACACATATTTGTTTGAGGTGATGGACAGACATAATAAAGACATTGTTTTTTTAGAATAACTGGAAATGATAATATTATGGATGATTTATATTCCATTTACAAAATAAAATTACAACAGATATATGATTGTAGAGTTATATTTTATGGCCTTTCACATTACGTGGTTGAATCTGACTTCACTATTATCCATAGGTCTATCAAGGAGGAAATCACAATTCCTTGGACTATTATTTATTCAATTTACAGGTGTATAATTTTAATGAATAGAAGAATTGATAAAATTCACACACGGTAGATGGGATAAGGTTTCTGGATTTCTTGCATCATGATACAATATAGGAACCCATGTATCCTCTTCACTAGCATAGGTTCCCATCCCCCATAGTATATTAGCCTATTCTAGGTAGATTCATGGGGTTTTTATTATTATAGAGCTCTATGACTGGTTTTAGAGTTCTCACCATCTTATCAATATAAATTTATTAATATTGGATGGAATAATTATGGAAAATAAGGAGGAATTGAAAAAATAAAAGACATGGTTGTGGGTATTACCTTCTACTATGGATGTATCCTCTTGGGATTCCTCTAATGAACCTTGGATTGGTTATAGGTTGAGAAAAACATAACTAAAACAAGGGTAATAATATTTAAGAGTGTTTTCTGTAAATTTGGAAAGCTTCAATCCATTATATGTGTGAATAGAATGAGTGGTGAGGGGTGGAATTATTAATTGGAGTAGAGGGTGATGGAATATTATATTCATTAGTATTTTATTTTACATAAATAAATTATGTAATATTGATTATTATTACTATACATAGTACATTGCACGTGTGATTTGGAAAATCTGGGTTATTACATTATTCATGACTCAAAAGGTCATATAATTTTCTTATAATGTCAATTATAAGATTTTTCCATATTTCACTCTTCAAAAAAATGACACTATTTGAGATAAATAAAACAATTATGCTAATAATTCTAAGAAGACTATATTCCAAAAAATGATATCCATTTTATGAATAAATTTTTCTATGTATGGAAATTTAAATTTTTAAATAAAATCCAAATAAAATTGAAAACTTCCAACTATAATATTTTGATGAATTATTTTCCCTTTTGAGAAAATAATTATGGTTACATAAAATTATCTTATAATTATAATGATCCTAATAATAATTTATAGATTATTTATAATAATTAAATATTAATTTTAAATAATTATATTTATTATAAATTTTTAATTAACAATTTAGGTTTAATAAAAATATAATTCACAATTTTTAAAAAAAATTATACTTTTGACATGATATAAATATACCATATTAAATATTTATAATATACCTAAATATTAATTTATACTTATATAGGTGAGGATAATATTATAATGGAAAGTCATTGTTTTTAATGTTAATATTACAATTCTAATGATAATGTAACTATTCTAATAATCTGATTAACATTCAAATTATCAGATTTGTAATGGTTATATAGATACCTTATATCCTACAAATAACCCATATTTCAGTGATTACACATTATATTTTATGTAACATAAATGTTATATATATTTTCAATTTCTGAAATCTTATTTCATTATTAATATTCTTCTCCATTTAAGAAGCATTGTTCATTACAATATTTATTCGGGGGGATAATGAAGATAAATGTTTCCTATTATTATTGTGTTATTTTCTATTTTAGGCCCATTTTAATAACATCAATTATTATATCAACCTTTATTCTCTTTTTTGTAATGCCCCGACCCCAGTTACCCAGAGTCGGTGCATTATTTTAATACATTGGCATTATTACATGGAATCAAGTCTCAAAGGACCGATCTGTTTAGCAGAAATGAAAATTTGATTATATACATTAACATTACATTACAATTTCAAACATAAAACACAATGTAAATAGTTCTTTGAGAACTCCATTATTCCCTTTATCTTAACCCTTCATATCAATCATAATACAATTCCTGGAATCCTAGGAAAAATAAAACATAGAAAGGGGTGAGCTCAAATAGTCAGCAAGTGTAAGCAATACAATGGAATATAACATAATTATTAACCATGGTAAATAATTGAAACCACATTCCTTTACCAATAATAAACATGAACACTTTTATGGAATGAATATGAGTTGAGTAAATTATGCCATAATAAAACATAATCATGGGTATTCTATTAGTCGAATGACCACATGAACCATCAATATTATTTCCATAATGAGGGAATGTATAATGTCAGACATTCTGAAACATTTTGTCAAGGCCTCAACCAAGACGTCTAAAAATGATTAAGGCCTCGACAAAAACCATAAATCAAATTGAGAAAGGGCCTCGGCCAATTCCACATCTAGTTGTCTCATGAGACCTACTGATGCATCGAGGATCCATAGTGGGCTCCACCTGTCACTTACTATGTCCAATACAATACTCATACGAAAAAGTTGAAACATAACATAATCATTCGTATAAAAACTAGCATACGAAATGTCAATACATTAAATATAAACCATGAATGGTATAAAAATAACACATCCATAGTCAAACATATCACAAAACCTTCAATACAATATAGAAGATTTGTATCATAATAAACCAACTTCAAACAACTTTAAAATCCATAATAGTATGTTGACATAGATGAAAATGATTTTTAAAACTCTTTGAGGGAAATATCCCTTTTCATGAAAACATTTAAAAGTTACACAATTTATAATGGAAGATATTTAATTACATTTTTAAATCAAAGTGTCCCAAACCACATTGAATCTTTTTAAAGTAAATAACATTTTTAAAACTTTGATGTCCAAATAAATAAATCCTCAAAACCCATTTTGAAAACGGGAACATTAATGAGAATGATTTAGAAGAATAAATATTTAAAAAATTTAAAATTATGTTTAAATAAAATCTCCCTTAAATATAATCCCTTTGAAAACTCTTTTATGAAACATGGACATTGATAGTAAATTTGTCTTAGTAGATACTTAGGCAAAACAACCTAGGATAATAATGAGATTGAGGATTAACCCTTACAAATTTGGTAACTTACAAAACATACACCCCATCAAAGAAGTTTCATAAAATGAATATATAAATACACATAAATTAACGTGTTTTACACAAATAATACAATTATGGGTTGTACATACACCACACAAAAGGTAATAATGGAAATATGGCATGAATCTCACGGGAATAATGAGTGAGATGAAAACCCCTTACCTTGCACTTTTATTTTGTCGAGGGTACATTTAACCTCATGTATGAAGACTATAGTATGTTATTAAATTATAACAGAACCATATTAATATTTTTTATATCATAAATTATTAATTTACGAATTTATACTAACCATTTAATAATAATTTCCATGTTATATTAATATTTCGGGTAATAATCACTTTCTTTATCGTATGTGTTTTAACTTGTTACTCTTGATTGTATCACTTAGATCACGATTTAAATACTTTCATAATATAAAACATGATATATATATCATATATATCTATATATAATATAAATATGTATCATAGAAGTATATATTAAATTGAAAACACCGTTTATGGAGACAGCCGTCTGTACGTATGCATAAACCTTGTTTTCGTTTTCATATAGTATTGAATGGAAGTAAGTGAATAAGATATATGTAACTACATAAATACTTATGTATATAAATATATATATCTCCAGTAGAATTATTATTTCATATATTACATACTTATTTGTAATATATATTTTTATAATCGTTGATGAACTGTGAACTTGGAAATAAATCTCATCGAGTCGTGGAGACAGTAATCCGTACGTACACACGAGCAAAAATATCATTATTTTGATATTAAAATAATATATAATTGGATGGTATATCATATATAAATAATACTTATCATGTTATTTTTATTATTTTTCTCAAATACACATCATTATTATACACATCTAAATAATAATGTATTGAATAAAAATTACACCACAACGTGGAGACGGTATGTCGTACGTACACACGTATGGTGACATGTCATTCAAATGATGGATGAAATACTGAATACGGTTGTACCATATTTATAATAGCATCACAGTATATAGAAGATACATGAGTTATTATTTTAGAATGGAAATAACAAAGATAGAAGAAGTTGAAGAAGAAAGGAACTTGAAACAGGGTGGTGAATACATTACCTCTTATTTGGGTTCTTGCTTTTAATTTGATCAAAAGGGATCCATAGGTTAGCTTTCTGAAAAAAATTAAGGCCTCAAGGATTAAGGGAGGATATTTGTGAGGGTATTTGGGAATAGTTTGGACGAACCAAAAGTCTTTGATGGTATGAACAATTGGTTAGAAGTGGTGTCCTTTTATAAGGGGGAGGAGGGGATCTTTAGAAAAAACATAAAGTATTAATTTATAATAAATTCATATTCGGTTTCTAATTGCTCAAAAGTGTATTTTTAAAATTATAAGGGGTTTGGGGGTCTATATAAATCCAACCCATATATTTTAGATAGGTTTAGGTCATTATATTAACCATATCTTTTAGTTTTAACTCTTATTTAATTTGTTTGACATTTACTATGTCACATTGTATTTTTATACTATATAGTTAATAAACATACTATATACATCCAAGATACCACCAAGTGGAACATATAAACCTGTCATGATATAAGTCCTTTGGCCTAAAATTAGATTTTTAGGAATAGAATATCAATTAATAATATAATATTTGTTTTAAAAACTCATTTATGTCAATTTTGACAATATTTAATAATTGGTTTTTGTTAAAGTCTTCTAACTTTATTAATTCGAAAAAAACTCATTTAAAAAATCATAACACATCATATTAACCAATAAAATTCTTGGATGTCATCAAAACTTCCAAATTATCTTTATTTTTACATTTATAATACTAATTATTTGATTCTTTCATTAATAAGGAAAATACTACTTCATTATTGTGTCATAAATAAATTTAATTATTAAAAGTATAAAAATTAAAAATAAAATATTATTATGTAGGAAATATTTTTATATTTCTAATTAATATTTATAGTTGAAAATATAACATATATAATCCTACGATTTTTTTGCGAAAATATATATGCTTATGTCATTTTTGTATTTACTTTAACTTAATTAATATAAAGTGTCATTATCACATACAAGTGGATCCATAGGGTCACAAAATCCACCCAAAGAAGTACATGGTCATAAATGTATCAACTAATAGGGTTAGGACACGTTTTAGGCTAATTTATTATTATTATAATATTATTTTTTACACTTATTTACCGGATTTACCCTTTAACCATGGTAAATAAAATATTTACCGAAGTAATTATTCAAAATTTCTATAAATAAAAGTTACTTATTTATAAAATTTGGAAATCATGATTTGAAATATGGAATCCATATTTCCAAGTTCAAAACATAGACGTGGCAGAAATTAATTTAAAATTAATTCCCGTTGTCAAAAGAAAAAGCGTGTTTTTAAGAAATAATAACTATTAAAAGATTTACAGTAGTTTATGTCTGGTTCAAATGTGAAATTATGTCCAATTACCAAAATTGAATTAAATAGTAAATATATATTCTAAATATTTTTTAAAACCACGAAAATTCATAATTTATCACTATTAATTATTTTTATTAAACAAGTTGTTTTTAATTAAAATTTTGTAATTTTCACTATTCATCAAAATATAAAAGTTTTCTGAAAAGTACCAAAATTTTACCCTAGTCTAATTTCGTTATTCCGAATCCAAAAATGAAGTCTATTTTGAGATAAAAAATTTAATAATTTTTAAAAAGTGGGTATTAGTATTCATAAGGCATATTTTGATTAGTTACAGTGTGTCAGAATCTCGAAGTTGTGTACAATGCAAGCTATTGTGTTATTAAAAAGGAAACATACCATGGAAGAATGGGTTCTTACATTCTAACCTCCTTCAATAAATTTCTTTCTCACAATTTGAAAATGTTCTTCAAAAATAAAAGGAATAAAATAGAAAATACGTTTGTGGAAAACCCATATCAGAAATTGTGTTAGTAAAAATATAACATTAAAAGAAAGAAAGGGAAGTAAAAAAGGTCACCCGAGATAGACCATACTAGGATTCTATGAAAACATGGATACGGAGGAGACAAAACCATAATGTTCTGATGGAGAGTTGTATAAAATATGATTAGAATAAAGTTAACTACAAAAAAATCACATACTTGTGATTGGTTAAACGGTCATTGATTAACCAGTATGAAAAGTTAACCGACAACATTTTTGTTTTAAGTTACTTTTGATAAAGTTGAGGAATATATTTATGAGATTTACTATGAACATAAGAAAATATACTTACTTCTCATATATACTTTCATTAATTAATAAATTTTTATCACAACCCCATCTTTCACACGAAAAGGTAATAGAACTAAAAAAATATTCTATTTATCCTAACTGTATCGGGCTCCAAAAATAAATTTAAAATTCATATATTAGAAATTTAAAAAAAACAACATTATCCACTCTAGGGACTTCACGTATTCTAGTGGTAGGTGATAAATCCCAATTGCACTATGTTTGTGGGTTTGATTCTCGCAGCTTTGTCCCACGCAACGGGTTGTCACACAGTCTGCATGTTGTCCATTTTATAAATATACAAAATTAACATTAACAATATTATACAATATAAAATATAATCCATTCCAACCTTTATACATATACAAAATACTTCTGTAAACTCTCAGTCCAAAATTTATATGAAAGGTAAACATAATATAGATCCTTTTAGCCCTGTAATAGCATTGAATTCCTTCAACATGTAATCTTTTAAAACATTGAAACATCATGAATTACCATAAAAACTTATTGATTACATTCATGATCCCTTATTCCTTATTGAATACTTGATATACCTTATCCATCCAAAAATTTTCTAAACTCCAATAATGATGGAAGATACAAATCATTAATTAGTTTCAAGGCATTCAAGAGTATCCAAAATAATTTACCCAAATCAAGAATATCTTATTCCAAAATCAGTACCTCAATATTAGGACCATATTAAGTTTTATCTTTCCTTCATCCATGTAATTTCCAAAAAGTTTAACTCGCTATAGAGTCAAATTTCATAGTACCATAAAATCTCAAATCCTCAATGAAATAGTACTACAGTAGAATCCTTATTTATTTCCAGTACATCAATGATACAATACTTCAATGAAATAATTCCAAAATAACAACATAAGAACACTAGTAATTTCTCTTCATATGTGGTTTTATTATAACTTTATTATTATCCAATAGCATCATTTACGGCATAGTCTGATGACTGGGACATTGGTTTGCGTAGTGTCCAGACTCCTTGCAAATGAAGCATTGTACATTTGAAACCTTTTTCTTACCCTTGCAGTCACATACTTGGTGTCCTTTTTCTCCACAATTATAATATACTCCCATTCCCTTCAAGCATTTTCTAAGGTGATTCTTTCCACATTTATCACATATGGGAAAATCCTTCTTTAGCTTCTTCCCATTATCTATCATTCTCTCTACAATCCTTTCATTCTCTGGCTTCCCTTCAAATCCATAGGACTCCGAGAATTCATTACTTATATTATCAACACATGATATTATTTCTTCATATGACGATAATATGTGGGAGACTATTTCTCTTCTAAATTATTTAATAAGACCATGAAATATATGATCTTTCTTACTCTTTAGATCATGTGTATTGCTGGAGTTCGCATTCCTTCTACTGGTCACCATTTCTAAACAGTGGCATACACTAGATTAGTCTATGAATATCAATACCTAATCCCAAACTATTAAAACACATAACATAAATTAAACAGTTTATGGATATAATCCATAATAATAAAAATTTCTTCTTTGAGGAATTATATACTCATAAACCCGTCATAATGGTTTGTAAATAAAATGAGAATTATCCTAAGTATATCCCATGGGAGTGTCATAACCAAGAGTGCAGCAAGGCCCATTGTCGTGCACTAGTTCCCTTTTGAGTCTAGCTCAAAGCGGTGTTTTTGGGTTTTACCCCTAGGTACATCTGTGCCAGAGCCGCCTCTACCTGCTCGTATCAATACATGGATGTATTGCTTAGAAAACTCAAAAAATCTCTACAGTATCAAAATTCTACTAAGTTCATCTATACTAATCCAAAAATTCTATCTTACATCTATGTGCTCTAATCAGTGTTTATCTAAATCTAGTTTCCAAGGTTATTTATAAACTTCCTCTGATATCAACTGTAATGCCTCGACCATAGTTACCCAGATTCAGTGTATTATTTTAATAAATTGGAATTATTACAAGGAATCATGTCCCGAAGGACCGATCTATTTAGCAGTCTTGGAAAATAGATGGCATACATTAACATTACATTATAATTTCAATCATAAAATACAATGAAAATAGTTCTTTCAGAACACCATTATTCCCATTAGATTAACCCTTCATATCAATCATTATACACATCTTGGAATTGTGGGAAACATAAAACATAGAAAGGGGTGAGCTCAAATGCTCAGTACGGGTAAGCAGTACAGTGGAAGATAACATAAATATTAAGCTTGGTAAATAATTGAAACCACATGCCTTTACCAATAATAAGCATGAAAACTTTTATGGAAATAATATGAGCTGAGTAAATAATGACATAATAAAACATAATCATGGGTATTCTTCTAGTTGAATGACCACATTAACCATCAATATTATTTCCATAATGAGGGAATGTATAATGCCAGAAATTCTGAAACAATTTATTAAGGCCTCGACCATGAAGTCTAAAAATGATTAAGGCCTCAGCCAAAACCATAAATAAAATTGGGAAAGGGAATCAGCCAATTCCATGTCTAGTTTTCTCATGATACATACCGATGAACCAAGGAGATATAGCGGGATTCAACCGTCACTTACTATGTCTAATACATTCCTCATATGAAAATATTGAAACATAACATAAACATTCATATTAAAACTAGCACACAAAATGTCAACACATTAACCATAAACCATGAATTGTATAAAAATAACACATCCATATTCAAACATATCACAAAACCCTCAATATAATATATAAGATTTGTATCATAATAAATCAACTTCAAACAAGTTTAAAATCCTTCATAGTATGTTGAAATAGATGAAAATTATTTGTAAAACTCTTTGAGAGAAATATCCCTTTTCCATGATAACATTTAAAAGTTACTCTATTTAGAAAGGAAGAAATTAAAATACATTTCTGAATTAATGTGTCTCTTACCACTTTGAAACTTTTGAAAGTAAATAACATTTTTAAAATATTCATGTCCATATAAATAAATCCTTAAAAACCATTTTTGAAAACATCTACATTAATGAGAATTATTTAGAAGAATAAATATTAAAAAAATTAAGATGATTTTTTAATAAAATCTCCCTTAAATATAATCCCTTTGAAAACTCTTTTATGAAACATGGACATTAATAGTAAATTTTTCCTAGTAGATACTTAGGCAAAACAACCTAGGATAATAATGAGATTGAGGAATTAACCCTTACAAATTTGGTAACTTACGAAACATCCACCTCATCAAAGAAGTATCATACAATGAATATGTAAATAAACATGAATTAAAGTGTATTATAGAATGAATACAATTATGGGAAGTACATACACCACCCAAAAGGTAAGAGTGGAAATATGGCATTAATCTCATAGGAATAATGAGTGAGATGAAAACCCCTAACCCCTTTAGTCGAGGGTACATTTAACCTCCTGTATGAAGACTATATAATTTTATTAAATTATAAAAAAACCATATTAATATTTATTATATCATAAGTTATTCATTTATGAATTTATACTACCCATTTAATAATAATTTCCATGTTATATTAATATTTCGGGTAATAATCGCTTTCTTTATCGTGCATGTTTTAACTTGTTATTCTTGATTTTATCACTTAGATCACGATTTAAATACATTCAGAATATAAAACATGATTTATATATAATATATATATAATATAAATATATATAATAAATGTATATATGAAATGGAAAACACTGTTTATTGAGAGGGTAGTCTGTACGTATGCATAAATGTTGTTTTTGTTTTCATATAGTATTGAACGAAAGTAAGTGAGTAAGATATATGTGAGTACATAAATACTTATATATATAAATTTATATATCTCCAGTAGCATTATTATGTCATATATTACATACTAATAAGTAATATATATTTTTATAATCATCGATAAATGTTGAACATGGAAATGAATCTCATCGCGTCGTGGAGATGGTAATCCGTACGTACACACGAGCGAAAATATCATTCTTTTTATATTAAAATAATATATAATTGTATGTTATATCATATATAAATAATTCTTATCATGTTATATTTATTTTTTACATCAAATACACATCATTTTTATATCCATCCAAGTAATAATGTATTGAATAATAATTACACCACGACGTGGAGACGGTAGGCCGTACGTACGCACATATGGTGACATGTCATTAAAAGGATTGATAGAATAATGAACACGGTTGTACCATATTTATAATAACATCACATTATATAGATGATATCAGAATTTATTATTTTATAATGTAAATAAAAAATAAAGAAGAATTTGAAGAATAAAGGAACTTGAAAGAGGGTGGTGAAAACATTACCTCTTCTTCTATTTCTTCCTTTTGATTTGATCAAAAGGGCATCCTAGATTTGCTTTATGACTAAAGGAAGGCCTATAGTTTTAATGGAGGATATATGAGAGGGTATGTTTGAAGAGTTTGTCTAAACCAAAAGGCTTTGAAGGTATGAATAATTGGTTAGAAGTGGTGTCCTTTTATACGGGGGGGGGGGGGGCTCTAGGAAAACCATAAAGTATTAAATTATACTAAATTTATATTCTGTTTCAAATGGCTCCAAAGTGTATTATTCAATGTCTATGGTGGGTATGGGTCGAAACCCTTTCAACCAAAAGATTTTAGACTGGTTTGGGTCATTATATTAACCTTATCTTTTAGTTTTAACTCTTAGTTAATTAGTTTGACATTTACTATGTCACTTTGTATTTTTTATATTATATAGTTAATAAACATACTATATACATCCAAGAAACCCCCAGGTGGACCATTAATGATACAAATATTATGATATAAGTCCTTTGGAAGAACCGTAGATTTTTAGGAATAGAATATCAATTAATAATATAATATTTGTTTTAAAAACTTATTCATGTCAATTTTGACAATATTTACTAATTGATTTTTGTTAAAGTCTTAAAACTTTATTAATTAGAACGAAATTAATTTAAGAAATCATAATATGTCATATTAACCATTAAAATTATTTTATGGAATCAAAAATTAAAAATTATATTTATTTTAACATTTATAATACTAATTATTTTATTCTTTCATTAATAAGTAGAATACTGCATCATTATTGTGTCATAAATAAATTTAATTATTAAATGTATACTGATAAAGCTTACATTTTACTATATTTTATACTATAAATAATTGTTTATAATCCCACCATAGTGTTATTTAATGGGTAATTGTCACGTTTATAGATTTTAGTGTTATTTTGAACATAAATGTGAAAAATGACAAATTCTGGATTTTTGACAGATTTTTACATCAAGGGTATTTTGGTTATTTACGGAAAACTATAAGTCCAAATTTTTTGATTCAAATTTTTTTAGAATATATATTTTATTTCCTTCATTTTTGTCTTCTGGACCAGGAGCTGATTCGATTCTCTAGAAGCCGTAACAATTCAATGAAGTTGAAGTGTTTTCCGGGCGGACAGAACGGACCCCACTTCCATAACGGAATCCCAATTCGGTCTACACAACTCCATATTATATGATTCCACTTGGGGATGTACTATAACTCATGGGAGAGTTTATAAAATAAATTTCAAGTCGTTTGGAATCCATTATTAGGGGCATTGAACGACATACATATGAAGGAAGCTGCCTGGAAGCTGCCTCCCAAAAAGGAAACCTCCAATATTAAATTCGTAACTCTTTCCAGGCGCGTCCAATGAAGCTCAAATTTGGGGATAAAACGGAGGAGACATTAAAGAACAACATTTATGAAGACATCTATTACAGATGCGGTCATTTAAGGGCCTCTCTACACGGAGACTTTAGGATTAATTGTTTTGTGTGTGAATTTGTCACCCCTTCTCCCTATAAATATGTGTCCCTTCTCCCAGTTTATGATATATCCATTCCAGGGGGGATAAGGTGGAGCTTATTTCTGTAATTTTTTATTCATATTTTTAATATACATTACTTTATTCTTCTTCATCATACCTCATTCTTCTATTTTTACTTTTATGTGTTTCTCCCACCGTATTCTCTTCTAACTCTATGAAAATGGGGAACTAACCTCGATGTTTGTTTGAGGAGGAGAATGGTGGTTGTTTGAGTTTCATTGTGCTTCAATTTAAATATCATTATTTAATTCTGAGAAATTTGGTGGTGGTTAAATTGATTATTATGTGTGATTTCCCCATTTTCTCTATCACCAAGTTCTTCTTCTCATTCATCATTTATCCTTCCCTTCACTATATAAGTCATGCATACGATGGAGTATGGCTTGTATAGCGATGGTCGACAAAGAGATATCCTAGCCAACTTTAGGAAGAGTATTTACCCACATGCAGAGTTCTCGGTGTTGGGGAAATAAAATTTCAAATAAGAGGGTGTAGTGTGATAGATTTTGATCACTACATTAAATTGATATTGAGAATATTTTAATAAACAATGATATCAACCATTATGATCCTCCAAGAACAAATGTCTTCTTTCTTCTTTTTAACATCATATTGTTTGCATTATATATATATATATATATATTCATATTTTATGCATATTTCAAACTCATCTTTGTATTATATATTAATTAGAAAAGAAATAGTGACAATAGAATTTTGGTGTTGTGTATGTTGCCTCCTTGAGACGGACCCTGGGAGTTCACTATATTGCATTCTTAGGTAAATAATATTTTGATCGGGGATCTGCGACAAATCCTCGCTTCATCAAATTGGCGCCGTTGTTGGGGAGGCGCAACACTTTCACACACCATTATTCATAAAAAAAACAAAAAAATCATAAATTTCAAAAACTAAAAAAAAAAATTTTGTTCATGATGTATTTCAATGGTGATTATTCTGCATGGAATGACCAATCTCAGGTGCCAGAAAATGTTTGAAATGAAATTGATGCTCAATTTCATAGGATTAGTGATAAAGTTCAAAAACTGGAGAGCCAAATTGAATGGATTGCTGAATATGTACGCACATCCCAAGAGCAATCCAAACCTGAGCCTGAACCTGAACCAGAACGAGTGGTGGAAGAGATTTCACCGGTCATATTTTATGTTAAAGAACCTGAGGCGGGTGATAAATAACTTCTAAAGGAACTTATCACATCATCCCGCACTCAACCATTGCTCAAGGAGGTCCTAGAAGTACACATTCCAACTGATGCACTGATGGGAGGTCAACATTTTTTCAAAGAATCTTGGAATAACATTGTCGAAAATAACTTGAAACATGATCTTCCCATGCTTGATATTGAAAAATCGGTACCTTTTGACCTCACTCTTGCTTTGGAAGATGAATAAGATGATGTACCTGCTGAGATGGAGTTTCCAATGGTCTTGTCAGATTAAATCAATTTCCAAGCTGACTTACTTGAAAGGGAAGATTTCTTTATTGATTCGTCATGTTTTAATTTTATTCAAACTGAATTTTTTTCTGACTTCTCCTTTCCTGATATATCAGTTACAACACAAATATATCAGGCCTTGGATTTTGATGATGATACCACCAAAGTGGTGGTAATTGAGGAAGAAGAGCCGAAGAAGCTGGTGGTGGTGCGACTACCTCCTCAACAAAAATTTGCATACCATATAGAGGAGGACATCGCCGAAGTTAACAGGGAGCATCCTTATCTTTTATTCCCTCCCACTTCGAACCTCAAATTTATTATTTTTTCTTTCTCGGTGGTTGAGAACATTCTTATCTTATTTGGGGTTCTCTACTTTCAGTGTTTAATCATGGACATCGGGAAAACTCACATGTGGTGGTTCATCTCAAAGAAACCACACCCACCTTCTGATTGGGGATAATCTACTGAAACTGCCTGACTAGGGGAAGTAAAAACCTAGCACCCGCTTGGGGGTCTAAACCAAGCATTATCTCTTTTTCTTTTCCCTTTCTCATTATTTTTATTTATTTTTCTTATGTATTTTAATTACTTTCTTGTAGTTTTAAAGTGGATGCTTCTAGGATCTTAACTCAAGGCATCAACCTCTAAAATAATGTCAGGTTTTATCTTTCCTTACCTTTGATTTTCTACCATTATATTTATATTTTGTTGAGTTGAAATAAGGGGTAGTTAAATTTAAGTGTGGGGGAGTGTAAACCTGCTTAGTTCTTCCTGTGTTCTTTTCAATTTTTTTATTATATTGTTAGGGTTTTTGAGCTTTATTGAATATTCTTATCACATTCAACACATCAATTTATTTTGAATGAGATGAAATGATTTTTTAAAAAAATACATTTTAAATGATTGTTGATGTGAAAACATTTTTCTTGAATTGGATTGTCAATAATTTTTATGAGTTTGACTGATTTTTTAAATCCATGACCATGAAACACTGACTCAAAATATTTTTACCAATCCTGTGAGGTATTCTAAACCACTTTTACATATTCTTCATAATACCCACACTTTCTTGAGGGAAACTTGAATTTTGTGTGAGAACCAGAATTTGTGAATATTATCTTTCGAAGCTTTGGATTTCATTGAATGTATTTAAAATGATTGAGTCATCTCTTTGGCTAGCCACATTTTATCCTGAGACCAACCTTTACATTTATCCTTCGTAATCCCTTAGATGCCATTAATTTCCTTATAGGTTTAAGCCACATTACAATCCAATTTTTCCATACCTACCCGCACTTTTAGTATTTTTGCATGGATATTTCAAGTTTGAGTGTGGGGGAAGGGCCTTTCATGTGAGTTCATTGGGATGTGTATCATTTATGGGTATTGTGAAGTGTGTTTCAATATTTTGGGCTGTGGATAATAATAGAATTGGGAATGTGTTGTCATTTCATTGTGCTCCATTTGTTTCATAAATTTCTCCTTCAAAAAAAGAAAAAAAATGGAGATGAGTTTGAATTAATAATTGTACATTCTTTTATGACTCATGTCCCTCTCAAAAATCAAGGGAATGAATTATCATTCATTCATTGTATTCAATTTTCAGCTCATCCTCCATGAAAAAAAAGAAGAAAAAAAGAAAACAAAGTTGTGCCTTTCTGGAGCTTTAAAAAAAAAGGAGAACTGAGATGATATCATTCATTATAATCACTTCTTGGATCATTTACCATGTCATAAAATGGGGTGGTGTTGTTTTTCATATTTTCAAGTTGGATTGAGTGAGAAATTTCCTATGTTTTCACTTGATTTAATCATGCATTGTACTTAAAAGTTCAACCTCCTCTTTCTAGCTTGGAACATTTTTCAATCATTTAACCACCGACCCTAACCCATAGAATCATTTGAACCTTTAATGAAATCCCTCATGATTATATTTATTTTCATGTTTCACGCTATAGAGAAATGAGATTTTTCACAAACCTATGGTGATACATGTGATTTTCAAATATGAGTATAACTCTAGATTCAATTTCTCTTGAGTGAAGAGTGACATAAAATTCAATGTAAGGTAGGTTGTGATTGGGTCATGGATTGATTTATGAGGTTGAATAAATTTTAATGATTGAAATGAAAATTATAGAGTCTTGTTTTTCATATATGAGACATGATGGAATTCTATTTTGGATAAAATCATTGATATTTTCTCATTTTTGATTGTTGCGTGGAAATTGATTTGGATGTATGATGATTACCCAGGAGTGCAATGATTAAGTATGGGGGAGTGATGAAGCTTACATTTTCCTATATTTTATACTATAAATCATTGTTTATAATCCCATCATAGTGTTATTGAATGAGTAATTGTCACGTTTTTAGATTTTAGTGTTATTTTGAGCATAAATGTGAAAAATGACAAATTCTGGATTTTTGACAGATTTTTAGATCAAGGGTATTTTGGTCATTTACGGAAAAATATAATTCCAAATTTTCTATTTAAATTTTTTTTAGAATAAATATTTCATTTACTTCATTTTTGTCTTCTGGACCAGGAGCTTATTCGATCCTCTAGAAGCCGTAAAAATTCAATGAAGTTGAAGTGTTTTCCGGGCGGACAGAACGGACCCCACTTCCATAACGGAATCCCAATTCGGTCTACACTACTCCAAATTAGATGATTACACTTGGATATGTACTAGAACTCATGGAATCGTTTACAAAATAAATTTAAAGTCGTTTGGAATCCATTATGAGGGACATTGAACGACATACATATGAAGAAAGTTGTCTGGAAGCTGCCTCCCAAAAAGGAAACCTCCAATATTAAATTCGTAACTCATTCCAGGAACGTCCAATGAAGCTCAACGTTGGGGATCAAACGGAGGCGACATTAAGGAACAACATTTATGAAGACATATATTACAGATTCAGTCATTTAAGTGCCTCTCTGTGCGGAAACTTTAGGATTAATTGTTTTGTGTGTGAATTTGTCACCCCTTCTCCCTATAAATATGTGTCCCTTCTCCCAGTTTATGATATATCCATTCCAGGGGGGATAAGGTGGAGCTTATTTATGTAATTTTGTATTCATATTTTTAATATAAATTACTTTATTCTTCTTCTTCATACCTCATTCTTCTATTTTTACTTTTATGTTTTTCTCCCACCGTATTCTCTTCTAACTCCATGAAAATGGGGAACTAACCTCGATGTTTGTTTGAGGAGGAGAATGGTGGTTGTTTGAGTTTCATTGTGCTTCAATTTAAATATCATTATTTAATTCTGAGAATTTTGGTGGTGGTTAAATTTATTATGATGTGCGATTTCCCCATTTTCTCTATCACCAAGTTCTTATTCTCATTCATCATTTATCCTTCCCTTCACTATATAAGTCATGCATACGATGGAGTATGGCTTGTATAGAGATGGTCGACAAAGAGATCTCCTAGCCAAATTTAGGAAGAGTATTTACCCACATGCATAGATCTTGGTGTTGGGGAAATAAAATTTCAAATAAGAGGGTGTAGTGTGATAGATTTTGATCACTACATTGAATTGATATTGAGAATATTTTAATAAACAATGATATCAACCATTATGATCCTACAAGAACAAATGTCTTCTTTCTTCTTTTTAACATCATATTGTTTTCATTACATATATATATATATATTCATATTTTATTCATATTTCAAACTCATCTTTGTATTATATATTAATTAGAAAATAAATAGTGACAATAGAATTTTGGTGTTGTGTAAGTTGCCTCCTTGAGACCGACCCTGGGAGTGCACTATATTGCATTCTTAGGTAAATAATATTTTGATCGGGGATCTGCGACAAATCCCCGCTTCATCATATACAAATTAAAAATAAAATACCATTATATAGGAAAGTTTTTTATTTTTCTAATGAATATTTATAGTCAAAAATATAACATATATAACCCTATGTAAAAATTGTTTTTCTAAAATATATAAGCTTATGTCATTTTTGTATTTATTTTAACTTAATTAATATAAAGTGTCATTATCACATACAAGGGGATACATGGGGTCCCAAAATCGACCCAAAGATGCCCATGGTCGGAAATTTATCAACAAATAGGATTAAGATTCATTTTAGGGTAATTTATTATTATTGTAATATTATTTTTTACACTTATTTACCGGATTTACCCTTTAACCATGGTAAATAAAATATTTACCTAAGTAATTATTCAAAATGTTTATAAATAAAAGTTACATATTTACAAAATTTGGAAATCCTAATTCCAAATATGGAATCCATTTTTCCAAATTCAAAACACAGAAGTGGCCGAAATTAATTTAAAATTAATTCTCGTTGTCAAAACAAAAAGTGTGTTTTTAAGAAATAATAACTATCAAATGATTGACACTTGTTTATGTCCAGTTCAAATGTGAAATTATGTCTACTGACAAAAATTGTATTAAATAGTAAAAATATATTCTAAATATACTTTAAAACCACTAAAATTCATAATTTATCACTATAAATTATTTTGATTAAAAAATTTCTTTCTAATTAAAATTTACTAATTTTCACTATTTATCAAAATATAAACGTTATCCGAAAAGTACCAAAATTTCACCGGAGGCTAATTTCGATATTCCAAATCCAAAAAGTAGTTCCATTTTGAGAGAAAAAATTTAAAAAATTTTAAGAAGTTGGTATTACTATTCATAATGGCTATTTTGATTGGTTAATGTGTGTTAGAATCACGAAGTTGCGTACAATGCAAGCTATTGCATTATTCAAAAGGAAACGTACCGTGGAAGCTTGGGGAGTTAAATTTTTTATTGTTTTTTATTAATATAATTCAATCTTATAGGTTCTATTATATGGGGAAAGTGTATTATAAGATATTTTAGTTCCAAATATGACACATTATATATTCATAAAAGAAGTTTCCTTGATAAAATTAAAAGATGTTATAATATAGTTACCCTTTTATTAATCCTCATGAGTGATGAATATTATATATTGACATCCCATTCCATTTCACACACTTTGATCAATCATTCCACTTCAAAATATTCCATTTTTTATTTCATATATAAATCCCATAAAATACACAAAAATCATAACCCCTTACCATTACATCAATCCATAAATCATTAACTCATACATAACCACTCATTCAAACAAAATATAAATGACCAAATACGAATCCAATTCTGGTTCCTGATAATAAAAAATTGTGTATTCTCCCTATAGTGACCCCACATTTTCTTATATGAATATTAATTTATTTTAATGAAAAGAAATATAATGGTAATACATTCATGTATAGAATTAATTAGTATCTTGGGAAAATTAGGGTCATAAAAAAATTATACATAATAAAACAATATTTTTTAAAAATTAGTATTATTTATAAAATTAATTTTTTTAAATATTTTCCTTTTTAAATGTAGTCAAATGAGGATATACATCAAATAAAGGGGTGAGATAAAATCCTAGTTCAACTAAAGAACACAAAGTAGAAATTCGAGAATTGAATCTATAGTACATGGTTTGGAACAATCCTTAAAAATGTCATATTCATGAATAAGAAAATTGAAAAATTCGTGTAATGTAGTGATGTAAATAAAATAATCCTTCATTTCGTAGTTCTCAAATACCCCTCATCATTGTGAAAAAGCTATTATCTTGTCCCTGCATAACATATGTGCACTGATCATAACATAATCATTGTAAAAAATTATGGAATCATGTTCACATATAATAGAAATAATATCATGGGATACATTACATTCCTCAATATATTGGAGGGTTATATATTACGAGTCCCACATATCACCTAATAATATCCAGACAATCATACACGCCAAATAGAAGAAAAAAATATAATTATTGTCATGATATAACCCAATGAAAAGAGTGTGTTTCAAAACGTTTTCAGAATTCAAACATTCAATGAAAAAAATAGGTGTTCACAAATGAATAAGGGATATCATATTTGGAATAATCATTATAATTCATTATTAAATAAGAAACAACTCAATTGGAGTAAAATATGTGTTGTATAAAGGAAAGTCTTCTTGAACATATTTGAATTCAAAATAAAAATAATGTTTAAAAAATGTATATCCATGATAAGAAAATGAAAAAATATTGAAATTATATATAAGGGACATTTTTGGAATATAAATATTATATAATTTTTGAAATATGTATAGCCCAAATAAAATTTGTTGAGTTTGAGAATCCCCATGCACTAAATTCAGTGTAATTAAATATCATTTCTGCCTAATGATTAATAAAATTAGTTTTATCAAAAAACATTCCCAAAATTTTATTATATTAATTTTATGTGAATATATATGTATATATATATATATTAATAATAGATTATATTTTTTAATTTTTGTTGTTGTTTTTGAAGAGTTTTGACGTTATGCATCTTTAAAAAATTTCTCATGTCTTTTTAATACCATTAATTGAACATGGTCATAAATAAATAAGTATAATTAATCTAATAAGAATAAAATAAGTATATTTAATCATATATATTCCAGAAATAATCTACTAAAACCATTTAAATGTTTAGTGATAAGAAATAATCAGAAATGTCCATGTTGATAGTTAACCAACCGTTAACCATATGTTTTCAAAAGAGAGGGAATGTGAAGATTTAAAACAACATATATAAAAATTATAATACTATAATTAGGTTAAAAATATTAATTAATTATTACAATACTACTAGATTATAATTTTTTGATTTTTTTGATAGGGGTGGAGATAATGTGAATGAGGACAGGATAATGAAAGGAAGATTTGGGGTGGGATTACCCTCTTCTGGGTGTTAGTAATTATATAAAACACTTAAATCCATTTATTCATGGAGTTGGATGGCTCTATAACCTCCATAAGTATTATAATATACCTATAAGGCATTATATTGGAATATAATTTTCTTTTTATGGTGTGGGAGGATTGGTATTTCCATGATAGGGAGATGGGTTATTTATAATGAGAATAAGGGTATTTTGAGTTAAAATAATGAATTATATACTATGTCTATGGTTAAAATAGTGATACTTTTAAAATTATTACGCATATTGGTATTATGTGTCATTATTTTAAGGCATAATGTTAATTTATCATATTAATTAATATTTTAATCAAAAGGAATGGTAGAAAAATAATAACAAATTATTTCAATGTAATATTTTATATTTTAGAATTTGGAAACTACTTTTTGGGTTTTAAAATCATGTTTATTAAATTTTAATGACTCATTTATAAAACTATATGTTATTTGGTCGAGATTCGTGTTCTGTAAATATTTATTTTATTTTTACATCAAATACGATGCAATTAAAGATAAATCAGTTACAGAAAAAATGTATTTTTACCACTCACAATAAAATTGAAGTATTTTTTAAAATTACAATGAAATAACCCTATGATAACTTCATTTTGAATATTTAAAAAATATTATTCCTTTTATAAAATAATTTTCTTACATAGTTAATTTTAATTTTTATCATAAAAATTATTATATTTCTAATTACTTTACAATAAAGTTTATTTAAAATGTGCTTATATATTATTCTTTTATTTTAATAAATATATTTATTTTTATGTAATTATGATCTTTATAGTAACACTAATTTGTCATGATAAATATTATTTGTATAAAAGTTCATTATTTTTATGTTATATTACTTTTCTAATGGTTTTGTTACTATTCAGAACAGTCAAGTTAATATTCCCAATAGTCACATCAATATTCCCAAAAGTATGGTTCATATTCCAATATTCAACTTAAAATTATAATTTTCATGTTATATCCTATAAATACCTCTACATTCCGTCATTCATTAATCACATCAATTCCTCTCAATTCTCAAAATTTATATTTTTTAAAATGTTGATTATTTAAGTTATCATTTATTCATTTCTATGGAGTTATTCCTGGGAAGGATGATTCTAGAGAAGTAGGGTGATCAAAAATTTACCATATTAGTTTTCCTACATTCCATTTACCCTATAATAATTGGAAATGTATTATTTTAAAAAACTAACTAATATAATATTACTATTACTTATTTAGTGAGATTTTCTTCTCTATGTTCTCTATGTTTATAATAAATATATAATATATATAACACACATTTATTTTAAGAAAAATATATCATTTATAAACTCTCGGTTAATATATTCATCAACCATTTCAAATATCATCAATGAAAAGTTTTATCGTATTCTCAGTTTAGAATAGATGGGGTAGTTTTGTTTAATTTTTTCCCGTATTTCCCACATCATTTATTCATACTGATGGGTAATCCACAACACTCTAATAATGTGTGTTCAATTTTTTGAAAAGAACTTATTCCTTAAATTTCATTATATTCACAAACTCCTCCTCATATGAGAGTTCATTCTCCATTTATACCACCTTATGATGTAATATATAGTAGGGTTTAGTTAGGAATACTTTATTAGGAGTGATACATGGAACACATTAGGAATTTAGGCCAAGTATGGTGGATTCTCTAGCCGGCATGCCACTTCTCCTATGTGATCCAGGATCTCTAATGGTCCAATGTACCTAGTACTAATTTTCCTTTTCATTGCAAACTACATGACTCATTTCCATGTTCATATTAAACGAGAGACATTTTCTCCAACCTGAACTTTTTTGTCCCATTGATGGATACCATCATAACACTTCTACCTATTGTGAGAAGATTTTATATGCAGTTGTATAGATTGAACAATTAATATAAAATCTTATATAAGACCAGTTTGAAGTAACAATGATTTCACAATTTCAACCTAAAATTTAGGAATTATAAATTAATTCACATTTGGAGCTCCATATGGATCCATTTGAATACATTAATAGAGGAAATCTTTATTTTAGAACAAAACTTTTTTCAGGCATTGATCACATACTCATTTAAATTTAATTATACTAGATCGAAGTATTCAATCAAGCATCTAAATAGTACATTCATTTTTTACATCAATTTATGGGTGATGGCCCCTAATGAAAACAAATTTATTACACCAATCATGTTATATAGTTATCCAAAAGTGTTATGTGAACCTTGGATCAAGATCGTAGATGATAGAAAGTGGGATCCCATATAGACTCACCACTTCCTTTACATATATCTGGGAAGCTTGGTATATAATTAAATTTTCCCAAATAGATAATAATTGGGATATCATGGTCATTAAATAAACCATACTCTCATATCTAGTTTTTTTCATAGGGATTTCTTCGATAGAGTAATGACAATGATCAAGTTTATTTTCTCCCATTTCTACATGCATATAGCCAGTGGTTGCATTATCCCATTATAGTTTAGTCCCTCTACATTAACTTATGGTAGGCTAAGAATCACAAGATATACTAAAAAGAATAAATTTAAAATTAATTAATTTTATTTATATTGTGGAAAATTCTGAAAAAGTAATGGGGTTCTAAAATAGTGGCACCCATGAGAATCAACTCCCACAAGATTCACACATTCCTAAAGAAGGGACCTGATGGTGTTAATGGTGATACATGAGTTGAAATGTGTGTATAAGGTGCTCGTTAAATACTCAACCATATTACCCCCATTATATAGGTGGGTTTTATCTATGTCACTGTGATGTAGATATATACATCTGTGAACAAGATATGTGATAGCCCAAGGGATTTATATAGACATTTTGAGAGACCCATTGAGAAAGGAAGAATTTGATTCCACCCCAACTAGTGAGATACTATGAGAGTCGAATAGTTCATGTCCTTTGTTCATGGACAAAGATTTTTTAATGAGTGAATCCCCATCTACCAATGGAGAATTGAATGAAATGACAATAGAGCCATCCATGTTTTCAAAAAATCCTCCCCCTCTCATGATTCTGTAGATATAGGACTCACCAATACAAATTTTGAGTCTAGTAATAAATGGAATCCATCAAACCTATTTTTTCTACAAGTGAGATATTTGATCCATGTTAGGAGAGACCTTACCACACCTGAACTGATGAAGGGAAAGGGAAATATCTCATTTCTTAAATAGGGGATCCAAATCAAATTCCATCATTTGAGTGAGAAAAGGAATCTCTTTATTCAAACATCAATTCTCCTCATGCTGACTCTTTTTGTGACCATTCAAAATTATCTAGATTCCTAGAGGCATGAAGATGGACCCTTCCTTAATCCCATGAGAATTGAGCTTTGAGTTGTGAAACTAGTTATGGATAAAATTACTACTAGAATGATCCTGATCAGACATTCTATAGAAAATAAAAAGACATATCCACATGGCATCCACCAATTCCCCATCGATTAAAATATGGTCGATTGTCTCCTCAATAGGTAAAAAGGAACTATTTCAGTAGAAGTCCAGTATGACAAATATCCATCACACAGACACATCAATAGGAAAGGCATGGTTATGGATGATCCAACATAGTAAGGAAAACTTATCTAGAATATCCTTGAAATGTAGAGAAGGTCCCCTTGCATCATGATTAGGATCCCCATGAAGAATCCAAGGATAATATTTCGTGGAGAAGATCCTGAATGAGGAGGTGGTAAAATCCAACGTGTTAGGGTTATATCTGATCACAAGGTTGTTGTATACTTCTTTCTCAGGATGATTAATGGTCACATTGATAAAATAAGGATATGTGCTAGAATGTAATAAGGAAATATCAGTTTTAAAGAAACATAAAAATTAAAAATACTTCATATCATATTATTATTCAAGTAGATAATACATTCAAATCCAACAATACAAAGGGAATAATGTTTAATGGTAGGTAAGTGATGTCGAATTGAGTTCCCAAGCCAATAAATCCTAACCCATAGACCAACCATTCTCTTCCCATATTGTTTCTGAATAATATTTTCACATAACTATGTACATTCCAAAAATACCTAACATAATCTTTCTTGACAACTATTCATCATTTTCATGACACTTATTAGGATAATTCTTTGGCACTCAACATGATGATCCATCCTATTCCATTATTCCCAATGACATTTACCTTCTCTATTCACATCCCTAGTTAATACAAAATGGTTTTTTTCAATGTTCCATTGTATAGAATTAGGGAAAATGAAAAAATAAAATACATGTATAAGAGGGAGGAGAGGACATTGTTATCCAGGGTGATGTAACCACATAGTGAAAAGAATTACTTTTTAAACATGATAATTTAGTGATAGATTCTATCAAAAATACCATCATAGTGATTTATCTGAAATATACATGGGGAGATTGGAGATCCAAAATATTACATGGAGAATAATATATTTTTTGATTATTATTATATCAATATTTATATCCCCCTATGCACTGGGACATGAATTCTAGAGATAAAAACTATTGTTCATCCATTTGATGGATTTACAACTTCATTTAGGATATAAAGTAAGGATTTAGTCTAGAGCAGGGATAGACCTAATATTACCATTCATAAAGGGAATCAAATCATCGACATTGAAAATAAAAGTGGAAAATTTCATGTTAGTCTTACATCAGAATGGATTCATGGGGCCCTCATCAATGTTTTTTTGAGATATCTACTCAACACATCCTTATCCAAAATGAAGACAGATTGGGAGGGAAGTTCTACTTGTATTAATCCTCAGAATTATTTGAATAATACATAACATCTCTACATGAATTTGTTAGAAAATTATAGCAGAAAATGCATCAATAAAAGTGATCAATATCATGCTTCTTGAACCCTATACATCACATAAATCTAATGATGAATCTGCAATCCATCCTATTGTATTATTGTTCCATATCAACCATTATTTAAATATTAGAATCATCAAATTTTTATTAATATCATTTATCATTTAATGAAAAATGGAAATATAATCTTAGGTAGATCTTCCCTGAATGAAGCCATGTTGTTCTTTTGAAAACTAATTTTGAAGATGGATGAAGAGTATCCTATTAAGGATCATTACAAGTAATTTTTATGTAAAATAGAACATCATTATATGAAAATAATATTTCTGAGAAGAAGGATTAATGACTATTGGTATGAGGACATTGTCGGTTTCACAAGCACCCCTAGGAAGAAATCCCTCATGGAGGAAGTAGTGAATGATCTTCAAAAGTTATTTCTTAATGTTGTTACATGAATTAATGTAGAAAGATCTAGAAAATTAATATGAACCTAGAGCACTCCAGACTTGAGTGATGAGATAGAAAACAATATATCCCTTTCATCCATTGAGCATTCAAAGAGATGGAAATTATTAGGTGTAACATAATGAGGTATGATATAAATGCTGTAGAAGTTCTTAAGGGGTAACCATCTAATATGAAAGGATTCACATCAATAAGTAAGGAGCCAAAAAAGTATGTATCCATGCCTCGCACAACATGTGGGTCATTGGTAATGAATCCATCCTCAATAAATATTTTTGGAGCCAGTTATAGTTTCATATATTAGATCCATTCCTAGAATAAGGTGGTATTTTGGTCCCCCCATTATACCATGTAACTCTATCTCTCTCTTTTAAAGATCATTCTTACGAATGAAATATTTCTGCTATATGGGTCTCTATTGAAGCAATATTTCTATAAACGTCATCATCCTATCATGATTAAAGATCCACATTATCCTATTTGATATATATCTTAAGGCCATAAATGTCTTAAAAAAGAGTTGTTGGTTGTATTCCTAAATAAGAAGATCATCATTCAGCCATCCATGTTTGGTATGGAACCCAACCCATGAACTTTCTCCCATATTATTCCCCATGTGGTATGCAATATTTCATGTCAATTTGGGTCAGACACCCACCCCCCTGTGTACAAAAATTATTTCTTCAACCAGTTTTATTACTTATACTAATAAAAAGTCGGGAAGAATCTATTAGTACCTGAAATAAACGAATAACATTCACATTTTAAAAGGAAGTAATGGACTGACTATTTTCCAAGGACAGTTCTAATAGAAACCACCATTTTCAATCTCTCATTTAATTGTTACACCATTTGAAATTATCCACTGTGAAATCCATGTCCAAAAATTCCACTATGGGATTAAAAACATGAAAAATAATGCTGTTATTTACTATGATAGATCCCTTCCTCCTTCATCTATTATGTTTCCATTATGATGTTAAAATATCCACTAACAATCTAGGCCAATTATCCCATGTCTAGGATGTACAGCTCCTACCAAAGGACATTCCACTCAATTCAATTACAGTTTGTTTACAAGAAAGAATTAGAGATACTGAATGTCTCCACATTTTCCATCATATATTGATGATGATCAAAACAAAAAACTTTATCAAGAAAAATAGTATTATTATAGAAGATCAAGGAGTGTCGATTATTAGTCCCTCTTTACATGCAGTTTTAGAGAATGAGCTTGAAACAAATCTTCTGAATATTTGCCGATAGCTATTGGTGTTCATAAATAGTGAAAATGAAGATTTGTGACAAGGGAGTTCATTGGAAATGAAGTCCAACTTCACCTAGGATCCCATAACCTGTGATTTAAAAATGATAAATTATATCATTGGGTGAGAGACCATGGGGAATTGGACCACCGAGACAATTCCCCCATAATCATAAACCGGAAATATGATATTACCTTTTTGCATGGCCTATAGAATTGTAACTACTATGCCAATGATATAAAAGGGAAGATATATCAGCTCCTACTTGTGATAAAACATTGTACCCTATTTTAATCTATATATGTGATTGAATAATTTACATTATTCTAGAGGAAACAATCGATAATGAAATAGGCTTCTTTACTTACATGATTCATGGGTACCTGGGGAGTAAGGTTCGCGAGTCATGTTTGGATACATGGGAGGAGAGGATAAAAATGGGTCTGAAGGGTTATTGTTTGAAGGGAATAATATAGATGGTTAATCATGTGTAGATGAAGATTCCTCCACCAAGATCTAAGGATTTTTCATTGAAAGGAAAATGTGTGATGGCTTCGATGTTGTATGGGAATCCTTGATCACCATGTCTAATTTCTTCGAGACCAGGATGATGGGTTACTCAGAGTCAGAAGCAGGGACTAGGGGAGATATATCCAACCAGGTATGTTGTTTTCTAAAAATATAGAGGGAGTGGCTCTAGAGATATAATCCTATGCAGAAACCTGTTGGCGAGAGGAAGATCACGGGTTTCCAAAATGATAGATAATAACATGTTCGAAGAAAAATATATTGTGGGATAGGATGGGATAAGTCCATATCAACAGAAATTATAGAAGCACATGAATCATGGAACTGAAGAGTGAACTCATCTATAGAAAGGAAGGAACCAATAGAATTTTCGATACTACATAGAATGATATGGATATGGAAGGGAATTGGGAGACTATGTAAATTGATCCAACCCACTTATTGATGGGACTCATGTTTGATGTAGGTTTCCATCCTCCTCTAAAATAAATTTGAATTTCTTTTTGCTGAGGAATCTAGGAATTTGATTCCACACCTTCACAATGTATTTTGTGGAGAAATGGAAAAGAAAAAATTTCTTTATGTTGAGGATTTAAATGTGAGTCAGGTTATCAAGACCCCATGAAAATATGATTTTCTAGAATATTGGAAGGGGATGATTATCCACTACAAATCTAGCCACCTACATCCACCAATGGAAATCCACAACTACCCTAAATCCTTCCAGGGGAAAATCTAGAATAGTGGACCTATTCACTATTGATGATCAGAGACTACAAAGTAGAATCTCATGGATGAGAGATAGACAAGAGGGCTTGGTTGAAGTCGAACAAGGAGGATGTCCCTTCATGGATGATCCCATAAAGAAATCCTAAATGATATATGAGGAGGCAAAGGCTCTAGATCTTTGAGAATAGAGGTTGGTGATGGGATTTTTGGTAATGGAGGAGAATCATCCCCCATAGAAACTAGAGAGATAGAGAGAGAGATGATACTAGTAGGGGAAGATGAGGCAAAATAGGAGGGGTAATTTGAAAATATGAGGTGTGTATAACATGTTATTTTCTACTAAAAGCATCATTTTTATTTTCTCCATATCAAATATGGTAGTGAATAACGAAAATGATAAATTAGATTTTCTCTAACCATCATGCTTGACTGATGTTGATATCCTTCTTTGTGAATATATATTTTAAACTAATGTCCTATGTATATATGTAACAATTAAAATCATAGAGGCACTGTCAAAAAAACATCAAGGCGGAGATCAATTTTGCTATCTCCAAATCATGGATAGGATTGTTTTTCTAATAAATCATCATTGTTTATTATTCATAGGCTATAAATATTAAATTTTTTTAGTAAAAAGAAAAATCTCTTATTTGAAGAATTTATTTTATTAGAAAACATATTTTACTTTATTTTAGTGTGTGTACAAGGGAAATTATTAGCCTATTTTAGATCCATATATCATTATTAACAATCTTACATCAAAACATACTTCAACACCTTCATTGTCATCATAGTTAGAAGTATAGAAAAATTTAATCAATTTATCCAAAAACATTGTAAATACCATAATATTCTATGAAAACTGTTGATTTATGTGATAATAGTCGTTCTGTTTCATTCCTCTATAGCTTTATCCATTGAAGGGTCCATAAAATTACCTCTTTTTATCATGTTACTTATGATTTGACATGTTTAATTTAAAAGTAACAATTTCATATCAATGAATACATTTTCACCTACTGTAGTGTTTCTATAAAAATACATATATTTTCTTTATATTCCTCCATTATCTTGGAGAAAATAATAATATCATAAATAAAGAGTTATATTTTTTAAGGTACTCTATAAAGACTACGAACATCGGTCCATTATGACTTCATGGGAATTATTATGCATGACAAGAATCACTATGAACTCATCGTTTCTACACATTATATATATTGTAATATTTTGAATTTCTTCTTTTTATACCTTCAGTAGATGATATCCAGAATGTAGATCCACCTTTTAGATGTATAGAGCACCTCAATGTTGATTGAACAATTCATTAATTCGTAGAATCATAGTCTTTTTTCTTTATGGTGTTCTTGTTTATATCCCCTAAAATGATATATAGTTTCATTGATCCATAATGTTTTTAAAAAATATCATCAGTTATCTAAAAAGAGATAAACTTATGTGTATGAAGATGTTATCATAATACTCTTGCATTCGCCTCATTAACTCCTCCAGTTTGATTGGGCCCAAACTATTAAGATATTTATTCATGGAATAGATTTCAGTAAAACCTTTATTGATAACTATACCTCATGATATGGGGAAATTCTGGATAACTCTTAACGAAATATGTTCATTTACCCCCACATAATCATAATTTCCTCTAGGTTGATACATTTCTTTAATACAACCATTTAATAATGTTATTATTCTTTATTTGGTTTTAGTACCCACCCCATTGATGGTTTTTTTATAGGAGATTGATGATCATCCTTACATTTTCATAGTATTATGGGATGGTCTGAAATAAGAAAAGTGATTTACCTTTCAGATACTTGATGTGCACTCTATATATGGAGAGCCAGTCCATGCCTAATTTAGCATCATATTCATACAAGTTAAGGATTATGAGATTCATTGGAAGAATATTACCACATAATAAAATAATATAAGAGTTAAAAATGGGTTTAGATTATCACATCACTAGATATTTTTCTATATATCTCAACATCAGGGTATAATTTCTCTAATTCAATAGTTCAGGAAATATAGCATGAAATAAAGGAATGTTTGGAACATGAATAAAACAAAAATTCTTCCATTCTTAAGTGAAAACGAAGTGTACATTGTATGAATTAATTTTCACAATACTCATCTATAATAATAATTGGATACAATTTCTATTGATACATTGTCTTTGGTGGATTTTGAGGATAAATAGCCATAAGGACCCATGGTCCAGTATACTAAATTTTATTGTTCCATTACACCATATAGTAAAAACATTAAGCCATGGGTGGTGAAATTGAATGGTCCTTACTTTCCCCCACATGTTAGATATATTCGTCATTTCTTTTCTGCATCCATGAGTTTGGTGGCCTTCTCCCCCAAACATGAGGCTTTTCCCCTTCACTTTTAAGAAATTCTGATTATTCTTCATCCAAAAGTTTTTAAATGTGGAGTGATTATATTATCCTTCATCATTTTTCATTGACCCACCATCGTGAACCTCAATTAATATCTCCAAATCACAATTTCATAAGGGACTATCAACAGACTCCATATACACTGGCAGGGACCATGGAACAACTTATTCACAACAAACATTTTATTAGCTAGAAAGATCCTTTAGATGGAGTGGAATTAAACCAAAAATGAATTGATCTATTTTTAAATCAAATTTGATAATAGTACATGAGGAAGGTATTGTAATACTTGTGATGTTTTCCTCAAAATACCTGAAAAAACCATCATTCATTTTCTGTATCTATATGACTTCCCAATAAATTATTGTTCTAACTATTCTTGTGATACACCTATTAAGAAATACTATCTCAAAGTATTCCCACACCATCTAATTAATTTAATGATTAATCATAGTATTCTTTATCAATACCTACCACTGATCGGCTTGTCCATCTAAATAATAGTTAGATAGAGTCACATTCTCCTTGATAGAATATAGGATCAATGAAAATATCATCTACAATGAGTTATCCCACTATTCTATGACTTGTGGGTAAGAGGATACACTAAATTATAGTATTCATTACCATATAAATGAATAAAAAAATGTGTATTGTTTCTTTAGTGATGGATGAATTTTTTTTGTTAATGTTATGGTTCATAGAATGAATCATCATGGTATGAATAACCATAATCACATTAACAACACCTCCCATGTCATTGGGGATGCTGTTTGAAAAAAAATTTCATTGTCCCTCACATAAATTATTATTATAGTTTCTCATAAATCCTACAATTTTCATAAATAAAAAATGACTTCAAAAATAATTAGTGAACAAATAAATAATAAATAATTTATTTTTTTATAATTGACTCTATAGGAATACCTTATGGGATACATATATTTTTCCTTAATTCTAAAACAAAAATTCCATGATGATAAACTAGACTTAGACTTATTTGGAGGACTATATCTAACAATCTCTCATCCCATTATATATATTAACTAAATCATGCCTTTGAGAAATACTATTGAGAACCTACCATTTAATACATGAATATTGAATCATTTTAATGATAAATTAAATAATAGTTAAACTTTTAATGATCAAAATGATTGGAATATTGTCCAAATGTTTATCATACATCCCTTATAGATAATAAAATACAAATATTAATAAAATTATTCATATTTATTAAAATAAATATATCACTTAATCCTTATTAATTTATGTTAATTTAGATTATACATCAATAAAAGGGTTTGCAAAATAATTAGTATGGGGAAGGATATCATAGAAATACTTAAATACATTAATCATTAATTAATTATTTAAGATAATAATAATAATAATAATTTCATAAGAATGATATAATCATCATAAGAATGAGGCATAAAATTGAAAAATTCATGGATTTCAGTGATGAATAAAAATGAAAAATCACGACATGGTGTTCAAATACCACACATAGTTGTGAACAAAGCTAGAATCATTCTCACAGAGAACATATCTGCAATAATTATAACATCCTTATTCTAAAAATATATATAATAATGTTCACAAATAATAAAAAAGTATCATGAGATACATCACATTACCCAATTCATTTGTGGGATATATAATTCCAATCCGACGCATCACATCATAATATTCTAATAATCTTTCATTTAGAACATATGACAATCACATACATGATATAAATCGTGGAATGGAATCTGTTTCAAACATATTTCATAAGCCATTAATTAATGGAAAAAATTTGGTGTTCCGAATTTAGAAAGGGAAAACAAATTGATACAGAAATTCACATTCAAGGGTAAATAATAAAACATCACAAGAGTTGTCATAGTTGTGTTCTGGAAAGATTTTTTGGAAAATAATTGTATTTTTATTGAAAATAAAGGTGTAATATTTTATAAAATATAAATTAAAATAAATAATATTGAAAGTTTATTTATTGAATATTTGAATAATATTAATATAGGATATCTAGTGAAAGTGTAATAACCCAATGGAAATGATTTTTATTCAGTATTCATATTAAATTAAATTATTCTTTATGTTTTCAATTTTCCACCAACCGAATCATAAAATGATTTCTATGAAGTCATTAAAAAATAATTTAATTATATTAATTTTTGTGGATATTAATATGTCATAAAAATTGTCTGATACGTTTTAATTTCAATTGTCGATGCTGAAGCGTATTGATATAATTATTTCCCTTAAAATATTCATCCTTTTTCTTTGTTTCACTATTATATTAAATGTAATTAATATAAAAGTAGAATTGATTATAGAGTCTTAGAATAAATATATTAATAAATTTATATACATAAATAAATTATAATATACAGAAATATTTATTGTGTTATGAATCATATTAGAAACATCCTTGTTGGTGGTTAACCGAATATTAACAGGACATTTTCAAAATGGGAGGAATGAGATGTATAAAAATTAAAAATATCATAACAATAATTCTTATAATAGGTTAATGTAACTATTTTAATTTAAAAATACTAATTATTTTTCAATTTAATATTTGGGTTTGAAATGGGTGGAGAAAATTTTAAAGAGTATAGGAGAATGAAAGGAAGAGTTCATGGGAGAATATCATATTTTCAATGATGCATCTTCTCTATGGATTTAACTCCTTTTATTTTTAGAGTTTAATGGATCCTTAAAATCCATAATTATTCAAAGATGATTATGAAGTGTTATTTTTTTAGAAATGTATCTTTGAAAAGTGGGATATGAGGTTTTTTAGAATTATATGGAGAGGGGTTATTTATAAATTACAATATAGGTATTTTTGGTTGGATTTATTGATTAAAATAATATATCAAAGGTAATAATTTTAAAAGTGATATTTCTTACATTATAAACCATAATTTAATTAAATAAGTCAAATTATAGCCATAGAATCACTTTATACTTTTATTTCATATTTTTAATTAAATAGAAAGGTCAAATATTAAGAAAAAAAATATTTTAATGTAATATTTTAGTTTTTATAGTTTGTAATGTTATTTTTTTGGTTTTGATTTTATGTTTCTTGTATTTTAATTAAATATTAAAAAAGTAATATTTTTTAAAAAATAATGTTATATAAATGGTTCATTCATTTTTAATCTATGAATGAAATATTTCAAGATACACCAGCTATAATAAATCTATATTTTTACTATTAAGGTGAAGATTGAAGTATTTCCAAAAACTAAGAAAAATTTACCCATGAAAAATTTTTACAGGAAGAATTTAATAAAAAATTTCATTTTATAAAAATATTTTACCATCATAGGTAATTTTTATTTAATATAAAAAACTATGATTTCTAAAGAAAAACGTAAAAACATAGTTTATTGAAAATCTATTCATATTTTCATTGAGTTTTAAATTATCATGATATATATTTTTATGGAATTTAAATATATTGAATTATATAAATTACTCGTGATAAATGATTTTTAAATGAAAATTTTTTATATTGAGGTCAAATTTTTATTTCAATACTCTAGTTAATAATACCATTAGTCATTTTACTATTCATAAAAATAGGTTACTATTACAAAGAGTCTGGTTACTATTCTAACAGTGAAATTTATATTTTAATGGTAACATTAATTTATATAAATACTTCTTAATTAATTCAGTCATTATTCACCTCAATAACTCTCATGGATCTAAATTTCCATTTTCTATAATTTAAATAGGTTTAAAAAAAATAATTTCATTTCTATAGTTTTGTTTGTAAGGGGGATGAATCGTATTGATCGAGGTGATTTCAATTTTACCATTGATGTTTTTCTATTTTATACTTTTGTCCTGGTATAATATTTATTCCTTTAATGGGTTTAATCAATGACTAATTTAAAGATTCTAATTAATGAATTATAGTTTTTATTTCTTATCATTGTTCTAAATGTTCATTATACCTATTTGTTATATTATAATGACATATTTATTTCAAGATATAAATATCATTTATAAACTATTAATTGTTACACTAGCAAGAATAAAATTCTTAAAAAAAAGTAATTATCCCATTAGTAATATTTCATCACACGAAGGATATTTTACCTCTAAAACATACCAGAATAAAATTAATATTAATCTAATCTTTTTAGAATAAAATCAGTACATAATTTGAAAGAATATTTTAATTTCATTCATCCTTTTCAATATTTCATGATCACCCACCACTGAGGAAAAAATCCCAAAAATAAAATAATCTACCTATACTTTATGTATCCTAGATTCAACCATTAGTGTTTTTAATCCACAAAAGAATCTATACAAATAATAATATAATCAGATCAATGATTATAAATTATCATTCCCTTGGAAACTATCATTAATACCAAAATCATTGAAATTATGTTAGATCATGAATCTCATAGGCAACACACGTGACTATACAGAATAACTGATTAAACCACTCTTTCTTCCTCATTATTAATATCTATGGCATCATCATGCATATATCCCATACTTAGTAGAAAATCATACAATCCAACATCATAATTATAATGAATATACCATTTCATATATCTCTATGGCTCTCACAAGTCCAGAATAACCCCTCTCTTTGGTTTCCCTCATGTAATATATCTCATCTTGATCGTAACAAGAAAACAATATATTTTTACATCACTTCACTCATATAATAAGTATCATGATCCAAATAGAAAAAAATAGGCTCTCCCTCATTAAATATAAGTCAATTTTCACAGATGTCACAACTCATGGATCCTCACATCTCCTATAAAATAATATTAAACATGAAAACTCACAAGAAAAAAAATCAAATAAACGGTTCTCACACACTATCATATATATATATATATATATAACCATCAAAAATCACACTGATAGTACTATACTAACTCTTGGGCACCAATCTATATGATTAGAATTCCATAGAGGAGTTATATAGGAAAATATTGTATATATTGTTGTTGAAAAATTATCTTGTATAACCTCTAATGTCAATGATTACAATCCCAAGAACATACAAAAATTACATTTGAATCATATATTCCAAAAGTGATTCATGTGTGATGGCCTCTTTCTAATAGTAAAAGGGCCAAAAAATCATAAATTATAAATTGAAAAACGATGTTCATGAAACATAGTGAAATAATAAAACAATAATATCATAAAAGAAGAAGAATTATCCCATAAGTCATGTTAATTATATTTCTTATTATGAAATGTGTTCACAATGCAGCAATAAAACATCTATAAATTTATTTGACACATACTAACTTCAAATTTACCATATCAACAAAAACTAAGGGAAAAAAGAGTCTATAATACTATATTGTTACATCCCCAACCTGGGACCACAAACCAATTCCCACCAAGTGATATTATAGAGCCCCACAAACACCTCCCAATGCACTTAAGATTACTGACAAGATATGAGGGGATAATATGTTACTATTGGATTGAAATACCAAAATATAAATGCGATAAAAAATAAAAGAAATGACTATGAACCAGCTATAAATAAATACTTTTATTTTATAGAATAATTTTAAAAGAATCATTATATAATAACTAAAAATGATTCATATAGATATACATACTGACCGATTAGCTAAAAGTATAATTGTTTTTACTGGATACTAAAAAGAAAAAAAATTAAGGATTTACTAACAAAATAAAGACCCATTACCTTTTAAACTGTAATCCACGTCGAGAATATACAACTCCATTATTAAATATTCATCTTCTTTTTTACCTAATCCTTATATGATTGAATTATTCATTGGCATTGATGTTCCATGTTCTCTAGAGATAGGTGTGAGTATAAATTAGTAAGTCTAAAACAATTCCCTAATAAAATGGAAAATTAAATATGTGTACATTTTATATACTCAAAATAATAAATTAATATTTGGTCATATAAAATATAAAAAAGAACAATCCATGAGTTTCATCGCAATAAATGAGATATAATTACTTTGGCTTATATAGGGGTTCATAGGTTTATTAGGAATAACCTTGCCATAGTTTGGTTCATTGACTTCCCATAATATCATTATAATTATATAGTATCTCTTTGGGGTGGGAGTAGAGTATCCCACACATATCATTTCATATAAACATCTCATTTGGGGTAATGCATCACCCTTTCCCATATGATAAAACATCATGTGAAATCATCTTATACTAGTACATGACATAAGAATTCATATATCATATATACTCATTTCTATATCAAAGGTATACAACAGGAATCATGAATATTATAACATACAATAAAAAATACAAGTAACCAAATAATTCCACATAACCATCTCAATGAAACCTTGAGCAAAGTGATGTGGTGAACTCCCAATATTCACCTAAACGTGCACAAAAAAACTACATTACACTCATCACTGATTTAACGGTCATTTTAGAAAATATAAATTTAACGCAGTAGTAAATATTTTTTTTTGATATCGCTTATTTTTAATATCATGTAATTATGTGTGAACATTTTCTTCAAACATCTTATAGTGACATTGATAAAAACATATCATATTTTTATGATACTAATAGGTATCATTGAATCATTACAAAAATTCATAATTCCTCAGGATTTTGGAATATAAGTTTATTTTTAAAAAAATTATATGGCAGATAGATTGATATACAAGAATCAATGAAGTAAAACGATCTATGATGTATTTAATATTTTGAAAATTTATGATTAATAAAACCTCTACTTATAAGAACGTTTATATTCAATAGAAAATCAATATAAAATATGACTAATCACAATTGATCTTTTAAGAATGAAGTTTTCAAAAAAATTAGTTTATATATATATATATAATAATTAATAATAATAAAACCTAAATATACAAATAATGAATATAAATTCATCATATTTCATTTCAATTTTTAATTAAATACATAAAAATTATCTTTAAGATTATATTTCTATATTTTGTGAACAATAATTTATTTTTTTATTAACAGAAAGAAAAATAAAATTTTCTTAATATCATCACTTTCATGAAATAATAACTATAAAAAATTAATAAAATGGTTTATTAATAACTATGAGTGAAAATAACTATTTATAATGTGAAATTATCTTTTATAAATTAATATTATTACACTATAAAACCAATGTTTTATGTTTATAAAACATTGTTAATATTTTAGTTTAAGAAATATTTTTATTCACTCATATCAATCATTAAATATCAGAACATGTAGTAAGTAAATATAAAAATGAATTTTCTATTTTCGATAATCATGTTCACTATATGTAATATATTAAATCTTTTTATGCATTATAATAACATTACAATGATTAATGTTAATAACAATTATATTGATAAAAATTTTATTTTCAAAGATTTGTTTTATTAATATTGTGAAATTTTTATCAATATATGATAACTTAATAACTTCTCAAAATTATAAATAATACAATTCTTAATAATATTAATAAATATATTTACATTAATTTAATTTTATATCAATAAAAAATTAGAAAAAAATACATAATGGTTCACACATAGGATTTCAATAAAAATAACTGTATTCGGTATATAATAATATTTAGATTAAAAATAATATTATATTACAATGAAATTTAATTTTATTTCATTGATCTAAAGTCAAGGTTACAAATCCCAAAAATCATAATGGTGGTTACAAAAATATTTATAATAATATATTAATTACTTGAATTTAAACTACTTTCCGTGGTAAAAACCAAAATGGTAAATTGAAAAGAATGTGTTTTAAAATATGTGAAACAAATCTAAATTATTTTCAAAAATGAGTGGTAGAGGATTTTTAAATCAAATCTCAAGAGAAAAAATAATATATTCAGATTTTGGATCTATTTCCCCCATAATATTTCTATACCATTATTGAAAGATAATGTGTTTCACAAAAGTGTTGATTTAATCATTTATAAAAGGGAATCTCTACCACAACGTGGATCACGTATCCCACCGAATTTCATTTATAAACACTGAAATGTTTCTCATACTAAACAAATATCCCAATTTCATAAGCCTCTAATCTCAATTAATTTTCATATTTCCTTCTTTCTACATTGGGAAAATGAAAAATGTTATTGAAATATTCCACTAAAATTAATTTCCCGGCATTAAAATTATTACCCTATTAACAATAATTATCATCATTTCCATGGAAAATTATTTCATTGATTTTGAGTTTTAATATTGTTTCCAAAAAATTTATAATTTATACTGATTTTGAATAAGAAATGAATATTCATATATTATTTGAAGGAATAATTTTTATTTTTTGAATTAGTAATTTATTTTTAGTGGGATGTTCAGAGGATCCTTTTTTAGAAATAATTTATCAAAAAATATTTTAAAATGAATGTATATCTTATAAAATTTTAATAAAGATAAATTTTTTATTAACGTAATGCATTTTTAATTTATTATAATAATAAAATATATTACTTTAAAACAATACAATTTTAAACATCATTTATGTTTTTCTAAAATGTTTTTCATCTATTATTTATGAACTGATATTTCCAAAGTTTGTAAAATTTTATTTTTTCATCTACAAAACATCATTAATGATCCTTATGTTACAATGTGAAAATGTTTCAACCCAATATCCAAATTCATTATTTAGATGCCTTATATAATTTTCTAGGAAATGTTTTGATGAATACCTCCCCTATCCTAGGGGTTTGTTAAGGGATGTCAAAATTATTAATGTTTTCATCTTCTAATGGAATATATATGTATATAAAATTTTTATATTATTGTTTGGATTTCATATCACATCTAATGCATTGTTTAGTAATATATATCTTAAAAAATGTATATAATGCATTTATATATTTTCAAAAACATAAATAAGGGGTGTTTTTTATTCACAATATGAAGCATGAAATTTTTCTTTCACAACATAAAGTTTGGTCTATCTATTTGTTAACAACATGAAGTGTGAAAATTATATATATTCATAGTATAAAGCATTGAAATTTGTTTCGTTCATGAATTTATAATTTTTCTATTCTTTAGGTTTTCCCACCATTACATAAATACACCTTATATTTAGGACCTATCAAATTTTCTGGCTGTATTATTATATTATTATACATATTCCATTATTTATTATTTATCATTTGTTGTGTATAACCCTTGGGATGAGCCTGAGATTATTATATCACTCCATGTGTTTGAAAAATTGTGCATATTTGGTTTTAATAACATATACATATCTATGATGGTATTGGAAAAATATGTGATTGAGGAATAGATTCAACTACGAGATGTCACCAAAAAATGGGTTGTTGACTAATAACTCACTCTTCACTTTTTTCATGTAGAGTGGTCCTAATACTAAAAACATGGATTGAGAATCCATAGGGATATGTTGTAATGGCATGTACCTTATCAGCCTATTACTTTTTTAGGTTTGAAGTATTCGTGGTTTTTCATAGGTGGCCTCAAATGTTTCGAGAGGTTTTTGGAGTTTTATTTGAAGGTTTGTAGAAACATGGAGGTTTATGGTGTAATATGGGGTTTTACACAAGCAACATATGTTATGCTCGATCTGAAGTTAGACATCTTATGTGTTGGGTTCTAAAATTAACTAGGCATTAAATAATTTTATGATTTATGATGGGGGAATTCATATTTGTATAATACGGGACCTAGATTACATGTTTTTATATGTTTTTTATCTTGAAGGGTTTTATAGACCAATCGTAGGGTTTTTGTAACCTAAAACCCATGGTCGAGGGAACTTACAACATTAAAATGTAATTTACATTGCAGTCTAGAATTTTCAATGTTTTGAAATAGTTTAGTTCGGCCTATTGTAATCATTCAAAGTTATTTATCTCAGTCTCATTTATGGAAAATAATTTGAGCCTTTTAGAGTAATTCAGAACATCCTTCCATTGCATTAATTAGTTTGTTCTTGTTGATGCACGTTGGTGGTCTTTTGTATGTTCATATAATTTTTTTTTTGTTTTCACATATTCTTATCTCGGAGATCTTCTGTATTGGTACAATATTTTTTTGTGTGTGTATGTAATTCATTTTGGATCACCCATGATATGGTGTAAATTGATCTCTTGGTTTTGTGTTTGATTTTGGTTTTCTAATATTCCCTCGTTTCCCTATGGTTTACAATGAGTTGGAAAAGATTCTTTGATGTATGGAATCCCTCATTTATCTTTTTTTAATCATATAGGAAGGTATTCCTTTGGATTATCCTTTTTAAGTTATTTTTCACTTTCTTAATCATGAAAATTTAATCGATTAATTGAAATTTAAGTGTAATGTGGTTTAATTCACATGGTTTTAATGTTTTTATATTATTTTTGTTTTGTGAATATATAGGTGAAATTTCCTAATGTAAATGGTAGATGTTGGGGAATTAATTTTCTACATGGTTCTTGTGATATGAAAATCGTGATTCATGTAGTCTTGTTATACCATATCTATAAATTTTCTGACTAAAAGTGTTTAAATAATAAAATTGTTACCCATCTATTGTGGATTTTTGGATAATGCCATAAAAAACATGTGTAAATTGATTAAAAGGACCCATGATAAATATATAAAATGTATCTTTGATGTTATGTGAGAGTGATTATATTATTTGGTTGTGATGTGTTGTTGTAGAATTTGGGGATGATGGGGTTTTCAGGCCATGTTTTTGTGTAGTAATTTGATGGGTTTGAAAATTCATTTTGTGGGGGGATGTGTGGTTGTGAATTGGGATGGTGTCATGTGGTAGTGTTTTGGGGAGAATACATGTTGTTATGCAATGTGGGTATGATGGTTTCTTGATTTCATGATGCAGGTGGTGTTGTGATGGGTTTGCGAGGCTATGTTGTGGGAAGGTTATTTGATCGGTTTTCAAGGTTGTGTTTTGGGGTGGTGATGTTATGTTTTTGTAAGGCCCTATTTTGGAGCCGTGATGTGTGTTTTCATGTGGGGTTATGTTATTTGGTCATGTTATGTTACATATAATATGTTAATGGTTGTGCTATTCTAGTTTCTCTAGTAGTATTATAACTGAATAAAATATTGAAATTCAATTTCTTTATGATGGTTTGGTTAATTGGAATAAAATTATTAGTGAATGAATTTTCAATTGAATGTGTGGAAAAAGGTGTTTGGTGAGAAATAATTGAGTTAATGACATGTTTAAATGATATTGGTATAGATTTTAATGAAACGTGGGAGGTGTCTTGTGGCTTATGTTTTTGGTTTGGCTTTCATTATTTAGAGGTTGAAGTGAAAATTGGATGCTAGGAGTTGGTTTTTCTTATTCTGGAAAAATTGTTTTGGATTTATTGTGTTAATATATATATATATATATATATATATATTCTTTGTGATTTTCAATATGAACCCCACCTAGATAGAGCATAATATACTGGCACTTGTATAATAATATAGGGGCATTTTTTTAACATCCCGATGGTGAGGATGCATGGATCAGAACCCTATATTTCCTATTATCTATTACAGTATTGTAGATATGAATAGGATATTATTGATGGATATTTGATAGTGAACTAGGTGATGGACGATGTGTCTTTGGTTGAGATGTGATGTGGCCATGCAATGTGGTGATGGCCCATATGACTTCAGGCGAGATATTATCTAACTAAGCAGTGGGGTGGAATATAATGGGGGTTGTTCATGGTATGAGGAAGAAAAAAATAATTTAATTTTCATGGTAAAATATTACTATAGTTATGGTTGTGTTGCGATGCCTCAGGAGTTTTTGAGTGAGTTGAAATATAACAATCTTGTGGAATCTTCTCCCAAATATTTGTGAGTGTGATGTGATGTGACCATGTTGTGGGTATGTGCTATATGTCATATAAAATAGATGGATGTTCCAGGAAAAACAAATCTGGTGTGTAAGAGAGCAAAATAAATGGTAAAAAATTATGGGTTCCCTTAACTTGATATAATTCTTGTTATGTTAATTTACAAGGTAAGCGTAATTTGGTGTGCAATCTTTGTTGAGGATAGTAGCTGTTTATATGACCTGTTCATGAGCTATTTTTTAAATTATTTTCTAAATGATGTATAATTATTTGTGTTTCACATGTTCATGGGAAACATTGTATTTATTATTAAATATACTTGTATTTTCACCATACACATATAAAAATTATTTTTATGATTCTAGGAGGATTTCTTGGATCGTGTTGGACATTACTAGCTTGAACCCTTAGATTGTTTCTTTATTGTCTGCTTAGATTTATTTTGTGTAGTATAGTTTATGTAATTTCATTTTTTTAAACTCTAATTATTCATTCATTGTGGGATGGTTCTTGGTTATTTTTTTATATTATGTCATGGAGTTATTTCTTCATTGATATGTTGTATTCTGATCATAAATATTTATTATATGGTAATGTATCACATATAGTTATTATTATATACCATCAGTTCTACTCATCAACAAAGGGCTTAATGAAGGTGGGACTCCAGGGTAGGGGGTTAATATTTCACTTCCCTCGTTATCATATATATACTGGGAGGGGTTAATGAAAAAGTGTTATCATAGGCAAGGGTTAAGTTATAAAATGGAGGTTAGAGTTTGGAAAAAATATTATTTCACAGGATGGTGTGGATGTAGTGATAGTTAAAATTGGTATATAACACCGGATTGGGTAAGAAATTGGGACTAATGATTTTCGGAGAAATCTTGATCCAGTGAATTGGAACTGAGAACATTGAATGACCAAGTCCGGTGGATCTGTTTTCTTGGTGGAAACCTAGGCAAGAAACATGCATCATGATGAATTGTATTTATGTATGAATTGGGAAATGTTTATTTTGGGAAGGATAAATATGAAAAATATAATAAAATTTGTCATTTATATAATTAAATACTACCTAATCCTCAGAAATCCTTGATTCAAATTTCATATAATGATCATTTTCATGGTCCATGTGTGGTTCATATAGATGAGGTTTAGCAGGAGGATAATGTAAATCATTTTGGTTTGATATGACGGAGTAGTTTGATTCTAGGAAGACGGTGTTGCAAAATTTTTAGTCTAAATATTTTCCAAATAACGAGGGTATTGTATCAGATGTGGAGACATATATATAGTTATTGGATATTGATATCACCTTTAGTATGATATAAGATCATAGTGAGTACTGGGTCCCTTTAGAAATTAGACTGATTTGAGGAACTGCATATTAGGGATGGATGTTGTTTACATGTGATCAAAATGAGGTAGATGTTCAATGATTAGACTATCAGAAAGTGTTATGGGTGTATTTTCCTTCATTGACCATGAAGGGAATGAAGTGGAGGGGGAATAATTATTTTTTGTAGGGGATTATTTCATTATGTGAGATGGGAATAATGTTTATCTCTTAGTTTTAGTTTTACATGGCCCTTTTTCTATACAAGGAGTCTCATGTGAGATGTCTTTGGGAGGTTACCTATCATATTATTGATTACACAATTACATACATTACATTTCTAAATCATCAATTGGTTTTTGAGAAGGTAAAGGTTATATATTAGTTGGACATTCAATGTAATTTTCCATGAGAGGGGCCCCATCAAGGTTCCTCAAAGAGTATAGTGATCAGCAGACGATCTTAGATTCAAGAAAACCATGGTTTTGACCTACAGGGACTGAGCCTCAACTATTTTCATTTTATCATTTTAGGGCTACTAATTTATGTTCGTTTCCTTGGTACAAAATAATAGTTATCTTTGAGTGTGAGGATTTTCCCGTCATTATAACCATTTCCCAATGGTTCTTTGAGCTCAATTTGGTGGAGGTTATCAGTTCAGTACCAGCCTTACCTGTAGTTTCCAATAAGGCCATTTTAGTAATAGGGTAATCTTTATAACAAAATTAAGAAGAGATATTTATTTACTAGAGGAAATCCTCTTAATGTTTTTAATGTTTAGGGATCTCGAAATAATCATTTTAGTTGAGGTTCCCATTACTAGTGAATAAGAGTAACTAGTCATGGTAATTTTTATTAATTGGTGCTAGTTGTGAGAGAGGGCCATAAAATCATTCAAGATACAAAAAAATTATATATTTATATTTTTGTGGTATTTTTATTCAAGATCATTTCACTCCATTGTCTCACCTATTCTAGTCCATTCTCTAAGATGAGATGTAGAGATACTACATGTTCCACTTTTGATAACTACCCCAATTTGATGTAATACATGCATCGTTTATGTGTTTCTAGGGTGTATACTGAAGGTGGTATGACATATGTTCTATGGGGATGTTACAATAATTCAAATTTAGATATAATATTCCATCCTAACCATTGAATATTTTAATATGGTGCATTTTTTATCAACATTTTTAGGGGAGAGTTATGTTCATTGAGGTGAATGAATAGGGAGTTGTTTTCATTATTAATTGGAGTCAATAGTTCAGATGTAGTCCTATAAAGACACTTATTTGTTTGAGGAATGAGTTTTATGTTGAATCACAATATGCTGGGACAATGGGGGTTACCTGGTTATTTGGTAAGTTCATTGATGTTTTTTCCAATGAGGATATGTTTATACCCCTAGATATGATATTGTCTTCAAGATATACCTACTTACCAGAGATTCTCATATTTCAATGGATCCATAACTAATGGAACCTTATGTGTTTTAGAATTCAGGGAATCATATTGAAGATATAATATAAATTGGTTTCATCTTGTCCTGTGTGCCCTTATAGGCGACTCTAGTATTTTTGTCAACAAATGAGGATGATATTATATGGTTTCATGAAGACCATAAGAGGATAAGTCATGTAACCATAATAAACCATTACCATATCCTAGGGATATAAAATCATCACGACTAGTTGAGGCTAATAAAATCTATGTTCCAAAACATCATGTACCATTTTTTAGTTGTGTTCATCGATGACATTTTGATCTAATCCAAGTTAGAGGGGGACCATGACAAACATATCAAAAGTATCTTCAAATATCCACAATGCCACAGACTTTATGGAATGTTTTGAATCATAGGTTCTGGTCATGAGTGGTTTATTTCAATGGAAATTGTTTTGTCTCAGATGGTTCTGTAATGGACCTATTAATATCCAATGTAATTGTTTCATATAATTACCAAATAAAATTGTGTAGGTCTATAGTTTCTTTATAAAATCTACCTAATATCAACTTTTTTTCTAATTTTCTATTAATTTGAATCCTATTTTACATCTTCGACCATGATCTACCATGATTATATTTAGAATTATTAGATCTATGCAATGTTCATCTTACTAAATAGGAAATTTGGTAGTGAACTAGTACTCTTGTTTCAATAATATGGGGTCATGAATTAGGTGTTTTGGGATGAGTCATAGGAATTTAAGCCCCCATGATTTTAAATATTCACCACAAGATATGGAGTTAATATTGGTTGTGTTTGTGGTGATGTTTTTTATACATTATCACATTATGATGTACATTGAGGTATCCACTAATCATAAGTGTAGGCAGTACATATTTTATATATTAAACATGCATATTAGTCAATATATATGGATGAAGTTTATTAACTATATTGATTTTAATAACTCATAGTACTCTAGAGATGTGATTGTTGTTGATGAATCTTTGAGTAGAAGGTTTCAATGGGATGCTGTAAAATATTCAATAGATGCTTGGAGGAAGATTGATTATTTGTTAGCTATGCACTTAGACATAATAGTGTTTTATGGTAGGGGAAATTTTATTAAATGAATGGGAATACATTTTCGATCAAATAGGTGGAGTATTCTTAGTTATTTAATCATAGAGGTATAGGTTATGGATGATCACAGTGTCCATTGTGATGCTCTAGTGGGATAGTTGAAGGATTTTCATAACTTGATATTTTTTCATGTGAGGTTTTTTGGTACAATTGATATGTGTGATTAAGTACTTCATGAGTTTCATACCACATATTTTTTGTATTCTGAAGAGTATCCATGATTTACCATTTTTGAGGAAATCCTTTTCATTTCATATGATGATATGGGTAGTTGTAGATATTGTGGTGAGGTGTATAATTTTTTAGTATCCAATAGTTAAGAATCATGTACTCGATTTTTTTCTGAAACATTTTAATTATCCCAGGTAGAAATGGGATAACAACTCAATGGATTTTTACATGGGGTAACCCTGAGCTCAGAGAGGTTTTGAAACTATCTAGATAATCATGGATCAGTTGATGAAATCAACCCAATTTTTATTAATCATGGAGTCATGAATTGATTATAAATATTTATGAGTAATATAGATAAAGTGATTATTTTTCATCGAGTTACAACATCCATTGTCATAGATCAAGATTTTAATTTTACCTCAGGAGTCTAGATGGTGTTTTATAACTATTTTGGATCTCAGTTATACCTAGGCACTTATCTACACCATTAGGAAGAAGAGAAAATAAGGCAGATAATCTATTCTCTATAAGAAATTTTGGTACATTAATCATTGAGTTTTTCAAATCATGTGAATGAAAATTAACATTTTTTTATTTTTATTATAATATCAAATGTCAATCTTCAATTAGCTTGGCCCTATTTAAGGATTTTTATTAGGGTCTACTTCACTCTTGGTTATGATAGAAAAAGAGCAGGAGGAAGAATATCTTATTATGAATGTGGTGTAGAGAACATCAGAAAGAATTAAACTTCTTTATAAGAGGATGAAGATAATATATTATCGGAAGAGATAGTATGTAGTTCCTAGGATAATTCCCTTTGAGTCAGTAGATAGAGACTATCTTTTCATGGGAATCTCCCATCGATAGGGATATTAGGGGAATTATAGGGGTAGTAATATTTCTCCATGGCTTTTGGTCCCTTTATAGTGTTGGGGAGATTTATCATTGTCGCATATTTGTTGGAATTTCAACCATGGCTAGACCATATTATCAACATCTTTCACATCCCTTAACTTCATCAATACCATTAATAAGGATCTTTTATATTTTATTAGGGAGTGTTGTATATACTAAGCAATGTAATTCTTATATAGGATCTAGTAGGGATCCATGATCTGTGGGAGACAGATCTCTGTTGAAAGATCATTCCTGTGGTTTATCTTTTGTGGAGGCATTGTGTCTTGGAATATATTTCCTAATATCATGAAATGTGTTTGTGTGTTGATTATATATATATATTTTGGTTTATATTTTCTTTTCTTTATATTATTACATGAATTTTAGATCCATTGTTTTTTATAAGTTCTTCCTTTCATGAATTGTGATAATGCTTCTTGATATGAAAAGGGGAGGAAATGATTCTTAATCGGGAGGCATTATAGAATGAAGCGATTAAAACTATTTTGGAGACATAGTGGTACTCAATGTGGATATATTCCTGATAAGGAGGATGTAATTCATTAATTTTTATATTCCATACAATTAATTTTCTTCAATGTGGAGATTGTTGTTTCAGTAAATATAGTGGTCAAGAAATTTGTTCATATATTGTATAATAATGTCGCAGTTTTGCATGGATCCAGATAATGTAGTGATATTATGGATGACATATTGTGTTTTTATCATGTGGTAATGTATTTTTTTGGTCTATTTATGGTTTTTTCATTTGGAATGTTTGGATAGTGGTAGCATTCATAGAATAATGAGATCGTTTAGAGGTATCATGTAGTGTGGTTGCCTATACTCTTTCCTTTTTTTATTTTTATTTTGATTCTCTATGGAGATGATCTTTTGAGATGTACGTAATGTAATGGACCATGACTTACTAGAAAATTAATTTTTTATTTTAATTTTAGGTGGTTCATCGAATGATGATTTATGAGGTTTTGGAGGTTTTGTCGAGATGGAGTTATAGGTGTTCAATGGATGGGATTTTTACACCATTAAAGTAGTTTTATGCCATATGCCTATGTTTTAAAGCCTATGTAGTCAGTTGAATTATTTATTTTGTATGGAGAGGGGAAGGGAGTCATATTTTTTTAGGTAATATTATAATTTTAATACTATACGCCATATTCATAGTGTTAGTTTTTTGAGTTTATTGAGTTTTATATAACAAGGATGTGTTTTACATCATAAAATCCATGTCCCATAGATCTGACCACATAAAATTGTAATTTACACCATCATCCATGGATTTTACAGGTTTTCAATATGTTTCATTATTTTATTCATTTTCATTCAACCATGTCCCTCCCCCTCTCATTTGTTCCAAACCGTAGGTGATTTTAGAAGGAATTAAAACACGCCATTCATTTCCCTTATCATTTGGTTTAGTAGGATGTATGTTAGTGGTTGATGGTAACTTCTTATTCTTTTCAGGGTAGTTCTAACTTTTTATTCTCTTAGGGAAATAGTTGGGTCATGGAGTTTTTGTTTATTGTGTGTGAATGCTACATTTTTTATAACCCCCGATGTTGTTTTTGTTCATATGTGTGTTTTTCTTTCATTTTTACATTTCAGGTGTTTCTTCTTCACCATATGGTCTGAAATGATTTGGATAAGTATAATTGAAGTATGTAATCCATCATTTCTCGTCTTAGGAATCATGAATTATGGTTTTTTTTCATTCAGGATCTATTTTTCAGCGTTTAAATCATTAAAAAATAATCAATTAATTAAAATTGTATGATAAATGGGTTCAATTTGCATGTTATTTGTGCTTTTATACTATTATAATGTTTTTATTAATGGGTTAAAGACCCCATTTAAAATGGTGTCTATTTCTATTTTTGTTTACATTATTGTTGTAATGATATGAAGACATTATATTTTGTTATTTTGAAATTACCCGAAATATTAATTGTATAATAATGAATATTTTAATGATATAATGGACACCAATGTTATATTACTAGTTTCATAATTCCCTAAATAAATTAATGTAATATACTCAAATTTCCCCTTTCTAAAAAGGTAAAATGTTTATTTATATTTTTTGATGTGTGGATTTGATTTGGGGTAGTGATGTGTGGTTGTGTCATGTTTGTCTGATGGGTTTGTGAGGCTTTTCTTTGGGGGGGAATATGTGGTTGTGATGTGAGATGATGAAGGGTGTTCATTTTATGGGTTGAGGATGTGAGGCTATGGAATGTGGGGATGATGGGTTTGTGAGGCCGTGTTATGGGAAGTGATGTGGTCAATTTACGAGGCCGAGCATTTTGGTGTTGATGATATGGGTTTGTGAGAAACTTTTGTGGGGCAGTGATGTGACGGGTTTTGAGACCTTTTTAGGGTGGTGTTTTTTTTTGACATGGGATGATGATGTGTGGTTGCATTATGTGGAAGACGAAATGAGAATGGTTTTTGTGATAGTTTTTCGGCTGCTATGAAAATTTATTGAAATGTAAAAATTGAAGTGGAGTAGAATAGTTTGGATAATGGGATGGGAAGGGATAATGAACAAATCAAGATGGTGTGTGTGGTTAAATGTGGTTTATGAAAAGTAATGGAAATAATAAGATGTTTAAATTAAATAGAATCGTTTTTTACAAAATTTGGGATGTATCATATGGATTCTGTTTGTTGTGTGGATTTTTGAATTTATTGGTGTTAAGAAAAGTGGGTATGATATGAGTTGGAGAGAGAATATAGTGGGACCATAGGTTACTCTCTTATGTGTATTTATACATATATTTTTCTGATCTTTGTTATTTTTTGTACGCACCCTACCCACATCGACCACCATGGGATGATACCCACAAGTTTTGATTAGGGTGTTTTTTGTGACATTCCGGTGATGGTGATGGATGCCTCGATACCTGATCTATCCCAATATCTATTATAGATGAGTATATATTCATACGTTTCAATGAATCGAGATATAATATTTCAATATTTAATGGTACACATGTCCTCGAGAGATATATATTTTAAATATGTTTTGGATATGTTGCCTAGGTGTCTTCGGGAATGATTTTATTTGGGAATATTGTTGGAAAGCTTATTATGGGGGTTGGGCATTATAGGAAGAGGGTGAGAGGTTCATTTCCATTATATTCATGATAAATCACTAATCTAGTCCAGGTTTCTATGTAATAGACCCTGTGAATTAGTGTGAGATGAGATGTGGTCATGCTATGGGGAGGTGATATATGTTTTAGGGAAGATATGGAAGAACCATGTTGTATAAAAATGTGGTGTGAGAGTGTTAACCCATTAAGAATGTTGTTAGGGTAACGATTTCCTTGTTATGATTAATCTTATGTAATTATTCTCCACATTTCTTATTTAATGTTACTTCCTTATAGATTATTGGGGTTGGTTAGATGACATGACTAGGTGTTTTTTGGTTATGATTTTTAATCATAGGTGTATTATTATTCTTCTATCATATGTGGATGAAAGGTTTTCATTATAGTATTGAGTATACAATTTTTCTCACCCTACATATACTAAACAAAATTTTAGGTCTCTAAATTTATTATGTGAACCATTTTGGACATTTATAGCTCATGACATATGACTATTTTTTTGTCTCTACTTTTTTTGGGTATTAGACTTTTTAGAAAAAAAATTATATGTTTTATTTATTCATCAATTATTGTATAGTTCCGGTTTATTTCATTATATAATGTACTGGATTTTATTTTTCATTTAAATTCATTCTCATGATCTAACATATTTTATAGATGTTAATTAATATTTTGATATACCCTTGGTGTGAGTTTCCAACCTAAGGACAACTTGATGTAGGACTCAAGGGGTAATTATATTCCCCGTCCCCCTCATTGATTTATATTTGGAAGAAGGGGGTGAACACAGATTATTTGTTGATTCAAACATTTGTATAAACCATTATAATGTAATTTTACATAATTATGTTTGATATCCTACTATGAAATAGATAATGAATAACAAAGATTCAAAAATAAATATTCAAATTCGATATCATTCACACCATTTATATTTTACATATTCAATGTTTATAGTTTAATTTTTTTGAATTTATTAATTTTACATAATCTGAAAAATACATTATTTATAAATTATATCAAAATAATAGAAAATGGGTTAAAAAGTATTTGGAAAAAATGTGGTGATTATCCCAATTAACAACCAACTGGGATGGGAGTTGGAGTATAGAAGCATGTAGAAATTCACAAACAAATTTCAAATTCTATAAATAAAAAACAATGTTGAGCTCTATATCACACAAATTAAGTAATAAAAAGTAATCAGGAATATTGTTGGAAACATCCAATCTCCATCAATGCCACATCAAATCAACTTACCGTGAAGAAATGGATCAATGAAATGGACTATATATTTCCCATTCTCAAGTTCCTGACACATGAGATATATTCCTTACAAATTTATCATTAGTATGGGTAGGTAAGTAGTTGTTGGAATCTTGTTAAGAATAATATAAAAAAGTAGGAATACAATCAATGTAATGGGATGATTTCAAGGATATGTTCTTAATAGAGTGTTTTCTTTGAACACATCACATTTATATGAGAAGTGAATTATTGGAGTTGAAAAAAATGGAGGATGAGTTCATCGACACTTATTAAGGGAACATCATGAGGATCACAATATAAACCTATTGTTTTATATCTAAACATAATATTAATATTGATCATTTAATTATTTTATTAATGAAATTTTTATAAAATTCATTGTTTATAATATACATTGAAATTTATAAATAAATAGTCTAATGTGTACTAATGGTGGAGATGGAAACATGAGACACATATCATTCAATAGAAATTGAAAGAAAATTAGACTATAATGGAAGATTTAATGACATGTCACATGGGGGATAGAATAACAAAATTATTTCTTGCACAAAATATTGGAGGATACACCAATGTTATTGGACGCATGAAACAATGAATTGTTTTGAATGTGGGAGGTATGTAAACAAATATAATGTTCTTCATAATGTAATAATATGGTTCTTAAAATAACAGTGTAAATTAATATATCAACTAATTTGAATCCAATAATTCAATCCTTAAAATCCATAGATTTTTGGATTACTCAAAACAATATCTAAAGCCCGGTTCAAATGATGAAAATATACCCTAGGAAACATCAACACATATTGTTACAAGGAATATAATTTCTGATCACTAACATGGAATTAGATATTGATAATTAAAATATGATTATAATTCTCTTCGGAATTATCATTTTGAAATTGGATTTTTTTCCCCTCATGTATATTGTGGATGTTTTTAATATGATCAAATCCCCATCTCAAGGATTTAATATTACAATGTCAAAGAATAAATTATTTTACATTATATCCATAATAGTTATTTTTATTAATTTACCATTCAATAATAACAGTATCCTTCCATTAAACAAGTTTAATACTATTTTTTAAAATGATTGGTTCCCAACACTCTGATGAGAAAAAAATTATTTAAAAATAAAAACAATTAGTACAATGAGATCACATTTGAGAAAAACATACAGTATTCTATCAATGACATGTTTTTTATGTAAAACATCAAATTAATATTATGTAAAGATGGTATGAATATCATTTTAGGATTGATTCAAGAATCAAATGTTTAGAGAAAAAATCAATACCTGTAATTACAAATTTTGAGGAGAAAACTTATGTTTCCTATGATATAAAATCATTATTTTTCAAGAAGATACATCCTGAGAAGGTTTTCTCTTTTTAACCTCCATAAATATTTTATTAGTGGGTAGTAAATATAATTTTATGATGAATTTGTTTGGGGGATCAAATTTAATACCTCCCAAATTTGATAATATATATATATATATTCTATAAAATAATATTATTTTTGATAGATTTATCCATATTTAACATTAAACTAAAATAATCCAAAATATATTTATAATTAATAGAATTTTATAATAATAAATAAAATAAAAATAATAATAATTTATTAAATTTTAAAAAGTTACAAAATACAATTATATATCATTAATGTGTATGAATGTTATTTTTAGTAAAATGATTTGTTACTTATATATCAAATATTCATTTTAAAATATTAAATAATAAAATATTTAATATCTATTTTTAAAAAAGTTTTTTAATATTGAATTCTAGTTATCAAAATTATACTTAAGTGAATTTTTGATATTATTTATAAAATAATCAATTTTAGATTAATAGTGAAAAGAATATTATTTTTTTAATGTCTGAACTTTTATGTCACAATAATAATAAAATAATGACATAAAAGTTACTAAAATAATTTTGTCTAAAAAATATATTTATAATGAAAAAAAATCTTTTAAATATACTCACTCAAATTTATAAAACACATTTTTCGCATTTTCAAAACACGAGTAATGTTTTTTTCTAAAAAATATTTTTATTCTCTTATAATAAATATTTTTCTTCAATTCAGAATGAACATAATATACAAATTTATTTATTATTTTATATCATCATTTTAATAATATTTTATAAGTTTTATTTCATTTTTAGGCACAGTTATATGATTCTTATAATTAAAGATACAGACTATGATAATGGTAGAACTGCTATTTCCTATTAATTGTTTTATTACTAATGTAATATATTTTTTCTCATCAAATAAATTTATATCCTCCCAAAAATGAATTTAATAAATTTTTTAAACCTATTTATAACATAATTTTAACTCATTAAATTGTTAATCAATCCTATATAATATTAATGACAAATGATGGTTTAAACTACATTATTCTATAAAAACATTTATTTTTTATATATACTGTTTTTTAATATTATAATTCATTTACAATTATATAGAAATAACATTATATTACACGAATAGTAATTTTTTTTAGTAAAACACAATTTTTTATGAGTGGTTACCCTTCATTTTTTATAAAATATAAATTACATAGTTACCAAATATTTAACAAGGATTAAATGAGAGTGAGAAAATGTAAAAAACATTGTAAAAATATTAAAAATGATTAAAAATAAGTGAACAATAATTTATTATTTTTCATTCATAGTTTTATTTACATTTGAATAGCCTCATGCAATTATTGAAAAATTAATCGTTTTCATAAAATTTCCCTTTTCTACAATCAGAAAAGGGGAACAATCACACTACATTACACAACCCATATCATATAGAATTTATTTATGATCATAATCTATATTAATCATACAATTAATCTATTTAATATTATGAATCTAATATTCTAAATTAAATATCTTATGTCCTATATTTTAAAGGTTAATTTCAAGATAATGTCTAGGGTCCCAATATGAGAAGTACTTATTTATTATTAATCCATTAAATATATTTCTGATAAAACCCTACACTAAAAATATTAATAATTTTCTATTTTTTATCATAAGTTTATACCAGAGAGGCTCTTCCAGGGGATAACCCCCTGAGCATTTATTAAGATAAATGAAAAGGATAGTAGGCCAGAAGCACAATTCAAAAGAAAAAGCTACATGTTATAAAAACCATACCCATCTCCACACCCCCGGTAGCATGATTCCTCCGCAGTAAGGGATTCTCATTCCGAGCTATCATAATTCTTCAGAACCATTGCATATTTCCTTCACATATTCTTCCCTTCCATGGCTAAAAGCTCTATGTTACCACCAGAAGACCTAGTTGCCAATGGCTTTGGTAGGTAGGAGTAGTCCTTCCCTGACCTGCATCGTAGAGGGTCAGTCAATACTTTTTGTGAATCAACTATCTTCGTCTTCCCGCCATGGACCACATAACTAAATGAAGGCTTGATCAAACTGCCATAGTTCTCTTCGTCACTCTCAGAGCAATCCCCCCATTTACCATTGATGATCACATTCTGCAAATTATATTCCCCTCCACTACCCTTTTGAGTTGGCCATTGGGGTCAACAGCAAGTCACCTTGGCTGTTTCATAGCCTCATAATTAACCAAAGTCTCCTATGACATAGCTTCTGATCCATTTCCACCCTCTTGTGGAGGAGTCCCATTCTGAGGATGGTTGTTCATATCAAGAAGAGCAAGACCTGACGACTCGTTCATCACACAAAGATCTGCACATAACCCATTTCCAACTTCCACAAACACTTCACCCTCATTCTGCTCTGCACATAACCCATTGTCCATTTCAGCATTCACTTCATCCTCCCACTGAACCTGGAAACTGCATTCCCCACCCTAAAACTCCTTCCCATGAAAACAGTTCCTCGTGGACACCGAAAACATCACACCATCATCCTTCTCAGCCTGACCACAAACCTCGAACACCCCTATAGGTAGACCATCACCACAACTCACTAAAGCAAGAGGAGACACTTCAACCCCGGCCTCCAACATAGACCCCTGCCTCCCTACCTCCACCTTACCACTACTACAACTATTAACCACACCAACACCTCCAGAAAGAAGCCCTCTTTTCTCCTGGCTGATCTCTAGCATGGCCATTCTAGACATGACCCCGTGATCTGGATACTCTCCTTCAGCCGCATGAGATGAATCTATAGCATCCCAATGTCCATCAGATCTCTAGAGACCAACCCCTGTATTTAAATCATGCTTCAGTCTTGAAAGCACCGAAGATACCAGAGGGTTAGCATGAACTTCCACTGGCTTTTCCAGAATAGGTAAAACTTGGGAAACTATCCCAATTGCATTTCCAAATCGAGGGACCACAACAGGCAACTCCCTCCTATCCTATTTTTCAAGACTCCTCCTCGGACTAGGGGTCCTCCTGGTCGAAACAACACCACAACACTTATCAAGAAAATGTCCCATTTTACCGCAGGTTGAACAGTAATCAATCGAATATTCATGCACAACATCTTGCTTCCATCTGAATTCCTTACCCCCTGAAATCCATACCCACTCCACCAGAGGTCTCAAGATATCCACTTCAACACATAGCCTTGGATTTATAGGGTGACTCACCGTGGATGTTCAGACATCAGATAACAAAAAACACTCGACCGTATTCCCCATCATGTATATAATCCCGGGATTTATGAATTGTAAAGTTCAAAGAGGGAAACTTACCCAAACTGGGATGGAGGTGGGGGTCACGATTCATACAGAGAACAAAATTCCACCGGAAGAGAAGTAACTTACAACCGTTACATCGTCTGGGTGCATTGGACAATGCTCGAATCATGTCTTCATCTGAGGCAAAATAGATCATCAAGTGGCGACCATCTAGAAGCCCGACAACCGCTCAATCTTGCAGATCCCATTTCCCAAAAACAAACCGATCAAAATCATCAACAGACGGCCTACGAGAATTGAATCTCGCCACCAGGGTCAGGTCAAGATGGTTCGTCGCCTCAGAGAACTCAGACACTAAAATCGGGAGATGAGGATTACTAATATGAAGGTTTGGAACCTTCCAACTTATAGATATCTCTGGGAACTCCGGGAGATGGTGAGGGCTGGAGAAAGGGACGAAACGCGGCCTCCGAGGTATCTACATGCCATCCTCCCCCTTCCCACCTCCTGGAAGGGGGGAAATCATCTTCATTCATGCTAGGGTTCCTTCGTCATCACCTCACGTAGAGCTCCCTCATCCAAAATCATACACCGCATGAATTATCATAAGTTTATAATTATGCCATTATATTAATGAAATGAATTCATCAATTTTTCCTCACTGGATTTTACAGTTTGTACCAATGATGTATTTTTGTAAGGAATATGATTAATATTTCATAATATTAGTTAAAATTTTTAACTTATTATATAAAATATTTTTAAAATGTATTCATGAAAATAGAATAATTAATAATTCATACAAAAGACTAATTCCTCCCTAAACATTGAATTTCACATGTCATCACCACCCATAATGGATGGTTCTAATAATGAATTTAATTAAGATATATGATTTTTTAAAAAGTTTATTTTTCTATAAATTTCATATTATCATTATAAAAAATCACAAACATACTCACAAAATAATTATAACATCATCTTTTTTTGTTCATTTCCACCTGTTAAATGAATGATGTTTTAATTTTTTATCATGAATGATTATAGAATTTTTAAAATGTTAATATCATATAATAATAATAATAATTGTATTATGTTTTTTAATCATTTTAAATGAAGTTGTTCATATTTAATTTGTATCATCAAAAAATTTTACTTTATTTTTTAATATTAATATAATCTATTCGATATCTTACAATTCAATGAACACAAAGCATAAATGAACTCCATATATATATATATATATATATTATTTTGTACCAAAACAATACAAAATGGTAGATAATTTTTTTTAATAACAATAATTAACATCATTATGAAATATATAATACTCTAACTAAATTTTAATATATTAATTTATTCCTTTTAAATAAACACATCATTTTAAAAAGTTGTTTTTGTATTAAATAAATGTTCTCATAAAAAAGATATTATTATCGATTATTTGAGGAAATAAATTTAATTTATTTTTGAAACATTTATAAAATTTATTTTATAAAATAAACACAAATTTTGGATTCATCAAGTCAATATTATCTTATGATGGATTTTTTAGAATTTTCTATACATCTTAATTTTTTGGTGAATAAGGAAAAATACCTATTTTTGTAAAAATGTAAATTCTTGTCAATAATTTAAAAATTTTATAATTACCATTATGTTTTCAATATGTTATAAATTATAGAAAGGTTTTTTATGCATATTTTATCCAATTAATTTTTTTTTAATAATTCATTTTATTCTATATAGTAATAAGTTTATTTTAGGGCTTAAAAAATATTTTTCAAAAACTAAAACTATATCAATCTATATAGTGTTTCTAATTTTTATGTTACTAAAATAAAATCTAATGACAAATTATTTAAATTAAATTTTTATCTAATAAATCACTAAATATTAATTTATTTTTGAAAAGGTTTAATTATTAGTCATAGATTTAATATAATGTAATCTTTTTTTTAAAAAATACCCATGTTGAAAACTCTATTTTCATCGAGTATGCAGGTTCTATTGTAAATACAGTATACAATTATATTTGTCACCTAAAATGAATTCAATATTTGAAATAATATGGTTAAAATTAGTGTTTACGGTCAATTTAATTTTTACACAAAAAAATAATACCATGGAAAAAAAGGTTTACCGTAGTATGGGTAAAATAATGAAATGGGTTAAAGATCAAAAGGTAAAACCTTAATATAACAAAAAAACATTAAGTGGAGGAATTATGTGATTAGAGACCATAAAATTTCTGTAAAACCTTAATTTTTAATTTAATTTGGTTTAATTAATTCCACCCAAATATGGATGGAATTTGTTATAAAAAAACATTATTTAATCATTAATAATAACCATTACTCAAGTATAAATACAACTCCTCACCACCCTCTTTGTCCACAAAAGACATTAACACCCTAAAAATATAACAAAAAAACTCCAAATAAATATAACGACTTATATGTTACAATTTTATCAAAATAATTCCAACTATATGGTCTTTATGGGATCCTTTTAGGAGGTTGTACTTAGGAGGTAATTTTATCAAACCACATCTATTAATTTATTAACTTTTTAAACTGTATCCTAACCTCCTTTATCAATTAGGGAATAATAAATATTGTATAATTTTTATTATATAATTTTTTTTAATGTTATATATTAACTTCATCCCTTATATTACCTACACCCATTCAAAGAGACAGAACTATTGTCTAAATTTTGATTGTTAACCATCTGTGTGAATAATGTTTTACCTTTTACCCATTACCACATTAAAGGATGTTCATAAACGTATTATCCATGTTAAATAATATTTTAATATGTGTGTAATAAACAATTTCATGTTTTGGAACTAATATATATATATATAATATTAATGAAAAAGTATCTATTTCACGATGGTTTGAAAAAACACTAAGATAAATTAAATGTCATCAATAACTTTTTCATCCTTGTGTAGGGAAGAAAAATGATATATGTGAACATTTAAAATAAATTTCATTAATACCACTTCTTTTCACTTCTAGAGTTTTATTTTCATATGATATGAAACTATATAACTATACAAAATGAAATGATCAAGAAACCATGATATGAATACAGCCATAATCATGAAAATCACAAAATATAATTAATTAATGGGTGGTATGATGTTATGATAGTATCATATAAGGTATTATAAATATGATTATAGTATTTTAGTGAGTTTATATCATCCATTAAAGCATTATACATATGTTTAAATCATGAAAAACTAATGGGAATCATGTTTTAATGGTTTGACATCACACTTTGTGTTTTGTGAGATATATGGATTAGACACCACTTATTTCATTTGTATGGTGTTTATAATACCCTTAAATATGTCATATCATGAATCTTTTTATCCTCATAGTATTAAATTATTCATTATATTTTTATTACTTTCAGGGGGTATATGATTCAACTAATTACAATGTGGAAAGGGTCCATTTCCATATCTCATCATTATTCAAGATTATTTATGTTTAATTATATACTAGGAAATATTTCACATTCATGATTTGTTTTTTCTAAACATATTTCAAATAATTTATTTATGATTTCATATGATTTTTTATGATAATTTTTCTCAAATTTGACTTTTAAAAAATTGGATGAAAGTTAAATTTTTTCATTTTATAAACAAGGTTTGTTATGTCCTTTCAAACAATAATCTTTATGGAATATTTTTTAAAACTTATGAAAACTAAGCATATTTTCCCATAATAGTTATGCCTTAATGATTTAAAGGTTCCTTTACAAGTATTCGATTTTTATTTTAAAATAAACCTTTTCAAATTATAATTATTTATTGTTTTAATATTAAGTTATTTTCAAAGTGGATAGGGTGTTTTACCCTTGAATTTTTCAGCGATCATAATAAATTATTTTCATATATTTGAACATAAATTGTTGAATATTATGTATGATTTAGGATAATATATTATGATATCATCTACCATATTTCATAAATGGTTTATTATAAGTGTGACTGGGAAAATAATATTTTAATATCATTGACCATATTACTCTAGAAGTTTTGTGACTATATGTACTCATTGGATAATGTTATTTAGATTTCATATTATAGTTTCAATATAAATTTATAATATGATTATTATTTACCTCATTCATATTAGGAGTCAACTATACTTTTTATGTGAGGGGTGGGGTCCACTTTTTCCACTTGATTCTTTTTTAGGTCTCGTGATAAAAACTAAATTGGGTGTTGGATTATTTCATACCCATTTATGTGTGGTGTCTTGGTTAAATCCTTGATCGTATGTTTGTGATGTCCAAGATTATTAATTCTATCTTTATGTGATAAGTTATTGATTTCTGTGGGATTATTAGATTAGTATAATATCCATGGTTACGTTTTATATCCTATGTGATTATATAAATGGAATTATTTGATCTTATTTCATTCCTATAATGTTGTGTTCAAATCATTGATTAAATGGAATTTAATTCAATTATATACCTTGAAATAATATTTATCCCTTTTTTCATCGAATACTCTATATTCATACTTTTACTGACCATTTGATCTCACCCTTTTCGTATGTGTTATTTTCCCCTTATAAGACGATGTTTTTTTATTTATATATAGGGATACCGATAAATAGAAATTGTATATAAATATTTGAGTCTTTTAATTAATTATTATTATTGTTTTATTTGATAATGAAATAGTTTTTTATTGACATATTATAGACGTATGTGTCTAACAATCCAAAGAGAAAGCTGTCAAAAATAGCCACATTAGACTTTTACACCTCATGATGCACTAATATGATGTGAATGTATCATTAAAAACATGTATAATGAGGATTTAACAGGTAATTAAAAATTCAAAAGGCATGAAAAAAAATACAAGATCTGAATCTCCAATACACAACATTTAAAATTCGAATACCATTTACCAATACAATTTTATATTTTGAAAATTAAGTATGTTGTGAGTCCCCAAAACACGTCAGGAAATGAGTCGTATATCTAAATCCAGATGATTGGTAATTTCAAATATTCCAAATGACATATACGTGTAGAAATCATTTTTTCATGGATATAAAACATGAGAAGGATACCCAACATGTAAATCCAAATCTATTTATGTACAGAGCATGGAAAGCCTCTGAGACACATCTTGACAAATTTTTTAATGGCATTATTTCTCTTGGTTCTTTCCCCTTTCCAATCCAATTTATTTTTAATTACATACATTTGATGTTTTAATTTACTATGGTTTTCCTATGTCATTAAACAATCATAATATATATTTTTCATATTTTTTACCCTTTCATCATCCATTTTTTACTTTTTTACCATTCACCCATAGATACACATTAAATTATTTCTAGTTTATCTCTTTCAGTACTTGTTTGATTGAATTTCCAATATATTTTATTGTGAAATTCTTTTTTTCAGTTTATAAATTTTGAACTACCTTATTTAAACATTTTTTTACTATGCTAAGAATATTTGTAATTATCTATCCGAATTGGATTAACACCGACATGAGTTGATATCCTATAAGGGTTAGGGTTGAGAGTATGTATTTTTAGGAACATAATAAAATTTTAAACAAAAACATGTTAAGCCTATGGCGAGTTATATCGTTAAGAAATAAATATTCATTAATTTATTTCCTGAAGCCCTAAACATGGGAAGATTATACGAAATTACCTAGCTTGATTGGACTATAGAGTTATATGACCATTATCTCTTCAAACATTCCATCATTGAAGATATTCTTAATAATTCTAGGCTGTTTGCTATATCCAGACCAAGGAATAGTATCAACATGAAAATATCTAGTAGGTTTTACTATAGTCAATTAGTGTTCAATTAAACACATCACATACTATTCCCTAGGACTATACCGTGATTGGATTTGGATTATCCATTTTACCTAAACCATGAAATTTATCATGACACTTATCATCTTCCAAAATCTTAAAAAATATTATTATCATTAATTGATTCAAAAACAAATCTGGATGAATCTTACATAAATTGTATGAAATCATTGGTTACATTCCATCCATTATTTCCATGTGGATTTACCACACACTATATCCTTTATATTCCATTGTAGTCACTATAGTTTGGGATAAAAAAATTTAGATTCTGATCATTGCCCAAGAGAATTCAACAACACGTCTGGTGAAATGCAATCTCAACACCATTTCTTATGTTTATGTTTATTATTAATGACAATAATCTTTTACATGGAACGTGGATTACCTCACCTATCCATCTTTTCATTTTACATTGTTCCTTATTTCTACCTAAGACCACTACATCCTTATTCTTTTTTTCATAGTGAATGCATCCACCCACCTGACTCATTCAAGGAGCCTCAATGCTCAATAACATATCACTAAGATTCATGATATCGAAATATATATTGATCTTCAGGCCACCACCTTTGTATGTATGACAGTAGAAATCATGTGGTCCCCAACCCTCCAAACATACATTTTGTAGAACTTTTATAGCCTAGAGGTAAACAATTGAAACTAGAACACATAATCATGTATTACTGTTTTTCAACAATCAGTGGTGGGACACCAAATAGTGTGGGCCCACTTTTACAATTATATACATTGGAAATAAAATATGGAGTCATCAACATAATATATAATATGGTACATTTTATTGATTTAAAGATTAAATATCCTCATGTGGTTTTTCCTAACATCCAAGAATATTGAATTAAATTTCCCAAGTAGGGAGTTTCCTCTAATGTAATCATATTATGAGTCTTACCGTTCTCTTTTCTCTATCATGTCAGTGGTTGGATGAAAATAAAAGATAAAAAATTAATTATGATTTCAAAAAAATATCGAAGAAGTTCCACACTATATATTTCACACCTATATGAATTTGGATTCTCATAAATATAATTAAAAAAATTGCCCATATAGAGGTTGAGATAGCATGTGTGTCAATAGATCACTTTAAGTAACTAAAATGAAAGTACCCACATAATGTTATTGATGTGTGGCCTTAGCTATAAAATTTATATCGATCCCCCATACATCTAAAATTGCAATGGTATATACTTACATTGATGGAATTCTAATGCTTGAAATGCCTGAAGTATTATATGCACGTACGAATGATGTTTCACACAATTATGGTCTATGGAAAAGTGATCATGGGATGACTGAACACAAAACACACCTAGATGAAACATTTACCCATCTTGTGGAATAAGTAGAGGCCGTCACTTTGAATTTATAATCCTTTTAGACACATAATACACATTGACCCCCTCATGTGCCTGTAATGAAAATTAGTTCTTTTGAGTAGTGTGGAGGCCCAAAATCATACCAATACTTGGGGTTGGAGTAATTGTACATCATTGCAATGAATGTATTTATGTTAATTACAATTAATAAAGACAAAAATTTCAAAAAACTATAATGTTATTATCAACATAGGATAGCCCAATAGAAACCATAATATAATAATGGTTTATATCAATGTATAAGGGTTGAGTCACCACCAAAGATCCATGGATTGTCTAGATTCAAACCTATGAATCTTGTTCCTTGATCACTAAAACAAGTACCTTAATAACCATCTCATCCAAGATCACAACATTAATTTAAAACATCCCTAAAAATACTACCATAACCTACCACAACTCTAAAATGAAATTTTAAAAATATTATAACTTTAGTCATTAAAAAGTGGACTATTGGATGTTCACCCAAGAGGCCAAATTTAAAAATAAAAGGGTAGTCCTCTGAAACCTAAAACACCAATTGTTTTGAAATATAAATAATGGTTTTTGATATATTACCATGTACATATCCTGGTAATTGTGAGACATAATTGAGGTATGAAACTGTAGTACAGTTTCTAGGAAGTGGAAACATTATAAATGTTATGAAAATCTATGGAGGAGAAGAAAGGAATCTTGAAGAAATAAAAAAACATGAAATATTAATTATCAATAATGACAATGAAAACATAGATGAAACTGATCATGGGACAATATTGGAGTAAATACCTCAAAAAAATGAAGAAACACAAGGGAAATATAAAGAAAACATATTCACAGATCTGTCATCCGAAAAACAACCTATCTCGTTTTAAAGAAGACTGAAGCAAGGAGATATTTGAAGGTGGTATAAGTGATATTTAGTACTGTTAAAGCTGTTTTATATTGACATCCAATTTATTGAATCCATTTCCAAAATTATTGCCGATGTGAAATTTTTCAAGGAACGACTCTCTAAGAAGATGATGATTGAAGAACTACGATTCATATAAAAAAATTAATAACTCTCTTCCATTGTTCAGTAGAAGATTCTATTGAATTTGAAAGACCATATATGTTTTTCAATCCCTTTAACCATATGGGCACACAATATAGAAAAATCATTAAACAACATATGATATGAAATTATGCTAATTCCAATGAATATAATATAAAATATGGGACTCAATAAATTTAATCCAACTAGATTATAACTACAATTAGATGACCAAATTGTAATATATCATTGAGGGATTCTCAAGGACTTCCTATTGAAAATTTTAAAATTCATATTTCTAGTGGAATTACTCATATTGGACATGAAAGATGAAGGGGAGGTTTTAGTTATCATAGGAAATCCATTCCTAGAAACTGGGAATGGTTTGATTGATTTGATTAAGGGAGATTTATATTATGATTAGGTGATGACCATGGTGTGTTTGACATCATTAATGATACAAAATAAGAAGATGATTCTTTTTACTAACATGATATCATTATCACTGAAGATAGGAAATAATAAATGACCACAGAAGATTATATTGATGCATTTAATCCTTCTGAAAATGAGGATTAGGAAAATAAATAATTTAACTACCTAGAACATCTGAGAAGGGGCACTATCTCACTATTCATACCCCTGGTCATATAGAAACCAATGTTGGAGAAGACACATCTACAAATAATAGTCATGTACTCATTCATAGAGATTATTAAAACAGTACTTTTTATAATTAGATTAGAAGTGGAATATACCTAAGATGATATTTTTATATAATTACTAAATTAAAATAAGGATTGTATCACCTGATGAGTGAATGATATCAAAGGGATCATCCCCACAAAATTCACTCACATTTGTTTATCAGGATATGGTGTGACACCCAAATTATATACCTTGTGGAAAAACAACCCACTGATGAAATATGTGGTTATTAAAGAAGTACTGAAATGAAAAGACATTGGAATAAGTTTTTCAATCATTGATAGTGATTGGGTGGGACTTCTATCTGTCATTCCAAATAAATGCAACCTCACAATTTGGAAAAATTTTGAGGATTAGTTGATGTCAACTAAAACCATCACTAGATAAAGATTATGTGTGTATTAAAGATATTTAACTGTAGAATCTGAAAATGATCATTTTTCATTTCCTATCATTGATTATATAATAGAGTTTTTATAATGATAATAACTATATTAAATCATGTAGGGATATTCAAGATACAATAAACTTAAAATTGTCTCATCTAGATACTCCAAAACAATATTCACATTTTCAATTAGTAACTTACGAAAAATGGAAGACATTAAGTGTGTGTGATGCATTATCTTCCATTCATTGGTCATGAAACATTTATTACATGATTTTGAATAGGAATTCCGTGAAATATTTATAGATGATTATTAATTTTATGGACGATCATTTGAGTTATTCTAAAGAAATCTAGAATTATTCACGCAATGCTATGAAGAAAATTCCAATGTTTAAATATTAGAGAGATTCCACTTAACAGTCTAAGGAGTAATTTTACTCAAACACAAAGTCATGAATAATAGAACTGATGTTAATCCAAAAAATCTCAATGTGATCAAATACATACCTAATCCATCAATTGTTAAGGTAATAAGGAGCACTGTCTTCTATATGGGGTTCTAATACCACTTCATAAAATACATATACCACCCATTGAAAAACATTTTTTCAAATTAATATACCTTTAAGTTCAATAATTTGTGTATGTGGTAATTTTTCATATTAAAGAACATCCTATGGGATTCTCTCATAATCATTTCTACATGTTATAAAAATGACTATGAATTAATATTTGGAAATTGTGAATTCTTTTTATACATTGTCTCTAGAAAATTATTCTATCAAAATATATATCCCATATACTATTCCAATCACATATTAAATTATATTATAAAAACTACACAACAACAGAGAAGGAACATGAATCATTCTTCTATTCCATCAAAATGAGTCACTCATACCTTATTTTTTCAAAAGTAATTGTTTACACTAACCATGTTCCCCCTATAAATTTGTTGAAAAAAATGATTCCATGATGTTACTAATATGGAGGATCATATTTCTTTAATAGTGTCACATCATCATAAGTTAACTAAGGGGATAGATAAAATTTTCTTGATAATATACCATGGCTCACATTTCCCATTATTATGGATGATGATAATCTAGACATCGAGGTTAACATTCATGAGGAAACCTTATTCAACATAAATAAAAAGGGAATCCAATAGTTTTTATGTAGAAAAGTATCTCTCTATAGGATCACTATACCCAAATCTCCCCTAAAAAAATGGAGGACAATTTTCTTTGAAAACTCACACATCTATTGTGATGAGTTTATACATTTTAAGCCATGTGATGATGGTTTAATGTGGTGTTACATCCTAGAGGATGAGTTAGAAAGTGTACATGAAATTTTATAAACATAACCAATTGGAGAGTTTAATGGACAGAAACACAAAGTGGAAAAAAATCTTGAAACATGAATTTTTGGTACCACACTTCTTCAACATATATGAAACATTTTTCAGAACATTGATTTTGGACATCAAAATTTCAAAATTAGAATGATAAATGAATCTACCCAAATCCATATAATGTATGTCTAATTATTCAATTTTTTATAATAGATTTTATAGTGAAATTCCCTAAATCACATGGGATTTTATAAAATTTTTTAGAATTGACTATATTTTGAAATTGGTAAAGTATGAAGCCCACATTCATGAAATGATAAAATTATTCATTATATTCATAAAGAAATTTATAGATTCATGATTAATATTTCCTTGATTAATAATTAGTTATCCTATAATGAATATTACAATTAATTATATAAATTGATTAATTAAGAACCGTGGAATCTGGTACAACCCAAGAACACTCTACAACCCAACAATAAGCATGAAAGAATAATTTTATAATAGGGAAAAAACATAAAGGAAACCATGAATATGAATCAAAAGGATAAGATCCTAAAATTAGATCTTACACAATGGGAGTACCACATAATATAAAAATACTCATTAGAAAAACTCCATTTTTACTTGTGTATGGAAATAAATATCATTTAACAATGAAAATAGAACATCACCCATACATGGAAATTAGAAAATAAAATATGGATTAAAAATTTACGGAAATATTAGGATGTCGAATGTGGCTGAATTATGACAAAAAACGAAAGGATTCCTATGATAACTCAATGATTTATTAACAAAAAAACCATGGAGTTGAACAATCAGCACATCGCATGATGAATATTCACATTAGGGAATAGTGTATTAGTATTACAATCTGGATTGGAGATGCTCTCTATAAATATTAAATCTAGATGTTAAATACCCATTGATGTCATATATATATATACACAAATATATATACATATTCCCCTGTAGAACAATCATGATTTACAATGGTCGTTAAATACCCTAAAATGTTAATTGAAATTGATTGAAAATTTACCAAGATCCATTATGTTAGGGGTGTGTCATCACTTTAAGATTAATCTTAGAGAGGCATAGTGTTCATCTTGACATTAAACAAAGAACTGATTAAGAGGAAACCCATGATATTTCAAACATACTAAAATAATATAATGTAGAGTTTACAAAATCTTATGGGGTCTAAAAGAAAATTACACATGTCCTAGTTTCAAAAGGGGAAAGAGAACCAAAAAATAAAGGTCATGTAGTCTATACACATCCTAAAATTTCAATGACCAGAAAAAAATATTTTTTGTGTTACAATTCATTTAATGATACATGCCATGAAATTCCATGAGTGATAAATATCATGAACATAGGATTAATGAGGCATGAATCCCCATAACCTCACACCCCTCATCTCCCATCCCTCTCCCCCACGTGACCCACCACCTAACACAACTCCCTCTCCCTATCATCATTATCCTCGACACACCTCCAACTTCTACATCACTCACACACATAACTTTCCTTCTATCCATCATATATTTTCCTTTTTCTTCAATCATTAACATCATTAAAATACCATGTACTCCCCCTGTCGATCATGTAAATGAGCATTAGGATTTACATATGTTCATGAACCTAAGGGTTTTCTCAGCTGCATCACCCCCATCTATATTCTATTATAGAAATTTTGCTTCATCCTAAACCCACTTATCCTCCATTGAGTTGTATTCTTAATCCAGTGGGTATCATGGGATATCCCATCCTAATAACCATCCCATTATTCACCTTTCCATACCCATGAAACAGGTATGGATGGCCCACCATTAATAGAAGCTGTTGCAGGCCAATTTGTTTTATCTTTTTATGACAACCAAACTCTAAATCACATAGTAGGTCTTCAACCTTCAATTACAGACCCAAAATATCCCCTATTGGAGAGGTGTGTGAGGATACCATTAGAGAGAAATTATTATTGTTATTTTCCAATTTTGATCTATTAATTGATGCCAACTCCTTCCAGCTAGGCAGAAGTCCCCATGAGATAACCCTTGTTGATTTTGGCATTATAATTGACTTCTTCACTAATAACTTTGTCACCTTACATATCTAACTGACTCTTCATCTCAAACTAGGAAAGTTGGATGTTGTATGATTCTAGAGGATGATCTCATGGGAAACACGTAGTATCCATGATTCTCTGATGTCAATGTCTACCCACTAGTGATGTGTTTCACTTTGTATCCTTTATCAATCCTTGACAGATGCCTAGGTCAATCCCATATTGGCTCACATAAGTGTTATCATGATGGAAATCCTCATACTTTCTTCATCAACAGGTAGCCCAGCCATCACTATGGAATCTTAGTTTTCCTTTTATTGAAGGGCGTATGTAAGGAGGGCTTCATGAACACTAATGGGTGGATCCTTCATCACCCATTTTGACCGAAATCTTCATTTATTTGATTCCACCCACCCCCTAACATCCACAATCCTAAAAGAGTTAACAAAATTCCACATATTACCCAAAATAGGACTGATGGGGAAGGATGGTTACATCTACCACTGGAAACTGGGCTATGTTAAGGTATATGAAAAGGCACTAGACGACCATCCATATGAGACATCTCTTACATCAACCTCATCCATTACACTTTCCCCTTCCATATAACCCCTCCCTCAAAATATAAGAGTTCATTACCCATTGACACAACCATAACTAACCATCACACCGCCAATATACCTTATACATTCACAACTGCCTTTCCCACCCAAACACCCACCCCATCCTACCATACAGATCTTCGGCTCTGACAATAGTGTATTTTGGGGAACTTTATTTCCCTTATCCAAGACTTAGGAATATAATTTCATTCACCGCTATTTTTTTTACCATACCTTGCTCACCAACAACCCCTAAAAATTTCACCCCACAACTATCAGGCCCTTCATCATCTAGAATTTCATGCACCATCCCCCAGCCAAACAGATCTTCACAGTGAGATAACAGACCCAAATGAACAGCTGATACATTTTGAATAGAAGGTCCATAAGGGAAAGGGACCATTTCATCCTCTACCTATTGAATTTTGTTTCATTGACCCTACTTATAGGCACAATGAAACAATCAATAATGGATCCTTGGATCCTCCTACCACTATGATAACATCCAGCACCGTAACACAATCATAGGACATCGATGATCCTATATCCACAACCATATTGGATGAGAGCGCTAGATCAATCATCCCACTATTCAGTAGGGTACTTCATATGCAACAAACAATGAGTGTTATCGTTTTTCATAGTTCCCCATGTACACCATTTTTTTGTAATCTATGTGGATAAAAAATTTTGTGTTTCCAATTTTCAAATATAGACTGATGTCTCAATACTATACATTTACATGGGATAAATATTATTTGTTTTATATTAGTTGGATTAAATTCATTTTATTGCTACATTAAATAAACCATTTCAATATATTCTACCTCGTCGATTGTAATCGATACACCTGTTCCTCCACCATCTCATTACAACAGAGGATAAGTCAACATTTGGATGAGGTCGAGCGCTGTATTGAAGAAATTTAACTTGATATCTATAGTCATTGGAGATGAAAACCAAAATGAGAACATATAATACTGTTTCCCCTAGATATTAATTCTTCGTACACTATAATCTTGGTCTTTGAGATAATGTGTTGCAAATATTCTGGGGCCATAGCCGAAGCGAGTGGGATGGAGATTTTAATATTTTCATCAGAAAATCGACAGTACATGTTGTCGCCGACGATTCTAGCCCTGAAGAGGTCCTAGGATCTCACGTAAATTATTAAAAGAAGAAAACATAAACGAAAAAGATATTGTTCCAAATTTTAAGGCGCATTCGACTGCAACTTGTCGCTCATGATCTATGATTAACGAAACCATAGTAGGATACCTTTAGATCATCCAAACACACATTGAAAACCTCTAGAATTTCGATCGTCTATTTCTGGGTGCTAGAGTGGCGATCTGACGATGGTTTCGACGTCCTGATGATCAACACATCGAGATATCTTCGATGTTTTAGGAAGATCTTGATTTGAACTCTTAGATCAACAACATCTCTCTCTAAGAAAATCAAGGAGAGATTTTCACTAAATATTCATTCCATTAATAAATGAATAATATAATTTCCACCCATGATAGAGAGCCCTCCTTGTATTTGTAGTGTCATTGAGAAATACCTGGTTGGGTACCACAACCCCTGTTCATTTCAACTTCGATTAAATAAATAATTTTGAAGAAATATACTGCCTCAATATTATTTATTATTTTATCACGTAATTTTAATATATATATATATATAATATATTACATTATAATATCAAATTCATTTAACTCAACTCACTATCCCTCTTAATATTAAAAATCTGTAAATATTAAAATTATATTCGTATGATTAATATTTTCTCGTAATTAATAAACTTGTAAATACATAAAATAAATTCAATCCCAAATATTCATTACTTGAATATTAATAAATTTATTTACATCTTTTGGTGATCGACAACTTGGACAATACTCAGGCCCCGTGGCGGGGCCCACTATGTCCATATATCTATTCAACTGAATAGAGTGGATTCATGGATACCCTATTGTGTGTTTCCCTCTAGGCCCTTATCTCAAAATTAATTTACAAAATAAATAGAACAAGAGAAGAGTCTAGAAACCCATCATGGCCCCTGATGAGATATGGAGTGTCATATAAACAACTACAACCTACAAACACTAATTGTGTACTATAATATTTTTGTCATTAAATATCTCATAAAGCTGGAAAAACACTTATCTCATCGTTATTTTCATGATTTATTATTTGTTGATCTTTCCAGATGGATTTAACTTTGTAATAATTTGGCCAAAGACTTATGAAGGCATCGACATCCGGATCAACTATGCATGGGATATACGACTTCCAAAACATGGAAGTGGAAAATCCTATCTTGACCATTCAGACATTATCATACAACAAATGATGCACCCAACAAAAGCTACCTCTCCTTGATTTCAATACCATTGTATTCTCCATGTATCAAAGTACGTAATCAAATTTATCCCATTGTTAATGAGCTCAAGTCAAGAGACCAATACACATTTCATTAGACAATAACTACCAATGACACCCAAATTATGTGGTGTTCCTATAGGCAGGTCTGTCCTCATGATCTCACCACTAGAGATCACCATGTGTGAACTACATGAGAAGAAGTCTCAATGCTTATGAGCCACCAACACCTGATAGCCGGACATCTACTATGTCTAGTTAGTAAGATGTTTCAAGACAATAGAACATATATTTTAGAATAATTTCATAGTATCTCGAGGTTCTCATTATAGCATGGGATCAACTATATCCCCTCCATAAGACAGTTAATCATTGAAAATTAACATTATAATAGTGGATACAGAAAAAACTACACTATAATGGAAAGATGACATCATGTATAACTAAATGTACACATGATATAGTAATCAGAAGTATTGCATATTTGGTTCTAGGGAAACCAATATTTCAACACTCCCACTTTCACTAGAGCCTACTTTTTGACCAAAAAAGATAGCTACTGACATGATAAAATTAATGCTTCAACTAAGTAATGGATTTAACAGCTGGGCCTAAAATGTTTTTTCCACATGGAATATCTATTATATACAACCTCATCTGTTTGAATAAGACATCCCATGAAAATTAATCCCCAAGTATATCTCTTTTGTCCATTTTCATAACATGAAAAATTGTCTAGTAATAATATCATAATTTACATTATGACAATAATTTTTCGACTAGGTTCGAATCCATGAATTATAAAAAATCATTGGATTTAACTACTTCATATCTACCTTAGAAGATGCAACATACTCAGTATTTTTATGTATAGATACCACTAGATTTTAGGACCTTGACTTGATCATCCCCTTTCCCTAACTACGAACTATATAAAATTGATCAAATTATAACTAGTATGTTCCCCAACATTACTAGTATACCTTCATCTCCTCACACCAGGAAAATATCATTTCTGCACTCCGATGTATAAGATGATAGCTCTTACTACATCACTTGTAGTGCTCCAGGAAACAATAGATATCTTCTTACAATAATGTATATCATTTCTATATCAATTATTTTACATAACATGGCATATGTGATTAATCCACAGTTGAAGGATATGGTATCAATTAACATATTTAATTTCTTCCCATGCTCCTAACATGTCAACATGGAGAGATTATGCCATGTGACATTGGAAAAAATACTAAACTTGAATTAATACAATTCCACTTTTTGTATGATTAACTAGAAACAAGAAACCGTTAGAGATACTTCAGTATATATTGTTCCATAGAACATAGGTTTCTTATTTAAGTCAATCATTAGATAGTTTCTTTTATTCTCATGTTATCTATCTATAATATCAAGATCGATTTTCCTTATGATTCCCAACATATTTCTCATTCAAAACATTTGAGCTCCCAGAAACCATTGGTAGACACAAGGAAAATATAATTTAAATTGAATTCTATAAGATCGTGTCGCTTAATTTAATCCATAATTGGATTTAAATAACATTCTAAACTTATTGGAATCATTTGTTGTAATCATCCCTTTTTAGTTGCGTTGTATAGACACCTTCAACGAAATATGATCTTTACATCCAATGGCCTATAGAATGATCTTAGAAGTTTAGCTATGACAACTAAAATTATAAAAGATTTAGGCAAACCACCTTTGTATAACCAATCGATCCTTATCAGTACCAAGCTTGTACTGTCCATGTATCATCTCATTCAAATACCCACCCAAGTATTCAATTTATAAACCCCATTTCAATTTGACACATGGAATCCACTATTGAATTTAATGTTTTCAAACATAGATTATTACCATATATTGCATACATGTAGGATTTATTATTCTTAATGAATAATATATCACTAACTACGATGAATATAAAACCACCACCATGGTTTAATCCATCCAACAAAGTATGTCTCTCTGGAACATTCTTATTCCACATGTACATGTGTAACATTTTCCCATACCAACCATTTGTTCATCTTGAGAATTGACTAAACCCAAGTCAATCTTTCTACCACTATCTCTAATATGGATGAGCACCCTTATATTGACATGTAGTCTAATACACGACTCTATATTTTCTATCTTAGGTATTTATGTATTATAATAAGCAACTTTAAGAAAATTACATAGATGCACCATGTGTTTAACTTGATACATGTTTGTTTGTTTATATCTTAACAAAAAAAAATCATCCAAAAAAAATGATGTGTGACATAATGGACTTTCATCATACAATGAATCGTATGATATCCATTTTTTTATTTTTTGGGATATTGGTTACGGGTTTATGCAGTTATTTTCGACGATTTGTTTTTGGAATATAATGTATGTTTCTGCAAGTTCAAACGTGATACAACATACATAATAACAATGATGTATAAAATGTGCATTTTATAATTGCACCATAAAATATTTTTTTTATCAATGTAAACATGTAAGACGTTTTCATCGAACCTCCTAATGAACATCAATATGGTGATGTAGATAAGGTAACATGTGATTAGGAATTACTAAATGCTACATTATCAAGATTGAGAATTCTTGGTCAAGATATTATTTGGCATGATGATTCGAAGCAACTCATATATTCTGACCATGCACATACATCACTATTACATTCCTTAATTACATAAATGAACCATATGAAGTATCTTTACCTCTAGATTTTCTTTGGAAGTGTTCACACTCTCTTATTGATAAAACATCGGAAGCTTTGTGGCATACCATTATTTTTAAAGGGTTCTTCGTCTAATTTAAATATTTCAATTATACCACATTTGTTTTGGTCTACTGAGTCTAAATACAAACCCGGGTATATCATCGATGTCATCTTTTATTTTTTAAATGAAAAAGAATTTTATTACCACAACTAGGTAGGTCTTACATTTTATATCCATCATTTATTTCCTTTGATTCATGTATGTTTGAACTATTTGTTTAGTATGTTTGTAGTACCCCTAGATTCTATTATGTAACCATTAATTGATTCATTTCACGGTTTTAATGTTAATGATGATTAATGGGTGAGTGGGGAGAACATGGAATGAAGATTTGAGGTAAAGGGAAAGTCACACGGATGACACACTGTTTCTCTAAACCGTGCGGCAAAACTGTGTGTAGTTGGTCTTGGAGGCAGTTGCTTCCGCACGGGTGGTGGATGGTTTGTCTAACCATGCAGCTAAACAATTTTTTGAAGGTCTACTGAGGTAGTGGCTAACACACTATTAGCGCACGGTTTTCCTAATTATGTGAGCAAACCATGAAACCATTTAAACAAGATCATATAAAGGTTGATCTCATGCGTTTTTGCCTCTAAGTGGCTCGTTTTTTCTTCCTAAGGGGTCCTAACATGGGATTTTACTTCACCTAAGGTCAAAAAGGGTTCTCCCATAGTTTCAAGGTGATCTGAAGGTTTCTTTTGGCAAATCGAAGCCATATTCTTGAGGTATATGATCGTTCTTCTTCGTTCATGATTGGTTTCTTAGATCTACTTCTCCTCATATCTCAGTTTCGTAGATCTACGCCTATTATGGGTAGATATTAGTGTTTTTATTCCAAATATGATGATATTTGGTCTTGATATTTCTATGATAAGAGATCTAATGTGGGTTCTTGAAGAAGAAAACTAGTTTTCTTGAGCGTTCTTCGACCATTGTGGTTTTCATCAAAACCATTTTGGTAGGGGGCTTCTTTCTCGACTCCACATAGAAGAACTGATTTTCATTCTTTCAAATTGATTTTGTTGTGTGGAATTGATAGTGAAAAGCAAAGAATAAATCTTCTTTAGTGATGATTTATGGTTTTAGTGAAATTGTGAAATCTTGGTGAGTTATTGTGTAATGTGATTTGGATTCTTGAATTTAAAATGTTGATTTTAATTTTTGGATTTGAGGAAATTATAAATGGTTTGATAAGAAATGGGTTATCAATAAAAAGGGTCTTTTATTGAAATGGTTTGAGATTGAAATGTCTTTGATGGAATTGGTTTTCAATAAAAATGGAGTTTTATTGAAATGGTTTGGATTTGAAATGTTTTTGATGGAAATGGTTTTCAATAAAAAGGTGTTTTTATTGAAAGGGTGTTTTGGCATGATTGATGGGAAGATGTGGTGTGTTTTCATATTGGATTCCGGATGGATAAGAGTTAGGGGTCTCCCCCATTAGAGTTGGGATGGATAGGGGTTATGGATCTCCCTCATCAATCATTCATATTGCATTCGAGACGAATAAGGGTTAGGGGGCTCACCCATCAGTTTTAGGGTGGATAATGGTTTGGGATCTCCCCCATCAAACATTCATGTGCATTTGGGTTGGATATGGGTAAGAAGTCTCCCCCATCATTATTTGGATGGATAAGGGTTAGGTCTTTCCCCTTCTTCCATGTATCAGGCATGGTTGGTTGCATGGGATTGTGGAATGGTTGGGTATGCCAAAATGGGATCTTGTGAAGTGGTTATAGAGCTTGTTTGGTTATTTTTTTGGAAAAATAAGTTGCTGGAAAATTTGTTTCAATTTCCTTTGGAATGCCTTTGGTTATTAATGTTTTTGGAAAAATGTTAATATTTAGTTATAAACAGATTTTGAGAAAATGTTTTATATAAACTATTCTTTATATGAATGATGGCAACCTTTATATCCTAGTGGCGTGAGTAGAGAAGTAATTGGGGAAAAATACTATTTTTTATACTCACCCCTGCTTTGGAACTTTTGTGATTTTGCTGATATTGTATTCTAGGAAACAGGTAAAGCTAAATCATTTTATTGCTAGTGGCTTGTGGTGATACTTGGGAGATGTTGTGGAGCTTGGAGCCTGTGGAGAACGGAGTCGTGGTGTCTTTTTAGAGTCTTGAGCCATTCATCTTCTATTTACCGTGATGATTAGATTGGTCTTCTGTTGTTGTGTACTTGATGTGGTTTGACATAATGAAGTAGTTTAGTGGTATTTATTTTTTACATGCATCATATAGAGAATGTTTGGTTATTCGAGGTTGGTTTATGGGTTTTTCCTTAAAGGGTAAATCGTCCCCTAACTTATACTTGAAACCCTTCGGCATTTATTGCCAGCCATTGGAACTTTGGGGATGTATCTTAAGGCCTAGTAATGGCTTCTGGTACTCTCAAGACAATGATAATTGATGGGTCTTTACAAATGGTATTAGCTTGTTCGGTCCTTGCCTAACAAGTTGTCATCGATGTTTGTGGTCTTGGAGTGGAAATTCCTTCTTGTCTATTCCTTGGGTCGAAATCATATACAGGAGTAGGATTGTAAGAACTTTAAATCTATAGCATAAAATGAGGTGGCATAACCATTTATGATGAAAATCAAGTTACTAGGGTGTTGGGTACATAAGTGTTTTGGACACACTTCTAGAATGTTGGAAATCTCACTGTCATGGGTTTAGCCAATGAGAAGAGCATGACATGCATTGTAGATGAATGAATTCCCACTTAGATTGTATATCTCATTGTGAGGACTGATTTGTGATTTTGTGCATGGTGATAATTTTCAGAAAAAATACAGAAATAATTTTCAATGAAAGATTTTGAAAATAAGATATTTGGTGTATTTTGAAAATGGGTTGATTTTCCAAAGGCATTAGGAATGTTTTCAAAAATGTTTAAACATGGGAAAAATGTTATTTTGAAAACAATGTTGTGATAGATGATGTTATAGAATTTGATATGCTAAGACATCATTTTCTAAAGAGTGGGATTGACAGAGTTTATTGATGGTTTATAAAAAGTCACCTGGTAGGCGTCGTCAGAACCAACTCAAAGAAGCTGTGGAGAATTTGGATGCACCTGAACCACATGTGATCCAAGAGCTGGTTTAGAGTATCATCCATGATTTTCAAGCTATGGATACGGGTAACCATTGGAATGAACCAAGCCATGTGGATCATACCATCTAGTTCATGAAGCAGAATATACAAAACTTTTTGGGTGATGCTGAACCCGAGAAGTCGAAGGTGTGGCTAAGTAGGATGAATCATATCTTCGATTTAATCGACACACTAGTAGGTCTGAAATTAATGTTGGAGAAATATATGCTTGATTATCTTGCACATCAGTGGTCGGATTTAGCGGTGCATGCTAAATTGTATGAAGTCCTTACATGGGAGGATTTTGAATAATTGTTCAACAAACAATTCTATACTCACAGGTTCAAGATCAAGAAAATGATAGACTTCTTCAGCCTGAAACAAGAGAGTCTCTCTGCCATAAAGTATGCATCTAAATTCATGAATTTAGATCGTTTCGCACCAGAGGTTGCAGTAAGTGCTTCATTGAAGGCTTGCGAGAGAAATTTTTTGGTTATACTCAACATCTAGATCAATTTGAATCAATCACAAAAAAATTGGAGTTATGTGTTTCTCCCCACTGACATAGGAATCACCCTTTCTCATCTGCATGGAGAATACATTTTACTTCTTATAATTTTCCTACACATACATGGTTACATTATTTAAATACTCATTTTTTTTATTTTAATATTATATTAAATACCCAATAAGTATGGTAGAAAGCTTAAATTATATTGATGAATATTCCCAAAAAAGAAGTGAGTACTTACTTCTTGTATTTACATTTATTGTGTTTTTAAAATTACATGAATTTATTTTATAATATTTAATGAAAATAACCTCTTATAAAATAATCAACCTCTTTTCATTGAAGGACATGATAAAGGTTCCTTTGGTGTAACTTTCCCTAGGCGTTTTTTCCTTTCCATTAAATGTATCCATCATAAGAATTGAAGATGGTACATTAATAATCATATCACTTGGTGAATTTTACCTTAAAAATAATAATGCACATACATTATACCGTTAATTATTCTCCTTAAATGAATCTAGAGTAATTGGGTGTAAAACTTATAATAATGGGATGAAATGAAAGATTGTGAACTATTTTTCACTTGACATAATCCTACAGCAATTACCAAATTCAAATATTGCATATCTTTCTTCTTGAAACTTCTGGGATAGAGGTCTTTATATAACATAATCCTTGTCTTGATGTAGAAACTACAACTAACATTAGAAAATGATGATATAATTATAACGAAACCATCATATGGTTGATACATGAGTCTCATATAAGCAATTTTACCCCTTTTCTTCTTGAGGTGGCTTAACAGGTTGGGACATAAGCACCTTGAATTTCAATATATTAGTAATGTGTGTGAGCTCTGATGCTACACTTTGGAAATTCATGTTTAGTTTAGAAATTAACATTGTCTAATAATTATCATAGTTTAATTGTGGAACTGCTTTCCATTCTCTACAAATTAAAATTAGTAGATTGTAGTTTTAATATTGGATACCAAATGTGACATTACCGATTAATTTAATCATTAAATCTCTCCCACTAATTTGTTTTCTAATTCTAGAAAATCTATCTACTAAAATTGGTATTCTATTGTGTATTCTAGTGGAATAGATACCTAAAACTCCCTCATAGTCTACAAGATATGGCTACGCCACTACTTGGAGGGTCCATGGTATGCTTCTGGCTGACCAACTGCATTAAGTCACGGTTCCTTGATCTGTTGATTGAAGTCTCATCATCAAAAATCATTTATTGATTTACTCAATGCTTGCCACTGAAATTAAAACAAGCTAGCTACAACTATTTCTTTTCTGCAATTTTAGTTTAGACTTTCCACTACCCTATGGAGAACTCTCTAGTTGTAATAGGAACCCTCATCTATGGAATGCTTAGCACCTCGAACACCTAATTTTGTTCAAACATGAATGATGGAAGGATATAGTGACATAATGTTTTCTTTTATGGTTTTATTGGTTCATCTACATGAATGTAACCTATTTCTATTAAAATCGTTCATCTATGTTGTCATGCTCACTACTCTTCTTTAGAAATGAATAAAATAATAAATAAATGAATAAAGGTATATTATTAGTTGACTAGTCTTGAGCATCTAAAGTACATAAGGGGATCATTCATGATTCGAAACATGACTCTTGATGCAGCATGACCTCTTCTTGTATGTTCACTTCACATCTGAAGTTTCACCTCATCTTGTCGGGGTCCATGTCTTGTCTTGGAGCACTACCTCGTCTTGGCGGAATCCACATGTCGTCTTGCACCATCTTGATCACTGTTCACTTCCTCGTGTTAGTGGGGTCCACATCATTCAACGTCATTGTCTATAGTACAAAACTATTTTCACACAGGTGAGGGGAACTAGAAGGATAAATGTACATTAGTTAAATTGGCATTGAGGCCCCAATAAATTTTAATTGAAAAAGATGATACGCAGACCGTCTATTAATTTAATTACAAGCATCACACACAGTTAAATAATTAATTGAATAAATGTGACGTACACTGGTCGATGCTCAAGACCAGAATGCGAGTATAATAAAGAATGATAAAATTGAAATTCATTAATTAAGTATGAGGGTTATCTAAATTAGCCTAAATAAATTAATAAAATCACTTAATTTAAATAATTATTGATCTATTAATTACTTTAATTTTAGAATAAAAAATAATTTAATTTATTTATTTCGATTTAATAATTGAATTCAATTAATTTTATCCAGTTATTAAAATTAATTAATTTTCTACCATAATAAATATAATATTTTATTTTATTAAAATTACTTAATTAAATTAATTAATTATATTAACTGAAATTAACAATGGGTCATGAAACCTTATTTTGGCCCGTCGCGGGTCGAGGGGAACTTGTGCAGACACATAGTGAGTTCGGAAAATCCCTGGCTTGACTTATCCTTTCAAGGATGGTCTTCCCAGACCCAAACATGGTCGGGCAGATATGTCTGGTCCTGTTTTGAGACTAAGTGAACTCGCAAGTGATGTCAGGGGTTACCTGAACCCGGGTTCATTCAAAATCTATGGATCTATTGGTCCACCGTGGTAGAGGCTAGGTGGTGGGTGGGCTCTGGTAAGATTCATGGTGCACATCGAATGGCGCACACATATTTCTCGTGAATCTCTGGCCGAGGGAAGCGAGTGTGGGTGATCGGGCAGCAGAGGAGGGCGATGAGGGGAGGTTCCCTAGGGATTTGGCCATCTGCGGATCCGGAAGAGGGCCATTCTAGGAGCTTCTAAGGCTTGGTGGATACCAACTAAGGTGGTAGGGAACCAGGCTAGGACTGTGTGTAGCTAGGGTGCCCTTCAGAGGATGGGCCTGCAAAGGTGGCCTCGACAGGAGGTGGGCACCGGGTCCGGTGTAGGGTGCTCTATGGAAGGGGACCATAGGTAAGGGTTGGGTCGGTAGGGTGGATGAGATCAATGGCCCTCAGTGGGAGTAAGGGAGGATGGCTCTAGGAAGGTCTGGGTAGGGATGGTTTTCTAGTCGGCTGGCTGAGTGTTGAAAGGAAGTGGAACCACGACCTGAGAGGGAGATTGGGCAGCGGGACCTCCTACATCCAGTGCTTAGTGGGACCAGGAGGCAGACATGATTCGATCTTGCAATGTTTTCTATTGAGCATGGGTAAAAGGATCCAAGACGGTATGATTGAGGCTCTGGTGGTGGCCATGCACTATGATGTGATGATTTCATCTGCAGAAGTGTTGGGGCGCGAAGCCCGGCGCCGCAGCGGAAGTCGTCGTTGCAGAAACACAGAAGGAGGAGGTGGTCGTGTCTCCGGTGCAAGACTAGGACGCCTCAGTCGAGGCGTTTCAAGGAAGGCATTGGGTCCGCCGCCAATTTTTTTTATTCAGTATTCTGATTTCTAAATGCACGGACCCACCACTACTCCCCCTTTTTATTAAGTATTCTTATTAAATTTTTTGTCTCGAACCTTTAACATTTAATTTTAAGGTTATGTCACCAATAAAAACCTTTGGGTGTTTTTCCACACACAAAATTTATGAAGGCTATTTTGACTTTAAATATAATAATAATAATGTCATTATAATAAAATAATAATTTATTATTATTAAACTATTCTATTAATAAAATAATAATAATTATTGTAATAATAAAATTATTGTAAAAATCACAAAATAAAATTATAATTTTGATGTAATTTTATTTTTCTACAATGAACTAATCCAATTAAAATGAAACATGATAAGTTCATCAAAAGGGAAAAATTTATACCCGAGTTCAAACCACATATTTGATCCAATATGAAAAATTAAACTGACCACAAATCATCCATCATGAATCATATTGACGAGTAGTATGAACTGTTGGGACCTTCTTTTAATCCACTACTTAATAGAAATGAAAATTAATTTCTCTAGGCTCAGAAATTTTACGTCATCACTCTCATAACACTGAATGGTTCTGGGGCCCACAGTAGAAGCTCGTGGGTTGTGGATTTTGAAATTTTAATTGGTGGATCGATGGTACTTGTCTATGCCAAGGATCCGACCCACGGAGAGGTCCGAAGGTCTTGCATAAATTATTAAGAGCACAAAACATAAATAGAATACAAACTGTTCCAAATCCAAAGGTGCGCTAGACAATAACTTGTCGTTAGAGATCACTATTTGATGAATTCATAGAAGGATCCATCTATATCATCCACACATGAATTAAAAACTTCTAGAATGTTGATCTTCAAATTTTAGGGGCTAGCACAACGATCCCATGATGCTTTCGAAGTCCCGAAGATCCCTAAATCGAGATCTCTTCGATGCATGAGGAAGAACTTCATTTCAGCTATTGGTTCAACAGCTTCTCTCTCTAAGAAGCTGGAGGAGATAGAGGATCTTAATTTTCAATCCACAAATGAATGAATAGTTGAATTTCCACCCATGAGAAGATCCCTCTTTGTATTTATAGTGATGTTGAGAAATACCCGGTTGGGTTCCACATCCCCCGTTTATTTCAACATCCAATAAATAAATAATTTTGACTAACTAAACTATGTTAATATTTTTTATTATTTTGTCACATACTTTTAATATATATATATAATATTATGCGATAAAACCTGATCCATTAAACTTGACTTACTATCCTGTTTAATATTAAATAAACCTTGAATATTAAAATAATATTCATTTGATTAATATTTTCTCATATTTACCCAACATTTAATTACATTAAATAAACCCAATCCGAAATATTCATAACATGAATATTAATGACTTTATTTAATTAATTTAATTATTAACAACATGGAAAATACTCGGACCTCATAGCGGGGCCACTATGTCCATATACTTATTCGACTAAATAGGGTGGATTCTTGAATAGACTATTGTGTGTGACCCTCTAGGTCATCATCTTGATAACAGGGAATAAAATCGATAGATCAAGAGTGGAGTCCAGCAGCCCATCATGGCCCTTAAAGAGTTAAGGAAATTCATAGAAATGACTGCCAACCTTAGGACACTGACTGTGTACTATAATATCAATGTCATTAAATATCTCATAAATCAGGACGCACACTTGGGTCATCATTCTTTTCATGCTTTATAATTTGTTAACCTTTCCAAATGGATTAACCTTTGTACAACTTTGGCTAAATAATTATGAAGGGATAACCATCCTGATCAACTAGGCATGAGATATACAACATTCTAAACATGGAAGCGACAAATCATTTCTTTAACCTTAACCCAATTTCATACCACCAAGGACACACCCAACACAAGCTACCTAGCCACTATTTCAATAACATGGGTTTCCACTGACATAAAAGTATGTATTCAGATGGTATAAATTTGTAATGATCTCAAGTCAAGAGACCAATACACATGCCCGTAGATATGAAGATCCAATGACACCCAAAAAAATGTGGTGTTCTTATGGGTGGGTCTGTCCTCATGATCTCACTACTAGAGATCACCAAGTGCGAACTTAATCAGAAGAAGTCACAATGTTTATAATACCCTTGAGGCTGATAGTTAGATATCTACATTTTTCAGTCAGAAATATGTATCTAGAACATACAAAATATATTAAATATTAATTCCATAGTATCTTTAGGTTCTCATTGTAGGCTAGGATCTTCTATAACCTCTTGATACAACAATTAATCTTTAGACATTACCATTATAATAGTGGACACCGAATAAAATACACTATAATGGTTTGATGAAATCATGTATAAATAACTGTACACATGATATGGTAATAAAAAGTAATGCATTTTTGGGTTTAGGCCACCCACAATCTCAATACTGTCCCCACAATCTCAATGAAACAGACCCATGTTATTATAGGTGGTGGTGGAATTCTGAGAAAATGGGTGACACTGGTGGATTCGTTTTTTCCATTTAGGTGTATTATGACATGATTGTAATTGATTTATTGGAGGTAGTCCAAATATTTATTTTATTTAATTCGTATACTATTATGTTTTTCCATTTAGAAGAATTGTTTTTCAGGTCGCTGATGAACTTGAATGTACTCACCTATCTCTATTTATACAAAGTGCTTATATTTATTTTTCAATGTGTGAATATTCCTCTTTAAATGCATAAATCATATTAAAAACATTTTGACTATTGTTTTATATTATGTGGGATTTTTATTTCTCTGAAAATGGTACATGTATCCCAATTTTAAATCACCATCATCCAAGTTTCCACATAAAATGAAACTCATTACAGGGATCCCTCGATTCCCTAAATACAATTTCATGATTCTATTTGTCTTTAATATTGTATATATTTCATATCTCTCCAATGAAAAATCATAGGATAGTGTGGGATCTATATCATTTTAACTGTGGGGGAGACTTTTTGGAGCTTTAATATCAATACACTTGTATTATTGCTTGTTTTTACCTATCTAGGAGACCTTATTAAATCAATCATGCAATAAATGTGAAACATAAGTGTACCCATTTAAATAGGAGAAAATATTAATATTTAAATTTTTATAATACATGTTTTATACATATTTATATTTATAAAATTTTTTCCATGGTTTTTAATTTAATTCAAATTACAAAAATTAAATTTCATTTGATTTAATTATTATTTGATTTTAACCCCTAACTGATAGCCAGTTTTTTTGTACTCTCATTCCTAATTTAATTCTAAACAAATGATGTCTCATTCATTTCTATGAATATTTTAGGAGAGACACCTGATCCACGTAAAAAAATCAGAACATGCATTGAGATATTTCTAAGGCTATGACTCAACAAGTAAAATTTTAATATTATTTTGGAAATTGTTGTGTTCCACATTTTCTCAAGTCCCACACTATATTTCTCCTTCATTATCCTATAATATTAATGAAATCCCATTCTCAGATTTAAAAAAATTAAATCCTATTATCCTTTATTACCATACTATTTGTATTATGCACGATTGTCTTTTCTACATGTGGAGGGGAATTTTTAGCTGATACATGAGATGCTATTATTGAGGATATGTATTATGGTGTTTTTACGATAGTGAAATGATGTGATTCGTGATTACATTTTTTTTCTATGCCTACATTGTATTTAAAAAAATAGAATGAACATAAAAATATTTGGGGATTTGTATTAATAAAGGTAATATATTAACATTTCCAGACTATTGAATCCTCTTATTGATCATATGTGGTTAGGGATAGGATGTAAGATCAAGGATGAGCATTCCGTTGAAAAAAATAAAAAAAAGATAAAAAATGAAAGGATCGTGGTACATTTTGTAGACAATTTTGATATACTTATGGAAATACTTGAGATACATGGAGTATGGACATTGTTTGATATTGGAGGTGTTACATTATTTCACTATTCATGAAATTAATAAATTATTATTTAGATTTGACCCTCCTTTTTAGATTTATTTTTATCACATTCCCACCATAAATCTTCCTCAGAGTCATCTAAAACATTTTACTGGAATGCCTAATGATTAAATTTGTATTTTTATTTTTGAATTGGACATGAAAGAACCAATGCTGGTCTATGGTTAGGGATAAGAATTTCAGGGATGAGCATAAGTCTTGTTACAGTTTTACCATGAGTGATGGGAACACTACTACAACCTGCCCCTTTATCAGCGCTAAAAACCATCATTAACAGCGCTAGAAAAGCGCTGTTAATTCCGGCGTAGATAAAGGTGTCCTTTATCAGCGCTAAAAAAGCGCTGATAAAGGCCCCAGCGCCTGCACCTAAAATACAGTACCTGCACAGCTGCACACCAGAATACCTTCACAAAGTAGCACATGCACACCTGCACACCATAGCACCCGCACCCAATATTTTGACTGACAACGGTATATACATTTACTTGACATCATGAATACAAAAAAAAACGCATTGCTATATACATTTCAAACATTGTTTTACATGGTTACATTTACAATTATTCAACAACAGTTATAAACATTCATGTTTCATCCTTTGATATCTGTGATCTGCTCTCGATGGTATTTGTTGCCGAACAAAGCATCTGAACTCAAGGAAAAAATTCACCTATATAAGAAAACAAATATTATGTTAGTAATGCAATAATGAAAGAAATTAAAACAGTAATATGAAAGAATACATTAATATGGAAATGTGAAACTAAAATATTAAATTTTAAACTCAAAAGTTTTCATTTTCATAATAATGAAAGGGAATAATGTAAAATCAATATGTTTTTGATTGATATATCTAATTTAATAAATACTGATTCTTTATCTAATGAAAAGATTTACCAGTCACACCGTGCGTCGGATTGAGGTGCGGTCGATTCGTACACGTCACAAATGACTCTTGGATCGTTGTCCTAAAGTATCAAAACAATCTGAAGGCATTTGCTCGGTTTGGCGTATGTCATTGGTGTTGTTTTCCAAAGTTTTTGTCATTTTCAAACTGATATCAGACACTTTTAGCCATACCGGTCACACCGTGCGTCAGATTGAGGTGCGGTCGATTCGTACACGTCACCAATGACTCGTGGATCGTTTTACTAAAGTATCAAAACAATCCGAAGGCGTTTTCTTGGTTTGGCGTATGTCATTGGTGTTGTTTTCCAAATTTTATGTCATTTTCAAACTGATATCAGACACTTTTAGCCATACCGGTCACACCGTGCGTCGGATTGAGGTGCGGTCGATTCGTACACATCACAAATGACTCGTGGATTTTTTTCCTAAAGTATCAAAACAATCCGAAGGCATTTTCTCGGTTTGGCGTATGTCATTGGTGTTGTTTTCCAAAGTTTATGTCATTTTCAAACTGATATCAGACACTTTTAGCCATATCGGTCACACCGTGCGTCAGATTGAGGTGCGGTCGATTCGTACACGTCAAAAATGACTCGTGGATTGTTGTCCTAAAGTATCAAAACAATCCGAAGGCATTTGCTCGGTTTGGCGTATGTCGTTGGTGTTGTTTTCCAAAGTTTTTCATTTTCAAACTGATATCAGAAAAATTTAGCCATACCGGTCACACCATGCTTCAGATTGAGGTGCGGTTGATTCGTACACGTCACAAATGACTCGTGGATTGTTTTCCTAATGTATCAAAACAATCCGAAGGCGTTTGCTCAGTTTGGTGTATGTCATTGGTGTTGTTTTCCAAATTTTGTCATTTTCAAACTGATATCAGACAATTTTAGCCATACCGGTCACACCGTGCGTCAGATTGAGGTGTGGTCGATTCTTACACGTCACAAATGACTCTTGGATAGTTTTCCTAAAGTATCAAAACAATCCGAAGGCATTTTCTCAGTTTGGCGTATGTCATTGGTGTTGTTTTCCAAAGTTTACGTCATTTTCAAACTGATATCAGACACTTTTAGCCATCCCGGTCACACCATGCGTCGAATTGAGGTGCGGTTTATTTGTACACGTCACAAATGACTCTTGGATCGTTTTACTAATGTATCAAAACAATCCGAAGGCGTTTGCTCGGTTTGGCGTATGTCATTGGTGTTGTTTTCCAAAGTTTATGTCATTTTCAAACTGATATCAGACAATTTTAGCCATACCGGTCACACCGTGCGTCGGATTGAGGTGAGGTCGATTCTTACACGTCACAAATGACTCTTGAATAGTTTTCTTAATGTATCAAGACAATCCGAAGGCGTTTGCTCGGTTTGGCGTATGTCATTGGTGTTGTTTTCCAAAGTTTGTCATTTTCAAACTAATATCAGACAATTTTAGCCATACCGGTCACACCGTGCATTGGATTGAGGTGCGGTCGATTCATACACGTCACAAATGACTCTTGGACCATTTTCCTAAAGTATCAAAACAATCCGAAGGCGTTTTATCGGTTTGGAGTATGTCATTGGTGTTGTTTTCCAAATTTTTTCATTTTCAAACTGATAGCAGACAATTTTAGCCATACTGGTCACACCGTGCGTCGGATTGAGTTGCGGTCGATTCTTACATGTCACAAATGACTCGTGGATCGTTTTCCTAACGTATCAAAACAATCCGAAGGCGTTTTCTCGGTTTGGCGTATGTCATTGGTGTTGTTTTCCAAAGTTTATGTCATTTTCAAACTGATATCAGACACTTTTAGCCATACCGGTCACACCGTGCGTCGGATTGAGGTGCGGTCGATTCCTACACGTCAAAAATGACTCGTGGATCATTTTACTAAAGTATCAAAACAATCCAAAGGCGTTTTCTCGGTTTGTCGTATGTCATTGGTGTTGTTTTCCAAAGTTTATGTCATTTTCAAACTGATATTAGACAATTTTAGCCATACCGGTCACACCGTGCGTCGGATTGAGGTGCAGTCGATTCGTAGACGTCACAAATGACTCGTGGATAGTTTTCCTAATGTATCAAAACAATCCGAAGGCATTTTCTCGGTTTGGCGTATGTCATTGGTGTTGTCTTCCAAAGTTTATGTAATTTTCAAACTGATATCAGACAATTTTAGCCATACCGGTCACACCATGCGTCGTATTAAGGTGAGGTCAATTCATACACGTCACAAATGACTCGTGGATCGTTGTCCTAAAGTATCAAAACAATCCGAAGGTGTTTTCTCGGTTTGGCGTATGTCATTGGTGTTGTTTTCCAAAGTTTATGTCATTTTCGAACTGATATCAGACAATTTTAGCCATACCGGTCACACCGTGCGTCAGATTGAGGTGCGGTCAATTCTTACACATCACAAATGAATCGTGGATCGTTTTCCTAAAGTATCAAAACAATACGAAGGCGTTTTCACGGTTTGGAGTATGTCATTGGTGTTGTTTTCCAAAGTTTGTCATTTTCAAACTGATATCAGACAATTTTACCCATACCGGTCACACCGTGCGTCGGATTGAGGTGCGGTCGATTCGTACACGTCAAAAATGACTCGTGGATAGTTGTCCTAAAGTATCAAAATAATCCGAAGGCGTTTGCTCAGTTTGGCGTATGTCATTGGTGTTGTTTTCCAAATTTTCTCTCAATTTGAAACTGATATCAGACACTTTTAGCCATACCGATCACACCGTTCGTCGGATTGAGGTGCGGTCGATTTTTACACGTCACAAATGACCTGTGGATCGTTGTCCTAAAGTATCAAAACAATATGAAGGCGTTTTCTCGGTTTGGCGTTTGTCATTGCTGTTGTTTTCCAAAGTTTATGTCATTTTCAAACTGATATCAGACAATTTTATTCATACCGGTCACACCGTGTGTCGGATTAAGGTGAGGTCGATTCTTACACGTCACAAATGACTCGTGGATCGTTGTCCTAAAGTATCAAAACAATCCTAAGGCGTTTGCTCATTTTGGCGTATGTCATTGGTGTTGTTTTCCAAAGTTTGTCATTTTCAAACTGATATCAGACAATTTTAGCCATACCGGTCACACTGTGCATCAGATTGAGGTGAGGTCAATCAGTACACGTCACAAATGACTCGTGGATCGTTTTCCTAAAGTATCAAAACAATCCGAAGGCGTTTTCTCAGTTTGGCGTATGTCATTGTTGTTGTTTTCCAAATTTTCTCTCAATTTGAAACTGATATCAGACACTTTTAGCCATACCGGTCACAGCGTGCATCGGATTGAGGTACGGACAATTCGTACATGTCACAAATGACTCGTGGATCGTTTTCCTAAAGTATAAAAACAATCTGAAGGCGTTTTCTCAGTTTGGCGTATGTCATTGGTGTTGTTTTCCAAATTTTCTCCCAATTTGAAACTGATATCAGACACTTTTTGCCATACCGGTCACACCGTGCATCAGATTGATGTGTGGTCAATTCGTACACGTCAAAAATGACTCGTGGATCATTTTACTAAATTATCAAAACAATCCGAAGGCATTTTCTCGGTTTGGCGTATGTCATTGGTGTTGTTTTCCAAAGTTTATGTCATTTTCAAACTGATATCATACAATTTTAGCCATACCGGTCACACCGTGTGTCGGATTGAGGTGCGGTCGATTCGTACACGTCAAAAATGACTCGTGGATCGTTTTCCTAAAGTATCAAAACAATCCAAATGCATTTGCTCAGTTTGGCGTATGTCATTGGTGTTAGTTTTCCAAAGTTTATGTCATTTTCAAACTGATATCAGACAATTTTAGCCATATAGGTCACACCGTGCGGCGGATTGAGGTGAGGTTGATTCTTACACGTCACAAATGACTCGTGGATCGTTTTCCTAAAGTATCAAAACAATCCGAAGGCGTTTTCTCGGTTTGGCGTATGTCATTGGTGTTGTTTTCCAAAGTTTATGTCATTTTCAAACTAAGTAGAAGGAATTCACTAATCTAAGGATATGAAACATAAGAAAGGGAGATCATAGATGCTGAATAAGTGTAAAGGGAGATATCAATGACCATATAAGGATAACATAAGTATTAGGAATTCACCTTCATTGTCCTATTTGTTTACATTCTTCGATCAGGTACGCTGCCCATTCGTTTCTAAAGACATTTATATCATCTTCTGAATAGGAGTTTTTGCGACAGTCATAGTAGTACTGAAAAAATATAAATACACAAAGGATTAATAATTATTTTAAATAAATTAGTAATTATTTTCAAAAATACCTCTTCAGGGATGCTAGTTTGTCTATGAAATACGATCTCTTTCATAAATTTACAAACATAATAACCGCAGTCCTTGTCATTTGTTTGTTTTGGACACTGCAGAAACATCGAGAAAAATAAGTAATTTGTTTTGATATGTATTTGGATAGTAAAATATAATTATATATACCCATATACTTCTCCATTTGTAGATCTTGTGGGCATTGTCGTCCTTACGCCCTGGATTCATTCCAGCCTTTAGACGATATTCATACACCGCCCTATCATAACAAAATCCTCATTAAAAGATAATATAAATTATATAACTAGATATTTAGTTCTAAAATGTTGGATCTAGTGTATTAAAAATTGAAAATCTCCATCATGTGTGGTCGGTTAGTTGGATATCCATGCAGTGAATCCAGAAAATAAATCTTTGGAGTATCCAAATTGACTGCAATGAGCATCCAATGTTCCCTAAAAACACAAAAAGAAATTAGTACTGATAGAAACGAAAATATAATTGATATGATTAAAATGTAGAGTTTTACCCTTGCATCATTGGTATTAAAAAGAGCCTGTCAGTCGTAATTCTTCTTTGAAACGTTCTAAGCAGATTTGACATCAATTCAGCCTGAAAATTAGAATCTATTTCTTGTTCGTTGTGTAGAAATGGTGTGAGGACTAACGAGTCCAAATTTGTATTCATGGGAAAATCCCTTCAATTGTTTTTCATATATACCCCTGTGAAAAATATGAGATGTATTTATCCATAATTATCAAAGTATATCAGCTTTTGTAAAATCAAATCATGAAAACATACCTCATGTATACATTTATAACTGAGGCGCCTAGCCAGTTGTATGTGATGATCTCAGAAACATCATCTTCACTAACGAAATCCATTGTTTCCTCTCCGTACAGATCTTTTTCACAAACAATTGTATGATTCTTTCCGTCTTTCATTTTCTTATCCACATGAGCTTGCAGTGATATTAAATGTGGATATAGAACGGGCGGGGTGAACGTGCTCTCAGTAGATCGTTTTGATCGGTTGGTTGATCCAATCTTGGAGCCGCTCTTTCATTGTAGCTTCTCCATTTTATCCTTCTGTAATAACATTCATCGGTTCATCCATTTTCTAATTTAATGTTAAAGGTTCTTCTTGAAAAATGAACTGGAAATGAATACCTCCTACTCGACGTGTTTTTTTACAAGATTCGATGGCCATGCAACGAATGTTCCAATAGCTTTTTCCACCGTATGAATGTCGTCATCGTCATTTGGCACGGTTATCTCGATGCTCAGCTCATGATCTACGTTAATCGACACTTTGACATGACCGGTTGGAAGTGGTCTGGAGTGTAGCGTATCATTCTACATATTGAACACCATATCCCTCGCTACAAGGCGATGGGTGGGAGTTGACAGATATAAATCACATCCATTTTCACCCTTCAGAATATCATTAAATGAAAGGTATCAGTGTCTATGTGATTCACATCTCACAAAAACGAATATTATAACATTGATTACCTCGGTTAAGTCAGGTCTTTGAGGGTAATGGCTCGCCTCAAAGCTGGTGAGGGGTGGATCTTCTCGCGGGGGTTGTTCTTGAGTTGTTTGTTCTCTTCGCCTCTCCTCCATCAAACTCTTTAGCATCTCTCCCTGAGTTTGGATTAGTTCTTCAAGGGTAGATACTTTATCTCTCATTACATGCAATTATTTAGTTTGTTCATCCTCTTGTTTTTTTCTTAAAATATGTCTTGGGTGACACCCCAAAACCCACACCTCTGACGCGGCCATACTGTTCTGGCTGTTTCAAGGCCGTTTAAAGTATGTCTGCATCCGGTGCGGGTGTTGATGTTTCCTGTGACTATGTCAAATAGAAAATATGAAAAAAATAAGTAAGCATCATTATGTAATAGTGATTTAAAGCAAAACAAGTTTATATTATGTCATACTTACACATGTTTCCCACACTTTTTGTGTGTTTTCATCTATCCGTTTCCCCTCTTTATTAACACGAGCCTCCTTCCATAGTACATGGCGTGGAATGGAATTGACTTGAGATTTTGTTTCATCAATCTGCTTATAAACAGAGAAACATGGTTACAGTGTTGTTTTATGTCACATAAAATTATTACAGTACTTTTAAAATACATACCAATTGTTTTTCAATTGAAGCGTACCCCAACCTTGCTTTACGGTAGGGGTACGCTGGTTTTGCTACCCATTCTTTATTTTCAGCACTCAGTTGCTGTTTCATAAATAAAAACCTATCAATCAATGTGATGAATACAAGCAATGTTACACAACGTGTAACCAAACAGAATGTACCTGAAAAGTCTTTTCCGCATGACGGTAGCAAAACGCATCCCACGTTCCTTGGGATATCAAGTGTGCATAAAGAGGAGGTGAGTACGGATTGATTTTTCCTTCGGCATCTTTCAGATGATTTTTTGTTAAAATGGTGTGAAAGCCTCTATGAATCCTTCCTGCCAGTCTGAAAACATATTCTTTGTGCGAAACATCTACTATAAATGCAATCTGCAAGAGATGATGAAGGGGTAGTCAATATTTCAATATTTTATTTTATTTTAATAAATTAAATAGATGATATCGTAATGTTACCGTAATCTCTTCCCACATTAATGTTTTCAACCCGCTGACAACATGGTTCCACGACTCTACGTCAATCGGCACGCGTGTCGAGTGACGATTACAATGTAGCTACTAAACATGGCTTTGTTGGGGTTTACATGCTGGCCTAGCTTATTCCATCCCAACTCATATTTGATTCCTTTTTCTTTTTCCTTAAGGATTTTTTCTAAAACTGTCAAACTACGGCGCACCTGTTTTTTTTGTGTCGCTGGGGTTTCATCGCCTACCATTTCCTCAGTTTCTGCATCATCATTATGTTTCTCCGAAGCACTAGCATCAGCACTGACACCAGCTGCAACAGGTTGAGAGACCTGTTGTACGTCAGCAGTGGGACCAGCTGCAACAGGTTGAGAGACCTGTTGTCTATCAGCAGTGGGACCAGCTGCAACAGGTTGAGAGACCTGTTGTACGTCAGCAGTGGGACCAGCTGAAATAGGTTGAGAGACATGTTGTGTCTCGGGATTGGGTGCATCAGCAGGTGAAGAAGTCATTATCTGCATAACTGGTTTAAAATTTAAGTTAGATCACACAAAAGCAGTAGCTAACAGATAATAACATAATGTAACACAATCTATATTACAATAAAAATCAATAACCTGATTATTGAACTCCCTTTTTTTTAAAAGGCTGAAGGGATTTGACCCCTCTATCAGCTATCCATATCCCTTCATTGTGGTCTCCTCTGACATACAAAACATCATCTACATTGGGACCACTGCGAAATTATTGCGAAATCCCAATGAAAGGATCATCTTTCGTTGAATTTTCATCTGACCCTTCAGCTGTTTTGGTCGATAACAGAACAATTGACCAGTTTCGGTTTGCGGGATCGGGAACATAAAATACTTGCACTGCCTGTGATGCCATTATAAATGGTTCTTCTTTCTCCCCTTCCTTACTGAAATAAACTTTCACAAATCCCAAATCATCTATTTTAACAGCACTCCTGTTATCAACCCACTTGCATTGAAATATCAGAACTTGAAATTCCGTATAATCCAACTCCCATATTTTTTTGATGATGCCAAAGTATGACATATTCGCATAAATTGGATTTTTTTCCTTAGCACCGGAAACATGCCTCGCTTCAGCCACAAGTGTAACCCCACTATTCTGCATGGTACTGTCTTCATCATGTTCATTAGTATAAAATGTATAACCATTAACTACATAAGCATTGTAAGATAATGCATACACACTTGGTCCTCCAGCTAGCCATCAAAGTCATTCCGAAATAGACTTTGGATTTTCATCTGACTTCTTAAAAATATGATCTCGAAACCATCCTATAAACTGTCGATTATGTGTATTTGATATCCATTTTTCATCCCTTGATGGATTCAATTGCCTAAGAATTTCTTTTTGGATTTCAACATATGGGTCAACGTCCAAACTGTTAGGCAAAACATAAAGGTGGGTCTGCTCCTGATCTGTAATATTGATTGGGACAACCTTTCTTCCAGAAATTCCTTCACCCTCTAACCGCCCAGTGTGACGAGATTTCGGTAAGCCAATGATTTCCACACTAGACAAGTATTCGGTACAGAATTCAACGGCCTCCTCAACAATATATCGCTCTGCAATACAACCCTCTGTCCGACTTCGATTTTTGACATACCCTTTCAAAATCTTCATATACCGTTCAATGGGGTACATCCATCTGTAATGTACAGGACCACATAGTCGAATCTCTCTCACCAAGTGGACCATCAAATGAACCATCATATCAAAAAATGAAGGCGGGAAGAACATTTCTAATTCACATAATATGACGGCAATTTCTTTTTCCATAGCTGGCAATTTCGCCGGGTCTATAACTTTGCTGAATATAGCTTTGAAGAAGAAACACAGTTTTGTTAATGTATGGCGGAAATTCTTGGGCAAAATGAAACGTAAAGAAATTGGAATGAGATTTTGCATCAAAACATGATAGTCATGTGATTTCAGACCTTTTAACTTGAAGTCGCTCATTGACACAAGTTTACTAATATTTGAAAAATACCCCTCTGGAACCTTTACGTCATTCAAGAAGTTGCAAAACTGATATCTCTCCTGCCTGGAAAGAGTGTAAGTAGCAGGAGGAAGAATTGTTCGTTTTTCACCCTTTACTGGTGCCAACTCTTCTCGTATTCCCATCTCAACCATGTCCAACCTAGCCTTAATTTCATCTTTTTTTTTTGCCAGATGTATTTAGAAACGTGCCGATAACACTGTCAAATACATATTTTTCTACATGTACAACATCAATAAAATGTCTTACATACAGACAATTCCAGTATTGTAATTCAAAAAAAATTTATCTCTTTTTTCAACCGATCTTCGTAAGGTTTTTCGAAGCCGGTTTACCAAAAGTAGTGTCCAAATTTTTAACTTTCTCAAACAATTGATCGCCTGTTAGTGGAGATGGTGTTATACGTTCTTCTGAACTTCCATCGAATGATGTCTTCCAAGAACGGTACTTATGTCGTCGCGGTAGAAATTTGCGATGTCCTAGAAACACAGTTTTCGATGAATGTTTCATCCTAATTGATTGTGTACCTTCTTCGCAAACGGGACAGCCTTGAGTTCCTTTAATGCTATATCCTGACAAATTTCCATAAGCTGGGAAGTCATTTATCATCCCGTACAACATGACTCTCAAAGTGAAATCTTCATTTCTGTGAGCATCATACAATGTAACACCTGAATCCCACAATAATTTCAAATCTTCGATCAATGGAGCTAAATAAACATCAATATCATTACCCGGTTGTTTTGGTCCTGATATAAGCATAGATAACATGATGTATTTTCGTTTCATGCATAACCACGGTGGTAAGTTATAATTTATCAACATAACCGGCCATGTACTATGACTGCTGCTTTGAAAACCAAACGGATTCACTACATCTGTAGATAACGCAAGATGAAGTTTTCTCGACTCGTTTCCAAATTCAGGATACTCATGATCGATTCTATTCCACTGAGGAGAGTCTGCCGGGTGACGTAGTATCCCATCTTTAATTCTTGTATCTGTATTCCATGTTAATTGTTCTGCAGTCTCCTCACTTCCATATAGGCGTCTAAACCTTGGAATGATTGGAAAGTACCATACAACTTTAGTATGACTGGATTCATCTTTCTTGTATCGAGAAGCACCACACATTGGGCATTATTTAAGTGATTTGTGGTCCTTGAAAAACAGTATATAGTCATTTGGGTAGGCGTGTATTCTTTCAGATATCATACCCATTGATCATAGCATTCGTTTGGAATCGTATGTTCGGCTCAAGAGCTCATTGTCTTCTGGGAGCATGTCATTCAAGAGGGCAAGTAGTTTCGTAAAACTGTCGTCACTCCACCCGTTATCTGCTTTCAAATTATGCAGCTTCAGTACGGCTGACAATGCTGTATATTTAGTGCAACCAACATACAATGGCATCTTTGCACAAATTTTTAACTTCTCAAACAATTTTGGGCAATCACGAAGTTCATCTTCGAAGGTCCTTGTCATTTTCTCAATACGATCTTCATCATCATTCACATCTGTAATCACATCCTCCATATGATCATCTTCATTGTTCATGTTTGTAATCATATCAGATGATCCATAAAAGGAAGTGTCACCCCAGTCACTACCTACATTCGTTGTTTCCCCATGTTTATTCCAACATGTATAACATTGATCTATTCCGTGACAGATCAAGTGTTCTTACAACTCATCTGGACTAATTTGTTTTGAATAACAACAGCGTAAACACGGACAAAGGATTTGAGAAGAGTCACATGCATGATCTATTTCAAACTTGATAAATTCTTTCACGCCTTCTTCATACTCTTTTGTCAACCGATTGTCATTCATCCATTCTTTATTTATATTCATCCTATTTAAAATCTATAGGATAAGTATATAGGTTAAAGGAGAATGAATATGAGTATAATTTAGATACAAAACAAGATACTTCAAGGAAATAAAGGAATAAATAAATACCAAAATAAAAAATATATTGGGAACCACTACAATCCCCAAGCCTCACATCATCTAGATCTCTAAAACCCAGTAGTGCAGGACACTCAACCAAACAGGCCAAATACACAATAAGGACTGAAATATCTCACCTATCCACTTTTCATAACAAATATAATCACTACTCAAAATCAATGTCCCTATTAGTAGTATCATAGACCTCACTACTATGTTATTCATGCTGTTATACAGTTGTTATTTTAAAATGAAGGGCTGAAATGAATCCTAAGAAAGACCTTAATACATTAAAACCAATGTTTAGAAAGGAAAACCATTAAAGGTTTGGATCAATAAGCTGTTAAGAATGAAGAACATCATTGCAACGTCACCATCCAACAGAAGCACATGATGTAGTGAAACACTCATCGCATGAGAGCATCATATTATTTATCAGTGTCTTACATGGTATAGCCTCATAATATTTACATGGTAATATTCCATACTATAAATAGTCTCAAGAGATGGCTCATGTCCCATTTCAATATATAGGTTTGTTCTGGGTCAGTCTACACATCCAGCCTATCAACAACCTTACAAAGTTATACCCACCCAAGTAGTCACATCCCCAAGGGGGATGTTCACACACTTTAGGTTCAATTCAATAAGGCCAAGGGCTCTGATGTATCACTAGTTCCATGTGTGACCTATGGGAACAAATACATAAAATTCACAGAATGTATTCCAAGAGGTCTCCGGGTTCCCCATAACAAGGTCCTCTAAGTCACACTCACTCTAATAACACCCATTAAGGAATTTATAAATCCATAAAGAAATTACCAGGACCACATGCCTATTTTATATGTTTCTACTATTTTAATTCCAAGTTGAAAACTTTTCCTAGGCTCGCTAAGCCTCGTCCATTTGTCTACCCCAAGATCAACTCATCAATATAGCTCCTTCCTCTCTCCAAAAAACCAAAATTATTAAATTATAACATTTATAATTAATTATCCAAATCAATTTAAACTTGTTATATTCACTAGAAACTCATCTTGTGGACTTTTCATGTTATAACCAAGACAAAAAATCCATATAAGATCTGAAGTGGTATCTTAGTGCCATCTTAGGAAAAATACCCAACCAAACCAAATCCATAGACAACATTATATAATTTTATCCAATATCTATGAAAACTACAAAAGGAAACACAAATCCTTCATAATGATTGGTGACTTGTAGATACCATCATGATGCCTCTTATGTTAATCCCTAACTAAAATCCACCTCACATGTTTTGTATGAAATCATGAAAAAATGGTATGTTAATCCCTAACTAAAATCCACCTCACATGGTCTCCTCTAAGATATCCCATGGTTAACCTTCACTAACCATGAAAGTCAACTATGTGATTTAGAAAGAGGACTGAAAACCTCCTCATGCTCAAGGTTCTACATTGTTTCTCAAAAAATATGAACACAAAACCATGTTTCATTTGAAAAAACTCCAAAAAACATCATATAAAACTAAAATAAAGCTTGTGAGACTCACCTGAGTACTTGAGGCACCTCTCAAACCGCGGTGGAGGAGGAGGCAACAGAGTAGGCAGAGGAGGAGGAGGAGGAGGCGCCGGTGGAGGAGGAGGATGAGGCAGCGGACTATGAGGAGGAGGAGGAAGCACCGGTGGAGGAGGAGGAGGACGAGGCTACGGTGGAGGACAAGGAGGAGGATGAGGAGGAGCAGAGGAGGAGGAGGAGGTGGAGGCAGCGAAGGCAGTGGAGGAGGAGGAGGAGGATGAGGCAGGTGGAGGGTAGGAGGAGTAGGAGCAGAGGAGGAGGCAGCGGCCGCGGCGGAGGAGGAGGAGGCAGCGGAGGTAGTGGAGGAGGAGGAGGAGGCCGCGGTGGAGGAGGAGGAGGCCACGGTGGAGGAGGAGGCACCGACGACAGCGCAGAGGCAGGGCGGAGGCAGGGCGGAGGCAGCGGAGGCAGCGGAGGAGGAGGAGGATGAGGCCGGTGGAGGAGGAGGAGGAAGAGCAGGAGAAGAGGAGGATGCGGTGGCCGCGGCGGAGGAGGAGGAGGCGGCGGCCGCAGAGGCACTGACGTGACCGCGGCGGGACCGCGGCATGACCGCGGAGGAGGAGGCGGCCGCGGAGGCACCGTCGGCACTGGCGGAGGAGGAGGAGACATCGACAGAGGAGGAGGAGGCCGTAGTGGAGGAGGAGGCACCGACGGCAGTGCGGAGGTAGGGCGGAGGCAGCAGAGGAGGAGGAGGATTAGGCCGGTGGAGGAGGAGGAGGAGGATCAGGAGCAGAGGTGGAGGCGGCGGCCGCGGCGGAGGAGGAGGAGGCGGCGGCCACAGAGGCACCGGCGTGACCGCGGCGTGACCGCGGTGTGACCGCGGCATGACCGCAGCGTGACTGCAGCATGACCGCGGCGTGACTGCGGAGGAGGAGGAGACGTGGAGGCACTGGCGGCACCGACGGAGGATGAGGAGGCATCAGCGGAGGAGGAGGAGGCCGCGGTGGAGGAGGAGGCACCGGAGGCACCGGCGGCAGCGCGTAGGCAGGATGGAGGCAGCGAAGGAAGCGGAGGAGGAGGATGATGCCGGTGGAGGGGAGGAGAAGCAGGAGAAGAGGAGGAGGCGGCGGCGGCGGCTGCAGGGGAGGAGGAGGAGGCAGCGAAGGCAGCGGAGGAGGAGGAGGAGGCCGCGGTGGAGGAGGAGGAGGCCGCAGTGGAGGAGGAGGCACTGACGGCAGCGCAGAGGCAGGGCGGAGGTAGGGCGGAGGCAGCGGAGGCAGCGGAGGAGGAGGAGGATGAGGCCGGTGGAGGAGGAGGAGGAGGAGCAGGAGCAGAGGAGGAGGCAGCGGCCGTGGCGGAGGAGGAGGCGGCGGCGGCCGCGGAGGCACCGGCGTGATCGCGGCGTGACCGCGGCGTGACCGCGGCGTGACCGCGGCGTGACCGCGGCGTGACCGCGGCGTGACCGCGGCGTGACCGCGGCGTGACCGCGGCGTGACCGCGGCGTGACCGCGGCGTGACCGCGGCGTGACCGCGGCGTGACCGCGGCGTGACCGCGGCGTGACCGCGGCGTGACCGCAGCGTGACCGCGGAGGAGGAGGCGGCCGCGGAGGAACCGACGGCACCGACGGAGGAGGAGGAGGCATCAGTGGAGGAAAGGGAGGCCGCGGTGGAGGAGGAGGCACTGGCGACAGCGCAGAGGCAAGGTAGAGGCAGGGCGGAGGCAGGGCGGAGGCAGTGGAGGCATTGGAGGCAAAGGAGGAGGAGGAGGATGAGGCCGGTGGAGGAGGAGGAGGAGGAGTAGGAGAAGAGGAGGAGGCGGCGGCCGCGGCGGTGGAGGAGGAGGTGGCGGCCGCAGAGGCACCGGCGTGACCGCAGCATGACCGCGGGGTGACCGTGGCGTGACCGCGGCGTGACCGCAGCATGACCGCAGCCTGACCGCGGCGTGACTGTGGAGAAGGAGGAGACGTGGAGGCACTGGTGGCACCGGCGGAGGAGGAGGAGGCATCGACGAAGGAGGAGGATGCCTCGATGGAGGAGGAGGCACCGGCGGCAGCGCGGAGGAAGGGCGGAGGCAGGGCGGAGGCAGCAAAGGCAGTAGAGGAGGAGGATGAGGCTAGTGGAGGGGAGGAGGAGCAGGAGCAGAGGAGGAGGCGGCGGCCGCGAAGGAGGAGGAGGAGGCAGTGGAGGTAGCGGAGGAGGAGGAGGAGGCCGCGGGGGAGGAGGAGGAGGCCGTGGTGGAGGAGGAGGCACCAGCGGCAGCGCAGAGGCAGGGCGGAGGCAGAGCGGAGGCAGTGGAGGCAGCAGAGGCAGTGGAGGAGGAGGAGTATGAGGCCGGTGGAGGAGGAGAAGGAGGAGCAGGAGCAGAGGAGGAGGCGGCAGCCGCGGCGGCGGAGGAGGAGGCGGCGGCCGCGGAGGCACCGGCGTGACCGCGGCGTGACCGCGGCGAGACCGCGGCATGACCGCGGCATGACCGCGGCGTGAAAACCACCACCTTCCTTACCTAATGAAGGTGTATCAGGAGGACATATTCAGATCTCAAACAGATCAATCAATTCCAAGGAGGGTTCCTGCTAACCTTCATTGTTAGGATTATCATACAGGTACCGATCAACCTTTTGGTGAGGGCACCTCATGACAGATAGCCATCTCGGATGCCCATGAACAGGATCCACTGAGGAAGAATCATCAGAAAAGGAATGTATAGGATATCTAGGAGAGGTCTAATATCCCCGCTCCTACTAACAACACCCGCCAACATACTCTATCATGGAACCACCATCAGGCTCACATCACTACTCCCTAGGAATAAGTATATGGGCATATTCCTGCCGAAAACATGTGGGACACTCATATTTCTACCCACATGAATGAATCATGTCGACATATCTCGATGGAACATGGAAGATTAATGTGGGAATATATCCCCACTTCAATAAAAGACATCTGTCAATAGGCTATGGAAACATAGAAAATGTAATATTATATTTATTCACACACTTTGTTAAAGTTCCAATACATTTTAACAACAGCTGAAGAGCTCCACCAACATATCCCAACATTATTGGAGGTGATGGGATAACTGCATACACTTATCCCTATAGCCAAGACAACTCAACACTCTGATTTTCATTATCAAGTTGTTTTACTGGGGAAATCCTACATTCTTTATTCAACTTGGTAGGATTAGTAGCATACACTGATGAAGGGTGAGGCATCAAACAGGGCTCATAATCCCACTCTAACCTTGGAAAAACATGTGATAGTAGAACATACCTTAGGAGGTGGAGGCCGCGGTGGAGGAGGTGGTCGCGGTGGAGGAGGCACCGGCGGAGGAGGAGGAGGCACCGGCGGAGGAGGAGGAGGCCGCGGTGGAGGAGGAGGCACCGGCGGCAGCGGCGCGGAGGCAGGGCGGAGGCACCGGAGGCACCAGAGGAGGAGGAGGATGAGGCCGGTGGAGGAGGAGGAGGAGGAGCAGAAGCAGAGGAGGAGGCGGCGGCCGCGGCGGAGGAGGAGGAGGCGGCGGCAGCAGCGTAGACGAGGGCTTCCGCGAGAGCTTGATTGTGTGCGGGGAGGAGGAAGAGGACCCGCGAGTTTTTAACAAATCCGCAGGACCCTTTATCAGCGCTAGTAAAAAGCGCTGATAAAGGGTGTATTTATCAGCGCTAAAATGAAAAGCGCTGATAAATGGGACCTTTATCAGTGCTTTTGTTAGCGCTGATAAAGGTTCGACCCTTTATCAGCACTTTTCCGTTAGCGCTGATAAAGGAAGGCGCATGCCTTGCCCAGTTTTGTGGTAGTGGAAAAATTTGTTTTGATTAAAATTGAAAATATTGTATATAATTTAACTATATGTTATGAAATTATAGTTAAAATAATAATGAATATGGTTAACGATATGAAAAATAGGGCAAGTTTTATTTTTTAGAAAAGATTGATTCTGGAGGACTGAATTTTTCCTCTTACAAATACTTTTAGTTTAATTGTTTTTATGAATTTTCACTATTTTAAATATTATTTAATATGGAATTACTATAGAGATGAATTTTAATCGATCAAAATAAAATGTTCAAGTGTGGTTGAATTTGATACGAAGAAATATTATATACATATTATATTAAAATAATTTAAGATTATTCATATTTTATTTGATAATGCATTGGTTTTGTATTTATTGTTGTGGGAAATTGGCATCCAATAATCTAATGGAAATTCTGTCAAAATGGGAAAATGGACATTTAAAAAACATTTATAAAAAACACGACATATATAAATCATTAAAAACATGTATTATGTGTATATCATAGGTTATGAATAATTTATAAGTCCTGAAATTCATGCATTTGTGAATCTCCAATAAATTTCATATAAAATTTTAATATCACTTCCAATTTAATGTTCAAATCATGAAGATGAATCTTTTCATATGTCCCCAATACATATTGTGAAATGATTTTTATCTCCGAATCATAATGATTCAGTATTTTAAAGACTTCGTATTGATGATTTGGGGATAAATCAATGTATCCTGAATAAACAATTTGACAACAATACACATAATTTAAATCCATGACTATTTATGTGCATAATGCAGACTACTGTTGAGTCACTTCTAGGAATCCATTTTTATCTCATTTTTATGTTGTTTCTTCCACCTTTTCCCTTCAAACTCATATTTAAACAATCCATTTTGAAATTTTAATTTATTCCAAGTATCATTATTCATTTTTCATTTGTTCTTCAACTTTTTATTCATTTTTTATGTTTCAACTTCTTTTTTCCATTATTTTCTCCCTTTGAAAGAATATACACCCCACATTCATCATAGTTTATCTTTTTTTAAGGGTTCTAGTTAATTTATAATTTATTTTAATGCAATGTTATTTATTTTAAATTACCCCAATTGGAACAACTTTATTTCAATTTTTTAAAATATTCATTAAAAGACTATGATTATTTCTCAACATTCGATTAATAATGACATGAGCCCCTATTTTATATAGGGTAATGGTCAATAGTATGGGTTGTATTGATCATAATAAATCTATAAAATGAATCTGGGTAAAATTATATAAAATTATCCGATTGATCAACAACTATTTACTCAATTATTTAAAGTAAATGTAGAGACCCGAAGCTTGACGTACATGGACATTACATTACTTTTGCGGAATACTTAGTACATAACAAAAACACACACACAAGGATCGTAATAGCTTAGTGTCTTTGGAAACTCGGAACGAAATCTTCTAATCGTGGTGAAAGATCTTCAATATCTCCCATAAAGATCTTCCCTTTTTTTTACCTAAAACCTTTCTTTATATCCTGGGGAAAAGAAAACATAAAAGGGTGAGCTCAAATGCTCATCAAGGGCAAATACAAGAAATAAAAATCATATCATATCTTTTTGAAAATCATAACCTGCAAAAGAGATCATAATATCTTAACATGGAACAAATCATAGAAGTGAAAATGAGATCCCCATAATCATAACATAAAACTTGAAACTTTGTGGCATGCACACATAATCATGGAAAATCATTTCTTGTTAGTCATGACTCATTGCCAAGACTATCTTAGTGGACAAAGTCCCTTTCTGAACCGAGTTCACTCCTCGTTTCAGTCCTGTATCACTGAACCGAAATAACCTTCCGTTCCAGCCCTATCTATCTCATGAGATATAAAATCTTTACCCAATGCATTGGAGGGAGATATAGGTCCCACCCTTCTTATAATGAATCCTTTCTTATGTGTGCGACATAATCATAAAACATACATCATCGCATAACACATGTAACAAAAATGGGATTCTTGAAACATCATGACATCATAAATCAATTCATATAAGATAAAGGAATTCATAAACATAATTCCATCACAACATAGTCAAATCAATGTAAAAATATGGATAGAAACAGAACCCTTTATTATCTTAGATGGAAAATAATTTTGATAAAACACTTGAATTGAATTTTTGAGGAAAATATCTTTTCTTCTTCAAAATCAATTTCTTTTCACAAAACATCATGCAATTTTAAAAGAAAGAGATTTTATTGAAAATAGTCATGAAATCTTTTAGAGCAAGCTTCATGAAAATAAGGCTTTATAAAATAGTAGAAATCCGTTCGTGCCGTATAAGTTAAAAAAACATTCTTCGTACTTTTGTCGGAAAAGTCAAAAAGTACCTCGTACGAAAAACGACAAAAGATTCCTTTCATACGTATTACTAAAAACTCACCGAAGGGTAAAAATGGATTTAAACAATTTTAGGTGGATGGAAATAATATTACATATTGAGTAAAAATGGATGTGGATGATAAAATACACCCCAGTAAATACTTACGAATAAACAATCTCGGATAAAAATGAGATTGTGATATTTCCCTTACCTTAGGTCCGATTTGCTTCGTATGTGTCCGAACCTCCTGTATAATGATTTAAATAATGTCATTGACTTATTACAGAATCATATTCATTGTTATGATATCATATATGGTTCACTTATGACATTATATTACCCGTTCTTTTGTAAATTCCATGTTAAAGAAGCGTTTTGGGTAAAATCATTTCATTTATCGTAGGTGTTTTGACTTGTTGTTATTGACATCATTATTACTTATATCATGATTTACTTACTTCCAGAATATAAAATATGATTTATATATCATATATATTCAGTATATATATATATATAATAGGTAGATAAATAAAATGAAAAACACCGTTCATGGAGACGGTAGTCCGTACGTACGCATGAACGTTGTTTTCCTTTCCTTATTGTCTTGAAATGGAAGTAAGTAGATGACATACATATGTATATATATACATAAATCCAGTAGCTTTATAATGTCATATATTTCATTATTATTTCTTATATATACTTTATAATTATTCTTAAATGGTTATCATGGAGAATGAATCTCATCGCGTCGTGGAGACGGTAGTCCGTACGTACGCACGAGCGATGATATCATTTCCATAAATATTGAATTGAATTGGAGTGGATTATACAATATATCAGAATCAATATGATGTTTTAATAAATATGTATAGTTATTCTTTACACCATTATACCCATCCATGTAAGGTGGTGGTGGAAAATAGATTACACCACGGCGTGGAGACGGTATTCCGTACGTACGCACGCGCGGTGATTTCTTTTTCCGTAGGATAGATAGATGGTGAAATAGGGTCGTTTCATACTTATAATAACATATCAGTATATGAGTGATACTGATGTTATTACTTCATAATGAAACAACCTAAGAAGAATAAGTGGAAGAAGAAATAAAGATGAAAGAATTGGTAACGGTAATTACCTCTTCTTTGAAGCGCCTTTTGGAGACCTCCTCTTAGGGAACTAAAATTGGTCTTTGAGGAAGACCAGAACCTCTAGGATGTTGCTATGGAAGTGGAGAAGAGATTTTGTCAGGGGTTGGCCGAGATTGAGTGCTCAAATTGGTGTGAGGAGGAGGGGGAGGAGGTGTCCTTTTATAAGGGAGGAGAGGGGCACCTTAGGAATATCTCAAAATATTATTTTATATTAAAGTCAAAATAGGTTTATAATGGTTCCAAAGGGTCTTATTTCGAAGCTAAAGTGGGTATGGGTCGAAATCCTATCAACCAATAGAATTTAGACAAGTTTAGGATATTATTTTAACCTTATCAATTAGATTTAACTCTAAGATAAATAATTTAACTTTTACCGTGTCTTTTTTTTTCTTTCACTATATGGTTAATAAACTTACTATAACATGCCAAACGAACCCAAAATTGTATATTATTAATAAATATATCCTTATCTAAGTCATTTGGCCTAACCTTAGATTTTTAGGAATAAAATAACAATTAATAATATAATATTTGATTTAAAAACTATTTTGTGTCAATTTTGACACTATTTGATATATGATTTTTGTGAAAGTCATAACAGAATTAAATGTTCGAACCAAGTTGATTAAATCAACATTAATATATCATAGTAACCTATGAAATTAGTGGAATTCATAAAAAGTCTTGAATTACATTTATTTTGGTATTTATATTATCAATTATGTCAATATTTCATTAATAAGATAATTACTGCATCATCTTTGTGTCATAAATAAATTAAATTATTTGATTTTTAAAAATTACAAATAAACTACCATTATGTAGGAAATCTTTTTAGCTTTCTAATGAATATTTAAAATCGAATTTATCTTATGTATAACCCCATATTAAAAATGATATACTTATTAAACTTTGATTTTAACTATTTTAACCCTTCTTTAAATAAATTAATAATAAATGTCCTAATCTAGTCCAAGTGGGCCTAAATGGTCATATTGTATTCCTAAGTTTGTTTTTGGTCGAATTACACTTGTCCAATAGAATTAGGACATGTGTTAGGGTAATATTAATATCATATTTACCTTTAGTCACCCTATTTACTATTAACCGCGGTAAAAAAAGTAAAAAGTTACTATTCACCAAAAAATTATTTTCATCTCATTGAACCACATTTTAGTCCTTGATATTAACCGTGTCTCTCGGATTTTCGAAATTCCATTCACAGAAGCGGTAAAATTAAGTTTTATGCAAAATTCAGTTTTTTAACCTACCACTTAGTGATTTCACTATTCATCAAAAATTGAAAGTTTTCAGAAAAATACCAAAATTTCACCCTAGGCTAATTTCGATATTCCGAATTCAAAAATGAAGTCCATTTTGAAAAATAAAATTTATAAAATTTGAAAAAGTGGTTATTACTATTCATAACGGCTAGTTTTAATAGCATATTGTTGTTTAGTGAAACTCGGTATTGCGTACGACGCAAGCTATCGAGGAAGGTCGTGATTGCGTGTAATGGAAGGAAAGTCAAGAATGCGTGTTGTGCAAGCTCTTTTTGGTGTAGCGTACAACACAAGACATTAATAAAATTAAAAATAATAGTTTTCATAAAATCTCGGGCTGTTACATTCTACCCCCCTTAAAATGAATTTCGCCCTCGAAATTCGTCGGGGTTATAAATAGTTTACTATTCGAAAGTTTCTTTAATAGAAACCCACATCGTAAAAAGGAATACCAAAACATGGCTTTAAAAACTAAAGTATGAAATGTAACAATTACCCAAATAAACTAATCACTGGGTTTCCACATAGGTGAAATTATGGATATGGAAGAGAAATCTAACCATCATGTTCTGATGGAGAGTGGTAGAGAACATGGCTATGGAAAAGCCAGTAATCACAAATCCATAGATTTGTGATGATATAAGGTACCATCTGATTCATCAGGTATAAGATCACTAGGACAACATTTTTGGTTTTCAAGATCATTTCCCTAAAGTTGAAAATTTGCTTAGAATAAATACTTACTTCATTTTGGTACAATCTCACTTTTGTTCGTGCCTTGAACAATTTCTACTTCATCTCTTAAATAAATGAAGTTGAATTTGTTATTTGTGAAGTGTTAGCAGATCATGTGATAGAATGACTGTTCATTCCATCTGTCTCAAACAAAAGGTTAGCAAAAGTTATTAAATATACATAAGTCATTCTATAGTGAGATTAATCATATATGGTTCCTAAAATGGACTTATACTTCATATATCATGTTGATTAATATAATAAAACTAGTTTCTACTAAACAGGGACTTCCTGTAGGTCAGTGGTAGGCGATAAAGGCCAGTCGCACTTCGGTTGTGGGTTCGATTCCTACAGCCTTGTCCGAAGCGATGGGCTGTCGCCCGTCCTGCAGGTTGTCCTTTTTATAAAACTATACTACTATAACATCCCATCAATAATATCGAAAAAACTTCTATCCTTAAACAATACTAACTTATGTCCAACATAATCCATTCTAATCTTTAGGCTTATCCATAATACTCCAGTCCACTCTCATAACATAGTGAAAACGATTACCAGAGATTTAATACCATCGTTGATCCCCATATATCATAAGATATGTTTTTTTGGTCACATTCCAAACATTCAAAGTCCTTAATCATGTATTCTCTTGAATACCCATTGAACCTTATTGAAAACATGAGTGCTGTTAAAAGTTAACTCTTTTCACATACCAAAATCCTCAAAATTATTTATACTCAAACCATGATATCACTTAGTCCTTATATCAATCATGAGCTCATGAATACAATCAAACATCTCATTGTCTTCTTATCCTTTCATTATGCACTTATCATCTACTTTCCAAAAGTATCTGAATAACCTTTCATGGTTACTGGTACCATTCATCATACACTTAAGGAAAGACAACAATGTAACAATCCTTAGATGTCTCCTTATTCCAACACTACACATGATAAACATGTAATCATTCCACTACATTCTTAGACCATTGACCGAGCTTCAACATTTCTTTCATCTCACATATCATTTGTAGTTTCTTCATCATCGTCAACATAAATACTTCCCATATGACCATACTGATTCTCTTCATGAGACTTTCCCTTAGGGCATTGGTTTGCATAATGCCCGTATATTCCATATTTAAAGCATTTTACCATTGTTGATGTCGTAGCAATACCATTATCCTCATCCATGGTGTTAATTGAACCTTTTCCTTTGCACTTACTTGCTTTGTGTCCTTCTTTTCCACACCCAAAGCATCTTCCAGTTCCTTTGAAACATTCTCCTTGATGCCTCTTCCCACATGATTTACATAGGGGAAATTGACCTTTCTTTCCTCTATGATCATCATGAAACTCCATCTTTCTCTTATTAGCCGAGTCAGGAAACTTACCAAATTTTACTTTATTGATCATATTATGAGATTGCTGATTCGGCATAATAATGATGTTTGGACTTCCAAATCCCATTTCATTATGAAGAATATCATTCCATTGTCCATCATATCCTCCATTATCGTGAATCATCTTGTTTCCAGCCATTTTCTAAAACCCAAAAAAAATAGTGTGAGAGGCAAAAATCATGCTAGGGAAAACAACATTATAAAGGGGGAGTATCCTCAATATCTAACTTCTTAGGTTAAATTCTAAGATCGTTACCGTAGTTATAGGACTGTATCCTATACGTATACTTATCCTTAGGGACATCCCTAGACAAACCTTATAAATATCTCTAGGGATCTCACTAAAGTTATCACATCCTAGTTTCCAAAGGTTGACTAAACCTTTCCTCTGATACCAACTGTAGAGACCCGAAGCTTGACGTACATGGACATTACATTACTTTTGCGGAATACTTAGTACATAACAAAAACACACACACAAGGATCGTAATAGTTTAGTGTCTTTGGAAACTCGGAACGTAATCTTCTAATCGTGGTGAAAGATCTTCAATATCTCCCATAAAGATCTTCCCTTTTTTTTACCTAAAACCTTTATTTATATCCTGGGGAAAAGAAAACATAAAAGGGTGAGCTCAAATGCTCAGCAAGGGCAAATACAAGAAATAAAAATCATATCATATCTTTTTGAAAATCATAACCTGCAAAAGAGATCATAATATCTTAACATGGAACAAATCATAGAAGTGAAAATGAGATCCCCATAATCATAACATAAAACTTGAAACTTTGTGGCATGCACACATAATCATGGAAAATCATTTCTTGTTAGTCATGACTCATTTCCAAGACTATCTTAGTGGACAAAGTCCCTTTCTGAACCGAGTTCACTCCTCGTTTCAGTCCTGTATCACTGAACCGAAATAACCTTCCGTTCCAGCCCTATCTATCTCATGAGATATAAAATCTTTACCCAATGCATTGGAGGGAGATATAGGTCCCACCCTTCTTATAATGAATCCTTTCTTATGTGTGCCACATAATCATAAAACATACATCATCGCATAACACATGTAACAAAAATGGGATTCTTGAAACATCATGACATCATAAATCAATTCATATAAGATAAAGGAATTAATAAACATAATTCCATCACAACATAGTCAAATCAATGTAAAAATATGGATAGAAACAGAACCCTTTATTATCTTAGATGGAAAATAATTTTGATAAAACACTTGAATTGAATTCTTGAGGAAAATATCCTTTCTTCTTCAAAATCAATTTCTTTTCAAAAAACATCATGCAATTTTAAAAGAAAGAGATTTTATTGAAAATAGTCATGAAATCTTTTAGAGCAAGCTTCATGAAAATAAGGCTTTATAAAATAGTAGAAATCCGTTCGTGCCGTATAAGTTAAAAAAACATTCTTCGTACTTTTGTCGGAAAAGTCAAAAAGTACCTCGTACGAAAAACGACAAAAGATTCCTTTCATACGTATTACTAAAAACTCACCGAAGGGTAAAAATGGATTTAAACAATTTTAGGTGGATGTAAATAATATTACATATTGAGTAAAAATGGATGTGGATGATAAAATACAGCCCAGTAAATACTTACGAATAAACAATCTCGGATAAAAATGAGATTGTGATATTTCTCTTACCTTAGGTCCGATTTGCTTCGTATGTGTCCGAACCTCCTGTATAATGATTTAAATAATGTCATTGACTTATTACAGAATCATATTCATTGTTATGATATCATATATGGTTCACTTATGACATTATATTACCCGTTCTTTTGTAAATTCCATGTTAAAGAAGCGTTTTGGGTAAAATCATTTCATTTATCGTAGGTGTTTTGACTTGTTGTTCTTGACATCATTATTACTTATATCATGATTTACTTACTTCCAGAATATAAAATATGATTTATATATCATATATATTCAGTATATATATATATAATAGGTAGATAAATAAAATGAAAAACACCGTTCATGGAGACGGTAGTCCGTACGTACGCATGAACGTTGTTTTCCTTTCCTTATTGTCTTGAAATGGAAGTAAGTAGATGACATACATATGTATATATATACATAAATCCAGTAGCTTTATAATGTCATATATTTCATTATTATTTCTTATATATACTTTATAATCATTCTTAAATGGTTATCATGGAGAATGAATCTCATCGCGTCGTGGAGACGGTAGTCCGTACGTACGCACGAGCGATGATATCATTTCCATAAATATTGAATTGAATTGGAGTGGATTATACAATATATCAGAATCAATATGATGTTTTAATAAATATGTATAGTTATTCTTTACACCATTATACCCATCCATGTAAGGTGGTGGTGGAAAATAGATTACACCACGGCGTGGAGACGGTATTCCGTACGTACGCACGCGCGGTGATTTCTTTTTCCGTAGGATAGATAGATGGTGAAATAGGGTCGTTTCATACTTATAATAACATATCAGTATATGAGTGATACTGATGTTATTACTTCATAATGAAACAACCTAATAAGAATAAGTGGAAGAAGAAATAAAGATGAAAGAATTGGTAACGGTAATTACCTCTTCTTTGAAGCGCCTTTTGGAGACCTCCTCTTAGGGAACTAAAATTGGTCTTTGAGGAAGACCAGAACCTCTAGGATGTTTCTATGGAAGTGGAGAAGAGATTTTGTCAGGGGTTGGCCGAGATTGAGTGCTCAAATTGGTGTGAGGAGGAGGGGGAGGAGGTGTCCTTTTATAAGGGAGGAGAGGGGCACCTTAGGAATATCTCAAAATATTATTTTATATTAAAGTCAAAATAGGTTTATAATGGTTCCAAAGGGTCTTATTTAGAAGCTAAAGTGGGGATGGGTCGAAATCCTATCAACCAATAGAATTTATACAAGTTTAGGATATTATTTTAACCTTATAAATTAGATTTAACTCTAAGATAAATAATTTAACTTTTACCGTGTCTTTTTTTTTCTTTCACTATATGGTTAATAAACTTACTATAACATGCCAAACGAACCCAAAATTGTATATTATTAATAAATATATCCTTATCTAAGTCATTTGGCCTAACCTTAGATTTTTAGGAATAAAATAACAATTAATAATATAATATTTGATTTAAAAACTATTTTGTGTCAATTTTGACACTATTTGATATATGATTTTTGTGAAAGTCATAACAGAATTAAATGTTCGAACCAAGTTGATTAAATCAACATTAATATATCATAGTAACCTATAAAATTAGTGGAATTCATAAAAAGTCTTGAATTACGTTTATTTTGGTATTTATATTATCAATTATGTCAATATTTCATTAATAAGATAATTACTGCATCATCTTTGTGTCATAAATAAATTAAATTATTTGATTTTTAAAAATTACAAATAAACTACCATTATGTAGGAAATCTTTTTAGCTTTCTAATGAATATTTAAAATCGAATTTATATTATGTATAACCCCATATTAAAAATGATTTACTTATTAAACTTTGATTTTAACTATTTTAACCCTTCTTTAAATAAATTAATAATAAATGTCCTAATCTAATCCAAGTGGGCCTAAATGGTCATATTGTATTCCTAAGATTGTTTTTGGTCGAATTAAACTTGTCCAATAGAATTAGGACATGTGTTAGGGTAATATTAATATCATATTTACCTTTAGTCACCCTATTAACTATTAACCGCGGTAAAAAAAGTAAAAAGTTACTATTCACCAAAAAATTATTTTCATCTCATTGAACCACATTTTAGTCCTTGATATTAACCGTGTCTCTCGGATTTTCGAAATTCCATTCACAGAAGCGGTAAAATTAAGTTTTATGCAAAATTCAGTTTTTTAACCTACCACTTAGTGATTTCACTATTCATCAAAAATTGAAAGTTTTCAGAAAAATACCAAAATTTCACCCTAGGCTAATTTCGATATTCCGAATTCAAAAATGAAGTCCATTTTGAAAAATAAAATTTATAAAATTTGAAAAAGTGGTTATTACTATTCATAACGGCTAGTTTTAATAGCATATTGTTGTTTAGTGAAACTCGGTATTGCGTACGACGCAAGCTATCGAGGAAGGTCGTGATTGCGTGTAATGGAAGGAAAGTCAAGAATGCGTGTTGTGCAAGCTCTTTTTGGTGTAGCGTACAACACAAGACATTAATAAAATTAAAAATAATAGTTTTCATAAAATCTCGGGCTGTTACAGTAAACATATCCATATGAAGTATAATTGTACTAACCTTGACTGATTGTTGTAGAAAACGCTATGACCACTAGCCTCTAACACCTTCTCCCATATAATCAATTCAAAACTTTTCTATGTTGTTATATACATATAGAAAATAGAATAGTATCTTCTTAGATAGATCTATTTGTTTTGACCATAATCAATAAATGTTATATCAACCAATTTGGAGCCTAGTCCCAAGGATTATCCAATGTTATGCCTCTGAATATCCTTCATTGAAAAATCCCTAAATTTGACAATAATCCCTATATTATTCCAATATATTAATACATTATAATTAGAATTAATTGAATCCAAACCCCACATAATTTTTGGAGGAATATTATATAAGGGTTTAAAATATTTTGTTCCATGTCTTGTAGTCTGTTCCATATGGGTTCTACACCACACTTTCACATAACTATGCCATTGTAACAAGTTTAGTTTGGGATAATAGAAATTAAAAGCTGATCTCTGACGATGAAAATTCAATTACTAGTGTAGGGTTGTTAATTATACTATGGAGTATTATGGAATTCTCATTGAAAATTCATTGTGTGTATTATGTTTTCAATTTATTGTGAATTTCAAAAATGTATCTAGTTTACCATGAATTCTAAACTATTATGTCATTCGGGGTGAGATTACTTTTATCTTATTCAAATGTAATAATGTAACCACTGACTATATTCTAACATGGTTGGGTCTTCACAGCTGTTTTCAAATAATGTTTATTAGAATACATGGGAACTAGATTGAGTAATTCATATATTAGATAATGAAACTGTAGGATAGAATTTGAAGATATACCAAAATAATAAAACATTATGATTTAGATATTATTTATGCATAAAATCTCAATTTATGTAAATTGTATCCCTGGATTTGACATTTTACATTGTCATTCATTATATTATGATCTAATATATTTTATGACATCCTTTATAGTTGGAACCAAGATAAATTAATGGGAACTATATCAATGCATGTGATTCAATGTGTATGAATGATATTTTATTGGATGTAATTAAGACAAACTTTTGAGGGGAACAAGTCTACCAAACATTCTCATTATATGTGGACATGTTATCATGTGTTAATAAGATGGTGAAATAATTATCTACATATTTTTGTTATGATGGAATGAAATATTAGATTAGTATGATATTGGAAAGGATGGGTAATGGGGGAAGGGGATGTATGATTTTCATACACGTTAGAATTTTGGAAAGAAACAGCATGGTAAACTCATAAAAGTAAAAAAGTATTTTTCACCATGTGTGGAGAAAAAACCCTCTATGACAATGTTTTCATGGGAATGAATGAATTTTTTAGTTTTTAGTGATACTACTATAGGGCGATGGGGAACTATGAAAATATATTCCCTAGTTGTTAATATAATATAACATAGAAGAATCTATGAGATCATGTTCATGCTTATATTATTGGTATATCAAACAATTAATGGATTATTTTTCTTGCGTTTTTAGATTAATGATAGATTTTATATTAAATAATTTTAATAAGTATAATGAATCTTATATGTGTTGTATTGTAATAATTTTTCATTAAGGATTTTAGAGAATATATTCAATGGTACCAATGACATGAAAAGGTGATTCATTTTAATCCTGATCCTTTGGAAAGTCATGTTTTTGGGAAATAAAACCATTAATATATTCTAATTTTGATATGATTGTATTTTAATTAATACCATGTATGTGATTAATGATTTTTTAACAAAGTTTTTCATTCTAAAATTGATGGAGTTGAAAAAAAAATTGATTTAAGAGAATATCCAATAATCTACTTTTGTACTCATGGAATTAGGAAGAATGAATATTTTAAATATGGATTTATGGAAATTTATATTATTATCATTTTTCAAGAGAGTTCATAATAAATGTATTTACATGTTCGTTATGTAATTAATAAGTTCTATTTCATATTGTTTGAAATTTTAATGGAATTTCATATTTTGTAAATCTTATATTCTTATTTCAAATTTTTTATATCTTAATCATCTATAATATTCATAAAGAAAACCAATTATGAAATTGTTTTAATATAACACTGGGAGATGCTTTTGATTATTAATATATTTATGCCTATTGGATAAATTGTGATAACCATATTGGTTTTGGAAAATAGTTTCTAACAAACGAAATGAATTTTATCACTTAATGGATCATAAAATATATTAAATGTAATTTTTTTCTTCCTTCCTAAATGTTTTAATTTTGGATATTCATTATTATAATAATTTATCACATTACAATATAATTTTTCAATAGATTATAAATGACTCCATGAAATAATGATACAATACTGTTTATGGTATTTTTGAATAAAAAATGAATTCTATCGTATAACTTTTTAGTTTATTTTTTTGAATGTTGTAATGATTAATTTAGTTTATCATTATTAAAATATCAATCCATATGTTGGATAGAATCGTATCACACTTGGAATGCCTAAGAGACCTAAACCCGTAACCAACATCCAATAAGGTTGAATTCACTAAAACTAGCCTATGTGATGTCATGGTTAGTTAGAAATAACATTCATTTATTAAATGGTATAATAGATAATGTATAAGTTCATTTTAGTAACCCTAAATTATTATTATAAAAATAATATTCAAGAATTTTATTTGATGAATAAATGTTGAATTGCCTTTTGGAGAAAAATATTATTTTTTCTTTGAAATTGTTAAAACAATTAAACTCTATATATAAAATAATTCTATTTACTTATGTTATCAGTATATGATATAAAATGATTCTTAAAATCCATATAAATTAATTTTGGATTAAAAAAAATTAGTTTAATTATCTTACTGAAAAAACAATGGCCTTTTAACCCTTCACAAATTTATGCTTTTGTGACTGTAAAATTTACAGTGACCATGTTCTCAATTATTATCCATCAAAAGATTATAGTTATATTTTATTTCCATGTTAAGTTTTTCAATTTCAATTTTATTTCATATACTAAAACAACGTTTTTTGGTTACCTTCTCATTTTCAATTACCTATATTTATGAAGATGTTTAATTAACCATTTAGACGATGTTCTATTCCCACAACGGTATTTTGAAATGTCAACTCTAACATTACCAATAATAATATTAAATTAATATGGTGAATATTTTTGATGTAATGTAGAATGTACAACCACATGATTTTGTTTTATGACTTTTTATATAAATTTGATATCTTTTATAGCTTACATTAAACAGATCATTAGGCATAAATGAACTCCAAAAATATATTTATATTATTATTTTAATATGACCGTTATAACCTTTCCATTAAATTATTGTGAATAAATAGTATTGAACACATTATAAAATATATAATTTTAAACTAATTGTTAATATAATAATTTGTTCTTTGAAAATATTCACATAACTGTTGGTAAAGTCATTTTTTCTTCAGATATATGTTTTCCTTGAACAGATATTTTTATTCCTTTCAATGAGATCACAAATATATTTTATTTTTGAAATATTTATAAAATTTATTCAAAACGATTAACACAATTATCAGATTTATAATTTCAAAATTAACATTGTATGAATATTTTATAATTTTCTGAAATGATTAATGTTTCAATAATTTTTAAAAATGTCAACTATTTTCAACATGTTATAAAATTTAAAATCCCTATAACGTATTGAATATTTTTTGAAATAACATATATATTATTTAGTGATATTTAATCCACTTATATTCTCTAGAACCAAATTTATATTATATTTTATAATATTTTTTTATGTTTAAAAATAACATTTTTTTGAAAACTATTTTATAGTACCTAATGTTTCTCCTTTATATATAATTAAAATACTAGCTAATAAATAATGTGTTGAATTAAAAATATATTATATATCACCAAATTATTGGTAATTTTAATATAAATTTTATTATTATTCATAGATTTAATATAAAATAATCATTTACTTGAAAATTCAAATATTTAAAACCCACTTTATTGTTGCATCAACGAGATTTGTTATAAATATAATTTTTCAAAATTTTTAAATTTTAATTAGGTAAAATGGATTCCATATTTTTAATTTTAAAGTAAATAATTATTTTTTGTGTTAATTTTTATTTTGAGGCATAAAAATATATATAATAGTAAAAACAAGATTTACCAATGAATATGTAAAATAATGAAACTCGTTAAAGTTAAAAGGTAAAAGAATACAATACCTAAAATATGACTTTATATGAGTGTTTTATTTATTTATAAAACATAATCATATATTAAAACATTAATTTTCAAACTAAATATTTTCGTTAATTCTTCCCAGATGTTTTTTGCATTTTATATTAAAAATTATTATTTAATCACTTAAATAACTCCTCTTAAAGTAAAAAATACCACTCCTCACTTCCCACTTTTTCATCACAAGACTTGAAGATACTAAAATATATCAATGACCCTCTCCCACCTACTCTCTCCATGTTCAACTTATTCTTGTCTCACCAAAAGTCCAATTCCATAGTCATTATGGGATTCTTCAAGTATGTGATATTAAAGATGTAAGTTTCTCAAACAACATCTCTTATTTTAATATATTCTTCTACCATATACTCATATCCTTCATAAAAAAATATTATTAAATTAATTTTAATGTATATAATTTAATTTTTTAACTCTAATGAAATATATACTATGAATAAATTAATTAAACTAGTTCATGGTGGTTGGAAAACCACCAATATAAAAAAAACATTTATGATAAAATTTTAATCCTCGTGTAAGAAATAAAAATGATATATGGGAAAATTTTAAATATTGTAATTTCATTATTAAATATAATTTCACATATGGAGTTATATTTTAATGCTACATGATAACCCATAATTTTACACAAACGAAACAATAATGAGACCATGAATTGAAGGCAAAAAAAACACCGATAATGTTTAAATATTATCAATTAATTATTGGTATGTTGTTATAAAATTATAATATGTGGTATTTTATATATAATTATAATTAATTAATGAATTTATAAAATTCATTAAACCATTATACACGTGGTTAATGTATAAAAACGAAACATAAGATTGAGGTAAGGGTTTCTCATAAAATTTTTACTTCATTGAGATATATGCCTTAGTCACCACTTATTTCATTATTTTGGTGCATATACTACACTTTGATATTTCATATCATTAATCTCATTATATTTATTGAATTAAATTTTTCATTTGATAATTATTACATTCATGGACTATATAATTTGACTGATTACAAAGTGTTAATGGTTAATTTTAAAATCTCATCATTATATATGATTGTTTATGTTTAAGTCTCCAGTGAGTAATATTTCTCTCCCATGAATATGTTTTCTAAAAATATATCAAAAAATACGTGAAATATTCTCCAATGAATCTTTAAATTATTTTTTTAAATATTTCTAATTTAATAAAATCTTTACCATTTTATTTTTTTTGTTTTCCACACAATGTTAATTGATACATTTTACACAAAACTATAGAAGAAATGTAGCTTGTAACTTATACGGTGTGAACATATTTTCCCTTTATGATAAAAGAAAAATTGATTAAAGCATCATTTGAAATATGGAATTTTTATTTTCATGGAAATTTTTATTAATGTAAACCATTTTAAGAATTAGAGATTTTAAAAATGATATAGCATGTTTTTTCAATGAATTTTTCAACGATCTTAATAAATTAGTTTCATCAATGTTGAATTTTGTTTTGAATATTATGTTTAATTAATGTTAAAATTTAATGATATCATCTACCATAGTTTTTTAAATTATTTATGATAGGTTTGAATGGAAATATAATATCTTGATACCACTCAACTTACTACTCTTGATGGGTTTTCATTAAGTTTATTGATTTGAGAAATTAATTTCTATTTAATATGCTTGTTTAAATTCTAATATATATATGTTTATTATGTTTTACCCCTTTCATACGAGCAGTGAGTTGGATATAGCATGTGACAAGTGGGGTCCACAATAGTCCCACAATGAATCCGTTCTTCTCATAAGACAAAAAAGTTTGGGTATTAGATTATGTATCCCCATTTACTTATTGTTTCTTGGATGAATCCTTGAGTATACTTTTATAACTTCCAAACTATTCTATCCTTATTTATGTGAATAGTAATTGATTTCAATTTTCGTTATTTGATTAGTACAATATCCTGGTATAAGATTTCAATATTATTTGACTATCTGTATGGAAATAATTGAACCTATTTTATATTTTTCATTTTATTCTCAAATTATTTATTACAAGGTGTGTGATTAGTTTATTTAATATTCTATAATTTTTACCCCATTTTTATTACTAGATTATACTGTACAATTAATCTTAGTGAGATTTTTCACTTATCCATCTCTTATGTTTTATTTTATTTATGATCCGAGGAAGTGTTTTGTGATTGATACAGGGGGATACATAAAGGATAATTAGGGCATTCTAAAAAAATTGTATTTTATGTTTGATATATAATGTGAATTAAATTAATGTACATATTTTACCAAAACCACTAAACTATTAGGTCCTTCAGAATACTATTACTTTTATCTTATTCCAATTTAATAAATTAATAATCGAATCTAGAATAATGGGATAGGGTACATTACATAATATATTTATTATTATATTAACTTTTTATTTTTTAACACATTTGAACCTGTTTTTTGTAATTTTTCATTTTCACAATCTGTACCTTTATCATTCAGCAGATAAAAATTAAATATTATGAATCATTTAATCTCAATGATTATTATAACTTGATTTATATAGGAATTATGTTATTTCTATATATAATTAAGAGTCATAATCCCCATCAAGAACTTTCATAAAAAAATCAATCACACTCTATTTCCCAATTATAAAAAATAAACTAAAACTCGTGAAGAAATTTATAGTAGATGAATATAATGTAGCATATAGAAGAAATATATATATTAATTAATTTAATAAATAACTTCTTAAAATATTTATTATCATTATACAAGACACTTGAGTATGTTCCTATAATATATATATATGGTAAAGATTAATTTTATTGAAACATAAATTTTTTAGATAAATTTCATATACATTGCACACCATTATATATTTGTGATGATTTCATTAATGTGTATTGGTCATATTTTAAAATATTCATATAATTCATGTACTATGACAATTAATATCATATTATTTTTCTAAATTTCCTTTTAGTAAAAAGATATATGTGTTGTAATGGTTTTTATTAACTCCACTATATTCGTTGAGTTATACAGAATCTTATTGATATTCATTTTTCCATGACTATTTTAGGCCCCCATAAAATTAATTTACATGGTAATTTATCTTTCTCTTTATGAAAATCACACTTCTAATAAAAATATTCCTATTTTGTTAATTTCTCCCACTTAAAATATTGATATTTTAAGTAAAATGTTTCAATCATCCTAATAATGTTCATTGTCTACATTTACATGATTCAAAATAGAATTTAATATTTATAAATATTCATGAGTTTTAAAAAAATTGAAAATATCATATATATTTATGAATGTAAATGATTTATTTTAAAAATTAATTCTTCATTTTAAAATGATATTTAAAGGCTTCTATTTTAAGAATTAAATTTTCAAGGAATGATTTGAAACTATATTATTATTATAATTTTTCTTATGAAAACACTACTTTTTATTTTATCTTATGATTATTAAATTTTTTATGAATACAAAATATTTTATTTTAATGAAATATTTTTACATATGTTCAAGTCTTCTAAAAAAGTGCATTCCCTCCATATTTTCTATTAATTTCTCCAAAGATCATAAAAATTTATTTTTCATCCAAAACAAGATCATTGATGTAATTTTTTATATACTATAGAAATTTATTAATAATATTTCCAAATTATTTATCTAGATGACCTATGATATTTTATTAGTATTGTTTTCATGAATCCAACCACTTTTGATAGGATAATTAAGAAAGGTTTTTGGTAGGATTTTTATTATGTTTTAATGGAACATATATGTATGAATGAATTTTATATGATGGGTGCGTGAATATTTCACCCTTCAATGATTTGTTAAATTATTTATATAACATTGGGTAAAGATTTATTACATGAGCAATTTATTTGTTCACATCATGATGTGTGGTTAATAATTTAGTTCAAAGAATGAAGTGTGGTAATTCAATTAATAACCAATATTATGTGGATTATAGAAGACCTAAACTGTGAACATATTGTTTTTTCATGAAAATATTCATTACCAGGTTGTTTTTTCACATTTTAAAAATATCTATATGCATATATTCATGTGACAATTCTCTAAGCATGACTTGATTATAATATATGGGACACTATCATGATATTATATATTTATTATATTCATTGTTCTATTAATTTTTATTATTGTATTGTTGTGTATAACATTATTATGTATTCTTATTATACCCTTATTCTCATGTTATTCCAACCTATTATCATTTATTTTTATTTACTATAAAAATAATACAGGAATAACCCTTTATTTTGTTTCCTTTTCCATAGAAATCAAGATGAGTGTAACCTTCGAGATATATATAAGTGGATCTAGTATGGTGTGATAATAGAGATATTTTCTACAGTATCATTAAAAAAGTTTCTTATATAGGCAATCCTCAAAGACACAAATCTATTCAACATTAGGATTTAGTAATTTATTTTATATGTATTTTTTTATATTATTGATATGATATCAACTAAATTTAGGTCCATTGGGATTTATATCAAATAAATTGTTTAAGGAGTTGGTTAAAAAAACTTATCTTGGAGTTTAGGCATAATTTTCCTCAAATACCATAAAATGATAATGAAAAATAGTGTGATATGAATGTGGAGGAGAAATAATTAAGGATAATAACATTATTCCTTAAAATTACATTTAAATATGAAAATATCTCCCCAATCTACAAGGGATTGATGGATAATGGAATTGGAAAATAATTTTGATGGTAATAGAGGATATAATGTAGAAAATTGTTAAAGATGACGGAGTTTAAAAAGTTGAATTCTGCATATTTTAAAAAATATATATAGTTACACTATTTGTCAATGTATTTCTATACTATGCGCCAATCATGTGGTTCGAATTGTACATTCATTCCGCAATTCACAAAGTTTTCTACATAGTTTCTCAGAAAATTCACTTCTTCTGTACATTCATCAAAAAATTATTAATATTTTATTCAGGGTTTATATATAACAACTTGATAAAACCATAAAATATCTAACTAGAATGGTTTACATTCATATAATTCCATACCTATTTTTAAATTGTCTGAGAGGGTAAAAACACATTACATTATTTTATGTTTAATTCAATGCTTTTGAGAATCACTAAATCACCCAAGATAACTTTTAATACATGATCCAGGTCCAAAAAAATATCTTATATATTCTCTACGTACTAGAAATTTCTATCAAAATATCTATTCAAAAATTGATTCTTACATTGGAATCCATAATTATAATTACAACATTATTTCACAACACATAATGGTGATATTTATTATAAAACACACCCATTTAATTAATACTAAATAAATGAGAATAATGAGAAGAATAAAATAGAAGATGAAAAAAAAAATTCATGAATTTTAATATAAGTTAAGCAGACCCTGATCCATAATAAATGAATGAAACAAATTCTAATGAATAACACAAATTCTTCCTAAAATTCATGGATTAATATCTTTTTAGATCAAAATATACAATGAATATGTTATACCACATAATAATCCCTTGAAAATATCATAAAAAACTGGAATTCAAATTTTACCAATGAGATCAAATCTCATGATGATAATGATAAAACTCCATTTCAAGGGGATTTCTTCATCAATACAAATACGGAAAGCTAGAAATAAATTTGGAGTTAATAATGGATCTAGAAAACATGTAGTATAACTGTATGAAGTATTTAAGAAAATTGGGTGAGGAAATAATCCCACATTGATAGTGAAAATTTCATCTCTAGTAGAATTAAATTAACAGCAGGTGGAAGACACATTTGAATATGGTAATGAAAGATGTGGCACCAGAATCAAGAGTAACCACATTTTCACCAATTTAAAAATGAACGATAATAAGGAAATGGGAATAATAAGTGGATGATATTCGGACTTATTTTCTCATTAAATAGATGAAATGAAAAAACTATCTAGAAGGAAAACCAATAGAATAAAGGTACATCCTCTTAATCATCCTCATGATTTAACCAAACTAGTATTGTTCTCGGTAAATAACATTCTCTGATTATCTTTCGTTTTCTCTATAAAAAAGGTGTTTTATAGTCCCCTCCAGAAATATAATCATTTTGTGACTATGTTCAACTTCACTACACATGGTCATTATTTTATGTATTTCTTTATCGCCAAAATCGTAATAATCACAATTTATTTAAGATATTAATAATTATTCACGAACTAGAAAAATTAAATAACACGATTCTAAATCATTAACCATTCAAAGAAATAGATTAATAAACCCACATATATTCTCAATTGAAACTATCCATTCATTATATTAGTAATAAAATAAATAAATGGTGAAAAAATAGAGATATTCTTTAAATGATCTCATAAGTAATTAATTGATTTTTTCTTCATCATTTATTATTTTATTAAATCTAACTCGACTTACATCTTCTTCTTCTTTCAGACCATCCTATAGCCTTTATCTATATTTTTTCCATACAAACTCACATATTTCTTCTATATATTAACATTTTCATTCATTTAACACATATAATATAACTTCATTGATAACCATGTGTATTTTACTTATTATTTTGAATATTATTCATAATTATAATATATTTACATAGATTCAAACGCACTATTTAGTAGCAACATAATTTACCATCGAACATAACTCAATTTTCAATTCCAAATCATATAATAATTATTTTATACCATTGATTAAATTATATTTTAAATTGTTTTACTATTTAGTCGTCTTCCAAAATAAATTTACTAGAGTCATGTTTATAGTTAAATCATGAAAAATAGACATTAAATGTATTTTTTAATGGATGGGAAGATACAACATGCCTCTAATGGCCACCAATATATTTAATAAATGTTTATTTAATCATTTTATGGTAAAAAAATTATAAAAATAAGTATATATTAATGAATAAGTTTAATTTATTTTTATATTTAAGGTCATATTAAATAAATACATGTTAAAAATATGCATTATTTACATTTTACATGTAGCGACCCTGGCCAAATATATCCAGTTTATACTATTATTAAATTAGTATAATGAAAATATGCATATCCCATTGGAACAATCAATTTAGTATTATTGGTAAAGTAAGTAAATCCATGATTCTTTTATTATAAATTAATATAGAAATTGATACAAAATTATTTTTCGGTCAAAAAATTATTTCATCTTGCATATCATCAAATTTCATTCTTAGTACACTTCATGGAATCCTAGGAAAAGAAAAAGAATAAAGGTGAGCTCAAATATATTTTTTTGGGTTAAGTGTAGAAGAAAAAATATTGAATCATTGACCATAATTAATATCGAAAGCTAAACCACGAAACTCAAATGCCATGTAATAAATAAATAGAAAAAGAAGTTCATATCCAATATGGAAAAGTAAATAACTAATTAAAATTTCATTTAATAAATAAATTGTGAATGAAATATTTGGATGTATTTTTCTATAGTGACAATCTAATGGATAATTATAACTAAATCTAAATGAAGGAAATTAATAATTATTGGACATCATGTCTGAGGAACATAAAAACCTATACTATCAAGACCTTAAAAAAGTTGGTTTAAAATAATCACTAGAATCCTATTTATTTTGGCTAATTGATTTTTATCATGAGAACCATTCAATAAATCAAATGGACATATAAATTTGGAACACAGACATCACTGCTGGTCCAAAAAATTCCTCATATATTGAATAATAGTTTTAATTAAGTAACAATATTATTTATAAAATATCTATAGTGAGTAGATAATTTGTATTTCACAGTATTTTCATAGAAAATAAAATAACTATAAAAGTAAAAATAGTATGTAAAAATGGTATATTATTTAGGTAATATTCATATCCATGATAAAAAATATTCATAATTAGGGAAATTCTAATGTTCAATAAACACTGTTATGTTAATAACTCAAGGAGATATTAGTGAAAACAAACTGATTAAAGGAAGTGAATTTTCATAGGATTCTCAATCAGAATAATCCTACACTGTAAAGAAAAAGAATGTTTATGGTATCAATATGAAATATTCCTTTTAGATTAATAATTAAGATTTTTTTCATTGATGAATATAATTATAATAAAAATAGATTTTGAAAATATTAATGAAAATGTAATTTTTTTTGAAATTTTTTATTAATACTATTATTTGAAAATAACTTTTTGAAAATTGTTTATTTAAATATATCATTGTAAAATATAAATTATGCTTCAATTAAATGATGGTGGGTAATTAAATACGAGGAGAAAATATCATTCCCTTTTTATAGATAAAATGGTAGAAATGTGCCTTTCTCAAAATAAGATAAGAATATTTATTTGAAAATTTTAAACAAATCCTATGAAATGATAAAATAATTTTTAAAAAATAGATTTATAATTCATAGTTTTGGATGAAAATAGATTTCTTATTAAATAGAGAAATGACATAGGATTTTCTAAAAAATATTTTATAAAACTTATTATTTAAAAAATACAGGAAAATGGTATTATTACATGAAAAGATCATGAATAACTAGAGCATAATAAAATGAATTTTTTTACAAATATTTTATCAAATATTCTCATTTAAGAGAAATTAAAGAATGAAAAATATTAATTATAATGATATTATGCAAAAACAAATTAAAATTATCATAATGTTGAAGTGATAATTAATCAATGAATCAATTATATATTTCAATTTTAAATATAAATAAAATAAGTGTAAATACTAAAATAGAGTATATATATAATTTTTACATATAATAATAAAATATTAATGTCAAAAACTAAATAATATATCATATTATAATTAAATAGGGTCGTGAAATTTTTTTACCACTTGGTAACTTTGATTTCAAATCCCCTTAGATGAAATAATAGGAATTGAAACTCTAAATAAATTGATGAAGGATTTATTCATGATATTAAATGTAAAAGGTCAAATATATACACCATATAAGAGAAATTGGTTGCATAAACCTACAATATGACTCAATGAAATGAAATTGAGATAGATTCTTTTACCACATAGTAACATTTGGATTATAAGCACCAAGAAATAAATAAATTAAATTGATACATTAACTAAAATTAAAATAATTTTTTCATGATATATAATTCAACGGTGTAATTATATACAAATAATAAAATAAATATGTAGTGAAAATTGTGTGTGCCATATAGAAGAAATAATGGAATTTTAATACCTTAGATCATTCATTTCCTTCAGGGTGTACATACTTTGACCACCTATTCTTCGGGTAAATCATTTTGGTTTTCATAGAAGGAATTACTTCGTAAGATTTCGTACTATAGCATTCTGTATATAATTAGGTGAGGTATTTTTTCAGGTTTTTTAGATGAAAATGTCTTGAGTGGTGTAAAGAAATGTGATAGGGGCGAGTCACCTTTTATAGTAGAGGAGGCATGGAATTATTGTAAATACCAAAAGGTAAAAAATATTTGGAGGTATCCCTTAAATCATGTTCATAAAATAATTATCCATTAAAATTACATGACGAGATAGGGTCTAAATACATCCACAAAATGGGTTTGTAAAAGTATCTAGGTAATTGTCACCCTCATATTTAATGGTATGTCATTTAATGATTTTGTACATATAATAATCACAGTATATACTTAAAATTTATTTGAAATTTTTTTTTAAAAAAACTTTAGTTAAAATTAATATAAAATATTAATTATTCTAATTAAAAATTGGGAATCCATTTACCCAAATTGAAAACATATCATTAGCATGAATTGACTTAAACTTAATCTCACATAAGTTTCAAGAAAAAATGTCATTAACATTAAAAGTATCATAATTTTACTAGGATTATATATATAATAGGAAAATGAATTAATTACCTATATTGGATGAATATATTTATATTTGATCTATTGTGACTTTAAAACCAATTATAATTTCTTTATGAATATAAATATATTAGATTGTAAACATTTTTTCAATTAACGTTCAACATTTTTCATTATTCTTAAAAAATGAAACTTCACAAAAAAATTAAAAAAAATGATCCCATGGAAAAATTTAAAATCCCACATTAAAAAGGATTTTTATTTTGTAAAATATAATTTATCAAATGGTCATTATTTAGTTTTAAAACATGTTTTCCAATAATGTACGGCAAACCATCCATTAGAAAAATACATCTCTTATACATAAAACTGAATTTTTTATTATCTTTTACATATCAAACCAATTTGATTATTGTGAACATTTTTAATGTATATATAATTTATAAATTTCTTTTATATTCAGTTACTAATAATAAATAATTTAATACATTAGGATAAAAATTATTTGGATCATAATAAGAGTTTTTTAGAAACATTTTCTTTATGTTGAATTAGTTTTTATTTAATTTTATAATGAATTTTTATCTAATGAATTAAAACATATAATTTATTAATTTTGTTAATATTATTCAAAACTTCAGATTTAATGTAAATATTATCTCTATTTTCCTTAAATAATTATATTTTAATAACTTATTTTTTTCCGTAAAACTTTATCATGTGTGTAGCAAAATTCTCAAAGAACATAATGTTGTGTATAAAAGACGATGACTCTATATTGAGTACTTTGTAAAGTATAACATAGATTTAATTTATTTAAAATAATAAATATATTCTATTTTTCTAGTAAATTATATTCCCTTCAACACTATTTCTTACCTATTATACAATCTATCGAATAAAATTTTATTATTTTGGAATTTTTGTTGGGTTTCATTCTAGTTGACTAAAATAAATTATGTTCTCTCAATTTAAATGTAGTTTAGGTTATAAATTGTTTAATCATTGAAAAATTCATTTTTTAAATACCACTTCATCAGATGGTTTGGTAAAAAATTCCTCTTAAAAATGGAGATAGGTAAGTACCAAGGTCATATATAAAAACACATATCTATGATTCCATGTCGTAGAAAATAAAAGGCATGTGATGATATGTACTTGGAGGAAATGTATAAATTATTATAGGGAGTTATTGATGTCATTAAAAAACTATTAAATGGAAAAGGAAATGTTGAGTGGCTCAATGTCATTGATCGGTGATGATCTTGAAGACCATCAGTACAACATAAAGGAGGTTATTAGAATAAACATTTTATTTCAAGATAATTTTCCTATTGTTGAGTAATTATTTTACTACATAATAATGTAAGGAAATATACATACATGAAAGTTTTCTAATTAATAGAACAATTATTATTCATTGTTTCTACTTTGAACAATTCCCAATTTATCCCCTACATCATGAAATTGAAACCCAAATATTATTATTTCTTTTAGAATCACTAAAATTAACTTTTAATAGATTGAAGGATGAATAAATTTTTTAAAAGTATTTTTTTTATTATAATTTTCCAAAAAATATGTTTAGTGCACCAATATCTAAACGAAAATATGTTATTCTATTGGTTCAACATTAATATTTATTCATAAAATTGTCCAACTAAAAAAGGGACTTATTAACCAGGAAATTACATAGTACATTGGTGAGTGCAGACCCTTATCTTCTTTCAATCATCGTTCCAATCCACACTGCCATTCTATATGCAACGAGCTTTCACCCTAAATGCATTTTTTTCCTTTTTTTAAACTACATTAATAAAATACCTATAATGTTTCAAACAATTATGATAGAATTTGTTTAAATTAAACTAATCTTTAAGTTACCTTTTTTATGGTTTTAAATATAACTTTTTTTACAATGTTTAGTAATTAACCCCAATATTTATCATCTCCATTAAACATTTTTCTATAACCATTAAATAAATTATTCCAGAAACAAATTATCCACTAAACCATATAATTTATATAAATAAATACTAAATGTCTATAAAATTTTAACTCTCATTATATAATACCTAGAAATGGGTGTTTAATACATTAAACTTATGACTAATATTAACTCATGATATCGTGGTGGTATCCATAACTCTTGTCTCATTGAATGAAAATTTTAACATAATATATAGATGTTTCATGAATCATTTAACCTAAATACTATTTGTAAAAACCATTTATTATTTAGTTACTAAATCCCAATTCATAAATAGTTCTTTTGTTTTATTTAAATATATAGCCTTCATTGATGTAGGGTTTTAAATAGGTTATTCAATATCATTATCTATTCCAATCCTTTATAATGGTTTATAAATAAGATATGAATTATTATTTGAATATATCCTATATGTGTCAAACATAGTGTGTACTACGAACCATTTTATTATACCAATTTTCATTGGAGTGATGTCCAATGTTCCCCTAGTAGACTAATTACCCCAAGGTACATCTATTCCCGAACAACATATATATATTATAACAATATAGGGATTTTTTATTAGAACCCACATAATCTATATATTCCCAAAACATAATTATATGCTTCCATTCTTATCCTCAAATTGTAAATTATGTATTTTCTCCCTAATCTATGCTTTCTAATATATAGTTACCAATGAATAAAAAAATTGTTCTGATTAAAATAATAGCACACCCAACCCCAGATGCTTTGATATATTTCCCATTACCGTTATATTAAAAATGATATGAGATTTATGTTACAATTTTCAAATCAGTTTAGTAGTTTTGGTAATCTAGATACATAGATGATTCATAAAATGCAAATGAATACTAAATTTACAACATTATTTTTTCAGTGAATAAGATTATTCCATCTTTCATATCCCCTAATATCATTCTCAATACAATTCATGGAATTTATGTAGAAGGAAAAATATATAATGGTGATCTCAAATGATTAGTAAGGTCTAATTATAGTTAATGAAGTAATTAATAAATGGGAATAAAAAATATGGAAATTTAATGAATTGAACACATATTCCTTGTAATTAATAAATAACGAAGGAAGTGAATAACCAATCTAGAAATATAAATAATTGAAAATTAATTCCATTAAATGAATAAATTTTAAATGAAATTCATATATATTTTTTATCATAATGATAATCTTGTGGATAGAAATAATAAATCTGAATGAATTTATTTCTTAATTATTATATGTCATGTGAGCAGATCATGAAATCCTATACCATCAGGAACATTCATAAGAGATATTATAACTATATATATTAGCCCATTTATTTTAGATAATTGATTTATTTCATGAGAACCTATTGATTCATTGTGGGGCTATATAATATTAGAGACATGATTTTCACTACTAGCCAAAATTATTACTCATATATCAAATTATTGATTTTATTAATGAAAAAAATTCCTTTACAAATATATGTATTATGTGCGAAATTAGTAATTAACAAATTTTCTTGAGATAATCAAATAACTTTAAATGTGTGCAATGTTTGTATAAAAGGTATATTTTTAATGTAAAAATCATATCCATGATAATTAATGTATATATTTTGGGGAAATTTAATGTTAATTTATCACTGGAATGTGAATAACTCATGGGGGATTTAATGATAACCAAATGATTCATATTGATTAATTCCACTATTATCATTGCTAAAAATAACAACAAACCATCCATAGGAAGAATAATGATGTTATTAATATGAGATATATCCATTGTAGTAAGAATAATGTTTGTTATTATAGAGTAATAGAAATTATATAAAAATACAGTTAATAACATTCTTTGGGAAAATATCTTTTTCATTTTGGAATCTAGTTTTAAAATTTTATTTCATTGAAAATGAATTTTAAATATATTAATTTAAAAATATTTTCTAAAATTTCATAGGATTATTCCACGAAAGTTCTGTGCGTAATTCTGTATATCGTATAAAACATTAATATTTCATTGTAAAATTGAATAGAAAAGTTAATTTTTTTGTAAGAGTTTGGAATATTCATTTGAAAAAAATTTAAATAACAATTTTAAATAGTTTAATTTATTGAAAAAATTCAATGAAAATATTGTTTTGGAGGAATACATATTTATGTCCAAATATTGAAAAGAAGACGTATTTCCTTTAAAAAAAATCTATAAACCATTTTATTTACCAAATAGTTATAGAATTTTAATATTACTAGAATATAATATTGGTAAACTAGAGTAGAATAAAATTAATTGTTTTATCAAAATATCATTATATTATATCTATTAATGTAAATTAATGAATAAATACTCTTGATTACAATTTGATTATGGAATGAAACCATAAAATGGTCATAATGTTGATGTTTTAATTAATTAATGAATAAGTATATGAATAAACTAATAATCCACATAAAACATGTTTAAATAAAGAAATATTAGTCACAAGAAAATACAAAAATAATCATAGAATAATCATGAAAACATGTAAGTAGTATAAACCAATGAAGTATAATTGTGTTATAAAGTTTCTTTATCACTTTTTAAATTTATATTTAAATCCCCTTAGATAAATAATTAAAATTTAAACAAAAAATACCATGAATAATGAATTTATTAAGACATTAAATTTGAATGTTTCATTATATAGCCAATATAAAATAAACTAATTAAATAACATTATAATATTCCTCAATGAAATAAAATTGAGCTTGAATCCCTTACAACATTGTATCTTTTAAATTATAACCCCATTGATTTATATAACATTCATGAAAAATTAAATTGTATGATGATTAGATTATTCATGATATAAAATAATATAGGGGAAGTATAAAAAAAGAAAAACTAAATAAGTTATTACAATGTTTTATGCATGAAAAAACCAATACTGAGACAATAATCCATTACCTTGGGCTTTCCTTTTGGTTGTACTTTCTTTAATGTCATCTACTTCGTGAAACTAATTTTGATTTCAAAAATCGATCTAATTGGAAGGATTTATACACCATGTGAGTATATAGGATAATTTTAAGTTAGTTTGGAAGTGATTTTGGTATTATTTGGTATATCAAAATGGCTTGATAGGTGTGAATAATTGAGGGTGTGAGCCATTCATAGTGGAGTAAGAGTGTTATACTTGCAAATAAAAAAAGGTAAACAATGTTTGGAGGTGTATCTTACATAATGTGACTACAATAATGAACCATTTTAGTTTCATGTGCATATATAGTATAGGGATATATATATATAATGTGTTTAGGAAAATTATCTAGTTTAATTATCCCATTAAGGGTAAGATTGAGTCCCTTAATAAAATAATTTTCTCTGGATGACAGTAATTAATTTTAATTTAATTCACAAATACTTCTATTCAAAAAACATGTGGATATTAAAATAAATTATAAAACATTATTATTATTAATATGGAATAAATTTTCCAAAATTAAAACCATAGATGTGTAATATATTAAATAAAAATTAATCCCACAGAATTACTGAGAAAACGATGTTTTGAAGTGAAAACGTTTACACATTTACTATATTTTTAAATATACAGTTATAATAAAAATTATTCAAAGGAAATATATAAGATAAATATATTTATAATATATCATATTTGACTTTAAAACCAATTAAGACTATAACTTAACAATATAAATTATTTAGATGGAAAGGATGTTTTCAAAGAAAAACATTAATTTCTACTATTAATCAAGAAACGAAACATTGAAAAAAAACACAAAGACATCAAACTGTGATATTTTTAAAAATAAAATTCAAAAATAAAATTCTAATTTTCAAATATTTTTTATAAAATTTTGAGATTTTAGTTTTAAAAATGATCACAATTAAAAAAAGTAAAACTACTTTAAGAATATAGATATTTTTTGTGTAAAAATAAATTTATTCTAATCTAATGCATAAAAAATCTATATGACTATTTAAAAAAAATATTTAATAAATTATATATAAATTATATTTATATTAATTCACTAATATTAATTAATATAATTTATAAGGAATAAAATCCAGTTGTATATAATAATAATTTTTTAATAAAAATGTTTTATTTTTATTAAATTACTTATTAATTCACTTATAATTAATTAATAAGCTATTAATTAGACCATATTTTTTCATAAGTTAGTTAATAATATTCATATCCAATAGTTCATCAAATACGGTATATATTTTATTAAATAATATTATTTTAATAATATCTTTTTGTTCTGTAAAACTTCATCTTGCATGTAATGCAATCTATCAAAGAAACTCATTGTTGTGTGTGACCCATGCTAACTCAGTATTGCATGAAATTTAAGATATTTGATATATTAAATGTCATTAAAATTTTAAATATATTTTAGTGTCTTGGGATATTATATTTCCCTCTATTCATTTTGTTTATTATCTTACATGCTGTTGAATAATTCTTTGTTATTTTATAACTTTTGGTGCATTTTACAAAATCATATACCTATTGTTTTCAATAAAAATATTTTTAATAAATTTAGTCGTTATGGAAAATTCAATAATGAAGGTGTGGAAAACACCCATTTAAGAGATCAATATGAGACATTAATCAATAAATGTTTATGGGCAATCATAATCATCACCAAATCATCATATGAACTATTCCAACATTATAAGAATATTTTATCAATTTGATGCATGAATGATATATAGAAATTTCAAAATAATGAAACATAATATCATTTGAGAAAAATAATTGTCAATGAATTTAAAAAATATATATTCAAAAAATTTAATAAATAAAAATTATATCTTATTATATGACTTGTGATTATATATCATTATAATAAATGATGGAACCATAATGGTTTATGTTATTTTCCTGCATGGATAAAAAATTATTGGTTGATAAAATATCAACATAATCACCCAAAATGTTCTTAACAACAATCAATATTCTTATACAAATCATACATCAAATTTTTATTCATATATTATGTAAATGGAAATAAAATTGATAATGATCTCGAATTATTAAAAAGTGTATACAATGTAAATATCAATGATGTGTTAATAATAAAAGGAGTATAATGGAATGAGAACATGGATTAAATTTTAAAAACCATTTCCATCAATTCATATATCTTATTATTGATTCATGGAATAAATATTGATAGTTCATAATAAATTAATCATAATGTATTCAAATACCATGAGCCATAGGATCATAAATTCTACACAATATCATGTCATAAAGAGTGGAAAAATGTTTTGAATATCATAATCATAGAACTCTTATGTCACAAATACCAACAAAGGCATTAATCTAATGTTATTCATGGTATTATCACCAATGTAGGTTCTTAATATTGATATATCTTCTTGTGTACCATCTTTTGTGACTACAAACCATTCATCTTTAACCAATGCATTGAAAAATTATAATGGAATAACCTATCCGAAAATAATGATTCATTCAAATGTATGTCACATGATTACTAAAACATTTATCATTTAATCCATGATGAACCCATATAATTGAAATTGGTTTCATCAATATTTATCCATCTTAATAAATTACCATATATAAGGATAATAATATTGGTATCATAGAATTATATCCCCAGTATAGAATATGTAACATCAAATGATGGTATCATAGATGAAAAATTCTATTTTAATGTTCTATATAATATCTGTAGGAGAAAATTACCATTTAATTTGTAATTAGATTATTTCAAATATAAAAAGATACAAAATCCGAAGGAAAATAACTTTTTTTATATAATAGTGTAAAAATTTAAATAACCCATCAACATATAGGGTATTCATACTGACAAGAAAAACCATTCATTTTTTGTACTTTATAGGAATGATTTCATTCACAAATGTCGTAAAATTTCACTCATTGAAAAATGACTAGAAAATAAAATTTTTATTTTTATATTATAATTTAATTTTTTTAAAAAAATATCCTTAAATTTATCAAATGAAAATAGAAAAAATATTCTTGAAAATATGTTTAATACAATATGCACATGGAATAAAAGTTTCTCAACTAAAATGAAAAAATAGCATGTTTCTCTTAAAGAAAATCCTTTCTGGCCATTTCGTATATAGAGAGGGGAAAATGAAAGAAAGGGTTATGTTTAATAGAAATAACTAATTCATAAATTTTGACAAATGTTTTTAATAGATTGGTCGTATAATCTATATGTCAAAAAAAATAATTAAAATTCTAGTAAAAATGATGTTTTAATATAAAAACATTACCTAAAGAATCCATTGTTTTATATGTTTTCTAATGTAATATATTATAAAATTTAATTTATTTTACTGTTATCGATGAATATTATTCTTACATATAACAACATACATAGTTTACTTACAACATCTTGTTTCGTATTCATAATTAATTCTTTATTAAAATCATTATTTCTTGGGGAAGCAGATTTATTGTAGATGTTTATTTCAAATTAGTTGTTATGGAAATTGAATCTTAGTCATGTTTACAACATCTCTAGAATGCAATGGTATGATATAAATAACATATATATTCATTATATATATATTTATAACAGTAAATAAAAGTTAGAGATATTAAAATGGATCAAAACATTCCTACAGATGATAGTATGTACGTTCAATTGAATGTTGTTTTCATTTTCTAGAAAATAATGAAATAAATATAAATACGTTTTCCATTAAAAAACTATATTTATATCATAAATATATTATATTATTACTAAATCTGTCATTTTGTCAATCAATGTGAGGTGGTGATAGAAAAACGATCTTATCCATTCATATTCGTGAGTGATACATTCCATTTAAAATAGAATGAAAATAATTGGAAAAGTATTTTAAATCTTCATAACAGTATCTCATACAAATTATATTATCAGATAAATCATTATATTCTGGGTTAAATGGTTTTATAGAACATGTAAAAAGATATAAAATCAAATGATGATGACTAAAATTAGTTCCTCTACACTGATAGAACACCTTGGGCATAAAACTTATATTTTGAATGATTCGACATATGAGATTAAAAGGGATCTATGATCAATGAAAGGAATATAAGATAGTTTTGGGGGAGGTAATGGATTTTATACAAGACCTAAATATCATGAATAATGGTGGATATAAGGTTTTATTTCTTATTTGTTAGAGAAGAAGAACATCGAATTATTGTGATTATTTATATTAAATTAATTTTTTTATAATGTATGATTATACCAAATGAAAAATTATTTAACATTAAGATAACATAGGGTTTATACCAATCTATAATATAATAATTATGTAATATTTAATGGAATTATTTCCTATATAACATATATTAATAGCATTTTATCCCTTTGAACCTCAACCTTGGTTGCAAATTTTTACTACTTTAACATTTCATTATTATGTAAAATTAATGTGTCCTCAATAAAAAAAATTTAATATATTGAATATATTCAATTTTTATATCAAAATAAATCTTTATAAGTAGAAGAAATTAATTTTAATATAAAAATTTTAACCACAATGAAAACATCTTTCATAAAAAATTCATTTTAAGCACACAACTAAATTAACAATCATTTCATGCCGAGTAAAAAACATAAAATGAAGGGATGAATATTATAAAGAATACATAATAAATAAATTTTGTTAAAACAATTAATCAATAATTATTAATAAAATTATTTATGTTAAAATCTTGTTTTATGCATCAAAACTATTTTATGAAAAATAAATTTTATAGTTAAACGATTTTAACTTCTATTATAATAAATAGATAATTAATTTTTGGATAATTATTCACCCATAAAATATCTATATATTATATTAAAATAATATTTCCATAGTAATGTATATTTGTTTTTAGAGAAAATTGTATAACTTGAAGATAAGTATTTTTCCAAAAAAATTGGTCTTTTAATAATTAAAATATATTATTAAAAATGATTCCTTATTACCACATTTTCATTATTATATATATATATAAATATATATTTTATAATATAATTAATAATATTCATGGAATCCATTAAAATTAATAGGTTATAATGGTATACTATATAAATGTTCCTTTAGAATTTGGAATGCATTTAAAGAAATGTGTCTAATAATTAATGTTTATTTAAAAGGAAATTTTTTAAAATCAATGGTTGTTAAGTTATACCACTAATAAATTTCATTACACACTTGTAATTACATAAATACATTATAAAAAAGAGGATTTCTCTTACCAATAGTTCCATAGTTTCCAATGTAGCATCATTGAATTTCTAATTCCTCTAGAGAACATTAACCAGGTGAGTAGTCTGGTTTAGTAATACATTATCAAAAATTTATAAGTATTATACTAGATGTGATTCATATAAAAATCATGACCTAGTGTTAAAAACAATATGTTCAGTACATGTGAGAAATTGAGTATATAGCAACATAGAAGAGATACATTGAACATGTTATTAATTTTAGAGATCTTCGGTGGTGGTTTCATGTTATAATCCAACATCCCAGTAAAAAATTAATAAAAAAGGAATGATAAATCTTGGTATTAGATATCACTTATTTCCAACACTCATAATGTTATTCTATATAGAATATTTTGAAAATAACAACTCACCAACATAGAATTGAAGATCTCACTAGTGATTGACACCGAAAAAATTATGTTAACTCTCAGTTCCCTTAGTACACTAATAAACGGATCTCACCTTCGGTACCATTTCCATTTCTAGCATAGGATACAATATAATTCTATATATTACTTCATTATTGAAGGTCATATATTTTCACATCCTTCTATAGAGGCCATCATATGTATCCATCTAAATTGTTGAATTAAATATATTATTATAAGGGAATTTGATAACATGATGTTTTTAAACACATCCACTATTGAAATATTGAAAAGAAGATATTGGATTATCCAATAGAGATTGAGAAGTACTCTTAGAGTAACCATCAGTCTAAGGATGATATAATGTTTCCGAATAATAATCTATATCCACAACTAGTAGAATATTTCACTAGAAAATTTCTGTAAACATTTGATCTCGATTAAATAAAACAGAATGTGGTACATCCTATAACATTACAACTTACATAATGTATATTTTCAAAATTTAATAAATTGATAAATCTTCTGTAATTGTAATGAACTTGTTTGAAATCCTAATGTGGTCAGATACGACCCAAATTGAAAACTTTTCATTTAGGAATGTTTTGTTATTTGAGGACATATTCATCCCTAAGATACATCCCCTTTTACTTTCATCTCTCAGCATTAACATTATGACATTTCAAGAACTATGATACAAAAACTATAATATATCCCATTATTTTCCCCAACAAAAAAAAATCATTTATATATATATAATTCATTGTAATTCCTTGATTAATAGTGAATGATGATTTATGCGATATATTTGACAGCTCATTCATATTGTCTAGTATTGAAGGAGGACATACTCATTTTTATAACTATATCACTATATAAAAATGAAGTTTGATCGCATGAATATTTTTTACCCTCTTTTGTATCATTGATATTTATTATGTACCGCTTTTATGATTACATGGATTTATGATTGAACCATTATTTCAACAATATATGATTTTTCTCATTCCTTCATGATTTGATGTTATGTCCTTTTTTAATATAGATATACTTGATCCTTTTTTATTCCCATCATAGATAAGATATAATGCCCCAATGAACTACAATCATCAACCATCTTCTTAATGTTTCTAGTGTGGTTAAATATTTTTCATTCATAATATTTATTAAACGGAAACCATATTCTATGGTACATATTTAACACTTCATGGGTGAATATATGCTTCAAAAATTTAAAATCAGTGTTTATGTATCATCGTTCCCTAAAAAGACAATAACTCTATATCATTTATGAAACGATTATTTATACTAACTGCAATTCATAATTCCAATAATTTTAACCAGGAATAATCAATTGAAAAACTAATAACATAATCCCATGTATATATGAAAATAAACCCATCATATCCCCTACTTTGATTCACTAATATAAATAATAATAAGTTATCCACAATTGGGTACTGTGAGAATTGGTAAAATGACTATCCTTCACTTCGGTTATATAAAATTCTCCTCATATTCACATGTTTAAAGAAACAAGACTCTATTTAATATTGATATATAGATTGTGTTAGATATATGTGCCAGAAACTTCATAATATATTGAGAATATATAGAAAATCCAATATAACTATGGATATTAGTAATAGATATTAGTCTATGAAAATTGGAAATATTGCATATCATTCAAGGATCCACCAATATACACTATCTGATTCTTTTAGGACCCAAGAATAAATATTTTTAAACATTCTTCACACTTGATAGTTCTTTTTTAAAATATACACTTCCATATTGTCTTCATTACATTAATCAATTTATCTTCATACTCTCCATATCTTTTAGAATATATAAAAATATCATCGATATATACTCTAACAAACCGACTTGGGATGTCTATACAGACTCTATTCCATAAATCCATAATCATGAAAGGGGAATTAATACGAAAAATACTATCAGTTACAATTTAAAGTTCACATATGTCCAATATAATTCTCTTTGGGCATTTATTCAATGTGGTCTCTCAATTGATAATTTCTAAAAGGAAGTTAATTCATTGATATTTTTAGAGATTCTAACAATTTATCAAACAAACAGTCAATACAAGTATGATTATACTTATTATTGATGGTTCTCAGGTTGTGTTCTTTTTAATAAATGAATATTCATATTGATCAAATTATTATTATAAAAAAAATATCAATTAAACCACATGGTTATACAATTTTCAAATTGAATATGATTTGATAATTATTCAACAGTTTCTAATTTTAATCATGAAACTCAATTTGGTCCATCCAATATTGAGTCTTTAAAATTGGTATAGATGTAACACCACGAGATTTTATGAGATATATTATTTTTATTTCTTTGACGTCTTCTATTATACACTACACCAAGATTGCCTTGTACTATACGCAACACTGTATTATCTTGTAGTATATGCAACACTATTTTTGGCTCGTGTTACACACAAATTCACGTTCGTTTTGTTGAAATTATTCTACCCAACATTAAGTATAGATTTTTTTTAATGTATAAATGAAATCTGTTTTGATTATGTTATACAGAACACCAAATGGAGCTTTCACTACACACAGCCCTGACTTAGATTGCATTACACGCAATCAAGACCTTCTTCGATGGCGTGTGTAGTACACAATACCAAGTTTCACTAAACAAGATATTATTATAATATTATTATGAACTAGCCGTCATGAATAGTAATAACCACTTTTGATTTTTTTTAATAAAATGGACTTCACTTTTGGATTCATAATATCAAAATTATCCTAGGGTGAATGTTTCATATTTTTATGAAAACATTCAATTTTTTATGAATAGTGAAAACAATGGTTTACTATTTAAAAACAGACATTCTATTTAAATAATTATATATTTTATTTAAATTTATTTTAGGTATAAATTGATAAATAATACCTATATAAGTTCAATGTAATTCATTGGAGTCATTTTATACTAATTATAGATATATTAAAATTTTATTGAACTTTTCACCATCTTTTACCCACCTCCTATGAGAATTTGAAAATTTATATAAAACATAATTTTACCGCTTCTGTGATTGGAATTTTAAAAATCCAAGCGACACGGTTAATATCAAGGAGTAATATGTGGTTTAATAAGATAAAAATATTTTTTTGTGAATAGTAACATTTTACTTTTTTTAACCACGATTAAAAGTTAATAGGGTAAGTAATGGTAAAAATGATATTATTATTACCCTAACACATGTCCTAATTCTATTTGATATGTTTAATTTGAAAAAAAACAACCTTATAAATAAAATATTACCCTTTAGGTCCACTTGTATTAGATTAGGACACTTATTATTATTTTATTTAAAGAAGAGTTAAAAGGGTTAAAATCAATGGTTAATAAATAAAAAAAATTTAATATAGGGTTATACATAAGTTAAATTCGACTATAAACATTCATTAGAAATCTAAAAATATTTCCTACGTAATGGTATTTTATTTATAATTTTTAGACCTTAAATAATTTAATTTATTTATGACACAATGATAATGCAGTAATTACCTTATTAATGAAATATTAACATAATTGATGATATAAATACCCAAAAAAATTGAATTTTAGACTTTTTATGAATTTAACTAATTTTATAGGTTAATATGACATGTTAGTATTATGTAAATTAACTTTTTTTGAACTAATTATGTTTTTTATGATTTTCACAAAAATCAATTTCCAAATAGTGTAAAAATTGACATTAAATAGTTTTTAAAACAAATATTATATTATTAATTTTTATTATATTCCTAAAAATCTAATATTCAGAAAAATGACTTAGATAAGGTTATATATATTAATAATGAACCACACGGGTTTTTATTTTCTATTTATAGTATGTTTATTAACCATATAGTGTAAGAAAACAAGAAGACACGGTAAAAGTTAAATTATTTAACTTAGAGTTAAATCTAAATGATAAGGTTATAATAGTAACCTAAACTTGTCTAAAGCCTATTGTTTGAGAGTATTTCGACCCATACCAACTTTATCTTTTAAATAAATCATTTCTGAGCTATTATAAACTGAATATGACTTTATTATAAAATAATATTTGAAGTTTTTCCAAAGGTGCCCCTCTCCTCCCTTATAAAAAGGGCACCCCTTCCCACTTCTCTTCACACCCTTTTGAACCTTTATGCTCAGCCAACACCTGAAAATTACTCTTATCAACCTCTATAGTTACATCATAGGGGTTCTGGACTTCTCAAAAGACCAAATCTAGTTCTCTAAGAAGAAGTTTAAAGGAGGTGCATCGAGGAAGAGGTAATATCTTCTACCGACTCTTTCAAGTTTCATTCTTCTTATACTTACTCTTATTTAGTAGATTCAGTATAAAGTAATAACATAAGTATTAATTATTTACTGAAATGTTATTCTAAATATGAAACAACCCTATTTCACCTTCTATCCATCCTACGAAAAATGAAATCACCGCACGTGCGTACGTACATAATACCCTCTCCACACCGTGGTGTAATCGGTTTTTCCACCACCACCTTACTTGGATGGGTATAATGGTGTAAAGAATAACTATATATGGTTATTATAACATCATACTGATTCTGAGATATTATATCATCCACTCCACTTCAATTCAATAAATATGGAAACGATATCATCGCTCGTACGTACGTACGGATTACCGTCTCCACAACGCTATGAGATTAATTTTCCATGTTAACAATTAAATATTGATTATAAAGTATATATAATAAGTAATAATGAAATATATGACATAATAATGCTACTGGATTTATGTGTATATATATTTATGTCATCTACTTAATTCCATTCAATTCAATACCAAAACGAAAAACAGCGTTCATGCGTACGTACGGCCTGCTGTCTCCATGAACGGTGTATTTCTTTCCATTTATTGATATATTATATATATGTTTATTATGAATATATATTATATATAAATCATGTTTTATATTATGTAATTAACTAATCATGATCTAAGTAATCATATTAATAATTACAAGTCAAAACATGGATGATAAATGAAACGATTTTACCCAAAACGATGCTTTAACATGGAATTGACAAATGGACAGATAATCTAAAGTCGTAAGTAAATAATATATGATATAATAAATATTATTATGGACTTGTTACATGTTAATAATATGTATAAACCCAATATACACGAGTCTCGGTGACATACAGAAGAAATTGGACATAAGGTAAGGGATAATTATTCCAATCTCATTCTTAACCGAGATTGTTTATTCCTTAGTATTTACTGGGGATATGTTTATCATCTATGTACATATGTTCTTAACATGTTTTCATAAAATGTTTAATTTTCTTCCATGTTTTTTTAAATTCATTTTTACCCTTTTTTACTTTTACCACATCTTATGGAAGGAATCTTTCTTTTGTTTACCATACGAGGAACTTTTTAACTTTTCCCGCAAAAGTACGAGATGAATGTTTTTTAACTTATACGGAATGAAAAAAATTTTATGGGTTTATAATGCCTTATTTTCATGAAGCTTACTCTAAAATATTTCAAGACTATTTTAAACAAAATACTTTTATTTTAAAATTTCCTGGCATTTTTTGAAAAGTAAATGATTTTGAAAAGGAAGGATATTTTCCTCAATAATTCATTTCAAGTGTTTTATAAAAACCATTTTCCATATAAGATGGAATTATTTCATATGTGTATGTTTCAATTATAATTTCTATATGATTTACATGGTTTCATTTTTCGTATAACGAAATGATATCCATTTTGTTTTTTTTGGATTATGTTATGATGGGATTATGTTTATGAAACCAATTTTATACTTTGGGAAATGATGAATGATTTATGTTCATATTGTGGCACAAGTAAGAATGATTTCATTATGAGATGGGTGGGACCTATATCTCCCTCCAATGCATTGGGTAAAGATTTATATCTCATGAGACAAACATGGCTAGAATGGTAAGATAATCTGGTTTAGTGTTACAGGACTAGAACGAGGAGTGAACTCGATTCAGAATGGGACTTTGTCCTCTAAGATGATCTTGGAAGCAATTCCTTGGCTACTATGGAAATCATAACATGTGCTTAATGGGTTCCACAATAACATGTTTTATTACCATGCTAGTTTATCATGACTAATGTTCCTTTATGATCTATGCCTTGTGTACTTCCAAGATTTATGTCATTGCTCATGATTTTGATGTTCAGATTTTATGTTCATGTTTTTGCATTCAAATGTTTAGGGATTGTTTTTTGATATCTATGCTTACCCTTACTAAGAATTTGAGCTCACCCATTATATGTTTTCATTTCCCCAGGATTTAAAGAAAGATTTTAGGTATGAAAACATAAGGGGAAGATATTTATGGGAGATGTTGAAGATCTTTCACCACGGTTAGAAGATCATTTTTCTTAGTTTCCAAAGACACTAAACTATTACAGACCTTCAGTGTCTGTTTTTTGTTATGTATTATTTATTCTAATAAAGTAATGTAATGTCCATGTACTTCAAGATTTGGGTCTCTACAGTTGGTATTAGAGGAATGGTTTTGTTAACCTTTGGAAACTAGGATGTGAATGCTTTAGTGATATCCCTAGAGATATTTCTAACGTATATCTAGGCATGTACTTATGTTTATGTATAATTATAGGTTATAGTTCTAGAATTACGGTAACTATCATAGAATTAAACCTATGATGTTAGATATTGAAGGTACTCCCCCTTTATTATGTCGTTTTCCCTAGCATGATTTTTGCCTCTCACACTATTCTTTTTGGGTTTTAGACGATGGATGGAACTCTAAGTATAATGACTCATACTTTACATACATTGTTAATACTTAAAAATTGAAGCACACTTATTACAACAAATGACAAAACCACAAAGGACCGTATAGGTATACTGTCTTTAGAAACTGGGAAACATAAACAACTGGTTCATAAATCTTCTACAGTGTCTCCCATTTATTTCATCATATCTAGGGTCCCTTTTAGCATATTCTACTTAATATCCATCTTCCTGACCTGGGAAAAAGAAAACATAAAAGGGTGAGCTCAAATGCTCAACAAGGGAAAATAAAAGAAATAAAAATCATATCATATCTTTTTGAAAATCATAACCTGCAAAAGAGATCATAATAACTTAACATGGAATAAATCATAGAAGTTAAAATGAGATCCCCATAATCATATCATGAAACTTGAAACTCTGTGGCATGCACACATAATCATGGAAAATCATTTCTTGTTAGTCATGACTCATTGCCAAGACTATCTTAGTGGACAAAGTCCCATTCTGAACTGAGTCAACCTCGTTCCAGTCCTTTTTCACTGAACCGGTATAACCTACCGTTCCAGCCATGTCTATCTCATGAGATATAAGATCTTTACCCAATGCATTGAAGGGATATATAGGTCCCACCCATCTTATAATGAATCATTTCTTATGTGTTCCACATAATCATAAACCATACATCATAGCGTAACCCATGTAATAAAAATGGGATTCTTAAACAACATGACATCATAAAACAATTCATATAAGATAAAGGAATTCATAAAAATATTTCCATCACAACATAATCAAATCCATTTAATAATAAGGATAAAAATAGAACCCTTTTTATTATCTTAGATGGAAAATAATTTTGATAAAATACTTGAACTTCATTATTGAGGAAAATATCCTTTCTACTTCAAAAACACTTTTCCTTTCTTAACATGTCATACAATTTTAAACTAAAAGAAGTTGATTAAAAATAAACTTGAAAACATGTAAAGGAAGCTTCTTGGAAATAATGTTTTAGAAATCCATTCATGCCGTATAAGTTAAAAAAAACATTCTTCGTACTTTTGTCGGAAAAGTCAAAAAGTACCTCGTACGAAAAATGACAAAAGATTCCTTTCATACATATTACTAAAAACTCACCGAAGGGTAAAAATGGATTTAAACAATTGTAGGTGGATGGAAATAATATTACATATTGATGAAACATGGATGTGGATGACAAAATACACCCCAGTAAATACTTACGAATAAACAATCTCGGATAAAAATGAGATTGTGATATTTCCCTTACCTTAGGTCCGATTTTCTTTGTATGTGTCCGAAGCTACTGTATAATGGTTTAAATAATGTTATTGACTTATTAAAGAATCATACATATTGATATTATATCATACATGGTTATATTCTTAGCTTCTTGTTAGTAATATTTCATTGTTACTTGTTACTCGGGTCCTTATTGCCTTTTGTTCTTATGCGTGTTTTGCCGAATAAATTATTATTCTTCTTTTATGGTTATAGATACCTTATATGAAGAATGGTATTAGTGTAACATATATCATATTTATTCATTCAATTCATTTATATAATTACTATGTAATGATGATCATGTAGAACGAGTCGCATCACATCGTGGAGACGATATTCCGTACGTACGCACGAGTGATGATATCGTTCCTATGATCGTGGAATTGTATTTGAGTATATATATATTATTTCAGTATCAATATTAAATTATAATAATCATAAATAGTTACTCATTACACCATTATACCCATCCTTGTAAGGTGATGGTGGAAAATAGATTACACCAGGGCGTGGAGACGGTATTCCGTACGTACGCACGCGCGATGATTTCATTTTTCCGTAGGATGGATAGAAAGTTAATTAGGGTTGTTTCATATTTATAATAACATATCAGTATGTAAGTAATACTGATGTTATTACTTTATAATGAAACAACTAAAGAAGAAGAAGTTGAAAATGAAAGAAATTGAAAAGATCGGTAATGGATATTACCTCTTCTTTGAAACGCCTCTTTGAATCCTCCACTTAGGGAACTAAGATTGGTCTTTGAAGAAAACCAGGACCTCTAGGATTATTCTAGGGAAGTGGATAGGAGAAAATAGAAGGGGTTGGCCGAGCTTGAGTGCTAAAATTGGTGTGAGGAGGAGGGGGAGGAGGTGCCCTTTTATAAGGGAGGAGAGGGTCTCCTTAAGAATATCTCAAAATATTATTTTATATTAAAGTCAAAATCGGTTTATAATGGTTCCAAAGGGTCTTATTTCGAAGCTAAAGTGGGGATGGGTCGAAATATTATCAACCAATAGGATTTAGACAAGTTTAGGGTATTATTTTAACCTTATCAATTAGATTTAACTCTAAGTTAAATAATTTAACTTTTACCGTGTCTTTTTATTTTCTTTCACTATATGGTTAAAACACTTACTATAACATGCCAAACGAACCCCAAATTGTTTATTATTAATATATATATCTTTATCTAAGTCATTTGTCCGAACTTTAGATTTTTAGGAATAAAATAACAATTTGTAATATAATATTTGATTTAAAAACTATTTTGTGTCAATTTTGACACTATTTGATATATGATTTTTGTGAAAGTCATAACAGAATTATATGTTCGAAAAAAGTTTATTAAATCAACGCTAATATATCATAGTAACCTATAAAATTAGTGGAATTCATAAAAAGTCTCAAATTACATTTATTTTGGTGTTTATAACATCAATTATGTCAATATTTCATTAATAAGATAATTACTGCATCATCATTGTGTCATAAATAAATTAAATTATTTAATTTCTAAAAATTACAAATAAAATACCATTATGTAGGAAATCTTTTTATCTTTCTAATGAATATTTATAGTCGAATTTACCTTATGTATAACCCCATATTAAAAATGTTTTACTTATTAAACTTTGATTTTAACTATTTTAACCCTTCTTTAAATAAATTAATAATAAATGTCCTAATCTAACCCAAGTGGTCCTAAATGGTCATATTTTATTCCTAAGTTTGTTTTTTGTCGAATTAAACTTATCCAATCGAATTAGGACATGTTTTAGGGTAATAGTAATATCATTTTTACCCTTAGTTACCCTATTTACTATTAACCGCGGTAAAAAAAGTAAAAAGTTACTATTCACCAAAAAATTATTTTTATCTCATTGAACCACATTTTACTTACTGATATCAACCGTGTCTGTCGGATTTTCGAAATTCCATTCACAGAAGTGGTAAAATTAAGTTTTATGCAAAATTCAGTTTTTAACCTACCACTTAGTGGTTTCACTATTCATCAAAAATTGAAAGTTTTCAGAAAAATACCAAAATTTCACCCTAGGCTAATTTCGGTATTCCGAATCCAAAAATGAAGTCCATTTTGAAAAATAAAATTTATAAAATTTCAAAAAGTGGTTATTACTATTCATAACGGCTAGTTTTAATAATATTTTAATAGCATATTGTTGTTTAGTGAAACTCGGTATTGCGTACGACGCAAGCTATCGAGGAAGGTCGCAATTGCGTGTAAAGTAAGCCAAGCAAGTTTGTAGTGAATGATTCTTTTGATGATATATAAAAAACAAAATATTACTCATAAAAATCTCGGGTGTTACATTCTACCCCCCTTAAAAAGAATTTCGCCCTCGAAATTCGTCACTTTGTAACAAATAGATGAGGATACTTCTCCCTCATCATATCCTCAAGCTCCCATGTAGCTTCTTCTAATTGGTGGTTCCTCCATAAAACATTCACCAATCGAGTGGTCTTGTTTCTTAGGAATTTTTCGCTACGATCCAGAATCTCTATCGGTTGTTCTTCATAAGAAAGATCTTGCTCCAGCGTTACAACTTCTGAGCTGAGTACATGTAAAGGATCAGGTATGTACTTTCTCAGGAGAGATACATGGAACACATCGTGAACTTGAGAGAGATTCGGTGGAAGCTCCTTTCGGTAAGCTACCTTTCCAACACGATCCAGTATTTCGAAAGGACCGATATATCTAGGGCTCAACTTCCCCTTCTTTCCAAATCTCATAACCCTCTTCCAGGGAGATATTCATAAGAACACTTTATCACCCACTTCAAACTCTAGGTCTTTTCTTCAGTTTTCGGCATAACTTTTCTGTCGACTCGGATCTGCTCTTATGTGTTGTTGAATAGATCTGACCTTTTCTGCCATTTCATCAACGAGATCAGGTCCTAATAGCTTTCTTTCCCCAACTTCATCCCATCATGTTGGAGTCCTGCATTTCTTTCCATAGAGAGCTTCATAAGGAGCCATCTGAATACTAGAGTGAAAGCTATTATTATAAGAAAATTCCACCAAAGGTAGGTGTTGATCCCAACCTCCTTTGAAATCCATAGAGCAAGCTCTCAACATATCTTCTAGGGTTTGAATTGTTCTCTCAGACTGATCATCTGTCTGAGGATGATAAGCAGTGCTAAAACTCAACTCTGTATCCAGATTATGCTGAAGACTTTGCTAGAACATCGAGGTAAATCTCGGATCCCGATCAGATATAATAGAAAGTGGTACTCCATGCAATCTTACCACTTCCTTTACATATATCTTGGCAAGCTGATCTAGAGATAAATCCTCTCTAATAGCAATGACGTGTGCAGACTTTGTAAGACGATCAACTATGACCCAAATAGCATTATTTCCTTTGGATGTTTTAGGAAGTCCTGTGACAAAGTCCATAGTGATGTTTTCCCATTTCCATTCGGGTATTGGTAATGGTTGTAACATCCCCATAGACTTCTGTCTCTCAGCTTTAACTTGTTGACAAACCAAGCATCGAGAGACATATTCAGCAACATCTCTTTTCATGCCATCCCACCAGAAGTACTCTTTTAGGTCCCTATACATCTTCGTGCTTCCAGGATGAATAGAGAATGATGAACTATGAGCCTCATCCAGCAGCTCCTTCTTTAATTCGGGGATGGGAGGAACACAAACCCGATTCCTGAACTTTATTATCCCATCACAATCAAGGTTGAATTCAGGAACATTTCTCACCTTCTTTTATAACTCTACATCTTCTTTCAGTGCCTCTTTAATCTTCACATGTATAGATGGTTGAAAATTCATTTGCGAAAGATAAGATTTTTCCCCTTCCATTATAATTCCAAGATCCATCCTTTGTAAATCCATAAATATTGGATCTTTTTTGATCCTCATCATGGATAAGCTAGCATGGTCTTTTAGACTGAATGCATCTACAACCTTGTTTGCTTTCCCAGGGTGGTAATGGATTGAGCAGTCATAATCCTTAATCAGCTCCAACCATCTTCTTTGACGCATATTCAGCTCCTTTTGTGTGAAAATATACTTTAAACTTTTATGATCAGTATAAATATCAATCCTTTCACCATAAAGGTAATGCCTCCAAATCATTAATGCACAGATTACCGCAGCCAACTCTAAATCATGTGTTGGGTAATTTTTCTCATGTATTTTCAACTGTCGTGAGGCATAAGCTATCACCATATCATTTTGCATAAGAAAACACCCCAATCCCTTCTTGGATGCATCACTGTATATCACAAACCTTTCTCCACTACAAGGTAGTGTGAGCACAGGTGCACTGGATAACCTTCTTTTCAACTCCTTGAAATTCTCTTCACATTCTTCCGTCCAGACAAACTTAACTCCTTTCCGAGTCAACTTGGTGAGTGGATTAGATAATCATGAAAAATCCTTTACAAAACGTCGATAATATCCAGCCAAACCAAGACAACTTCGGATCTCAGTTACTGTTGTTGGTCTTGACCATCTTTCGATAACCTCTGTTTTTTCTTGATCCATATATATCCCCTCTTTTGAGATTATGTGACCCAAAAATGCAACTTTCTGAAGCCAAAATTCACACTTGGTAAATTTGGAATAAAGCTTCTCCTTTCTCAGGGTCTTAAATATAATTCTCAAGTGATCTTCATGCTCTTCCTTTCTCTTTGAATAGACAAGAATATCGTATATAAAGACTACCACAAATTGATCAAGATAGTCTCTAAAGACTCTATTCATTAGATCCATGAAGATAGCATGGGCATTAGTAAGACCAAATGGCATCACTATAAATTCATAGTGTCTATACCTTGTACGGAAAGCCGTCTTTGGTATACCCTCCCTTTTGAACCTTAATTGATGATACCCTGAACGAAGATCAATCTTGTAAAAGTATTGAGCTCCACGTAGTAGGTCAAATAATTCATCAATGCGTGGGAGCGGATATTTGTTCTTGATAGTGATCTTGTTAAGTTCTCGATAATCAATGCAGAGTCTCATTGATCCATCTTTCTTCTTAACAAATAGAACAGGTGATCCCCAAGGTGACGCACTAGGGCGTATGAATCCCTTATTAATATTCTCTTGGAGTTGCTTCTTCAATTCCTGCAACTCAATTGGGGCCATTCTATAAGGTGTCTTTGAAACAGGAAAAGCACCCGGTACGAGTTCTATTGAAAACTCAACTTCAAGATTTGGTGGAAGACCCGGTAACTCCTCCGGAAAGACATCATCAAACTTCCGTACAATGGGTATATTTTTAATCGTGAGTTTCTCACCAACCATTTGAGATAAATAACCTTCATTTAGTGGAATCAAGACCCATAAGATGGAAGAAATTTCCACTGGAAGGTTATATTCATCCTTGCATCGATAGACGATCGTAGATTGATCTGGAATATGAAATGTGACTTCCCTTATTTGACAATTGATATGAGATCCATGTAGAGAAAGCCAATCCATGCCAAGAATCACATAAAATTCCACTAAAGGAAGGATCACAATATTTTCAGGAAGCACTTTCCCACAAACTTCGATCGGAGAAGAATTATAAACTTTTGATGCGACTGTTGTGCCATTAGGTGTTGTCACAGCTAACTCAACATCTAATTGTTGAGGTAGTATGGTGATACCCTTAGAAAATTCTTTAGAAATAAAAGAGTGGGTGGATCCAGAATCAAACAAAACATTTTCTACTTTAGAGTGGATGGTAAGTGTACCTTTCACCACTTCGTTATCGTACTCCACATCGCTGATAGAAATTGCATGTGAATTTCCTTTTTCTTTAGCCTTAAGATTTTGTTGACATCGACCATCATCATCAACCCTTGGATTTGGGCATTGATTGGCATAATGCCCCATCTCCTTGCACTTGAAACATTGAAGTGTAGTAGGTTCATTCTGTGTATCCCTTCCTTTGTTTGCATCATTAGACATCTTCATCCCATTATCGCGGCATTCAAATGCCCGATGACCTTCCTTTCCTCATTTAAAACATTTACTTGTACCTTTAAGACAACTCCCTCCATGATTCTTCCCACACTTTGAGCATAAGGGAAATCTCATCTTCTTTTCAGTGTTCTCTTTAGATTTTCCTTTGAATTCCATCTTCCTCTTCTTATCAAACCCGTGTGACTGATGGGTTACTCCAATCCCCATATCGACTTTGAGAGCACATCGAACGATTTCCTCATAGCTATTGAAGTCCCTTATGGCTAACGCCCTTCGAAGACTTGGTTTTAAGCCACTAAAGAATCGATCGATCTTACTCTCAGGTTGGATAATAATACCAGAAGCGTACCTTGCAAGTCTTGTAAAATTTGCTTCATAGGTACCAACAGATTCATCATCCCTTTGCTTCAGTTCAAGAAACCCTTTCTCCATCTTTGTTTGGAGAATATGAGGGAAGTACTTATTGAAAAATAAGTTCTTGAACTCATCCCATTCCATAGACCCAATTTCATCCCTTTGCCTCATATTCTTAATAATATTCCACCATTGATCAGCATCTCCTTCCAAACGATACACTGCTAGGATGACTTTATCATGTTCAGAACATTGAAGAACTGAAAATATCTTTTCAGTAGTACTAATCCATTGTTCAGCAACTAATGGATCAGTAGACCCGCTGAAAGAAGTTGGACGCTGCCTCATGAAGGATTCAACAGAATGTTGCTCCTTCCTTTGTTCGTTTGGAAGTCCTGCATGATTCATAGCTTGAGAAAGTTGTGTGAGCATGGCTAAAAGATTTTTCATTCCATCTCCCATATCGTTTGGTTTCTCAGGGGGACAATCATTGCATTGCCCATCGCATTCCGCATTAACACGGTTCCTTCGGGTTCCAGCCATTGACTAAAACCAAGAAGAATAGTGTGAGAAACACTAATTATAATAGGAAAACCACATAATCAAGAATAAAATTTCACACTTAAGGTCTTATCCTAGAGTATTCATGGCCATCTCTAAAACACTAAGATTGTGTTCTATGCTTAGACTTATCCTTAGGGTTATTACTAAGGCTTTCACATCCTAGTTTCCAAAGGTTGACTATACCTTTCTTCTGATACCAACTATAATGACCCATACTTTACATACATTGTTAATACTTCAAAATTGAAGCACACTTATTACAACATATGAAAAAACCACAAAGGACCGTATAGGTATAGTGTCTTTAGAAACTGGGAAACATAAACAACTGGTTCATAAATCTTCTACAGTGTCTCCCATTTATTTCATCTTATCTAGGGTCCCTTTTAGAATATTCTACTTAATATCCATCTTCCTAACCTGGGGAAAAGAAAACATAAAAGGGTGAGCTCAAATGCTCAGCAAGGGAAAATAAAAGAAATAAAAATCATATCATATCTTTTTGAAAATCATAACCTGCAAAAGAGATTATAATAACTTAACATGGAATAAATCATAGAAGTGAAAATGAGATCCCCATAATCATATCATGAAACTTGAAACTCTGTGGCATGCACACATAATCATGGAAAATCATTTCTTGTTAGTCATGACTCATTGCCAAGACTATCTTAGTGGACAAAGTCCCTTTCTGAACCGAGTCACCCTCGTTCCAGTCCTGTTTCACTGAACCGGTATAACCTACCGTTCCAGCCATGTCTATCTCATGAGATATAAGATCTTTACCCAATGCATTGGAGGGAGATATAGGTCCCACCCATCTTATAATGAATCCTTTCTTATGTGTGCCACATAATCATAAACCATACATCATAGCGTAACCCATGTAATAAAAATGGGATTCTTAAACAACATGAAATCATAAAACAATTCATATAAGATAAAGGAATTCATAAAAATATTTCCATCACAACATAATAAAATCCATGTAATAATAGGGATAAAAAAAGAACCCTTTTTATTATCTTAGATGGAAAATAATTTTGATAAAATACTTGAACTTCATTCTTGAGGATAATATCCTTTCTACTTCAAAAACACTTTTCCTTTCTTAACATGTCATACAATTTTAAACTAAAAGAAGTTGATTAAAAATAATCTTGAAAACTTGTAAAGGAATCTTCTTGGAAATAATGTTTTAGAAATCCATTCATGTCGTATAAGTTAAAAAAACATTCTTCGTACTTTTGTCGGAAAAGTCAAAAAGTACCTCGTACGAAAAATGACAAAAGATTCCTTTCATACATATTACTAAAAACTCACCGAAGGGTAAAAATGGATTTAAACAATTTTAGGTGGATGGAAATAATATTACATATTGATGAAACATGTATGTGGATGACAAAATACACCCCAGTAAATACTTACGAATAAACAATCTCGGATAAAAAATGAGATTGTGATATTTCCCTTACCTTAGGTCCGATTTGCTTTGTACATGTACGAAGATCCTATATAATGGTTTAAATAATGTTATTGACTTATTACAGAATCATACATATTGATATGATATCATATATGGTTATATTCTTATCTTCTTGTTAGTAATATTTCATTGTAACTTGTTACTCGGGTCCTTGCCTTTTGTTCTTATGCGTGTTTTGCCGAATAAATTCTTATTCTTATTTTAAGGTTATAGATACCTTATATCCAGAATGGTATTAGTGTAAAATATATCATATTTATTCATTCAATTCATTTATATAATTACTATGTAATGATGATCATGTAGAACGAGTCGCATCACATCGTGGAGACGGTATTCCGTACGTACGCACGAGTGATGATATCGTTCCTATGATCGTGGAATTGTATTTGAGTATATATATATTATTTCAGTATCAATATTACATTATAATAATCATAAATAGTTACTCATTACACCATTATACCCATCCTTGTAAGGTGATGGTGGAAAATAGATTACACCACGGCGTGGAGACGGTATTCCGTACGTACACACGCTCGGTGATTTCATTTTTCCATAGGATGGATAGAAGGTGAATTAGGGTTGTTTAATATTTATAATAACATATCAGTATGTAAGTAATACTTATGTTATTACTTTACAATGAAACAACTAAATAAGAAGAAGTTGAAGAAGAAAGAAATTGAAAAGATCGGTAATGGATATTACCTCTTCTTTGGAACGCCTCTTTGAATCCTCCACTTAGGGAACTAAGATTGGTCTTTGAAGAAAACCAGGACCTCTAGGATTATTCTAGGGAAGTGGATAGGAGAAAATAGCAGGGGATGGCCGAGCTTGAGTGCTCAAATTGGTGTTAGGAGGAGGGGGAGGAGGTGCCCTTTTATAAGGGAGGAGAGGGTCACCTTAAGAATATCTCAAAATATTATTTTATATTAAAGTCAAAATCGGTTTATAATGGTTCCAAAGGGTCTTATTTCGAAGCTAAAGTGGGGATGGGTAGAAATCTTATCAACCAATAGGATTTATACAAGTTTAGGGTATTATTTTAACCTTATCAATTAGATTTAACTCTAAGTTAAATAATTTAACTTTTACCGTGTCTTTTTGTTTTCTTTCACTATATGGTTAAAACACTTACTATAACATTCCAAACGAACCCCAAATTGTTTATTATTAATATATATATCTTTATCTAAGTCATTTGTCTGAACTTTAGATTTTTAGGAATAAAATAACAATTAGTAATATAATATTTGATTTAAAAACTATTTTGTGTCAATTTTGACACTATTTGATATATGATTTTTGTGAAAGTCATAACAGAATTATATGTTCGAAAAAAGTTTATTAAATCAACACTAATATATCATAGTAACCTATAAAATTAGTGGAATTCATAAAAAGTCTCAAATTACATTTATTTTGGTGTTTATAACATCAATTATGTCAATATTTCATTAATAAGATAATTACTACATCATCATTGTGTCATAAATAAATTAAGTTATTTAATTTCTAAAAATTACAAATAAAATACCATTATGTAGGAAATCTTTTTATCTTTCTAATGAATATTTATAGTCGAATTTACCTTATGTATAACCCCATATTAAAAATGTTTTACTTATTAAACTTTGATTTTAACTATTTTAACCCTTCTTTAAATAAATTAATAATAAATGTCCTAATCTAACCCAAGTGGGCCTAAATGGTCATATTTTATTCCTAAGTTTGTTTTTGGTCGAATTAAACTTATCCAATAGAATTAGGACATTTGTTAGGGTAATAGTAATATCATTTTTACCCTTAGTTACCCTATTTACTATTAACCGCGGTAAAAAAAGTAAAAAGTTACTATTCACCAAAAAATTATTTTTATCTCATTGAACCACATTTTACTTACTGATATCAACCGTGTCTGTCGGATTTTCAAAATTTCATTCACAGAAGTGTTAAAATTAAGTTTTATGCAAAATTCAGTTTTTAACCTACCACTTAGTGGTTTCACTATTCATCAAAAATTGAAAGTTTTCAGAAAAATACCAAAATTTCACCATAGGCTAATTTCGGTATTCCGAATCCAAAAATGAAGTCCATTTTGAAAAATAAAATTTCAAAAAGTGGTTATTACTATTCATAACGGCTAGTTTTAATAATATTTTAATAGCATATCGTTGTTTAGTGAAACTCGGTATTGCGTACGACACAAGATATCGAGGAAGGTCGCAATTGCGTGTAAAGTAAGCCAAGCAAGTGTGTAGTGAAAGATTCTTTTGATGATATATAAAAAACAAAATATTACTCATAAAAATCTCGGGTGTTACACTAAGGAACTGTGTTGATCAATGTAATGGACAATGAAATGATTGTGCTCCTGAACAAACCAATGTTATGGGAGATGGAGTGAAAAATCTTATTGTTATACTTACACAACATATGAATCATTCTGAACATCCAAATGAACAGAGAAGGGAACAATATTCTATTGAGTTCTTCATGAGGCAACGTCCACCTTCTTTCAGTGGGTCTACTGATCCACTTGTACCTGAACAAAGGATCAGTAAAATTGAAAAGATATTTTCCATACATTTCTGTTTGGAACATGAAAAAGTCATTATGACTATTTACTATTTAGAAGGTGAAGCAGATCAATGGTGGACTCTAATTAAGAATAAGAGGCCCCAGGATGAAATTGAATCCATGGAATGGGATGAGTTCAAGAACATATTTTTCAATAAGTACTTCCCTTGTATTATTTGAACAAATACAGAAAAGGATTTCCTTGAGCTTAAGAAAAAGGATAACGAATCTGTTGTTATATACGAAGAGAATTTTACAAGGCTTTCAAGGTATGCCCCTGGCTTTATCATCCAACTTGAAAGTAAAGTTGTTCAATTCTACAGTGGCTCAAAACCAAGTCTTTGAAGGTAATTAGCTATGAGATACTTCATTAGCTATGAAGAAATTGTGTGTTGTGCAATCAAGGATGAAATGGAATTTGGTGTTATATATCCATCTTATGGTTTTAACAAGAAACGAAAGATGGAGTTCAAGGAGAAATCTCAGAATAATGGTGGAAAGAAGATGAATGTTTCTTTATGCTCAAAGTGTGGAAAGAAGCATGATGGATATTGTCATAAAGAGACTAGAAAATGGTTTAGGTGTGGAAAAGAAGGTCATCGAGCAGCTGAGTGTCGAAGTAATGGAACAAGGGTTGCTAATGATGTGAATAAAGAAAATACTGCAGAGAACGCACCACCAACACTTCAATGCTTCAAGTGCAAGGAAATGGGGTATTATGCTAATCAATGACCTAATCCATGGGTTAATGATGATCAATGTGAGCAACCTATTAAGGTAATGGATAAAGATAAGTCACATGTGATCACTATTTGTGATGTTCATTATGACAATGATGTTGTGTAATGATTAAGTGTTTATGTAATTGGATTTCAAAATAGTATCTTGCAATCTCATTTATGGCATCGTGGAATTTTGGAATATCTATGTATTGGTTTTCATTAATTATATTATACCGGTAACCATGAAAAGTGATTGAATTATTTTTGGAAATAAGATGATATGCACATAATGAAACGATAAAGAAAATAATGAAATGAGCTCATGACTGACATAAGGACAAACTGATATCATGGTTGGAGTATATAGAAATTTTAGGATTTTGGTATGTGGAATGAGTTAACTTTTGACAACATTCACGTTTTTGCTAAGGTTCTATGGTAATTCATGTTTCAAAAGAATACATGGTTAAGGTATTCACATGTTTGAAATATGACCAACATGATATATCTTATGATATATGGGAAATAAATGATGGTATTCACATTCTTGGTATATGACCTCTATAGTAATGATTTTGTTTATACTATTAGACATAAGTATTTTGGATAAGCCTAAAGATTGGAATGGATTATTTTGGACATAAGATAGTATTATTTAGGGATAGAACTTGTTTTTCGATATAATTTATGGAATGTTATAATAGTATAGTTTTAGAAAAAGGACAACCCATAGGACAAGCGATAACCCGTCGAGCGACAACCCATCGCGTCAGACAAGGCTGTGGGAATCGAACCCACAACTGATGTACGATTGGCCTTTACTGCATACCACTGGACTACAGGAAGTCCCTAGTTAGTAAAACTAGGTTTATTTTATTATGCGGTATGATAGATAAAGTATAAGTCCATTGTTGGAATCATATACGATTAATCTCACCATGGATGGACTTATGTATATTTAATAACTTATACTAACCTTTTTTTGATAGAAACTGATGGGATGACTTATCATTCTATCACACGATCTGATAACACTTCAAGAGTGAAAAATTCATCTTAATTTATTTAAATAGAGATTAAGTGAAAATTGTTCATGGAATGACCAATGATTATATTACACTGAAATCAAGTAAGTATTTATCCTTATGTAAAAGTTCTTCAACATTAGGGAAATGATCTTGGATACAAAAAATGTTGTCCTAGTACACTTATATCTGTTGAATTAGATGGTACCTTAGATCATCACAAATTTATGGCTTTGTGAATGTTGGCTTTTTCATAGCCATGTCCTCTGCCACTCTTCATCAGAAGTTCATAGTTATATTTCTCTACCATATCTATATTTTCACCTATGTTGTCCTATGTGGAAACCCAGTGCTGAGTTACTTTGGGTGACTGTTATGATTCTAACATCCCTTTTTATTATGAAGTTTTAGTATTCCTTTTAAAGATGTGGTTTTTTATGAATGAAACTTTCAAGTAGTAAACAATTTATAACCCCGACGAATTTCGACGGCGAAATTCATTTTAAGGGGGGTAGAATGTAACACCCCGAGATTTTATGAGATATTTTATTTTTAATTTCTTTGTCGTCTTCTATTATACACTACACCAAGATTATCATGTACTATACGAAACTCCATATTATCTTGCAGTATACGCAACACTATTCTTGGCTCGTGTTACACACAAATTCATGTTCGTTTTGTGGAAATTATTCTACGGAACATTATGTATAGATATTTTTTAATGTATAAATGAAATAAGTTTTGATTATGTTATACACCACACCAAATGGAGCATTCACTACACACATCCCTGACTTGGCTTGCATTACACGCAATCAAGACCTTCTTCGATAGTGTGTGTAGTACGCAATACCAAGTTTCACTAAACGAGATATGATTATAATATTATTATGAACTAGCCGTTATGAATAGTAATGCCCACTTTTTGAAATTTTATTTTTCAAAATGCACTTCATTTTTTTATTCAGAATATCAAAATTAGCCTAGGGTTAATTTTTGGTATTTTTCTGAAAACTTTCAATTTTTGATGAATAGTGAAACAATGGGTTACTATTTAAAAACCGACTTTCTATTTAAATAATTATTTATTTTATTTAAATTTATTGTACATAAAAAATTATACATAATACCTATATATGTTCAATGTATTTCATTGGAGTCATTTTATAATAATTTTAGATATATAAAAATTTTATTGCACTTTTCACCATCTTTTACCCACCTCCTAGGAGAATTTGAAAATTTACATAAAACATAATTTTACAGCTTCTGTGAGTGGAATTTCAAAAATCTGAGATAGATTGTTAATATCATGGAGTAAAATTTGGTTCAATAAGATCAAAATAATTTTTGGTGAATAGTAACTTTTTACTTTTTTTACCACGGTTAAAAGTTAATAGGGTAATTAAGGGTAAAAATGATATTATTATTACCCTAACACATGTCCTAATTCTATTGGATATGTTTAATTCGACCAAAAACAAACTTATAAATAAAATATTACCCTTTAGGTCCACTTGGATTAGATTAGGACACTTTTTATTATTTTATTTAATGAAGAGCTAAAAGGGTTAAAATCAATGGTTAATAACTAAATTTTTTTTAATATAGGGTTATACATTAGATAAATTCGACTATAAAAAATAATTAGAAATATAAAAATATTTCATACATAATGGTATTTTATTTATAATTTTTAGACATTAAATAATTTAATTTATTTATGACACAATGATGATGCAGTAATTACCTTATTAATGAAATATTAACATACTTGATGTTATAAATACCCAAATAAATGCAATTTGAGACTTTTTATGAATTAAAAGAATTTTATAGGTTAATATGACATGTTTTTATTGATTAAATTAACTTTTTTAGAACTAATTATGTTGTTATGATTTTCACAAAAATCAATTACCAAATAGTGTCAAAATTGACATAAAATAGTTTTTAAAACAAATATTATATTATTAATTGTTATTATATTCCAAAAAATCTAAAGTTCAGACAAATGACATAGATAATGTTATATATATTAATAATGAACCACTTGGGGTTCGTTTTTCTTGTTATAGTATGCTTATTAACCATATAGAGTAGGAAAACAAGAAGGCATGGTAAAAGTTAAATTATTCAACTTAGAGTTAAATCTATATGATAAGGGTAAAATAGTACCCTAATCTTTTCTAAAACCCATTTTTTGAGGTTATTTCAACCCATCCCAACTTTAGCTTCGAAATTAATCATTTTGGAGCTATTATAAACCGAATATGACTTTATTATAAAATAATATTGTATGTTTTTTCAAAGGTCCCCCTCCCCTCCCTTTAAAAAAGGGCACCCCTTCCCTCTTCACTTCACACCACATTTAGCCTTGAAGCTCGGACAACCCCTAAAAATTTTTCTTAGAAACCTCTATAGTTACATCATAGGGGTTCTGGTCTTCTAAAAAGACCAAATGCAGTGCCATAAGAAGAAGTTTAAAGGAGGTGCGTCGAGGAAGAGGTAATCTCTTCTACTGTCTCTTTAAAGTTTCTTTATTATTATACTTCCTCTTATTTAGTTGTTTCATTATAAAGTAATAACATCAGTATTAATTAAATACTTATATGTTATTCTAAATATGAAACAACCCTATTTCAACTTCTATCCATCCTACGAAAAATGAAATCACCGCACGTGCGTACGTATAGAATACCATCTCTACACTGTGGTGTAATCAGTTTTTCCACCACGACCTTACTTGGATGGGTATGATTGTGTAAAGAATAAATATATATGGTTATTATAACATCATACATATTATTAGATATTATATCATCCACTCCAATTCAATTAGATCATTATGGGAACGATATCATCGCTCATGCGTACGTACAGATTACCTTCTCCACGACGCGATGAGATTCATTTTCCATGTTAACAATTAAAGAATGATTATAAAGTATATATAATAAGTAATCATGAAATATATGAAATAATAAAGCTACTGGATTTATGTGTATATATATGTATGTGATCTACTTAATTCCATTCAATTCAATAAGGAAACTAAAAACTGCGTTAATGCATACGTATGGCCAACCATCTCCATGAAGGGTGTATTTATTTATTTTTATCGATCTACTATATATATTTATATTCTGAATATATATTATATTTAAATCATTTTTTATATTCTGGAATTAATTAATCATGATCTATGTAATCATATTAATAATTACAAGTCAAAACACGGATGATAAATGAAACGATTTTTCCCAAAACGCTGTTTTAAAATGGAATTGACAAATGAAAGGATAATCTAAAGTCGTAAGTAAATCATATATGATATCATAAATATTATTATGGTTATGTTACATGTTAATAATATGTTTAAACCCACTATACATGAGTCTCGGACACATAAAGAAGAAATTGGACATAAGGTAAGGGATAATTATTCCAATCTCATTCTTATCCGAGATTGTTTATTCGTATGTATTTACTGGGGATATGTTTATCATCCATGTACATATGTTATCAAATGGTTTTCATAAAATTTTTAAATTTCTTACAGGTATGTTTAAATTAATTTTTACCCTTTTTTAATTTTACCACATTGTATGGAAGGAATCTTTCTTTTGTTTACCATACGAGGAACTTTTTAACTTTTCTGGAAAAAGTACGAGAATATTTTTTTTAAATTATACGGAATGAACGGATTTTTATGGTTTTATAAAGCCTTATTTTTATGAAGAATACTCTACAATATTTCATGACTACTTTCAACAAAAGAATTTTTTTTTAAAATTTCTTGTAATTTTTTGAACAGAAAATGATTTTGAAAAGGAAGGATATTTTCCTCAAGAATTCATTTCAAGTGTTTTATCAAAACAATTTTCTATATAAGATGGAATTATTTCATATGTGTATGTTTCATGTATAATTTCACTATTATTTACATGGTTTCAATTTTCTTATAACGAATTGATATCCATTTTGTTTTATATGGATTATGTTATGATGGGATGATGTTTATGAAACCCATTTCATACTTTGGGTAATGATGAATGATTTATGTTCATGTTGTGGAACAAGTAAGAATAATTTCATTATGAGATGGTTGGGACCTATATCTTCCTCCAATGCATTTGGTACAGATTTATATCTCATGAGATAGACATGGCTAGAGCGGTAAGTTAATCTGGTTCAATGTTATAGGATTGGAACGAGGAGTGAACTCGATTCAGAATGGGACTTTGTCCACTAAGATGGTCTTGGTAGAAATTCCTTGGCTACTATGGAAATCATAACATGTGATTAATGGATTCTACAATTACATGTTTTATTACCATGCAATTTTATCATGACTAATTTTCCTTTATGATCTATTCCTTGTGTACTTCCATGATTTATGTCGTTGCTCATGATTTTGGTGTTTATATTTTATGTTCATGTTTTTGCATTCAAATGTTTATGGATTGTTTTATGTTCTCTATGCTTACCCTTACTGAGCATTTGATCTCACCATTTATATGTTTTCTTTTCCCCAATATTTAAAGAATGTTTTTAGGTAAGAAAACAAAAGTGGAAGCTATTTATGGGAGATGTTGATGATCATTCACCACGATTAGAAGATTACTTCCCTGAGTTTCTAAAGACACTAAACTATTATGGTCCTTGTGTGTCTGTTTTCATTCTGTATTATGTATTCCGCAAAGGTAATGTAATGTCCATGTAAGTCAATATTTGGTTCTCTACAGTTGGTATCAGATGAAAGGTTTAGTTAACCTTCAGAAACTAGGATGCGAAAACTTCATTGAGATCCCTATAGAAATTTCTAAGGAATGTCTAGGGATGTCCCTAAGGTTAGGTATAAGTATAGTTTATAGTCCTAGAATTACAGAAACGATCTTCTAATTTAACCTATGATGTAAGATATTGAAGGTACTCCCCCTTTATTATTTTGTTTTCCCTAGCATGATTTTCGCCTCTCACGCTATTTTTTTTGGGTTTTAGACGATGGATGGAACTCAAAGGAACTGTGTTGATCAATGTAATGGAAAATGAAATGATTTTCCTCCGGAACAAACCATTGTTATGGGAGATGGAGTGTAAAATCTTATTTCTATACTTACACAAGCTATGAATCATTTTGAACTTCCAAATGAACAGAGAAGGGAAAAATAGTATATTGAGTCCTTTATGAGGCAATGTCCACATTCTTTCAATGGGTCTTTGGATCCAATTGTTCCTGGACAATGGATCAGTAACATTGAAAAGATATTTTCTATACTTCGCTGTTCGGAACATGAAAAAGTTATTCTGACTTTTTACCATTTAGAATGTGAAGCAGATCAATGGTGGACTCTAATTAAAAATATGAGGCCCCGAGATGAAATTGAATCCATTGAATGGGATGAGTTCAAGAACTTATTTTTCAAAAAGTACTTCCCTCATATTCATCGAACAAAGACAAAAAAGGATATCCTTGAGCTTAAGAAAAAGGATGATGAATCTGTTGTTATATACGAAGAGAATTTTACAAGGCTTGCAAGCTATGCATCTGGCTTTATCATCCAACCTGAAAGTAATGTTGGTTTATTCATCAATGGCTTAAAACCAAGTATTCGAAGGGCATTAGCTATAAGAGACATTAGTAGATATGAAGAAATTGTGCATTGTGCTATCAAGGTATAAATAGAAGTTGGTGTTACATATCCATCTTACGGTTTTGACAAGAAACGAAAGATGGAGTTCAAGGAGAAATATCAGAATAATGGTGAACAGAAGATGAATGTTTCTTTATGCTCAAAGTGTGGAAATAAGCATGGTGGAGATTGTCTTAATGGGACTACAAAATGTTTTTATGTGTGGAAAAGAAGTTCATCGAGTAGCTGAGTGTCGAAGTAATGGAACAATGGTTGCTACTGATGTGAATAAAGAAAAGACTGCAAAGAACTCACCACCAACACTTCAATTCTTCAAGTACAAGGAAATGGGGCATTATGCTAATCAATTCCCTAATCCAAGGGTTAATGATGATCAATGTTAGCAACCTATTTAGGCAAAGGATAAAGGGATGTCACATGCGATCATAATTAGTGATGTTGAGTACGAAAAGGATGTTGTGTAATGATTAAGTGTTTATGTAATTGGATTTCAAAATAGTATCATGCAATCTCATTTATGGAATCATGGAATTTTGGAATATATATGTATTGGTTTTCAATAATTATATGGTACCGGTAACCATGAAAAGTGATTGAATTATTTTTGGAAAGAAGATGATATGCGCATAATGGAACGATAATGAAAAAAAATGAAATGAGCTCATGACTGATATAAGGACAAACTGATATCATGGTTTGAGTATATAGAAATTTTGGGATTTTGGTATGTGGAATGAGTTATCTTTTGAAAACATTCATGTTTTCACTAAGGTTCTATGTTAATTCATGTTTCAAAAGAATACATGATTAAGGTATTCACATGTTTGGAATATGACTAACATGATATATCTTATGATATATGGGAAATAAATGACGGTATTCACATGCTTGGTATATGACCTCTCTAGTAATAATATTCATTATACTATTAGATAGATGTATTTTGGATAATCCTAATGATTGGAATGGATTATTTTGGGATTAAGATAGTATTATTTAAGGATAGATATTGTTTTTGATATTATTTCTGGAATGTTATAATATTATAGTTTTAGAAAAAGGACAACCCATAGGACAAACGAAAACCCATCACGTTGGACAAGGCTGTGGGAATCGAACCCACAAATGAAGTATGACAGGCCTTTACCACATACCAATGGCCTATAGGAAGTCCCTAGTTAGTATAAACTATTTTTATTTTATTAAGTGGTATTATAGATGATGTATAAGTCCATTGTTGGAATCATATACGATTAATCTCACCATAGATGGACTTATGTATATTTATTATCTTATGTTAAACTTTTTTTGATAGAAACAGATGGGATGACTTATCATTCTATCCCATGATCTGAAAACACTTCAAGAATGAAAAATTAAGCTTCATTTCTTTAAATATAGATGAAGTGAAAATTTTTCATGGAATGACCAATGATGATATTACACTGAAATCAGGTAAGTATTTCTCCATATGTAAAAGTTCATCAATGTTAGGGAAATGATCTTGGAAACCAAAAATGATGTCCAAGTACTCTTATATCTGATGAATTAGATGGTACCTTAGATCATCACAAATTTATTGCTTTGTGACTGTAGGCTTTTTGATAGCCATGTCCTCTACCACCCTTCATCCGATTTTCATGGTTATATTTCACTACCATATCCAAATTTTCACCTATGTTGTCCTATGTGGAAACCCAGTGCTGAGTTACATTGGGTGACTATTATGATTCTAACTTCTCTTTTAAAAATGACGTTTTAGTATTCTTTTTTACGATGTGAGTTTCTATAAAAGAAACTTTCAAGTAGTAAACCATTTATAACACCGACGAATTTCGATGGTGAAATTCATTTTATGGGGGGGGGGGGAATGTAACACCCCAAGATTTTATGAGATATATTATTTTTAATTTTTTTGATATCTTCTATTATACCCTACACCATTATTGGCTTGTACTATATGCAACACCATATTATCTTGAAGTATACGCAATACTATTTTTGGACCGTGTTACACACAAATTCATGTTTGTTTTGTGGAAATTATTCTACACAACATTAAGTATAGATTTTTTTAAATGTATAAATGAAATAAGTTTTGATTATGTTATACAAAACACCAAACAAAGCTTTAACTACACACATCCTTGACTTGGCTTGCATTACACGTAATCAAGACCTTCTTCGATAGCATGTGTAGTACGCAATACCATGTTTCACTAAACGAGATATTATTATAATATTATTATGAATTAGCCATTATGTATAGTAATACCTAATTTTTGAAATTTTATTTTTTAAATGGACTTCATTTTTGGATTCGGAATACCGAAATTAGCCTTGGGTGAATTTTTTGTATTTTTCTGAAAACATTCAATTTTTGATGAATAGTGAAAACAATGGGTTACTATTTAAAAACCGACATTCTATTTAAATAATTATTTATTTTATTTCAATTTATTTTACGTAAAAATTGATACATAATACATATATATGTTCAATGTAATTCATTTGAGTAATTTTATAATAATTTTAGATATATTAAAATTTTATTGACCTTTTCACCATCTTTTACCCACCTCATAGGAGAATTTGAAAATTTACATAAACATAATTTTACCGCCTCTATGAGTGGGAATTTAAAAATCTGAGCAACACGGTTAATATCAAGGAGTAAAATGTGGTTCGATAAGATAAAAATAATTTTTGGTGAATAGTAACATTTTACTTTTTATAACCTCGATTAAAAGTTAATAGTGTAATTAAGGGTAAAAATGATATTATTATTATCCTAACACATGTCCTAATCTATTGGATAAGTTCAATTGGACTAAAAAAAACCTTAGGAATAAAATATTACCCTTTAGGTCCACTTGGATTAGATTAGGACACTTATTATTATTTTATTTAAGGAATAGTTAAAAGGGTTAAAATCAAAGATTAATAACTAAAACATTTCTAATATAGGGTTATACATAAGATAAATTCGACTATTATCATTCATTAGAAATATAAAAATATTTCCTACATAATGGTATTTTATTTATAATTTTTAGACATTAAATGATTTAATTTATTTATGACACAATGATGATGGAGTAATTACCATATTAATGAAATATTAACATAATTGATGCTATAAATACCCAAATAAATGTAATTTGAGGCTTTTTATGAATTAAACTACTTTTATTGGTTAATATGACATGTAATTATTGATTCAATTAACTTTTTTCGAACTAATTATGTTGTTATGATTTTCACAATAATAAATTACCAAATAGTGTCAAAATTGACATATAATTGTTTTTAAAACAAATATTATATTATTAATTGTTATTATATTCCTAAAAATATAAGGTTTGGCCAAATGACGTAGATAGGGTTATATATATTAATAATTAACCACTTGGGGTTCGTTTGGCTTGTTATAGTAAGTTTATTAACCATATAGTGTAAGAAAACAAGAAAACACGGTAAAAGTTAAATTATTTAACTTAGAGTTAAATCTAAATGATAAGGTTAAAATAGTAACCTAAACTTGTCTAAAACCTATTGGATGAGAGTTTTAGACCAATCCCAACTTTATCTTCAAAATAAACTATTTTTGAGGTATTATAAATTGAATATTACTTTATTAAAAAATAATATTTTATGTTTTTCCAAAGGTGCCCCTCTCCTCCCTTTTTAAAAGGGCACCCCTTCCCTCTTCTCTTCACACTCATTTGATCCATGAAGCTCAGAAATCCCCAGAACATTACTCATATAAACCTCTCTAGTTACATCATAGGGGTTCTGGTATTCTCAAAAGACCAACTCTAGTGCCCTAAGAAGAATATTAAAGGAGGTGCATCGAAGAAGAGGTAATATCTTCTACCGACTCTTTCAAGTTTGTTTCTCCTTATACATATTCTTATTTAGTTTTCTAATTATAAAGTAATAACATAAGTATTAATTATATACTTATATGTTAATATAAATATGAAATAAACCTATTTCACCTTCTATCCATCCTACAAAAAATGAAGTCACCGCACGTGCGTACGTACGAAATACCGTCTCCACGGCGTGGTGTAATCAGTTTTTCCACCACCACCTTACTTGGATGGGTATAATGGTGTAAAGGATAACTATATATGGTTATTATAACATCATACGGATTCTGAGATATTATATCATCCACTATATTTCAATTTAATAGATATGGGAACGATATCATCGCTCATGTGTACGTACGGATTACCGTCTCCACGACGCGATGAGATTCATTTTATATGTTAACAATTCAAGAATGATTATAAAGTATATATAAAAAGTAATCATATAATATATGACATAATAATGCTACTAGATTTATGTGTATATATATGTATGTCATCTACTTAATTCCATTCAATTGAATAAGGAAACGAAAAACATTGTTTATGCGTACGTACGGCCTACCGTCTCCATGAACGGTGTATTTTATTCCATTTATCGATCTATTATATGTATATATATATATATATTCTGAATATATATTATATATAAATCATGTTTTATATTCTGTAATTAATTAATCATGATCATGTAATCATATTAATTATTACAAGTCAAAACACGGACGATAAATGAAACGATTTTACCCAAAACGATGTTTTAACATGGAATTGACAAATGAACGGATAATCTAAAGTCGTAATTAAATCCTATATGATATCATAAATATTATTATGGTTCTTTTACAAGTTAATAATATGTTTAAACCCACTATACAGGAGTCTTGGACACATACAGAAGAAATTGGACATAAGTTAAGGGATAATTATTCCAATCTCATTCTTATCCGAGATTGTTTATTCGTAAGTATTTACTGGGGTTATGTTTATCATCCATGTCCATATGTTCTCAAAATGTTTTCATAAAATGTTTAAATTTCTTCCATGTATTTTTAAAGTCATTTTACCATTTTTTTACTTTTACCACAACGTATGGAAGGAATCTTTCTTTTTTTACCATACGAGGAACTTTTTAACTTTTCTGGAAAAAGTATGAGAAGAATGTTTTTTATCTTATACGGCATGAAGGGATTTCTATGGTTTTATAATGCCTTATTTTTATGAATATTACTCTACAATATTTCATTACTATTTTCAACAAAATACTTTTATTGAAAAATTGCCTGGAAGTTTTTGAAAAGAAAATGATTTTGAAAAGGAAGGATATTTTCCTCAAGAATTTATATCAAGTGTTTTATCAAAACCATTCTCCATATAAGATGGAATTATTTCATATGTGTATATTTCAATTATAATATATATATGAGATACACGGTTTCACTTTTCTATAATGAAATGATATCCATTTTTTTGTATAGAGTATGTTATGATGGGATGATGTTATTAAAACCATTTTATACTTTCGGTAATGATGAATGATTTATGATCATGTTGTGGAACAAGTAAGAATGATTTCATTATGAGATGAGTGGGACCTATATCTCCCTCCAGTGCATTGTGTAAAGATTTATATCTCATGAGATAGACATGGCAGGAATGGTAAGTTAATCTGGTTTAGTGTTACAAGACTGGAATGAGGAGTGAACTCGATTTAGAATGGGACTTCGTCCACTAAGATAGTCTTAACAGCAATGCCTTGGATACTATGTAAATCATAACATTTTCTTAATGGAAGCCACAATTACATTTTATATTAACATGCTAGTTTATCATGAATAATGTTCCTTTATGATCTATTCCTTGTGTACTTCCAAGATTTATGACGTTGCTCATGATTTTGATGTTTAGATTTTATGTTCATGTTTTTGCATTCAAATGATTATAGATTGTTTTATGTTCTCTATGCATACCGTTACAGTGCATTTGAGCTCACCATTTATATGTTTTCTTTTCCCCATGATTTAAAGAAATGTTTTAGGTAAGAATACAAAAGGGGATGATCTTTATGGGAGATGTTGAAGATCTTTCATCATGATTAGAAGATTATTTTTCCGAGTTTCCAAAGACACTAAACTATTAAGGTCCTTGTGTGTCTTTTTCCATTATGTATTAAGTATTCCGAAAAAGTATTGTAATGTCCATGTAGTCAAGCTTTAGGTCTCTACAGTAAAACTAGGTATTAGTTTTATTAACGACATAAATTCATTATTTGAATGATGATAAAGAGACACTTAAATAAAACCATCTAAAAATTCTCATACAATAGGAATATAATTGATGTTGAATATATCCCCAACCATCTGAGACTTGAAAACCATCTCAATAGGAATAAAGACCCACAAATAGGAGTAAATTTACATTGGATATATATATTTATCCTCTCAATAATAGAAAAAATAGCATAGTTTTGAATATAAAATGTCACATACCATATTAAAAAATAATTTGGTATTTATATAAATATTTCTCATTCATTTATTGTGTAAAATGAACTCCAATTAGACAATTAATAATGTAATTTTTATCAAATCACCTTCCCTCAAATGTTCTCTATAGTATAATCATAGACTAAAGATGCAATCATCACTATATTAATAATTTTCAATTATAATTATATTTTTAATTGTTGTGTGGGTAATTTTATAACTGAAAAAAATTTATTATCATATAAAAATATTTTGTATATCAAGAATAAAATAGTAAATTAGTAATTTTTTAGAGAAAATGGTAACAATTGGCAACTTAATTCTACTAACCTGCATCTGTAATAGTGATCACATGATATTTTTACATGCCTTTGGAATTAAGAGGTTACTAACAAAAAACATCATCATTAACAATAATATTCCATAACTAGATTGAAAAATTAACATTATCCTAGTATTTGATGCACTGGAACATGGGAGGCGAATTCTTTGGATCTTTATATCTCTTTTTATTATTATCTAACTTATTCCTAAACCATCTAAATTCAATCTCATGATGACCATCCTTTCCACTCTAAAATAAATTACTAGTCAGCAAAATAAAATTTTCTCAATGTTCCTTTACTAAAATATAGCATAAGAAAAGAAAAGCGTAGACATTATAGGTTTTTTGTTATTTGAAAATACTTTATAATAAATACATTTGTTTTCAAATTCTATGAGATTCATGGATGAATATCATCTCCATTTTTAAAATTTTGGGAACATCTAATGATTGTTTATATCAAATTATGTTTTTATGGATAACTCTCAATATATTATTGATTATGAGGCTATGAGGAATCGATCGATCTTTCTTCTAGTTGGATAATAATAAAAATAATATACCTCAAAATTATTGTAAATGTTTCATCATATGTACTAATGTTCTAATTATTCCCCTATATTAGATAAAATAATCACTACCCTTTTTATATGTATAATCCAAGAAATTTATTTTTTATAGAATAAACTATTTATTTAAACCCACTCTAAAGATTTAATTTCATTAGGTTTCAATGTGGTTTGGATAAGAGTCCTCAATTGATCTATATCTCTTTAAAATCAATAAAACTCAAATTTTCATTTAATGACATAAATATTAGATATCATAAAATATCTTTTATGTGGTATTTATTAATGTCCTAGCTTTTAGTGGACTAATAAAACCACAAAGGGAAGGTGGGTGTTCCCTTCTGAATAACTCAATGAAATGTTTTCCTTGTTTTATAATGTGGAATATCATTATGAATCTTGGTTTTAGAAAGATTCATTATCATAAATACTAGATATTTCATTATGTATCAAATAAAATTGGGTTTCCCAATAGGGAACTCTTTCCACTATGCATCACATTCAATGTTGTATTTATTTATTCTAGTTTCAACGAGTGAAAAAACCTAAATATCATGGTTTAGGAAACAATAATCATTTTGGGAAACCATATAATCATGTATGTAATTGAAATGATGTTTAAATTATGTAAAATTATTTTTAGAATACGACACTATTCATTATCCTTGTAATCCAAGGAGATAATCTATTGAAATACTTCATATTTTTTAATAAAGAATATATGAAATAAACTGATGTTATCATATAGTAGAGTCACTAATGGTATGAATTATTAATAAATCTCATCATTAACCCATGGATATTGATTAAATATCCAATTCACCCCTTTTAGATAATTTTCCCTAGGGTTTTTATTTCCCATAACTATATCAACATGGTTTTACCAAGAAATAGATTTATTTCATTAGAAAAAAACAATCCATCCATTACAGTTACATTGTATGTTCTCTTATAAATAAGTCCATCCCAAGGGTTACCATTAATTATTTCTCATTATACTTTTAAAAAAGATCTAGACCAAGCTCTAATAATAATTATGAAGACTGAATCATTTCATATAAAAATATTTAATTTTATTTTAATAATATTCTTCACATATCATTATAATCCATACTAGAACCATAATTTTTAGTTCCTTTGGAAACATTTATACATAAAAATAAATTATATAAATGTTCTACATCATCTCCAATCGAGTTCATTAAAACTATCACCCTTATCACCCATATCACATATAAAAGCTCTCTTTTTTATTCTTTTGTAAATTAATCTTAATAAAGGGTGAGATTATATTCCCAGTAAGGGTAAACAAGAGAGAATTCAATTATCATTTACCTATAAAATTATATTAAGGTGTTATTAATATGATCTTAATATTTTAATTACATATATAGTAATGTTTAAATGATAATCATGAATCATGTAATAATGTTTCACAGTTCATATGATATTAATAATAATGAAATCAATGCATGTGAACCCTAATAGAATAAAATTTACATAATGTCATTTCAAAATCGTGTGTCATAATATGTATAATGATTATGAAAATGGAAATATTATGTCAAAGATACCCATAAATACATTCATCACTTGTTATGATTTGGATAAACCCCCATGCACCTATATTTAATAGGGGATATGCTTATATTTATAATCATTTAATGTTTTATAATCATCCACATTACCCAGTTTTCATCTCACGAAACATTAATATTTACACAATTCATTGGGGGGATATAACATTAAAACTCATCCCATAATCAAAATACATTTAGAAGTATAGAAAATGATACTGAAACATTAATCATTTCATTATATCATAAAACATGTAAAAGGAAACTTGACCTATCAATATTTCATCATTATAATCAGTAACTATCTTAGGCAAAAATGTGATCATATTATAGAATCATAGCCCCATTTAATCCTAACTAATAACCAATTATATTTTCAAATATGAAATATTACATTAATAGGACAATGAAATATTTATTATGGATAATATCCCATTATATTTTAAAATCATTTCTTTCAAATGAATAAATTTAAAATTTTTAAATGAAAATAAATTATTTTAAAATATTGATAGAATATTTTAAACGAGTAATATGATAAATTCAATGTTATGATAGTGGATAACCCATTCATGTGGTTTTTATTAAAATAGAGACTATTTCATGGATTTGATAAAATAATAATTCATTAATAAAAGAAATTGTGGATTCATATTAATTATTTTCAATGAAATTAAAACCTTGATAAAAAATAAAATTATCAAAACACATAAGAATAGTAATAACATTCTTGAAATAATTTAAAATAAAATATGAATATTAAAGAAAAGATTCTTGATAAAATAGAAAACAAATACCCCTTCTATAAAATCATTCTGTTAATACATTGAGAACATAGGGAGTGGAAAACTAACGGAAAAAATGATGGTTTCTAGAAATAATCATTGAATAATAAAATTAAAGTGATTTATTAGAGTTAGATCACATTATTTTAACATTAAAATATTAATTAATAACCAATCATGACAATAATGAGATTGTAACATAATAATCTTACCTAATGTATGAATTTATTCATAAGAACCAGAAACTCAAGAAAAATAATTTTTGATTTTTTATAATTATTTACCAGAAAAATAATCATACTTATAAAAAAATAAATAGTTTAATTATAATATTTTATCACATGTTTTTTGACAATTCGTTATTAATATCTATGTTTCTGGTGATAACTATTTAATTTCTCATCCATGTCATAATTTTGTAGTGAGAGTCCATTCATCACGGTTAAAATGAATCCAAATTTCTAATTGAAAAAACATTCTGAATAAATTAACAATTTATTATATAATGTAGTTATTGAAAACACCTATACTATAATTCTTTTTTTATTTTGGAATCTTATGAATAATATCCATAATATTTTTGATAATATTAAATGATTGTTTAGAATCATAAAAATTTATAATATAGTTATTCTGTAGATAACATTATTACTATAATATATTAATTTTCATTATAAGATCTACTTGAAATAAAATATGGATGGAACAGCCCTGATTGGTGGTATCAAAAATCACAAATCCCACATATCATAGCTTTTAAAGGAGATTGACTCTCCCTTGAAAAAGGAAATATTTATATTTTCCCATTAAAACTCATGTAAAACCATTCATAGGATTTGTTCAAGATTGTCAATCTCATGTACAAACACATGATCTCCAAGACAACCTATGAATACACCACCATCTCACACATTACCCATAATGCATATGCTTGTGTAATAAGGTATTATGTTTGAAGAACTGAGAAGATTCAATTTTTAGATTTAAAATTTTAATAAAATAATGGTGTGTTGATTATATTTATGCCATTTTTATTATCACTTAATGTAAATATATTATAAAATAATAATTTTAATTAAAATAATATTTTAAAATGAAAAAATTATATTGTATTTTGGGGAAATTTATTGTTACAAATAAGGGACCTTTTAGAAAATACAATATTTTTTGAAATAAATGTTATTTTCATGAAATAATTCGATTAAGTAAAATTTATTTAAATATAAGTGGAAATATAATCTAATGATGTCAAATTTAATTCTTATATGTTTATGAATGTGGTTAATATCATAAAAACATTAATTTTTTTATTAAATAATATTTTTTATTTTAATGTATACATTCTCATATTTTAAAAACTATTAGGTTTAAATCATTATTATTTTTAAATAAATATGCTTAAATTTTACAATAGTTTTTTTTTCATAATAATATTGTAAAGTCTCATTTTTATTTAAAAATTAACCACAATATAAAAATAGTTTGTGTATAATTAAATAATAATAACTAAAAATTAATGTAATGTATAATATAAAGTGACTAAATGGCAATAAATATATTTAAATATTAATAATAATGTTTTTTGATGTTATGTGATTATCTTCAAGAACCACTAATGAATACCCTAAATCAAATATTATAATTTAATGATATAAAATCAATTCATTAGGAACACGATTCACTCACACATCGTCAATGGAATTATTTTATGGATTTTAGTTTCTAACATAATAAAATGTTGAAACCCCCACATCTTTTGGTATAGTAATTTTCAAACACCATGTGAGTATTTTGGTTTTTGATTATATTATAATTTAGAGTCCAAAACTTATACTTAGAAGTTACTAAATAATTATCCTCAATTAATCTATAAATACCCACACAATATACCATTTATCTTCACTCTAAAACCATTAAGAATATATTTCATATCTATCTCTATCTATAAATAACACAAAAGGTGTAATGATTATCTTAAGATACTTCTCCCAATATTTTAGAATCACCCACTCAAGATAACTGAATATCTCATATAACTTATCATTCAAGTACATTCATTGATGTAATTGATTTAATTTCTTATTTATAATTTTTAATTTAATTTCTAGGAACCCATTCTCTATTATTAAAAATCCAACGTAATGAGATACAATAAATAACTCTCATTAAAAACATCATTGATCATTTATATACACCTGTTATGGTGCAAAAATTTTCCTATAATTTCCCACGAAAAAACATTTAATTATGAATTCGCATCACCAATTCCACTCAAAGTTATTAACATAGATGAACTGAACATTATTTTATTTTGAACTTATATTTATTTAACCCAATGATTTTGATCATAATATTGAAAGTGATAAAAGACATTATTATTTCGTATGATATATATGGATCCCAAATACATGAAAAATAAAATAAAATGATGGGTGCTCCTATAATTATATTGTCATTCAATAAATTTTTATATTTTTAAATCTTATGATATTTAATTTATTGTGGAAAAGTTCATTGATAAAGATTAAAAATATTATTTAGTATCATTGGTTAGACATGACTTTTTCTTATGATTTCTTGATTTATGTTTTTTATAGTATCTTATATTTCCATAATTTTATTATATTATACCATGTTTCAATGATCATGTTTATGATTGTCACCATTTTATATCTCATTTGAATCCCTCTTGAATCACATGTTTATCTTTCATAATTTAATTATTTTATTATTACCAATTTTTTATTCATAGATCACATATTTTTTATGTTCATCCACTTGTTATCCTATCAAGTTTTAAAAGATAAATGTAGTTTAAGCTAATGTTTTATTGTTTTTATGTAAATTTTTTCCTTATTTTATATTGTTATAATTTTTATTTAATAAACCAACAATACTAGGACTCTTAATATTTTTGAATTTTGATATGTTTATAATTATATATTTGATCACTAAAAATGTGAAATAAAAACATGGATTGTCATGATATTTATGAGAGTATAGTAAAGCTATTTTTTATATTGATTTGAAATCCATAGAAAAATTATTATGATTAATACAAAAAATGGAAAACATCCAAAAATGGTGGTAAATTATAGATCTAGTAGTTTCAAAGTGTCAAAATCCATGAATTGTAGTTATACATAGGGGTTATAACCCTAGAATGGGAACATTAGGTGTTATCTATATCATTACATGGTGCATAATAAAGAGGATTTATTGAAAACCTTGTGTTACACTACTAGTGGTTAGGAATTAATACATTTACATGATCAATTAAACCATTATGAAATAAAAATTTATCTATGAAATATTATTTTAAAAAATTAACCATGGATAACTTACATTTAAAACAAGAAATTTCAAGGTTATGAAATAAAATACATTTATGATTTTTGCATTAAATTTTTATATTCTCCCTTTAATATGTTTACTATTTTAAATATTAATATCCTAAAGACTATTTTGGGTTAGGTAAATATAATAATAATATATAAAATGGTAAACATATCAACCATTCAAGAATATCAAATGTCATATGTGACTATGATTCTATGACTTCTTTCACATCCTGAATGTTTAGTAGAACTTTTCAATAACTACATTCAAATAATGAATAGGGGTTATAAAAAAACTATAAATTGGAGAAATTATTTCATCCAAGATATATAATTTCTCCTATATCAAATTTTTTGAGGATGATCATCCAAGAAAATGTTTTAATATTCCCTTCAGTGGAATTAAATTAAATTATGGAAATTGATTGAATTTCCCAATATAAAACCAACATAAATTGATGAGATAAAGAATTATTCCACTGCTTTATAGATCACAATTTGATTCTTTACATTTATAAATAGGTGGATGGAAATCACACTGAATCATCATATCAAGTACATATATTATTTCCTAAAAATGATGAATATTTAGATTAAATGATTGAGACAAAGGAAAATATCATCCTTGATTATATTCCAATTATAATAGTACATGTTGATGTTTTTACTATTCAATTTAATAGACTTCTCTATCACCAATTGATTGATTTATTGATCTTTTATATACGCATGGATTCTAAAATATTTAAGAATCTATATAGACTGGCCCTTGGGAATCTTTGAGAGATATAGAAGAAACTACAGAATAATATGGATAAATGGCTTATATAGTAATGTTATTCATCATGGGGTTCACCAAACCACTTTATGAAAAAGAAGGATTGTATAATTAACGTTTTCAAGGATAATATTGAGAATAAATAGATCAAAATATAGAAAATTTATCCTCTTCCATGGATTGATGACTTGTATTTTCAACTACATAGAGATGAGTACATCCCTAATATGGATCTTTAGTCAATGTATTATCATGTAATCATGAAATTGTAGATAACGGTAAAATATATTTTTGTACATGGAAGGGGTGATACATGTTCGTATATATTTTATTTTTACTCACTAATTCACTATATTTATTTATTTAATTAATGAATATAGCCTTTTCCTTGACAATTATTTTAGAATTTATAATGGAATTGATATTTACTATAAAATAATTGAGGACCTGAGGGGCATTAGTATTTTTTACTGAATACATTGTTCAATAAAATGTTATATGAAAATTATGGTAAATGAATATATGGTGTTGAGCATGTAACATTCATAGGTAATTTTATCACAAATTAATGAGTTCTTAATGAGACCTTCAAAAATTAGTGGAAATTGAAGGGTGGCCTATACTAATATATATAATGTATATTAGTAGTTTCCTATAATTTTATGGGTACTACCATAAAGTTTTTAGAATATTATCAATTTTAATAGTCAAAAAACCACACAAATTCATAATAGATTAGAGGTTGTAGAGAATGATCAATCTGATGAAAGATTTAAAGAGTACTGAAGAGTTAATTAACTACATGTTTGGTCATAGTACACCCCCCCCCCCCCGTAGTGAAGGAATTGTGATCTATAATGATTAAAATAAAAATTTATTTGGGGTTTAATTATGCAAGATGAAACATTGATATAATATTCCTCCCACCGATTAATAATACATTGCCTGAAATATCAATCACAAGACTGATAATTAGTTAGAGTAATCTTTTCATTGAAGATTTGGTGGAATTTACAATTATAGGGATATGTGTTACATATATAAAAATCATAAAAGCGTCAAGTATATATTCACATAAATTAAGATTAATATTATATGAATAATTTGATTACAAATGTTCACAGATGATGACTACTCAATCTTATACCCTCATAACAGGAAAACAAAGTGTACAATACTCTATGTTAAAATGTTCCTACAAATTTTTCCATTTTGATAATTGAAAGGGATCTAATAATTTAGGAAAGAAATCATTAGACATGGGAATCAGATAATAAACATTAAATTACTCTTAATCCATCCATTTTTTAGAGGATCATAGAGGCCTAATAAGATAATAAGGTTCTAGAGAGAAATGTATTGAATATTATAATGTCCATTTTTACTAATGATAAATTTTTATTGGTTTAAATGTGGATATGTATCCCCGAAAAACATGACTAGGTTAGGTAACCTTTAGATGATTTTCATGGTTTATCCATCACTATTAATCTTTGAATAAATATGATATATATAGAGTTTATATAAAAATTATGGGGGAATTACATAAATAGGGATATTGTAGAATATTTATATTGACACATTGAATAACAAAAACTGATGGGTGGACCAAAAAATGTAATGGGTATTATGATACCATTTACAATACTATAATTTAAATTAGAATTAATACACCTACATTTCTTCATAGTACTCTGCAATACTTCTAATGGTAATAACATAATCTGTGTGGTATTTTATATCCTTGTAATGTAATTTTATTTTGTTTCTATGATGTAATAAAATCATCTTCACCAACTCTATATGATATTTATATAAGGGAAATGGTTAGAAAACATTTAGTAACACTCCCCATTTATCTGATCATGATTCGAGGGTTACAATGATTTTTAACAGACTACTTCCAAAGAAATTGGATATAAAGTTATGTTTTTTCTAATTTTAATCACACACAAATGGATAGTCATTTAGATAGATCCATTTAGACTCTAGATGATATGATGATATATTATTCAATGCATATAAAAGTATTTTTGTATGAAAACTTCTACTAGTAGTGTTATTATATGATAATATTTTCCATATTTACATTAAATGTAATCTTATAGTGTAATTTATGGGAATATGTGTCAAATTAAATCATTTTGGGATGAATTTGGAGAGAGAAAGATGATTTGACATTATCTTACCAATGATATTATAGTGAAGGATCAAATCATTCAACCTCATAAAACCAATATAGATAATCATTATTATAACAAAGGGTTTGAGGTCAAATAATTGGTGTTCCTTCATATATCACCATTAAAGAATTTATTAAAGTTGTTTATGAAGTGAATGTATAGTTTTATATGAATATTACTTTTTGGGATCCTTGACCACATCAGATATATTGCATATTGTCAAGTACTGTCTCCTATCCCATATAATGTTCATGATGTGTTCTATGTATCCATCCCGAGAAAGTACATATTTGACTCCAAATATATTCTGAATCCAGATCTAGCACCCTTTAAGAATTAATTTTCAATATTGTATAAGTAGAATAATATCATAGATTGTAGATACAGTGTTCCATGATTCATGATAAATAAACTTCTCAGATTAAAATGGAGAAATAATGATTTTGAGTAGGTGATATATGGAAAATAAGGTTTGATGAAACAAAGGTTATCTCATCTATTTTAGAGTAAAAAATATTTTTGGGTGATATTTTTAATGGTTGAAATAATTCAACCATAGAAATTTTACAAATGGAATTACATATATGAATAAAAAACATTCATAAGAAATAATATAGTTAAATAAAAAAAGGTATTATATTTAATTTATAGTTTTTACTATTATAAATTATATGTATAATTGTTTTGTGCTCTTAAAATTTTATTAAACACTATAACCATTGATAATTTATTCCTTATATAATGAACATTAAGATAAATATATAACCAAGGTTATGATAAGGCCTAATTAACATAAAAGGACGAAGTGATGACATCATGTAGTATGATCGTACACTCTAGAGCCCATTCAATAGAGCATTCTTGGGAGGTAGAATCACATTGATTATCCAATAATCAATATAACCTCAATATACAACAACTGAATCTTGAGAATAAACTTTTAAAGGAGAATTTCACAATTAACTATATCATGAACCAACCCATGTTCTCCAAACCACACCAATTATGTACCACCATCACACACCCAACCCATAGGGAATAAATTTTTGTAATAAGGGGTTATTTTTATAGACAATATTAGTATTAATTATAATATTTCTACTCAAAAAAATTATTATTATTATATATAACCCTTTTTACTATATGTATATATGATTATATAATTATATTGATTAAAATTACAAATTGAAATGAATAAAATAAATTTTTATATTTGGAAAATATATATTTTCATTTAAAAGATACATTTTTTTATAAATTCATGAACTTTATAACTAAATGATATTTTCCTGAAATATTCATATTGAATTATTTTCTAAATATTTATTATAATATATCTTAATTAAGAGATATTTATTTATTTATATATCTCTTAAAGTGGTCAATTTCAAAAAACATGCACTTTTATTTAAATAAAATGTTTCTAACATAATTTAAAATTACACTATATGGAGAATTATTTCTAAAAATTAAATATTATTTTGGAAATAATTATATTCAATTTATCTAACGGTTAATTTATTATATCTTTCATGTATAGGGTGTTTTTTTATAAAAAAATAAATATGATATAAATATATTATATGTATCTTGACAACATAATATCCAAAACGTCTTGTAATAAATACTATAAATGGAATCCCTGATAGAAACAATAATTCCCATTTAAAATATTTTTAATGTTATTTTGTTAATTATTAAAACTTTTAAAAAAACCATTGAAAACTATATCATATTTGTTGTATTTGAAATGAATTCATTAGGAAGATGACTCAGTTCCATAACATCAATTGTGAAATTTAATTGTGTTTAGTTATTACCAAACAAAAATATTAACAACCACACCTATTTGTTTAAATCCCTAGAAAAACCATGCTTTAATTTTCTATTTAATGATTTTTTAATTAATAGTACAAACCAATATTTATAAATTAGTTAATAGTTACCCTTTATTTTCATATATTTACCCACACAACGTCCCATTTTCCAAAACTAAAACCTCTTTAAGAATGATTTTCATGCCACTCTCCCTCTCCAAATCCACCCAATTGTTTGTTAAATCTCTTAATGAGATCTTATCTTACATTTAGATGCTCCCTTTCAAGGTAAGGGATTTTATCCATATTCATTTTTGTTCATTTAAATTCTTTATAATAAGCCTTTATATTTATAATATATCATATTGTAATGTGTTTTCACACAAACCTATACTTTACATATGATGTATATATAATGGGATACCACCTTTTAGTTTCATTAAATCCTTCTTTGAACCTTTTTTTACACCTTATATGATACTAAAATAAAACTATGATATTCCATGAAAAATACCTTATTGTGAGTACCCATCTCTAGTAAACATTAATGGAATTATACATGATCTACCATTAATTTATTTATTCATAATACGTTGTATATAACACACACTAATTGATCATTAGATTAACAAGGATGAATTATTTTCTTTTGTGTTATGATCTATGTGTCACACAAATAAATGTACATAATATGAATGTGATTAGTGGGCCTAAAATTATAAATCCCTACTATGAATCAGGTAATGTTTCCTTCTCTTGCTATACCATATATGATGCATGGGTGGTTATCTACGAACAATATGATATAATGAATTTACAATTATTTTAGACATAATATAATGATTTTATGTTTTAGGTTATTAGAACATTATTATGTTACATCAATGATATTCTCATTTATATGGTTTCAATGTTCATGTTTATTATTCTCACTATTTTAAGTCACTTTGGTATGAATCTTGAAACACATGTATGTCATTAATCGTGTAATAATTTTCTTATTACCTTAATGTACATTATACGTTTCCCTATTGTTATATATGTCCCAATGTAATCCCATCAGGTATTATAAGATCAATATAATATAAGGTATTGTTATGGCATATTTTTATAGTCGTGTTGTATCACTGTTTCAGGATATTATGTTATGTATATATGTACCCAAATACAATATCTCTATCAATCATTCAAGATTATGTAATTTTTAATTCTATATAATACATCATGAAATAATCTGTAATAAATATATATGTTGTCCAACTAATCATGGTTCAATCAAATCCAAAATTAAAATAATGATATTAATTTAATATGAATTCATTATAAACATATATATAAGCATCCATAGTCGGTTTTTATAAAAAATTTAAAAAACCCTATTCATGGGGGAAATATTACGTATATATGTATAAAAACTAATTTCATTTATAATGATAATAAATGTTATTTTTATTCATTCTGAAACATAATTATATCATAATAATATGGTATATTTATTAAACACTTATTTATATCAGTCAATCTGTGGTGGTTATAAAACATTAATCATGCTAGTACGTGGAGGTATTCCTCCATGCCTATGCAAGAATGACTATTTCATCTCATATTTAATAGTTATTTTGTGGGAAAAGGATGCTCCATCATCATAATATAATATTATTATAATTTTATACTTTATTATTAATTTTATGACATATAAAAGTGGATTATAGATGGTCTCTGAATAAATAAAATTGAAATGGATAATTCAATATTGATACCTCTTCTTTAATCGGCCTACACTGGCATATAGATCAATCCTTGAATGATTGGCCTTTTGAGAAAACCAGGGGCTCTATGATTAAGTGAAATAAGCTAGGAATATTATAGGAAATATTAGTTATAAGGAAAATATTTCATGAATAATTACCAAATATAGATTCATATTTATATGTGAGTGAGAATTCACACATTCAATTACATTTATAATTTAAGTATTATTAATATCTTCATATTTAAAAATAAATCCAAATAGTAAATGATTAAATGTAAAGATAATTAAGGGATTAAATTATTAAAAAATAAAAAATTTGTTGAATTTATGTTGAATTTTTATAAGTATCTCTTACATTCCACACCCACCCACCCCACCCCCTTGGTACACTCATTTTAACCATAACAGCTGTATCAAATGTTTTCTTTTTTATTATTATTTATTTTTTTGAAATTGAAAATGACTAATTATAAAATTTTCAAAAACTAATTCAAAATATGGAGCTCCATTTTATGAAATATAATTTATATATATAGATGAAAGTTATTTCAATTTAATGACTTTAATTATAATTAAAAACCATTAAAAATATTTTTTAGCATAAATCTGAATTTACAATTATTCCTCAATTGTAAAAAAATAAATTTATGATAAAATATTTTATTCATCATATTACATATCAAAATAATTTAAATCATTAATGAATAAAAAAATTTTAATTTATTTTTATAAAAAAATTAAAGACATAAAAATTGTTTTATGGAAAAATCCTTTTTACCTTTAAAATGTTTTATCAATATTCATAACCATTATGTGACTAATAAATGAATGATTATTCAATTATATACTACCAACTTAATTTATTGAAATTATTTTACAGTATTAATAAATTTAGTTTTTAGGATAATAAATAAATAACATGTTCAAAAATAATGATCATTGAAAAATATTTCTTTTAATATGAAAATTATATATTAAAATTGGGGGATAGTTCAATAATTTTTTAAATTATACATATTTTACATGATGTCATTAGTCAATATCACTCTAGTTAATCCAATGTCTAGGTTATAAAATTAAACTATACCATAGTTGATTAAATCTCGATGTTGCGTTTAAAAAATTACAACTAATATTTCTAGTTTATTTGTGTGGAAATATATTTAAAATAATCGGGTGTTACAAAAATATAGAATCATGTTCATGTATAAAATATGTTAAATAATAATATTTCATAGAAAATTTATCAAGGATATTATCATATATGTATAATGATAACATATGTCTCTCCAAATTATCTATTGAATCAGAGGCATATATAGTTCCTAGCCAACCTATGATAATATAATATGTTCATAATAATTTAATATATATTAAGTAAAAACATATATCAAACATAAATATGAAATTATATAATGAGAAGAAATGGGTTTCATACATATTAAATAAATAAAATAAAAATTATTATTCAAAGTGGTTTGTAAAATATGAGGTGAAAAGATCACAATATATTCTATTTGATGAAATTAAAACTAATTGTTTAACTTTTATCTATAGGGGATGAATAAATATAAGAAGAATCAAGGGAAAAGTGAGAGAATAATTATTCAACAATAATAAGTACGTCTAAACAATAATTTTATATAAAATATGTTTTTGAATGCATTTACATTTAATAATATATGAATATAAAATTAAAATATTATTTTAATAGATTTAGGAAAGAACATCAGAAAAGATAGAGGAAGATAATAAAACCCAAATGAATGATTTGGTTTGAGAGTATACTTTTTGATGATCTTTTTTTAATTTAATTTATCATTCCTATATAGTCATATTATGGTTCTTGAAAAATTAATTTATAATTGAATTAGATTCCATTATGTCGTTATAAAAAAATTAGTTGTTACTTTTTATTTTCAAATTGTTTTGTTAATTATAAAACGGTTGGATGTTGTGTTTCATTGAATTATCTCAATTATATTGATTTAAAATTACTAATTCATAAATATATATATGTTAGTAAAATTAAATCTACAATGTATATGAATTTATATATGTAGACCTGATGTTTTTAGAAGTAGAAACTCATCAAATCATTGAATGAGCTAAAAACACAAAATGGATTTTAAGCTCTACAAGATGATGTTTATCCCAAATATTCTATAGAGGATTTAAAATAACATTCCCAATAATTTATTAATTAAAATCCATATTATAAAAATAAAATAGTTGTGTAGTAAATGGTTTTATATTTTTCCCTTAAAACATGAATTCATACAAGAGTATGGAAACTTGATATTGGATTCATTTCCCATTTGTTAAGAAATTTTTATCTTCTAATCAGAGAAAACTATTACCTATACATTGATGTAAAATGCATCGATATAGAAGGGCTGAATATTATTGGATCTGAGAATACAATATTTTTGTGAAAATACATTAAAATTATCGACTTGTAGGTAAATGTAGGTCTCATTTACAAATTTCAATGTTTAATTAAACTATTTTACATATCGGTTGCTATAATAATTAATACAATGTTTAGTATCATGAAGGGAAATGAGAGTGAAATGTTCATTTAGGCAATGGTCATGAAGTAGAATCTCTGTTGTGTGAGTAGATAATATGATAGGTTATTTCTATTTAAAGAAGATGGAAATTGTTGTGACATAAAATGATTGACAAAATATAACAACCATCTATGGAAGAACATATAAAATTTGATGCATATTGAGATATACCAAGATTATCTCAAGATCATACAAACACATTTGATTATTTACAATAATTGAATATTATTATAGTTATATACAATGAAAATAAAAAAATGTAAACAAGAATTGTAATTAACTAAACTATTATAAATTAAATTCCCCTTTTGATGTAATTAAATTTCATATTATATAATATGGTTGTAGACAACACATATTCTCATTTTGATTTATTGTGTCCAATTTTATTTAATTAACTATTAAGAATCATTATTGTTTATAAGATATAAATTTAACATTGATTACACGATTAGTATAAATATAGGCTTTTAACAAATCTAATTAACACAGAAATGAAAAGTCATATCCTCAACGAGTTGCATCATACACTATAAAGCCCATTTATCAGAGATTTAGAGGGAGATAGCATCATATTGATTTTCCCTTGATGAAGACCAAATTGAGATCCAACAACTTAACCATGTGTGAAACCATTTCAGGGATAGGTTCAAGCTCATCAAGATCACAACCCAAACCATGTATTCTTAACCACCCCATGAATGTATCAGCATCGCACACCTTAATTTTACAGTGTTTGTGGATGAATTAAAGGGATGTGTATCATGATACTAGAAATATGATTATGTATATTATTTTATAATTAATATTGAATATATTTTCATCCTCTTATTGTTACTTTGTAAAGGAATTTTTTTTTTGATTCAAAAAGAAGTAATATTATATTGTGTAATACCTAAATTAAATAAAGGTACATATTTTGATGTATTACTTTAATTTTAAAAATAAATAATAGTTTCTTAAAATATATTTATTAAATTATTTTTATTACATTGAAACTATCATATCTATTTTATGAAGTAAAATGTTATTTTTATACGGGTTCGAAATCTGTTATTTTAAAAAAAAACACCACATTTCATAATAATTAATTATTTTATTTTAAAAGGGATAATTAAAATATTTCTAAAATTATTTATATAAATCTAAAAAAATGTAATCTGAATGTATAAATTTTCCAACAGTTAATTTTTAATAATTTTTTGAGAGAATCGATTTTTTGGGTAAAAATTAAATACTCTAAAAATGTACTTTTTGTATTATGAAATCATAATGAACTAAAAGTGATTTAATAATTACTATCAATGGGATACAGTACCAAATAATGTTTTCCCCTTTAAAATAATTGGAATTTATATTTATTTTATTTATTTTTTAAATCCAATATTAATCAAAAAAACATATAATATAATTTATGGTTTTAAAATCACTTCATAAATAGTGTGACTCAACTACAATTGAGGAACATAATTATTTTATTAATTTCATACCTAGGACTTATAAAATAATTATAAACACTCCCATTTGGTATAGTCCTTGGGGAAATTCTATTGAATGGTTTGTGGTTATGGTTATTTTATTATATATCCCCCAAACCCAAATAAACAAATCACATATTTACCTATATAAACCCACCCAATATCCGATTTAATTAACTGTAACTCCATATAAAAGGTCCATACTCTACTACATACTCTCCAGAGTCATCTCAACGGTGCCCCATCCTCTCAAGAATATCCTCCCATGCATTTGGAGTCACAAAACCCTGTAAACTATGTTCCACTCACCTTTTAATTCAAGAATTTAATTAATGTTATAATTATTAATTTTCATTTCATCGTGTTGGTATATGTTCTTCCATAGCCAATGTATTTTAATTTTTATGTTTAAATGATCATATAAACATTACACTCTCATTAACCATTTCAATGAACCCTTATATACACACGTTACAATGTCAAAATTTAGTAATGTATTTTCATCTACACATTCACATTTGAGAAATTATTTTATGTTATGAAACCCAAATTTCATTTTATAATGTTTTGAAATGTTATTCCATGTTAGCCATAATTTTAATTTTATTTATTAATTATAATATCTCCCTTTCACTATCATTAATCCTCCAATGAGATTTTATGTTTACCTGTTACCATGTCAAAATGTAGTTTATGAATGAGGATTCATTGTTACCTTATTCCTTATATTTACCAATTTCTAATATTGGGATATGGTTTTTCATGTCCCTATTACGGACCACATAATTTATATTTGATGAGGGAACCCTTTCACTCTCATCAATATATTTTTATGAATCTATAAGTGATGTAGTTATGATACTGAAATTTCATAACGATATTCCATCCCAGAATTAATGTGTATTGAACAAAAAACCATTTCCTATAAAGGATGTTCACCATTATCAACATATAATTTTTTTGGGACATAAATGTATTAATTACACACTCAATGATCGTGTAATAAATTATGATGATGAATAAAATCTTGTTGTATGATCTATGGAAAAAATATAAACATGATAATGAAATGAATGTGACAGGTGTGTCTGAAATTATATAATGATCCAATGTATTGAGTTATGATTAGTATCAAGATACGTAATGTTTGGATAGGGATTCAATATGACTCATTTATGTGAATTTTTCCACCATTATGTCATGGAGGTTTATCATTGACCTATGTTTAAGATGTAATGGTTTAAGTTATTTCTACATTTACTATGTTATGATTCTCAAGCTATATCTTGTATCATTATTCAGGTTTATTTTTACAACTCTTTTTATTTCCCATTGACATTAATATTTTCTAAAATGTATCACCTAATTCAATCTTTATTCGCCTATTGTTATTTATAGATCGCCACATTCTTAGGGTTTTCCCTATGATATCCCATACAGTATTAAGTATGAGCATGTTAATGATATTTTCTAAAAATATGTTGTTATTCCAATTTTAAATTGTTATGAAATTCTCTTAATTATCAAATAAACTACACTTCTTGGTCAATTAGGTTGTAATTATTTACATTTATGTAATAAATAAAATATTAACATGTAATAAAGAGTACGATATTTATAGTTTGTATTAATGGAAAAGGATAGTTATTTTTGGAATAGGATTAGAAAACTATAGATAAATCATTAAGGATGTGACTATGTATAAAAACATAACTACATTTTGGTAAGTATATATTTAGTGGTTTATCAAGAAAATAAATCCATGTCCTGATACTAGAACTGGGAGTAGTACTGGAATAGATATATATTGGGGTAACAGTGTAACACCCCATGGTTTTCTAAATATAAATTGAATGCATTAAACTTTTCCTTTAGTAGATTATTATAACTATGCTTTAAACATAATTTTACTACTTCTATGTTTTGAATTTTTGAAAATAGTTATCTAAAATTGTGTTCATTATATTATTTGGAGTCTATTAGAACCAACATGTTTTTTTGGTAAATAGTAGCATACACTTATGAATAGTAATATGAATAGTAATATGACCCTAATGAATAGTAAATCTTATTAATATTTTATTTTCATAAGGCTTTAAGATAATGACGTCTTGATTAATTTTAAATGTGATATAAAAGCACATATAGTTTTAAATTATTAATTTTTGAATTAAGTATGATTTTATTTAAAAAATAAATTTTAAAAATTTTAAAAATAATTTTCTAAATATGGACTCAATTTTTGAATTCTACATGTCGATAAATGGATTTTAGGGATTTTTCTGAAACAGATGATTTTGTAGTGAATAGTTAAAAATACAGTTTTTAGTTTAGGTTTGTTAATGTCCTCATTAATGATGTAATAATGATGTCATAAATATTGTGAACATGTGTATAGTTAAATAAGATGTGAGGTTCCCCAATTAGTTTTTCCAATGGAAAAATACCAGGGGAATTCCCATGGTTTTTCAAATACCACTAATGAGGCGTCCCTTGAAAATTATTATAATAATCCCTCACTTTTTTAATAAAACCCACCCATTCCTTCATCAACATCATTCCATATTCCACATCAATGATGATATGGACTCCTTACCTCCCTAGTAGTCCTCCCAAGGTTTCCTCAATCCCAGAATTTCACAACCTTCATGTTCAAGGAGTTCCTCTACTGGGTAAGAAAATTCTCAATTTCATTCTTTTTTCCGATCATGTTCTCTTTTATGTGGTATAACTTTCATGTTTCCAAACCATATTATTATTTCTTTTTTATTATTGATATATTATATATTATGATTAATTTATTTATGGGTGACACTTCTTCCCCTCTCTTTTTAATATTATATAAAACCTTATTACATAGTCGTTAAGCAGCAGAATTTTTGAAAGGAATTTCTCAATTTTTTTTCTTTTCAGTTCATTTCATTTATTATTATTTCTTTATCTATTCATAACCAAGAGGAATGAAATCTCCAGAAATTATGTATATATTTGATTTTATCATGTTCATTTAAAACTAATCATCATCATTCTTCTCCTATCCCACTTATTCAAGGAATAAAAACAATGTTCGTGATGAGTTGAATTATTGACATCATGGAAAATGTGATTTTAATTTTCATTAATTCATTCTGTTCTGGTTATGAAACAATTTATATGTATAAAACAGGTTATAATATATTTATTATTTAAAATCCATCGTTATGGAATTGTTTTTTACTCACGTTTTTAATTTATAAGACAAAATGAGGTTGTTATTATCAAAGAACCACTAAAATGATCTAAACGAACATCATTACTGTTTTAACATATGAACCATCCTCATATAAAAAAACAAAATGATAAATGGTATAAATTATGTTACTTGGAATATGTAAATACCTTTACAATCAAATTCTATATTTTGACTTCCAATTGACAAGAACATCCATCATGAACCAATCATGTAAATCATGTAAGGAACACACCCAAAATAGTGCAATGAACAAAATACTAAAAATTATGGGGTAAAATGTGGTTATGAAATGATCATATAATATGATATAAAAAAGAAACTGTTTTTGTAAAATACTATTAAAACATTTTTAACCATTATATAGAATGTTTCAACATGTTTGAAGTAAGACAAGCCTGAGGAAAGGGAATTCTAAACCTGATTTATATGCTTTTTGTTAAACTTCAACATCGATATTTTTATGGTATTGAAATTTATTATGTGATGTATTTTTCTTATATTATGTTAAATTATATCTAATTATATTTTATGTACATATTAAATCCACTATGTAAATCCTCTCTTCAGTTGTATGATATTTATAATGGGATTTTCTTTTCAAAGCATCTTTTAATATAATGTTTTAAAAAATTAAAAAGAAATGTTTTTTTGATGTTATTCATGTTGTATGATTATGTTCATGTTCTTGTTCATTGTCTATGATTATGGGTGGTACCAATATCTCCCTCCAATTAATTGGATATGTTTAAGTTGGAGGTTGGTCTTATGGTTAATCCAAGTGTAACTACGATGGTTACCCAAAAATTAATGTTGTCGTGATGGTTACAAATTATAAGGTAGCTAAGAGGGTTACAAGATTATGTAAGTAATACCCCAAGATAACATTATGATTATACTTATTTTATTAGGTATTATGTAAATCTCATGTTTCACTAAGTATATATATAGGTGATAAGTATGTCTTTGGAAAATAATTTCATACGTTACAATTATTCATGGACTAATGTGTTCTTTCCTTCCATTTATATCCCTTGCTGAGATTTTGTTCCCATAACAAGATTTAAATGATTTTACCTGGTTAATAGATGTGTAAGACAAAGAATTAATCCTTGTTAAATGTTGAATAATTGTCAACGAATCATGTTTTAAGATTTAATGTTTTATATTTTGAAAAAAATGGAAAATGGTTTTATGGTATCCACTTAGTAAAATGTTTATGGTTAGGAATGTATTATGTCCCAATTCTCTAAATCTATAAAATTGAAAATATCAGAAATGTATATGTATGTTTTTTTTGAATAAATTCAAGATTATGTCTGTAATAAATTCAGGTCCTTATATTTGGTATCAGGGGAGGGTTTATATTACTTTTGGGGTTATGATGATGTTCAAAGAATACCAAAAATGATTATTACTCGATCATTAATTTGAAATGATATATCTTTTAAGTATTAAAATGTTGAAACATCTATGATATGATTTTTTAGAATGGTTTTCCGCAAGAGAAACAGGGATGCTGAAGAGGATAGGCACTGACAGAACGACATCCTTCCGGATCTACAGCCCAATAATAGTATAGATTAGAACGGATTAGTTTTTGATCATAACGGATAATCTAACGGATAAAATAATTAGTGGTGGAATCCATGAAAGAGAACAAATATAGGTACAACAATAGAACATGATAGGTTTGTAACATTTTATGAGACAACACCCCCTGCTGTCAATGGATCTTCTAACCTAGTAGCAGCTGAAGAATGGATCAAAGCCCATGAAAAGGTATTAGATGTCAGGTTACGTTCATTCAATCAAAAGGTTAGTCATTATATATATCATTTTGAATGTGATGCTGATCAGTGGTGTACAATTGTAATGAATATTAGTGGTATGGAGGATTTTTATGCCTTGGAGTTCGATGAATTTAAAATTATTTTCCGTGAAAAATATTTTTCTAAGGTGGTTCATCATAGGATGGAGGAGAAATTCATTGAATTAAAGCCAAATGAGGATGATTATGTTGATGTGTATGAAGCGAACATCACCCGACTGGCATGTTATGTTCCAAATATTATTATAGATCTTGATAGAAAAAAAACTGATTTTACTCAGGACTGAAGCCATGGTATCGAATGGAATTGGACTCCCATGGATTCAAAAGTTATGAGAAACTAGTCTGATGTGCAGAGAGGATTGAGATTGATTTTTCTAATGAGCATGTGAATTTGGGAAATAAATAAAATTATATGTCTAGATATAAATCAATGGGTAAGAATCAACCAATGAAATATAATGGAAAGAAAATCTTATTTCCAGTTTGTGAAATGTGTGGAATGAAACTCCATGTGGAATGTCTTAGTAAAAGTGGGAAGTGTTTTAAATTTGGTAAGATTGGACATATTTCCCACGATTGTAATGAAAATAATCTTAGGACTAACAATGATAAGAAAACTGTAAATTTGTATAAACGTGGTGAGATGGATCACTATGAAAATTCCTGCAAAAGAGAGATCTAAATGATTTAAAGAAGCCATACTATATGCAGAAAGGCGTAGTGAGATCCTTTGCGACTACGTCAACATATGTTGGTCCATCCAATGAAGTTGTATTAGGTACTTTTTTTGTTTACACATATTTTCTAATGTTTTGTTGTATATAGGGTCTCCACATTCCTTCATCTCTGGGAAATTTTCATGCAAATTGAAAATATCACCCTGTTAATGTAAACCAAAACTTGTTGTAAAAACAATAGGGGAAATATTATAAAAAAGGTGAATTATATTAATCTTTCTATTGTGGTCTATGGAAAGAATTTACATGATAACCTTGTTGTTTTTCCCATAGTCGAGATTGATGTTATTCTGGGAATGGATTGGATTTTTTTTATCATACTATGATTGAGTGTAGAGCTAAAGAAGTTATTTTTCAGAAGGATTTTTAGTTTTTATACAAGAATGGACCCACACAATTGATAAAATATCATAATGCTAAGATACTACTGAAAGTTAGAAATGCAATTTATCTTCCTCATATTGTTGAAAACAAAGGAGATGTTCAGATTGATGTTGTGCTTGTGGTAAATGAATACCTTGATGTTTTTCCTGAAGAGTTCCCCAATGTCATACCTAATTGGGAAGATTGATTCAATATTGACATAGTTCCAGATTATATGAAAGTTTCAAAACCCTCATATCTTATGGCTCAAATAGAACTTCTAGAATTGAAAAATCAGTTGTACGATTTTCATGATAAAGGCTTCATTCATCCTAGCACCTCACCATGGGGAGCACCTGTTTCTTTTTTTAAAAAGAAGGATGGTTCAATGTGACATTACATTGATTATAGTGTTTTGAATAACATCACTATTAAAAACAAGTTTCAATTTCCTCATATCAATGACATTTTGGATCAGCACGAGGGACCTCAGTAATTTTCCCAGATTGACTAGAGATCCAGATATAATCAGATGATGGTAAAGGAGCATGACATCACTAAAATAGCCTTTAATACTAGATATGGGCCTTATAAATTTGTGGTTATTCTGTTTGGGTTAACAAATGAACCTTCTGTATCTATGAATCTTATGAATAGAATATTTCATGAGTTCTTAGATAGGTTTTTAGTTGTGTTTATTGATGACGGTAGGGTATTTTATAAAAATAAAAAGGTTCAAGAAAAACATATATGGGTTGTCTTAAAAACCATAAAATAAATGAAACTGTATGTAAAATTCAGAATGTGTGATTATTTGCTGCAATAGATTTATTTTCATGGGGACATTGTAAACAAGGATGGAATAAGAGTTGATCCTATGAAATCAAAAGTTGTTGATGAATGGCCAATACCCACAAATGTTATAGAGATTCATAGTTTTCATGGATTAGCACGTTATTATAGATGTTTTGTTAATGAAATTTCTCCGTTATCTAGCCCGATAACTATGTAAGCACGGAACATGGTTAAATTTTTTTGTACAGAAAAATGTAATGTTTGTTTTCAGGAACTGAAGAAGAGATTAGTAAATGCTCCAGTTTTGGACTTTCCATCTTGAAATAGTTATTTCGTCATCTACATTGATTCTTCATTGAATGGAATTTGTTTTTTATGTATAATGATCAGTTAATTTCTTATTCTTCAAGACAAATAAAACCACATGAGTTAAATTATCCCACACATGATTTGGAATTGACAGATGTGGTTTTTTCATTGAAAATTTGGAGGCATCTTTTATACGGAGCCAAATGTCAAATATATACTGACCATAAAAATCTGAATTATATATTCAATCAGAAGGAATTTATCATGAGGTAGAATAGATATATTGAACTAATAATGTATTATTATTACACGATAAATTACCATAAAAGAAAATCAAACAAAGTGGTGGATGAATTATGTCGAAAACATTATGCATAATTATCCATGTAATGTTTGTAACATGATATCGTGATTAATGATTTGATGAATTTTGGATTAGAAGTTGTTGGTTCTAGGAATACATCTATTTTGTTTTAGGTGTTAGTGGTGTCTTCATTTTTAGACAAAATTAAGCAAGAATAGAAGGTGGGATGTGAGCTACAGAAAAAGGTAGAATTTGTTGAAATGGGTAATTGTCCAGAATTTATCCTCGATAAAGTTTGTGTTTTAAGATTTTTAAAAAGGTGGCGTGTGCCCTGTGATTCCCCATTGAAGAAAGACATGGTGTGTGAAGCTCATAGTTCTCCATTTTTTGTTCATCCTGGAAGTACTAATATGTATAGATACCTTTGAGAGTATTTCTAGTGGGACTGAATGAAAAGGGATATCGTAGAATTTACCATGAGATGTTTAACATGTCATGAGGTTAAAGCTGAGCGGCAGTTACCAAAGGGGGATGCTTCAGCCATTTCCAGTTCCTGAGTGGATGTGGGAGAATGTATCCATGGACTTTGTGGTGGTAAAACTGCAGACATCTCAATGTAACTATGTCATTTGGGTTATAGTGGATCGGTTGGAAAAACCTGCACATTTTATTTTTATTTGAGATACAATGTATTTAGATTAGCTTTATCTATTGTACCTAAAGGATATTTTCAGGTTACATAGAGTTCCCCATTCCATTGTATCTAACTAGGATCATAGGTTCACTTCTATCTTTTGGAAGGGACTTCAGAAGTTGTTGGGAATCGAGTTATGTTTCAGTACAACTTTTCATCTGCAATCAATAGGGCGGTCAGAATGAACGATTCAAACATTGTAGGATATGCTTCGATCTTTTTCAATAGGCATCCAAGGAATTTGGGATCAATGTATTTCTTTAGTTTAGTTTTCTTCTAATAAATTTCTTCATTCCAGTATACAGATTGAACTTTTTGAGACTTTTTATGGAAAATGGTTTCAGACTCCATGGTTTTTTGGATGAAGTCGTTGAAATAAAGATGATGGGTCCTGATTTAGTTAAGGAAGTGGTTGAGAAAGTGATAATGATCCAACAACGCATGAGGACTACTCAGAGTATGAAAAAAAAGTTTTGCATATGGCAGAAGGAATGACTTCTCTTTTGAGGCAGGGGACCATGTTTTACAAAAATTCTCTCATTCATAAAGAGTGATGAGTTTTGGTAAGATAGTAAAGCTCTGTCTGTGGTTCATCAGTCCTTTTGAAATCCGGGATTAAGTTGGACCAGTCGCATACCGAGTATCTTTTAATACATGTTTTTCGCAAGTACACAATGTTTTTCATGTTTTAATGTTGAGGAAGTATGTACCAGATTAGACTCATGTTTTGAGTCAAGAAGCAGTTGAGCTAGTGGAGAACATTTCATAAGAAGAGAAAATAGTTCAGATTCATGATTGAAGGGAAATGGTATTGCAGGATAAGGTAATCCACCGGGTAAAGGTTTTGTACTGAAACAAAATTTTTGAAGAATAAAAATGGGAGTCTGAAAATACTATGAGGTAAAGGTACCCACTCTTGTTAAAATTGCGAGGGTGCAACTTCTAGAAGGTGGGGATAATGTAACATCCCTAGGTTTTATAAAAATAAATTGAATCTATGAAACTTTGTTTTATGTAGATAATTATAACAAACCTTTATACATAATATTACTACTTAAATGTTTTGAATTTTAAAAAATGGTCATCTACAATTGTGTTTAGTATGCTATTTGGAGTCTATTGGAACAAAATTGTTTTTAGTGAATATTAACATACCCTTATGATTTCTAATATGAATATTAATATGAATAGTAATATGACCCTAATTAATATTAAATTGTATTATTATTTAATTTTATTAAGGATTTAAGATAACGACATCTTGATTAATTTTTAAATGTTATATAAAAGAAGCTACAGTTTTTATATTATTAATTTTTTATATAAGTATGATTTTATTTAAAAATTAAATTAAAAATAGTAAGAAGATTATTTTAAAAATATGGATTTTATTATTTAACTCTATGTGTTGATAAATGGTTAGGTTGAATTTTTTGGGATTTTTCTAAAACAATTTATTTTTCGATGAATAGTAAAAAATACAGTTTTTAGTTTCGGTGTGCTAATGACATCATTAATGATGTAATAATGATTTCATAAACCTAGTCAACTTGTGTAAAATTTAATACAATGTGAGGTTTCCAACTTTTTTTTTAGCATGGGCCAATACCATGGTCAATCCCATGGTTTTCTAAATACCACTAATGAGGAGTCCCTTGGAACTTATTAAAATAATATCCGACTTTCTCTATAAATACTAACCCATTCCTTCATCATCTTCATTAAAAAATCCTAATAAACAATTTTCTAGCCTCTTAACCACCCTATGTGTCCTCCCAAGGTTTCATCAAGCCCCCATAGTCCCAACCATCATGTTCATGGAGTTACTCTACAAGGTATGAAAATTCTCAATTTCATTCTTTTTCCATTCAAGTTCACTTTTATGTGGTATAACATTCATGTTTCCAAACCTTGTTGCAATTTTATTATAATTTTTGATCTATTATTTATTATGATTCATTTTTTAATGGGTGACCCTTTTTCCCTCTCTTTTTAATATTTTCTAAAACCATGTTGCATTGTCGTTATGCTACCGAATTTTTGTAAGGGATTTCTCAATTATTCATTTATTTTGAGTTCCATTATTTTCTTATTCTTTCTTCATCTCTTCTTACCCAAGAGGCATTAAATCCCCATAAATCATGTTTATTCCTAATTTTATCATGTTCATGTAAAACTCATCATCATTTTTCTTCTCCTCTCCCACTTATTCAAGGAATAAAACATCGTCTGTGATGTTTCAAATGACCGACATCATGGGCGTTGTGATTTCAATTTCCATTAATTCATTCATTTCTGGTCCTAAAACCATTTCTATGGTTGAACCAGGTTATAATATATGTATTATTTCATATCCAGAGTCATTGAATTTTTTTTAGTCATGGTTAAAATTTATACGAAAAAATGAGGTTGTCATTATCCGTGAACCACTAAAATGATCAAAATGAACATCATTAATGTTTTAACTTATGAATAATCCTCATATAAAAAATTAAAAAAGATAAATTTTATCAATAATGGTAATGGTAATATTTAAATACCATCCAAATCCAATTTTATAGTTTCAATTCTAATCAACAAGAATATCCATCATGAACCAATCATGGAAATCATGTCAAGAACTCACAAAAAACTGTGCAAGGAACAAAATACTAACAATTTAGTGGTGAAATAAGACTATTAAATAATCATATAAGATTTTATAAACATTAATATGTTTCTTTAAAATAATATTAACACTATTTTAACCATTATATACGATGTTTAAACATGTTTGAATTATGACAAACCTGAGGTAATGGAATTCTTAACCTAGTTTCAATTATTTGGTTTAACCATCTTCTTCAACATATATTTTGTATTAAAATTTATTGGGTGATAGGTTTTGCTTATATTATGTTGAATTTTCTCTAATTATAGTTTAAATACATATTCCAACCACTCAATTAATTCTCTCATCTGTTGTATGATAATTATACGGGGCATTTCTTTTAAAATCCTCTTTTAAAATAATGTTTTACAAAATTTAAAAGCAATGTTTTTATGCTATTATTCATGGTATATTATTATGTTATGGTTCCAAGGAATTGATTATGATGAAGGTTTGGACCTATATCTCCCTCCAATGCATTGGTTATGTGTATTTTTGAAGTCGTCTGTATGGTTAATCTAAGTGTAACTGCGATAGTTATACAAAAAGTAAGGTAGTTGTGAGGGTTACATACTATAAAGTAGCTGAGAGGGTTACGAGATTATGTAAGTAATGCCACAAGATACCTTTATGGTTCTACTTGTGTTCTTAGTTATTGTTTAAATATACTGTTTCAAAAAGTAATTATATATATATAGGTGATAATTATGTCTTTTGAAAATGATTTCATAAGTTGCAAGTGTTCATGGACTAATGTGTACATTCCTTATTTTTATATCCCTTGCTGATTTTTTTTCTCCTCCCATTTTTTAAATGATTTTCACAGGCTAATGGATGTGTAATAAAAATAAAGAATCCATTCTAAATTTTGAGTAATTGTTAAGGAGTCATGTTTTCAGATTTAATATCTTATATTTTGAAAAAAGTAAAATGTTTTTATGGTATCCAATTTGTAACAATGTGTAAGGTTAGGAATATATTATGTCCCAATTCTCTAAAGCTCAGAACCCGAAAATATCATTAATTTAAAAGGATGTTTTTTCTTTAATAAATTCAAGATTATGTGTGTAATAAGGTCAGGTCCTTATAAACAACCCCAAAAAGGTGTGCCAATCAAGACTTAGTGAAACCTGGTAGATGAAAAAAGTCCTTAGTATGCACCTAGATTAGTACTTTTGGGGGATATTATTTGGTAAATTCATAAGATAGTTATGAACCATTATTATATGAACAATAAATTATGATAATAATATATGTAAGGAAATAGACCATGGATATCATATATTGAGGCTCATAAGTGAAGGAAGTAATTATAAGTTCTAAGTTAACCCTTCCATGTCATTAAATTTCATTTTTTGTGTTTAAAAAATTAAAAATAATCATCTAGGATTTTTATTTTATTTAATACATTGTTCGAAAATATGAGGAATCAGGTATACAGTCAATGTGAAGCGAAACGTGATGATTGACCCAATGAAATTACCATACAAATGGGAGAAGGAGTCTTCAATTTCACATTGATAATATATTATTTTTCTCAGTTTATAAATAAAAACCTGGATTTGGATGAGCATCCCTATACCCCTTAAAGAGAACTAACTAAAATTGAGATCTTTTGCAACAATGGCCTCCTAAATTGAATGGATCATCTAATTCCTTAATCGTGGAACAATGGATCAGCTATATTTAGAATATTTTCTCTGGCATTAAATGTTCTGAGCAAGAGAAGGTTTTACTAATTATTAATTATATGGAGGTAGAACCAGATCAGTGGTGGAAATTGATTAAAAATACGAATCATGGGGATGATATTGATTCAATTGAGTGAATATAATCCTAAAAACATGTTTTGGGAAATATATTTTCCTCACACTCAATGAAATAAATTGGAATGTCATTTCCTTACCTTTATGAAAAAGACGATGAATCCATCTAGGCATTCCAGGTAAACATTAAAAGACATTCATGATATGCCTCCATATTTACAGTTACCCGATAATGCACGGTTGAATGCTTATTTGATTGGATAAAGGATTGTCTACAAAAAACCCTGTCGATGTGTGAAATTTGTAGAATTGAAGAAATTTTATGATGTGCCCTCAATGATGAAATGGTAATTAGTAAATACTAAGGGTGTCATGTGGATAACAAGTGGAAAGTGGAGTTTAATTCATTAGTTCTAATGGATAAATCTAAAAGTGACATGAAATTACAATATCCCACATGTTAAAGGTGTATATTGAAGCACCCTTGAAATAACCTAAGGGGTAGAAGAATTTTTTTGGATGCTCAAAAAAAGGGCACATAGAAAATGATTTCTCATAAGAGAAACCCACTAATGAAATAGAGGAACTTAATGTTATCGTAAACCCTTTTCACATTATTCATTTCATAAAATTCATGGAACATAATAAATTTTTAAATCAAAGCACCACGATAAGGGTTTTTTGAGAAAAGCAATAACCACTAAGGTAGAAAGGTTTATCATTTTTCAATCAAAACTACTAAGGTGGATCCTATAAAAAGAGGTTATTGGTATGACAGTTATTCATTCAATTATAGATAATTAAAAATTTTATTTGGGTTATCCATATTTCATTATATCTTGAATGTTTAGTTGTACTATTCAAACACCACAATAAATCATCAAAGAATAGATTTTATTGAAAAATGGTAAAATTATTACATCCCTGATATATTACTCCGCCCCTATAACAATTGTTGGTCTTAACTTACTATTTAACCTTTTCATACTCCATTATGTGTAATTTGAGGAAAATGAAGAATTGGATTAGTTTTCCCAAAATATATTCAACATAAATTTCCATGATAAAGAATTCACTATCTCAATTGGAAATCAACCCCTGATTCACTACATGTGAAAGGAGGAGGATGAATCATTTTTAGCATGAATATGTCAATCATGGATATTATTTACCTATGAGTAGTTGTATCTAGATATATTAATTTATTATATGGAATGAATTATCCTTAAATACATTACAATTTTTTGGGAATACGCTGATGTGTGTCCTTAATAGTTTCATAGTCTTCCTCTTAGATGAAAGGTTGAATTTTAAATTGAGATCATACATGGGGCGTTTCAATTATCCAAGATTCTATATAGATTGGATATTGTAGAAAATGAGATGTTGAAAAAGGAACTATAGGGGAATCTTGATAAAGTGTTCAAATTCCCATGTGCTTTAGCATGGGGTGAAACGGTCCTCTTTGTCAAGGAGAAGAATGGGTCAATGCACCTTTAAATAGATTATTATGAGATCAATAAGATCATGATAAAGAACAAATACCTCTTCCCTTAAATGATTAATTGTTTGATTATCCATGAGGATCGTTATAATTTTCTAAGGTGGATCATCATTTGGAACATTATCATGTAGTGGATAAGAAATAAGATATACCCAAGAGAACTTCCCATAATATGTATGGCCACTACGAGTTCATAGTAATTATACTTAGGCTAACTAATTATCTAGAAATGATAATATATATGATGAATATAGTCCATATTAATTTACTCAACAATTTTGTGGTTATATTTATAGATTATATTTAAATATACTAAAAATTATAGATGATAATGAGGATAATATAAGCATTTTTCTAAAGACCTTGCATATGAAGATGATTTATGATAAAATATACAAAATTTGAGTTCTGGTTAATAAAAATCTCATTCATGGGACATGTGATCGCAATAAATTGGATATTTTAGAACCATTAAAAATATATGAAATTGAAGGATTTCTGAGGAAAACATCATGGAAAGATAATCATAGTTTCCATGGATTGGCTGCATAAAATTTATGATTTTCAAGATGTTTCTCATGATTGTCAACTCCTTTAACAATGAAAACATGGAATGGATTCATTATTTCATAGAATGATTAATGCAATGAAATATTCAAGGAGATTAAAAGGAGTATTATCATTGAACCTGTGATCACACTATCAAAGAGTGGGGATATTTTCATTGTATCCATTTATGCTTTGAAGAAGGGATTGGGTTTTGTGTTTAATCATAATGAGAAATTCATAGACTATGCTTCAAGGTGGTTTATTATTTATTAATTAAACCACCCAAAACAAGATATAGGGTTGATTTTAGTGTTCATAGCTATGAAAATATGGTGGAGTTTTTCTATTTTTCAAGAAGTGTGAAAAATATATGTATCAAATATGATTCAAAAGTATATTCATTTAGAAATAGTTGAATAAATTCCAATAATGATTGTTAGATCTGATCAATGACTTTTTCAGCTTAATCCACTACCATCATGGTAAAAAGAATAAATTCTCTGAAGCTATAAGTGTATAGGATCCAACAATTATATTAATAATGTGAATTTAAAGAAATTCGATATACGTAGATTTAAAATTGTTAGACATGGGAATCACAAATAAAGTAACATCATAAATCATTTCACTAATTTTTTCTTTATCATCTTTTTTGGGGAGGTTAAAATATTATCAAATTGATGATGTGGGAATTTAAAAGAAAGCGGAAATAATAAGAAAAGGGAAATCCTTAATGTTTAGTGTTAAATAATAATAGTCTTGGATATTTGGTTCATGACTTTTTGTACCATAAAATCAGTATTTAAAGAATGAAATATTGGATGATGCACATTTTTCATCATTCTGGATTCTATCATAAAGAAAAAAATATGTGTCAAGATATATTAGAGTAATATTAGTGGTAAAATATGTAGAAGGAGATCAAAAAATATACATCAATGTTCTAGTTATGCCAAAAAGTTATGGATGAATGGTAGAAGTCTAAGGGGTTGATGTATACATTACCCATACAATCATGGAAATGGGAAAAAATCATAATTGATATTGTCATTCGACTTCAAAATAAAACCATGGGAAACAATGTTATAAGGGTTATGGTGGATCATCTTATAAAGAATTCACAATTTATTTCATTTTGATTATTTTTCTCTCAATATCATCATTCATGGACATAAAACAAGTGTTAAGGCTATATAGAGTAAATCTATTGATTATGACTTATCTAGATCTTGTATTCACCTCTATTCTGTAGATTATTCTCCAACATTCATTAAACACTGACCTGAACAATAGTTCGACTTATCACCGTCAAACTGATGTCCAGTAATAGGGAACTATTTAGACACAAGATGAAATGTTGGGAGTATGTTATATGTAATTCAATGGAGGATGGAATAAACATATACCTATGGTTGAGATCTCTTACAAATGAAGTTTACACTCAACCATCTAAATGGAACCACATGAAATCTTTTATGAGAAGTGGTGTAGTATAGGTCATTACCTATCCCCCAAGGCTCTTACCGTGACTACCCTAATCCAATATTCCACAGGCTAGGGGATAATGACTTGCACATGAAATAAGTATCCCTTAAATGGGAAGGCATTGAATTTAAACCAATATGAACACACCGTCAACGAACACAACAAGAAGAAACCATGAGGTAAAAATATAGTAGAAAAAGTGTGTACTTAAATTATAGGGGTAGTAATACAAGCCCAACTAAAAGATACAATTAAGAAAGAGAAATTAATAAAATCTCCTGAGATCGTCCGCTATGGATCCCGAATGAAGGGTATGTACAACTCATCTCCACAGCTCTCAACATCAACTAGTCACCTATATGTACCACCAGGTCCTGAATCATATAGTGTCGGCCACACTTCTCGTCATCTACATAATACATAACAAGGTGCGGGAAAATCCCGTGAATGGGTGAGTATAATAATACCCAGTAGGGTCCATGAGACCCCTGAAGGTCTCTCAGAATTCCACATAGGATAACCACAAATCATGATCTCAATCACAAATCACACTGAAAAAGGCTCCTCGCAAACCAGGAATAACATATGTATAGAAGTACATATTATTAGTCATAAAGCTAGATCATCTTATATTATCAAGGGTTCGGCTGCGTATCCCCACAGGACCACTCAGTGCTGATCCACACAGGGACGCAAGGTGTTGGTCGACACTGGATCTATAGGTTCTAATCCATGTAGGATCGCTAGGTGCTGATCCACAGAGGATTCCTAGGTGTTGATCCACCCATGATAGCTAGGTGTTGATCCACACAGGAACAGTACACGTTGATCCATATAGGATCTTTGTCTTCTGATCCACACATGATCGATATTCATTTTTCACATCTCAGCCAGCCACTGGATTCTCGTACATAGTCTACTTGATTCTAGGAGGATACACATTTCAATCCATCTGTCCTAGTTCAACTGGAACTAAGTCCCAGGAAGAAGTAACCCAGTTATCTATCATGTCATAAGGTTTCCAAAACAACAAATGGTGCATCAAATGAACGCCCGGTCTGAGAGTTACAAGAATTATAGTGCTAAGGGACCTATTGGATTCAGGTATGATCTTACCTAGCTGTACTACATCCTTCTCAAAAACTCCAGTGGAGTATCAAAAAATGATCGTCTCATCCCAAGGTTTCCATCACTGTAGATGGAACGTCAAATGGAAATATGGTTTTTGAGATATGTCCTTTTTAGAATATATAGTCCAAAATGGGTCTGGGTCCTGTACGACCGGGTCGGACCGACCCGACCCACCATCATGAGCTAGCCTAACCAATTATAGTTCTACCCGACCGGGTCCTGGTCCAAACCAGGTCTGACCAAGCCATGCAAGAAACCGGTTGGGATGCAAATTGGCCCGGGCCGAACCGGCTAGGCCACAGACCGGCCTGGCCTGAACATGCTAGTATAGGCCATAGCAGGCTCAACGTACGGGGTAGTGGACTGGCCTGGCCCATCGACTGGCACAACCCATGCATGGGGTCATGTGTCCCTCCTTCTTGATCTACTCAAAGAGTTTTTCAGATAAAAAACTTGAGCCACCACGTGGCACCGCCTCACTATCCGCGGGACCCGCAGAGAGCGTGTCCCCCTCTACCACCGCTTCGAAGCCGCAAACTCCACCTATGACACACAATGGTATGCCACCCTTCCGCCAATGCAGTCAGACGATAGCCGACAGCCCCTTCGGTCCACCACGGAGCCTAGTGGGATTGCCTCCTTCCGCGGTCGGTGAGGGACGACCGCCGGTTGCGGATGACGCGCCAGTTGTTCTTATGCGGGCCCCTGGTGAGTTCTAGTTGTCCATTTTCCCTTCTGAATGTGCCTATAGGCCTCCCATGATTTCTTCATCGTTATGTGCCTTTCGGTTTCAAGGTTCTGTCATGTTGAGAAATATTCCCCAAAAAATGCAACAAATGATGATGCAGTAGAGGGTCTGGGCCTAGTTTGTTTATCCCACGCCCTCCGTGTTAACATTATATCAAGTACATAATAAACAAATTCATCACAAAGATAATTTGAATCCCATTAAAAACATCCATGATTCGTCATTATTTTCAAGAATGATTGAATGAAACATTGCATGTGAATTTAATAACCAAATCACTACCTCGAGATCTGTTGGTTGTTGTTGAAGTTGTGGAAGGAGAAGAGTCCTCATTGGATGAAGTCTTCGGTGTTCTTCGATCCTAGATCATTGTCTTCTAAGATTCAGTTCTTCGTCAGTGGATGATGCCACGGTACTTTTCCAGTGGTTCCTCACAGCCGTTTCAAAAACCCCAAACCCAAGACTCAATTAAATAGTTGAAAAAATGTTATTAACGCAATGTGAAATTAAGGAAGTTCATTAATGAATAATACTATTTATTCCCAATAGTGTGGTTACAAAACAAAGGATTATGACATTAAATGTCTTGAAAACCTATCAGTCCCACCATCACCACTCAATAAGAGTTATGAAAATAAAATAACAATTTTTATGTTATTTTATTATTTATTTAAATTTTGCAAAAAATAACATTTTCACCAGCCTACTACGGTAAATTTGAAGCCTCCCTTAAAGGAATCCTGGTGATGTGGATTCAACGGTTCGCTCAGATTTCTAATCTGAGAACTGTTTCAAAAGATAGAAAACATCGGCTGTACATTTATAGAACATACCTTAAAAATGTTCAAAATTCCATTTCGGGCACACCGAGCCTCAGAATCAAGCGCCTTCAATTTTCATAGACTCGTAATAATCCCAAATAATTAAAAAATATTATATGGATTTTTTGGTCTTTATATTCTCCCCAACATAGGTATTTTTTCCCTAAAGATATATAAAACATCGGTAATAAATAGGGGTACTCAACATATATCTAGGCCTCCGACTCCCATCTTCTCTGCTAGAGGTTCTCGTGATGCCATATTAATCTCACCAGAGGAATCGACCGCCCACGAAAGACCCACTCATGTTTATTCTCTATCTCCACTAGGAACTATGAAAACATCCCCCCATAATCATTATCTAGCTCTCCACAATCGATTACATGTGATTGAATATGCACATACCTCCTCAACTACGAAAAATGGAAAACATTATGCAGCTGGTGCATCTATTGGGAAAACGATATATGGTATTCTACCTCACCTACATTGTAATGGATATGGAATAATATGATTTATCTCATGGATAGCTTGGTTCCCTGACCAATCCTATGAAATCCTCATCCGGGAGAGACCCAATGGAAGGCATGGTCTCCCATCTCAAACTGTAATGGTATTTTTCTCTAGTCAACATAAGAGTTATATCAGATTAGTGAAATCTGAATTCTCTCCTTGATGATCTGATCCTTCTCTGTGGTAGCCTATACCTACTCGAGACTAATAAGTGTTAGCTCCCATGGGTCTACCATTCATAGTGGTGATCTTCATGGTCGCCCATACAAGGCCTCAAATAGAGCCATACCGATGGTGGAGTTATAATTGTTGTTGTATGAGAACTACACCAGTGGTAGGTGGTCCCCCAAACTATGGCCAAAATCAAGGTCATAAGCAGGAAGCATGTCATTGAGTATATTTAGTGACTTCTCCTTCGAGCCATCTATCTGAGGGTGAAAGGCAGTGCTCAAGAATACTTGTGTCATGAACTCCTCTTTCATCCCCTACTAGAAACTCGATGTAAAACGTTCGTCTCAATCTGAGATGATCTTAGATTGTACCCCTTTAAAGACTTATAATCACGTATACATAGAGGTGTCCCAGTCTCTCTACTGATCCCTTCACTTAGATGAGTAAGAAGCGGGCTGACATGGTGAGTCACTCAACAATCACCCAGATGGAATTGTGGTCCCAGGACGTATGTGGTATCCCTTTCATAAATTCCATGGAGATACCATCCTGCTTCCACTCAGACACCTCATGTGGATTTTCTAAGCCTGCCCATACCTGATGTTCTTCCTTCACATGCTGACAAATGAGGCATCGTGATAGGAACTCTGGCACTGCCTTCCTTATCCATGGACACCAGTAATGATATCGGAGGTCCTGATACACCTTTTAAACACCAGGATGTACCCCTAGAGAGGATGTACGGAACTCCCTCAACACCTCCCCATGTAGTGTAATTTGTACCATAGTTAATGCTCGGAAGAGGACGATATTCTCCCCACCTTCAGAAAATCCATTAAGAGCATGTCATGAGGATATCATAGAATATTGGGCCATAAAGTATACTTCCCCAAGTTGTGCCTCCCTAAATATCTAAATGAGTGGGGGAGTAACTGTCATATACTAGAGGTAACCTACTCCCTCAATAACCACGAAGTATAATAAAAATGCATCTGGATACTCTGTCGCCTTACTCAGCAAATGGAGACCTGACCTCCCACTAAGTGAATCTGCTATTACATTCCCCTTCCCAGGTGTGTATACAATCTCAAAGTCGTAGTACTAGAGTTACTCTAGCCATCATCACTGTCTCAGCATTGGGTCATTCTGTGAGAAGATATACCTGAGAATCTTGGGATCAGAGTAGATTGTAAAACTCTCACCCATCATGTAGTGTCGCCACATCTTCAAGAAGAAGACCACTACTGCTAACTCCAAGTCATGGTTATCATGGTTCTTCTCATGAAGTATCATCTTTTGGGACCTATAGGGGATCACATCTTTCTCCTGCATCAGGACACAACCTAGTCTAGTCCATAATGAGTCACAATAGACAATATACCCAACACCCTCTTCTAGTAGCCTCAACATGGGGGCCATCGTTAATCTATGTGTCATCTCCTAAAACCTATGTTGGCATGTATCCATCCACAAGAAGGTCTGTCCCTTATTTTTAAAAGATGAAAAGTGTGTCTCAACTCTGAAAAATTTAGGTATGAATCTCCAATAGTACCCAAACAATCCCAGAAAGCTCCTCACCTCAGTCACACTCCTGGGTGGATCCCAACCAACCACTGCCTCTATCTTTTCCAGATCCACCCGAACTCCAACGCTAGAGATTATGTGCCCTATAAAATGTACATCCCATATCAGGAACTGGAACATCGAGTGCTTTCCATAAATCTATTGCTCTTAGAGTGTATCCAGAACTATCTGTTGTTGTGTGGCGTGATCCTCTTCTAATGCCCAATATATCAAGATTTCGTCATTGAATACTACCACAAAGCAATCTAGGTAAGGCTAGAAGATCCTATTCATGAGCCACATGAACACTACCGTAGTGTTTTTCACATGGAAGTGAGTCACCAAGAACACGTAATTATAATACCGAAATCTGAAGGCTGTCTTCAGTACGTCCTCGTCCCAATCCATGAGCTCATGATAGCTTGATCTGAGGTCTATCTCCAAAAAAATTGATATCCCTTTAGATGGTTGATGAGATCATCAATCCTCAAGAGTGGATACATGTTCATTATGGTCACTTGGTTCTGGAACTGATAGTCCACAAAAAGCCTCAGACTCTTATATTCCTTCTTGGAGTACAAAATTAGGGATTCCCATAGAGAAACATTGGGACTTATGAACCCATTCCACTGAAAGACCTTTAATTGTACTCGTAACTCACGAATAACCATCAGATCCATCAAATATGCTGGGATTGATATTATTTCCATCATGGGGTTTAGGTAGATGTAGAATTCTACCTCTCTGTGAGGATGTAGACCCAGACCATAATCATGAAAGACATCAGCACCCTCCTCCCCCACTATAGGATAACTCAGACTTCTCACATCAACTGCTCTGAGGAAATTTCCGACCAACTGATGAGTGATCAGCTACACCCTCCTTCATGTAATTCCATCACATGCTTCAAATGATCCCTTCTCACCGACGAAAGAAAACCTAATCCCATCCTCGATGACACTGTACACATTGCGCCAAAAATAGTCGATCTGAGCATGCATTGTGGATAGATTTTCCATAACCTTGATGATGTCCTAAGACTCGACACTACTACTAGTAGGTCCTGGTGTAAGCTATCAACTCCTTGAGTGAGCTCAAATAGTCTACACCAGTGTGTAATCATTTAATATTCTCTCCTAGGAGTATTTAATTATAATGATCGAGCCAACAGCTCCATCGAAATCTCCGAGATCTGAATGAGTGTCATGGAAAGAAAAGAGTGACATTAACCAATGTCTATAATAACAGAAGCTAGGTTAAAATAGATAGAGTTCATACCTCTAATCATCTCTAGATCATCATTGTCATAGGCCTCTTCCACCTGAAGATGAGATGCCCCCTATCCACCTACTCCTTGTGGTCGTGGTGCACGACATGGGGGTGGTGGTGGTAGAACCTGAAATCGTCGCCCACCGCCTGCTACATGATCTACTCATCATCCACATCAACCGGCCTAAGGACTCCCTCACTCGATCCTCGTCTACTCCTTCGTAGGTCCGATTTTTATCTACTGATCATTAATATAAGGACTCAGACAGTTGTGAGCCATTTTTCCATGTCGGCCACTAGAGTAACAAGATTTAGTTCTCAAAAGACCCCCTCTACCTCACATGCTCCGTACCATTGACCCTGAATCAGGGGGTTATACACCGAATGGTCTAGCCCACTTAGACCTCTTTGTCATCTACCTATTGCGGCTATTGATGACTTGGATACCTGCCATCTAGTGGTGGCTCTCACCATCAGTGCCTTCCCATATAAAATCTCTCTAACAATAATTCTCTCTCGATCACTCTATCCTTCATCGGGATATTGAGTGATATCATTGATGATATGATCTCCCTATAAAGACTCTACTCAAAGGATTGGGCCTTGAATGATGGGACTCGTACCATATTAGTGGAGTAGCATGAGAGGTCAGTGAATTTTGATGAGTACTGGTCCACTAATAGGCTTCTGTGATGTATGTTTAGGATCTCCTGGATATGCACTAAACATAAAGTCGCTGGTAAGAACTCCACCATAAATAGGGTCTCAAAGACCAACCAGGAGTGTGTCTCCTCCTCATACATCTAGAGCATCAAACTCTACTATCTCCCTGATGTTACCTGGAACAGCCTACCATCTAGGATCTCAATCAGATCTTCTAGTGTCTAAAATAAATGAAATACCCATTCCACTGCCTCCAACCAGTCCTCATCTACCTTGGAATATGACTTTCCTAAAATCCTCAGAGGCATGTGTCTCTAGAACTCGTGCAATGCACTCATTTGGCATGAATGGTCTTCTAGTGGGACTGTTGGAAACTGCTTCCCTCCGAGGGGTGGTGCTACTGGTACACCACCTAAAGGTATCAACATAGTAAGAGGGCCATACACCGAATCCTCATTTCTCGGTGGGCCATCATTGTGTAATCTTTCTTTAATCGTGTCTGTAAATCTACACAGCGGCATCCTGAAATGAAATTGTTGCACCACAGTCAATAAGATATAAATTGTGAGAATTCTATAAAGATATTAAAAGTAAATAATTTCTAAAACACATGAAATCAATGTTTTAATGTATCGAGTTGGAAATCAGAAATCAGGGTCCTGGTGTATGGATATGTTGGCCTCCGCACCAACAATGGACTCCCAAAACTGAAAACCACATTCAAAACGCTTAGGACGGTTTCTTTATTGGAATGATTAGAGTCCAATTTCTTCGGTATAGCTGACTCCTCCAATACCACTTTGTCACGACCTGTCCCCTGGGGCCTCTTTCGTGACTACCCCAAACCCAACTTCTATAGGCCAGAGGTTGGAAAAAACTACAGAAAACAAATATCCCTAAAACAAGAATTCAATTCCTTTAAACTTGTATGAACACACAGTCCAAAAACACAATAAGATGCAACTACAAAGTAAAAGAGTAATAGTAAAACTATGTTCTGAAATTAAAGGGTCCAGAATACAAGACCATATAAAAGATAAAACTATAACAATGTTATAGAAAACAACTATTGAGATCTTCTACCAAAGATCATACCTAAAGGGTAGGTACATATCATCTTGATAGCCCTCCACATCAACCATTCACCCACGTGTACTGCCTGGTCCTGGCTCCTATAATCTTAACCAAGCTTCTCATCATCTTCCCAAGATAGAACAAGGTGCAGGAGAAACCCATTCAGGGGTGAGTATAACAATACCCAGTATGGAACTCAAGACCCCCGAAGGTCTCTCAAAATTTCACAAATTATAACCAAAAATCATGATATCAATCACAAATCACAAAGATAAAGACATATATCATACCAGGTATAACGTAAGTACAGATGTACAGATGATTAGTCGTAAAGGAAGTTCATCTTATTCTGTCAAGGGTTCTACTGCCGATCCATACAGGACCGCTCGGTGCTGATCCATATCGGATAGCTAGGCACTAATCTACAAAGGATCACTAGGTGTTGATCTATACATGATCTCTAGGTTTTTATTTATAAATGACCTCTAGGTGATGATCCACAGAGGTTTTCTAGGCGCTGATCCACAAAAAATCACTATTCATTCTTCAGGTCTCAACCAGCAACTGGATTCCTTTACAAAGTACAGTTTATTCTGGGAGGATCCTCTCCTCAATACATTGGTCATAATCCAATGGGAAGGAAGTCCCATGAAAAAGTAACCTAATGATCTGTCATTTCATAAGGGTTCAAACGCAATAGACTCCGCGTCAATCGAACACATGGTCTGAGAGTTATATGCATTTTAGTGTCGAGGACCCAGTTGGATACAGGTATGATCCAAACCAGATATACTCTAACTTTATACATAACTATGGTGAAGTATTTCAAATGTAAAGTCTCATCCCAAGGATTCCTTCACCTTAGACTGTTCATGAAACAGACATATGGTTTGTGAGATATGACTTTTTTAGTGAATGAGGGATGAAGTGGGTCCAAGTCCGGTCTGACCCGGTCGCACTAACCCGACCCACCCATCATGGGTAGACCTGACCTGGTTTGGTTCAACCCCAACCCAGTCCTAAGATGACCTGGGTCTGACTCGGTCCAGCCTGAAACGAGATGGTTGTGGACCGGCCCGAGCCGAACCAGCTGGGTCGCGGTGGGCTCGGCCCGATGAGCCGTGGACCGGTTCAACCTGAACCGGATTGGCTGGGCCATGGCAGGCTTGGCCAGATGGGTAGCGGACCTTTATTTCCCGCCAACTGGTGTGACCTACACGAGCGGTCGTCTATCCCATTCTTCTCAAACATCTCAAAAATCAGTTTATCTCTTCAACAAGGGGTGCAACATGGCGTTGCCTTTTTTTTCTGGGGGGCACGCTAGGAGTGGGTCCCCCTCCATCATTGTTTCGATGATATAGTATCCAACATCAGTATGTGACGGCACTCCATCCTTCCACCAGCTTGTGCAGCTGAGAGTCGACTGCCCCTTCGGTCCACAGTGTCGGGGCCGCTCCGGTGGGTCTTCTGTGAGCAACCAGGCGAGCTCCGATGGTCTGTTTTCCCTTCAGAACGTTCGTATAAGCCTCTCAGGATTCCACTTTCTCTACATGCCTCCCAGTTTTAGTGTTAATTTATGTTCAAAAATCCACCCCCATAGAACAAGACAAATACTAAAGCGGTGGATGGCCAAGGGCTTGTCTGTTTGGCACGTTCCCTTTACCTTAGCATTATATTAAGAGGGTGACAAAAAATTCATCACAAAGATGAATTTAATCCCATTTATAACTTCCAAGATTCATCATTATTTTCCAAAATGAGGCAAAGAAACATTTAACATGAATTTAATAACAAAACCCCTACCTCGAGATTCGTTGGGTGATGTTGTGGTTGTTGTGGGAGAAGAGACCTCATTGGATAATGTCGACTGTGTTCATCAATCCCAGATCATTTCCTCCCAAGATTTCATTATTCATCAGTGTATGATACCTCAGTACATTTACAAAGGTTCCTCATATCCGTTTCAAAAACCCCAACCCATACGTCAATAAAATAGAGGGAAAACTTTCATTAATGGTACATGTAACTAATGACTTTTTTTAATGACTGAACCTCTTAATTCAAAATGGTGTGGTTACAAAACCATTGGTAAAGCCACTAAATGGAATTAAAACCCATATGTCCCACAATTGTTTCTCAATAAGCTGTAGGAAAATAAAATAACATTTTTATGTTATTTTATTATTTCATTAAAAGTCTAAAAAACAAACTTTTTCACCTGACCTACTATGGTCAAAGTTAAGCCTCTCATAAGTGAATCCAAACACTGTGGATTCAATGGTTCCCTCATATTTTTAATCTGGGCACCGATTTAAATGATAGAAAATATCATCCGTGTTTTTACTGAACGTACCTTAAAAAAGTTCAAAATTTCGTTCTGGGCACACCGGGTCCCAAAATTAAGATCCATCAATTTTGAAAGTATCGTAATATTCCTAAATAATTTAAAAAAATTATATGTAATTTTTGAGTCTTTAAATAACCCCTTTATGTTGTGATGACTTTGGGAAAATAAACTACTTGGCCTTGAAATGGTCAAGGAAATGGTGGAAATGTCTAAAATACCATTTATCTATAAATTAAGGCTACTCACGGTTGAAAAAAGACCTATACTGAAATTCATCAACGAGATATATAGTTTTATGTTGGACACATATAATTTCTCCTCACATATCCATTGGATAAAGTGATGAGATTTGGTTTGAATGGAGAGATTATGCCAAAGTACATCGGCCCCTTTGAAATCCATGGTCACATCAGATCAATGGCCTATCAACTAACACTCCCACCTAATGAATCAATTGTATATAAAGTATTCCAGGTATCCTTTTTAATAATTTACTTACCAGAAACCTCAAACATACTTAATCTATATGTGGTTCCATTTTAGAATGATCTCTCATGTGAGGAGCATATGGTGAAAATCATAGAGCGTGGAGACAAAAACATATGAAATAAGAAAAATTCATCTTTTTTTTAATCTTGTGGGGGTGCTAAATTTTGGGAGAAGTGACATGGGAATAACTGGAAGTGATGAAACCAAGTTTCCATCAATTATTTTAGTGTGGGGAATGAAAATTTCAAGGGTGTAATATCATTAGGCAGGAATATTTTAACAACCAAAATATTATAAAAAATACCCATTTTTTATTTAATTACATGTATTAGTATATAATATGGTTATTGAAATGAAAGGAATGTATTTTGATTTTTTCTATCCAATCTATTTAAATTTATGATTATGAATCATTTCCAATGTAATAATGTTTTGGCATAGTGATCGGGTGATTAGTATAATTATAGGGTTTTAGGAAATCCAATTAACATAGTAAAAGGAAGTGATCATCTCAACAAGTAGGATCGTACCATATGAATCCCCATTTTTAGATCGTTTGAGGGAGGTAACAACTATTTTCTTTCATCTCTACCAATAACATGATGAGATATAACAACATATGTATGATAAATAGCATTTAAATGAGATGTTCATTCTCATCAAGATCACGGTCCATACCATGTATGTTGAACCACCCTATGAATTTCTCGCCATCACGAACCATACTTATAGTGTTTTTCAGGTGTATAAATGGGAAATGTATCATGATATGATTATGTACATTTATTTTATGTAATAATGATTATAGTTTCATCCTATAATTTTAACTTTATAAACAATTTTTATTTTGAATAAATAAGATAGAAATAGTAATTTTGGGAAATATTAAATTTCAATTAAGGAATTAATTTTGATTAATTAATGGAATTTGTTATGTAAATAATATTTTTATTATATATTTTTTATTAAATATAAATGACCATATAAGTTTTTTGAAATATAATGAAATTTGTATAAGGGTTTGAAAAATATTACTATAAAAAAATATCTTTATAAATATATATCTATTGTATTTTAAATGTGAAATTTCACCTATTTAAAAAAAATTAGATAAAATATTTTCTATTGGTATTATAATGTTGAAATTTTCCAACGTTTTTTTATACTTTTTTGAGATGAATGGATATTTGTGTAAAAATTAAATACCGTTTAAATATTTTGTTTGTTTTATGACATTGTAATGGCCCAAAATTAATATAATAATTGTAATAAATAGGATCCATTACCCATCCTATGTCTTTCCATTAAAAAAATTGGATTTTATATTTCTTTTATTTATTTTATAAAGCCATTATGAATCCTCAAAATCATGTTATATATTTTTGGGTTTCAAAATAATTTCATTAAGAGTGTGATTCACCTCCACAAAGGTAAATGAGTTATATTATTATGTTTAACCACATGTTTAGAAAATATTGATATCCAATCAAAATTTTTAAAAACTGTGGGATTGTTTGGTTTTTTTTGGATATTTTATTATATAGATTCCAAAACCTAAATAATAAAAAAAATCACCTCTTTTTCTACATAACACCCCCCAATATCACATTTTACTTTAATATAAACCATTGGGAATTACCCAAATCTTCCCTCTGTTATCTTGATTTATAATATGGTTCCTTGAAGATCTCAAAAAGTCCCTCCCAAGCATTTGGAGTCACACACTCAAGAAGGGATCTTCAAGTGACCTTTTTATTCAGATCATATTTTATTGTATGATTCTTAATTTTTATTTGTTCATGTGGGGATATGTTCTTAAATATTACAGATAATTTCCTTATGATGATTACCAGTTATATTCCCCCTCCACTTTTACTAATCCTTGTAATGAAATTTTATGTATTCATTTTACAATAGGAAAATTTATTATAAGATTTGTCTTCCCTCATTTATATTGAAGACCTTATTTTATGTTATGTATCTTAAATTACATTTTCATATGATAGGATATGTTCATCCATATTCCAATTTCATTCAATTTGTGGTATAATTTATGATATCCCCATTTCACTCTCATCAATCATCCCATGGCTGTTTTTTATCCATTACCATGTCAGTATATAGTTAGGATTCATCTCTTTATTAATGTTTCTTCACTACCTTATTCCTTCTACTTCCCTATTTCAAATGTTCAGAAATTATTTTTCAAGTCCTTGTTACTACCAATTTGATTTCAATTTAATGATAGACCCATTCATCTCTCATCAACCCATTTTTTTGAACCATTATTCGACGTCATTATGGTGCCAAAATTTCACCGAGATATCCCATGCCAGAACAATTGTGTAGTGTATACCATACCCATTGATTATCACGTTAGTTAACCTTTATGAATATATATTGTTTCATTTAGGACTTACATTTAATTAATCCAAACCTTTTTATCATGGATTAAATTTTTATGCGAAATGAACTCAAATTGTACAATCAATGTGGGAAACGTATGTATGAGAATGAAATGAATGTGAAAGGTGTGTCTGGAAATATACAGTGCTCCAATGCATTGAGTAATGTTTTATATCATGATATATCAGATTTGGATATGGAGTGATCAATATTACATTATGGTACTTTTTCCTCCATGATGTCTTGGATATTTAGCATTTATCATTGTGTATAATGCACTTGTTTATGTTTTTTCCACACTTCTCATGTAACAATTGTCATAATATATCATGTCTTATTATTCATGGTTATAATTCCCGCTATTTATATTACACATTTATATTCCTATTTTCAAAATTGTATTACCTTATTCTACGTTTATTCATTAACATGGATTTATAGCTCCCCATTTCTATTGTTTATCCCCATGTTATCCCATTTATTATTACGTATGATCATGTTATGGAATGTTTCAATAAGGATGATGTTTTTCATATTTCAAATTTCAATTTAATGTTACTAATTCCAAAATATGCTATACTTATTGAGCTTTTCGGTCGTAATATATGTAATTTGATTTAATAAATTTAGTATAATGTTTGTTAAATTGAAGAGTTTTCGAAATAATGCATGAATTAGTGCATGAAAGTGTTTATGGACCTATCGAACCAAGATAAATTCATAAAAATAGGTATTATGTTTTTTTAATTAATTTTATAAGTTGTATGGAATCAATATGTTTTATTTCCCACAAGTATGAGGTATTTAGTTTCATTACTACATATTTTAGGGGAATGTGGACGGAATCTAAAGAAACAAATTCTGATGATTTGAACTGATAATGGTTTGGAATTCACAAACGTCCTAGTGGAATATTATGAAGAGAAATATATGAAAAATAACCATGTCTTATTATTTGGAACCCCTATTCAAAATGGATTGTTTGAGAGTATAAATTAGATGATAAAAATCATGTCCATAAAATGAATAAATTAAAAAACACATCAAATTAATTATATACGGAATGAGATTTAATGTCAGATATATTTCAAATATATCCTTATTGTGTTCAAAACAATAAAATATTCCATATGAGCTATGGTATGAAAGGAATCCAACAATTTAATGCATTCGAATCATTGTATGTAAGTGTTTAATAATAAAAAGCATAATAACATGATTTTTTATTCCCATGTAGTTGAGGTGATATACCTTGTTTACTCATGGAAAAATATTAATATAAATAGTTCAATAATATTCTAGAAAAAATGGTTGAATGAAATTATATAACTATAGTAGAAAATCAATATAATCTAAAAAAATAATCGAATTGTTTCTAGATGTCGTTGATAATGATATAAGAAATTTTGGGTTTCAAGATATGGAAAATATTGATTCTGAAGAAGAGAAATATGATGATTAGAATCAATTCAAAATGTTTTTTCAATTGATTATTTGTATATATAAAATTGATAGGAAAAAACTCATTAGTTATCGGGTGGCACCAATTGAAACAAGAATAATGGTGTATCTAAAACAAAAATCTATTAAGTATTTGTTATAATGATATTGTTTTAGAGACGAATAAGGATATGATAGCTATGTTCATGCCATGGTAAAAGAGTTACACCAAATCCGGAAGAATAAAATATGGGAGGTTTTTTTTATGTCAGCAGATTAGAATTTCATTGGGATCAAATCAGTCTTCCAAACAAAACTGACGAAATATGGTTTGGTAATTAATTTTAGAGAAATGATAGTGTGTAAGGGGTACTCCCAGATCATAGGAAGCATTGTTGTTAAGAAACCTTCACCTATTTCAAGGATGAAAATTATATGTCTATTGAAATAAATAGTAGTGAAAAAATGTATAATAATTTTATAATAGATGTTATGTTAGAATTTTAAGAAGAAGTTTTAGAAGAGGAAGTTTACATTATACAACCAAATTGAATTATTATCTAAGAATAATAGAAAATGTTTTTAAGATGAAAAAATATTTATAATGTTTGAAGAAAACACCAAGAGTGTGGAATTTAAGAAATTATCAATTTTTGAAGAGACTCTCTTTTTAATGCAGTTGAGTTTATTACAATATCCATTTAATTTATGATAGTGTGCAATGTATTTTGTTTCTAGTGTATTCAAATGATATAATATTTCATGGGTCAGATGAAGTGTGTGATAAAGATCAAAGCATTCATGAAATTTGAGTTTGAAAAGTCAAATATTGGTGAACTGACATTTCTCATTGGTTTATAGGTGACATAAGGAATGAATGGATTAGTTGTTTCTCAGTATTAATGTTTCATAGAGGATCTTAGAAGATTCAAAATGTATAATTGAATATAGACGATGACTCTAGTTGGTAACAATATGATACTATAATGATATGATTAATGAAACTTTTTTCATATCACATTATGAAAGAGTATAATTGATTGTACAATGAATATAACACTGACATGAACAGATACATTTTCCACATGCTAATTGGAATTATATCAATGTAATCTCAAAAACACACAATTAACTATACTGAAAATAATAAAATATTATATCAATTTAATAATATATTTTGTTTAACTTTGAAATGTAAATACGGAAAAGTGTTATTGGGTTATAAAAATACTGATTGGTTTGGTTCATTATATTATTCAATATCAACTTAGGTGGTTCATTCTATATTTTCATATGGTATAATTTGAAAATATGTATGAGAAAGTATTTAATTTATTTAGAACTAAAAAATATGAATGTATTATGTTTTCTAAATATTACATGTAGTTATTATTGATGAGGAATTATATTAAAGATATGGGAGATAAATTGTTTCCTCCTATTAGAATCCACTATGACGATTTGTGTTTTATAAATCCTACTAAAAATCTATCCCTTCACTCCTAGAAAAAAGTAAAATAAAATCATGTATTATTTTTTCAAGAAGGAAGAGAATGATCTTGCGATGTTGGAGTATATTCCTAAAAACTAACAATTTTATATATTATAACGAAGTAATTTCCCATTGAATAATTTCAGCATCATAGACTTCATCATGTAGTTCATTAAATTCCACAAAATTGAACATGGTTGATATGGGAGCCTAACCCCTATGTGCTAATTTATTTTGATTACCATGTTGCAGACAATAGTGTAGTGACATTTGGTGTTAATGATAATAGGTTATACATTGTCTTTATCAATCCATGGAATGAAAAGTGTATAAAATAATTTGGGTATTAGTGAAATTGGGGGAGTTCTCAGTATAATAATATTGAACATGGTTATCGAAAGAAGGAAAATATTGAATATTGGAATGTAGTTCATGTATCTATTTGTTGGATTTTGTAGGTTTTAATTTCATCTTGAATATTCAGAATTTTTTTGGGTGATTAAATGGTTTAAAAATTCCGGTTTGTGTATATGTTTATTCATTTATTTATCATGCAAGATATTGTGGTTTCTCATGATAATCATTAAACTTTTGAGTTTAAGTTATTTTTTGTGTAAAGATTTTATCACTATCTATATTTTCAATAATTTAATTGTGATATTAAGTGGTAAGAGTGAAATGAATTGTAAAAAAGATAAAACGTCTTTATTAATGATGTATTTTAGGGTTAGAAATTGTCAATAGACCACAAGGGTATATTTTTGGAAAAATAATACATGGGGAAATTATAATTTTTTATGTTGGTTGCATATTATGACAATGAATGTTGATATGGGAATGTTTGGTGTTCTTGTGTGATTGTTGAAAATGAATGTTAACCAAGCTCCAACATAGATGTATTAATGATCTGATGTTGATTTATAAAAATTCCTCATTAAAACATGAATAGGTAATAGAATTCTTAATAGATTGATTGTTTTGTGAATTATTGGTGGTTGGATAATGATTTTGGATTTCGGATAGGTCAATATTCAATAAAAATGTTATGTTAATGATGTTAAGATTTATTACAATGAAAAAACGAAAAAACATTGGATTAGAAATGATATTGTATTAAAGAATATAAGATTTTCATGATTGGGAGGGATTTCAATAATCTTGACACCAGTCTCCTAATTTTATAAGGGGAAAATTATTAAAAACACAAAGGCTCCAAATCCATGAAGAAACTTTTAGAATAATTTCCTTGAAATATGGAGTCATGATAAAAAAAAATTCGTGACTGTAAAATGTTTGAAAAATGATTTTAAAAGTTTCAGGAATTTTAGTGTGTTTTATGAAAGGAAAAGTTCCATGATGGTTTTATATTTTTGTGAATAATTGGTTATTTTTTGAAAATGTGGAGATAAGATTTCTAAAAAGTATACCTTATGTGAACCTGGAAGATTTTCTTAGAAATTAGTTTATAAATATGTATTAATCATGTGGATGAAAGTAAATCTTCATAAAACACCAAAATATATAAAAACCATATTGATTCAAATGACCAAATGAAAAATATTATGAAAGAGTAGATATTTCACAGAAGTCGAGTGAGTAGTGACATTTCAATTTGCAACATATATTGAAATAGGTGGGATAGTGATTCCACTCTAAACATGTAATGATTGTGTGATTTTGTGAATTTAAAAATCAACACAATGTACTTGTGTTCCTTTGATGTATTCCATTGATGTTGAACTAAGAAAAATTGTTTTTCCATGTGTTTTTTTCTTTTTTGATCATAAATTTCTATGAAAATGTGGTGGAAGAGGATTTTGTTTAATAAATAAACAAGGTATTAATGTAAGGGTTTAGTTCAATCATAATCCAATTTAACCCCCCCCCCCCCCATATAGAGTATTCTTCCTAGTTTTGTTATAAATCATTATATCTACCTTGTACTTTCATTAAAAATGGTCAAAATAATTCTTTTAAAACATTTCTCATGTAATGACCCGCTTAATATTATTGGATTTAGAATACAACAAGTCATTACTAGGCCTTAAGCGACATCCCCAAGACCACAAAGGCTGACAATAAATTCTGAAGGGTCTCAAGTATAATTGGGGGACGATTTATCCTTTAAGAAATAAACCCATCCAATAATCATTCACCATATGATGCTTGAACAATAGAAAGTCCAACCAACAACTTCATTTTTTAAACCATATCTGAGTACATGACAGCATAATACCAATTCAAACATTAAAATACACAGTGGAAGGACAACACAAGACTCTCTAAAGACACCACGACTCAGTGGTCCAGAAGCTCCAAGCTCCACAGCATCTCCCAAACATCACCACAAGCCATTAGTTATGAGATGCTTTACCTTTACCTGTGTCTCAGAATACAACATCTTCAAAAGCACCAAAGTGACAAAATAGGGGTGAGTACAAAACTCAACAGGTTTTCTTTAATGACTTCCCTACCCACACCACTAGGATAGAAAAGATAGCCACATTTATAAAAAAACATTTTATATAAAACATTTTTACTAAAGAACATTATAACTAAATATAAAAAAGTTTTCCAAAACCATCCATTCTCAAAGGCATCAAAGTGAAATTTAAACCAGATTTTTCAAAAAGTAATTTTTTTAGAAAAATAACCAACCAAATTTCCAAACCATTTCACAAAAATCCCTTTTTGGCATTCCCATCCATTTCACAAACATCTCGTTTTGGCATTCCCAACCATTTCACAAACCCGTGAAATCAACCATGCATGCATCGTTATGATAGTTTCATACTCATGAGCGGTTTCTTGTCGATATACCAAGTCGTCATAAGGTAATTATTTCATGTGTGCCATTAAACCTTTGGCATTGATCACAGGGTCATTTTTCAACCAATCCTTGTACTTAAAAGTACAATGTTCCATTAAACGTTTGGCACCGAGAAAAAGGTCTTATTTCAACCATGCCTTGTATATGAAACATGAACACACACCACACATTCAAAAAAAATCATGCCAACCATCCATTAAATAAAACAACATTTATTTAAACCCATTTCCATCAAAACCATGTGTGTTCTCCCAAATAAAACCATTTCAATAAAACCGTACTTTTATTGAAAACCAAAGAATGGACCAATTTCATCAATCCATTTACGTACCAAACCATTTCAATAAAACACCCCATTTTATTGAAAACCTATATTTCATCAAACCATTTACCATTCCAGAAAATACATAATTTAAAATCATCATTTTAAATTCATGATACCAAATCACATTGCACAACAATTTACCAAGATTTCCCAATTTCATCAAAACCAAAAATCATCACTAAAGAAGATGTATTCCGTGATTTTCAAAATCAATAAAATTAATATAAAAAATTTGAAACTAATCCAACCAACTCTATCAAGAGGAGTCGATAGTGAAGAAACCTACCTCAACAAAAAGGCGAAACCAAGCAACGAACAACAAATGCTCAAGAACACCGGGTCAAATCTCTGAAACCCAACCATAGATCTCTTATCCTAACACAACCATGACCAAAACACAACATATTTGGAATCCATATACTTTGTTCTATCCCTAATGGGCATAGATCTAAGAAACCAAGGGAAAGAGAGAAGTAGATCTAAGTTGATCTAAGAAACATTTCGAGAACGAAAGAGAACGTTCACATTCCTCAAAGATCCGGCTTTGATTTTCCAATAGAAGCCTTTGGATTGCCTATAGAATAATGGGAGAACCCTCATTGACCTTATGAGAACCAAAATCCTAAGTTAGGGCCTCTTAGGATCTTCAATGAGGAAATTCTAGGCAAAACGAGTCAGATCCACAATTTAAGGATCAAATTTTATGTGATCGCATGGTTAGTCTGCACGGTTAGATAAACCGTTCACTAACCGTGCATTAGATACTAACTTATCCACCCTTATCACGCGGCATGGCCACACAGTTAGACAAATAGTGCGCTGATTATGCAGAAGCCACTACCTCCAAGACCCACTGCGCACGGTTTGGCTGCACAGTTTAGACAAACTGTGTGCCGCCCGTACACAATCCCCTTTGCTTCAAACTTCAATCCAGGATCTCCCGACTCTCCCATATGCCTCCCTTTACTTTTAAAACCAAGAAAAGTATCATCTAAGGGTTATATACCAAAAACAGGGGGTACTACATTCTCCCCACCATTGGCCTTTCCCTCACTAGAATGTAGAAAACCAATACTTGTCTGAAAGAGTTTAGGCCACTACTCTCTCATTTCTTTCTCGCGTTCCCACGTATCTTTTGGAATCTGACCATGTTTCCACAAAACCCACACTAGACTAATACTTTTTCCACAAAAGAAATTATCCTACCTATCCCCAATCCAAACTGGGATATGTACCAACGAAGAATCCGGATCTAGGTCAACGTGATCCCATCTGATCACATGGTCAGGATCGGGTTGATACTTCTTCAACTGAGATACATGGAACACATTGTGCACCGAACTGACACATGGTGGTAATAACAACCGATATTCCACCTCTCCAACCCATTCCAGTATCTCAAAAGGTCATATTAAACGAGGAGATAATTTTCCCTATTTCCCAAAATGACGAAGTCCAAGTCTTGGAGAGATCCCCAAGAAGACATGACCACCCACAATAAACGCCAACTGTCTGAGACGATGATATGCCTAAGATTTATGATGACTTTGAGCCGTCTCCATCCTCTTTATAATCAACTAAATCTTCTTCATTGTTTCTTGGACCAGGCTCGGCCCAACTAGTGAAGTTTCACCAGTTTCCACCCAACATAGTGGAGAACGACAAGGACGCCCATACAATTCATCAAACGGAGCCGTGTGTATCGAGGATTGATAGCTATTATTGTATGAGAACTCCATTAAGGGTCTATATTTCTCCAATGAGCCACCAATATCCATTACACAAGCCCGCAAAATGTCTTCCATCATTTGTATTGTTCATTCAGATTTCCCATCCGTTTGGGAATGATACGCCGTACTCATAGTTAATTGAGTCCCAAGGGCTTGTTGGAAGGATTTCCAGAAATGATATCTGATCCTCAGATCTCTATCTAAGACTATAGAAAGTGGTACACCATGTCTCTTTACCACTTCCCGGATATAGATTTTTGAAATATCTTCCATCGTATGGGTTTCACGAATAGGGATGAAATGGGCCGACTTTGTTAGGCAGTCCACTATCACCCAAATGGAAACGTGTTTTCGGACCGTTCTTGGTAGACCTGTAATAAAATCCATTGATATCTACTCCCATTTACACACTGGGATAGGTAAAGACTGTAACATACCAACTGGTCTTTGATGTTCTGCTTTAACCTGCTGATAAGTTAAGCATCTCAAGACGAACTCGGCTACCTTCCTTTTCATGCCGCTCCACCAAAACTATGCCTTTAGTTCCTTATACATCTTCTGTGTACCCATATGTACATACCATATTTAATGGTGGTAAGCATTAAGGATTTGTTTTTCACAAACTATAGGCACAACCATCCAATCTCTGAAACACATAACTGAACCTGCTTCCAGATTCCAGCCATTAATGGTATTTCCACCATTGAGTTTTGAACACATTAACAGACATTCCACATCAGATGTTTGTGCCCCTTTGACCACTTTTACCATATCAGGAACAAGCATAGCTGAAAGGAAAACTACAACATCACCTTAGTTTTCACATTCCACATGCATGTCGTCTAAGACTGACATCAAATTCCATTCATCTGAAGGTTACTGTTCCAACTAAGCATATGACTTCCTTCTTAATGCATCAGCCACAGAATTTCCCATAACCAGTGTATAAATTAAGTCAAAGTTGAACATTTGAAGATACTCCAACCATCTCCTCTACCTGAGAATCAAATCCCACTATGAGAAAATGTGTTTCATGCTTTTGGCATTCGTAAAAATAGTAATTTTCTCACCAAAGAGATAGTGTCTCCATGTTCTCAAATCATGGATGACTATAGCTAACTCCAAATCATGTGTTGGGTAATTTTTCTCATGAAATCTCAACAGCCATGAGCCATAAGAAACCACATGGTCTCCTTGCATGAGAACGCAACACATCACTATTCTCGAAGAATCACAATACACCACGTATCATTGCCCTGATTCTGGCAAGATTAAGATAGGTGCTGATATAAGGAAAACATTCAACTCTTGAAAAGATCTCTGACATTCCTTAGTCCATTGAAATGCACCGTTCTTCTTTGTCAATTCTTTCATAGGAGAAGCTAGTCATGAAAATTCATGGACGAAGCGTCGGTAATAAGCAGCTAGACCAAGAAAAATTCGTATTTAAAAGACATTCTACAGCGGTTTCCAAGAATGAAGAGCTTATGTCTTTCCTAGATCCACTGAAACACCTTTCTCAGAAACAACATGGCCAAGATAATGTAATTCTTGTTTCCAAAAATCACACTTTGATAATTTGGCATACAACTAATTATCTCTCAATATTTCCAACAATATCGCCACGTGTTGCTCATGCTCAGCCCTTTTTCTTGAATACACCAATATATCATCCACAAACACCACAAAAAAAGAATCCAGATACTGCTGAAATATCTGATTCCTCAAATCCATGAAGACCGCTGGTGCATTAGTAAGACAAAAAGGCATGACCACATATTCATAGTGGCCATATCTGCTTTTGAAAGATGTCTTTGGAATATCCTCCTTCCGAACTCACAATTGGTGATATCCTGATCACAAATCAATCTTAGAGAACCATTGATATCCCCTTATATTATCGAATAGGTCATCAATGATTGGATGTGAATATTTTTTCTTTATCGTAATTTGGTTATGTTTACAATAATCAACACACAACCGAAAAGTTCCATCTGTATTCTTTACAAGAATAACTAGTGCTGCACACTGAGACAAGTTGGGCCGAATAAAACCCTTTCTTTCTATCTCATCTAACTGAACATTCAATTCCTTTAACTCCATTGGTGCCATCCTATAATATGGAAGTGAGATAGTACTGGTCCCTAGAAGGAGATCAATCGTAAACTCCACTTCTATTACAGGTTGTAATCCTGAGTAGTTTTCAGGAAAAACATCAGGAAATTGATCCACCACAGTTGGAAAACTATTTTCCTCACTCTCTTCCATTGATTCCAAATTCAATTCTTTCAATTGGTAAGATATTATTCCCACCATTGGTTCCAACAAGCTCTTTACACCTTTCTTTACCATTGTGTCTTCTCTAAAGAGATGGTCGACGCTGTCCTCAGTTGTGAAACTAACTGTTCTCCTATAACAGTCGATGTAAGCCTTAATCCTTGCCAAAAAATCCATAACCAGGGTTATATCATATACATCCATCTAAAATACAGTGAAATCCCATTTCTGCTCAACTCCGTCAATAGTTATAGCACATTCTCTTCAAACAAAAGCTTAACGTTCTCTTTCACCAATAAGAGTTTTCAGTTTCAAGACAGAAGGCATCATTTCAAATTTTATGTTCAGGAAATCAGCAATATGAGAAGCAAGAGAGGAATGAGATGCACCAGTATCGAACAACACTTGCATGAGGGTATAATTCAAAAGAATCGTACCTCTCATTGTAGATGGTCCAACCTGATCATCGACCATCATCTGTTCGGCTCTACATTATCATTGTTGATGCAATATTCTCCTTATTGCCTTGTTGAGATTGACCTTCCTAAGTAGTCATGGTATTCCTGGAATCACCATAACTCGATTTTTTCTACTGGCGAGACTTATTTTGTTGTCCGCACCCTGTCGAAGTATACGACGCTTGCTATGCCTGAGAAATTTCCCGAACACCTGATCATTGAGCACTGCGACAATATCACTAAAGATTCCCCATCTTGTTTCAAATGTGGCATGCTCTCGGTGGTGCTATACATTCTCTTTTCATGTGATAACTTGAACCACATTGAAAGCAACCTACTCTGATCTGGGGTCGTGGAGGAAGATTGATTGATCCCGCCGTCTGGTTCTGATTCGTACTCCCTCCTTGGAAGTAGGTGTCCCACTTTCTCTTGTTCCCAGCATTGGAGTTCCCATCCTTTCCCATGGGTACCATCATGCCTCCTCCTATCAATCCCGAGATATCACGTTCAACAATCGTTGCTCTATTCACCATCTCTGTATAATCCGTAATACATATCACTGCAATCATCGATCGAATCTCCTGCCTTAGCCCCGATTCGAAGATGTGTGCTTTCAAAGAAGCACTTGCCACATCCTCTGGTTCAAAAATGACTACATTCATGAACATTGAAGCATACTCTGTGATAGAGAGGCTCTCCTATTTTTAGATGAAGAAGTCTGTCATTTTCTGGATCTTGAATGTGTGAGGATAGAATTGTTTGTTAAACAAATATTTAAAATCCTCCCATGTAAGGCCTTCATCCAATTTAGCATGATCCTCTAAATCCCACCACCGACGTGCAAGATCCTCGAGCATATATATCTCCATGTTTAATTTTATCTCCACTGGTGTGCCGATGAAATTGAATATACGATTCATCCTGCTTAGCCACACCTCCACCTTGTCGGGTTCAACGTCACCCCTAATGTTTGGTGGATTCTGCTTCATAAACTGGATGTTATGATCCACATGTCATGAATCATTCCTCCAGTTCCATGTATCCCCGACACGAAAAGCTTGGAATATAATCTTAACCATCTCTTGGTTCACACATTGTTCAGAAGTAAATGCATTCTTCGTATCTTCTTCGGGATGGTTTTGACAACACCTACAGGGTGCCATTTTCTAATCCAACAACAAACTCCTTCAATCTCACTCTCTAGTAACTGTTGGTTTTGAATTTCAAATTCTATCACATCAACTGTCACAACATTGTTCTCAAATAACCATGTTCCATGTTCAACCATTTTAGAAAACATTCAACATAGTTTTTGAGAATCGATCAATTTTCAAAATACACCAAATACCCTATTTTCAAAGTCTTTCGATTGAAAAAAAATTCCGTATTTTTAAAAAATTGTCACCTTTCAAAAAATTATTACTCATTCCTCATAATGAGATATTCAATCCTAGTGGGAATTCATTCCTTTACAATGCATGCCATGCTTCTCTCCTTGGAAAACCCCACAACAACGAGATTTCCAACATTATAGAAGTGTATCCAAAACACTTATCTACCCAACACCCTGGTAACTTGATGTTTCTCATAAACGGGTAAGCTACGTCCTTTTATTATATACATTTCATGTTACGAAAATACTAATCCTGTCTAATATGACCATCCATGGAATATACAAAAAGGTATTTCAACTCCAAGACCAAGAACATTGATGACCACTTGTTAGGCAAGGACCGAACAAGCTCATGCCATTTGTAATGACCCGCTTATTCTTATTGGCTTAAGAATTAAACAAGCCATTACTAGGCCTTAAGTGACATCCCCATGACACCAAAGGCTATCATTAAATGCCGAAGTGTCTAAAGAATAAGTGGTGGAATATTTACCCTCTAAGAAATAAACCCATCCAATAATCATTCACTATATGATGCATGACCAAAAGAAATACCAACCAACAACTTCATTTTTGTTTAACCATATCAGAGTACATGACAGCGGAATACCAAATCAAACATTAAAATACACAGTGGAAGGAAAACATAAGACTCTCAAAAGACACCACGCCTCAGTGGTCCACAAGTTCCAAGATCCACAACATCTCCCAAACATCACCACGAGCCATTAGTAAGGAGATGATTTACCTGTACATGTGTCTCAAAATACAACTTTGCAGAAGCACCAAAGTGCCAAAGCAGGGGTGAGTACAATACATAGTAGGTTTTCTCTAATGACTTACCTAATCACTCCACTAGGATAGAATAGTTAGACACATTTATATAAAAACATTTTATATACACCTTTTTTTCCATAGCAGTTTATAACTAAATATAAACAATTTTTCCAAAACCATCCATGATCAAAGGAATCAAAGTGCAATTTAAACCAACTTTTCCAACACGTAATTTTTCCGGATTAATAACCAACCAAATTTCCAAACCATTTCACAAAAATACCATTTTTCCATTCCCAACCATTTCACAAACATCCCGTTTTCCCATTCCCAACCATTTAACAAAACCGTGAAATCAACCATGCATGCATTGTTATGACAGTTCCATACTCCATAGCGGTTTCTCATCGATCTACCAAGTTGTCACAAGATAATTTTTTCCCGTGTTCCATTACACCTTTGGCACCGAGCACATGGAAATGTTTCAACCATGCCTCGTAATTAAATGTCCCATGTTCCATTAAACATTTGGCACCGAGCACAAGGTCCTATTTTAACCAAGCCTCCTATATGAAACATGAACACACACCACACATTCACAACAATCATTCAAACCATCCTCTCAATAAAACATCATTTATTGAATCCCATTTCCATCAAAACCAAGTGTGTTCACCAAATCCAAACCATTTCAATAAAATCGTATTTTTATTGAAAACCAAATAACAAACCAATTTTATCAAGACATTTAAATACCAAAAAATTTCCATAAAACACCCAATTTTATTGAAAACCCATCTTTGATCAAACCATTTAACATTCTAGAAAATCCATAATTTAAAATAAAAATTTTAAATTGAAGAAGCCAAATCACTTTGCTAAATAATTTACTATGATTTCACAATTTTATCAAAACCATAAATCATCCCTAAAGAAGATTTATTCGATGTTTCGAAACATCAATACCTTTCAAATAACCAATTTGAAACTAATACAACCAATTCTAACAAGATTAGTTGAGATTAATGCCACCTACCTCAACAAAAAGGTTAAACCAAGCAACGGACGAAGAACGCTCAAGAAGACCGGGTCAAATCTCCAAAAACCCACCTTTGATCTCTTCTCCTAACACAACCAAGACTAAAAATAAACATATTTGGCATCTATATAATTAGGTCTACCCCTAACGGTCATATATCTAATAAAACAAGAGAAAGGGAGAAGTAGATCTAAGTAGATCTAAGAAACCATTCAAGAACAAAGGATAACGATCACATACCTCAAGAATCTGGCTTCGATTCTCCAAGAGAAGCCTTCATATTGCCTTCAAAACGATGGGAGAACCCTCCTTGACCTTAGGAGAACCAAAATCCATAGTTAGGACCACTTAGGAGATTTAATGAGGCAAATAGATTCAAAAAAAGTAAGATCCACAATTTAATGATAAAATTTTAAGTGAACGCACGGTTAGTCAGCACGGTTTGACAAACTGTGGGCTAACCATGGGTTTGATACTACCACGACCACCATTCTAACACAGTTTGGCTTCATGGTTAGATGAACCATGCACTGATTGTGTTTATGAAACTGTCTCCAAGACCCACTGCGCATGGTTTGGCCCCACGGTTTAGACAAACTATGCGCCACCTGTTCACCTTCCCCTTTTCTTCAAACATCAATCTAGGATCTCCCGACTCTCCCATACGTCACCTTTAACTTTTAAAACCAAGAAAAGTGTCAAGTAAGGGTTACATACCAGAATCCTGGGGTACTACATCCCATATAATCCCTTTTTAATTCTTTACAAAAGCGTGAAAAGATGTTTTTCATAAACATATACATCCTCAATGGAAAATCTAGTTTTCATATCCTTTTATCATCATTTAAAATCCATTATCGATTAATATGTACAGTAAAAGTAATTTTTATTCTTATTTTTCTTGGATGTCTTGTTTTATAGGAGTTACCGAGAGAAACAAAATATTTGTTTGTATTTCAATTGTTATTTATAATTATTTAATAAAAGAGTTATTAATCTATATGAACCAATTTTATTGAATATAATTTTTAAATAAGGATATTATATAATGATATCATTTAAATTATTTATCCGTATTTCTTATGATGATGATATTATATGTTTTTATAAAAAAAATTTGTTACCACTTATCAATTATGATATGAAAAATGAAGAATTTTGTCAGGTTATTAGGGAATATATATATATATAATTAATTTTAAATATTTTATGTGATTACCTAGGATTATTAATAAATCCAATGCATTGTGTGATGATTTATTTCTGATGAGATAATAAGAATGTGAATGGGAAGTGAACATAGATCACTATGAGGCTTTGTGCAATAGTAAGTGAACCCAATATATGAGGAGATTTTATCCACAATGAGAGTATTTGATGTGATAAATGAGTATGTATAATATTTTCTTGTCTCATTTTAATTTAGAAAAATATAATTTCATAATTTGTTTTTTAATTAATTTATGATGGCTATATATTGATGATTATTCTACCATATGACTCATTCGTTTTTCTATGACACTTTATAATTCCATGACTAAGGATTTATGTTCTTGGTGTATAATAGATGAATTCCTATGTTATAATCATATTCACATACACTAATACTTACCATATGACAATTTATAATGATCAATTGATATCTCCCAAGATTACCATTAATGAGAATATTTGAAGAACTATCCTTATATTTCCATTTTTCTATGTTATGAAGAAATTTTTTATATTGTAGATATCTTAGAGGTTTACTATGTTATATTAAAATTAGGGGATATTTTAAATAAAATCAACTAAATATGTATATTATGAACCTACATTCTAATTTCACAAAACCATTATAGTTCTTGGGGGTATATTATTGTTTGATATATTGAATTTTCATTCAAAAATGATGAAATATCTATACAAGGGATGCCAAGGTGACACTAGTTGGTATCAGAGTAAGTTTTAGTCATTTTAGGGATTATTATTAGATACTTTTGGTTATAACCCTATGAATAATCCTAATCATTGTAAATATATAATATTTTATCCCGAATATAGAATTCTTAGATTCATAGAAATGATATTACTATACGAATTCAAACAAGTGGATACATTTTGACATCACTACTCTTTATTTTATATTAATACTTGAAATATTATATAATAATACACTTAATAAAACTACTCTTTTGTTACGTTACATAACAACATAAAATTGGGAATATAATAACTTTATATAAAAATTCATTAACATTCTCAAAATACACCTTCAAACATAAAACTCCATGGGATAACATACGAACACACGTAAGAATGAGGTGAGATATAGGGACTAGTAAGTGAATAAATATGACATAACATAAAAAAGATAATAAATTTTAGGGAATAGTAACATCAATAAAGCATTAATGTAACATTAATGACAAATTATGACAGGTCTTGATAACCATAACATGGGAAATGTGGAAACAATATAAAACTCTCCATCATAATAACAGGTCAAGTATAAATTCTAAGGCATCATGATAGGCAAATTACCAAAAAGAAATTAGGTCCACTCCTTGTACTAACATGATGTATCATGATACTAAACATTACCCAAATCATTAGAGTGCTATATAATTCTGGTCACACCCGTCACATTAATTTCATTCTTATGCTTAAGGTTGGAAGACATATCATACAACATGGATTCATCTTTCATTATATTTTATTCCAATATCATGGAGTTTTGAATAAATACATGTCACTAAAATATTGATTAAATGTTCATAAAGGAAAACAAGCTTGGTAGGGATTTTTTGTGAGTATTCACTATACATTCGTTTTGGAATTCATTCCGGCAATGAAATTTTAGCAGTATAATAGGAGCTTGTAAATGAAAATGAGTGGGATGGATGAGATTTTAAGGGGTATATAATCATTTAGAAATCATATGGCATGTATGGGACATGTCAAAAAAGATACCCTAACATTAGGAATTGAAATTAAAAGTGAATTAAATGATGAGGATTATTGAATAAAGGGGAGAAATAGATGATCACATATGAAATTTTTGCAGTATAACGACGTCATGTAAAAATTCATAAAATGGTTAAATTAGAGATAAAGGGGTGTTTAATCATTTTGAAATGAAATAGTTATTAACGAGGTTATGTAATAACATATCACATCATAATTAAATGAGTATAAAATACATAAGGTAAATAAAATACGTTAATGAAGAGGACAAAGGAAATGATCTCTTCCAAAATATCGACTTGGTAATGGGTGTACATAAAGATTAATAGGAAGGAAAAATAGAGTGAAAGGGGGTATAAAAAGTTATAAATCAAATATAAATTAAGGGGGATATGTATTAACAAATAAAAACATAAGAAAATTGAAATTAAGGGTCAGAAAATTAAATGAGTGCTTCATTAATGCAGAGAGTAGAGGGTTCTTACTTGAGGGTGTGACTACAAAGACATGGGATGTGATTCTTGAGTGATTGGGTGAAAATTGAGAGGACTCTAGGTATTGGATGATAGAGTGCGGTTGTGCTCCATGTATTTGAGTGAGGTGAAATGGGTTCATGTGTGGGGTTAAATAGGAATATAGTGGGATTAATTTAATATGTAGGTTCGGGACGTTACGTAACAAAATATACAAAAACACAGACTACTCCATTGTTTTTCCCATGGTTTCTGAAAAATTTGATCGCTATTAATTATTTTATATGTACAAGGGCTTAACGTAATAAAATATTGACAATTATTATGTGGATCTGAGTGAGGATCTTTAAAAAATGGTTTTATAAAATTATAATCTATTATAATTTTTGGAGGATTTGGAATCTTCATACAAAATAAATAAATAAAAATATTAAATCACATTATTTTAAATAGATATCCTATATTTGGAAATGTAACCAATTGATATTAATTATCAAATCAATTTTTAGTTGTTATGATTTCATAATTCACAATGTATATTTATACAGTATTTAGTTTTTACCAAAGAATTAGAATGTTGTAATAAAAATATATAAAACTAACTGTTGTAAAATTTTGATGTTCTGATTCCAAAAATAATATTTTTTATCTAAATAATTTTATAAAAAATTAAATTTTCACATTTAAAATAATAACTAATATTTATTGAAAAGGATGGGGGTTTCAAAATTACAGTTTTTGAACCCTAATAAAAATTACATTTGAC